>CM041776.1:164796572-166052306 GCA_023374045.1 Limonium bicolor | reverse complement strand
GTAACACTCCAATTACCCTGTTCCTGCTCTTCAGCTCCGACAATGATCAACAACCTGTAATGGTGTAGTATCAGCGATAGACGCTGAGTATGCCGGGCCTGGACCCTAATGGTCATTGTCCTTTTAACCATCTTATTATTAGATTGGTTCATGCTTTCCTTTTTACAGTTATAATCAAACTGAAGCAAATGTATTATATATATTATCAACCATCCAAATATCCATAATCATTTAACCGTCCATCCAATCCAAACATTCATTAATATTCCATACAACATTATATACGAACGTATCGAGAAAACAATATGATGTACAATGTACATTCGCCGTAGCGTACAGTTTTCATATTTAATTTACCTTAGCCTTGTAGGCTCCATCCAACCATCAACACACAATAAAATAACCACAAGTATAACCAATGAACAACAAAGCGAAACAACGAGAATAATAAACAAGTATTAAGTCTCGTCCATAGTATTGTTCGCCACTGTATAAGTCTCAATTGTTTTAGTTGTTCAGTTATACCTAGTGACAATGTCTCGTTAAAACGACATGTCTCTAGTTACCCATATATTATGGCGGGTCCCCGGCAGTAGCCACTCCAACAGTAGAGTCTCAGACCAACGAGCCATTCTAGCTCACGGGAATTTTCTTGATACTTACGGACCCGTACGCGGACATCCTAGTATCGTTTTTGTGATCACACAGCGCGCACCAAGAGCCACATCCTCTTGGCTTTACTTCCATTCCATTAATTAATTAATTATACCATCGCATCGCATTACCAAATTTTCTAACACAGCAGACTAAGGTCATTAGTCCAATCCGGAGTCTGTAAACTCAGGATCCAGTGCTAGATACAAGAGCGGCGTATAGAAAGGCCAATGCTCCGTATAAAAGTCTCAGATAATATGTATATCTTATTATCTTAGTGCTACAACGTTTTACTTACGTTCCTTATATTTCATATAAGATAGCACCACAGCCGCTAGTTCGTTGTTTTATATATATAGTTCATATATACGAACCAATACTGTTAACTCAACAACAGTAAATGAAAGCAGCTATAATATACAGTTCATGCATATTAATTACACATTCAGACAAACAATCTTATCACAGATCACAACAACACACATACAAGTTATACTCAACCAAATCCGAGCCCAAGGAGCAACCTTAGGACAACTCGGATCAAACCCCTTTACATACCGTTCACCCTGATTGTATTACGGTGGAGTATGAATCAACAAGATCCTATGCTCCGTGTAGTCCGCTAGCTCGTCGAGCATCTTGTCAGAAGTACAATCTAAACGGCAAAAACTATAAGTCAGTCTCCATACTAACTACAACTCCGGTATTATCCGAATAATAGGTAACCCCGACAGTTCACCCCTGTTTTCTACAGTTGTTCGTTACGGGTTTCTCTAAAACAGTCGGTTTTGTTACTTAAACGCGTACGTCATAACATTTCAACTGTTAAGTTTAATTCGTTGTATTTCTTTTAAATCTTGTCCGCCATCTAGCTTAGGTACATATCCTATAGTTGCATGTATTCATGCATGATTGTAGTACATTATTATTTTTGTATTGTATCCAAAACTCATAACTTATAGTTCATAACTATATATATATTTTTTTAAAATAACCACCACCATTAAATCATATGGTTTCCAACCAATATATATATATCCACCTTATATACATTATCCTTGTGTATGTGTATATTTACCACGTAGGTAACTCCCATGAGTTTAATAAACTCTTATATCATATGTTACATTTTATCATCTTATGTTAGATGATTATTCCCATTAGTTGTATTGTATTGTACAACTTATATTAAGATTGTTATCCTAATATTATGTGACATTTTATGTTGTACACTTACAACTCCTAAGGTTTATTCCCTAAATACCTTAGTTTATAAATCCCATTCATTTATAGTTTGTCACATTATTTTATGTGAGTACCCTTCCTTATATTAATTCCATCTAAACCATATAATTGTTATAACCTTTATAACATTATAGACCTTAGTCTAAAATTCATTTTCCAACTCTTATTAACTCGGTATAGCCCTTAACTTCATTTAAATCCCATTTTGACCACATAACATTTTGTAATGTTATACCATATACTAATATCATACTATGTGATATTTTTATTCCTTTTAACTCATACCTATAGTTTTTATACAAAACTATCTCATATTGCCTCATAGGCATATATTAAACCTTATACTTCTCCGTAAACCATAATTTCCTTTGTTTACAAAATCACCCCTTTCTTTTACCATGTTATATATACCATTTAATATAACATTTCTAACTTATGAAAGAGTATAACCTATGGTTATTTTTTTGTAAATTCCGAACAGCCCTGTGCTATTCTACAATTGCCATTTGGCCCTATTTATAACATATAGTTTTACCATATCATAAAAATCATATCTTATACACATATCTCAATAGATACTCTTATATAATTCTAAAAATCACCAAATTCCACCAAAGGGTTATAAATATCCTTATTAACCCATATATTTTCGATATTTACCATTCCACCATCTATTTTTCCCCAAAGTGTCATAATGACATAATAACTATATATTTACATATATTTTATTTTAATTCCAAAATCCACCAAATAAATTCCTAAAAATTCTTAATAGCCCATGGGTGTTTTAAAATACCATTTTACACCCTTAATTTTCGGTAATAACATATTCACCACATATGTTATAAAAATATTACCATTAAATACATAACCTATTATAAAACCTTAAATAAGTTATCTAACTTATTTATTTGGTCAAAACCTTGCATATGGTCAATGTTGACCACCTTAATATTTCCTTGACCACCAATTCCTTATAATTACGGTTTAGTACCCAAACTTTCTAAAATTCACCATTTAACCCCAAAACTTTATAAAATCTTATAAACTTTATTTTAACTCCTTTTTAACTCTAATTTCCGGCTTTATTTTTCTAAAGCCCTTAAATTTAATTTAATTACACCTAATACCCCATTTATTTTCGGTAATGCATTTATACTACTTAAACTTAATTAAAAGCTTGTAAATGCATAAATAAAATGGCCTAAAATACATGGCCTTATTACAAACATTGTCTTGCAAAAAATTACACATAAATGTCCCAAAATACATATAAATTTTCGGCCTCACCATATATTCTTCATTTATTTACCAAACTTCCACATAATGTCTTAAATTTGACAATTATGCTTGTTTAATTAGTTATAAAATTTATTAAACCATTCCTTAAACATTTTAAGGTCAAACAAGACCTTATTTCACCTCTTCACTCACGGCAATAGTATTAGAATTAGCTTAGAACATTTTTAACTTAGCAAAGTTAATGTTTAAGTGATTTATACCTTGATTTAGCTTAGGTAATCCTTGTTTGGTTCGGCCACCTTAAGTAGAAATTCTCCACAGCTTGTTTTACATGTTTTCAAACAGAAAACAAGGCCTAGTTAGTCTCCAAGCAAGATCTAACCATAAGAAGTAATTTAATGTAAGATTTAAGGCAAAAATTACCTTAAGAGTGCAAGGGAAGTTCTAAGTGGTTTCGACCTGAACCAAACACACCACAAGGTGTTAGATCCGCCATATTGACATAGTAAATAGTTAGATCTCGAAATGCTACCTTGTTGTTAGGTTTTACCTTGGAAAATGCCTTAAAAGAGGGTATTTCCTTTGGATCTCGGCCATCCTTGCTCCAAATGGCTAACCAACAGATTCCACATGAAAAGGAGAAGAAGATGAGGCTATGACCAAAGTTTCACAGCCGAACTTGAAGGGAATCAAAAGTTATGAGCTTAAAGCACATTTTTTACCTTAAAATGTAGATTTGAACAACCTTGGTCCCTCTACTGGTCTCAACCGAGTTTAGCTCTTGTTCTAACCTTAGAACACTGAGAATAAGCCATAGGAATTGATGAGCCACGAAATCTAGGTGTTGGTAGTGAAGAGATGAAGAAAAAGAGCTAAAAATGACATTAAAAGCTTACCTTAAGAGCTTAAGAGTACTGCCTTCCTAACTCAAGAACCAGACTTGAGAGCTTCAAGGAAGGGAGGGAGCTCGGTTGGAATGAAGAGAATCGGACAAGAGGAAGGGGGAAGCTTGGAAATGAGCTTAATTATTGAAAAAGGTAAGAAAAGTAACCTTTTTACTATTCTTGGTTGTATTAGGTAGCATTATTGTCAATCAAAGACTTATGCTGTCTTCCCACCTCCTTGCCAGCCGATTTCCACAAGGGAAAATGGGTCATTAACTGCCCATTGACCAAACTTGGTCATTTTGACTCATGCGGGCCCCACTTCAGGGTTTTATTAATATTTTAATATTAATTTTGTAAAAATTCGTAAATTTCTGGAATTAAATTCCTAATATCATATAATATGATATTTTATTATATTTAAAGGTTTTTATAACCTTTTAGCCCATTTAAAACCAATTTAGAAGGCGATTACACAAAAACGTGCTTTAAGGAGTTTTAGCGCACATTTTGTGTTGCCTGGTGTTTCTGAGCTCTGTTTCCTTTGACAACGGTCTTGTTGTGTTCCTTACATGATATTTGATCATTTAATTCAATTTTATATCATTTAGAGGTCATTAGACCTTTAAGGTTTCTTAGAGCACATTTTTGCCCTTTTTGACCTTGAAGCATGAAAGTGCTTTTTCTTTGTGTTGGAGTGTTGCCCAACAATTGTAATACGTTTAGTAATGTGTTAATATGCTTAGGACAAATTTTTAGGTCCTACATAGTTCATTTGGGTATTTATTTACCCTTAACAGTCAAAGGGTGCAACATCTTGTTTTGTGTTAACCACTGTTGTTCTCAGATGACTTTTAAGGCATGTTTAGGCCTTAATTAATGTGATTAGATATTTAATCCATGTTTAATAAGTTTGGGGTATTTCAGTCTACCCCCCTTAAAAAGACTTCGTCCCGAAGTCTCTTAATCAAATAGGTAAGTATATATAAATGTATAACTACCCATTATTCCCATAATGTATATCTATGTGATATATCATTTACACACATCGTATTGCGCTTATACAGCACATAGCCATCACGTTGTGGCGTTAGTTCAATCATATATGGACATAGGTGATCCATCAGCACCAACATTTCCTATCAGTTCTACCAACCCTGACAATCTCCCTGAGGTGTCCATAACATTCCATTGTTCCACATTCCATATCTAATGATTCATTTCGTATCTAGGTGATACCATATGTAATCATTCTATAAAACAATATGAATACATATCACAAATAGCATAAGCAAGGTGTTACACACCTGGTGTAAACACATCATTCATACAGGTATCTCGTAAGATACATACATACCAATGCACATCACACAAGAACAGACCAAACAACGCACGCCCCGCGTATCAACCATAACCATCAAAACCAATTCACTGTATGCCATGCATACGAAATAATTCACATACCAACCAAACAAACCTCGTATGCCCCGCACACCACCAATTCTTTGTATGCAATGCATACTAAACAAACAAAATTTAGTGCACACATGTGCATAGCCAAGAGGCTCTACCCCCCTTAAAAAGGGTTACGCCCCCGTACCCCACAAGTATACAACAGCCGCTCAACAAGGAGCGCTAGATACTTGGCTCTCAAAGAGTTCTCCAACTCATGGATTATCCTCATATTAGAGAGACGGGTATAACTCTAGCCCTTCTGGGCTCCCCAATTCGTAAGGGATGTGGCACTAAACAGTTTGTGCTCTCTCCCAAATTCCTTCTAATGGGCCCACTCGCTCCGTATGAGGTGCAGACCCATGAACACAGGCTCAATTTGCCTTTCTTTCTTTTTTTTTCTTCATTGCTGTGAATCCACTTGTTTGGATCACTAGCATACATGCGTGTGCCTTTTCTCACTGATATTCAGTTGAGGTATACTATGACATTGGCCATTGTTAGTACTTAGTGCTCTTTGCACTTGTCTTTGTAATACCAAGTCGTACCAGCCTAAATGTCCACAAAGATGATGTTTGTCATCCATGTCTCCTGGTATTTTGTTCCGGAGTAACACACTGTTGTAGTTCCTTTTTTTTTTACACACTCGTGTTGATATCCACTTTATCTTTCTGCGTTCCCACTAGATTAATAGCTACACGAGTGCAATACCAAAACACTCAGTCATACAGAGTGCAGAGGCGTAAACGCTCAACAGCTAATATCTCATGAGTCTAACAGATAAGATGTGCGAATTATCCTGTGAGTGGTACATTCCAAATCCTTTGTTCTTTAAGCAAGGTATCTGCTATCATATAGCTTTATCTTTTCTCCTCGCGTATTTACGCGTTTATGTCCATATCATCTGGTAGATTTCCTCTGGATTGCAAGCATTTGCTTGATCCTTATGAGGCTTCTACATATTATTCGTCCATAATGGGTTTTCCTATTTTTTTTTGGTTCCTGTCCTTGAATCGTTTCTCTGTCTTCTCTGTATACTGTCCACTGTTCTCTGTTGAAGGTTCTCTTTTTTTTTCTAGCCCGTTGGTTTAACTGCGGCTCTTCTCGTCCATCTTCGAGGTAATCCGTCTTACGGTCCGTAGGATGGAGTTGACTACTTCTCGTGTTCCTAACACTACTTGTCTACTTGCATGGGGTACCGTACTGATACATTACTACTTACCCGACTAACTCATAAATAAGTCTGTCAGGCCCACATGCTCCTAACGGAGTGCGGTCGTCCCATGACTCGTTTAGTAAACTGGTAATGTCTGTCACACGGTTGTTGTGAAGTATTCTTTTGTCAATCTCCCTTTGATGGATATCCTTTTTTTTTCTTCTTCTTCTTCTTCTTCCTTCTTCCTTTTTTTTGTCTTCTCTTTGCTTGTTTTTTTTGTGTAATAGTTCATGTTATCAGTTATCCTGTAATAAGTGCTATTGCCCTTGTGGCATCCGTGGTAATTCGTGTCATTAGCCGGCGTTATTTAGCTCGGTGTAAGTAAAATCCGTGCTATATTAGCAAACTTGTTTCTCCCTTTTTTTTTGATTTCATTGAGTACAACACATTTTCCTTTTCTCCCTGTTTTTTTTCCGGACATATCTCATCCATAGTTCATATTTGTTCTCTCCTCCGTTTAATTGGATGTATTGCAGATTGCATAATAGCTTGAGCAACTTGGCTCTTCACTACCCAACCATCCTCACTAACGGTGGTGCATCTACAAAGGGTATGCTTGTCCATGAGGACTAAACATTTAGCACTGGTAGCGATTAGCATTAAATGCGGGTATACACTACTGGTATTTGGCTAATAAGCCATGTCTGAAAATTCCCAACAATTTAAACCGGTGTGGTTTATAGTCATAGTGGCTGTATAGTTTCCCCAGTTGCAGTGGTTGGACTAACGGTCCTTCCAAAATTGCATAGGTTTCTAATCTCCAGGTTTGTATGAAAAAGTTTGAAAAACATTTTTTTTTTATAAAAGGTTAAAAGAGTAGTAGTTGTTGCATTTGCAGTAGCTGTTATTGTTGCTGTCGCTGCACTTGCTGTAGCAAGTGCGCAAGGCAGATGGAAATTTCAGTGGTTTACTGTCATAGCGCTTGCAATAGCAAGTGCGCCATGCAGGTGGAAATTCTGGTTCAGTAATTCCCGGTCTTATTGACTCTTCGTCATTTGAGTATTGCTACATGATAATGTAAGCATTAACATCCTGTTCATATATATATTTTCCGTCAAGGTTTAAAGTTTACTCGCTTCGAGTTCTCAAAATTAATCTCAAAAGTCATACACAACTAATCCCAAAGTCTTACACAAAAGGCGAGTGGTCAATGACACACTCCCACATACTTATAACAAGTATTTGTCTAACATCCAAAGTAGATATACAACATAGTAATCAAGTCTTCCACCAGCGGTCTCATGGAGTTAGGGTGCTCATGCCCTATCTAC
Source organism: Limonium bicolor (assembly GCA_023374045.1). NCBI lineage: Eukaryota > Viridiplantae > Streptophyta > Magnoliopsida > Caryophyllales > Plumbaginaceae > Limonium > Limonium bicolor. The sequence goes on along the minus strand of CM041776.1, from coordinate 166,044,342 downwards.
TCCCTTGCCCTTCAGGGCTCCAGCATCAGTAGATGTCTGGCCATCCTGACCGCCTCGTGGTACTCCAGATCCTCCAGTTGAGGTCTTCTGAGTATTCTTTGGTGGCCTGTAATTACGGCTCTCTGGGTTCATCCAGCATTCAAATTCCCTATGGTCTTCTTTGTGGAAGCACCGACAGACAACTTTGCGGCCTTCGCAATCGACCCCAGGATGGTCTTTCCCACAACGCTTACAGTAAAAATGGCGCTGGGGCTGTCTGGTGCCTAATGATAGTAACTAAGTTTAAGTTAAAATCTGATGGTATAAAGGTTAAAATTATATTTGTATTTAAGAGGTAGATGTTCTCACCCTTAGGAGGTGCAGATCTCAGAGGCTTAGCATCAATAGCTGGGCCGGTCAATTGAAGGACGGGCTCTTTTCCTCTCTTTCCCTTGTGACCCTGTAACACCCCAACCGCTAATCCTTCCCTTATCCTCTAATCCTTCCCATAATCACCTTACTCGCAGCGGAATACTTACCTACTCCCGGCGGGTGATACAATGCCATTAACCATCCAAGGTTAACAAGGCTACTACTACTTACCGTATCGGTCTGACGATTAGAATGAATACATACATACTACATACTTACAACACCAAATACTTAGTTTACATTTGATTACCGAGTATACCGAATATATGAATTACATTCATGTCTACTTCCCAAAAATGATGAGTTTATACAACTACTCCTTCACAACCAATCAAGAATTCAATATCCCAAAAAGGTGTACCACATGGTACACCGGCTACCCAAAAGCTCTAGCCGTGTACAACTCGGTACACTATTCCAATTCCTACTAACTACTCCAAAAAGAATTATATGCGGCCCTTACTCTACCTTCACGCCTCGCGGGTACCTGTGGAGTAAAAACATTCCCCCTAGGGGGTCAGCTTACGCTGCATATGATAACCGCATACCCCGCGTACTAGCGAGGGTACGCCAACTATTTGGTCGAGTACATGCGGTTCGTTTCATTCATACATACATACATGCTTCATACCATACAATACAATACATTCATTTTATCACGCATTCATACATACAATGCATACAAGGAATACAATACAAGTCATTCATTCATAATTACCATACTCACCGCATCACGGAGATACAATTCTCCAATACATACAAGGTCTTGTTAGCCTTATTACACACCCGGGTTAATCGGGTGTTCAATACTTTTTACTCCGGGTCAGTGACTTACAATAGTCAAGACCAATACAATACAATACTTACATTCTTACATACTTTACTTCCAGTTAAGTCGGTATGACCTCCGGGCAGGGAGTACTATCTCCCACCACCGGGCTTTGAGATGGCACACTAATCCAGGATGCTACCCATACAAAGGGAATTAGTCCAAGGAAAAGATCATAGCCAGGATTCGGTTCCAACCTCTTGTGGTTCCTTATCCTCACGCGTGGCCGAAACTATATCGGGCTTCTACTCATTCCATTACTCATTACTCATGTCAGGAGTTAGATTGTTAGGAATTAGTAGAAGTCCATACTTACTTTCCATACATACTTACAATACACATGTGCTCATACTTGCACATACACTTCATTCTCATACATACATTTCCTGAATTATACAAACTATTCGTTCAAGAAGAATACAACAAGAACAATATAGTTCAAACACATTTATGTGCAATTTAAATCCGATTCATGCATTTATCTTGTTGGTGATCACATAAGCACACAAATCGGGGTAACCAAGTTAGGATACAGGGCATGAGGAAATCATACCGTTCACCGTCGTTTACGTTCTACCGGGTCCTTTGATGATCAATTATTGAATTCCTTGTTCTTACTAGTTCTTCCTTTCTTTCTTGCTTTCTCCTTTCTTCTTTCCTTCTTCTTGGTTCTTCCTCACAAAATGCACAATACTTCCAATGGATGAATGGAGTTCTTGACTAATGAAGGAACAAGATTCCTAGCCCACAAAAGTAGCCAGAACCGGCTCAAGATGAAGAGGAAGTGAAGGTGCTTCTAATGGTGGCTTCAAATCTCCAAATGGTGAATACCCTCAAAAACGAAAATAGAGCTTTTGAGTTTTTTGAAAGGATGAGAATCTTCTCCTTTGCAAGGGGATTCTAGTGGTATAATTTTGTTGAGTTTGGAGGAGGTTTGAGCACTCAAAGAGAGGAGAGAAGGAGGAAGTTTTGTGGGTTCTTCATTTTCTCCATGAAAATCGCAGGAACAAGAAGAGAATGCAGAGAAGGAAGAAGGAGGGGGGGCCAATACGTGAGAGAGCAAGAGGGGGAGTAGGAGAGAGACTCCTTTTGCCTTTTACTTATTTGTTTTGTCCACTAGTGAATTAGGAATAATAAAGAGAGGGGGAGGGCTATCAAAATCGGCCCACACCCATACACACACTAGATTATTGTTTTTTTTATTTTCTAAGTGGACACACTAAGTTTGTTTATTTGCGTTCTCACCCCACAACTTACCGGTTGTTACAGTTTTCACTAACCGGTACCCGTTTTCCGGAATTTTCTCATTTAATTAATTTTATTGGTTCTAGAGCTTCACTAATATTTATTAGTGACTATTTAGTTGACCAAAATTATTACGAGTCTATTTGACCCGCTTAAAGTCACGTTTTCCCGGTTTCCTCGGGAAACGCGCTTTAAGGTTCTTTTATGCTTCTAACCCATTTTAAAGGTCCGTTTTCTTCGGGATTTGTTCCCTCGTATTTATTTAAGTGTAATTAAGCCTTTAAAAATATAATTAGCCTAATTAATCACTGTTTTTAATTACGGGGTATTTCAATCTACCCCCCTTAAGAAACTTTGCCCTCAAAGTTGCTCAAGGTTACCGTTTACCATTTCTACTCATTTGGCAAATCAATTGCCACAATGCATCCTACTACCACCTTACAGGGTGTTCACAATTCTTACACTACAGCATCCACAATTCAAATACCATGTACCCCACTTACTTCGAATACCATACACATACACAATTCATACACAATACTCCATTCAGTTCATACATTCCACAATACACTTCACAATGTCATTCGTGTCATATACCGTACAACACAAATGCATTACTCATTACATACATACCATACACATCGTACTACATACCAAATACTACTAGCACTACTTTGTGTCAATACCATGCACTTAGCACTACATGTGCCAACCAAAATACAATTACATACATACATACTATGCAATGCTAACCCGAAGCAATGCAAAAGCAAAAAGGCTCTACCCCCCTTAAAAAGGGGTACGCCCCGTACCCTCCGTGCTATACGGATACTAGACATCTAGTCTACAAATAAGTTCGGGTACTTCGCCTTCATGGCGTCCTCTAATTCCCAAGTCGCTTCCTCGACGTCGTGGTTAGACCACAAGACCTTCACCATTCGTACAGATTTATGGCGAGTGTCTCTTGTCTTTGTATCAAGGATTCGCAATGGAGTCTCGACATATCTCATCGTCGGCTCTAGGGATAGATGTTCGGGTTCTAATACATGAGAGGGGTCGGCTATGTATTTCTTGAGTTGTGATACATGAAAGACATCATGAACACGCCCCAATTCTTCAGGCAATGCTAGCCTATAAGCTACGGCTCCAATCCTCTCGGTAATGGCATACGGGCCTACAAATTTCGGGCTCAGTTTGCCCTTCTGGCCAAATCGGAAGACACCCTTCATAGGTGAGACACGCAGGAACACTTGGTCGCCCACGGCGAACTCAAGGTCGCGTCGTCGCACATCCGCATAGGATTTCTGTCTATCTTGGGCTGCCTTCATATTGGCTCGGATTTGTTGTACCTCAGCTTGTACTTGTTCTAAATACTCCGGTCCTATGATGACCGCTTCGCTCGACTCATCCCAACACAATGGGGTACGGCAAGGTCTACCATACAAGGCTTGGAATGGCGACATCTTAATCGAAGCATGGTAGCTATTGTTATACGAAAACTCGATAAGATGAAGCTTCTCAATCCAGCTCCCCTGGAAGTCTAAGGCACATGCCCTTAGCATATCCTCTAGTGTTTGGATGGTCCTTTCTGTCTGACCGTCAGTCTGTGGATGGAAGGCGGTGCTAAGCTTCAACTCAGTACCAAGCGCTTCCCGTGTCGCTCTCCAGTATCTTGAAAGAAATCTGGTATCGCGGTCAGATACAATGGTTTTTGGGACTCCGTGGTGTCGGATGATCTCCTTGTCAAATAGCTCTGCGAGCTTCGCCACCTTCCAGGTGTCCTTCATCGGTATGAATCGGGCAACCTTGGTGAGACGATCGACTACTACCCAGATCATGTTGAGTCCTCCCCTAGCAGGTGGGAGTCCAACAACAAAATCCATAGAGATATCGTGGAATTTCCGCTCCGGAATGGGCATAGATTGCACCATTCCTCCCGGTCTTCGGTGCTCGAACTTCACCTTTTGGCATGTGAGACACCTCAGAACATACTCAGTCACGTCCGATTTCATCCCTGACCACCAGAAGTACCTCTTCATGTCTTTGTACATTTTAGAGGCTCCCGGATGGACGTGCAATGTCGAACAATGTGACTCTCGCAAAATGCGATCCCTTAGCTCAGCATTGCTTCGGGGGACGCATAATCTGCCATTCAATCGGATCAGACCATCTTCATGCAATTTGAAGTCGTACTTTCGGCTCTCGAAGGTACCATCTGTGATTTTCTGTCTGATCTCTATGAAGTAAGGGTCGCTCAACTGAGCGTCTCGCACCTCGTCAACCAAGCTAGAAGAAGCGAGTAGCGAATGGAGCGAGTGTGCTCGACGACTCAGGGCGTCGGCTACTACGTTTGCCTTCCCTTCTTTATACTGGAGGTTGATGTCGTAATCCGAGAGGAACTCCATCCACCTCCTCTGCCTTAGGTTCAATTCTTTCTGGGTGAATACGTACTGTAGACTTTTGTGGTCGGAATAGATGGTGATGCTTACCCCATAGAGATAGTGTCGCCATATCTTCAAGGCGAAGACAATGGCTCCCAACTCTAGATCATGTGTCGGGTAATTCTCCTCATGCTTCTTCAGCTGGCGAGAAGCATAGGCTACTACCTTGCCATGCTGCATGAGTACGCATCCCATACCCTTGCCTGATGCATCACAGTACACCTCAAATCCCTCTGTGCCCTCTGGAAGAGTAAGGACGGGCGCTGAGGTCAGTGAGTCTTTCAGTTTCTGAAATGATAGCTCGCACTCCTCTGTCCATACAAAGGGTGCATCTTTCATCAATGCCGTCATGGGCTTAGCGACTTTCGAGAAGTCCTTTACAAACCTCCGGTAATAACCGGCTAAACCAAGAAAGCTCCGGATGTCGGTAACAGTCTTAGGTCTAGGCCATGATCGCACTGCTTCAATTTTGGATGGATCTACTGAAATTCCCGCGCTCGAGATGACATGACCGAGGAAAGATACCTGATCTAGCCAAAACTCGCATTTGGAGAACTTCGCATACAGCTGGTTCTCGCGCAGTGTCTCAAGTACTTTTCTCAAGTGGTTTTCATGCTCTTCTGGTGACTTCGAATACACAAGAATGTCGTCAATGAATACTACTACCGAAGTGTCCAGCTGCTCACTGAATAACCGATTCATTAGGTCCATGAACTTGGCTGGTGCATTAGACAAACCGAATGGCATCACCGTGAATTCGTAGTGGCCATATCTTGTTCGGAATGCTGTTTTCTGAATGTCTTGCTCTTTGATAGCAATTTGGTGGTAACCGGATCGGAGATCAATCTTAGAAAAGACGGATGCTCCCTTCAACTGATCGAACAGGTCGTCGATGCGTGGCAATGGGTATTTGTTCTTTACGGTGACCGCATTCAATTCGCGGTAGTCGATGCAGAGGCGGAGACTACCGTCCTTCTTCTTCACGAAGAGGACCGGTGCTCCCCAGGGTGATACGCTCGGGCGTATAAACCCTTTGTCGAGAAGATCATGTAACTGTTCCTTGAGTTCTGCCATTTCTGCCGGTGCCATACGGTATGGTGCCCTAGCGATGGGACCAGTACCCGGTACAAGATCGATTTCAAATTCTACCGCCCTCTGTGGGGGCATACCAGGTAGCTCTTTCGGAAATACATCAGGGAATTCTGAAACTACTGCTACCTCGTCACTGAACTCTGGATCTCTCTCCAGGTCTTGCACGTGACACAAATACACTTCATGCCCTTTTCTGAGCTCCCGATACATTGCCATGGCGGAGATGACTGTAGTCGAAGGCTCTCTCGGTCTCTGGCGGTATGAAACAGTGACCCCAGATGGACTCTTGAGCAGCAATCGGTGCTCGGCGCATAGGATTCTCCCCTTGTGCCGCTCCAACCAGTTCATTCCAATAATTAAGTCGAATCCCAATCCGTTGAATTCGATGAAGGAAATGGGAAACGCTTCACCTTTGATTTGAATGGTGGCTGATTTGTAATACTTGGTACATTGTACCCGCTCCTTCGATGGGAGAGTAACCAAGAAGTTCGGTAGCTCATCCGCATCTAGCCCCAGCTTCTTCGCAAGAGATGGCGATATGAAGGTATGAGAGGCGCCGGAGTCGAATAATACTGAGGCTTCGATGCCGTTTACTGGGAAGGTTCCCGTTAGAATGGTGCCGCTCTTGCCGGCTTGTTCTTCGGTGAGGATACTCAGGTTACCTTCGGTACCGAGTCCACAACCTATTGATTCATGAGATTATAAGTAAAGATGGTGGAACGCAAGTGGAATTTAAACCAACACTGCTTTTATTGAATAACCAACCATCATACATACTGTGTCTCTAATACACGTTACTACTGGATTACATGCCACTACAAAATTAATACTTTCTAAAGGTAAGGTTCAGGCGCCCTGGTATCATGTGTGTGGCATTGATTATTGCCGGTGGTGCCGTATTCAACTTGATCTTCTGGATCCCGTGATACAGCAACCTTGATTTTCCACCCATGATTAGAACATCTCCTGATCTCAATACCAATTTTTCTGCGAGGTCCACACGCTTCCGCTCGCTATACAAAAATACGGCGTCATCACCAATGGACCAAGACACTACGGGCACTCCTAGTTCAAGAGATTCCGCTGTCTCGTCCTTGTCTTGGTGTAAGCCAAGTCGTCCTTCTTTCTCATAGAAGTTGACGATACACAGATCTGTTTCAAGTGCAGGGATTGGTTCATCTTCACATTGTTGTGCAATTTCACAGCTTGTGTGACAAGCGTTTGGAATTCTGGGGGTATTGCTGGAGGTGTTGCTCCGTCTCCTGCTCGCGTTGTTTGGTATGTCTTGGTATAAGGGTTCCAGTCCTTTCCCAAGCACATCATTTTCAGCTTCATTGTAGCTCCACCGGGGAATTCGGGTGTATAAAATCCTCCTGGACCCGTTCCTAACTCGTTGCATCGTCGGATGATTGAAATTTGTGCTTCGGGTGTCAGGTATCCTTTTAATAAGATCATACCTGGGCGGATGACCTGACACTGTTCGTTGTTGAAGTGGTGATTGGCGATGTCGGTCTCTTCATGAGGTGAGTTTGAAGGTATTGGGTAACAGATATGGAATTTCCCTAAGGTGGTAAATTCATCTAGAATAAGTTCTAGGCTTACTAATTCATTTCATGCTCAATACATACTTCCACGTTACTTACTCATGCTCAATTTCATACTTCAAGTACTTACGCATTCATGCTGTCATTCATACAATTACTTTAATACTTAGTCATGCTCTTCAAGGATTAAAGGTTACGGTAGTTACCTGGGCCGGACTTAGTCCCGGACCCGTCACGGTCTATGATGTGTAAGGCCGGCTGCCTCTGCGGTGCGCCCTTCTGCGGACCCCGGGATCCCTGTCCCTGTGAGGTGTGCTGGGCATGAGCATCGCCAGATGCAACCTCCTTGCCTTCACGCTGCTTGTAGCCCTGGTAGTTGCCCTTGGGCTTAGAGTTCTCCGGGCATGCATTGGCACGGTGGCCCGGTTTCTGACAATTGAAGCAGCGGATCTCCCTTCCTTGGCAATCTGTGCCGGGATGATCCTTGTTGCAGTTACGGCAGATGTAGCTGCGGCCATCAGATTGGTTCTTTCCTTGGCCAAATCCAGAACCTATAGCTTTCAAGTTAGCAAGGTTTGGTATACTTACAATACTCTATATACTTACAATTTCACAAGTGTACTAATTCGGTTTCGGTTTCTTACCCCTGTAGGGCTGAGACCTCAGTGGCTTAGCTGCCACTGGTGCGGTGTAGGCAATCTGTAAAGGCTCAGTTGCCTTGCCCTTCTCAGCATGGGCACCGCCGTCTCCGGATGTATTTTTCTGCTGGTGGGAGTGCTTCCCCTTCCTTTTCTTCCAGGGTTTGGATTGGTTTTGTTCATCGGAGGGGTTACCCTTGCCGCTCACCTTGCGCTTCAGCGCTTGTTCCTCATCTCTCAGCTGGCAGGTGATCTCAACTCGAGATGCAGCGTGGTAACACTCCTGAATTACTTAGGCATTAGGTTACATTTACATACGGGAATACTAATTCACATTACTCATGGCTTTTTAAGGGTTCAACTTGTTTACCTGAAGGGAGGTAAACCGAGTGAAGCCCATGCCATACCGGAGTCGATGGCTCAATCCGCCATAGAAGCGGTCGACCAAGACTTGGCCGGTATACCCAAGGTCGGGTAGAAGTCGGAGAAGAGAGGTGAAGGTGCGGTAATACTCATCAACCGTCATCTTCTCGGTCATTTAGTGCATCGAGCTCAAGCCTTTTCTTGGTCTTGACATGCTCGGGGTAGTATTTAGATCGGAGGAGAGAGGTAAATGCTTCCCATCCGAATGCAGGGTCAGCTATGTGCTCGGCCTTAACGAGCTTCCACCAATCCATAGCCGCGTCTTTGAGGTAGTACGCAGCTATCCTCACTCGAACTCCAGCGGGAGTCTCAAGTGTCTCGAAGGCCGTCTCCATCTCGGAGAGGTAGGCCTCGAGCTTGGCGGGGTCGCTCTCGCCTCTAAAACAAGCAGGTCGAAGGTCGGCGACAGCTTTCACCCAATTCGTTTCTCGGGGATGAGGTGGGTCGGGTGCTGCTGCTGCTGCTGCTGTGTTTGCTGTGTTTGCTGTACAGCCGTGATTACTTGCGGTAGCATCTGCGCTACCGTGGCGGCGACGATCTCAGCTATCGTCTGCGCGCCCGGTCCATCAGATGTCTCTCCTCTAGGTCGGCCTCGACCTCGTCCTGACATCTGAACAAGTGTGGATTACATTAGATGTTGTGATACTATGACCTCATGGTCTTCATTCAAGCAATGGTATCGTCCTTGCAGACGTTAAGGGTATCCGTTGTTAACAACGGTAGTTCCTAGTTAGGTTTCTAAATATCCGTCTTAGACGGTGTTGAAATCCTAACTCGGTAATCACTACACTTAAGAGTCTAATCATCAGAGCGATACTTCGCTCTGATACCACTTTTTGTAACACCCCAACCGCTAATCCTTCCATTATCCTCTAATCCTTCCCATAATTACCTTACTCGCAGCGGAATACTTACCTACTCCCGGCGGGTGATACAATGCCATTAACCATCCAAGGTTAACAAGGCTACTACTACTTACCGTATCGGTCTGACGATTAGAATGAATACATACATACTACATACTTACAACACCAAATACTTAGTTACATTTGATTACCGAGTATACCGAATATATGAATTACATTCATGTCTACTTCCCAAAAATGATGAGTTTATACAACTACTCCTTCACAACCAATCAAGAATTCAATATCCCAAAAAGGTGTACCACATGGTACACCGGCTACCCAAAAGCTCTAGCCGTGTACAACTCGGTACACTATTCCAATTCCTACTAACTACTCCAAAAAGAATTACATGCGGCCCTTACTCTACCTTCACGCCTCGCGGGTACCTGTGGAGTAAAAACATTCCCCCTAGGGGGTCAGCTTACGCTGCATATGATAACCGCATACCCCGCGTACTAGCGAGGGTACGCCAACTATTTGGTCGAGTACATGCGGTTCGTTTCATTCATACATACATACATGCTTCATACATACAATACAATACATTCATTTTACCAGCATACATACATACAATGCATACAAGGAATACAATACAAGTCATTCATTCATAATTACCATACTCACCGCATCACGGAGATACAATTCTCCAATACATACAAGGTCTTGTTAGCCTTATTACACACCCGGGTTAATCGGGTGTTCAATACTTTTACTCCGGGTCAATGACTTACAATAGTCAAGACCAATACAATACAATACTTACTTCTTACATACTTTACTTCCAGTTAAGTCGGTATGACCTCCGGGCAGGGAGTACTATCTCCCACCACCGGGCTTTGAGATGGCACACTAATCCAGGATGCTACCCATACAAAGGGAATTAGTCCAAGGAAAAGATCATAGCCAGGATTCGGTTCCAACCTCTTGTGGTTCCTTATCCTCACGCGTGGCCGAAACTATATCGGGCTTCTACTCATTCCATTACTCATTACTCATGTCAGGAGTTAGTTGTTAGGAATTAGTAGAAGTCCATACTTACTTTCCATACATACTTACAATACACATGTACTCATACTTACACACTTCATTCTCATACATACATTTCATGAATTATACAAACTATCGTTCAAGAAGAATACAACAAGAACAATATAGTTCAAACACATTTATGTGCAATTAAATCCGATTCATGCATTTATCTTGTTGGTGATCACATAAGCACACAAATCGGGGTAACCAAGTTAGGATACAGGGCATGAGGAAATCATACCGTTCACCGTCGTTTACGTTCTACCGGGTCCTTTGATGATCAATTATTGAATTCCTTGTTCTTACTAGTTCTTCCTTTCTTTCTTGCTTTCTCCTTTCTTCTTTCCTTCTTCTTGGTTCTTCCTCACAAAATGCACAATACTTCCAATGGATGAATGGAGTTCTTGACTAATGAAGGAACAAGATTCCTAGCCCACAAAAGTAGCCAGAACCGGCTCAAGATGAAGAGGAAGTGAAGGTGCTTCTAATGGTGGCTTCAAATCTCCAAATGGTGAATACCCTCAAAAACGAAAATAGAGCTTTTGAGTTTTTGAAAGGATGAGAATCTTCTCCTTTGCAAGGGGATTCTAGTGGTATAATTTTTGTTGAGTTTGGAGGAGGTTTGAGCACTCAAAGAGAGGAGAGAAGGAGGAAGTTTTGTGGGTTCTTCATTTTCTCCATGAAAATCGCAGGAACAAGAAGAGAATGCAGAGAAGGAAGAAGGAGGGGGGGCCAATACGTGAGAGAGCAAGAGGGGGAGTAGGAGAGAGACTCCTTTTTGCCTTTTACTTATTTGTTTTGTCCACTAGTGAATTAGGAATAATAAAGAGAGGGGGAGGGCTATCAAAATCGGCCCACACCCATACACACACTAGATTATTGTTTTTTTTATTTTCTAAGTGGACACACTAAGTTTGTTTATTTGCGTTCTCACCCCACAACTTACCGGTTGTTACAGTTTTCACTAACCGGTACCCGTTTTCCGGAATTTTCTCATTTAATTAATTTTATTGGTTCTAGAGCTTCACTAATATTTATTAGTGACTATTTAGTTGACCAAAATTATTACGAGTCTATTTGACCCGCTTAAAGTCACGTTTTCCCGGTTTCCTCGGGAAACGCGCTTTAAGGTTCTTTTATGCTTCTAACCCATTTTAAAGGTCCGTTTTCTTCGGGATTTGTTCCCTCGTATTTATTTAAGTGTAATTAAGCCTTTAAAAATATAATTAGCCTAATTAATCTCTGTTTTTAATTACGGGGTATTTCAGACCCTGTTGCCCTTTCTTTTGGAAAAACTTCCTGTTTAAATGTTTCGGGTCAGTATTTATAAGATATTTAGTATGGTAAACAATCTAGAGTGGGATAAGTCCTTACTTTCCCTTTTTCTGGCCTCCTCCTGGAGATGCTCCTCCACCCTCAGACTCTCCTTCAGGGTTATTCCTTTTCTTTGCCCCTAGAGTCTCTTCCCGAGTCTGGAGCATTAGCTCAGTCCTCGAGGCAGCCTCATAACACTCCTGGAATCTCCTTGGTAAGTTCTCACAAAGTTCATTGGTAATGTAGTAAGTAAAGAATTTTATGGCTTTCATGTTAGTACTTGGATGGTAGTGTAGAGGGTAGCACCCATCGCCATCTGAATGCGAAATAATAGTCCTCCCCGGAACTTCTCGACCTTCACGGTCTCTGAGTAATCCACACCGGGAATGGAGTCCAGTGAACCAATGAATCGAGCGTAATACTCATCCTCGGTTAGACCTCCTTGGGTCAGTGTCTCTGACTCCTGGCGCTTCTTCTGTTTGAGATGTGCTGGGTAGTACTTCCCTCTCAGCAACTCGACAAAGGCAGCCCATGAACAGTAGGGCGTAGCCAGGTGATGGTCCTTGACCCACCTCCACCAAGTGCTAGTTGCATCCTTCAGATGGAAAGCAGCAATGGCGACCTTCTTGTCGTCAGGTACTTGTAGCGCTTCATAGGCCTTCTCATGTTCAACGATGTAACGTTCCAAAGCTACGGGGTCTGGTTCCCCAGAATATGTAGGTGGTCGGGTCTCGCTAATTGACTTCAGCCAGTTCGTTTCCCTAGGCTGTGGCGGGTGGGCTGGTGCTCCTCCAATCTGAGTACCCAGCTGTGCAAGAACGGCTGCAACCGTCTCAGCAACTCCTGGAATGCCGGGGTCACCGCCTCTACCTCTTCCAGTACCACGCCCTCTAGTACCACCAGACATCTGTAGTACAGTATGTCACATAAATGCTCGGTAAATTACCGTACACAACCAATAGATATTAAATTGCCTTAAGGCTAACCTGTCACGCAATTTGCGTTACTAGACACAATATCTCCTTAAGACGAATCGTCTCATACTTCCCAAATATTTCCCAAGTCCTAAGCTCACTGTCTTAACCTACTTTCTCGTCATCAGAGCGGTACTCCGCTCTGATACCACTTTTGTAACACCCCTCTCAATAATCACGATATAATCTCTCACGTAGCAATAAATAAAACGTCTCGCAGCGGAAAAACAAATAACCATTACAAAACTCACTCGGGTGTCACCGGCCGTTACTCGCCCATGCGAGCAACGCTGCCAAACTACATCCAACTTCCAATACAAATAAACTGCTAACCGCAGTGATAACGAGAAACTCCTATACATCACACTAAGTCCATAAATCATAAACATCGACAAGTGAGCATCTACCCAATCCTGAATACACAACCTTACCATAATACAATTCACCATCTCCATTGCTATACAACATCTCCAAGTGTGGTGACAAAAGTAACACTCCAATTACCCTGTTCCTGCTCTTCAGCTCCGACAATGATCAACAACCTGTAATGGTGTAGTATCAGCGATAGACGCTGAGTATGCCGGGCCTGGACCCTAATGGTCACTTGTCATTTTAACCATCTTATTATTAGATTGGTTTCATGCTTTTCCTTTTTACAGTTATAATCAAAACTGAAGCATAAATGTATTATATATATTATCAACCATCCAAATATCCATAATCATTTAACCGTCCATCCAATCCAAACATTCATTTAATATTCCATACAACATTTATATATCGAACGTATCGAGAAAACAATATGATGTACAATGTACATTCGCCGTAGCGTACAGTTTTCATATTTAATTTACCTTAGCCTTGTAGGCTCCATCCAACCATCAACACACAATAAAATAACCACAAGTATAACCAATGAACAACAAAGCGAAACAACGAGAATAATAAACAAGTATTAAGTCTCGTCCATAGTATTGTTCGCCACTGTATAAGTCTCAATTGTTTTAGTTGTTCAGTTATACCTAGTGACAATGTCTCGTTAAAACGACATGTCTCTAGTTACCCATATATTATGGCGGGTCACCCACGGCAGTAGCCACTCCAACGGTAGAGTCTCCGACCAACGAGCCATTCTAGCTCACGGGAAATTTTCTTGATACTTACGGACCCGTACGCGGACATCCTAGTATTGTTTTTGTGATCACAGCGCGCACCAAGAGCCACATCCTCTTGGCTTTACTTCCATTCCATTAATTAATTAATTATACTATCGCATCGCATTACCAAATTTTCTAACACAGCAGACTAAGGTCATTAGTCCAATCCGGAGTCTGTAAACTCAGGATCCAGTGCTAGATACAAGAGCGGCGTATAGAAAGGCCAATGCTCCGTATAAAAGTCTCAGATAATATGTATATCTTATTATCTTAGTGCTACAACGTTTTACTTACGTTCCTTATATTTCATATAAGATAGCACCATAGCCGCTAGTTCGTTTTATATATATAGGTTCATATATACGAACCAATACTGTTAACTCAACAACAGTAAATGATAAGCAGCTATAAATATACAGTTCATGCATATTAATTATCACATTCAGACAAACAATCTTATCACAGATCATACAACAACATACAAGTTATATCAACCAAATCCGAGCCCAAGGAGCAACCTTAGGACAACTCGGATCAAACCCCTTTACATACCGTTCACCCTGATTGTATTACGGTGGAGTATGAATCAGCAAGATCCTATGCTCCGTGTAGTCCGCTAGCTCGTCGAGCGTCTTGTCAGAAGTACAATCTAAACGGCAATAAACTAAAAGTCAGTCTCCATGACTAACTACATCCGGTATTTCCGAATAATAGGTAACCCGACAGTTCACCCCTGTTTTCTACAGTTGTTCGTTACGGGTTTCTCTAAAACAGTCGGTTTTGTTACTTAAACGCGTACGTCATAACATTTCAACTGTTAAGTTTAATTCATTGTATTTCTTTTAAATCTTGTCCGCCATCTAGCTTAGGTACATATCCTATAGTTGCATGTATTCATGCATGATTGTAGTACATTATTATTTTTGTATTGTATCCAAAACTCATAACTTATAGTTCATAACTATATATATTTTTTTTAAAATAACCACCACCATTAAATCATATGGTTTCCAACCAATATATATATATCCACCTTATATACATTATCCTTGTGTATGTGTATATTTACCACGTAGGTAACTCCCATGAGTTTAATAAACTCTTATATCATATGTTACATTTTATCATCTTATGTTAGATGATTATTCCCATTAGTTGTATTGTATTGTACAACTTATATTAAGATTGTTATCCTAATATTATGTGACATTTTATGTTGTACACTTACAACTCCTAAGGTTTATTCCCTAAATACCTTAGTTTATAAATCCCATTCATTTATAGTTTGTCACATTATTTTATGTGAGTACCCTTCCTTATATTAATTCCATCTAAACCATATAATTGTTATAACCTTTATAACATTATAGACCTTAGTCTAAAATTCATTTTCCAACTCTTATTAACTCGGTATAGCCCTTAACTTCATTTAAATCCCATTTTGACCACATAACATTTTGTAATGTTATACCATATACTAATATCATACTATGTGATATTTTTATTCCTTTTAACTCATACCTATAGTTTTTATACAAAACTATCTCATATTGCCTCATAGGCATATATTAAACCTTATACTTCTCCGTAAACCATAATTTCCTTTGTTTACAAAATCACCCCTTTCTTTTTACCATGTTATATATACCATTTAATATAACATTTCTAACTTATGAAAGAGTATAACCTATGGTTATTTTTTGTAAATTCCGAACAGCCCTTGTGCTATTCTACAATTGCCATTTGGCCCTATTTATAACATATAGTTTTACCATATCATAAAAATCATATCTTATACACATATCTCAATAGATACTCTTATATAATTCTAAAAATCACCAAATTCCACCAAAGGGTTATAAATATCCTTATTAACCCATATATTTTCGATATTTACCATTCCATTATCTATTTTTCCCCAAAGTGTCATAATGACATAATAACTATATATTTACATATATAGTTATTTTAATTCCAAAATCCACCAATAAATTCCTAAAAATTCTTAATAGCCCATGGGTGTTTTAAAATACCATTTTACACCCTTAATTTTCGGTAATAACATATTCACCACATATGTTATAAAAATATTACCATTAAATACATAACCTATTATAAAACCTTAAATAAGTTATCTAACTTATTTATTTTGGTCAAAACCTTGCATATGGTCAATGTTGACCACCTTAATATTTCCTTGACCACCAATTCCTTATAATTACGGTTTAGTACCCAAACTTTCTAAAATTCACCATTTAACCCCAAAACTTTATAAAATCTTATAAACTTTATTTTAACTCCTTTTTAACTCTAATTTATGGCTTTATTTTTCTAAAGCCCTTAAATTTAATTTAATTACACCTAATACCCCATTTATTTTCGGTAATGCATTTATACTACTTAAACTTAATTAAAAGCTTGTAAATGCATAAATAAAATGGCCTAAAATACATGGCCTTATTACAAACATTGTCTTGCAAAATAAATTACACATAAATGTCCCAAAATACATATAAATTTTTGGCCTCACCATATATTCTTCATTTATCTACCAAACTTCCACATAATGTCTTAAATTTGACAATTATGCTTGTTTAATTAGTTATAAAATTTATTAAACCATTCCTTAAACATTTTAAGGTCAAACAAGACCTTATTTCACCTCTTCACTCACGGCAATAGTATTATAATTAGCTTAGAACATTTTTAACTTAGCAAAGTTAATGTTTAAGTGATTTATACCTTGATTTAGCTTAGGTAATCCTTGTTTGGTTCGGCCACCTTAAGTAGAAATTCTCCACAGCTTGTTTTACATGTTTTCAAACAGAAAACAAGGCCTAGTTAGTCTCCAAGCAAGATCTAACCATAAGAAGTAATTTAATGTAAGATTTAAGGCAAAAATTACCTTAAGAGTGCAAGGGAAGTTCTAAGTGGTTTCGACCTGAACCAAACACACCACAAGGTGTTATATCTGCCATATTGACATAGTAAATAGTTAGATCTCGAAATGCTACCTTGTTGTTAGGTTTTACCTTGGAAAATGCCTTAAAAGAGGGTATTTCCTTTGGATCTCGGCCATCCTTGCTCCAAATGGCTAACCAACAGATTCCACATGAAAAGGAGAAGAAGATGAGGCTATGACCAAAGTTTCACAGCCGAACTTGAAGGGAATCAAAAGTTATGAGCTTAAAGCACATTTTTACCTTAAAATGTAGATTTGAACAACCTTGGTCCCTCTACTGGTCTCAACCGAGTTTAGCTCTTGTTCTAACCTTAGAACACTGAGAATAAGCCATAGGAATTGATGAGCCACGAAATCTAGGTGTTGGTAGTGAAGAGATGAAGAAAAAGAGCTAAAAATGACATTAAAAGCTTACTTTAAGAGCTTAAGAGTATGAACTGCCTTCCTAACTCAAGAACCAGACTTGAGAGCTTCAAGGAAGGGAGGGAGCTCGGTTGGAATGAAGAGAATCGGACAAGAGGAAGGGGGAAGCTTGGAAATGAGCTTAATTATTGAAAAAGGTAAGAAAAGTAACCTTTTTACTATTCTTGGTTGTATTAGGTAGCATTATTGTCAATCAAAGACTTATGCTGTCTTCCACCTCCTTGCCAGCCGATTTCCACAAGGGCAAATGGGTCATTAACTGCCCATTGACCAAACTTGGTCATTTTGACTCATGCGGGCCCCACTTCAGGGTTTTATTAATATTTAATATTAATTTTGTAAAAATTCGTAAATTTCTGGAATTAAATTCCTAATATCATATAATATATTTTTATTATATTTAAAGGTTTTTATAACCTTTTAGCCCATTTAAAACCAATTTAGAAGGCGATTACACAAAAACGTGCTTTAAGGAGTTTTAGCGCACATTTTGTGTTGCCTGGTGTTTCTGAGCTCTGTTTCCTTTGACAACGGTCTTTTTGTGTTCCTTACATGATATTTGATCATGTAATTCAATTTTATATCATTTAGAGGTCATTAGACCTTTAAGGTTTCTTAGAGCACATTTTTGCCCTTTTTGACCTTGAAGCATGAAAGTGCTTTTTCTTTGTGTTGGAGTGTTGCCCAACAATTGTAATACATTTAGTAATGTGTTAATATGCTTAGGACAAATTTTTAGGTCCTACATAGTTCATTTGGGTATTTATTTACCCTTAACAGTCAAAGGGTGCAACATCTTGTTTTGTGTTAACCACTGTTGTTCTCAGATGACTTTTAAGGCATGTTTAGGCCTTAATTAATGTGATTAGATATTTAATCCATGTTTAATAAGTTTGGGGTATTTCAACTGTAATGGAGTAATGTGTTGAATGGAGCATA
The DNA here is from genome assembly GCA_023374045.1 of Limonium bicolor. Taxonomy (NCBI): domain Eukaryota; kingdom Viridiplantae; phylum Streptophyta; class Magnoliopsida; order Caryophyllales; family Plumbaginaceae; genus Limonium; species Limonium bicolor. Next base: position 166,026,013 of record CM041776.1, on the reverse strand, counting down.
GTAGTATTTGATTGGTAAATGGAGTATGTATTGTAGATGTGTAGTACTCGGGATTCCGGTCTATCAGACCGATGCTGTATATAGTAGTAGTAGCCTTGTTAGTCACGTGGGTGGCTAACGGCATTGTATCACCCACCGTTGTGTATGTAAGTATCCGCTGCGAAGGTGTGTAAGTACGTTATGATTGGACGGTAATGACGGTATTAGCGGTTGGGGTGTTACACTTTTGCTTAACTGGCTTATACCGTGTTCGTTGGTGAAAGGAAGAATTACCACAATTTACATCTCCATATTCCTAGCTATCCCACTAGATCATTAACTGCACAAGTGCAATACCAAAATGCTCAGTCCTACAGAGTGCAGAGGCGTAAACCCTTGACAGTAAATCTCTCATGTGATCGCAATAGGAATGAATATTACTTCTCCGTGTGGTGCTTCTTCATTTGGTGGAGACTGCTGGCTTGTTGCCCGGTCTGTCCACTATCTCGTATTAACAACTTTATAACATTGGGTGATTATTCACATACATTGGTCGCCTGCTGCGCACCATGTTCTCACTGATTCTACAGTATTGGTTTACATGGTATCTGCTGTTGCTAGCTTCAGCTCATGCATTTCCACCATTTATACCATGGTTCAACATTTATACTTCTGAGCTCCTTGAGCGTTATTTACTTATAGTTTACGTTCCCACATATCGTGTTCCTTCTAAACCGACTACTCCTTGGTTGTCAACAATTGCTGTTGAGCTTATTTTACATTGCTTGGCAATAATTGTATGCTCAAGCTTCACTACATTAGTAGTTCTGAAAGGGATATATTTTCAGACATTTGTTGATGGTATCCTCTTCTTTGGGATCTATATGTTCACCGCTCTTGCGGTACCATAATAACGAGGGGTATCTTTGCCCGTTAGTTATTAAACCATTTCACTGGTGCCGTTCTTGGCAACTCTTCATATCGTTCGCATTGGTTTTTTTTTGCAAATGTTGGGTTGTGTCCTGTAGTAGGTTTATGGCATACTAGCCATGTTGCCTAGAGCTCTGCTCATCTCAGGCTGTTCACAAGCTTTGCTTCTCCTTATACCGTCAATTAGGTTTGAGGTAAGTAATTTGATGTTGGTTGCTGTCATTGTTAATTTAGGGTATCCCCTAGTAAGTGGGATCCCTTCAGTGTTCTAACCGAGTGTCCATTCTAGCTCTTGTGCTTTTATCACGCTTCCGACACCCTTCAAGGATTGCTCCTGGGTGTTGTTGGTTATGCCATTACATCTGGCTGATATTTATGAGTGGGTCTAGTCTGTCATCCTACCTTGCGGTTCTGGATCTGAGTTATCCCATCCCGTACCCTGAACACTGATGTGTTAATGTTAGGCATTTGCCTTACAGTGTTTAGACTGGGTATTCCTTCCAGTTATCATGCTTTACTTCAATATATTCAAGACATATCCAATGTCTTTATTCAGTTGTTAGTGCTTCTCGCACTTTTAACTCTTAATCATCCTCCTGGAGTGAGTTTTTGACTCCTTAGCTTGTAAGCTTATCTGAGTTCCCTTTGCACGTTTGAAGTATCCAACTGTTCTGGTTTGAATTTACTTATGGTCCATAGAACGGAGTTGACTACTTCCCGTGTTTTGTACACTACATGTGTACATACATGGGGTACCATGTTGGTACTTTACCACTTACCTGACTATCTGTCAGGCCCGCAAGCTCCTTCGGAGTGCGGTCGTCCCACATCCCGTATTTGGGTACACTCGTAGTGCTCGTCACACACCTTGGTGAAGTATTCTATTGTCAACTCCTCTTGTATCATCCTATGATACTCACCGTAATTCCGTTAGTTTGGTTTTAAAAATCCGAGGTTTAAAGGAAGGGTTTGTGGTTTTGAAAGAAAAATTTTCGGTTTTGGAATAACAGTTCAGTGTTAAAAGAAATTCTTCATGGCGTTGCCATGTCTGAGGTCTTGACCAAGTCCAGCTTCTTGCTGACTGGTATGTTCTTAATACAATGGTCGGGCCGTTAGGCCTTTCCAAGGTTTCGCTGTTTCAAATTCTTAGGATTAGTGATCCTATATTTGCTCCATTCCTCATGGTGGTACTTTAGAAGGAACTTGTTGGTCATTAGAAGTCTTCCAACTGTCTTGTAGTTGCTGCATTTGCCCTGGGCAAGTGCACGGGTAAGTTGTTTTTCGGTTAACGTATACCGGTTACGGTATCGTTTCCATCCATATTTAGTGGTCTTATTAGATCTTCCTTTGATCTTTTGATCTTGGTGATCAATCTCCTGAGTCGTTTCTCAGTGTTCTTGACATGGTTGTCGCCAACCCGGGTGTCTCACACCTTCACTGTGGTTAACAAGACTTGACTTATCCTTAGGAACCACGTTGTAGTCCTATAGGTGTATGTTTAATGAATACTTTCATTGTCATCTGAACTATGTTGTTCGGTTAACACGGCCTCTTGGCGTGTAGGTTCGGTACTAATCCAACCTCGACTAACTCCTTAGTCGATTTGTATACCGTTATTGGTATCATCAAACATTATAGTCCGTGGACTCTCTTGCCTCGGGCTTGTTACTCTGTCTATTTCGCTCCACTGCGCGGTTGTGCTTCCCTTCTTACTGGCTACACATGGTTCTTGCGACTGCGAAGCATGTCGCCCCATGGTGCCATAAATTCCATTATCCTTTATTTAGGATCTTCAATCCTCCGCCATTAAGTGCGGTCATCGTCATCCAACGAGAACCGTCTTCGGGACTTCCAGGTTTTGGACTCTACCGTGTGACAGGTTCTTTTTCTAATAAGGTTTGTTTTTTTTTTGAAACTATCAGATCGGGTTTTACCCGAGTGTGAGAGGTCTTTCCATCTCTCTAGCGTTCTTCTCCCAACTTAATACCGGGGGTTGCGGAGGGCGGGTATGGTTGTTGTAGGTTTCCGGTTCACACGGAAGTTCCTATCTAGCGTACCTCACACGCTAACACTCAACCCTTAGCCCTAAGTGTAACGACCCCAAAACCACCCTAGGAGTTAGGGACGTTACACGCCGCGTATCTATTACCTAATAACGCAAGGCTCTAACATACGAAACCCAAAACTGAAACAGAGTACACTTCTATTAACTGAAAACAGATTACAAGGTCTATCTGACATTACATACAGAAGCCAAACTACATTACATAACATAATCAAATTACAAAAGGGCCTTAAGCCACAGCTACAATTACAAAGTGAAAGACGAAGCAGAAAGCTGAGCGGAGTCTTCAAAGGAAACTAACATCTGCAAATCAGACGGAAATAGGGGTGAGCCAAACTATAGCTCAGCAGGTGATAAACTTCATCAGCTGAGCATGCTCAAAACATATACTGAACATAATCGTACTAATACATAAGCTTAGCAAATCAGACTGGAAGCGTAACAGAAATCAGATAGAGAATGAAGCTTTCTCAAATCAGAGGAGTGACAGGTCAGAACCGAAATAGAAGTTTGTCAAATCAGAGCAGAGAAGCAGGAACTAAGCAAACTGAACAGAAGTCTTAAGTCAGAACAAAGCAAACCACAAACTCAGAAGTTCATATCATAAGCTCAATCAAAACAGAGGTGGGACACTAGACACCAGCTGACACATCAGAAGGACTCATATAATGTCCTATGGATCCGAAGATCCCACAACAGAAGCCGTAGAGACAGCTATGGACCCGTCGGTCACTAAACATCCAAGGGACCCTGAGAGGTAGAACAGAGGGGAACCCGAGGGAATAACAGAAGGAATTCCTGCGCAGCATGCTACGGGACAGCCAGACCCGACTATCCAAGGCTCAGAAGCTAAACATCTAGGTCCCAAAACAGAAGCTTTACAAAACGAAGCAGAAGCCTTTAACAGAACAGAACAGAACAGAGGTCCAAAGCACATCAAACGGATCATAAACCTTTATCAAAACAAAAGTCATACACTGACTAGCAAACAGAAGCGTAGAAGCTCAAACACTCTTTCTGAGCAAAACAGAGTTCAAAGGCTTATCTAAGGCTTTCAAATTAAAGTACACATATACATGTGCCAAAACATATCAGAACAGATAGTACTCGAGAAAAGAAATCCAACGCCGCAAACGGCACTCAAAACGGAGCTCAAACGAAGGAGTTATGGTCAAAACAGTGAGACGTCCGAACTTGTGTCCTAACTTCGAAGTTAGGACACAAGTCGATTTGGAAACAGAAGGGAAATACACAGTGTCCGAACATCGAAGTTCGGACTAATGTTCGGACGGTTTTTCGGAAAAAGTTACGCGGTGAAGTCCGAGCTTCAAAGCTCGGTGATTTCAGAAAAACCGGGTGTCCGAACTTCAAAGTTCGGACTGAAGTTCGGACACTCCCAGAACTCGAAAATACAGAAGCTTAACACACACTGTCCTAACTTCGAAGTTAGGACCGAAGTTAGGACAGCACAAAAACTGAATTTTCCAGGAGACGAACAGAGCAGAAACATAATGCAAATCAACACACGGGTTGCCAAATCATTACGCACACCAAATCAGATATAAACACAGAGAAACCATGGGGTTTCAGCCACTCAAAAACGCAAATACAATGCATTAAATCCCACGCACAAATCCATGAACAATCATTATAAATCCCAAATCAGCGGCACTCAGAATTCACAAAACAGAGGGAAATTTACAGATGTAAATTCACCATTGTAAAAGCAATACTTACATAACCAAAATACGCGAATCAAAATACTACCCAGGGTTTTAACACATTAAAAACGCAAATCAGAGATCACCCAAACCACCACAAATCAGAGAGTCAAATAAACATATACGGAAACATTGATCGAAACCCCCGTGGATGAACACACACAGCTGAATCCATCTACCACCTACCTCACATCCGACGCAAAGCCATCTCTGCGGACCCGACAACAATCTCTACTCGAATTCCATCCCTAAATCACAAACACTCGCTGAAATACCCCGACCTTAAATATGGCGATTAGATTATCCTAATAGGTATTTAAGAGCCTAATAATGCCTAAGTAATATTGGTAAGGAAAAATAAATCCAAAAGAAATGAAGAAATGCTTAAAAAGCGAAAAACGCTAAATAGGCGTTAAATAACCATAGGAGGTATGAGACCTCGGTTAGCGTATTATAAGGATTATAAAGGCTTAATTAAGTCTAAATAAATATGAGGGAACAAATCCCGAAGAAAACGGATCCTTAAAATGGATTAAAATCACCAACGAACCTTAAAGCGCGTTTTTCGAGGTAACCGGGAAAGCGTGTCTTTAAGCGGGTCAAATAGACTCGTAACAATTTTGGTCAACTAAATATTCATTAATAAATATTAGTGAAGCTTTAGGACCAATAAAATCAATAAAACGAGATTAGTAAAAACTGTCAAAAACGGGAAGTTGTGGGGTAGAAATATAATTAACACAAACTTATGTGTCCAAGAATGTAAAAAGAACTTTAAAACCCCCTTGGTCTCTGTGTGTGTCCGATTTACATATATACACACACTCACCCACACTTCCTTATTTACTAAAAACAAAACAATAAAGTAAACCTCACTCCACTCTATACTCTCTCACAATTCTCTCTCCTACCCCATTCTCTCTTTTCCTCACGTGGACCAGCCCCCTCACCCTCTCTTTTCTCCTTCCTTCTCCTTCTCCAGCGATTCCCATGGCTGCATAAGAGAACACCCACAAACCTTACTTCTCTCCTTTGTAACTCCCTTAATACTCTTCCAAAAATTATAGAAATTACACCATTGTAATCCTCTCCTCAAGAGCTACATTTTCATCTTTCCAAAATCCAAAAACAAGCACTTTCGATTTTATGGGTATGTCCCATTTGGAGTTTCAACACCACCATTAGAAGGCCCTCCTTCTCCTTGTTCTTCTAAGGTAAAAATCTTCTTGAAAACTCCATCTTTTCCTAGCTTTATGGGCAAAACGAAAATCTAGTTAAACTCTTGTTTGCCCTCTTGTACCCAGCCGATCTTGGCTCTTTTGGAAGGTGGGAAACTTTGTTCTTGAGCTGCTCCAAGTACTTCATAAACCCTTGGAAGGTAATGAGATTCCTAAACCCTAGAAATTTCATTAGAGCTTATATAATGCTTAGGTTGGGTTTAGTATTAAAATGGTGTATGTGAATGGGTTGTAGTTCAGATTGTGGAGTGCTGTAACCGTTGAGAAAAGAAGGAAGAAAAGAAAGGAACTCTAGAAGGAAAACAAGGTAAGAATGCTCTTTTGTGTAACTTGGTATATATGTATGTAACAGTTTTTGAAAGTTTGAAATGAGTAATGGAATGGTAATGTAGTAGTAGTGTAATGTGTAGGGAATATAAGTATTTTGGAAGCTTTAAAAGAGGTGAGAAACTTATTGAAAACAGATTGGATTGAGTTGTTGAGTGCGGAATTTTAGTAGTGTTTTAGTATTGAAATTGTGTATGGGAGCTTGTGTATTGTTGTTGTGTGAACAGGTGAAATGAGTATTGAATTGTGAACAAGCATATGTGGTGAGAGTGTATAAAATATAGGGGAGACGATGGCAAAATTTGCCTAGGATTATAACACTTAGTAAACTAGAAACTAGGTGGCTAATAGATGTTGTAACAGATTTTGATAGAGAAAGATAAAGGAGTAGGTTGGGGGAGATAGATAATGTATAATGATGTACTTGGAACTCTAGGAATGACATTAGAAGAGGTGGTTAGAGAAGGGGAGAGTAAGTGTCAAAATCTGTAGCAAAGAGATATTAGATTGCATTGTAGAGCTAAGAGGAAATAGTGTGCAAGATTTGGTAAAGTGAATGTTGGACTTGAGTATAGATGGTACTATTGCTTGGAAGTGAATTGACTTGGTAAGAGGAGGTATTTGGGATGCTAGGAGTGACATTGGTAGAGGAAGTATTGAATGTTAGAAGTTGGAACAAAAATCTGTAGCATTGGAGGGTGAAAAACTGTTGTAAGTGTGGAAGGGAAGTGATGAAATTGTGTAAGTGGATTGATGGATTTAGTAAAGCATTTGGTGGATGAACTAAGGTGTATTACGAGGTTTAATTAGTGTTATAACATGTGGAATTAAGTGTAGGAACAATGGGAAGTAATGGGGGAAAGAGAGGACTGAAACAGAAATTAAAATGCAAATACTGGGCTGGACCGGACTTGCGACCGGACTTGCAAGTCCGGTCGAGCTGAAAATTTCCCCGTCAGGATGCTACTGGAATCGACCGGACTTGCGACCGGACATGCAAGTCCGGTCGGCCAGAAAAATTTCCGTAACCTGAGCTACTGGAACGGACCGGACTTGCGACCGGACATGCAAGTCCGGTCGGCCAGAAAATTTCCGTAACCTGAGCCACTGGAATGGACCGGACTTGCAAGGTCGGTCGCAAGTCCGGTCCTGACAAAAAAAAAAAAAAAAAAAAGATGTTTTAAATAATAATGACATTATATAATATATGTATATGTATATATATATGTATGTTATCACATATACATGTACATGTAAGAAAGTAACCTAAGTTAAGTAAGGAAGTAAAACTTAAAGTAAAGAAAAAGTAAATAAGTAATGTGTAAGTATAAGAAGTGTGAGGACATAGTAAGTACGAATTAAGTAATAATAGTTAGATTAATCATTTGAATGTATGTATATCATAGGATTTGAATTGTGAATACCGGAGGAACGTTGGGATACAAGTACAACGGTGAAAGGTATGGTTTCTTCATGCCCTGTATCCTAATCTGGTTACCCCGATTTGTGTGCTTATTTGACCACCTAATAAGATAAATGCACGAACCGGATTATATTGCACTCCTTGTGTTGTTTATATTGTTCTTGGTATATTTCTCTTGAACAATAGTTTGTATAATTCATGAAATTTATGGATGATGATATGGTGTAAATGAATCTTGTATTGTACTTATGTACTGTATTTCGTATGAATGTATATTGGGCCTTGTATTTGTAAATGTGGATTGAATGTTGACTTGTGCTAATTCCTAACTAGCTAACTCCTAACTTAAGTGAGTAAATTGGAATGAGTACAAGTCCGATATAGCTTCGGCCACGCGTGAGGATGAGGTGACACAAGAGGTTGGATCCGATTCCTGGTTCGTAAGCTGGTCCACGGCCCAAATCCCTTAAGTGGTAGCATCCTGGATTAGTGACCAGTAAATCCCGGTGGTGGACGGAGTAGTCCCCGGGCCGGAGGTCCCGACGACTTAACATGAGTAAGGTAAGAGTAAGTAAGTATGTATGAGTATGAGAATGAGTATGTATGCGTGTGTATGAAGTAATGAGTAAAGGAGTAATCTCCACCCGATTAACCCGGGTGGACCAATGAAGCTAACCGTATTGTAAATTGTGTATGTATTGGGTATATGTATTCGGAAGAAGGTAAGTATGCATTTTATGGTTATATTGTACCCCATGTATGTAATGAAGTGTATGTGTGTATGCTTGCGTAAGTATTCTTGTATTGGGTATAAGAGCATGTATGCATGTATGTTGTATGAAAATGAACCGCATGTATTCGACCAAGTGGTCGGCGTACCCTCACTAGTACGCGGGGTATGCGGTTATCATGCTCAGCGAAAGCTGACCCCTTCGGGGGACATTTTTTAGTGTGCAGGTACCCGAAGCGTATGTGGTCAAGGCACGAGACCGGCGACTACATTGGATAGTAGTAGCAGAATGTAGAGGTGTATTAACTAGCACACCCCTTGTATTTAGAAAGTAATGTAGTAGTGAGAAATGGGTAGTAAGTAGTCTCTTAGTGAATATGTATGAACTTGAAGAGGTATTATACTTGTATAAGGAACCTAGTAAACTCGGTATGTAGATTATATTGTATTGTACTTGGAGTATTGCATTGAATGGAGGTTGTAGTAGCATTTGGTAAATGGAGAATGTATTGCAGATTTGTAGTACTCGGAATTCCGGTCCATCAGACCGATGCTGTATGTAATAGGAGTAGCCTGTTGGTCACGTGGGTGGCTAACGGCATTGTATCACCCAAGTAAGAAGTAGGTATCCGCTGCGTGTATCTGATTTATAAGGAGATTGGACGGTAAGCATTGTATTAACAGTAGGGGTGTTACAAAAAGTGGTATCAGAGCGAAGTATCGCTCTGATGACTGGAAATACCGAGTTTAGGAATACCGAGTTAGGAATTAGAAGCTTAGGGCTAAGGGCTGAGTGTTAGCATTAGAGATATGCTAGTTAGGAACTACCGGTGAGTACCGGATACCTACAATACCAGTCCCGCCCGCCGCGAACCCCATTGTATAACTTGGGAAAGGACGCCAGAGAGAAGGAAAGTCCTCTCATACTCGGGGAAACCCGATCTGGCAGTTGTGAAGCAATCACACAGTAAACAAGAACCGACGCGTAGTAGATTCCAAGAAATGGAAGATCCGGAGATGAATCCCGGTTGAACAATAATGCCGCACTTAATAGCGGGGAATAAGCACTCCAACCACAAGGAGGCTACAACTTACAACAGCATGGGGCGACATGCTTAGCAGTCGCAGAACCTAGCTAAACAACCAGCAGCAGGAAAAGAAGCGCTAAACGTACAACGAAATGGAAAGGGAGCAGTAATGGGACCCGAGACACAAGTCTGCGGGACAACAGTAATAGCCAAGCAGCACCACCAACGGCATGCTAGCTGGCTAAGATCATAGTCAGAAGCGATTAACCTCAAATTACAACGCCAAAGGGCTGCAATACCTGGCCAATATGGCTCAGACAACTACAAGGACAACCATGAGATATAATACAATAGGACCACAAGAGTAGTGCCTAAACAAGGAAGGCTCAGTAACCACCACAGATGAGTGGGAACGAGCCACAAGGAACGACGCTAAACCGAATAGAATGGGAGTCTCCAAGGATTGGAGAAACATCCCGATTATCAACAATCACGTCAAGATCATTAAGAAGCTACCTAAAGGAGCGAGTATACCGATTGCAGATCAACAAGATCAGAGGAAAGGTCAACAAGACTATTAAATACAAGCAGAAACCACACCAAGATTGGTATAGGATTATCCAAAAACCACCGATACCGCGCACTTGCCAAGGCAAGTGCAGTAAAGACAGAAATATGTAAAGGAACACTAATACGTCACAAGTACATAGTAATGTACGGTGACAGTAACGAAATAACCACAGGATCAAACATCCTAAAACTGAAGGAATGGAACCTTGGAAAGGCCTAACGGCCCGACCACCGTACTTAGAGCATACCAGTCAGCGGGAGGCTAGACTTGGTCAAGACCTCAAACATGGCTATGCCATGAGAGATTTCTTTTAACACCGGAACCATTGTTTTTAAAACCCAAAATTTTCTTTTCAAAAACCACAACCTTCTTTTAAAAACCTTGGATTTTAAAACCAAACCAACATGACTATGGTGAGTATCAAAGAATGATACAAGAGGAGTTGGCAACAGAATACTTCACCTAGGCGTGTGACGAACCTACAGGGTACCCTTACGGGATGTGGGACAACCGCACTCCGAAGGAGCTTGCGGGCCCGACATATAGTTGGGTAAGTGGCAACGTATCAACATGGTACCCCACGTATGTGCACATGTAGTGTACGACACACGGGAAGTAGTCGACTCCGTTCTACGGACCATCAGTAAGTTCAAACCAGAACAGCTGGACACCTCAGACGACCAAGTATCAAGGAACTCAGAGAATCCATCTGAAGACGAGGAATGAAGACAGGAAAGTGTAAGAAGCACAGACTAGTAAATATAGACATTGGACATGTCTCGAGGACGCCAAACAAATACCTGACAGCTGGATGGAATACCCATCCTAAACACAGGGAGGCGAATGCCTAACGTGAACCTAACAATGCTCAACAAACGGGGCGGAATTCCCAAGAGCAATCACAAGATTACTACGGAGCACAACCCATCATTGGAGAGGAATATAAACCTAGTCAAGAATACTGGGAGCAAGCGTAAACAGTCTACCCAAGAACGGGAGACGTTATAACCCAAAAAGGGACGACTCAAGTACAATACCATAAGACGGTATAGAGGACAACACACGTTATAAACATTAGCCGGATGTAACGGCATAGCTACCAACACCCAGGAGCGATCCTTGAAGGGTGTCTGCGTTAACAACAGTTGAACAAGCGTAATGATATGAGCACGGGAGCTAAAACGAACACTCGGTTAGGCCACCGAAGGGATTTCACTTAACAGGAAATGCCCTAAAATACTGAGAGGCACCTAGTAACACCGGATTGCCTAAAGGCCTCCTATGAACGGAAGCGTGATGCCACGACTTACCATGGAGCCCAAGAATATCTCCAACCTATGACAGTATACATGGAGTGGAAACATGTATGAGCAGCTTGCAAAGAGCATAGCTTGCAGCAATATGGCTCTAAAGCCCTAGACCTGATGCGTTGTGTAACCTTAAAACGGTTGCAAAACCCACACCATTACTAACAAGACTTGCAAGAAATATTGCCTCACACGACAAGAAATCAACAACTGGACCATCAATTCAAACCCAACATCCTGAGTGGCTTGTAGTAATGGCCACCTCAGTGTCACTGTCACTAGAGCACCAGTCTAGTGTACAGTTGACGGAGTTAAATACCCCTCATGCCTTCTGTAGCAATTGTACACAGAGGCATAGGAATCATGATAATGCCAACATTGGCCTAGTCCACACTTGGACACCACGAGAAACCCAAGGGAAGGTACCCCTCGTTAACCGAAGACCACCAGTGCGGTAATGATGTGAACCCTTAGAAAGGCTTCCATCTACTATAACAATAAAACCACGCAATAGATATTGCCAAGGGGTGATGGAATAAGGAAATGAGATTTCCAAACCATTACGACTTAAAGGAGTAAGTATACTCCATATGCAACCAAGCATGTGGTAACCATTGTGTAAACACCAACATAGCCAACCTTGTCATTAGACCTATGAGTGGAGACAAACCCTCAACGAGAACCTTCACTTGTCAGTGATGGAATACCCTCCAATTGGAGAACGGGACCAGAAAACCTTGAAGTTTCACGGGATGTCCTGGTAAATACATACAAGCAAAACTACACAGCCAGAGCCTAAACCAATGCTCAGCACCGAAAGGCAATAACTATCAAAGCAATCAATGTGAACACACAGTGAACACCATGAATGATTAACGCTCAAAGAGCTTATGACCCGATAGTTATCTCATCCTTGGTCAACCAAGATACTGGTGAATTGTATCACAAATGATGAAAATAATGTGAGGTACGCCAACCTACACATGAAACCTAAACTGAAATAAAACATCCCCACAATGGGAAGATAATAGTTGCGGTATGCTACGACAACCGTCATACACACGAACATTGGAAACCCCAGGGTATTCATACCATAAGGGAATGGTGCCAATGACAATGGCTATGAGTGAAGAGAAACTATCACAGTAACAGAAACAGTAAAGACAATGTTGCACAATAAGTAAGAACACGGTGCGCAACAGGCGACCGCTATGAGGGAGTAGTTAAGTAATAACACGGAGTATCAGTATGAGATGACACACAAAAATATTCTTTCCTATCACATAAGTGACTTACTGTCAAGCGTTTACGCCTCTGCACTCTGTATGACTGAGCGTTTTGGTATTGCACTTGTGCAGCTAATGATCTAATGGGATGGCTAGGGATATGGAGAATGTAAACCGTAGTAAAACCTTTCTTTTCACCAACAAACACGGCACTAGCCAGTTCAGCAAGCTTAGCAACAAACCGTGCGGCCTAAGGCCAAAGAAGCACGAAGAGTGTACAATACACTAACAATCACAAAGTGTGAATTCCAATGGAATGAGGAGTGAAAAGAGACTTAAGGAAGTCACTAGGACCGACGCATAGAAATGCAAGGTCATACAAGTAAAGAACACTTGTACTGAACCAGGGAAACTGGTAGAATTCAGAAGCTAGTGACACCAGAGGAAGCACTACAACTAAGTAGTGACTTGACCTCGCCCGACAATAAGTCGGAGGAGCTTAACGAATAATCATAGAAGCACGAATAGCATGTGTAGAAGATTACCAGAGAGCTGGTTATAAACCTTAAACTCATTGAGTTCAAACACGGTAAAAGAATACCGCATTTGTTTAATAAACCTTATGCCCATAATAGACGGATAAAAGGTGATGCATAGTACATTAAGGTTAACACGAAGGGTAAATAACCCGAGTTATCAGGGTCGCGCAGCAGAAGCTAGTGGGCCCCAGCTAGTAAGTATAGCAAATGGCTATTAATGCCTCGAAGCCTAATAGGCTAGAACCGAATGAATGATGAGTTAAATAAACTCATATAGAAATCCTTGGTGCAAATACTAAACCATTGGTATGGTTGAGACCTTTGACCAGAGTTTATTGTATAATGTACCATAGTGAAGCTAAACGCTTCAGATTGCCCAAATTGATTAAACCAATGTTTAATAATAATAACACATGGTAGATTACGTGGGCGTAATCCCTTTTAAGGGGGGTAGAGCGAAAACCGCTTGATGTAAGTTTTGTGAATAAAACACATAAACCATAATGTGCATAGCACAAACGAGAATCAAATTGATGATTGATACTATGTTAAACAAACATAAGTACTCATTCATATTGTAATTATGGTAACTAGGCATTAAACATGCAAATACCATAGGAGGAACGTACCTATCTTGTAACACCAGTGTAAGAGTATTAGTAAAAGAAAAGTAATGAGTAGTGGACGGAGCTCCACAAGTATTGTAACCACCGAAGAAGTAGCACGAAATGAATGAGGATAGTAGATGAATGAAGTTTATGAGTAGTGGAATCGTAAGTAAAATATTTGAAACTACTGAAGACAACTAAATCTCAGAAACGAAGTATTCCTTAGTTATAATATAGGATATGATGGTGAGTAATGGACGAAAGTAGTGAAGGTTGAGGAAATGAGCACTAGGATTGAACCATGGAGTAAAGCGTTTGGGAAATAGAGTGAGGACGATTGATGGACTGATTCCATCCCTTGGAGATGTATGAATGACTAGGAAGAGTAAAAAGATGAAACATGAAAATAATTGAATTATTTGCTTGTTTGAAACTGATGTGGGAAGTCAAACTTGATCCTGATCAGATCAAGGGAAACCGAACACAAATTGAGGTGGAAAGATAGTTCAACACTGATGCTGATCACATCAGGGTCGAATGATTCTTGAAGCTTCCCTTAAGTGGTCACAAGAATCACACTTAGGATAGAAGTAATGAATATAAATTGGAACTTGAAGTTGTATGCTTTAGAAAGATTTCTAATTAGTAGTTGTAAAAGAATTTTCTTAGACTGGAGAGTAAGTAATGGTTGGAAGTTATACAGGAAAGGATAGTAGTGTAGCCTATTATATTATTCCAAGGGCAACAGGACATAGAGGAGTCCTGTGTCTAAATGATCTGAGTGCCTACGGGATGGTAATGTGTATTGCACTGCTTTGGGGATAGCTTTGCACGGTATGTATGTATAAATGTGGTAATGAGGAACCGGATGGTAAGTAGTAATATGGATTGGAGTAGGTATTGTACATTGGTATGGTATGGAAAGGAGAAACCTTGAGTAACGAATCTGGGGATTGTAAGGAGGAGGAAGGTATGGCTTTGATATTAGGCAAGTATAAATGAGTAAGTACAGTAATCCCATAACCTCGAACAACTTTGAGGACAAAGTTCTTAAGGGGGGTAGATTGAAATACCCCGACCTTAAATATGGCGATTAGATTATCCTAATAGGTATTTAAGAGCCTAATAATGCCTAAGTAATATTGGTAAGGAAAAATAAATCCAAAAGAAATGAAGAAATGCTTAAAAAGCGAAAAACGCTAAATAGCGTTAAATAACCATAGGAGGTATGAGACCTCGGTTAGCGTATTATAAGGATTAAAGGCTTAATTAAGTCTAAATAATATGAGGGAACAAATCCCGAAGAAAAGGATCCTTAAATGGATTAAAATCACTAACGAACCTTAAAGCGCGTTTTTCGAGGTAACCGGGAAAGCGTGTCTTTAAGCGGGTCAAATAGACTCGTAACAATTTTGGTCAACTAAATATTCATTAATAAATATTAGTGAAGCTTTAGGACCAATAAAATCAATAAAACGAGAGATTAGTAAAAACTGTCAAAAACGGGAAGTTGTGGGGTAGAAATATAATTAACACAAACTTATGTGTCCAAGAATGTAAAAAGAACTTTAAAACCCCCTTGGTCTCTGTGTGTGTCCGATTTTACATATATACACACACTCACCCACACTTCCTTATTTACTAAAAACAAAAACAATAAAGTAAACCTCACTCCACTCTATTACTCTCTCACAATTCTCTCTCCTACCCCATTCTCTCTTTTTCCTCACGTGGACCAGCACCCTCACCCTCTCTTTTTCTCCTTCCTTCTCCTTCTCCAGCGATTCCCATGGCTGCATAAGAGAACACCCACAAACCTTACTTCTCTCCTTTGTAACTCCCTTAATACTCTTCCAAAAATTATAGAAATTACACCATTGTAATCCTCTCCTCAAGAGCTACATTTTCATCTTTCCAAAATCCAAAAACAAGCACTTTCGATTTTATGGGTATGTCCCATTTGGAGTTTCAACACCACCATTAGAAGGCCCTCCTTCTCCTTGTTCTTCTAAGGTAAAAATCTTCTTGAAAACTCCATCTTTTCCTAGCTTTATGGGCAAAACGAAAATCTAGTTAAACTCTTGTTTGCCCTCTTGTACCCAGCCGATCTTGGCTCTTTTGGAAGGTGGGAAACTTTGTTCTTGAGCTGCTCCAAGTACTTCATAAACCCTTGGAAGGTAATGAGATTCCTAAACCCTAGAAATTTCATTAGAGCTTATATAATGCTTAGGTTGAGTTTAGTATTAAAATGGTGTATGTGAATGGGTTGTAGTTTAGATTGTGGAGTGCTGTAACCGTTGAGAAAAGAAGGAAGAAAAGAAAGGAACTCTAGAAGGAAACAAGGTAAGAATGCTCTTTTGTGTAACTTGGTATATATGTATGTAACAGTTTTTGAAAGTTTGAAATGAGTAATGGAATGGTAATGTAGTAGTAGTGTAATGTGTAGGAGAATCTAAGTATTTTGGAAGCTTTAAAAGAGGTGAGAACTTATTGAAAACGATTGGGATTGAGTTGTTGAGTGCAGGAAATTTAGTAGTGTTTTAGTATTGAAATTGTGTATGGGAGCTTGTGTATTGTTGTTGTGTGAAACAGGTGAAATGAGTATTGAATTGTGAACAAGCATATGTGGTGAGAGTGTATAAATATAGGGGAGACGATGGCAAAATTTGCCTAGGATTATAACACTTAGTAAACTAGAAACTAGGTGGCTAATAGATGTTGTAACAGATTTCGATAGAGAAAGATAAAGGAGTAGGTTGGGGGAGATAGATAATGTATAATGATGTACTTGGAACTCTAGGAATGACATTAGAAGAGGTGGTTAGAGAAGGGGAGAGTAAGTGTCAAAATCTGTAGCAAAGAGATATTAGATTGCATTGTAGAGCTAAGAGGAAATAGTGTGCAAGATTTGGTAAAGTGAATGTTGGACTTGAGTATAGATGGTACTATTGCTTGGAAGTGAATTGACTTGGTAAGAGGAGGTATTTGGGATGCTAGGAGTGACATTGGTAGAGGAAGTATTGGATGTTAGAAGTTGGAACAAAAATCTGTAGCATTGGAGGGTGAAAAACTGTTGTAAGTGTGGAAGGGAAGTGATGAAATGTGTAAGTGGATTGATGGATTTAGTAAAGCATTTGGTGGATGAACTAAGGTGTATTACGAGGTTTAATTAGTGTTATAACATGTGGAATTAAGTGTAGGAACAATGGGGAAGTAATGGGGGAAAGAGAGGACTGAAAACAGAATTAAAATGCAAATACTGGGCTGGACCGGACTTGCGACCGGACTTGCAAGTCCGGTCGAGCTGAAAATTTCCCCGTCAGGATGCTACTGAATCGACCGGACTTGCGACCGGACATGCAAGTCCGGTCGGCCAGAAAAATTTTCCGTAACCCGAGCTACTGGAACGGACCGGACTTGCGACCGGACATGCAAGTCCGGTCGGCCAGAAATTTCCGTAACCTGAGCCACTGGAATGGACCGGACTTGCAAGTCGGTCGCAAGTCCAGTCCTGACAAAAAAAAAAAAAAAAAGATGTTTTAAATAATAAATGACATATATATATATATATGTATATGTATATATATATATGTATGTATATCCACATATACATTACATGTAGAAAGTAAACCTAAGTTAAGTAAGGAAGTAAACTTAAAGTAAAAAAAGTAATAAGTAATGTGTGTATAAGAAGTGTGAGGACATAGTAAGTACGATTAAGTAATAATAGTTAGATTAATCATTTGAATGTATGTATATCTAGGATTTGATTGTTAATACCGGAGGAACGTTGGGATACAAGTACAACGGTGAAAGGTATGGTTTCTTCATGCCCTTATCCTAATCTGTTACCCCGATTTGTGTGCTTATTTGACCACCTAATAAGATAAATGCACGAACCGGATTATATTGCACTACTTGTGTTTGTTTATATTGTTTCTTGGTATATTCTCTTGAACAATAGTTTGTATAATTCATGAATGTATGGATGATGATATGGTGTAAATGAATCTTGTATTGTACTTATGTACTGTATTTCGTATGAATGTATATTGGGCCTTGTATTTGTAAATGTGGCTTGAATGTTGACTTGTGCTAATTCCTAACTAGCTAACTCCTAACTTAAGTGAGTAAATTGGAATGTACAAGTCCGATATAGCTTCGGCACGCGTGAGGATGAGGTGACACAAGAGGTTGGATCCGATTCTGGTTCGTAAGCTGGTCACGCCCAAATCCCTTAAGTGGGTAGCATCCTGGATTAGTGAACCAAGTAAATCCCGGTGGTGGGACGAGTATCCCGGGCGGAGGTCCCGACGACTTAACATGAGTAAGAGTAAGAGTAAGTAAGTTGTATGAGTATGAGAATGAGTATAGTATGCGTGTGTATGAAGTAATGAGTAAAGGAGTAATCTCCACCCGATTAACCCGGGTGGACCAATGAAGCTAACCCGTATTGTAAATGTGTAGTATTGGTTTGTATTCGGAAGAAGGTAATATGCATTTTATGGTTATAGTGTACCCCATGTATGTAATAAGTGTATGTGTGTAATGCTTGCGTAAGTATCTTGTATTGGGTATAAGAGCATGTATGCATGTATGTTTTGAAATGAACCGCATGTATCGACCAAGTGGTCGGCGTACCCTCACTATACCGGGGTATGCGGTTCCATGCTCAGCGAAAGCTGACCCCTTCGGGGGACATTTTTAGTGTGCAGGTACCCGAAGCTGTGGTCAAGGCACGAGACCGGCGACTACATTGGATAGTAGTAGCAGAATGTAGAGGGTGTATTAATAGCACACCCCTTGTATTTAGAAAGTATGTAGTAGTGAGAAATGGGTAGTAAGTAGTCTCTTAGGTGATATGTATGAACTTGAAGAGGTATTATATTTTATAAGGAACCTAACTCGGTATGTAGATTATATTGTATTGTATTGGAGTATTGCATTGAATGGGGTTGTAGTAGCATTTGGTATGGAGAATGTATTGTAGATTTGTAGTACTCGGGATTCCGGTCCATCAGACCGATGCTGTATGTAATAGGAGTTCCTGTTGGTCACGTGGATGGCTAACGGCATTGTATCACCCAATGTAAGTAAGTAGTATCCGCTGCGTGTATCTGATTTATAAGGAGATTGGACGGTAAGCATTGTATTAACGAGGGGTGTTACACACTCGCACAAATCGAAAAGACCAACACCGGAGGGAGAAGCAAGGAACTTGACTGACGAACATTAACGCACACTCCGACTCTACGGATTGGAATCCTCGATGCTGAAGTTAGACACCAGACTAAATTATTCGCAGGATGGAAAATTGTGAAGAAGAGAATTGAGGAAGAGGAAGAGGAGAACTTTGCAGAGCTAGAAGTTTCTTCTTTGGGTGAGAAGAAACTGCGTGAAATGTCGTCAGGAAAGAAGGAGAGAGAAGTAAATTAGATTTGGAATTTCCTTCCTTTATGAATAATAGCATAACGTAAAAAGAAGGAAAAGGAAGGTTAGTATCCTTTTACTAACCAAGAATAAATAACAAAAAGGAATAAAAGTTTTAAAACTATCCTCTCCTACTAATAATAAATACAAAGGAAGAAAAGAACAATGTAAATCTCCTTTCTCAAGCTATGACAATAATATTTAAATGTCATAACACTCTAGTATAAGGATCAAATTATTCCGAACTCCCTTTGCGAATCAGAAGGAATATGATAAAATAAAAAAAAAATCTGGGGCATAACAACATACCCCTCTTAAAAAGAATTTCATCCTCGAAATTCGATGAAACCCAGAATACTAGCAGATGCACTTCAAATGTAGGAACACTACGAACACGAACCAAGAGCTAACGCTCAGAAACGAACTCACTACTGATTGACCGACAGAAGAACGTGAAAATAATCACAAACACATAGCTCTAAGGCACCGAAAGGACACTCACAAAGCTATCACTCAGAATACACTAGCTGATTCGATGATAGAGGAAGTAAAGCAGAAGATCACTGACGGCGCAACACAAGGACACAGAAGGAACGTTGACATAGCTCAGAAGCTTTTACCACACATGAGCTGACACGCCGAACACACTGCCTGAGGAACTAAGCACAAGATTACTGATGGCTAACTTGTGGCACAGGAACAACACTTACTCATTTCAGAAGCTCCATCCTCAAAGGGCTAGCACTCAGAGCTTACTGGCTGGCTCACTGACAAAAGAAGCGAAACAGAAGATTACTGAAGGCTAGGCACGAAGGCTCAGGAAGCATAGAAAAGATGACCACTCGTCTAAGAGTTCACCTCGCCCGAGCTAACACACAACCTTACAGGCAGATTCACTATCAGAATGAGCGAAACACAAGATCACAGAAGGCGAAGCTTAAAGGCTTAGGGCAGTAGTCGCACCAGCTGCTGGCTGACAAACTGAAGGAACATAACTGAAGACTACTAAAGCTCAGCCTAGAGACACAAAATGAATGCTCAACTCTCTCAGAAGATGTCCTTCTACAAAGGACCAACCAAACAAATCTCTCAAGCCCACACCTCAAGCCACTTAGAACCAAAGCTCAACACACCCTCTGAAACACACACTGAAGCACCCATTTGCTCCCATCACACAACTCAAAACACTGAGCTAAGATTCTCACCCAAACGCAGAACTTCACAGGCTAAGCTCACACCACAACCCACTCAGAATTAAAGCACAACCTACACTCCAGAACACACGCTGAAGCACTCCTAAACACCCATCATACAACTCAGTATTGGAATAATGGGCTTCAGCCCATAATCCATTCTAGTAGTCCGTCTAAGTCTAGTTAGTGTTTACAATATTCAGTTAAGATTTCCTTGTATTTTCTGTTTAGATTTACTCTTATCTCTAGCTAGCTTTGTTTCCTTAAATCTCTATTTGTTAGTTGTACAAGTAGATATATATACATACGTGTATCAATATTGTAAAGTATAGCTTTACGCAAACTGAAATACAATATATCTCATTTGTCAAAGTCCAGCAAAACTCTCTGCTTTACATACGAATTCACACAACACACATACAAACAGAAATCTGTTATGGTATCAGAGCTTAGGAATTCCTTCCTTTCTCAGTTACAAAATTCTATCAGCCGATTCAGTAGCATAAACTATCTTCTTCAGTCACCAGCAATGGCAGATGGCAAGAATACACAGAAGGAGAAGTTGGGACACTCCTCCAAACAGCAGTGCAATCGACGTTAACGATCCAATTTATGTCCATGCCGCTGAAAATCCAGGACTACTTCTTGCACCTAAGTTCAATGGTACTGGATTTTTAGGGTGGAAGTGCGACATGGTAAAGAGACCAGATGAGGCAGATACCTTGCGGGTTACTGCGTGGGAACGATCCAAATCGTTAGTACTTTCTTGGATCAAAACAGCACTGGAAGCAAGTGTGATCCAGAGTGAGCGGTACTGCGACGATCCCAAAGAAATTTGGGATTCCTTATGCGAGAAGTATGAGCACACCAATTTAGCAGTTTTTCATTCCCTGAAACGAGAATTAGCAGAAGTTAGACAGGGAGAAGATTCGGTGATAGTATATTATAAAACTGAAGAAAACTTGGGGGGAGCTTGATTTAGCTCGACCCGCACAGAGGTGTTCTTGCGGGAATTGCACATGTGGAGTCAATGAGTCCATAAAGAAGGCGAAGGGTGAGGAGAAACTGGTACATTTCCTCATGGGCTTGAATCGCAAATTTTTGGGCATCAGAGGACAGATATTAGCAATGAAAGAAATTCCAACGTTAGATAAGGCTTTTTCGCTAGTTGCTCAGGAGGAAGAACAGCGAGGAAAGGAGGAGATAAAGGAAGAAGCTATGTCGTTTTACAGTCATGGGGTGGAGAATCTGAGAAACCCTAAGAAACCAATAGATTCAGACAAGAGGAAGCTCACCTGTAGCTTTTGCAAAAAGAACGGGCATACCTTTGACGAGTGTTACCAGCGGCGCAAATGTACCCATTGCAGGAAGACGGGACATTATGCGTCTGAGTGTTACCAACTACACGGCAAAGAAACCATACTAGCACGCAAGCAGAAGAGCTATGCAAACGTTGCGAGTGAACAAGCACAGGTTACCGAAATCGAAAGCAAAGATGACGGGCTCACCCCGAAACAACTTCAGCAGATAGCAGAACTCATTCGCAACAGTAATTCCAATTCGGGAGCGAAAACAGAAACATCAAACTACTGCAACTTTTCAGGTATTAATTCGTTTTACCTTTCCAGTAAACAATGTTTGATGGGAAGTGATACCCAGCGTACTTTTGATGGCAAATGGGTGATCGATTCCGGCGCCACCGATCATATGTCGGGAGCTAGGGTTTTATTTTGCAACTGGAAAAATTTGCAAAGCTACAAAACAGTAATATTACCTGATGGCAGACCGCAATTGATAGAAATGGTGGGAGATGTAAAAATTGGGGAGGATTTCTGGTTGAGAGACGTTCTGTATGTTCCCGATTTTCAGTTCAATTTAGTCTCGGTGAGGAAGATGACAGAACAATTTCGGTGTGCGGTGTTTTTTGATTCCTCTGGTTGTTTCGTACAGGGCCTTATGAGAGGGAAGGCTGATCGAGTTGGGCAGTCTCTGGGTGGGCTGTACGTGTTGGATGAAGTTCAGATCAATGAAGCGCTGGGCTCGAAGACTTTGGCGGGCCAGAAAGAACTGGGCTTCGTTACTACTGTCAGTCCGAGAGCAGAGGCGCTGCATATTAAGTTGGGCCATGTTCCTTTGCCTAAGTTAGTCAAGATGGGCTTAATAAAAGACAGTGATTTCCCTTCTAATTTTGCTTGTGATGTGTGCTATAAGGCTAGAGCACAAAGACTACCTTTTAATAATTCGTTGAGCAGTACTGAAAGAATTTTTGAAATGTTGCACATTGATGTTTGGGGTCCGTTTAGCAGCGACACTTATAATGGTTACCGTTATTTCGTATGTTTTGTTGATGATTTCTCGCGATCGACCTGGGTTCATCTTATAAACACAAATGTGAAGCTTGGGAAACAATTATTCATTTTCTTAAAATGGTGGAGCGTCAGTTTGACGCAAAGGTGAAAGTTGTCAGAACCGATAATGCAAAGGAGCTAGGCAGTTCTAATGAAGGGAAAACCTTTTATGCTCGAGAAGGAATTATACACCAGACAACTTGTGCCTACACGCCACAGCAAAATGCGGTCGTTGAGCGCAAGCACAAATATTTGCTTGAGACAGCCAGGGCAATATTTTTCCAGTCTGGTATTCCTTTAGCTTATTGGGGTGAGTGTATTTTACATGCAACATATCTGATTAATCGGCTTCCAACAAAAGCTTTGCATGGAACAACACCTTTTGAAAGTTTACACGGTCAACAACCCGATTACAAAGTGATACGCCCTTTTGGATGCTTGTGCTACAAGACTATTATACATCATAAGGGAGGAAAATTTAACCCAAAGGGAGAGGCTTGCATCTATTTAGGACAAGACCCGAGGAAGAAAGGTTACAAGGTTATGGGCATAGCTTCACGTGTTGTTGAGGTTAGTAGAGATGTCAAGTTCCATGATGATATTTTTCCTTTCAAACATGGTCTTGATCAGTATGTTACTGTTCCAAATGAGGAATATGTTCCTAGCAGCATGCAGCCCTACCTTGCTGATGATGATATTCGGCCAAGTTTACATGATGAGCCGGTGCCAAGTTTACGTGATGAGCCGGTCTTGGTCGACCAACCCGATGATGGTATGGGTGTTCGACGTTCCACACGTGTCAGTCGCACACCCGGTTACTTGGAGGATTATGTTTGTAACACAGCTTTCCAAGACGTGTTAGATGAACGAGTTTTTAGCACTCAGAAGTCCGAGCTGGGTCTAGCAAGTTTAACAGATATACGGCCCACTCAGTCGGTTGTACTCCTTTCTCCTGCATCAACAACCAACGTGGATATGACAGAACCGAGTTGTTACAAGGAAGCTGCCTTACATGAACACTGGCGGAAGGCCATGCATGAAGAGCTTGAAGCTCTGGCAAAGAATGACACATGGGAAGTTGTGACTTTACCCAAGGGTAAAAAGCTAGTTGGTTGCAAATGGGTATACAGAGTCAAGCTGAAGTCAGATGGCACCCTTGAACGCTATAAAGCCCGGTTAGTGGCTAAAGGTTTTACCCAGCGACATGGTCTGGATTACAATGAAACCTTCTCTCCTGTTGTTAAGTTAACCACCATCCGTGCCCTTATCGTGGTTGCGCTTCACAAAGGTTGGGTTATTAACCAGTTGGATGTGAATAATGCTTTTCTCCATGGTACTCTTGATGAGGAAGTATACATGAGGGTGCCTCCTGGGCTCGAAGTGGCTAGTCCAACAAGGCTTGTCGCCTGAAAAAGTCGTTATATGGTCTCAAACAAGCCTCACGACAGTGGTTTTCTAAGCTTGCTACTTTTCTGCATACCCTTGATTTTCACCAGTCGAAAAATGATTATTCCTTGTTTCATAAGAAGAGCGACAGTGGGGTTGTTTTTATTGCAGTTTATGTTGATGACATGCTTGTAGTCGGGGATAAACAGAGTGATGTTGATGATGTCAAGCGAGCTTTGGATTTGAATTTTAAGATCAAAGACCTGGGTGTTTTGCATTATTTTCTTGGCATCGAGTTCATTCCCACTAAAACAGGATACATTCTTTCCCAGCGCAAGTTTTGCAAGGATCTTGTAGCAGAGAGTGGTTGTCAAGATACTCCGACTGCCAAAGGCCCCATGGTGGTTGGCAAACCGTTGCTAATCAATGACGGAACTCCTCTTGCTGATCCGTTTGTTTACCGGAAGTTGGTAGGCAAACTGAATTATCTTTCTAATACTCGGCCTGATATTAGTTACACAGTTCAAGTTTTGAGTCAATTCATGCAGTGCCCTACAGATGTTCATATGCAGGCAGCTTTACATGCCCTGTGTTATATTAAAGGGACCATGAATTATGGGATAGTTCTCTCTCGGGAGACACGTGTTTCATTGGACCTGTTGGCATACTGTGATTCTGATTGGGCGGCCTGCCCTAACACTAGGAAGTCCGTCTCCGGTTATTATATTTTCCTTGGTGACAGTCCCATCTCCTGGAAAACAAAGAAACAGGGTTCAGTTTCTCTCTCCAGTGCGGAAGCTGAATATCGCTCTCTTCGCCGTGTTACAGCTGAACTTACTTGGTTGACACGCCTTTTGCATGAACTTGGTGTTGCTAATATTGCACCGGTCCCGGTCAAGTGTGACAATCAGTCGGCGATTCATATAGCACGTAATCCAGTTTTGCATGAGCGGACCAAACACATTGAGATCGACTGCCATTTTGTACGTGAGAAAATTCAGCAAGGTCTCATTGATGTTGTTTACACACACACAACGACACAACTTGCTGATATGATGACAAAGGCACTTCCAGGCAGCAGGTACAAAGATCAGCTTCGACGTTTGGGAATGAGCAGCAGTGACACTCCAAGCCTTGGCAATTTTGCTTGCCTGCGGCTTGCGGGGGGGTATTGGAATAATGGGCTTCAGCCCATAATCCATTCTAGTAGTCCGTCTAAGTCTAGTTAGTGTTTACAATATTCAGTTAAGATTTCCTTGTATTTTCTGTTTAGATTTACTCTTATCTCTAGCTAGCTTTGTTTCCTTAAATCTCTATTTGTTAGTTGTACAAGTAGATATATATATATACGTGTATCAATATTGTAAAATATAGCTTTACGCAAACTGAAATACAATATATCTCATTTGTCAAAGTCCAGCAAAACTCTCTGCTTTACATACGAATTCACACAACACACATACAAACAGAAATCTGTTACTCAGACCTCGCAATCCAAACCCACACCTAGACATAGAACATATAGACCAAGCGCACACCCGAACTCACACCCAAACGCATCACCTTACTCAACTCATAGCACATTCAACACCGGCTAAGGCACAACGCCTAGTCAGAGCACCTAACTAAGACACCCCTGAGCCCACATCACCACTCATCACCTTAGCCAAACTCATCTGATCTCACACACATCTCACAGCTCGATCACAACGCACTAACTCACGTCCCAGAACACAACACAAACCCACGTCACCAGCACACATCCGAAGCACACAACTCTAACAAACGAGAACTTGCATTCGGTCACCCTTTTCCAAAGGACCCGACTCCCTCGGATTCAGACTCAAGCACAAAAAGCACACAGACAATCAGACACTACGCTTCCGCTGCGCTACTCTGTTAGTGGACAACCACAGAGCAGACGCACTCAATAGACTCCACGAAACAAGCAAATCATACAACAAACAGCAGTCAAATCACGTAGCAGGCAATACACAGCACATAACAGGCAAGGACACGGAAGCGTAGGCATGCAGACACCCACAAAACCCAAAGAAAGCCAAACCTGGCTCTGATACCACTAAATGTAACGACCCCAAAACCACCCTAGGAGTTAGGGACGTTACATGCCGCGTATCTATTACCTAATAACGCAAGGCTCTAACATACGAAACCCAAAACTGAAACAGAGTACACTTCTATTAACTGAAAACAGATTACAAGGTCTATCTGACATTACATACAAAAGCCAAACTACATTACATAACATAATCAAATTACAAAAGGGCCTTAAGCCACAGCTACAATTACAAAGTGAAAGACGAAGCAGAAAGCAGAGCGGAGTCTTCAAAGGAAACTAACACCTGCAAATCAGACGGAAATAGGGGTGAGCCAAACTATAGCTCAGCAGGTGATAAACTTCATCAGCTGAGCATGCTCAAAACATATACTGAACATAATCGTACTAATACATAAGCTTAGCAAATCAGACTGGAAGCGTAACAGAAATCAGATAGAGAATGAAGCTTTCTCAAATCAGAGGAGTGACAGGTCAGAACCGAAATAGAAGTTTGTCAAATCAGAGCAGAGAAGCAGGAACTAAGCAAACTGAACAGAAGTCTTAAGTCAGAACAAAGCAAACCACAAACTCAGAAGTTCATATCATAAGCTCAATCAAAACAGAGGTGGGACACTAGACACCAGCTGACACATCAGAAGGACTCATATAACGTCCTATGGATCCGAAGATCCCACAACAGAAGCCGTAGAGACAGCTATGGACCCGTCGGTCACTAAACATCCAAGGGACCCTGAGAGGTAGAACAGAGGGGAACCCGAGGGAATAACAGAAGGAATTCCTGCAGCATGCTACGGGACAGCCAGACCCGACTATCCAAGGCTCAGAAGCTAAACATCTAGGTCCCAAAACAGAAGCTTTACAAAACGAAGCAGAAGCCTTTAACAGAACAGAACAGAACAGAGGTCCAAAGCACATCAAACGGATCATAAACCTTTATCAAAACAAAAGTCATACACTGACTAGCAAACAGAAGCGTAGAAGCTCAAACACTCTTTCTGAGCAAAACAGAGTTCAAAGGCTTATCTAAGGCTTTCAAATTAAAGTACACATATACATGTGCCAAAACATATCAGAACAGATAGTACTCGAGAAAAGAAATCCAACGCCACAAACGGCACTCAAAACGGAGCTCAAACGAAGGAGTTATGGTCAAAACAGTGAGACGTCCGAACTTGTGTCCTAACTTCGAAGTTAGGACACAAGTCGATTTGGAAACAGAAAGGAAATACACAGTGTCCGAACATCGAAGTTCGGACTGATGTTCGGACGGTTTTTCGGAAAAAGTTACGCGGTGAAGTCCGAGCTTCGAAGCTCGGTGATTTCAGAAAAACGGGGTGTCCGAACTTCAAAGTTCGGACTGAAGTTCGGACACTCCCAGAACTCGAAAATACAGAAGCTTAACACACACTGTCCTAACTTCGAAGTTAGGACCGAAGTTAGGACAGCACAAAAACTGAATTTTCCAGGAGACGAACAGAGCAGAAACATAATGCAAATCAACACCACGGGTTGCCAAATCATTACGCACACCAAATCAGATATAAACACAGAGAAACCATGGGGTTTCAGCCACTCAAAACGCAAATACAATGCATTAAATCCCACGCACAAATCCATGAACATTCCTTATAAATCCCAAATCAGCGGCACTCAGAATTCACAAAACAGAGGGAAATTTACAGATGTAAATTCACCATTGTAAAAGCAATACTTACATAACCAAAATACGCGAATCAAAATACTACCCACGGGGTTTTAACACATTAAAAACGCAAATCAGAGATCACCCAAACCACCACAAATCAGAGAGTCAAATAAACATATACGGAAACATTGATCGAAACCCCCGTGGGTGAACACACACAACTGAATCCATCTACCACCTACCTCACATCCGACGCAAAGCCATCTCTGCGGACCCGACAACAATCTCTACTCGAATTCCATCCCTAAATCATAAACACTCGCACAAATCGAAAAGGACCAACACCGGAGGGAGAAGCAAGGAACTTGACTGACGAACAGTAACGCACACTCCGACTCTACGGATTGGAATCCTCGATGCTGAAGTTAGACACCAGACTAATTAATTCGCAGGATGGAAGAATTGTGAAGAAGAGAGGAATTGAGGAAGAGGAAGAGGAGAACTTTGCAGAGCGGAAGTTTCTTCTTTGGGTGAGAAGAAACTGACGTGAAATGTCGTCAGGAAAGAAGGAGAGGAAATTAAATTAGATTTGGAATTTCCTTCCTTTATGAATAATAGCATAACGTAAAAAGAAGGAAAAGGAAGGTTAGTAGTCCTTTTACTAACCAAAGAATAAATAACAAAAAGGAATAAAGAGTTATTAATATCCTCTCTGCTAATAATTAAATAATGAAAGGAAGAAAAGAACAATGTAAATCTCCTTTCTCAAGCTATGACAATAATATTTAAATGTCATAACACTCTAGTATAAGGATCAAATTATTCTGAGCTCCCTTTGCGAATCAGAAGGAATATGATAAAATAAAAAAAAAATTCTGGGGCATAACACTAAGTGTCCAATTCCTAATTCGGTATTTTCCTAAACTCGGTATTTTCATCCCTGCAGCTATACCGTACCATTACTGTACAAATACTTACCTTTGTAGTAGATATTACATACACAACGGCGGGTGTACAATGCCGTTAGTCACCCACGTGACCAACATGGCGAGTTACAATACTACATACTATCGGTCTGATGAATTTGAACATACCGAGTACTCTACACAATACATTACTTTCCATTGCATACTCGAACCATAATTCAAATACAACTCCAATACAATACTATACCGAGCCTACTACAATCCATAAATTACCGATACAGTTTGGACTTCAAAATTCGCAATACAATACAAATACAATTCCTATTACTCAACTACCTATGCTTACGTAGCAGCCCCGTCCTACACTCTCGAACGGTGGTCGGCTTCGAAGTACCTGTAAATAAAAACGATGCTCCTAGGGGCTCAGCAAAATTGCTACATATGAAATTCGCATACCCCGCGTGCTAACCGGGATACGCCGACTACTTTGGGATGGATATACATGGAGTTCGTTTTACATGCATACATACATACTAATACTACGACAATACAATCATCAATACTTACATACATATACAAGGTTCAATACCTACCAAGGAAGACAATTTATCAGTCAACCGTTCATTTAGTTATTCGTTCATCCGGTTTCATCGGATACTCTCTTTCTCCTCGTCCGGGTTCATAGGGCTTACACTACTCATGTTCGTACTTACTTGTTGCTTTACTCATACTTCACTCGTTACCTTACTCATTACTTTACTCGTGCTTCACTCAACACTCACTACCTTACCAACACTTACTCCTTACTCAATGCTCATTACTTAACTCTTACATACTCAGTACTCCATACTCATCACCTTACTCGTACTTACTCTTTACTCGGTACTCCTTACATACTCATACTTACTCCTTACTCAATACTCATTGCTTTACTCATAAATACGCATTACTCAATGCTCACTACTTTTGGCCGCCGGGCGAAGTCATACACAAGACTCACCACCGAGCCTACAAATACAGAGGGGCTATACACTTAGCTCCTCAAATACTCAAATGTCCGTTTTTACCGGACTACTTAAATTCCCAACACTCTTCTCTCGGAGTATCTTACAATTTCATGGATTAGCCTAGAAGTATCTCTCTCGATAACCTCTACTAGCTTAGGGAATTACCAACGTTTAGTATTCTCAGATTAAAGGGTTTCCCCAACGTATCGAATACTCTCATGTTCGGGACATTACTTACATTAGTCGGGTCCTCTCATTGTGGGTTGACTAATTTTCTAAGGGGTTTGGATATCCCTCTTCATTCTTTACTTCTCTCATAGCTCATGTCTTGCACCATTATCAATACCTCTACTAGAGGTTACTTATATGTACTCCCACTATTTATTGTTTTGTGGATTGTTCATTTCGGTTCTCTTACCGTTATCGGGAGGTTACTAATCCTGCACACTCTCTCACATTCTAGTGAGTTCATTGGTTTGAGTTATTGTTTCTTGGTTCATTAGTTTAGTGCGCTTCTACGTTTCTGTTAATTCACAACATGACTCTCACTACAAGTCACTAAATAACAAGACTCGTCTATGAGTCGGTCTACACACTAAGTTAAGCCACACAATCAATCAAGAAGGGTTAGCTCATACATCATACAACAAGACATACAATGAAAGGCAATAAACCGTTTTCATGCTTTAATCTTGATTAGCCGGCATACAGCACACAAATCAACGTAGCTCGGTTAGCATACGGGGCATGAGAAAATCATACCTTTCACCGGGGTTAGCTTTACCGCATGTTCCCTTGTTCCTGGGTTCACACTTGCTCCACTGATAATGTTTCAACATTGTTATTAATACTATGTTCATACGGTACATTAATAATTACTACTCCCGTACTTACCCCGTTGTCCCGTTATGCTTAGTTTTACTTATGTCAAACTATGTCCTTACTTCTCACTCATTTCCCACACTTGTTCATACTCCTTAGAACCTTTACATACCACCAAACAAGGCCTTAACAACTTCTAAAACCATTACCAATCAATCCCTCATGTTTTAAACCCTAAAAACCACTTTCGGCAAGATTTTGGGGGTGGTCCGGGACTTGGTCCGGACCCAAGGTCCCGGATCATTCAAGAAAGTCACTCTCGGCCTGTTTTAACTATTGGTCCAGGACTTGGTTCTGGACCTAGGTCCCAGACCACCTACAGTTTCAACTCTCGGGCTTATTTTCGATGCGGTCTGGGACTTGGTGCATATCCTAGGTCTCGGACCCTGCTAAAAACTACTACCTAGGTGATTTTTGAACCCCTAATCAACCCTTAATCCACCACTAATCATTCCATATTCTTCCCACATGTTTTATACATGTTTAAACACACTTAAACACTCCTTAAAACCACTTAAATCCTTGGTCCAATCCTTACTCAACTTCTTGCTCAATTTCTACAAATTTGCATTCTCATCTTCACGATTTGCACACTTGTGCATTTCTACACTTCTCTTTGCACTTTGTACTTTGTCCTAACTCCATTTTACCATTCCAATTCATTCCCAAAAAAGTGCACTATCTATACCCAAGTCAAATCTCCATTTTCCTAAGTCTTGCACACTAGTTCTCTCCTAGTTTCTCCAATACATTTCAACACTCCTTGCTACAGATTTTTACACACTTCTTCCTCATCCTCCAATTACCATTCCATGGTCACCAAGCATCTCTACTCATCCCAATACACACCTTGGTTCTCCCATTCATCATGTCATCCAAAATGCTTATTTTCTACTAAAATTTTGCCATAGTTTGCCTATAAACCTAGCATATCCAAATCTATTCATTCTCACCAAAATCAATCCCAATCTAGCCACACCCATACAAGGGTCCTACCAGCACTCAAAGCAATTATAATTTACCAAAATCTCCTCAAACAACAATACCAATACACATACTCAAATTGCTTGGCTCTAAGGCCTTCAATCCAAACATTAATTCACAAATACTATCAAAATTCCACCAACTACATTCCTAGTACAATATTTTGGGTTCATTCATTACTTTGCCCATTCCCATTATTCTAATGCATTAAAATTAGCATTAAGAAGGATTTCTTACCTTAAGCTCATAATTCCTTCTTTCTTTTTCCAAACTCCTCTTGCTCTTCTTCTTTTCAAATTCGGTCAAGTGGGCAATGGAGTTGCCAAACTCCATTCCCATCACCCAAGGAACACAAAAAAAGTGTAATTAAAATACTAACCCTTGGAATAATACTAATTCATTGTAATGCTTAAAACACCAAATCTAGGGTTTACCTTTGGAGTATTTTTAAGAGGGGTTTTAGCCCTTGGTTCAAGAAGGTGATCCCACCACCATTGGAAGGTTGGAATGGTGCTCACAAGAGAGAGAAAAATAGAGCATTACAATGGGGAAAAATCGGCTACAAAGAGAAATGGAGGAGGCATGAGTTTTTCATGGAAAGTTTTACCTTAATGGAGAGAGGAGACTCCAAGCTTCAATTTGGTACCATTTTCTCTTCAAATGGGCAAAACCCATAGAGATGAACTTCCTCATTTTTTGATTTTGAAAAGAGAGAATGATGAGGAGATGAAGAATATGTACTTATTTTTTTTATTGGAGCTTTAATGAAGCTAGAGCATGGAGAATAAGAGAAGAAGTCATTGAAGCTTGGTGGGGAGCTTGAAATTGCCAGCAACCAGTGGGAGGAGGAAGAAATTGGCTGGGAGAGAAGAGGGAAGGAGAGAGAATAGAGGAATAAGGGTGAGAGCGAGGATTTTATTTGCTTTTTGCTTTTCACTTTTCACTTTATGCTTTTTACTTTTCTTCTTTTTTCTTTTCTTAACTAGCTACTTATTAAGAGAGGGGAGACTTATTTAGGAATTAAAAACCGGCCCCCTACAGTTATACTAGTTGGAGCGTTTTTCGTCTTTTACAGAAAACACTTGTTAATTTGCCCGGTTTTAGCACTATTCACTAACCTGGCCCGTTTTCCGTAATTTTCTCGTTTCTTTAATTTTATTGGTTATTAAGCTTCCATTAATGCTTAATTATAGTTATTTAATGAACTATAATTTTTACGGGTTCATTTGACCACTCAAAGTCACGTTTTTGGGTTTTCTTAAAAAACATGCGCTAAGCTTTATTAGCGTTTTAATTCATTATTTGGATCCGTTTTCTTCGGCAATCATTCCTGTACATTAATTATGCATGAATAATCCTTAGGAATCCATATAATACTCTAACCGAGGTCTCATACCTCCTATGGTTACATAACACTTATTTTAGCGATTTTTGCTTTTTAAGCGTTTTCTCATTTCTTTTGGATTTATTTTCCTTACCAAAATTACTTAGGCACTATTAGGCCCTTAATACCATATTAGAATAATTTAATCACCTTATTTAAGTTTGGGGTATTTCATATGATCTCCTAGACTCTAGGAGTCGTTTGCTTCTTCATCCCTAGCAAAATAGCCACGCTCGACTATAGGCTGATCTTCAACTCGCTTTGGAACCGTCAAGACATGTGTCCCCTTATGGTTGGACACGTTGGAGGTGTGTGATCAAGTGGTCGGTCACCACTTGCACCCTCCACTTGAATTATCAACTCAGAGATTTAACCGCTCCATTAATGCTCACTAAGGCTTCATTAATGCTACGTAATAAGTGCCTCTTAATAGGTCAGGTCTTGTCTCGTTATCTTGCTCATTAATGAGCAAGACTTTTGTCATGAGCTAGTTGCTTGTGTGGATGCATGAGTGTGCATGAGTTTGTCGGCACACTTTGATGTTTTTTGTCTTTCTACTACATCTAATGCATGAGAGATATGGTTGTGTAGTATTTGACTTCTTGTGTGTACTAGAAGTTCTGTCGGAGCTCTCCCAAACAGGTGCCCAACTGGATGGGCACATGTCATGAACGGAGTGCGCTTGCAACCTTGTGTGCTAAGCCACTCCTCTACCTGTTTATCTAAATTATAAGCTCAACAGACATATTAGATAAACAACACAAGTTTGCTATCATCAAAACTAAAGGATCTTGACTTAACAATTTCCCCCTTTTTGATGATGGCAATCTATACAAAATTGATTTTGTATTTATATACTTGTTGTGTGGTATTAACTATGGAAGTAAGAATTTCCCAAAGAAGGATTCCCCTTGAGTTTGTTAAGAGATAAGAAGTAATAACAAAAGTAATAACTAACTTATACGGTCTCATAATGGAAAGAGTTTTTCATTACTAAGACGACAGTCAAGGATGAAAGACATAGATTTCATAAGTCACAAGTACATATATTTTCCCCTTGCCATCTAGCAAAAACAGGGAGCAACGACACGACTAAAGTTATTGAAAAGACCATAACATTTCATAGATTATAAACTACATTTGATAGAGACAACTTTAAGAGGTGTGACGCTTAGATGTGGCGAAATCAGAAGAGTCTAAGCCACGAGGGTCATCAGCAGAGTAACTCTGATATCTGGAATAGATAAGCGAATTTGTGGAGTAATAAGTGACTGACTCGGTCTGGCTGGCACTGACATTTGTGGACCATGCATACGACACTTTGGGTTGTGGACGAAGATTAGATGGAGAGAGACCTTACTTTTGTTTCATGAATTTCCTAATGGTGGAGAAAATGGTTTTCTCATTTGAGCTAGATGAACTGTGATTTTCTTGATTCATGACTGCTGTGAAAAAGAGAATGGACCGGTGGAGAGATGTGATTGTGAGAGCGACAATTGAGCGATGGATTTAAAGATAGGTGAGGGACAGGCCACCGTTTGGTCGTGCAGGTGTAATAACTGTATTAATGGTGTTGCGGTCCTAGGGAATATATGACTTGTCATGTGATGAGCATGCACATGTCACAAAAGAGGCGATGTCTCTAATCAAGAAGTTGTGTTTTAATCAAGAAAGTGGCAGTAAATGCAATTAAATTAGTCATTTACAGGTAAGTGTTGTAAGGTAGAAAATGTAATAGCGTGTGCATTTCTATTGATTTCAAAGGTTAGAAATTTTGAAGCAGATGCTCAATAAGAGAATGACAAAAAGGCAACAAAAAAAATCTACCTAATTCTAAGATAGCTCACTTTGGTCTCTCAAACCTCTAAGAGGCAAAGAACACTTAGGCTATGTGTTTATCGATGTAGTCTATAGCTCCTTGAACCATGTTTTGAATGCTTGGTTCATCGGAGACTGCCTGAAAAGTTGTAAGGGTAAGTCTTACACGCTGAAGAATATCCTAAGCTGAAGTATCCTGATCGGTCCTCGATCTTTCCAGGACTTAGACCTGGCAAAAGTAACCCGAACCCGAAAAACCGAACCGAACCAATCTGATCCGAATCCGAATCTCAGCCGAAAACTATAACTTGAAAAATGACCCGAAATCCGAAATAAACCAACCCGGACCAAACCGAACCGTATTATTGTAAAACCGAAAGTAAACCACAATCCACAATCATCCGAACCGAAGTCATCTGAACCAAAATAAACCGAACCGAAGTCACCCATAACCCGACGATGACCCGAAAACCGAAGTGACCCGAACCGAAACCAACCGAAAACCAACCGAACCGAACCCTAACTGAAACCAGTGTGACCCGAACTAATATATCCGATGTGACCCGAAAGAATATATTGCATTAATTATAGGAGACAATGAGAATAAAACAAAATGTTTATACCCCATGTCTAGTTTAAATACATCCGTATTTAGCATTTGTATCATACAACACTAAACAATGCCCCACAATACTTTTACAATTAGTCATTACTTAGTAAGTGGCGTACCTATCAAAAAGTATTAATAAACTTATATACACGAGAAATTATTTTAAATATACCACAAATATTTTGCACTATAAAAATTTAAAGTAATTAATTATCATGCATTTTCATTAATCGCCCAACTAATAATGAATTAATGATAATGCGTTACTCATCAATGATAGATTGGTAAGAACCAAAAATATTTATATATTTAGACTCAAATTTTATCACTAATTCATATAATTATAGTATTAGTTATTCATATATTGAAGGTGTTTTTATTAATTAGAATTTTTCAAGCCTTTGTCCAATCTTGTGAATAATTCTCCCTCATTAGCAATTTAGCATAAATGTTTAATATACTTGAAGGTTTTTACCTATGTAGCAAAATTCTCATACTTCTGAATAGTTCTTCATCATTAACAGTTTTTAACTACGTAAAAAAAGTCATCAAAACTTATTAACTAATACCATTCAAAACTATTAATAGATTGAAAATACAAGTTACTACACTTTGATACAATTTTAATAATTATCCACAAACATACCTATTTATACTTCTCTCAAAATAATGAAACTATTAAATAATCTAAAGCTACATCAATAATTATGATAAGTTCAAAGTTAGTTGCTAAAGTATAACATGAGGCAAATTATAATTATTTGTTTAAATTATTCTTTTATATACATTTATACGTGTTGAGATTGATTAAAGTCAAATTTGCATTTCATGATGATTGAGTTGCGGGATTCTATAATGGCAACCGAATTTAATCGAATAATTGACCCAAATTTGACCCATAACCCGAAAAAACCGAATGAACCAGAGGCTAACCCGAACCGTAAGTTACCCGACCCGAAGTCACCCTGACCGAAAGTCATCCGAACCGAAAATCATCCAAACAGATCCAAACCGACCCGAAATTTCAAAAAACCTTGACTCAACCTGAACAAACTGAATTCAACCGACTAGATCCAACCTGAACCAAATATTGAACGATTTGAAATCAACCCGAACCGAACCGATTGACCCGAACTGCCACCTCTGCCAGGACTGAAGAAAGACTGCGCTTCCTTTTGAGGCTTGAAGATTTGGCGAGCTGGTGAGGTTCTGACCTTGGGTCTTCGCTTTTTGTAGATTTTTGGAGTATGATGAGTTTTTCTCCTTGAGTTTTTATCCCCATCTTCGACAGCATTTTGGAGTAGATGCGGTCCTGAGCTGTTTGGGAGCACTCGTGGTAGCGGTCGGTGTCCATGTAACACCCCTAAAACCGGCCTAAGAGTTAAGGGCATTACACGCCGCATATTACTACCTAATAACGCAAGGCTCTAACGCTTAACAGTCACCAATAAGGCCTGAAAAAACACTTCCATAAATACTTGTAAAACAATTGTACTGGATACATCAAAACCATAAAACAATCCTCAAACCGAAAGGAAACGTCAAAAGGAAGTAAGGCCCGAAGGCTACAACTCATACAATCGAATGTTTAACAATAGAATTTCTAATAAATCAAAGCTCTAGAACTAGAATGACCCTCGCTGATCAATCTGCAAAAATGTTAAAAGTAGGGAAGTGAGCACACAACTATGCCCAGTAAGCAGTGACCGTCATCAGTAAGGTCGCTCAAAACAATTGAAAACAGAGGAGAAGCAGAGGTTAGCACAAAACCATAGTTCTCACAAATAGTCAGAGCACTACTGAAACAAATACAGAATGGATCACCAGAGTTCCCAATTCAGAAACAATCAGAGTTCACAAACAGATAGGGGACACAGTACCATGCACACACTCAGAAGGGTCGAAGACCCATAGACCATAACAGGTCTCTCGGCAACGCAGAAATGACTCGAAGAGCCAAAGGGTTCGTCAACCCCACATAACAGAAAGGGAATGACCCACACTTAGAACGACGTCTACATGGTATACCACGAAATAACTCGACCCAGCCATTCACGACTCAGAAACAGAGTAAAGTGCCCCAAAACAGAAGGTCTACAAAAACAGAAGCAACCTTGCATGAAACCATGCCAAAACACTTACAATACCGTAGTAGAGACTTAGAGGAGCCCAACGCCACAAACGGCACTCAAATCGGAGTTCAGACGAGGAAGTTACGCAGAAAACAGAGTAGTGTCCGACCTTGTGTCCGGACGTCGAAGTTCGGACGCAGGTCGAGACTCAGAAACCAGAATAGCCAAACGTCCGAACTTGTGTCCGGACATCAACATTCGGACACAAGTCGATTTGAAATCAGACAGGAGATTTCAGAGTGTCCGAACATCTAAGTTCGGACGGATGTTCGGACAGGTTTTACGAAAGAGTTACACGGAAGGTCCGACCTTGTGTCCGGACGTCAAAGTTCGGACACAGGTCGAACTTAAATCAGAGAAAAACAAAGGGAGTGTCCGAACATCAATGCTCGGACTGATGTTCGGACATACCCCGAACTTTGAAAATCAGAAAGGCAAAAACACACTGTCCGAACTTCAAAGCTCGGACGGAAGTCCAGACAGTGCGAAAACTGCAATTTCCAGAAGACGATCAGAGCAGAAAAACAACGCAATTCGATACCACGAATCGCCAACTCAGAACACACACCAAATCAGTCATAAATACAGAAGACCATGGGGGTTTAGCCAATCCAAAACGCAATCAAACATTAACACAATTAGACACACACTCAAATCAGACAACAAAACCTTGCAAACCCCATGGCTGAACTTTCAAACCGAATCGAGTAACCACCTACCTCAATTATTAGCAATTAATCCAATGATCTGAACAGTCCACAACAACCCCGAACAATCCACCAGCAGATACACGCAATAGTTTCTGATCTCCACAAGTCGACAATTCCACAATCAGCAACTAGTACAGAAAACCTAGAATATCGAAATCCAAAAACTGCAACACAAACCTGAAAACGAGAGTGCAGAATCCTACAAATCTGAACCCGTTCTGCAGATCACGCAGACCACAATCCAACAGCAGCGAAGCCCTCTGATTTAATCATGTACAAAGGCTTGAAAATCAGAAAACTGAGAGAGAAGAAAATCACCAACGAAGTCCCAAATTCTTGCAATACAAACCTGATAACGGAAGGAGAAATACGCAGCAACGAAGATATTCTATCTGATAGCAACAATAGCATCCACAGTCTTCAGCAGAGAAGAAGTTGAGAGCAAGAGAAAGAGAGGGGAAGAAGAGAACTGCCGCTCAGATGTTCTTCACGATCAATCTGATGTGATGTAGATAGGTTTAGGAATAAGAAAGGAAATAAATATATAACTCCTTTACTTATCTACTTAATAAAACAATTACCTTAATTGTTTTTAATAGATGGAATTCCTTGCCCTCTTCTATTAAAACAATACCGCCGACACCCCAACTGACAATAATAATGTAATCCATCTTAGATCATTATATAAACCGGACATAATTTAATGTTGCAATTACACGGGTTATAACATCACCTCCCCCTTAAAAGAATTTCGTCCTCAAAATTGACTCACCTCACTGATCGAAAAGGGAGGGAAACTTGGTGCGTAGCTCATCTTCGAGCTCCCAAGTTGCTTCGCGTTCTGACTGATCAGACCATTGAACCTTAACCATAGGCATGGTCTTACTACGGAGCTGATGAACGTCTCTAGCCAAAATACGGGTAGGCACCGCCTCATAACTGAAGTCCTCTCTCAACTGAAGCTGACTGTGTGAGCCTCGATTTTAAACCCTATCCTATGTTGATTAAAGTTTATTAGGATCTAATCGGGTTTTAGGTCCACTTATAACCTAAGATTAATAACTATGTCATATAACAAAAATTATTAAAACCTAAGCTAGCTCACTGGAACCTATTAAGAGTCGCCACCTAATTTTAACCTAGATCAAATTAGGAAAGGAGAGTTCGGGTTCGGGGGCTTGATATTCGACTTAATTAGGGTTCAATTACTTTCATT
Source organism: Limonium bicolor (assembly GCA_023374045.1). Lineage (NCBI taxonomy): Eukaryota > Viridiplantae > Streptophyta > Magnoliopsida > Caryophyllales > Plumbaginaceae > Limonium > Limonium bicolor. The sequence continues at coordinate 165,986,570 of CM041776.1, read as the reverse complement.
ACCCCTAGAAGTCGTTTTTCCTCTACTTAGTTTAATTACGGCTTATTACGAGTCGTTTTTAACCTAAGTGCGCGCTTCTGCTTTTTTTTTTATTATTTTTTAACATTTTTTGACAGAAAATTAAAGTGGAAATTAAAATACCTAAACTAGGGTTTCGGAGGCAGAATTAGGTCAAGTTTTGTTTTCGTCCGTGGCTACGGACCTAATGTCCGAACCCACGGACCCTAGTTAACTTAATTACAAAGTAAAGTCAAATTTAAACAGAAACGAGATTTTGAAAAGTCCGGGGCCACGGACAGGACGTCCGTGGGCCCGGATATGTTTTATAAAACCCTAAATTTTGAAAATAAAATAAAAAAAATCCCGCCACCGTCCGGGGGCATCCGGCTTTTGGACATGGAGTCCGGGACCCTGGACATAGCGTCCGTGGGTGCGGACCGCCCTCGGACAGCGGCGTTTGGGTGGCTCCCGGTGGTGTTTCTGGCTTAAATTTTATGGGTAGGTAGCATGAAAGATTCTAAACACGTTAGTGATTGAAAGTCTACAATTTGAATTCGAATTAAACACGAAACTTAGCAAACCAGTTATTGAGCAGAAGCGAAAACAAACGCTAATTCAGAAGCGATAAAAAGTCAATTCGACTCCAAATTTTAACACAGAGTAGTTAAAGTTGAACAAAGTCAGAAAAACATGACTTCAACCTGTTTTACCTTCGGATTTAATGAGACTCTTCACAACGGGGATCTTTTGGTGCTTCGTTGATGCCGGTTTTGGATTGACTTCGAATTGTGCTTCTGACTCCTTCTTCTTTATGCTGTTAAGGATGTTTCTCTTCTGTTTTTGTGGTGGTTTTGTGTGTTTTTGGTGCTTGGAAGTTCAATAGGAGAAGAAAGGATGATTTTTTGGTGATTTCGGGGTGATTTCTGCAGTGTTTCGGTATTGATTTGAGCCTTAGAAGTGTTAAAACGTGGGGAGAAAGTTTGTGGCTGTGTTTTCTGACTTTGGAAGTGTTCTCTTCTGCCATAGGTCGTTTTTGGAAGGTCCTTTTATAGAAAGAGCAAGGCCATGTTGATAGAACAAGATTTTTATCTGAAACCCTGATTTTGTGCTCTAAGGGAATCTGATTTTTTAGAATATGCTGCAGGCCGAGAAAAATTATGAAATTTTAACTGAAGATAAAGGATGATTTTTAAGAATTTTGAGAGTTGGAATCGGGTTATTTGGATAAATAACCGATTAGATAAAAATCTCACAATCTGGAATCTCTCATAATTCATAACTTATTATTGGAAAGTCGAAATAACAAAATTCCAACGGCATTAGTCTCTAATAATCATCCTATATCTTGTGTTATAATTTCATGACGTTTTGTTTTGATTTCGATATTTTCCATAGGAGAGAGAAAATTGCAAAAATGATTGAATTTCTCTTTTAAATTTTGGGTTAAGGTTTCAAATAAAATAATTTCAGGTTTATGACTGTATGTAGTCATGCTAACCATGTGACAATTTTATTTTAATTTTGGAAACCTTTTATTATTTCTATTTTGAGGTTATTTCATGTGTTAATTAAAGAAATTAGCTTATAATATGAATTAAAAGCTAAATTTCCAGAATAAATATTATCAGAAAATCATGAAATACCTTTCATAATGACTATGATATTTGGGAGTGTTTAGAGGTTATGAACAAGTCATATGAAAAATAGAAAATCCCGAAAATGTCTTTGGAAAATCCTGCCTTGGTGCTTTTTGACCCCTTTTGTCCTTTGTAACACGTATGCCTTAGAGACTACTCCGGGGGGGTTGAAATTTTGGGTATAACAGACTGTGGTCGATCACATGAGACGGATCATGCAAGTACTTCCTCAGCATCGAAACATGGAAAACACTGTGGACAGCAGACAAGGATGGAGGCAAAGCTAGGCGATAAGCCACAGGGTCAATCCTCTCTAGAATCTTAAACGGTCCAACGAACCTTGGGCTAAGCTTCCCACGCTTCCTAAACCGGACTACGCCTCTGACCGGTGACACTCGCAGATAGACGTGATCACCAACATCAAACTCAAGCGGCCTGCGCCTCTGGTCTGCATAACACTTCTGTCTACTCTGAGCAACAAGCAAACGCTCCCGAATCATCCTGATCTTCTCTACTGCACCCTGCACCAACTCAGGTCCAACCAAGACCCTCTCCTTCAGGTCATCCCAACAGATGGGAGACTTGCATCTCCTACCATACAACGCTTCAAATGGAGTCATACCAATGCTCGCCTGAAAACTGTTGTTGTAGGCAAACTCGATCAGAGTCACGTGCTGCTCCCAGCTACCTCCAAAATCCAGGACACATGCGCGAAGCATGTCCTCTAGAACCTGATTAGTCCTCTCTGTCTGGCCATCCGACTGAGGATGGTAGGCTGAACTGAAAGCTAAATTTGTACCTAGAGCCTTATGCAAACTGCGCCAGAATCTCGAAACAAAGCGCGGGTCACGGTCAGAAACTATAGTAGTAGGCACACCATGCAGCCTCACTATCTCATCTAGATACAAACAAGCCAAACGCTCCAAGCTGAAAGTCTTCTTCACAGGTAAGAAATGGGCAGACTTAGTCAGTCGATCAACTATCACCCACACAGCGTCACAGCCTGAAGGAGTCTTAGGTAACCCCATGACGAAGTCCATCCCCCACACTCTCCCACTTCCACTCAGGAATGGGAAGGGGCTGAAGCAAACCCGCTGGCCTCTGGTGCTCAGCCTTCACCTGCTGACAGGTCTGGCACTTCGAAACAAACTCAGAGATGTCACGCTTCATCCCAGACCACCAGAATGACTCTCTGAGATCCAGATACATCTTCACCCCTCCAGGGTGAACTGAATATGGAGCTCCATGCGCCTCCTGGAGGTTCTCTCTACGCAGAATAGCATCCGCCGGCACACACACTCGACCTCTGAAACGCAGACACCCATCACTGGAGATACTGAAGTCTGAACTCTGCTCTGCAGACAGCCCCTCTCTGATCCGACACAAAGCTGAGTCTGACTCCTGACCAACTCTGATCCTGTCGACCAACAAAGACTAAACCTGAAGCGCTGCTATCACACTGGCACTGGCTGGTCTGACTACCCAAACACCCATACGCTGAAGCTCTAAGGCGGACCTCTGAACTTCTATCAACGCACAAGCTACGCCCGGAGCACCTCTCCGGCTCAAAGCGTCTGCTACAATGTTCGCTCTACCAGGATGGTAGAGGATCTCTAAATCGTAGTCATGAAGTAGCTCCAACCACCTCCTCTGTCTCAAGTTCAGCTCCTTCTGAGTGAACAAATACTTGAGACTCTTGTGGTCCGTGTAGACCTTACACGACGCTCCATACAGATAATGTCTCCAAATCTTCAGCGCGAAAACCACAGCTGCCAACTCCAGATCGTGGGTAGGGTAGTTCTTCTCATAAGGCTTAAGCTGCCGAGAGCCATAAGCCACTACCTTACCCTGCTGCATCAAGACACATCCAAGTCCCTTATGGGACGCATCGCAGAAGACCTCGAAGCCCTTTGTCCCAGAAGGCAAGGTCAAAATCGGTGCGGTCGTCAACCTCTTCTTAACCTCCTGGAAGCTCTGCTCGCAAGCCTCACTCCACTCGAACTTAATCTCCTTCCTCAACAGATGGGTCAGCGGGGATACAATCTTAGAGAACCCCACAACGAACTTCCTGTAGTACCCAGCTAACCCAAGGAAGCTACGGATCTCTGCAACATTTGTGGGCCTCACCCACTCCATAACCGCTCTAATCTTCTCAGGGTCCACTGAGATACCGTCCTTCGAGACCACATGTCCCAAAAACACTACACGATCGAGCCAGAAGTCACATTTCTTCAACTTAGCATACAGCTCTCGATCCTTCAGCGTCTGCAAGACAATCCTCAGATGCTCCTCATGCTCCTCTGCGCTCTTGGAGTACACCAAGATGTCGTCTATGAAGACCACTACAAACTGATAGGTAGGGTTTGAAAACCCGGTTCATCATATCCATGAAGACTGAGGGAGCATTAGTCAGACCAAACGGCATAACTAAGAACTCGTAATGACCATAACGAGTCCTAAAAGCGGACTTAGGCACATCCTCGGCCTTAATCCTCAACTGATGGTAGCCTGAACGAAGATCTAACTTCGAGAACACTGTGGCGCCCACCAACTGGTCAAACAAGTCATTGATGCGCGGTAGGGGGTAGCGATTCTTGATGGTCACCTTGTTCAGTTCTCTATAGTCGATGCACAATCTGAAAGTCCCATCCTTTTTCTTCACAAACAGCACTGGCGCTCCCCAAGGCGAAACGCTAGGGCGAATGAAGCCCTTATCCAGTAACTCCTGAAGCTAAACCTTCAGCTCCTTCAATTCCGCCGGACTCATACGGTAAGGGGCCCTAGAGATGGGCTGAGTCTCTGGCGCTAAATCGATCGTGAACTCCACCTCCCTCACTGGTGGGAGTCCGGGCACATCATCCTGGAAGACCTCAGGAAACTCTCTGACGATCGGGATGCTCTCCAAGCTAGATCCCTCGCGTACCTCCGGTAGGTAGCACAAAAAGCCCTGGCAGCCCTTCCTCAAGAAGCTGGCTGCCTGCATCGCAGACACAATCATAGGCGCACACGGGACTGCATTCCCAGCGAAGACAAAACGGCTCCCGCCTAGCAGATCAAACACTACTCTTCTCGCTGCACAGTCTATATGGGCATGGTGCTCTGCCAGCCAATCCATGCCCAAGATCACATCAAAACAGGTCATCCGCATCGGGATGAGGTCAGCACAAAAGGTCTTGTCCCGGACTACTATGGGACAAGCCTTACACACAGAATCAAGAATGTAAGGAGCAATCCCACCCAAAGGACTACTCACACACAAATCTACTTCACTAGGCACAACAGTCAATTCAAGCCTATCCAACAAATCACATCAGATAAAGGAGTGCGTAGCTCCAGAGTCAAACTGACAAAATACATCCTGAGAATGGATCTGGAGGATACCTGAGACAACGCGATCACCAGCACGATCACGCTCTCCCGCCATAGCATACACTTGAGCCTGAGTCTGAGGCTTCTTCTGGTCGGACCTCGCCCCTAAGTCTGAGCCGGTGCCTCTATCTCCTGAGCCTCTACTGGATGCCTGAGGGCACTGAGCAATCCGGTGCTCCATCGACCCGCACTTAAAGCAGTCACCAGTCTTCTTGTAGCACTCCCTACCCGGATGGGAGTGACCACAAGACCCACACTTCGCCCCAGCTGACGAAGATGAAGAAGCTCCCTAGCGATCTCCATAGGACTGCTTCTTCTGAGGAGGAGCAGCCTCCTTCTTCTGAGGCTCCTCAGCACGCCTTTTCCCCTTGTGGTTCTTGCCAGCCTGCCTACCTTTGATGTCGGTCTCTACCAGCAGAGCGACATCCGCCACATCTCTGAAGGTCCGGTGACGGAGAGGAGTCACCGCGGACCTGATATCTGGTCTGAGCCCACTCTCGAACTTACGGGCCTTCCTATGCTCATCTGGCTCCGGAGCATACTTCGAGAGAGTCACGAACTTCCTCACGTACTCCTCGACTGACATGTCTCTCCCCTGATGCAGCCGATTATATTCATTAATCTTCTGGTCCTTGTAAACGTCAGGGTAGAACTGCTTGTTGAACTCCAAGCAGAACTGCTCCCAGGTCCAATGCTGGGGATGCTTACCCATCACCATACGCCACCACTCCTTCGCCTCCCCCTTAAAGAGGAACGTGGCAAAGTCAACCTTCTGGTCATCCTCTGAGCCCATCACTCTCAGCAGATCCTCCATCTCTGTAATCCAGTGGCTCGCCTCCTAAGGGTCGCCACAGCTGTCGAAGGAAGGCGGCTTCAGCTTCATAAACTCTTGGAGGGCTCTAACTCGGCCTCCCACAGCATTCGCCCCTACTGGGCCTGCTCCACCAGCTCCTCCACCAGCTCCCCCAGCAGCTGCAGCCATCGTCTGCATCAACTGCGCCACAAACTGCTGCACTGCATCCGCAACATCTCCCTGGGGTCACTGGTGTTCTACGAGGAGGCATTCTGAGATTCACAAATCCAAAACTTGTCAGAACTGACTCAGACTTCAAACAACTGTCACAACTGAATCTCACACAAGCAAACACAACCACAGACCCTAAAGAAAGCCAAACCTAGCTCTGATACCACTAAATGTAACACCCCTAAAACCGGCCTAAGAGTTAAGGGCATTACATGCCGTGTATTACTACCTAATAACGTAAGGCTCTAACGCTTAACAGTCACCAATAAGGCCCGAAACAACACTTCCATAAATACTTGTAAAACAATTGTACTGGATACATCAAAACCATAAAACAATCCTCAAACCGGAAGGAAACGTCAAAAGGAAGTAAGGCCCGAAGGCTACAACTCATACAATCGAATGTTTAACAATATAATGTCTAATAAATCAAAGCTCCAGAACTAGAATGACCCTCTCTGATCAATCTGCAAAAATGTTAAAAGTAGGGAAGTGAGCACACAACTATGTCCAGTAAGCAGCGACCGTCATCAGTAAGGTCGCTCAAAACAATTGAAAACAGAGGAGAAGCAGAGGTTAGCACAAAACCATAATTCTCACAAATAGTCAGAGCACTGCTGAAACAATACAGAATGGATCACCAGAGTTCCTAATTCAGAAACAATCAGAGTTCACAAACAGATAGGGGACACAGTACCATGCACACACTCAGAAGGGTCGAAGACCCATAGACCATAACAGGTCTCTCGGCAACGCAGAAATGACTCAAAGAGCCAAAGGGTTCGTCAACCCCACAGAACAGAAAGGGAATGACCCACACTCAGAACGACGTCTACATGGTATACCACGGAATAGCTCGACCCAGCCATTCACGGCTCAGAAACAGAGTAAAGTGCCCCAAAACAGAAGGTCTGCAAAAACAGAAGCAACCTTGCATGAAACCATGCCAAAACACTTACAATACCGTAGTAGAGACTTAGAGGACCCAACGCCACAAACGGCACTCAAATCAGAGTTCAGACGGAGAAGTTACGCAGAAAACAGAGCAGTGTCCGACCTTGTGTCCAGACGTCGAAGTTCGGACGTAGGTCGAGACTCAGAAACTAGAATAGCCAAATGTCCGAACTTGTGTCCGGACATCAACGTTCGGACACAAGTCAATTTGAAATCAGACAGGAGATTTCAGAGTGTCCGAACATCTAAGTTCGGACTGATGTTCGGACAGGTTTTACGAAAGAGTTACGTGGAAGGTCCGACCTAGTGTCCGGACGTCGAAGTTCGGACACAGGTCGAACTTAAATCAGAGAAAAACAAAGGGAGTGTCCGAACATCAATGCTCGGACTGATGTTCGGACATACCCCGAACTTTGAAAATCAGAAAGGCAAAAACACACTGTCCGAACTTCAAAGCTCGGACGGAAGTCCGGATAGTGCGAAAACTGCAATTTCCAGAAGATGTTCAGAGCAGAAAAACAACGCAATTCGATACCACGAATCGCCAACTCAGAACACACACCAAATCAGTCATAAATACAGAAGACCATGGGGGTTTAGCCAATCCAAAACGCAATCAAACATCAACACAATTAGACACACACTCAAATCAGACAACAAAACCTTGCAAACCCCATGGCTGAACTTCCAAACCGAATCGAGTAACCACCTACCTCAATTATCAGCTATTAATCCAACGATCTGAACAGTCCATAGCAGCCCCGAACAATCCACCAGTAGATACACGCAACAGTTTCTGATCTCCACAAGTCGACAATTCCACAATTAGCAACTAGAACGGAAAACCTAGAATATCGAAATCCAAAAACTGCAACACTAACCTGAAAACGAGAGTGCGGAATCCTACAAATCTGAACCCGTTCTGCAGATAACATAGACCACAATCCAATAGCAGCGAAGCCCTCTGATTTAATCATATACAAAGGCTTGAAAATCAGAAAACTGAGAGAGAAGAAAACCACCAACGAAGTCCCAAATTCTTACAATACAAACCTGATAACGGAAGGAGAAATATGCAGCAACGAAGATATTCTATCTGATAGCAACAGTAGCATCCACAGTCTTCAGCAGAGGAAGAAGTTGAGAGCAAGAGAAAGAGAGGGGAAGAAGAGAACTGTCGCTCATATGTTCTTCACGATCAATCTGACGTGATGTAGATAGGTTTAGGAATAAGAAAGGAAATAAATATATAACTCCTTTACTTATCTACTTAATAAAACAATTTGTAACACCCCAACCCGAAATCCAATAACCTGAACGGCGATCACTCCCAAATAAAATACAACTGCAGCGGAAATAAATACAACAACCGGGCGGTATTACAATGCCGTTGGCCACCCTTGTGACCAACAAGGCTAAATCCAAATACAATCTCCAAAAGTCACGGTCTGAATACGAATACAATCCGAGATACTAGGAATCAACTCTAATGTAAAATACTTAAGTAAAAACAAGTAACTATAAGAAGACTCCCATAGCTTGAATCTACCCCACCTACACTCGGTGTGGTAATCTTCTCAACTTCAGGTACCTGAAAAATGGGGGTGCCCCCAAAGGGGCTCAGTAAACAATGCTGGTATGGAAAACGTGCAGCCCATCGTCTACCGGCCACACCAACTACTTTGTCGAACACATGCAGTTCATTTTTTATAAAGCTGTAAACAAGCATAGTCTGATAATAACAAGTATCCATACAAGGACAATAATGTCACATAGAACAAGACTCAGAAGGTCGAGTTAGCTGAACTGAATTATCTGATAGCTGTCGGGTCCACACAGTGGGACTGACAGATGTATAAAAGTATATCAATATAGTGGAGGTATAGTGACCTCGTTATGATTGAAAGGTTGGGTATAAAAACCCAGGAGATAACGTAGTTAAACCCTGAACTGAGAGGCGTGGGGAATAGAATCCCACTAGAGGAATGAAGTCTTCCTCAAACTGAACTGATGGGCCTTAGAAACCCGAGAGGAATAGAGTCTTCCTCAAACTGAAATGTTCCATCGCGACGTAGATAGGAGACGACCTGAGACAGGTACAGCTCCTGTAGCATGCATGGCCAGATCCAATTGGACTCCTCGTTCTCGTAGTATAGAGTTGTTAAGTGTCATATAAAGACGTTAAACAAGAACACAATGTGTATTGTCAATTATCACGTTTAGGATAATGACGTTTGTTATAAAGTGAAGTTAGTTAGAGACTTGAGTACAAGTCCTCGGTATACTGAAGCGCAGGTATTTAATCCACTGGTATAGTAGTGTTTGTATGCGTGGGACATACACGTAGTAGTCAGCATCATTCACGCACATAAAATAATATAACAGCGCACAGGAGTAAACAACATTTTACATTAATTATCTTGGTCGTTAATTCAAACAACAGATAGCACACAAGCCGGTGTAATCCGGTAGAAAACAGGTTGCAAGATCCCATACCGTGCACCGTAGACTCTTGTTAATTCCGGGTCAACGTCTGGTCAAACAAAGTCTAGAATAGGATAACTGAGAGGGTTAATTATGTTACCCTTATATAATAATTCTATTAGATCTTTCAACAAATCTGATTTGTTATTTCATGTGAGGTTTATTTCTTTTAATTACATCATGATTTAATGTATAACTTATTTGTTATTCCTTTCTGATTTATTTATAAATCCTTTATGTACATATATGTATCATATATTCATGTACTATTTTGTTGTTTATTTTAATTGTCTAAGTGACATAGCAACTATAATTTTCTTAATAATTTAAATGTCTTACAATGACATGATATTCTTATAATATCATTATTCTCCTTTTGTCACGAACAATATTTATTGTTTTCTTAACTTCCTTATACGATATAAGCCATAGTTCTAATTCCATAATTCCTTTAATTAAAATTCTTTCTTCTAATTCCTCCAAAATATCCATGTAGGACCTATATTTATTTGAATCTAAATTATTACCCTTATTTCGGTTATTTGTAAATCAACCATATTAATTCATAAACTTTACCTTTAAATTCAATCTCATTATATTATAGAGTTTTAAACTTCTTATTTAGCTAAAATACATAATCACACTAATATTTTGGTATATAGTTTTAAGTACTATAACTTTCTAAATAACAACTTAGCCCCTTAAATTCTCGGCAATAATATTTTATTTGCCATAATTACAATTTAACCACACAAAACCTTATAAACTTTGCATAATGCCTTATAAAACTATAGTTAATTTTAATTCTCCATAAATGCCGAAATATATATATAAATTCTTAAATTACCAAACTAACCCCAAGTAATTCGGCTTGGTCTTGAACTCTCCATAATTACATTTTCACCCCAAAACTTTATAATAACTTCTTAATGACTTATAAACTAAAGTCTAAATATATAATTCCTCAAAATTTCAAAGGTGAGCCTAATAAATCTCGTAACTATGAATTCCCCCTTTTAGTTCTAAACTTTCATAACCTTTATAATAATACATAATAGCCCCAAACAATAAAATGTTATTTAACATTGTTTTAAATTATCTAAAATTCATAAACTTAATTCCTAACCTTATATTATATTATAATTTCACCAAATACCCCTTTAGCTCTCGGCTTTCACATATACACTAAATTTTGTAAAAATTATTTAAGCCAACTTAACTTAATTAATTAGCCATTTAAGCACTAATGAAATATTTTTAGCTCACCAAACTTTGTGATATAAGTTTATATACCTAAGTAGGTCAATTAATACTATTTATCAATTAGTACATTCGGCCATATTTATTTGGGACCATATAGTATATAAAAGTGGATTATATGTCATAAGAATATACATAAATTCATAGGAGTTATAACTCAGGTAAAAAATTATTGTAATGTCTATATAAATTCTTAGCTCAACAAAATAAGCATTTTTTGCCCTTGAAATTCGGCTTGAATTAATATGTGACATAACTAAATTTTGTGACACAAAAATGTGTCTTAAGGTAAATTTTCTATATAAGTTATAGATTGTATTTTTGGCATATAATACCATATAGTTTCGGTCTAATAAACCTAGGAGATGTACATAATTTTTCTATAATTTTAGAAGCTTAACAAAGCTTATAACATAAAGATTTACTTAGTAAACTTACTTCTTAACAAAGGTGGTTAAGTGCTTGAACTCCTCTTGAATCTCCAAGCTTTCTCCAAGGAAATTTTGATGCTCACTTCGGTTATATGCAAAGTGGTGTGAGGAGTTTAGGAGTTAGATCTTGAATAAAAGATTTAAGTAGATTGTGAGTAGTTTTACAAGGATTTTTACCTTAGACTTTTCCTTATGAATTCGGCACTCTAAGGTGGATGAAGAACAAAATTTCCTTCATCAAATGAAGAAGAAAAGAACCTTAGAAGGAGTAGAACTTGGTTACACAATAAAAATGTGCTTTTAAGGATTTTCAAGCCATTAAAACTACCTTAAGTAACCTTGGGATGCTCCTTGGATTAATGTTGGTTTGAACAACTCATTGGAGAAACTAATTGGGCCGAACACTCCTTGTTATGCTAGGAAGAGTTTGCTTCAAGGACTTACCAAGAAATGCTAGAACATTACCTTAAAGATGAAGATAGAAGTTAAAACTCCATTAATGGACTTAAGAGCTTCAAAGGAAGAAAGATGAAGAAGACAAGAAGAGAGAGCTAGGTAGCTTACCAATTCGTGGTGAAGAGGGCAAGGAGAAGAATGAGACTCACGAATTGTATAAGGTAAGAAAAATGCATTTGGAATTTGATTTTTGCTTTGTCAATTTTTAATGTCAAATGACTTTACTTTCCTAGTTTATTACATGTTTATTGGCTCAATAAATGCCATGTTCTCTGCATAATTTCGTTGCATGTGGTGTGTGTGACAAGGCAAGAGTTGGAAAAAGAAATAATGATTGTGAGCTAGAAGACAAGGAAATTTAGGTAAGTTTGTTCTTTGATTTTTTCTATGTTAGGCTTGTCTCTTCCTCCCTTGTAGACTCACGAAATGCAAGGGTCAAATGGGGTGTCTAATCGACATTGAAGAGCCAAGGACAAGCATGTTAGGTCACATGGAAAAGAAGGAATCAAGAAAAGTGGAATCTAGATCTACTTTTTGCCTTTTCCCATTTGTTTTTGTTCTAAGCTCAATCGGCCTATTCATGGCCTAATTTCGACAGCTGATGGTCAAATGAGACTACATACTTTGACATTAAGTAATATAACACATGGGAGGTGGAGTCACCATGTTCTCTGCCTTTTACAAACTTTAATGCAATTTTTATACTAGTTTTGCTCTCAAAATCGGACCCCTATAGGAGCCTTGTGATAGTCTCCAACTGATTTAGAAGTTCATTGAACCCTATTTAATATTACCAATTCGTGGCATGTCAAAAAACTACAAGGCAATTGCGTAAAACAGTTTTCGTGACAACGAAGGTTGTGGTGTTTTTGTGCTCTAAGGAAATTTGGGAACAAATGGTTTATGAGTTACAAGTGGTTGTAAAACACTTATTATAGTAAAAACATATATTAAGATGTTACATTGGGTTATATGGGGTTATATCAACCCATGACATAATTTACGGGGCCATCGGGACACAAACCGGGCAAAAAGGAGCGCTAAGAATCCTCCTGTTGTTTTTGCTGAATTTGAGAAACCACTTCGTGGGTCTCTTATAATGGTTAATAATGATTTTAGGAACTCAAGGAATTAATTTTATAGGAGTTCGTGCCACCTCGGCACTCCTCCGGACTTTTCGTGCTTTAAGGAGCGGGCGTGAGCACTCCCGAGCATTTTGCGTATTTGACTGAATATAGTCTAAGGAATATATTTATATTCATATAATGAGTGTATGACCATTTGGTTTATGTTTTAGAATGTCATACAAGGTCATGCTTGATCACATGTTTCTAAGGCGTTTTAGCGTTTATGGAGAAACGACTGTTTTACGTAACGTTCTCATGCATGGGTTTGCATGCGTACGTGAAATGATTTATAATAGGATTATTTTCCATTAAATAATGGTTTAATAATATTAATTAGATTTGGGGTATTTCAATCTACCCCCCTTAAAAAAGGACTTCGCCCCGAAGTCTCATATCTAAATTTTAAGGTTGTGGGGAATCAAGTTCCACTAAGTATCCACAACTCAATCTAGTTTTTTTTTCTTTAGGGATCAAGTCCCAAGTCTCTATATTCCTAAGTTCACAGTGTACATCAAACACAACAGGAATACTTTGGAACAATATGGTGTAATGTAATAACACAGTCACTTTTCATATCAAATAGTGCAGTGTAATGTACATGAACTTTTCATTGTATTGTAACAAAGTACACACCAACAAGTAGAAGTACAAGGTACATTTAGATACAGTGTTACACAAGAACACATACAAGACAAAGTGTCACTGAAATGCACCAAAGTGCAACAAAATGTATACTGAGCAGTGTTACACAAGAACACATACAAGACAAAGTGTCGCTGAAATGCACTAAAGTGCAACAAAATGCATACTGAACTCACAAACGAAAAAGGCTCTACCCCCCAAAAAAGAGGGGTACTCCCACGTACCCTAGACTAAAGTGTCTAGTCGGTAAATAATGAGGGAAACTTCGCTCGCATATCCGCTTCTAGTTCCCATGTGGCCTCTTCAACATCGTGGTTCGACCAAAGAACCTTTACGAGGCTCACAGACTTATTTCGAGTATCTCTTGTCTTTCTGTCTAAAATTCGTTGTGGTGTTTCCACATACCTCATAGTTGGTTCCAATGGGAGTGTCTCTGGTTCTAAAACATGAGAAGGATGAGGCATGTATTTCTTAAGCTGAGACACATGAAAAACATTATGTACTTTGCCCAACTCAGCTGGCAAATCAAGTCGATATGCCACAAGGCCCACCCGCTCTATGATAGCGTAGGGTCCTACAAATTTCGGGCTTAGCTTGCCCTTTTGCCCAAATCTGAATACACCCTTCATGGGTGATACTCGTAGAAATACCTAGGCGCCAACTGCGAACTCAAGGTCTCGTCGCCTCTCATCAGCATATGATTTCTGTCTGTCTTGTGCTGCTTTCATGTTACTTCTGATTTGTTGTACTTCTGCCTGGACTTGCTCTAAGTACTCAGGCCCAATGATGACGGTCTCACTAGACTCGTCCCAGCACAATGGTGTGCGACATGGTCTGCCATATAAGGCTTGGAAAGGTGACATCTGTATAGAGGCGTGATAGCTGTTATTGTATGCAAACTCGATGAGATGTAATCTATCTATCCAACTGCCCTGGAAATCCAAGGCACATGCTCGTAGCATGTCCTCTAAGGTCTGAATAGTCCTCTCTGACTGACCATCTGTCTGAGGATGAAATGCTGAGCTAAGCTTCAACTCAGTGCCAAGTGCCTCGCGAGTAGCTCGCCAGTATCGTGAGAGAAATCTAGTGTCTCGATCTGAAACAATAGTCTTAGGTACTCCATGATGTCTGATAATCTCCTGCTCAAATAGTTCTGCTAACTTTGGCACTTTCCAAGTGTCTCTCATCGGAATAAACCTAGCAACCTTAGTCAGTCGATCAACAACAACCCAAATCATATTAAGGCCTCCTCTCGTAGGTGGTAGTCCCACCACAAAGTCCATGGAGATATCATAAAACTTCCACTCAGGAACTGGCATAGACTGTACCATACCTCCTGGTCGTCTATGTTCGAATTTCACTTTCTGACAAGTGAGACATCGAATCACATATTCTGTCACGTCACCCTTCATACCACTCCACCAGAAATACCTCTTCAGATCTTTGTACATCTTAGAAGCTCCTGGATGGACAGATGTGGAAGAAGTGTGGGACTCTCGAAGAATATGCTCCTTTATATCTGTGCTGTCTCTGGGAATACACAATCTTCCTTTCAATCTGATTATTCCATCATCATGTAGCTGAAACTCATATTTCCCACCCTCAAATGTACCGTCAGACAACTTCTCACTGATCTCCATCATTCGCTGATCACTCTGCTGTGCTCTACGTATGTCGTCCATAAGACTCGAGCTAGCCACAATGGCGTTTAGGGAATGTGCTCGTCGACTCAGTGCGTCTGCTACAACATTAGCTTTCCCTTCTTTGTACTGCACAAATCAATGTCATAGTCCTTAAGAAATTCAACCCATCATCTTCTTTGTCTCATGTTTAACTCCTCTAGGTGAATACATACTTCAAACTCTTGTGATCCGAATATACGGTCATCTGGACACCAAAGGTATGGGCCAGATTTTCAATGCAAAAACAATAGCTCCAAGCTCCAAGTCAGTGTGGGATAGTTTTCCTCATGTTTCTTCAACTGTCGGGAAGCGTAGAGGGACTGAACTTCCCATTCTGACATGAGTACACACCTAATCCCCTGCCTGAGCATCACAGTAAACTTCATAACCCTCTGTGCCTTCAGGTATAGTCAAAACTGGTGCTGATGTCAAAGCATTCTTCAAAAGCTCGAATGAGGTCTCACATTCAGTAGTCCATGTGAAAGGTGCGTCCTTCTTCATTAAGCTGGTCATAGGTTTGGCTATTTTGGAGAAGTCTCTGACAAACCTTCTATAGTATCCTGCTAAACCAAGGAAACTCCTGATGTCCGTAACTGCTTCTATCTTTGCTGGATCCACTGCGATCCCAGCATCTGAGATAACATGTCCTAGAAAGAAAACTCTGTCTAACCAAAACTCACATTTGGAGAACTTAGCATAAAGCTGGTTCTCCCTGAGGATCTCAAGTACATGTCGGAGGTGACTCTCATGCTCTTCCTTAGACTTTGAATAGATGAGGATGTCATCGATGAAAACAACCACGGTCTTATCCAACTGCTCTCTGAATAATCTGTTCATCAAATCCATGAAGACTGCAGGTGCATTTGACAAGCCAAAAGGCATAACTGTAAACTCATAGTGGCCATACCGAGTTCTGAATGCTATCTTTTCTATGTCTTGCTCCCTGATGGGTATCTGATGGTAGCCTGATCTCAAATCGATCTTCGAAAACACTTTTTCTCCTCTCAGCTGATCAAATAAATCGTCAATCCGTGGTAGTGGATATTTGTTCTTCACCGAAACTGCATTAAGCTCTCTGTAATCAATACATAAACGAAGGCTTCCATCCTTCTTCTTCACAATAGGACTGGTGCTCCCCAAGGAGATACGCTAGGTCGTATGTATCCCTTGTCCAATAAATCTTTCAGCTGCTCCTTCAGCTCAGCCATCTCTGCTGGTGCCATACGGTACGGTGCCTTAGCTATGGGACTGGTACCTGGTAGTAATTCGATGAGAACTCTACCTCTCTGGGTGGCGGTAAGCCTGGAAGTTCCTTTGGAAAAATATCTGGAAATTCCGACACCACTGGCATAGCTGGATCAAAGTCAGGGTCGTGCTCTACATCCTAAACATAGCATAAGTATACTTCCTTCTGCTTCCTGACGTGCTTGTACATGGACATAGCAGATATAACTTTTATAGACGGTGCTCTAGGGCTCTGACGGTAAGATACTGTCACTCCTGATGGGCTCTTAAGTAACAGTCTGCGCTCTGCACAAAGAATGCGGCCTCTGTGCCGCCCCAACCAGTCCATCCCGACTATAACGTCGAATCCTAGACCTCTGAACTCAATAAGGTCAATGGGGAAATCCTCCTCCTTAATACTGATAGTGGCTCCTCTATAAAGACGAGTGCAACTGATCTTCTCCTTAGACGGGAGTGCCACCTTAAAATCAGGTAACCCTACAGCGTCTAGCCCCAACTTCCCCGCAAGCGAAGGCGAAACGAAAGTATGTGAGGCTCCGGAGTCGAACAGTACTAATGCATCCACTCCATTAACCGGAAAGGTACCAGTGAGGATCGCGCCGCCCTTGCTGGCCTCCTCCTCAGTAAGTATACTTAAGGCACCTTCCGTCTCCTTAGCACAACCTAATAACAGAATCTGAGTAAGTACTTTGATATATGATGGGGTCTAAAGACGTTCACTTTTATAACAATAATGCTTCACTGATGAGATGATCTCCTTTCAGATGTCCAAACAATTACAATACTAGTACTTTCTAAAAGTCAAACTTAATCTTCCTGGTTTCATGTGAGTGGTGTTTATCACTGTCGAAGGTGCTGTGTTTAATTTAATCCTTTTAATTCCATGGTATAGCAACCTTGACTTTCCACCCATTACTAAAACATCTCCTGAACTCAATATGATTTTCTTTGCAAGGTCCACACGCTTCTGCTCGCCATAAAGGAACTCTGCGTCATCTCCAATTGAGAAAGACAATACTGGCCGGTATCCCCTGTTCAAGGGACCCTTTTGTTTCATCATTGTCCTGGTGTAGTCCTAACGGCCTCCTTCTTCATAGAAGTTGATGATACATAGATCAGCCCTTAAGTTGGGAACTGGATCTTCTTCTAGTTGCTGAGCTGTATTAACTGCTTGTTCCACAATTGTAAAAATTCTTCTGGGATTTTTGGCACTTGTGCTCCATCTCCATTTCTTGTATCTGGTAGGTCTTTGAGTAAGGATTCCAATCCTTTCCTAAGCACATCATTTTCAGCTTCATTTTGATCCTCCTGGAAATTCTGGAGTGTAGAACCCTCCTGGTCCTGCTCCCAATTCTGACATTTCTGATGATTGCAATTTGTGTCTCCGGTGTTAGGTATCCTTTGAGTAATATCAAACCTGGTTGGATAACCTTACATTGTTCGTTCCCTGGTTCTTGTACTTTGATAATGTTTTTCCAGGGAGGGCGGTGAGGGGATAGGAAAGCATATCTTATAGCTTCCTACGTGGTTTAAATTTTCTAGTGAGTCTTACTAATTCTTTCCTACTCAATTAGGCAATCAAGGCATGCAAGCACTCATTCACATCATTTGCTCAATAACAGGTTCACATGGTTTAGAAATACCTGGGTTGGTAGAAGGACCAGCCTCATCGAGCGGTCCATGACATGTAGGGCGGGTCCCGATGCTGGGCCTTTGCCCTTATACCCCTGAGCCTGGTTTGTTGGTGGAGGGCGAGTATCGCTAGCTCCATTTTGGCCTGTGTTTGCTTTGCTCCCGGGCGGTAGTTCCTGCTCTCCGGGTTTCGGATACACTCGAAGCACGATGTCCGAGTATCTGCAGTAGCGGCACTGGACTTTCTCCCCTTGGCAGTCTACGCCGGGGTGATCCTTTCCGCACTGTCTACAGTTGAAACGGCGGACATACTTCTGGCCCGTGTTTGAGCCATGTCCAGAACCTAATACAATCAAGATTAATTATACATTCCAACGGTACTGAAGTAATCACAAAAGTTCAAATCTAACTGTCTGATTAGAGTGCCTACCCTTAGATGGGTAGGTTTTCTGTGAAGTTGCTGCTCCGTGGGTTCCTGACTGGGGGTTCCCAGTAGTTTGGTTCCCCTTCCCTTGATAGGACCCCTGTCCTTTCTGATAGGGTTTGTTCCTTTTGTTGGAGTTCCCCTGCTTGGCATCTTCGCCACCAGGTCCGTCCTTCCTCTTTTGGGAGCTCAAAGCATCCCTTCTCTTACAAGTGATCTCCACACGGAGGCAGCATGATAGCATTCCTGAAATCTCAAGGTATCAATCTCCAAATCTCTCATGACGGGGTATACTATGTAATAAAATTTTCAACTGTTTGTGTCTCTCCTGTTTTACCTGTAAACTGGGGGATGATTGGTCCCATCCCAAACTGAAGTCGAGGGCTCAGTCCCCCGTAGAACCGGTCGACCAACACTTGGTTGAGTATCCTATACCGGGTAGTAGCCGGAGTAGTGTAAGTAAACTTGGCATAATACTCATCCACGGTCATTTTCCCCGTCTGCTCCAAGGCGTCAAACTCCCTAGTCTTCACCATTCTGGTGTGGGGGGTAGTATTTGCCCTAAGTAGTGCAGTGTAATGTCCCCAAGTAAAAGCTGGGTCATCCAAGTGGTCGGCTTTCACCATGTTCCACCAATCTCTCACTGCATCCTTCAGATAAAAGGCTGCAAGCCTTACTTTTTCCCTAGCTGGGACTGCAAGCGTCTCGAACGCTGTCTCCATCTCCATGATGTATGTCTCTAAGTGAGCAGGGTCAGTCTGCCCCTTGAATGCAGTTGGCCTCAGATCAGCCAAACTCTTCACCCAATCTCTCTCCCTGGGTGGCGGTGGTGGAGGTAGCTGCTGCTGCTGTGCAACCCCCGCCTGTGCAAATGCCTGAGCGATTAAAGTAGCAATGTCTGCCAGCCTGATGTTTGGCTCCTCATCAGCCTGTCCACGGCGTCCTCCTCTTCCTGACATCTGCAGGATGTTGAGGTATATTAGATACTGTGGTCACAATCTTGGTCTTGGATAGTAGTCTAAGTAAAACTAACTTAAACTCCTTTCAATACTATCACTCAACCCGTAACCTAAAGTCTTAGATATCCTAATCTCGGTGTATCCTTGTATCCAGAGCGTAACTACGCTCTGATACCACTTTTTGTAACACCCCAACCCGAAATCCAATAACTGAACGGCGATCACTCCCAAATAAAATACAACTGCAGCGGAAATAAATACAACAACCGGGCGGTATTACAATGCCGTTGGCCACCCTTGTGACCAACAAGGCTAATCCAAATACAATCTCCAAAAGTCACGGTCTGAATACGAATACAATCCGAGATACTAGGAATCAAACTCTAATGTAAAATACTTAAGTAAAAACAAGTAACTATAAGAAGACTCCCATAGCTTGAATCTACCCCACCTACACTCGGTGTGGTAATCTTCTCAACTTCAGGTACCTGAAAAATGGGGGTGCCCCCAAAGGGGCTCAGCAAACAATGCTGGTATGGAAAACGTGCAGCCCATCGTCTACCGGGCCACACCAACTACTTTGTCGAACACATGCAGTTCATTTTTATAAAGCTGTAAACAAGCATAGTCTGATAATAACAAGTATCCATACAAGGACAATAATGTCACATAGAACAAGACTCAGAAGGTCAAGTTAGCTGAACTGAAATTCTTTGATAGTCGGTCCACACAATGGGACTGACAGGTATAAAATATCAAATAGTGGAGGTATAGTGACCTCGTTAAGATTGAAAGGTTGGGTATAAAAACCCCAGGAGATAACGTAGTTAAACCCTGAACTGAGAGGCGTGGGAAATAGAATCCCACTAGAGGAATGAAGTCTTCCTCAAACTGAAATGGGCATTAGAAACCCGAGAGGAATAGAGTCTTCCTCAACTGAAAGTTCCGTCGCGACGTAGATAGGAGACGACCTGAGACAGGTACAGCTCCTGTAGCATGCATGGCCAGATCCAACTGGGCTCCTCGTTCTCGTAGTATAGAGTTGTTAAGTGTCATATAAAGACGTTAAACAAGAACACAATGTGTATTGTCAATTATCACGTTTAGGATAATGACGTTTGTTATAAAGTGAAGTTAGTGAGAGACTTGAGTACAAGTCCTCGGTATACTGAAGCGCAGGTATTTAATCCACTGGTATAGTAGTGTTTGTATGCGTGGGACATACACGTAGTAGTCAGCATCATTCACGCACATAAAATAATACAACAGTGCACAAGAGTAAAACAACATTTTACATTAATTATCTTGGTCGTTATTCAAACAACAGATAGCACACAAGCCGGTGTAATCCGGTAGAAAACAGGTTGCAAGAATCCCATACCGTTCACCGTAGTGAGTACTTGTTAATTCCCGGTCAACGTCTGGTCAAACAAAGTCCTAGAATAGGATTAACTGAGAGGGTTAATTTATGTTACCCTTATATAATAATTCTATTGGATCTTTAACAAATCTCGTATTTGTTATTTCATGTGAGGTTATTTCTTTTAATTACCTCATGATTTAATGTATAACTTATTTGTTATTCCTTTTTGATTTATTTATAAATCCTTTAATGTACATATATGTATTCATATATTCATGTACTATATTTGTTGTTTAAATTGTCTAAGTGACATAACAACTTATAATTTTCTTAACTATATTTAAATGTCTTACAATGACATAATATTCTTATAATCTCATTATTCTCCTTTTGTCAAATAATATTTATTGTTTTCCTTTAACTTCCTTATAACTATATAAGCCATAGTTCTAATTCCATAATTCCTTTAATTAAAATTCTTTCTTCTAATTCCTCAAATATCCATGTAGGACTATATTTATTTAAATCTAAATTCTTACCCTTATATTTCGGTTATTTAAAAAAACCACATTAATTCATAAACTTTATTTAAATTCTAATCTCATTATATTATAGAGTTTTAACTTCTTATTTAGCTAAATTACATAGTCACACTAATATTTTGGTATATAGCTTTTAAGTACTATAACTTTCAAAATAACAACTTAGCCCCTTAAATTCTCGGCAATAATATTTATTTCCCATAATTACAATTTAACCACAAAACTTATAAACTTTGCATAATGCCTTATAAACTATAGTTTTAATTTTAATTCTCCATAAATGCCGAATATATATATATAAATTCTTAAATTACCAAACTAACCCCAAGTAATTCGGCTTTGGTCTTGAATCTCCATTAATTACATTTTCACCCCAAAACTTTATAATAACTTCTTAATAACTTATAAACTAAAGTCTAAATATATAATTCCTCAAAATTTCAAAGGTGAGCCTAATAAATCTCTTAATTATGAATTCGCCCCTTTTATGTTCTAAACTTTCATAACAACTTTTATAAATTACATAATAGCCCAAAACTTATAAAATGTTATTTTAACACTTGTTTAAATTATCTAAAATTCATAAACTTAATTCCTAACCTTATATTATATATAATTCACCAAATACCCCTTTAGCTCTCGGCTTTCACAATATATACACTAAATTTTGTAAAAATTACATTTAAGCCACTTAACTTAATTAATTAGCCATTTAAGCACTAATGAAATATTTTTACTCACCAAACTTTGTGATATAAGTTTATATACCTAAGTAGGTCATTAATACCTATTTATCAATTAGTACATTCGGCCATATTTATTTGGTGACCATATAGTATATAAAAGTGGATTTATATGTCATAATAATTATACATAAATTCATAGGAGTTATATAACTCATGTAAAAATTATTGTAATGTCTTATATAAATTCTTAGCTCAAAAATAAGCATTTTTGCCCTTGATAATTCGGCTTGAATTAATATGTAACATAACTAAATTTTGTGACACAAAAATGTGTCTTAAGGTAAATATTTTCTATATAAGTTATAGATTGTATTTTTGGCATATAATACCATATAGTTTCGGTTTAATAAACCTAGGAGATGTACATAATTTTTGTATAATTTTTAGAAGCTTAACAAAGCTTATAACATAAAGATTTACTTAGTAAACTTACTTCTTAACAAAGGTGGTTAAGTGCTTGAACTCCTCTTGAATCTCCAAGCTTTCTCCAAGGAAATTTTGATGCTCCACTTCGGTTATATGCAAGTGGTGTAGGAGTTTTAGGAGTTAGATCTTGAATAAAGATCTTAAGTAGATTTGTAAGTAGTTTTACAAGATTTACCTTAGACTTTTCTCCTTATGAATTCGGCACTCCTAAGGTGGATGAAGAACAAATTTTCCTTCATCAAAATGAAGAAGAAAAGAACCTTAGAAGAGTAGAACTTGGTTACACATAAAAATGTGCTTTAAGGATTTTCAAGCATTAAAACTACCTTAAGATAACCTTGAGATGCTCCTTGGATTAATGTTGGTTTGAACAACCTCCTTGGAGAACTAAGTGATGCCGAACACTCTTGTTATGCTAGGAAGAGTTTTGCTTCAAGTTTGACAAGAAATGCTAGGAAATTACCTTAAAGATGAAGATAGAAGTTAAAACTCCATTAATGGACTTAAGAGCTTCAAAGGAAGAAGATGAAGCAAGAAGAGAGAGCTAGGTAGCTTACCAATTCGTGGATGAAGAGGGCAAGGAGAAGAATGAGACTCACGAATTGTATAAGGTAAGAAAATGCATTTGGAATTTGATTTTTGCTTTGTCAATTTTTAATGTCAAATGACTTTACTTTTCCTTAGTTTATTACATGGTTTATTGGCTCAATAAATGCCCATGTTCTCTGCATAATTTCGTGCATGTGGGTGTGACAAGGCAAGAGTTGGAAAGAAATGATTGTGAGCTAGAAGACAAGGAATTTAGGTAAGTTGTTCTTTTGATTTTTCTATGTTAGGCTTGTCTTCTTCCTCCCTTGTAGACTCACGAATTCAAGGGTCAAATGGGGTGTCTTAATCGACATTGAAGAGCCAAGGACAAGCATGTTAGGTCACATGGAAAAGAAGGAATCAAGAAAAGTGAATTCTAGATCTACTTTTTGCCTTTTCCCATTTGTTTTGTCTAGCTCACATGGCCTTATTCCATGGCCTAATTTCGACAGCTTGATGGTCAAATGAGACCTACATACTTTGACATTAAGTAATAAACACATGGGAAGGTGAGTCACCATGTTCTATGCCTTTTACAAACTTTTAATGCAATTTTTATACTAGTTTTTGCTCTCAAAATCGGCCCCTATAGAGAGTCTTGTTGACTAGTCTCACCAACTGATTTAGAAGGTTTTAACCCTATTTAAGATTACCAATTCGTGGCATGTAAAACTACAAGGCAATTGCGTAAAACGCGTTTCGTGACACCCGAAGGTGTGTTTTTGTGCTCTAAGGAAATTTTGGGAAACATTGTTTTTATGAGTTCCAAGTGTTTGTAAACACTTATTATAGTAAATAAAATATTAAGATGTTACATTGGGTTATAGGGGTTTATCAACCCATGACATAATTTACGGGCCATCGGGACACACCCGGGCAAAAAGGAGCGCTAAGAAATCCTCCTGTTGTTTTTGCTGAATTTTGAGAAACCACTTCGTGGGTTCTCTTTATAATGGTTAATAATGATGTTAGGAACTCAAGGAATTAATTTTATAGGAGTTCGTGCCACCTCGGCACTCCTCCGGACTTTTCGTGCTTTAAGGAGCGGCGCGTGAGCACTCCCGAGCGTTTTGCGTTTGACTGAATATAGCTTAGGGAATATATTTATATATTCATATAATGAGTGATGACCATTTGGTTGAATTTAGAAGGGTCATACAAGGTCATGTTTGACCATATGCTTCTAAGGCGTTTTAAGCGTTTATGGAGAAACGACTGTTTTTACGTAACGTTCTCATGCATGGGTTTGCATGCGTACGTGAAATGATTTATAATAGAGGATTATTTTCCATTAATAATGGTTTAATAATATTACTTAGATTTGGGGTATTTCACAATTACCTTAATTGTTTTTAATAGATGGACTTCCTTGCCCTCTTCTATTAAAACAATACCGACGACGCCCCAACTGACAATAATAATATAATCCATCTTTGATCATTATATAAACCGGACATAATTTAATGTTGCAATTACACGGGTTATAACAGTCCACATGGAAGGTTTTTAGAGCCGCGGTAACCACTCCCCCATGTACTAACCCTTGGTTTACATGTCTGCTATCATCGATGGTGAGAAAAATCATGGCTGGAAGGTCTATTTTCACCTTTGTATTGAGCGCATACATGATTCGCACATCTCATGCGCTGACTATGTGGGTGTGCTAATTTCGTGGGGTGATGTTATGGGTGAGAATGTTGTGGAGAACTCTATCTAGGATGGACATTTGTGCTGCATGGAAATTTTTCATGGTTACCCCTTTGGTGAAAAGGTTGACCATTTTTCCCCCTTGATGCCCTAAGTCGTTTCATGTGGTTTTCTTTGGGAATGACTAGGCCTTCGGGCTCCAGGTTGAAAGTCTTGAAAATCTAAGACTTGGTGATATTTATGTGAGTACCTTGAACCTCTAAGATAATGTATTCCTCGTCACCATCACTCTGGAGTGGTCCAAGATGTCGTAAGTGCTCCTTGAGGAATTCTGTGTAGTAGATGACGCGTAACACCCCTACTAATACGGCTCCTAACTTTCCGGCTAATCGTCAGCAGTAATTAAAAGACTGTCGAACTACTGGTGTTACTGTTCTTACTCGCCCATACAAGTAATAACGCGTTACAAGATAATCACAATACGAAACGTATTCCCGCAGTGACTACAAGAGATAGATAACAGTTTTTCACTCAATCTCCCTCCGCCATACGTACAGAATCTAGGACAGTTTAGGACTTTATCCCTAAGTCATCTACCCTCTTCTGACAATAGGCCTACGGTTCCCCAACCGTTCCCTGACTAATCAATCTACCAAATACATAAAGTATTAACTCACAAACCTAGTCCTGTCCAACTCACCAACTTCCTAGTACTTACACACACTCAGTCTGATTTACACTTGCTCTAGTTACCTCTCTTCTTTATGTATGACCAAGTTGATTTACATAAGACGTTATACATTGTATTTATACAGGTACGTTTAGATGTGTAACAAACAACCTATGATCTCCTAGACTCTAGGAGTCATTTACTTCTTCATCCCTAACAAAATAGTCACGCTCGAATATAGGCTGATCTTCAACTTGCTTTGGAACCGTCATGACACGTGTCGCCCTATGGTTGGACACGTTGAAGGTGTGTGTTCAGGTGGTCAGTCACCACTTGCACCCTCCACTTGTGTTATCAACTCAGAGCTTTGATGGCTCCATTAATGCTCTATAAGGCTTCATTAATGCTACATAATGAGTGCCTCTTAATAGCTCTGGCTATATCTCGTTATCTTGCTCATTAATGAGCAAGACTTTTGTCGTGAGCTAGTTGCTTGTCTGGATGCATGAGTGTGCATGAGTTTGTCGGCACACTTTGATGTCTTTTGTCCTTCTACTACATCTGATGCATGAGAGATATGGTTGTATAGTATTTGACTTCTTGTGTGTACTAGAAGTTCTATCGGAGCTCCTAGACAGGTCCCCCCGACTGGATGGGCACATGTCATGAACGGATTGCGCTTGCAACCATGCGAGCTAAGCCACTCTTCTACCTGTTTATCTGAATTATAAGCTCAACAAACATATTAGATAAACAACATAGGTTTTCTATCATCAAAACTAAAGGATCTTGACTTAACAACAACATCTTTCATGTTTCCAAGTTGAAGAAGGTCATACATGATCAATCACATGTCATCCAACCTGACAAAGTTCAAATGAATCCAGCTCTATCAATGAGGAAGTTCCAATTGAAATATTGGACACAAAGGTCAGAGAGACACGATCTAAGGCCACAAAATGGAAAAAGTATTATGGACTAACAATAAGGTTGAGGAAGCAACCTATGAAACAGTGGAATCAATGATGATGAAGTACCCTGAACTTTTCAATGAGAGATAGTTGTTTAGACTCCTTAGCATGGTAAAGTTACGGGGTCGTAATCTTTTGATAGAATGTAATACTTTTGTGTTTTGGATATGTGAATCATGTATAAACTTGATGTGTATGTGTTATATGAGGTATCTGAGTAACTTTATATCATGAATGTTATTTGAATGTTAGAAAAATGATTGTGTTATAGCATAGTCTCTTGGGACTTGTGAAGCGAGGTTGAAGCTCTTTCTTAAGGGGGTGAATGAAATACCCCTAATTCATAACCTATAATTAATCATAGTGTGATGAACTCTAATCTCAACTAAGAAGATAGTAATGGTCCTTAATATCTTAAGTAAGAATCTTACAACTCAATATAGACAAGTACAGACCTTTAAAGCCTTAAGACCTAGTTTATAACTCAAGAGCATGTTGAGTGCCAAAATGATCTCCAACATTATCCTTGTCTTGTCTTAGTTCCTTTCCATGAATATACCTTCTTCGTGGCTGAGTTAGAACCATTTGGAGGCTAGTACACAAGCCTAACTTTAGTTACTCTTTAAAGCATATTTTTTTGAAGTATTGGACTAGAATGCTCCAATAGGATTAAAACAACAAACAAAGAGGTGATGCTGGTGCTAAACATGGTAGCAATCATGAGGTAAAAGTGAGTAAGAGGTGGACAACAAGCAACGTTGAGGTGGCTTAGCACCTCAAATGGCTGCTAAAATATCTAGCCTTTTAGCCACCATTTGAAAACTTCTGGTCCAATGACAAGATGAACAAACCTAGAAGAAAATATGGTCCAATTAGCTTAAAGCACATTTTGGTTAAGCAAACTAGCTTGGTTGTGGTGGACGCCCAGCCCTTTGTACAACCAGTTTTTGATGTTGTCCTTAGTCTAAGATGACACGCCATAAGCCTAATAGATGGTTGACAAGTAGAGCATGGATAACCTAAGCTTAGAACTTCCTTAACAAAGAATATTATAACTCACCCTCTCCTTGGCCTCTATATAAACCAGCCATGCCCTCCTTTAATACATCATCCAGTCCTTCATCTCACTCATACTAACACTACAATAGAAAGAAAGAGAGGAAGTCAACTGAGAGCAAAGGATGGAGAAGAAAGGTTCATCCTTGTTAAAGCACCATTTCCTTCCCAACTCCAAATCCTTTGAGGTGTGTTGTTCCTTGATGCTTCCCATCAATTGTAAGTGAAGTTTCTGACTCTAGAGCTTGAGGAAGATCCAGAAAACTTACTCCATTGTTGTGCTACCTTGAGGTGTTCCAAAAGTGATCTTAAGAGATTATACCTCTTCTAAGGAATTATATGATTTTTGGAGAATTTCAATAAGGTAATTCTGAAGTCTATCACCTTTTATCATCTATATAAATTCTCTGGTTTTAAAGGGTAATAACTAAAACTAATTGAAAAAATATCGTTCTTAAGGGATAAAAATTATGGTTTAAGACCACTCATATATGGCCGAATTCAAGTTAGTCTTTAGGTTACTTTTGTCATGATTATTTTGGTAATGTCTAAGGCTAACTATCCTATATTTTTACTATAAATGTGTTGGTATTTTTCAAGCTATCAAAGGTTATGAACTCATAAGTTTAAGATAGGTTCTTAAGGGATAAAATGAGGGTTTAAAGTGTTAAACAACCTACTAGAAGTTAGGTGATTAAAGTGGAGTCTTTATAGTTCACTCATCATGAGTTTAGTAGAAGCTACACTAACATTGAAGTTTAATGGGTTGTTTGAGTTAATATGATGGTCAAGATTATTCTATAAGAAACCAAAAAGAGAAACCTTTAAATTATCGTTTTACGGTGTCTAGGTAGCTGTTGTATCATATTGTTGTTTATGGATTTATAACTATAATAATACCTTAAAAGGATTGTTGTAATATGTTCAAAGATGATGTGGTTAAAGTTATAGGTAGAAGGATTACCATTTATCAACCTAAAGAAGTTATTATAGATTAAGACTTTAAGGGTGTTCCTAAAGTTGTTTATGAATTGTTGAATGGTTGTACAGATTTGTACAGTTTTGTTGTTATTGATATACTTCTGGTTTGGACTGTATACTAAAGTATATATTGAGTTTATTCACTTGTATGTATTGGTAGTTATGTACCTTGCAATAGTTAATCTTTGAATAATTGTTATGATTATTGTATATCTTTGGATATGAGCTTATATGATTCTCAGTATTTAAAAGAGTGGATTGTCCATGAAAGACTAATGATTAAACCAAAAATAATTGGTATTGTAAGTGAACTTGTAAGTGAAAGTGATAAATTCATGGATGGTAGTAATTGCCATGGCATTTTACCTTGTTACATTTATTCAGCTCATGGCATGTCTCGGCTCCATGAGACACTATTTGGTTTTCCTACACTATGGTTTAAAGGTACTATAGGGGCCAGGGGGTGTGCACATCTTTTAGGGCCTTGATTCTGTTTGGAAAGGTTGGATCGATTATAAGTGATCAGGATTTGTCCGAGACTAGGTTTGAATGGAAAAGAGAAACAAAGTTGAGACTAATGAACATTTTTGGTATTGGTTAAAATGAATATAACTTGTTATGAATGTTTGAATGTCTTCATAGACTTGCAATAATTTACATGAGTATATGCTTATTGTAAATATCCTATTTTATGTGATATATTTGGAATTACTCAACTTTGTTGATTTTCTGGTATTTTGTCCTATGGTCTCTGTTGTGTGTTGTTTGAATTGACCACAAATGCAGGTGGAAGTGTTATGAATCCTTGAATCGTTACTACGGGGATAAGAGTTTGGGGAATAGGTGTAGAGTCTTCCACATAGTACTATTTTAGTTTTTGGACTTATGAAAGAAGATGTTGTATTAATTTTACTACTTTCGTTATGTGGTAATATATTTTTATATTATGGTTTGAAGTAAGAAACTAGCCTTAGCATTCACAGAGATTGTGAGTGTGGCAGTAACACTGAATAGGTTAATGACTTCCATTGCTATATTACTAAACTTGATTAACACTAGTAGATAGTCTAGGGCATCTGTTGTTATACACTTTAGGCATTTGTTACGATAGATGCCTTAGCTTTAGATGTTACAAAATGAATGTTTTGGACATCTGTTACAAGAGATGCCTAAAGTCAAGTAATTGTTTCTGTCGTTTTGATTCCAACCTATGGTAAAGGAGTCACGCGGGGAATAAATTTTGGCTTTGTAGCATCTGTTTGTAAGGAAAATAGATGCCTACAGCCATGCAATTAGCATCTGTTTGTAAGAAAAATAGATGCCTAAAGTCATGTAATGGCAATATCATGCACACATCTATTACATCTGTTACTATTTGCAACAGATGCCTAAACTGGTTTTTTTATCATATAACCTGGTATATAACATATGCCTAAAGGTATTTTTTTACCAAGCTGCATACTACCAAAAATCTACACACACAATTCTGTTAACAAACCTGTAACAGTACAAAGACAATTATGTTCACAAGACCTGTAATAGTACACAATTTTGGTGACAACTAGTTTCATCATTCATATAGCTCAAACATTGAAGTTTAGATTTATAACCCACTAAATCACAAAATAAAAGCACAACTCAAGAACATATAAATTCTAGCTATAGTATGACTTTAATTCAAGGTTTAGCGTCACAACCAAACTAATTAGACACTGACAAAAGTCACACCATGTGACAAACAACTAGAAAAAATAAAAAATTGTTTCATTGTATACATGTTAATGCCCACATCTTCATCTTTGACTCTTTTCATGTTAATGCCCCGCATCTTCATCTCTGGCCCTTTTCAAAGCTACAGTCAAGATAAATGTACTTAGCCAATTCTTCGACTACAAAGTTAATTGTATCTATAGTGTAATGAGATTTCGAAAAGCCTAAATATAATATGAAAAAATACATTATATAGTAATCTATTCCAACAAACAAACAACTTTGAAAATTATAGGAGAAATTATACAACGAAAACTAAATTATCGTACCTCCTCCAAATGTTTAGAGTCATATTATTTGGTTATTATGTCATACATGTACCGTATGACATAATAGCCGCAATTTGTTCCTCCTCGCTGTCATGGACACTAACATGAATTTAAAAATGAAATTAGTGAATGTAAACACACAAATTAAAATTTTATTATAAGTCATGTCACTTACATTTGTAGCCTTCACAATCAAAGCACACTTTTTCTAAAATAAGGAATTAGTTTTCATATTTCTAAAATTCTGGTGGTTAGTAGCAGCAGGTTGTTAGAATGAATTCCCTATTTATATCTTGAGATAATAAAATCATAAGTTAACTTTTGCCCATAATATACAATAGAGTGTTATTTCCAGTAGAGCATAATTAACAAAAGCCATCTCACTTGCAAAGAGATGGAGGGTAGAACATAAGGGAGCCGATCTATATCAAGAAGAAGGTTTTGCCCAACGACATTATTATGATAATATGTTCCTTGTTAGGAAGAAAAACATGGGTAAAAGAGAGATCTATAATCTCTTAGGAGAAAAGTGAATACAGAAAAGTGTATACAGTTTTTGTCAGAAAGAAGATCACATATTTTAGGTTTATTCAGCATTTAATGCATCTTACCAACAAGCACAGGCTTTATCTCACATAAGAGTACATATAACAAAAAAAAGGAAAAGAAGAAGATGACAATCCAATAGAAAGTTGTTGAAAATATGATTCAAAATATGAATTTGTTGTATAGTTAGTAATCTATCCAGATTCTTGATGAAGTAGGTCATAAAAATCTGCCAATTCTTTCTGCTTAGTACCTAACGTTAATTAGTTGATAATAAGGAATAAGTTTTCATATTTTTAAAAATTCTGGTGGTTAGTAGCAGCAGGTTGTTAGAATAAATTCCCTATATAATAAAATCAGAAGTTAACTTTTGTCCACAATATACAGCAGAGTTGTAACACCCCTCTCCTTAAACACGTAATAATCTCTCTCGTAGCAATAAATAAAACGTCTTACAGCGGAAGAATAAATAATAACAACAATACTCACTCGGGTGTCACCGGCCATTACTCGCCCATGCGAGCAACGAAGCCAAACTATATCCAACAACCAACATAAACAAACTGCTAACCGCTGTGATAACGAGATAATTCCTATACATCATACTAAGTCCATACTCATAAACATCGATAAGTGAGCGTCTACCCAATCCCGAATATACATATCCGCACCATAATACAATTCCCAGTCTGACATCGTTATACAAATAAACTCCCTGTGCGGTAATCAAAATAAACTCTAATTACCCTGTCCCGCACTTCGGCTTCGTTAATAATCCACAACCTGCATAATGGTGTAGTATCAGCGATAAACGCTGAGTATACCGGGCCTGGACCCTAATGGTCACTTAGTCATTTTAACCATCTTATTATTAGATTGGTTTCATGCTTTACCATTTTACAGTTATAATCAATACTGTAATAAAAATATATACATAGCCATCCATCCATACATTCACAAACACTTAACCATCCATCCAATTCAAACAGTCATAAAATATCACTAACAACAATTGTATATCGAACGTATCGAATAATAATACTGAATAAACACCATGGCGAACATCATCCTTTGTTAACTTAATTTGGCCTTTAAGGCCCCGTCCATCCAAACCATATTAATTAAATACCAGTTGGTCGTCATGTTAGGACAACCCGATAACCTCACCATGGACAGTAGTCCTCCCGTACACACAAAGGTGCTCATTTCGCCAGAGGTCCGGAGGCCCCTGACTATTCTCTTTTGTCTCGTAAGACGTCCATATAAAGGTTGTAGCCACCTGACCCACGATCCAAATAGGGCTCGTTGGGTATTAACCTGGAGCGGAACCCGATCGGGAACCCCTCAGTGATCACAAATGCGCAACCAGGTAGTTCGTAAACTACACTGGATTCCTCACCTCAACTCACACCATCTCTCTCTCATAATGTTTAAGATATGCTCTTAGTCTTATGGAGAATATAATTATTAATTAGCTGCCCAATGGGTCTCACGCATACCTAGAAGTAATCTAGGTTATATTCATGTCCGAGATCCATGCTCTAGAGACCGACAATGTCGTGACTCGTTCCTAAGTGTTTTACTTTGGTTACCATATACTTAATATTAATACTATGGTATTATATCAAGTAACCGTCTTGTCATCACAATAACGTATATGTATGTTTATATAAGCCGATCAATAGTCGACGTAGTTTTAGTCCCATAGGACGCTCGTGCATAAATAATTAATGCAGTAGCACACAATCACATACATGTATCCAAAACACTTAACACACAAGTGATATCAACCAATCCGAGCCCAAGGAATTCCTTAGGACAACCCGGATCAAACCCCTTTACATACCGTTCACCAAGACCTAGGATGCGCAGTGTAGACCACTAGCTCGTCAAGCGCCTTCGTCTGAAGTATGATCTAAACAGTAATAAAACTATAAGTCAGTCTCCATGACTAACTACGTCCGGTATTTCCGAATAACAAGTAACCCCGACAGTTCATCCCCGGATTTCTACAGTTATTGATTACGGGTTTCTCTAAACCGGTCGGCTTTGTTACTAAAACTCGTATGTCATAATATTTAGACTGTTAAGTTTAATTCATTATATTTCTTTAATCTTATCCACCATTAAATTTAGATATATAACCTATAGTTGCATGTATGCATGCATGCATTATATTATATTATATTATATTATTTTCCCACCATCCATTATAATACATTGTATTATATAATCCATTATCTTTAGCAAATTATATTTGCATTCAAAAACTCATAACTTATAGTTCACAACTATTTTTATGTAATAACCACCACCATTATATTATATTATATGGTTTCCAACCATAATATATATCCATCCTTATACACATTATCTTTGCATATGTATATTTTTACCATATAGGTAAGTTTCATGAGTTATAAAACTCTTATATTATATGTTACATTTTATCATCTTATATTAGATGATTATTCCCATTAGTTGTATTATATTATACAACTTGTATTAAGATTATTATCCTAATATTATGTAACATTTTATGTTGTATAATTACAACTCCTAAGGTTTAATCAATAAATACCTTAGTTTATAAATCTTATTTATTTATAGTTTATCACATTATTTAATGTGAATACCTTTACTTATATTAATTCCACCTAAACCATATAATTGCTATAACATTTATAACATTATAGACCATAGTCTAATACTCATTTTTCCACCTCTTATAATTCAGTACATCCCCTTTAATTTATTTAAATTCCATTTTGACCACATAACATTATGTAATGTTATACCATATACTAATATCATATAATATGATATTTTTATTTCCTTTAATTTACAACCTATAGTTTTTTATACAAAACTATTTATATTGCCGCATAGGCATATACATTATACCTTATTCTTTTCCATAATCCATAGTTTCCTTTATTTACAAATTCACCCCATTATTTATACCATGTTATATATATCATATAATATAACATTTAACTTATAAAATGGTATAACCTATGGTTATATTTTTGTAAAATTCCGAACAGACCCATTGTTATACCCAAAATTTTGACCCCCTGGTTAGGGTCTACGAGGTTTTGGTGTTGTGAGAGGCATTTCAATCAAGTAGTGAGAGATCCCGGCTAGATCGGCACATTCCAGGGCATGGGGAGCAGCTCCGTCATTAGCAGGGGCGTTTTTGTAATTTTTAAGGCTCCTAAGACCTCCTATAAGCTTTCTCTCTCCTCCAAAGGATGCCCAAATCAGCTCGAAATGTTTTGATATTTTAACCCATGATAGAGGATGACATTTTAAGCATAATGGCATTGGAATTTTGAGTTTTCGAATTTCCAATAATTTTCTAGCAATTTCTGACTGAATCTGACAAGAAATTCAATTTAAAAATATTCCAACATTTAAAAAATCCGATTCCACTTCAGAAAATTCATAATTTCCATCCTTGACATGTGGTTAAAATTTCACTGCAAAATTCCTTTGGGAAGTCATTTAATTGAAATATCAAAAAATCTTACTTTTACTAGATTTTCTTTATCTTTAAGAAAGTCTATATAAAGGGGAAAGGTTTTTTGATAAAGGCAGAATCTCATATGCTCAAGAACCCTAGGAAGACAGAAGCCACAACCTCCTCTCTCTCTCTCACGTTTTCCAACACCCGGCCACCCGAATCATACCGAAAATCCCCTGAAATCACCATCTAAACACGTTTTCCAATCCCCAAAGCACCAATAATCATCAAAACCCCACAAAAACATCACCAAAACGTGAAGAAGAGCAAGAACAACCAACCACCAGAAGCTCGGTTCGAAAACCTTTCGGGTCTGCCACAAACGGAGCACTCTACGAATCCCGGTGTGAAGAATCGTTGTGAACCCGAAGGTAAAACAGGTAGAAATTCCACTTTCCTAACTCTCCACAACATTATCAGTCTTGCCTCAAAATTTGGGCATAAACTAACTCTTTTTCGCTTCTGTATCGCTAATTGTTTTAGCTATTGCCTTGTTACTTGTTTGCTAAGTTTCATATTAATTTTGATGTTAAATTGAGTTCTTTCAGTTACTAACGTGTTTAAAATCTTTCAGGCTACACACCCATAAAATTTGAGCTCAAAACACCCTCGAGAACCATTGAAAATCCACTGTCTGTGTTGTCCGTGACCTCGGACTCATTGTCCGGGACCACGGACGGGTTGTCCGTGACCACGGACACCCACGGACGGTGGCGGGATTTTGTATTTTTCAATTTTTCAAATTTTAGGGTTTCTGTCAGTACATGTCCGGGCCCACGGACACCCTGTCCGTGGCCCTGGACTTTTCAAGTTTGCGTTTTTATTTTAGTTCTGTTTTCGAAATCACTTACTTCAACTGGGGTCCGTGGTCTCGAACATTAGGCCCGTGGCCACGGACGTAATTAAAATTTGACCTAATTCTGCCTCCGAAACCCTAGTTTAGGTAACTTTCAATTTCACTTTAATTTTCTGTCAAAAAACGTCAAAAAATAAAAAAAACAAAAGCGGGCACCTTGGTTAAAAAACAATTTTGTAGAAAGCCGTAAATAGACCGAGTAGAGGAAAAACGACCTAGGAAGGGTAATGAAAGTAATTTGAACTCCAATTAAGTCGAATATCAAGCCCCCGAACCCGAACTCTCCTTTCCTAATTTGATCTAGGCTAAAATTAGGTGGCGACTCATAATAGGTTCCAGTGAGCTAGCTTAGGTTTTAATAATTATGGTTATATGACTTAGTTATTAAACTTAGGTTATAAGTGGACCTAAAACCCGATTAGATCCTAATCCACTTTAATCGACATAGGATAGGGTTTAAAATCGAGGCTCACAGACTGGCGACTCTGCTGGGGACAAACTTCTTAATTTTAACTTGTTTAATTTTAAGAAAGAGGGCTTAACTTGAAATTGTTTATTACGGCTTTTATTACATTGTTTATTTACTTTTGTGCGCAATTTAAATTTCTGTATCTCTGCATCATATGAGAGCGAGGGTCCACGCAAACCGATTTCACCCCGGGACCCGTCTGAGGGACCCCTGTCAGGGACTCACACCTTTTAGGTGATGTGAATAAATGGTGGAAAAGAGGAGGGTGTCGTCTAACCACACCCCCTTAATACCTGGGCTTCAGCCCCAAGCATTTTCCTGGCAGTACCCTTACCTAGCCCATTATTTGGTCAGTCAAAGACCCGACCATAGACGCACACCTTCTGGTGATGTGAAAAAAGTGGGGAAGCCCAAAGAGGATAGCGTGGAAGCCCTATTACTTTGTGGTGACCTGGGCCAGTGCCCCAAGCACCTCTCCGGATCGATCCATACCCATTAATCAAGGTCGTCGGGTGAGGACATTTTGAATTTGTGTGGAACCTTGTTTGCTCTTGTGATTGGCCCATGACTAGACTTAGAACGGATAGGGAATCACCCCACAGTTGGCCCAACCCAGTTCGAAGTCCCAGTTGTTTGTGGCCCATAAGCAAAGTTGAGTGCTGATTGTTACCCTATATGTGTTTTTTTAATAAAAACAGAAGAAGGAGTCCATGGCCCACTGCTTCGAATTCAACAAGTCCAGTGACAAAACTATGAAGGATGTGTTCAATTGGTCAAAGAAGGTCAATAAGTTGTCTATCCTCCACACTCTAGCATATCTATCCCAGACACGATTGCATGAAGATTTCCTGAGAGCAGCTATTAACCATTGGGATCCGGTTGAACATCTTTTCAAGTTTGGAGATAACGAGCTAACTTTACTACCTGAGGAATTTGACGCACTTCTAGGGGCCAATACCCTAGCTAGCCCAGTAGTACCGAACTTGACACCCTCACCGGTCGAGGCCCATTCCCATTTACTTGGGCTAAGTCCGACCCAGTTGCTAGGAATGGTAGGGCCCGAGGGATTGCCAGTGGAAACTCTTTCAAACTTCATTACCTCTGAGATCTCCTTGGAGCACAAGAGGAATTTTCTTGATCTTGCATTGCTAGTAGTCTACCTCTTCAGAACCCCGTACATGGCCATACACCGAAAAGTTTTCCCTTTGCTTCCGCAGGTTCAAGCTGGTTTCGCCTAGGGACCATTGATAGTCGCACAAATTATTTAGAGCCTAGATTCATGGCCCAAATCAAGGGATACCCCTTACTTCTTCGAAGGAAGCATTTATCTTCTGCAAATTTGACTTCTCGAGCGGCTCAAGCTGATTCCCGAGTACAACCAAATGTTCACGATTCAACATCTTCCTAGAAGACGTACCCCCGAGGAGCCGGTTGATGGGTGGCCGGCCTTTTTGAACTCCATACGGCAGGGACATCAAGTCCGATGGACGGTCTCAGCTTGGAAAATTGAAGGAGTTCGAATGTGTGGAGGTTATTACAGAGGGATCTCGTTACCCGGTTTTGAGAACTTTCATGTCATCCACCCGTGGCGTTCCAGCCGCCAGATTGGGCGAGCCCAGAGCCGACCCAAGGGTTCGTTATATGAAGCGCCAAGGAAAGCATACGATCATGAGGCTCTTCATGCGATCATGATGGATCGACTCGAAGGGGAAGTTCAAGTGGTGAAGCCCCTGGCATCTGAAGACTTGGAGCTCTCAGCAAGTTATCGGAAATGGCTATACGGTCGAAAGGAGGAGGTAAACACATTCAAACGAAAAAAGGAGGGGGTAGCCGAGCCAAGAGTTGTCAAGAGGAAGCTTGCATTTTAGACATTTAATCCTAGGCATTTTCTGTTTTCTTAAGAACTCTTTAAATTGTTCTTCTTTCAATTTCGAGATGAATAAAGAGAATATTTTGTTTTGCTTAGTTTTCTTTTAAATTAATCAATTAATTTTCGGAAAAAAGAAAAAAAGAGGGCGTCCGTGACCCCGGACGCGCCGTCCGTGGCCTCGGATGTTGACTTGGACGCGTCCGTTTGACCGCCAAACGGCGCCGTTTCGATTAGTGGCTTTACTCACCCGATTCAAATCGGGATTTCTCCCCAAATTCACCATTTTTGTTTCAGCAAACTCCACTCTCAAACCCTTAACTTCTCTCCTTCATATCTCACTCGTTTCTTGACCAAATCACTCCATTCCACCGCCATTTTGCTCACAAAACATTCCTCTTTTGATTCTAAGCATTTCCATACCAAGATCTCCCTATTTCGAGCACTTACGAGGGCGAAAACTCGCGTCCGAAGTCCAGTCCGAGGCGGACCTTCGAGGACCAGATTTGTGTAGCTCTCAACTTCCAATCAAAAATCTTCTTCCACCATTACATTTAGGTAAATTTTCTCTACATTTTGACTACTCATTTGTCCATTTTGGTGAAGAAACGAAGAAAATCAAAATTTGGAGCTAGGAAGAAGACGACAATGGTGGTTCTCGGGTTAAATTTTCAAAGTTTGATTTTTTATGTTTTAAATGGCCAACTAGCTTTAAAAGGACATTTTAAAACATGAAAAGTTCGTTTGGAAGGTTAAAACTGCTTGTAATTGCCAAGAGTCGCCCGTTTTAAGTTTAGTGCGTTTTAAGTGCGAAATGAGGTTCCTCGCGTTTCTAGCTCGTGGAATGTTTAAAATTTGCATGAGTGGTAGATCCTAGGACTGATTATATGGTGTGGAGTGCATTTGAAGGCACGTGATTCATGAGAATTTAGGGGAAGCTCTGCCAAAATTCCTGCAGAATTATATGTCTTTTATTTTTGTTGAATCCTTAGGCATATCATGGAAGGTCACAGGAGTTCCCGTAGGGTGGCTGAGGCTGGGGCATCAGGCTCTCAGCCACGTCGCAGGCGCCGCAGAGAGACATCCCCTACCTATGACCATACCCGCTTCAGAGGAGCTCAGCAGGAGCGCTGGTTTTATGAGAATCAGGATATTTCCATCCAGCAGGAGTGTCTCTACAACGATGAGGTAATCGCCACTTTCGATCTCGATCACCTACTTCAGCACCTTCACTGGGTGGGGTTGCTTACCTGCCCGAGGAGTTACATCAAGGAGTTATTCATAGAGTTCTATGCTAACTTGGACTAGGATGAGACCGGGGCCATTGTATCCTATGTGCGTGGTCAGCCCATCACTGTAGGCTTAGAGGATTTTGTGCACTTTTACGGCCTGCATCCTAGCGACCCTAAGCATAGAGGGTTCGAGACGATAGCGGCGTCAGAGAGTGAGGCGCGCCAGTTTTATCTACAACACTCCACCTTGTCAGAGCGTGTTCGCTCTTCTACGAGGGATCAGCCGAGGAAGCAGGTGATCCTTCCCTTTGCTCTACCCACCGCTTTAGACAGGGTACTCCTGGAGGTTCTGTCCCATAACGTGCTGCCAAAAGCACGCAATGATGTCTCTGCCCGCTATTGCTTCCTCATGAGATACATTCAGCACCCACCCGATTCAGAGGAGGGTCCCACTGTCGGTCTTGATGAGAGACCATCTGAATACGGCAGCTCAAGTTGGACGCCATGCTGTAGTCTACCCGAGTTTCATCCAGTGGCTATGCGAGTGCGCACAGGTCCCGATGGGGGATGACGATTGGGAGCCTCTATATCCTACCTACACCATGGAGATGCTGAGGTCCCTTGGCTACTCATCCGATCAGGGTTGGGCCTTCCCACAGTAGGCCAGAGTCTTTTCTCAGAGACCAGTCCGGCCCAGGAAGAGGCAGCAGGCACCGGAGCCCGAGGACATCCCACACCACGAGGACCCGTTAGGAGGATACACCTACCAGGGTGAGGGGTCGAGCTACATGGGCACCGAGTACCCTGCACCACCTCCTCTACTCCCTATGCCCCCGCACCACTGCAGCCGGCTACGCTTGAGAGCTTGTAGAGGGATATCAGATCTCTTCACATTACTCAGGGTCGTATGGAGCGTAGGCAGATACGCATGGAGGGCCGTATGGACGATTTCATGACTCATATGTACTCGGCCTTCCCACGTCCACCTCCTCCACAGCCGTAGTTTTAGGACTTCATATTTTCTTTATGTATTTTATGATTAGGATGCTGTCTTTTCTTTTAGCTGTATTGCCTGACATGAGCTCTCTTTCGATGTTTTTGTGCTTTGACATTTGCTGCATGTTTTGTTTAGTGTTATTCGAGAAATCTCTTGCATGTAGAAAATCATTGTCCGTTATTACAGGTTAGGTATGCATCTTTGTTGTCAAAACAAGGTCAAAGATAAGTCATCTCATCATTCCACCCACCCTCATCATAACCCTCATATGTGTCTCACCAATCCGCTTTCTCAACATTTCACCAAATACATAAAGCCAAAATTTGTTGTTACAAAATCACCCTTCACCTCTTCACAGGAATATCTCATCACCACTCACCATCACACATGCAATCACCCTCCGTAAGTAACTTAGGCATTCTAAGGTTTGTTAAGTAAACCCCACAACAATACTGGGGGCAATCTGAGTTAAGGAATGATAATGTTAAATGTGCAAACAAGTCTCTGAGTTTACGTTTCGCGAGAGTGCCTTGAGCGGTAAAACCAAGAGCGAAAGAGCGTGTCATTTTTACACGACTCCAGAGAGATCACATTCAAAGGTGAGGTAAACGGCATGACTCCGACCGAAGGAGATAATTTGTAAGTTTACGCTTAAACCTGTGAAAAGTAACAAAGAACAGATACACAACTATTAGGGATGACGAAGCACCTAGGTATAGCACCACACACCCAAAAGCTCCACAAACAAGCCAGCCAATGGTGAATAACCGACCTGGTGACCAAAGGAGGCAAGGAGCCTGACTTCCGAACACAACTTCACAAGTCCAAAGAAGCAAAATTGCTACCAGCATAACGAAACGATCCACAAATGGTCCCAAAGTGACACAGGATCCAATGAGCTAACACCAGGAACAGCTCTCAAAGTTCAAAACCGGGAAACACAAGAACCCCGAAGGAAAAAGATTCAAAGAAAGGCAAACCTGAAAAGCCTCAAAGAAATCCAAAATCGGAAAAAGAGAGAAGGTGCTAGGAACAACTCAAATGTCCCAAACCCCAAGCTCATAAACAAAGTCATCACGAAGTAGCCAAATGACTTCAGGACAAAGAAGGCAAGTCCGAGAGAAGGTGCAAGTTACAGCTTTGGTCACCCTTATAGCTCCACGTATCCTAAACATTCCCCTATTGTCCCATTGTCTTTCATTACACCCCCATAGCCACGTTATAAGCTCAAAAGATTTCCGACTTAGTAGCTATGTATCCAATCATGTGAAAGTAACAGGTTGAACGCGTAAATCTAACAAGCGTCAAATTCAATGGTTGAGAAGTTGTGACCGTAAGTGAGAAACGAGTGCAAACACCAAACACGTTGAGTGTAGGTTAGGAAGAACCACATCCAAACATAAGCCTTGACCCTGTGAGGACGAGACTTGTTTGCACGTTTAATCAAAGAAAATACTGGGGGCAATCGATCGTTCCGATCGATCGCCATGAACTCTAGCTCAGATTGTCTTAAGGGAAAATGCTGGGGGCAATTGTTGATTCCAACAATTGCTGTGACAACGCCAATTGGAACCCAAAGCTTAAACATCACCACCGCCATCATACATCACACAGGCTCGCACAAGCCCTAGCTCCACATCCAAACATTCACAGGCCCGTCCTAAGCCCTACCTCCACATTTAAATATCCTCATGCCCGTCCTAAGCCCTACCTCCACACAAAATTTCTTCAGGCCCGTCCTAAGCCCTACCTCCACACAAAATTTCTTCAGGCCCGTCCTAAGCCCTTCCTTCACATTCAAGCATCCATAGGCCCGCCTTGAGCCTCACCATCTCCAGGTTTGACATAAGCCCTAATCCTTCTACATCCATTTAGACCCATCATACATTTTACTCACTTTCACTTAGAACTACCTTTAGGCTCATCATAAGACCTAGTTGCATTCCTTTAGGCTCGTCATAAGACCTCGATCCAACCTTTAGGCTTGTCATAAGACCTAGGTCCCACCTTTAGGCTCGTCATAAGACCTAGATCCAACCTTTAGGCTCGTCATAAGACCTAGGTCCATCCTTAGGCTCATCATAAGACCTAGAACCGTCCTTTAGGCTCGTCATAAGACCTAGTTGCATTCCCTTAGGCTCGTAGTAAGACCTAGCATTACCTTTTAGTTTACCCACTCTCATTAAACACATTGCATTCATCTCATTCATATAGGCTCGTCATAAGACCTAGTTGCATTATCCAGACGCGTCACAAGACCTGGCGACAGAAAGTTGGCGAGGTGATGGCAATACATCCTCCTTTTGCGATGTCAACCTTTTTTTGGGATCAACGAATGGTGGGCAAAGGCAATAAGTCCCCAGGGTTTTTACCAGGAGTTATCCCTGCACACCGGCTTGGGGGGCGATGGCAATAAGTCCACTTTGGGTCCAGCCAGGAGCATTGGCACGGGTTTTGCTCCTCAGAAGCATCCGAGCATCATCAACATCATTAGCATCATTAGCATCATTAGCATTTCGGCATTCTTGCATTTGCATACCATCCAGTCTTCACATCCCAAGTAGTCAACGCCTTAGAATCGCTTGACATTGCATCATTTATTACAGGTAGTCAACGCCTTAGAATCGCTTGACATTGCATCATTTATTACAGGTAGTGTTATACCCAAAATTTCAACCCCCCCGAAAGAGAGTCTCTACTAATAGGATAGTAGCGAGGGTTCCCAGTTCGATCGGCACATTTCAGAGTACTAGGGACAGCTTAGTCATCTCCAGGGGCACTTTCATAATTTTTCAAGGCTCCTAAGCCCCCTATAGGCTTTCTCTCTCCTCCAAATAAGGGTCAAATCAATTCAAAATGCTTTGAAATTTTAACCCAT
This sequence comes from Limonium bicolor, assembly GCA_023374045.1. Taxonomy (NCBI): domain Eukaryota; kingdom Viridiplantae; phylum Streptophyta; class Magnoliopsida; order Caryophyllales; family Plumbaginaceae; genus Limonium; species Limonium bicolor. The sequence continues at coordinate 165,943,844 of CM041776.1, read as the reverse complement.
GACAGAGGATGACATTTGAAGCATAATGGCGTTGGAATTTTGATTTTTCGAATTTCCAATAATTTTCTAGTAATTTCTGATTGAATCTGACGAGAAATTGAATTTAAAAATATTTCAATATCCAAAAAATTTGATTCCACTTTAGAAAATTTAGAAATGTCATCCTTTACCCATGTGTAAAATTTCAAAATAAAATTCTTTTTGGAAGCCTTTGAGCTAAAACATCGGTAAATCTCGGTTTTTACCGGATTTTTCTATCTTGAAGGAAGCCTATATAAGGAACCTTATCCCATGATCAAATGAGAACCTCAAGAACCCTAGACCATCAAAGAAGGCAGCCGTCTCATTCTCTTCACGTTTTTACACATCCAAGTACCAAAATCACATCAAAAATCCCAAGAAATCACCATCCAAACACATTTTTCAACTCCCAACACATCAACAATCATCAAACATCAACCAAACCACCTCCAAAACGTGAAGAACACCTTCAACAATCAACAACCAGAAGCTCGGGTCGAACTCAATCCGGAACCGGCATCATCGGAGCCTCCGAAGAATCCCGACGTGAAGAATCCTCCTGAATTCGAAGGTAAAACAGGTTGTAATTCAACTTTTATAACTCCCCACGACCTTATTAACTCTCTGTCAAATTTTGGGTTCAAACTAACCTTTTTACGCTTCTGTATTGCTAATTACTTTTGTTTCTGCCTTGTTACTTGTTCGACAAGTTTCGTGCATAATTCGACTTCAAACTGCAATCTTTCAATTACTAATGAATTGTATACCTTTCAGGCTACACGTGCATAAATTTTGAGCCGAAAACACCTTCGGGAACCACCATAAAACCCCTGTCCATGGGTGGTCCGGGATCTCGGACCTATGGTCCGGGACCACGGACGGGTTGTCTGTGGCCACGGACACCCACGGACGGCGGCGGGATTTTAAAATTTTAAAAATTTAGGTTTTGTTAAACTATGTCCGGGCCTACGGACATCCTGTCCGTGGCCCCGGACTTTTCAAATTTTTGTTTTCTGTTTAATTCGACTTTTATTTTCACATAGGTTAACTAGGGTCCGTGGTTACGGACATTAGGTCCGTGGCTACGGACAAAAACAAAATTTGACCTAATTCTGCCTCTGAAACCCTAGTTTAGGTAATTTCAACTTTCACTTTTATTTTCAGTCAAAAAATGCTAAAAACACAAAAAAAACAGAAGCTCGCGCACTTAGGTTAAAACGATTCGTAATAAGCCGTAATTAAACTAAGTAGAGGAAAAACGACTTCTAGGGGTAATGAAAGTAATTGAACCCTAATTAAGTCGAATATCAAGCCCCCGAACCCGAACTCTCCTTTCCTAATTTGATCTAGGTTAAAATTAGGTGGCGACTCGTAATAGGTTCCAGTGAGCTAGCTTAGGTTTTAATAAACATTGTTATATGACATAGTTATTAATCTTAGGTTATAAGTGGACCTAAAACCCGGTTAGATCCTAATCAGCTTTAATCAACATAGGATAGGGTTTAAAATCGAGGCTCACAGACTGGCGACTCTGCTGGGGACAAACTTCTTAATTTTAACTTGTTTAATTTTAAGAAAGAGGGCTTAACTCGAAATTGTTTATTTATGGCTTTATTACTTTGTTTGTTTACTTTTGTGCGCACTTTAATTTATGCACCTTTGCATCATATGAGAGCGAGGGTCCACACAAACCGATTTCACCCCGGGACCCGTTTGAGGGTCCCCTGTCAGGGACTCACACCTTTTAGGTGATGTGAATAAGCGGGGGAAAAGAGGAGGATGTCGTCTAACCACATCCCCTTAATACCTGGGCTTTAGCCCCAAGCGTTTTCCTGGCAGTGCCCTTTCCTAGCCCATTGTTTGGTCAGTCAAAGACCCGACCGTAGACGCACACCTTCAGGTGATGTGAAAAAAGTGGGGAAGCCCAAAGAGAATAGCGTGCAAGCCCTATTCCTTTGTGGCGACCTGGGCCCATGCCCCAAGCACCTCTCCGGATCGATCCATACCCGGTTTAATCTTAACATCTAGTGAGGACATGTTGAATTTGTGTGGGCCTTGTTTACCTGCATGATCGGCCCACTACCCAGCCTAGAAATTGATAGGAACTTCTCCTACATCATCTCAGCCCAACCCGATATCACGGCTTTATTGTTTGCGGCCCAAAGACCCTGCTTGATTTGAATGTGTGAGTTATTTGTTCGGGCTTCGGCCCAAAAGTTTAGATTTAGGTGATTTATCTTTCAGCCCAATTTGAATTACCAATTTAGTTCTAGGCCCACGGAAAACAAATCCACCTGAAGCAATCCATAAAAATCCATCAGGCCTTTCCATTTCAAGGCCCATTCTAGTCCAGGAAGAATTTTCACTCGGGCTTTGACCCACGATCCTAGACATGGGTATCATCTTCAAGCCCAATCATAGTTACTCGGCCCAAATTCCAATTCCCATCCAGAACATGGTTTAGAAATCACTTCGGCCCATGCGCTTTACTTCTAACCCAAACACATTCTGGCCTAAGCGCCCAATTCTTAGAACATTTCAGCCTAGGCACCAGTTCACAGCTCATGAATCATTCCGGCCCATTTGCCTCTCTTCCAACTCATTTCGGGCCTCAATGCCAACCCACAATCTTCAAAACATTCCAGCTCATATGCTTTTCTTGCAGCCCAAACAAGTTTTAGCCTAAAACTTCTTCGCGGCCCAGAATTTTAGCTCAGGTCACTTTTGTTTCCAATAGATAAGCCCAAATCTCAAGTATGGCAGAGGGAGGAAATCCAATCAACATGGATGCCCAGTTAGCCGAAGAATTCAATGGGATGCTGGAAAAGATTGAGCGCATGGAGAGGGCCAACAAGCCAGCCGGTTTTGACTACTTTTCCACTGGATTATACCCCAAGGTTGATCTCCCTCCAAGGTTGAAATTGGCAACACTTCCTCTATACAAAGGTTCCTCCGACCCACAACTTCATTTGGCAATGTTCGATAGGGAAATGTCCATCCTTTCGCTAAACGACATGCAGAAGGCCAAGGTATTTGCTCACTATCTTGATGAGACCCCTCAGCATTGGTACATAACTCAAAGGATAAATACCAAGACCTACGAGGAGCTATGTGAAGCTTTTCTGCATCATTTTGAGTACGCTAGAAGTTTTGGAGTCACCAGGGCTGATCTTGCAAGCACACAACAAACAGAAGGTGAATCAATGTCTGATTTTGTTAAGCGTTGGAGGACGAAGGCAGCCGCAATGCTCACACAGATGGACGAACAAGAGCAAATCCGAATGGTAATTAAAAATATGCAGAAGCAATACAATGACGAGCTGAAATTCACATACTTTCCTAGCTTCAACATGCTGATGGGACAAGTTAATGTCCTAGAAGAAATGATTCACCAAGGGGAGTTAAAACTTGGGAACTCAAAAAACACCGGGAATGGCTCGGGGACAGCAGCCTGTATCCAAAGTGGCACCCGAAAGAGAACTAGGCAGCATGAGGTAAACACCGTTCGACAGATAAAAGGACCAGGACAAATCGTTGGGGCAATGGAATCATCCCGAAAGAGCTCCCGTCGGAGAGAGTTCACAAACATCGGTCAACCATTGAGCCAGGCTTTTGAAAGAATCCAGGTGCGAAAGATGCTGCAACCTCTCACCCCTCGACAAAGGGACCCCCAAAAAGGAAGGAATCTGAACCAGTATTGTCAGTATCACCAGCTTCCCGGTCATGACACCGACAACTGCAAAATTCTGAAGAAGCACATCCAAGATCTTATCAATCAAGATTTTCAACTCCCCGAGTAGGAATCCCATGTCAAACACCATCGGAGGCTGCTACCTTCAAGTGTTTTCCCCGATTTCTTCTCTTTACTAGTCATTTTTATGTTTTTCCAATGTTTGTAGTAGTTAGTTTCCTTTATCATTTTCGGTAGTTTCTCTAAGTCTGTAATTTCCAACATTATCTCATGATTCATAAATAAAATCATAGTTCCATTTTCACAATTCCTGAACAAACCATTTTTCATTCATCGAAAAAGAAAAAAACAAAAATGCTTTCCAGGGAAAAGGATCACGGAGTAATCATTTCCCGATTATGGAACAGAACGATTTATCTCTTGTTTCTAAAAGTTGAACATGCCACGCTAAGCATCACAACTCACCCAAAATCCAAAACAACCCACGAAGCGGTTCCAAATCCACATCTATCGAATTGTTGTCACAAACCCCAAATCAATACTGGGGGCAATCTGAGTTTAGAATCGTTGTCTTCGAATCTTTTGGTTAAGCTTGTGAACAAGTCTCTGAGTGAAGATCTCGCGAGAGTGTCTTGAGTGGTAAAACCATGAGTGAACGAGCGTATCATTCTTACACGACTCCGGTGAGTCCACATTCAAAGGTGAGGTAAACAGTATAACTCCGACCGAAGGAGATAATTTGTAAATTTACGCTTAGACCTGTGAAAAGTAACAAAGAACGGATATACAACTATCAGGAATGATGAAGCACCTAGGTACAGCACCACATAGCCAAAAGCTTGTAAACCCTATCATTAAACCCTAGGCACCCCCGCTGAGCCTTTCATATATCCCTTTTCGATATTATGAACTCCACAAAATAACCCAGCCAATGATGAATGTCCGACCCGGTGACCAAAGGAGGCGAGGAGCCCGACTCTCAGATAACATTCTCATCAGTCCAAAGAAGCAATGCCGCTATCAGCATGACGAAGCGATCCGCAAATGGTCCCAGAGTGACACAGGATCAAAAGAGCTCATATCAAAACAGCTCTCAAAGCCCAAAACTTGGAAACACAAGAACCCCGAAGGCAAAGCCAAGAAAGGATAAAACAAAAGGCAAACCCGAAGTGCCTCGAAGAAATCCAAATGACGAAAAGAGAAATGGTGTAAAGGGCAACTTCAAAAGTCCAGGTCCAGAAGCTCGAAAACAACGTCAACATGAAGCAGCCAGACGACTTCAAGACAAGGAAGATGAATCCGAGAGAAGACGCAAGTTGCAGCTTTGGTCACCCATTTAAGCTCCACATACCTCAAATATCCCTCCATGATCCCGTCGTCTTTCATCACACCCTATGGCCACGTTATAAGCCTCAAAGACTTCTGACTTGGTAGTTGTGTATCCAATCACGTGAAAGTAACAGATCGAATGCGTAAATTCATCAAATATCAAATTCAATGGTCTAGAAGTTGTGACCGTAAGTGAGAAACGAGTGTAAACACCAAACACGTCGAGTGTAGGTTAGGAAGCACCAAATTAGAACATAAGCCTTGACCCTGTGAGGACGAGACTCGTTCGCACGTTTGATCAAAGAAAATACTGGGGGCAATCGATCGGAATGATCGATTGCCATGAACTCTAGCTCAGATTGTCTTAAGGGAAAAATACTGGGGGCAATTGTTGGTTCCAACAATTGCTATGACAACACCAATTGGAACCCAAAGCTCAAACATCACCACCATCATCCCACCACAGGCACACATAAGCCCTTACCACCACATCAAGCACCTCAGGCCCACACAAGCCCTTACCTTCACTGGCCCACACAAGCCCTTACCTTCTCTGGCCCACATAAGCCCTTACCTCCACACCTCCACTACACAGGCCCACATAAGCCCTTACCTGCACATCAAACACCACAGGCCCACATAAGCCCTTACCTTCACATCATACACCATACCCCACCGGCGGCATGTTCATCTCGTAGGAGATAAATTACAAGTCCGAAGTCTATAGTTAGGAAATGATAATTCACTTTCCTTTTCACTAAACAGAGTTTTCTTCAAACACTGCCACGTTTGGCACCTCTTTCAACAATTTCTTGTCTTGAACAACGTTCCTCTAACCACTTCGGTTTCATAAACCTCATCATGGCCACATTTGGCATACTTTCTAGCAATGTCTTGCTTTGGACAATTTTTGATCCTTAACCTTGACATGTTTGGCACATTTTCCAACGATTTCTTGTTTTGGACAAGTTTCCTACATACGCTTTGATTGTATTTTGACATGCACATCATCTTTGCCACGTTTGGCACTTTCATAATCAACTTTCACCATGATCATTTGCATAAAGTTTACCTTGCATCCGTCCGTACGAAACTCCTCATCATAGACCAGAGATACAGATTCTCAGCCGAAGGTACAGATTCTTCAGAGATACAGATTCTCGCCCCGAAGATACAGATTCTTCAGAGATACAGATTCTCACCCGATCAGAGATACAGATTCTCAGCCGAAGATGCAGATTCTTCAGGGATACAGATTCTCAGCCGAAGGTACAGATTCTTCAGAGATGCAGATTCTCAGCCAAAGATTCAGATTCACCAGAATAGATGAACTCAACCTCAGGCTCGTCATGAACCCAATTTCATACCATTCCACTTAGGCACCCATAGGTCATACTTTACATTCATCAATTTAGGCACACATCACATCGATCTCATTACATCTCTTTTCCAGGTTCCCGACACCTTATAATGCTCGGCGTGTCCCATTCAATCTCAGGTTCCCGACACCTTATAATGCTCGGTGTATCCCATTCAATCTCAGGTTCCCGACACCTTATAATGCTCGGCGTATTCCATTCAGGTTCCCGACACCTTACAATGCTCGGCGTATTCCAGGTTCCCGACACCTTATAATGCTCGGCGTATTCCAGGTTCCCAACACCTTATAATGCTCGGCGTATTCCAGGTTCCCGACACCTTATAATGCTCGGTGTATTCCATTCAACTTCAGGTTCCCGACACCTTATAATGCTCGGCGTATTTCATTCGCTTTTAGGTTCCCGACACCTTAGAATGCTCGGCGTACTTCATTCCTTTAAAGGTAGTCAACGCCTTAGAATAGCTTGACATCATATCATCCTCATAGGTAGTCAACGCCTTAGAATCGCTTGAAATCCCTTCCACTTTACTCATAGGTAGTCAGCGCCTTAGAACAGCTCGACACAACTTGTCAGATTTCAATTGCATGTGGGGTCTTTTAAGATCCAAAATTTTGGGGGTATCACTCAAGCATCAACTAGCCTTCTCATTTCCATTACAAAGTCTAGTTGACGGGGGGCAATCTGTTATACCCAAAATTTCAACCCCCCCGAAAGAGAGTCTCTACTAATAGGATAGTAGCGAGGGTTCCCAGTTCGATCGGCACATTTCAGAGTACTAGGGACAGCTTAGTCATCTCCAGGGGCACTTTCATAATTTTTCAAGGCTCCTAAGCCCCCTATAGGCTTTCTCTCTCCTCCAAATAAGGGTCAAATCAATTCAAAATGCTTTGAAATTTTAACCCATGACATAGGATGACATTTGAAGCATAATAGCGTTGGAATTTTGATTTTTCGAATTTCCAATAATTTTCTAGTAATTTCTGATTGAATCTGACGAGAAATTGAATTTAAAAATATTCCAATATCCAAAAAATTTGATTCCACTTTAGAAAATTCAGAAATATCATCCTTTACCCATGTGTAAAATTTCATAGTCAAATTCCTTTTGGAAGCCTTTGAGCTAAAACGTCGGTAAATCTCGGTTTTTATCGGATTTTTCTATCTTTAAGGAAGCCTATATAAGGAACCTTATCCCATGATCAAATGAGAACCTCAAGAACCCTAGACCCTCAAAGAAGGCAGCCGTCTCATTCTCTTCACGTTTTTACACATCCAAGTACCAAAATCACATCAAAAATCCCACGAAATCACCATCCAAACACATTTTTCAACTCCCAACACATCAACAATCATCAAACATCAACCAAACCACCTCCAAAACGTGAAGAACACCTTCAACAATCAACAACCAGAAGCTCGGGTCGAACTCAATCCGGAACCGGCATCATCGGAGCCTCCGAAGAATCCCGACGTGAAGAATCCTCCTGAATTCGAAGGTAAAACAGGTTACAATTCTACTTTTCTAACTCCCCACGACCTTATTAACTCTCTGTCAAATTTTGGGTTCAAACTAACCTTTTTACGCTTCTGTATTGCTTATTACTTTTGTTTCGGCCTTGTTACTTGTTCGACAAGTTTCGTGCATAATTCGACTTCAAACTACAATCTTTCAATTACTAACGAATTGTATACCTTTCAGGCTACACGTGCATAAATTTTGAGCCGAAAACACCTTCGGGAACCACCATAAAACCCCTATCCGTGGGTGGTCCGGGATCTCGGACCTATGGTCCGGGACCACAGACGGGTTGTCCGTGGCCACGAACACCCACGGACGGCGGCGGGATTTTAAAATTTTAAAAATTTAGGTTTTGTTAAACTATGTCCAGGCCTACGGACATCCTGTCCGTGGCCCCGGACTTTTCAAATTTTTGTTTTCTGTTTAATTCGACTTTTATTTTCACATAGGTTAACTAGGGTCCGTGGTTACGGACATTAGGTCCGTGGCTACGGACGGAAACAAAATTTGACCTAATTCTGCCTCCGAAACCCTAGTTTAGGTAATTTCAACTTTCACTTTTATTTTCAGTCAAAAAATGCTAAAAAACACAAAAAAACAGAAGCTCGCGCACTTAGGTTAAAACGACTCGTAATAAGCCGTAATTAAACTAAGTAGAGGAAAAACGACTTCTAGGGGTAATGAAAGTAATTGAACCCTAATTAAGTCGAATATCAAGCCCCCGAACCCGAACTCTCCTTTCCTAATTTGATCGAGGTTAAAATTAGGTGGCGACTCATAATAGGTTCCATTGAGCTAGCTTAGGTTTTAATAATCATTGTTATATGACATAGTTATTAATCTTAGGTTATAAGTGGACCTAAAACCCGGTTAGATCCTAATCAGCTTTAATCAACATAGGATAGGGTTTAAAATCGAGGCTCACAGGTAGTCAACGCCTTAGAATCGCTTGACATTGCATCATTTATTACAGGTAGTCAACACCTTAGAATCGCTTGACATTGCATCATTTATTACAGGTAGTCAACGCCTTAGAATCACTTGACATTGCATCATTTATTACAGGTAGTCGACGCCTTAGAACCGCTTGACATTATTTCATTTTGGTCACCTAGGTAGTCAGTGCCTTAGAATAGCTTGACACATTTTCACCTATAGGTAGTCAGCGCCTCAGAATAGCTCGACAACGTTTTGTTGCTTAGGTAGTCAGCGCCTCCGAATAGCTGGACGTAGTCAATGCGGTTTCGCCCAACACAGAGAATCCTGTGGGATCCAAAATTTTGGGGCACCACTCAAGCATCAACCAGACTTTTCACATCCATTACAAAGTCTAGTTGACGGGGGGCAATCTGTTATACCCAAAATTTTGACCCCCCTGGTTAGGGTCTACGAGGTTTTGGTGTTGTGAGAGGCATTTCAATCAAGTAGTGAGAGATCCCAGCTCGATCGGCGCATTCCAGGGCATGGGGAGCAGCTCTGTCATTAGTAGGGGCATTTTTGTAATTTTAAGGCTCCTAAGACCTCCTATAAGCTTTCTCTCTCCTCCAAAGGATGCCCAAATCAGCTCGAAATGTTTTGATATTTTAACCCATGATAGAGGATGACATTTTAAGCATAATGGCGTTGGAATTTTGATTTTATGAATTTCCAATAATTTTCTAGCAATTTCTGACTGAATCTGATGAGAAATTCAATTTAAAAATATTCCAACATTTAAAAAATCCGATTCCACTTCAGAAAATTCATAATTTCCATCCTTGACACGTGGTTAAAATTTCACAGCAAAATTCCTTTGGGAAGTCATTTAATTAAAATATCAAAAAATCTTACTTTTACTAGATTTTCTTTATCTTTAAGAAAGTCTATATAAGGGGATAGGTTTTTGGATAAAGGCAGAATCTCATATGCTCAAGAACCCTAGGAAGACAGAAGCCACAACCTCCTCTCTCTCTCTCACGTTTTCCAACACCCGGCCACCCGAATCATACCGAAAATCCTCCGAAATCACCATCTAAACACGTTTTCCAATCCCCCAAAGCACCAATAATCATCAAAACCCCACAAAAACATCACCAAAACGTGAAGAAGAGCAAGAACAACCAACCACCAGAAGCTCGGTTCGAAAACCTTTCGGGTCTGCCACAAACGGAGCACTCTACGAATCCCGGTGTGAAGAATCGTTGTGAACCCGAAGGTAAAACAGATAGAAATTCCACTTTCCTAACTCTCCACGACATTATCAGTCTTGACTCAAAATTTGGGCTTAAACTAACTCTTTTTCGCTTCTGTATTGCTAATTGTTTTAGCTACTGCCTTGTTACTTGTTTGCTAAGTTTCGTATTAATTTTGATGTCAAATTGAGTTCTTTCAGTTACTAACGTGTTTAAAATCTTTCAGGCTACACACCCATAAAATTTGAGCTCAAAACACCCTCGGGAACCATTGAAAATCCACTGTCCGTGGGTTGTCCGTGACCTCGGACTCATTATCCGGAACCACGGACGGGTTGTCCGTGACCACGGACACCCACGGACGGTGGCAGGATTTTGTATTTTTCAATTTTTCAAAGTTTAGGGTTTCTGTCAGTACATGTCCGGGCCCACGGACACCCTGTCCGTGGCCCCGGACTTTTCAAGTTTGCGTTTTCATTTTAGTTCTGTTTTCGAAATCACTTAATTCAACTGGGGTCCGTGGTCTCGGACATTAGGTCCATGGCCACGGACGTAATTAAAATTTGACCTAATTCTGCCTCCGAAACCCTAGTTTAGGTAACTTTCAATTTCACTTTAATTTTCTGTCAAAAAACGTCAAAAAATAAAAAAAACAGAAGCGCGCACCTAGGTTAAAAAACAACTTTGTAGAAAGCCGTAAATAAACCGAGTAGAGGAAAAACGACCTAGGAAGGGTAATGAAAGTAATTTGATCCCTAATTAAGTCGAATATCAAGCCCCCGAACCCGAACTCTCCTTTCCTAATTTGATCTAGGCTAAAATTAGGTGGCGACTCATAATAGGTTCCAGTGAGCTAGCTTAGGTTTTAATAATTATGGTTATATGACTTAGTTATTAAATTTAGGTTATAAGTGGACCTAAAACCCGATTAGATCCTAATCAACTTTAATCGACATTGGATAGGGTTTAAAATCGAGGCTCACACCCATGTGATGTTCTAAATTATTTTTCTAACCCACCAAGTTTCTATAATTGCCATTTGGCCCAATTTATAACATATAGTTTGATAATATCATTAAAACTATATATTATACATATATCTTATTAAATACTCTTATATTATTCTAAAAATCACCAAATTTCTCCCAAGGGTTATAATTAACATTATTAACCCATATATTCTCAGTTTTACTATTCCACCACATCTTTTATTCCAAAGTGTCATAATGACATAATAACTATATATTATACATATATAGTTTATTTTAATTCCAAAATCAACCCAATAAATTCCTAAAAATTCCTAATAGCCCATGGGTGTTTATAATACCCTTTTACACCCTTTAATTTCGGTAATAACATATTTACCACATATGTTATAAAATTGTTACAATTAAATACTTATCTTATTATAAAACCTTAAATAAGTTATCTAACTTATTTAATTTGGTCAAAACCTACCATATGGTCAAGGTTGACCTCCTTAATATTGCCTTGACCATTAATCTCCATATATTACGGTTTATACCCCTATCTTTTCAGAAATTACCATTTAACCCCAAAACTTTATAAAATCTTATAATTTTTATTTAAACTCATTTAAAACCTCTAATTTTTGGCTTTATTTATATATAGCCCCCAAATTTAATTTAATTATACTTTAACCCCTTATTCCTTGTGGTAATACATATATATTACCTAAACTTAATTAAAACCTTATAAATACCTAAATAAAATGGCCTAAAGTACATGGCCTTATTACAAACATTAGCTTATAAAATAAATTACACATAAATGCCCAAAAATGCTTTAAACTCTCGGCCTTACCACCATCTTTTTCATATTTACCAATTTTCCACATAATGTCTTAAATTTGACAATTATGTTAATTAATTATTTATAAAATTTACTAAACCATTCCTTAATCACCTAAGGTCAAAATAAGACCTTAATAACCTTGTTCACTCACGGCACATTTTATACACATATGTATAAGCACATATTAATATACCAAGTGAAGGTTTAAGTGATTTATACCTTGTTTTTGCCTAGTTTAGGCCTTGTTTGGCCACGGCTGTTTCGAGATAAATTTTCCACAGCATTATTTACATGTTTTCAAACAGCAATTAAGGCATGATTAGTCTCCAAGCAAGATCTAACCATAAGGAGTGTTTAATGTCTATTTTCAAGGTAAATTTTACCTTAAAATAACAAGGCAAGCACAAGTGCTCCTCGGCCTGTTTTTACAGAAGAACAAGAGTATCAAAAGAGCTACTAAACCAAGCTTTAAAACTGGTATAACTCAGATTAGAAGATGGCTAATTTTTACCTTGATTAAAATGCCTAAAATGGTGTTTTTGGCATGGATTTGGCTATACCTTGAAGCTCTTGATATATCAACTGAATAAGTATGTTAAGAAGAAGATTATAAGGCTAGGAAACAAGGTTTCACAACCGGAATTGAAGGGAATCAAAAGATAAGTGCTTAAAGCACATTTTTATACCTTAAGAACAAGATTAGAATTCTCCACCTTCTTCCCTTGTTACAGCCGAGATTCACCCTTCTTTTAACCTCTAAAAAAAACTAGAACCATGGATGGAAATGGTTGTTGCTTAGCTCCATGAAAAGAGGAAAGAAATGTGAAGAGAATGAACATAAAATGGCTTAATAAGCTTACCTATGTCAATTGTTGTTCTCTTCTGAATATGGAGTGTTCCCCACGGTTTGTAGAAGCAAAAGAGAGGCTGAAGATGTGTGGTGTCGGCTGGGAATGGATCAAATGAGAAAAGAAGACTAAATTTGCCTTATAAGTTAATTAATGTTACTTTAGGAATAGTAAATGATGATTCACCAAATTAGCTAGATATTTTGTATCAAAGTTGAATGAGCTGTCCTACAGGCTCCATGCTGCCAACTTCCTAAGGGTAAGGATGGTCATTAATTGACCATTGACTATACTTAGTCAATTTTGCTTAAAAAATGCACTATTTGGGTTACTATTCACAAATGAATGCAATATTTTCGATTTTTTTTGAAATCTTGGATTTAGACCTTATAATGTGGTACATTATAGTACATTAGTATATCAAGGTCTAATCCAATGCCTAACACCACTCAAAACCCACTCAGAAAGTCAATTTTCTCAAAAACGTGCTTTAAGGAATTTTAAAGCACATTTTGTGTTAGAACATGTTTTAGAGCTTGGTTTCCTTTTATAATGGTTTTATAATGTTCATTACTTCATTATAATACTTAGGAATCCAATTTTATACAAAATAGAGGTCATTAGACCTTTAAGGTTTCCTTAGAGCACATTTTTGCCCTACTTGACCTTGAAGTATGTAAATGCTTGTTCTTTGTGTTGGAGTGTTGTCCAACAATTGTAATATGTTTATTTATGTGTTAATATGCTTAGGACAAAGTTTTAGGTCCTAAGAAGTTCATTTGGGTATGTATTTACCCTAAACAGTCAAAGGGTGCAATATCTTGCTTTGTGTTGACCACTGCTGTTCTTAAATGACTTTTAAGGCATGTTTAGGCCTTAATTAATGTGATTAGATGTTTAATCCCTGTTTTATTAGTTTGGGGTATTTCAAGAGTGTTATTTCCAAAAGAGCCTAATTAATAAAAGCCATCTCACTTGCAAAGAGATGGGGGGTGGAAGATAAGGGAGCTTGTCTATATCGAGAAGGAGGTTTTGCTCAACGATGTTATTTTGTTAATATTTCCTTGCTAGGAAGAAAAACATGAGTAAAAGAGAGATCTTTAATCTCTTAAGAGAAAAGTGAATACAGAAAAGTGTATACAGCTTTTGTCAAAAAGAAGATCACATATTTAATGTAACACCCCACTCGGTGATCACGCCATAATCACTCACGTGGCATTAATTAATATCGTCTCACAGCGGAAGTCTCACAGTAAAAACATCTCACTCGGGTGTCACATGTCATTACTCGCCCATGCGAGTAAAGAAGCAGAAATAGAAATAACGAAACAACACTGTCAAAGCATACTCAACCGCAGTGATAATGAGATACTAACCTTTACAACATCCATAATCAAACTCCATGACAAGTGAGCATCTAATATCCCGACTGCATACTTCATCCATAGTATAGTAAACTAACAACTGTCCTATTACAAAATGAACTTCCGTGCAGTAAAATAAAACTCTACTACCTGGCCCCCGCACTTCGGCTTCAACGGAAACGTCACCTGCAGCAATGCCATAAAGGCTCAGCGATAAACGCTGAGTATGCCGAGTCTGGACCCTATTGGTCACTTAATAGTCATGGTCGCCATTATTAAGTTCGTTACATGCTTTACCGGTGTACAGGTATGATAAGCAGTAAACTCATGAATGGCTGTAATTTAAACAATTATAGCAATCATTACAATCCACACCCAATAGTCATTTCAATTATACAAGCCCCATAACAACACAACAAACAATTCAACAAAGGCGTTATTTCATGCACGTTATTAATTATCTCATACCACATCGGTCGGCCCCCCGGGCCCCCACATAATTTGTTAATTGGTTAGCACTGTCGGGTGTCAGTTAGGACAACCCAAAATAAACTCACTTGGACGGTAGTCCCATATGCACACAAGGTGCCCATTAACTTTGCCTTTTTAAAAGCATCCATCCTTTGCCTTTTTAAAGGCGCCCATGTTATCACCATACCCGTCGATCTATCTAGGCTCGAACAGGGTAAACCAGAGTAAGCCCGATACGGGTTAACTCAAGAGATCTCAATGCGCGACCAGTAGCCAATGACTAACTGGATTAAGGTAAACCATCCACATTTATCCACACTCCACTATTGACTTAGTTAGTTAGTTAAACTGTTACAGTTTTAGGTATGGAGAATATTATTTATTTGTTGGCTGCCCTATGGGTCTTACGCATACCTAGAAGTCATCTAGGTAGTGATCATGTTAGAGCCGTGCTCTAGAGACCGACAATGTCGTGTCCCATACCTAAGTAATTTACTTAGGTTAATACATATATATCCCATCATAATATTTGGTGTGTTATATCAATTAACCACAATCACATCACGTTAAACGTATATGTGTTTTATATAAGTCGATCTATAGTCGACGTAGTATTAGTCCCGAAGGACGTTCGCGCACAAGTAATGATGCGTGAATTTAAACAATTACCATCACATAACACACATCCATACATGCATCACACTCGTTATACAACACACATATCTGAGCCCGAGGAAGTCCTCAGGACATCTCAGATCAGACCCCTTTACATACCGTTCACTAATGACCTAGGTTGCACAGTAGACCACTGGCTCGTCAAGCGTCTCCGTCGGTGATACGGTCTAGATATCAAACATAATATAAGTCAATCCACATGACTTATTTAAGCTTGGTAAATCCGAACAACACACATAATCCCGACCTTTCATCCCCGGATTTGTAACACCCCTACTATTAATACATGGTTACTGTCCAATCTCCGTACACGTCAGATACACGCAGCGGATACTTACTTACGTACAATGGGTGATACAATGCCGTTAGTCACCCACATGACTAACAAGGCTACTACTTCTACATACAGCATCGGTCTGATGGACCGGAATCCCGAGTACTACACTTCCACAACACATACTCCATTCATCAAACGAATACAACAAAGGTTCCATTCAATACTTTACTCCTTCATTAACCATACAATACAAAATACATAACCGAGTTTACTAGGTTCCCAATACCATTACAATGCTTCTTCCAAGTTCATACACACTCACTAAGAGACTACTTACTACCCTTTCCTCACACGCTACTTACTTCCAAATACCAGGGTGTGCCTCCGGTCTCTTCCTTGACCATATTCGTTTCGGGTACCTGCACACTAAAAAATGTCCCCCGAAGGGGTCAGCTTTCGCCGAGCATGATAACCGCATACCCCGCGTACTAGTGAGGGTACGCCGACCACTTGGTCGAATACATGCGGTTGATTTCATTCAAACATACATGCATACATGCTCTTATACACAATAAACACATACTTACGCAAGGCATACATACACACACTACATTACATACAAGGAATACAATAAACCATCCAATACATACTTACCTTCTTCCGAAATACACATACACAATATACAATTCTTGTTAGCTTCATTGGTCCACCCGGGTTAATCGGGTGGAGATTACTCTTTTACTCGTTACTTCATACACATACATACTCATACTCATACTTACTTACGGATCCATACTTACTTACTCTTACTCATGTTAAGTCGTCGGGACCTCCGGCCCGGGGACTACTCCGTCCCACCACCGGGATTTACTTGACTCACCAATCCGGGATGCTACCCATTTAAGGGGTTTGGGCCGCGGACCAGTTTAAGAGTCAGGAATTGCAGCCAACCTCTTGTGACTCCGCATCTTCACGCGTGGCCGAAGCTATATCGGACTTGTACTCATTCCAATTTACTCACTTAAGTTAGGAGTTAGATAGTTAGGAATTAGCACAAGTCAGCATCCAAGCCACAATAATACAATACACATATACACATACATACGAGGTACAATACATTACACAAGTACAATACGAGGTTCGAATACCATTCATCATCATTCATATATTTCATGAATTATACAAACTAGTGCTCAAGACAATAAATATCAAGCACAACATAAGTCAAGCACAGGTAAGTGCAATATAGTCCGATTCATGCATTTATCTTATTTAGGTGGTCAAATAAGCACACAAATCGGGGTAACCAGATTATGATACAAGGCATGAAGAAATCATACCTTTCACCGTTGACATACATACAGTTGGATGGTTAATTATCCATAATTAACCTTACTTATTACTTCCCTAAATTTTCTAGTTTATACTTACTAACCTTTTGTTACTTAAATACATTTACTTAAGTTACTTACTTACAATTATTTTCTAAGCTTGTTTATAGCCTTAATGACCATTAAACATCATTAATTATGTCTTAATCATCTTATACTATCATTACCCATCCTTACTCTACCTTAGAACAGCTTTAAAACACATTCTGGAAGGATTTTAGTAGTGTCCGGGTTAGTGTCCGGGTTTACAAACCCGGACCACTACTTTGCAAAAGTCCTCGGGTGTGAAAAACTACTGGTCCGGGTTTGTGTCCCTATTTGAAACCCGGACCACATGTTGTTATAAGTTACGGGTGTCTTTTTTGCACGGTCCGGGTTTGTGTACTCCTTTGCAACCCGGACCATTTGTTCCAGTAACTTACGGGTGTGTTTTTGGGGTGGTCCTGGTTTGCGTACTGGTTTGAAACCAGGACCATTCCAGCGAGAAGGCATTCTGCCAAGTTTAAGAGATTGTCCTGGTTTGCGTACTGGTTTGAAACCAGGACAAATCCAACCTGTTGCAAATTTACAGTTTTTAAGCTTTGTTTCAACTTCAATCTTTTGCCAATCTCTTCCCCATTATTCCTACATATAATCTAGCATGTTTTAGCTTTGTTTAAGCATTTTAAACTAGCCTAAACCAATACTATAAAGATCTGTTACATAAACACTCTTACTGTAATTTTTTTCTCCTCTGTTATAATTCCTACTTCTCCAAGAAATGCTACAGACCATTCCTCTTGCCTTCCCACGTAGCTACTTGGTTCTTCACCTAGCACAACTTAGTGAAACAACTTACATTGCTCCATTCCAATTCTACTCAACTACATCTCTTCCTCATAAATACAAACCAAGGTAATAACCCCACATTTCTTCTCTGAACATTTCCATGTTCTTTCTTCTACACTAGTACTTAAGTCTCTTAACTCCTAACCAAAATTCGACAGAGGTTCCCTACATTCCCAAGTATTCTCACCACATCAATTCATTCACTCAAGGCTGCCTATATTACCTGTTCATCAATAGCATCAACATACAATTCTCCAATACACATACCAGGTGCTAAACATCCATTTAATTCCCTGCACATACCATTCCTTTCCTCCAGATTTATACAAGCTTTTAAATGTCTTTTATAGCTTTAAAACATTTTGGTATTCCTCCACACTATACTACTACTCAATACCATTTACAATACCCATTTCAAGCCACTAAAATTCTGTTACATACATACATATACCAAGCTACACAAGTGAGCATCCTTACCTTGTTTTTCTTCTAGTTTCCTTTCTCTTCTTCCTCCTTCTTCCTTCTTTCTTTCTTTTCTCTTCCCACCGGTTTTGTCAAACCAGATCCTCTAACACTACAGCCCATTCACATATACATTTCAATACACCATTTTAATACACAATTTAACCCTAACCATTATGTAAGTTCTAATGTAGGTTTTAGGGTTTAGAAACTATATTACCTTCCAAGGTATGAGTAATGCTTGGAATAGCTCAAGAACAATATTCCAACTCCACCAATGAGGCCAAAATCGGCTAGAACACAAGGAGCAACAGGAGCTTAGTTTATAAATTTCGTTTTGCCCACAAGGGCTAGAAAAAGATGGAGTTTTGAGAATATTTTTACCTCACAAGAACAAAGAGAATGAGGTGGTTCTAATGGTGGTCTTGAAGCTCCAAATGGGGTATACCCATGAAAACGAAAATGCTCCTTTCCGGATTTTGAGAGAGGGAATCGTAGCTCTTGATGAGAGGATTCCAATGGTGTAGTTTTTGTAATTTTTGGAAGAGATTTGAGGGGGTTACAAGAGGAGAGAAGTAGAGTTTGTGTGGGTTTTGCTTATTTCTCCATTGGTGTCGGTTTGCAGAAGGAAAGAAATCAGAGAGAGTGAGTGGGAGAGGGTTACGTGAGGAAGAAATGAGAATAGAGAGAGAGAGAGTGTGAGAGTGGGGTAGTATAGGTTTGCTTTTTTACTTTTTAACTTTCTTTGTCTTTTATAAATAAAAGGGAGTTAAGTGTGTGTGTGTGTGTGTGGGGATATAAAATCGGACACACACAGCCCCCATGTGGGTTTTGAAATTCTTTTTACATTATTGGACACATAATTTTGGTTATTTGTGTTTCTACCCCACAACTTCCGTTTTGACAGTTTTTACTATTTTCCTGTTTATTTTATTGGTTCCAGCCCTTCACTAATGATTAATGAATATTTAGTTGACCAAAGTTGTTACGAGTCTATTTGACCCGCTTAAAGTCGTGTTTTCTCGGTTACCTCGAAAAACGCGCTTTAGTGTTCATTAGTGTTTTTAATCCATTTTAAGGATCTGTTTTCTTCGGGATGTGTTCCCTAATATTTATTTAGACTTAATTAAGCCTTTAGAATCCATATAATACGCCAACCGAGGTCTCATACCTCCTGTGGTTATTTAACGCTTATTTAGCGTTTTTCGCTTTTAAAGCGTTTCTTTATTTCTTTTGGATTTATTTTTCCCTTACAAATATTTCTTAACCATTATTAGGCTCTTAAATACCTATTAGGATAATTTAATCGCCATATTTAAGGTCGGGGTATTTCAATCTACCCCCCTTAAGAACTTTGTCCTCAAAGTTGTTCGAGGTTATGGGATTACTGTACTTACTCATTTATACTTGCCTAATACCAAAGCCATACATTCTTCCTCCTTACAATTCCCAAATCCACTACTCACAGTCTCTACACTCCATACTCTACAAATGTACTATAATTACTCCAATTCACACTACTACTAACCATCCGGTTCCTCATTACCAAATTTATACATACATACAGTGCAAAGCTATCCCCAAAGCAATGCAATACACATTACAATCCCTCGGGCACCAAGGTCGTCTAGACACAGGACTCCTCTATGTCCCGCTGCCTTTGGAATAATACAACATGCTACACTACTATCTTCTCCGGTATAAGCTTCTAGCCAAATCCTTATTCTCAGTCTAAGGAAAAAAAAATCCTTCCCAACAGCTAATTAGAAATCCTTCTAAAGCATCCAACTCCAAGTTCCACGTTATATTCATTACTTCTATCCTATGTGTGATTCTTGTGACCACTTGAGGGGAGCTTCCAGAATCATTCGACCCTGATGTGATCAGCATCAGTGTTGAACTATCTTTCCACCCCAATTTGTGTTCGATTTCCCTCGATCTGATCAGGATCAAGTTCGACTTCCCACATCAGTTTCAAACAAGCAAATAATTCAGTTGTTTTCATTTTCTATATTTTTATTCTTTCTAGTCGTGATACGAATTCATACATCTCCAAGGGATGGAATTGGTCCATCAATCACCCTCACTCTACTTCCCAAATACTTGCTTCAAGATTCCATACCTAAATGCTCATTTCATAGTCTGTTACTACTTCCATTCACTACTCTCCTCCTCATCTCAAATGTTCTAGCTAAGGACTACCGTACTTATGAAATTCAATTGTCCTTGATTTACTTCCAATAATATACTTACGAATACATTACTCCTGGTTACATTCCTCTACTATTATTAATCCATTCGTACTACTTCTTTAGGGGTTATAATACTTGTGGAGCTCCGTCCACTACTCATTACTCTTCTTTACTAATACTCTTACACTGGGTTACAAGATGGGTATACTCGCCCTATGGTATTTGCATATCTAATGCTTAGTTACCATAATTTCTCTATGAATGAATACGTATATTTATATAACGTAAGTACTACTCATCGAATCAGTTCTCATTTGTGCTATGCACATTACAGTTTTATGTGTTTTATTTATAAAACTTACATTAAGCGGTTTTTGCTCTACCCCCCTTTAAAAGGGATTACGCCCACGTAATCTACCATATGTTATTATTATTAAACATTGGTTTAATCAATTGGGGCAATCTGAAGCGTTTAGCTTCACTACGGTATACTATACAGTATGCTCTGGTCAAAGGGTCTTAACAATGCCAATAGTTTAGTCTTTGCACCAAGAATTCCTATATGAGTTTATTTAACTCACAATCAATTTGGTTCTAGCCTATTAGGCTTCAAGGCATTAATAGCCAATCTCGCATACTTACTGGGTGTATTACATTCCTCAGCTAGGGCCCACTAGCTTCTGCTGCGCGACCCTGATAACCTTAGTGTTTGATTCACTCTTTGGTTATTATAGATGTGTTACTCATCGCCTTTTATCCCTTTTTGTGGAAATAAGGTTTACAAACAAGTGTGGTATTCTTTTACCGCCTTTAAACTCAACGAGTTTAGATTATAACAAGCTTCCTGGTAATCTATTATACATACTATCCGTACTCTCACGATTATTCGCTAAGTTCTTCCAACTTATTGTTGGCGAGGCTAAGCCACTATTTAGTTATAGTGCTTCCTCTGCTGTCAATGACTTCTGAATTACACCAGTTCTTCTGGTTCAGTACAAGTGTTCTTTACTTGTATGACCTTGCATTGATATGCGTCGGTCCTAGTGACTTTCTTAAGTCTCCTTTCACTATTCCTCTGGAATTCACATCTTGTGATCGTTGGTGTGCTTTACACTCTTCGTGCTTCTTTGGCCTTAGGCCGCACGGTTTGTTGCTAAGGTTGTTTAACTGGCTTATGCCATGTTTGTTGGTGAAAAGAAGGGTTTACTACGGTTTACATTCTCCATATCCCTAGCCATCCCATTAGATCGTTAGCTGCACAAGTGCAATACCAAAACACTCAGTCATACAGAGTGCAGAGGCGTAAACGCTTGACAGTAAGTCACTTATGTGATAGGAAAGAATATTTCTACCTGTCATCTCATACTTATACTCCGTGTCATTATCTCCTACTTCCTCATAGCGGTCGCTTGTTGCGCACCATATTCTTACTCACTGTACATCATCGTTTTTACTGTTTCTGTTAATGTGGTAGTTCCTCTTCACTTATTGCCATTGTCATTGGCACCATTTCCTTATGGTGTAAATACACTAGGAGTTTCCTGTGTTCGTGTGTATGATGGTTGTCGTAGCATACCACAATCTTATTATCTTCCCCATGTGGAGATATTTTATTTCAGTTTACATTTTATGTGTAGGTCAGCTTACCTCTCATTCTATCATCATTTATGATACAATTTACCAAGTATCTGGGTTGACCAAGGATGAGGTAATTCATCGGGTTATAAGCTCTCTTGAGCATTGGTCATTCGTGGTGTTTAATGTGTACTCACATTGATTGTTTCTGACAATTATTGTTTCCCAGTGCTGAGCATTGGTTATAGGCTCTAGCTGTGTAGTTCTACTTGTATGTACATCACCGGGACATCCCAAGAAACTTCGAGGGTTTTCTGGTCCCGTTCTCCAATTGGAGAGTACTCTATCATTGGTAAATGAAAGTTCTTGTTGAGAGGCTTGTTTCCACTCATAGGTCTTATGACAAGTTTGCTATGTTAGTATTTATTTAATGGCTCACCACATGCTTGGGTGCATATGGAGTATACCTACTCCTTTGAGTCGTAATGGTTTGGAAATCTCATTTCCTTATTCCATCGCCCCTTGGCAATGTCCATAAACGTAGGCTTTACTGTTATAATAGATTAGGCCTTTCTAAGGGTTCACATCTTCACCACATTGGTGGTCTTCGGTTATTGAGAGGTAGCTTCCTCGAGTTTCCCGTAGGGTCCAAGTATGGACTAGGCCAATGTTGGCACTATTACGATTTCTATGCCTCTGTGTTATCATTGCTACAGAAGGCATGAAGGTAGTTAAAGCTTGTCAACTGTATACTAGACTGATGCTCTCACTGGTGGAACGCGAGCTTTTAATTACGGTCCAAAACCGTGTTACATTACGGTTCTGGACCGTAATCTACGCGGGCGTCAATAAAGATGGCGACGTCTTTAATTACGGTTTTAAACCGTAATTAATGGCCCTTTTCCGGCCCGCGTGTCATTGACTTTACATTACGGTTATTTGTAAAACCGTGATCTAAAGTCCTTTGGCGTGCGCGAACCAAAGGACTTTAGATCACGGTTTTACAAATAACCGTAATGTAAAGTCGACACTTTAGATTACAGTTCTAACAATAACCGTAATCTAAAGTGTTTTGGCGCGCGCGCCCAAAGGACTTTAGATTACGGTTATTGTTAGAACCGTAATCTAAAGTGTAATTTTTTTTTATTATTTTATTTTTTTTTACAAATCTACACAATTGCAACAGAGACAGAATTGTAACAGATGAGCAACAGAGGGCAGAAACTGCACAATTGAACCACCTGAATCAAATACCAACAACACAAATTCATTCTAATAAAGCACCAGATCGAAAATCTGTAACATATTCAATCTGTTACACAATTGCAACAGAGATAACATCTAATAAAGCACCAGATCGAAAATCTGTAACATATTCAATCTGTTACACAATTGCAACAGAGATAACAATTGCAAATTCATTTCTGCGCACAATTGCAACAGAAATATTCAATACAACAGCTAGAATCTGTTACAGCAGCAGCTAGCATAATTCATTACAAACAGAATCAGAGCAACTAACAAAAAATATAATCTGTTACACAATATAATCTGTTGCAGCAGCAACTAACAGAATCAGAGCAGCAACTAAAAAAAATATGTTACAGCAGCAGCTAGCTAGTCTACCACTCCATTCTCATAAACATGGCTGCCATGCTCTCTCTGACATGCAACAAGTCGGCAGGAGCATAAGTCTTGAATCTGGCATAATGCTCTTTAATCTGCAACAAGAAAAGGAATGGAACACATAATGAGATTAAGATAAAGACACAAAAAATCTGCCGAAAGAATTAAATACAAGACAACGTTCGTATTACCTTGTCAATATCATTCTTAAAACTTGGGAAGTACCCGCAGAACTCGTACATATACCGCATCACGTAGTACCCGCAACTCTTAGAATCCTTTTGGGTAGGGCACTAAATCACCAAAATTCACAAATGTAAAACAATTGTACAAAGATAATAGCAGCACGAATGAAATACATGAATTACCAAACCTTGATGTAATCGACGGTCAAATCACCAAACTCTCCCTGAGGGGTTTTTTTGTAACAACTGTTACATATATTAACAAAAGCGTTTAGCAAAATGAACAAGTACATTAATTTTGGTTCAAAAAACTTACAAACAATTAAATAGTAATAAAAACTTACTCTTTGATTAAGTCTTCAGTGTTGAATTCTTTCCACTGCCCTAGTGGATCTAGAACGAGCAGAGTAGCGGTGGCAGCGCAGAATATAAACAAAGCCCAGTGGTGGCTACAATGTCAAATACAAAATGAAATGAGAAATGAAGGTAACAAAGTTAGCTAATTAGTATGTAATTTTATATTAGAACTCACGTTTGGTGATACGGCATTAGAATGAATAATTTATTCTGTTGTTCAACAACATTGAAGACATGAATCATGTAGTTACAAAACCTCCCAGGGTCCCTAGTGACATTGTCGTACGATAAACGCTCTGGGCACACCGCAGTAACGCATGTCATGTCCTTCTCAACACATCTCTCAAGCAGACATCTATTATATCACATGTACTATAAAAAGTTAGCCAATGCAACTTCATAGATACTTATTCTATATGTTTTTACAGTATGAGGAAAGAACACTTACTTTAGATAAGCTTGAATAATGTTAATGTTCAGATAATCTCCGCACATCATCTCTCTGATGTCCTCAAAGTTGATTGCCATCATCATATCTTCTTCGTAGTGAAACATCGACTTTGGAAGCGTCGTCATGAAGTTGTTAGTTTGAGATGACTTCACCATGATCTTGTCGTAGAGATTCATCTGCTTGGCCCCCAAAACATTAACAAGTTTTTGTGGCAGTGCGAGCTTATTTTTAGGCGCCTCAGAAGTCCTGGTGCGACCCCGGACGGGCGCTGGATTCTTACCTTTCGCACCCCGACTCACTGGATTCTTACCCTTCACACACAAACAGTAAAGCATAAATGTAAAGATAATTACTAATTGATTATTATAGTAACATTAAACATTTATCTAGAACATACCCTTCTGGCAGGATTCGTCGGCGCGCTGATCTCTTCTTCTCTGGGCCGGGATACGCGGCGAGGAACCTCAGGGATCTCAGGATTCGCCGGCGCGCTGGTCTCTTCTAGTCTGGGCCGGGTTACGCGGCGAGGAAGCTCAGGGATTATATAGATAGATTAATATTAGACACTTAATGCTAAATAATGCATTTTATTAGATACTAAATGGTTGTCAAACAGTCTTACCTCATCGGTGACAACAATATAACATGCTGGCCAGGGCAATATGTCTCCCTTCGCTTCGATCAGCGTGCATTTGTTGTCAATCGCCATCGGAAGGTATGCATGCTCAAATCCATCAACTATCAGGTCCAAGGTCACACGCGCGTAGAATGGGGGTAGACGTACGAAACTGATGAGCGTGAGTGGACCTGATGGCAACACCGTCCCGTAGGCCGCATCTACAGGGTGCCCGTCTAATGGTATTTGGAGACGACATTTTTTTTGCTCCTTTAATAAACAGAGATAATACGTGAAATAAATAAGTGAGTCCAATCTAATACTATTTAAATAACTTTATTTTAGAAGAAAAATAGTTAAACAAAGTTAACCTGGATGTTGGCAAACGGGGGTAGGGACGGCCGGGGACACAACTAGACGATTCGGGAGGATCTAGCTGCTGCTGCTTTCCGTGCAATCGCATTCAACGCTTCCTGCAGCCTCTCCTCGATAGCCCGGCGCTCAGCAGCATGTTTTTCTCGTCATTAGCTTGGCGCTCAGCAGCGAACTTACGCTCTACCATCGCCTCGACTTCAGCAGCACTCATCTGACCCTTCCTAGCAGATGGCGGGAATACGTTCTTCTGACGTACTTCTCCCCCAAATCCTCTAACACGCCCCGGGTGATCCTTCTTCCCAAGCATTTGATTCAGCGCGTCGTCTTGAGAAGGAGGACGTGTAAGTCCACTTCTCCTCTCTGTGCCGCATCGTACTGTCCAATTTTCAAAGAAGTTAATGACGAGATTTAAGATCAACAAACACTTTATATAAGTAAATTATTCAACAGCTACTTTCAAATACTTACAATTTGGTTTGCCAGTTGTTTCCATCGCAGCATTAGGAAATATCCTCTGACCTTCGCTGGTCGTTTTCTGGCGTCCCAGTATGTACATCTGCACCCTCCTCGCCTCAGAGACATCCTCGATCGGGCATTCACTTCCATCCTCGTTCCTCCGTGTCAGCAAACCAGCTTCTTTCCATCCCTCGAGGCTGCCCACATATCCCCTTCGTCCCATGGTGTGGGGGTAGAGATTAGCTTCACGGTTTTGTCGTGCTTGTTCTTGTACTTGCTGTTAAGAAAGTACAACAGGAAATTAATTAGAAAATCAGGGATAAAGCATTATGCATTAATTAAGAAAAGAGTACACACAAACATACCCTGAACTCGGGGGTGGCGTGCCGCTCAACGAACTCCTTCCACTCCTCTTCAGTTATCATGCCATTGTATACAAACATACGGCGGAGGCTCACGTGGGGGCACCCTGTTGATCCAATGCTCAACCAAGTGGCGGAATGATTTAGCTTTGCCGGCCACCAAAGAAAGAACGGTCTTCTTCACTTCTTCTGGGATCTTGTACCGTTCTTGCACCTTCTTCCAGATGGTCTCCTTTACTTTTTCCGGGACTTGTTTTCCATGTGTGGTTGATGCAGCAATGTGATCTGGCCAGAGTCCCTAGCATACTAGCGAACTCTGACCTGCTGCCCCCACCATACCTCCCATACTGGTCCCACAGAAGACTAATCTGATCCGGTTTCTGCAGTTTCAACCCACGGGTCGGACCTCTACCTCTGGGTCTCTGAGTAGCACTCGTAGAAGGTGCACTCATGGAAGGGCCAACAGCAGCAGCGGCAGATGTGGATGGGGCAACAGCAGCAGCGGCAGATGTAGATGGGACCGGTACCATTTGCTGCTCATTTTCCTCCTCCTCACGACAAAATAAATCGAACTCTTCATCAGCCATGTCCTGATCAGCCATGCCTGCAAGGATTGAAATACAATTTGAATTAAATTAAGCATTTCATAATGGTCATAAACAAGCAATAAATAAAAGAGTGTTAATTTCATATAAATTTTTATAGTAATAACTTACATACACCATTATCTCTCAACCCACATTCCCTCGTTATGGTCTGATCGTATATACTCACGATGACCTGTGACCTCAGCCTCTTCCAATGAAATAGGAACAGTTGGAGGTTCATCTTCTGCATCATACTCATCCTCATCAACCACACCATCCACACCAACTATTCCTCTTCTCCCTTTAAGCACAACAGACCATCTAGGATTACAGGGATCAGTTACATAAAATATCTGCTTAACCTTCGTCCCAACAACGAATGGCTCAACCGTGGGAGTAGCTCTAGACAGATCAACCAGTTTCATACCATGCTCCTCCTCACGGTAGCCATGATTGTTGTTAACCCAGTTACAGCGGAAAACACACATTTCGTAGCTGTTGTAGTCCAATACCCAGATGTCTTGTATAACACCGAAATATGATTGTTGTACCGAGACAGGACTATGACCCACGACACCGATGTCATATAAGTTTTGATAAGCTTCAAGCTCTACACCACTGTTTTGATTCGTTGACTTCTGATCCTGACGTTCTGTGAAAAAGGTGAATCCGTTGACATCGTACCCCTCATAAGAAATTACATCCAGATTTGGTCCAAATGCAACTACTTTAATCAGTTCAGGCACATTCGTGGACTGATCGGACAACACTCTCTCTTTGAACCATCGGACAAATGTCCTATTCTGCTCATTTTGTAGTCTAACGTCACTCATGTTTGGATATTGTGCTCTTAAAACACACAAGTGTTCATCAAAGTATGGTTCAACATCTTCAAGATGACTTAGCACAACTAAATGAGCTTTGTTAAGAGTGTCTATGTCAATTCTTTTCAGTTTCCTTCCAACCGTGCCAACACCCTTCAATCTGCCCTCGTGTCTAGAACGTGGAAGTCCAATGGTATCGACACCTTCTAGGTAATTGGTGCAGAAGTCTACAACTTCCTCTGTGATAGTGCCCTCTATAATACTACCCTCTGGGTGACGACGGTTCTTCATTTTCTTCTTCAGGACACCCATGTACCTTTCGAACGGATACATGTAGCGAAGGTACAAAGGACCACACATCAGAATCTCTCTTACAAGATGCACGAGGAGATGTATCATTATGTCGAAGAACGATGGAGGAAAATACATCTCCAGCTGGCACATTGTCACAATAAGATCCTTTTGTAATTTAGACAGAGTGTCCACATCAAGAACCTTAGACGAAATGGATTTGAGGAAGACACTGACGTTTGTGATTGTGTGTCTGACAGCATCCGGCAAGATCCCACGTAGTGCAATTGGCAAAAATTCTTGAAGTAGGACATGATAATCGTGAGATTTCATTCCTACTAATTTGAAATCTGTCATGGACACTAGGTTTCTTATGTTTGAGGAGTAACCTGATGGCACCTTGATGTTGTAAAGGGTACTGCATAGACTATGTTTCTCTTCTTTAGACAGAGTGTGACAGGCAGGAGGCAAGAATGTGCGTTTTCCACGTTCTTGCGGGCCAAGCTCTGTGCGTATGCCCAACTCAATTAAATCTTTTCTTCCTTTCAAATGATCCTTTGTCTTTCCTTTTATGTTCAAAAGAGTGCTAGTGACACTTTCACCCACGTTCTTCTCGACATGCATCCCATCGATACAATGTCTAACCTCCAGATGCTGCCAGTACTCTAGTTCCCAAAATATTGATTTCTTTTTCCAGACACTTTTTTCACCACTTTTGGTTGGCGGCCCGAAGTTGTTCACAATATTATCCAACTTTTTGTAAATCTCTGTACCTGTCAAAGGCTGGCGCGCCATGCTGTGATCAGTTTTCCCATCGAACTCTTTCGCCATCTTTCGATACTTATGTCCTTTTGGAAGCATTTTTCGGTGGCCCATATACACGGTTTTCCCACTATGTTTCAAGCGAATGCTACAAGTGTTTTCACCACAAATCGGACACGCCAACGCCCCCTTGATTGAATAGCCTGAAAGATTACCATAGGGGGGAAATCATTGATTGTGCAGTACAACATGGCACGCAAATTGAAGTCCTCTTTACTGAATGAGTCGTAAACCGTAGCCCCTTCATTCCACAAGAGTTGTAGATCCTCTATCAAAGGTTGTAGGAATACGTCAATTTTGTTGCCCGGTTGCTTTGGACCAGATATTAACAAAGACAACAAGATGTGTCTTGGTTTCATGCATAACCACGGCGGTAGATTGTAAATAACAAAAGCACAGGCCAGGTACTGTGTATGCTACTCAAAGTACCGTAAGGGTTCATCCCATCCGTGCACAAGCCTAGCCTTAGGTTTCTCGGTTCGTTACCAAACTCAGGAAATTTTACGTCTATGTTTCTCCACTGTGGTGCATCAGCGGGATGTCTTAATCTGCCATCCTTTTTCCTGTGAACTGAATGCCACCGAAGATTCTCTGCGTCTTTCTCAATGGAGAACAAACGTCTGAACCTTGGAATGATGGGCAGGTACCACAGTACCTTAGCTGGTGAACCTTTCTTACTACCGCTGATGTGAGTTTGTTGTTTCTTATACCGTGACGCTCCACATGCTGAACAGCTTTCAGCAAATTCATCCGATTTCCAAAACAGCATGCAACCATTTGGACAAGCATGAATTTTCTGGTACCCCATACCCATTGGGCACATCATTTTTTTGGCTGAGTACGTAGTCGTTGGTAAAACGTTGTCCACCGGAAGAACGTATTTCAATAGTTCCAGGAGGTCAGTGAAACTTACGTCGCTCCAGCCATGTTTCGCTTTCAAGTTGAATAGCTTGAGGACGACACTCAACTTGCTTAACTTTGTAGGGTCACACCCGGGGTACAACGGTGTTTTGGATGAATCCAACAAATTTTCATGCTTGTCTGGCGTGTTAGAGTAATGTCGTTCCACATCTTCGAGCATAGTCTCAATGTCATCATCCCAGAAATCTGGCTCAACGTTCCCTGTAACGTCTTCTGGGTCACCAGCAACTGTATCATCTCCAAGTTCTGTTTCTGTGTTTGCCTGACCATTATCCCCTTCGTCAGGCTTAATAACATCGAACGCACTCTGACCATGCCATCGGATTATGTCTTGGAAATCTTTTGTAAAACCGCGGCGGATCAGATGTTCCTTAATTGTTTCAACGCCGCGATATCTCAGATTGTTTTGGCAGTCGATACACGGACAAAATATGTATCCCTTGTCTGTAGGTTTCAGATTGTTCGCCAACACCGTGCATAACTTATCAACTCCTTCTAAAAACTTGTCGTCCAAATTTCCGCTGTAAATCCACGAACGTTCCATCTCCTTCTAGCTATTTATATGAAGGCAGCCATTTCATACCGTCACCCGTGGCAGAGTCTTTACACTTTTGTATCTTATCAACCTAAATCCATCCATGAGTATTAAATCCCACCGGTGAACGTGTTTTTAATATGTAATTTATTGAAAATTTCGGCAGCATCTCCCTACAGTTCTTCAAATGCACGATATTATGATATTAATCAATAATATATGCATTCGAAGAACAATAAAGAGATACTGCTGAAATAATCAATAAAGTACAATTAAAAACACATTCACACCCTAGGTGTGAGATTTAACAATCATGGACAGTCCCGACAGGGACTGCCGAAGATATACCTCTATTAGGTATATCTTGGGCGGATAACTATGTTTGGTAGTTTGTCAAATATTATATGTATATATGTAAATCTTACCTCTGGTAGACGATTAGCCGATGCTAAGACGGTTGAGGTCGGAAGCCAAAATAAAGTCGTAGTCCTGATGCATAAATGAAAAACGACAACATTAGAATTCATCAAAAAATCAAGGTTAAATGCTAGCTAAACCGCGGAAAAAAATCGACAGCATCTCCCCTATATTTCTAACGTCTCCAAATCAGTTTTATCAAAGTCAAATTTGCACGCACCATCTAGAACTAGTAACATACATAAACTTATCTTCTTCTACTATAAATGAAGTTTATTTATGACCTTCTCTGCAGTACTTCAGATTGAAGGACTGAAACTAGTCATTCTAGAACCATTAAAATACCGAAACTCATCTTATTCTTTCTGGTGGTTATAACAATAGCATTGTTGATTCCTGTCACAGATTGTGAATCAAACAGAGAGCATCTGGCATAGCAGATTGAGCAGTTGAAAATGAGCTATTTTCAGGAATCGGTAATATACTTGAACTTACTTTCTTTCCTGTGGCAGTTTTAAGTAGTAGCATTTTTAAAACTACACTATTATTTATTAATTGTAATACTAAATGCTAAGAATAAATAAATACAGCAGTTTACAGTTTGCTTTGCAAAATTACCGTTACTAAGCACCGAAGTGGGCAAGTAGTGTAGAAATCAGCCCACGAACTAGGTTGCAATTAACTGTGAATCTGGGCACAAATATATGAACAAAGTTAGAACTTGCAATCGAAATGCATGTATATGAACAAAGTTAGAAAAAAACGACAATCAATCGATCGCATACCCAATACGCGATAGAGAGGTCGACGGTGAGACCAGTGGTAGATGGGTGGTGACCGGCGGCGATGGGAGTGACAAAGGTGGTGGGAGCGATGGTGGCGATGGCCGTTAGCAAGGTGACGGGAGAGAGGAGGCGATTTCAGTGAGGAAGATAGCGCGAAAGAGAAGAAGAGTTACTGTAAGTACAGTGTGCAGAGTAAACGGGCAAATGTTGTAGTTAAAAGGACTTTAGATTACGGTTTACATGAAAACCGTAATGTAAAGTCACACTTTACATGACGGTTCCTAAAGAACCGTAATCTAAAGTGTAACGAAATTATAAAATAGCGCGCAAAATTATTTGGCCTATGCTGGGTTTCGAACTCAAGATCGATGGTGTTGACTCATGTACCCACGGCCATTGAGCCATGAGTCTTATTCGATCAAACAAATGTAACACATTAATATAAAGTTATTTTTAATCTAAAATAAGCTGGTAAGACGACGTCGTTCACTGTAATTTAGATTACGCGCGGCGTCGAAAAAATCAAATAATGCGGGAAATATTTGGCGTCAGGTCAAGACGACGTCGTTGACCATCAGTGGGCGGGGACTTTAGATGACGGTTATTAGTAAAACCGTAATCTAAAGTCCGTTGACCGTAAAGCGCGCGTCAACACGGGACTTTAGATTACGGTTTCACAAATAACCGTCATCTAAAGTCCGTCCTAAAAAAGGCGCGCCTACCTCCGATCGATTATTGCTTACGGTTAATTTAATAAACGTCATTAATTAACTCCGGCCTTCATATTAATTACGGTTTCTGTTAAAGCCGTGATTAAACCACCGTCATTAAAGGCTTCCGTTCCACCAGTGTCTAGTGACAGTGACGCTGAGTTGACCATTACTCCAAGCCACTCAGGTTGTTGGGTTTGAATTGATGGTCCAGTTGTTGATTTCTTGTCGTATGAGACAATACTTCTTGCAAGTCTTGTTATCGAATGATATGGGTTATGTAACCGTTAGGGTTTACATAACATAGTTGG
The DNA here is from genome assembly GCA_023374045.1 of Limonium bicolor. Classification (NCBI taxonomy): domain Eukaryota; kingdom Viridiplantae; phylum Streptophyta; class Magnoliopsida; order Caryophyllales; family Plumbaginaceae; genus Limonium; species Limonium bicolor. The sequence goes on along the minus strand of CM041776.1, from coordinate 165,911,199 downwards.
TTGATGGCTTTTAAGCCTTATTGCTGCAAGCTATGCTCTTTGCAAGCTGCTTATACATGTTTCCACTTCATGTATACCCCATAGGTTGGAGGTATTGTTAGGCTCCATGGTAAGTCGAGACATCACGCTTCCGTTCATAGGAGGCCCTTTAGGAAAAATGGTATTAATAGGTGCCTCTCAGTACCTTAGGGTATTTCCTGTTAAGTGAAATCCCTTCGGTGTCCTAACCGAGTGTTCGTTCTAGCTCCCGTGCTCATATCGTTACGCTTGTTCAACTGCTGTTAACGCAGACACCCTTCAAGGATCGCTCCTGGGTGTTGGTAGTTGTGCCGTTACATCCGGCTAATGTCTATAACATGTGTTGTACTCTATACCGTCTTATGGTTTTGTATTGAGCTATTCCCCCTTTTGGGTCATAACGTCTCCCGTCGTTGGGTAGACCGTCTGTACTTGCTCCCAGTGCTTGAGACTAGGTTTAAATATCCTCTCCGATTATGGATTGTGCTTCGTAGTAATCTTGTGATTGCTCTTGGGGATTCCGCCCCGTTTGTTGAGTATTGTTAGGTTCACGTTAGGCATTCGCCTTAATGTGTTTAGGCTGGGCATTCCATCCAGCTGCCAGGTAATTGCTTGGATTATTTGAGACATATCCAATGTCTATACTTACTAGTACGTGCTCTTTGCACCTCCTAGTTCTTATTCCTCATCTCCAGATGGATTCTCTGAGTTCCTTGATACTTGATCGTCTGAGGTGTCCAGCTGTTCCGGTTGAACTCACTCATGGTCCGTAGAATGGAGTTGACTACTTCCCGTGTGTCGCACACTACATGTATACATACGTGGGGTACCATATTGATACGTTACCACTTACCTAACTATATGTCAGGCCCGCAAGCTCCTTCGGAGTGCGGTTGTCCCACATCCCGTAATTGGGTACACTGGTAGTGCTCGTCACACGCCTAGGTGAAGTATTCTATTGTCAACTCCTCTTGTATCATTCTATGATACTCGCCGTAGTTATGTTGGTTCGGTTTTTAAAATCCAAGGTTTTAAAAGAAGGTTTGTGGTTTTGAAAGAAAACTTGGTTTGAAAACAACGGTTCGGTGTTAAAAGATGTTCTTCATGGCATAGCCATGTTCGAGGTCTTGACCAAGTCCAGCTTCTTGCTGACTGATATGTCCTTAATACAATGGTCAGGCCGTCAGGCCTTCCCAAGGTTTGATTCCTCTAGCTTTCAGGGTTTATGATCCTATAGTTGCTTCACTGCTGTCACGGTACATTACTATGTACCTGTGGTGTGTTAAAGTTCCTCTACATCTTCCCGTTCTTACTGCACTTGCCGTGGCAAGTGCGTGGTACTGGTGATTTTTGGGTAAACCTATACCGGTCTTGGTATTGTTTCCACTTGTATTTAATAGTCTTGTTGACTCTTCCCTTGATCATATTGATCTATGTTTGGGATACTCGGTCCTTTTAAGTAGCTTTTCATTGATCTTGACATGGTTGTCTTGGTCGGGGTACTTCTCCAATCCTTAGAGATCCCCATTTATGTAGTTTTGTGTTTTTCCTTGTTGCTCGTTCCCACTGGTTTACCGTGGTGATTGAGCCTTAGCTTGTTTAGGCACTACTCTTGTAGTCCCATCAGTTCATATCCCGTGGATATCCTTGTAGCTGTGTAAGCTAGGTCAGCCAGGTATTGTAACCTTTTGGCGTTGTAGTTTTGGACACTGGTGGAACGCGAGCTTTTAATTACGGTCCAAAACCGTGTTACATTACGGTTCTGGACCGTAATCTACGCGGGCGTCAATAAAGATGGCGACGTCTTTAATTACGGTTTTAAACCGTAATTAATGGCCCTTTTCCGGGCCGCGTGTCATTGACTTTACATTACGGTTATTTGTAAAACCGTGATCTAAAGTCCTTTGGCGCGCGCAAACCAAAGGACTTTAGATCACGGTTTTACAAATAACCGTAATGTAAAGTCGACACTTTAGATTACGGTTCTAACAATAACCGTAATCTAAAGTGTTTTGGCGCGCGCGCCCAAAGGACTTTAGATTACGGTTATTGTTAGAACCGTAATCTAAAGTGTAATTTTTTTTATTATTTTATTTTTTTTACAAATCTACACAATTGCAACAGAGACAGAATTGTAACAGATAAGCAACAGAGGGCAGAAACTGCACAATTGAACCACCTGAATCAAATACCAACAACACAAATTCATTCTAATAAAGCACCAGATCGAAAATCTGTAACATATTCAATCTGTTACACAATTGCAACAGAGATAACATCTAATAAAGCACCAGATCGAAAATCTGTAACATATTCAATCTGTTACACAATTGCAACAGAGATACAATTGCAAATTCATTTCTTTTTGCGCACAATTGGAAAACAGAAATATTCAATACAACAGCTAGAATCTGACAAGCAGCAGCTAGCATAATTCATTACAAACAGAATCAGAGCAACAAAAAAAAATATAATCTGTTACACAATATAATCTGTTGCAGCAGCAACTAACAGAATCAGAGCAGCAACTAAAAAAAAATATGTTACAGCAGCAGCTAGCTAGTCTACCACTCCATTCTCATAAACATGGCTGCCATGCTCTCTCTGACATGCAACAAGTCGGCAGGAGCATAAGTCTTGAATCTGGCATAATGCTCTTTAATCTGCAACAAGAAAAGGAATGGAACACATAATGAGATTAAGATAAAGACACAAAAAATCTGCCGAAAGAATTAAATACAAGACACGTTCGTATTACCTTGTCAATATCATTCTTAAAACTTGGGAAGTACCCGCAGAACTCGTACATATACCGCATCACGTAGTACCCGCAACTCTTAGAATCCTTTTGGGTAGGGCACTAAATCACCAAAATTCACAAATGTAAAACAATTGTACAAAGATAATAGCAGCACGAATGAAATACATGAATTACCAAACCTTGATGTAATCGACGGTCAAATCACCAAACTCTCCCTGAGGGGTTTTTTTGTAACAACTGTTACATATATTAACAAAAGCGTTTAGCAAAATGAACAAGTACATTAATTTTGGTTCAAAAAACTTACAAACAATTAAATAGTAATAAAAACTTACTCTTTGATTAAGTCTTCAGTGTTGAATTCTTTCCACTGCCCTAGTGGATCTAGAACGAGCAGAGTAGCGGTGGCAGCGCAGAATATAAACAAAGCCCAGTGGTGGCTACAATGTCAAATACAAAATGAAATGAGAAATGAAGGTAACAAAGTTAGCTAATTAGTATGTAATTTTATATTAGAACTCACGTTTGGTGATACGGCATTAGAATGAATAATTTATTCTGTTGTTCAACAACATTGAAGACATGAATCATGTAGTTACAAAACCTCCCAGGGTCCCTAGTGACATTGTCGTACGATAAACGCTCCGGGCACACCGCGCAGTAACGCATGTCATGTCCTTCTCAACACATCTCTCAAGCAGACATCTATTATATCACATGTACTATAAAAAGTTAGCCAATGCAACTTCATAGATACTTATTCTATATGTTTTTACAGTATGAGGAAAGAACACTTACTTTAGATAAGCTTGAATAATGTTAATGTTCAGATAATCTCCACACATCATCTCTCTGATGTCCTCAAAGTTGATTGCCGTCATCATATCTTCTTCGTAGTGAAACATCGACTTTGGAAGCGTCATCATGAAGTTGTTAGTTTGAGATGACTTCACCATGATCTTGTCGTAGAGATTCATCTGCTTGGCCCCCAAAACATTAACAAGTTTTTGTGGCAGTGCGAGCTTATTTTTAGGCGCCTCAGAAGTCCTGGTGCGACCCCGGACGGGCGCTGGATTCTTACCTTTCGCACCCCGACTCACTGGATTCTTACCCTTCACACACAAACATAAAGCATAAATGTAAAGATAATTACTAATTGATTATTATAGTAACATTAAACATTTATCTAGAACATACCCTTCTGGCAGGATTCGTCGGCGCGCTGATCTCTTCTTCTCTGGGCCGGGATACGCGGCGAGGAACCTCAGGGATCTCAGGATTCGCCGGCGCGCTGGTCTCTTCTAGTCTGGGCCGGGTTACGCGGCGAGGAAGCTCAGGGATCTATAATAGATTAGATTAGACACTTAATGCTAAATAATGCATTTTATTAGATACTAAATGGTTGTCAAACAGTCTTACCTCATCGGTGACAACAATATAACATGCTGGCCAGGGCAATATGTCTCCCTTCGCTTCGATCAGCGTGCATTTGTTGTCAATCGCCATCGGAAGGTATGCATGCTCAAATCCATCAACTATCAGGTCCAAGGTCACACGCGCGTAGAATGGGGGTAGACGTACGAAACTGATGAGCGTGAGTGGACCTGATGGCAACACCGTCCCGTAGGCCGCATCTACAGGGTGCCCGTCTAATGGTATTTGGAGACGACATTTTTTTGCTCCTTTAATAAACAGAGATAATACGTGAAATAAATAAGTGAGTCCAATCTAATACTATTTAAATAACTTTTTTAGAAGAAAAATAGTTAAACAAAGTTAACCTGGATGTTGGCAAACGGGTACGGGTCAGCGGCCGGAGCACAACTAGACGAGGAAGACATTCGAGGAGGATCTAGCTGCTGCTGCTGAGTAGTCGCATGTGCAATCGCATTCAACGCTTCCTGCAGCCTCTCCTCGATAGCCCGGCGCTCAGCAGCATGTTTCTCGTCATTAGCTTGGCGCTCAGCAGCGAACTTACGCTCTACCATCGCCTCGACTTCAGCAGCACTCATCTGACCCTTCCTAGCAGATGGCGGGAATACGTTCTTCTGACGTACTTCTCCCCCAAATCCTCTAACACGCCCCGGGTGATCCTTCTTCCCAAGCATTTGATTCAGCGCGTCGTCTTGAGAAGGAGGAGCGTGTAAGTCCACTTCTCCTCTCTGTGCCGCATCGTACTGTCCAATTTTCAAAGAAGTTAATGACGAGATTTAAGATCAACAAACACTTGAGTATATAAGTAAATTATTCAACAGCTACTTTCAAATACTTACAATTTGGTTTGCCAGTTGTTCCATCGCAGCATTAGGAAATATCCTCTGACCTTCGCTGGTCGTTTTCTGGCGTCCCAGTATGTACATCTGCACCCTCCTCGCCTCAGAGACATCCTCGATCGGGCATTCACTTCCATCCTCGTTCCTCCGTGTCAGCAAACCAGCTTCTTTCCATCCCTCGAGGCTGCCCACATATCCCCTTCGTCCCATGGTGTGGGGGTAGAGATTAGCTTCACGGTTTTGTCGTGCTTGTTCTTGTACTTGCTGTTAAGAAAGTACAACAGGAAATTAATTAGAAAATCAGGGATAAAGCATTATGAGCATTAATTAAGAAAAGAGTACACACAAACATACCCTGAACTCGGGGGTGGCGTGCCGCTCAACGAACTCCTTCCACTCCTCTTCAGTTATCATGCCATTGTATACAACATACGGCGGAGGCTCACGTGGGGGCACCCTGTTGATCCAATGCTCAACCAAGTAGTGGCGGAATGATTTAGCTTTGCCGGCCACCAAAGAAAGAACGGTCTTCTTCACTTCTTCTGGGATCTTGTACCGTTCTTGCACCTTCTTCCAGATGGTCTCCTTTACTTTTTCCGGGACTGTTTCCATGTGTGGTTGATGCAGCAATGTGATCTGGCCAGAGTCCCTAGCATACTAGCGAACTCTGACCTGCTGCCCCCACCATACCTCCCATACTGGTCCCACAGAAGACTAATCTGATCCGGTTTCTGCAGTTTCAACCCACGGGTCGGACCTCTACCTCTGGGTCTCTGAGTAGCACTCGTAGAAGGTGCACTCATGGAAGGGCCAACAGCAGCAGCGGCAGATGTGGATGGGGCAACAGCAGCAGCGGCAGATGTAGATGGGACCGGTACCATTTGCTGCTCATTTTTCCTCCTCACGACAAAATAAATCGAACTCTTCATCAGCCATGTCCTGATCAGCCATGCCTGCAAGGATTGAAATACAATTTGAATTAAATTAAGCATTTCATAATGGTCAAAACAAGCAATAAATAAAAGAGTGTTAATTTCATATAAATTTTTATAGTAATAACTTACATACACCATTATCTCTCAACCCACATTCTCCCTCGATGGTCTGACGATATATCACGATGACCTGTGACCTCAGCCTCTTCCAATGAAATAGGAACAGTTGGAGGTTCATCTGCATCATACTCATCCTCATCACCACACCATCCACACCAACTATTCCTCTTCTCCCTTTAAGCACAACAGACCATCTAGGATTACAGGGGATCAGTTACATAAAATATCTGCAACCTTCGTCCCAACAACGAATGGCTCAACCGTGGGAGTAGCTCTAGACAGATCAACCAGTTTCATACCATGCTCCTCCTCACGGTAGCCATGATTGTTGTTAACCCAGTTACAGCGGAAAACACACATTTCGTAGCTGTTGTAGTCCAATACCCAGATGTCTTGTATAACACCGAAATATGATTGTTGTACCGAGACAGGACTATGACCCACGACACCGATGTCATATAAGTTTTGATAAGCTTCAAGCTCTACACCACTGTTTTGATTCGTTGACTTCTGATCCTGACGTTCTGTGAAAAAGGTGAATCCGTTGACATCGTACCCCTCATAAGAAATTACATCCAGATTTGGTCCAAATGCAACTACTTTAATCAGTTCAGGCACATTCGTGGACTGATCGGACAACACTCTCTCTTTGAACCATCGGACAAATGTCCTATTCTGCTCATTTTGTAGTCTAACGTCACTCATGTTTGGATATTGTGCTCTTAAAACACACAAGTGTTCATCAAAGTATGGTTCAACATCTTCAAGATGACTTAGCACAACTAAATGAGCTTTGTTAAGAGTGTCTATGTCAATTCTTTTCAGTTTCCTTCCAACCGTGCCAACACCCTTCAATCTGCCCTCGTGTCTAGAACGTGGAAGTCCAATGGTATCGACACCTTCTAGGTAATTGGTGCAGAAGTCTACAACTTCCTCTGTGATAGTGCCCTCTATAATACTACCCTCTGGGTGACGACGGTTCTTCATTTTCTTCTTCAGGACACCCATGTACCTTTCGAACGGATACATGTAGCGAAGGTACAAAGGACCACACATCAGAATCTCTCTTACAAGATGCACGAGGAGATGTATCATTATGTCGAAGAACGATGGAGGAAAATACATCTCCAGCTGGCACATTGTCACAATAAGATCCTTTTGTAATTTAGACAGAGTGTCCACATCAAGAACCTTAGACGAAATGGATTTGAGGAAGACACTGACGTTTGTGATTGTGTGTCTGACAGCATCCGGCAAGATCCCACGTAGTGCAATTGGCAAAAATTCTTGAAGTAGGACATGATAATCGTGAGATTTCATTCCTACTAATTTGAAATCTGTCATGGACACTAGGTTTCTTATGTTTGAGGAGTAACCTGATGGTACCTTGATGTTGTAAAGGGTACTGCATAGACTATGTTTCTCTTCTTTAGACAGAGTGTGACAGGCAGGAGGCAAGAATGTGCGTTTTCCACGTTCTTGCGGGCCAAGCTCTGTGCGTATGCCCAACTCAATTAAATCTTTTCTTCCTTTCAAATGATCCTTTGTCTTTCCTTTTATGTTCAAAAGAGTGCTAGTGACACTTTCACCCACGTTCTTCTCGACATGCATCCCATCGATACAATGTCTAACCTCCAGATGCTGCCAGTACTCTAGTTCCCAAAATATTGATTTCTTTTTCCAGACACTTTTTTCACCACTTTTGGTTGGCGGCCCGAAGTTGTTCACAATATTATCCAACTTTTTGTAAATCTCTGTACCTGTCAAAGGCTGGCGCGCCATGCTGTGATCAGTTTTCCCATCGAACTCTTTCGCCATCTTTCGATACTTATGTCCTTTTGGAAGCATTTTTCGGTGGCCCATATACACGGTTTTCCCACTATGTTTCAAGCGAATGCTACAAGTGTTTTCACCACAAATCGGACACGCCAACGCCCCCTTGATTGAATAGCCTGAAAGATTACCATAGGCGGGGAAATCATTGATTGTGCAGTACAACATGGCACGCAAATTGAAGTCCTCTTTACTGAATGAGTCGTAAACCGTAGCCCCTTCATTCCACAAGAGTTGTAGATCCTCTATCAAAGGTTGTAGGAATACGTCAATTTTGTTGCCCGGTTGCTTTGGACCAGATATTAACAAAGACAACAAGATGTGTCTTGGTTTCATGCATAACCATGGCGGTAGATTGTAAATAACTAAAAGCACAGGCCAGGTACTGTGTATGCTACTCAAAGTACCGTAAGGGTTCATCCCATCCGTGCACAAGCCTAGCCTTAGGTTTCTCGGTTCGTTACCAAACTCAGGAAATTTTACGTCTATGTTTCTCCACTGTGGTGCATCAGCGGGATGTCTTAATCTGCCATCCTTTTTCCTGTGAACTGAATGCCACCGAAGATTCTCTGCGTCTTTCTCAATGGAGAACAAACGTCTGAACCTTGGAATGATGGGCAGGTACCACAGTACCTTAGCTGGTGAACCTTTCTTACTACCGCTGATGTGAGTTTGTTGTTTCTTATACCGTGACGCTCCACATGCTGAACAGCTTTCAGCAAATTCATCCGATTTCCAAAACAGCATGCAACCATTTGGACAAGCATGAATTTTCTGGTACCCCATACCCATTGGGCACATCATTTTTTTGGCTGAGTACGTAGTCGTTGGTAAAACGTTGTCCACCGGAAGAACGTATTTCAATAGTTCCAGGAGGTCAGTGAAACTTACGTCGCTCCAGCCATGTTTCGCTTTCAAGTTGAATAGCTTGAGGACGACACTCAACTTGCTTAACTTTGTAGGGTCACACCCGGGGTACAACGGTGTTTTGGATGAATCCAACAAATTTTCATGCTTGTCTGGCGTGTTAGAGTAATGTCGTTCCACATCTTCGAGCATAGTCTCAATGTCATCATCCCAGAAATCTGGCTCAACGTTCCCTGTAACGTCTTCTGGGTCACCAGCAACTGTATCATCTCCAAGTTCTGTTTCTGTGTTTGCCTGACCATTATCCCCTTCGTCAGGCTTAATAACATCGAACGCACTCTGACCATGCCATCGGATTATGTCTTGGAAATCTTTTGTAAAACCGCGGCGGATCAGATGTTCCTTAATTGTTTCAACGCCGCGATATCTCAGATTGTTTTGGCAGTCGATACACGGACAAAATATGTATCCCTTGTCTGTAGGTTTCAGATTGTTCGCCAACACCGTGCATAACTTATCAACTCCTTCTAAAAACTTGTCGTCCAAATTTCCGCTGTAAATCCACGAACGTTCCATCTCCTTCTAGCTATTTATATGAAGGCAGCCATTTCATACCGTCACCGACCGTGGCAGAGTCTTTACACTTTTGTATCTTATCAACCTAAATCCATCCATGAGTATTAAATCCCACCGGTGAACGTGTTTTTAATATGTAATTTATTGAAAATTTCGGCAGCATCTCCCTACAGTTCTTCAAATGCACGATATTATGATATTAATCAATAATATATGCATTCGAAGAACAATAAAGAGATACTGCTGAAATAATCAATAAAGTACAATTAAAAACACATTCACACCCTAGGTGTGAGATTTAACAATCATGGACAGTCCCGACAGGGACTGCCGAAGATATACCTCTATTAGGTATATCTTGGGCGGATAACTATGTTTGGTAGTTTGTCAAATATTATATGTATATGTAAATCTTACCTCTGGTAGACGATTAGCCGATGCTAAGACGGTTGAGGTCGGAAGCCAAAATAAAGTCGTAGTCCTGATGCATAAATGAAAAACGACAACATTAGAATTCATCAAAAAATCAAGGTTAAATGCTAGCTAAACCGCGGAAAAAAATCGACAGCATCTCCCCTATATTTCTAACGTCTCCAAATCAGTTTTATCAAAGTCAAATTTGCACGCACCATCTAGAACTAGTAACATACATAAACTTATCTTCTTCTACTATAAATGAAGTTTATTTATGACCTTCTCTGCAGTACTTCAGATTGAAGGACTGAAACTAGTCATTCTAGAACCATTAAAATACCGAAACTCATCTTATTCTTTCTGGTGGTTATAACAATAGCATTGTTGATTCCTGTCACAGATTGTGAATCAAACAGAGAGCATCTGGCATAGCAGATTGAGCAGTTGAAAATGAGCTATTTTCAGGAATCGGTAATATACTTGAACTTACTTTCTTTCCTGTGGCAGTTTTAAGTAGTAGCATTTTTAAAACTACACTATTATTTATTAATTGTAATACTAAATGCTAAGAATAAATAAATACAGCAGTTTACAGTTTGCTTTGCAAAATTACCGTTACTAAGCACCGAAGTGGGCAAGTAGTGTAGAAATCAGCCCACGAACTAGGTTGCAATTAACTGTGAATCTGGGCACAAATATATGAACAAAGTTAGAACTTGCAATCGAAATGCATGTATATGAACAAAGTTAGAAAAAAACGACAATCAATCGATCGCATACCCAATACGCGATAGAGAGGTCGACGGTGAGACCAGTGGTAGATGGGTGGTGACCGGCGGCGATGGGAGTGACAAAGGTGGTGGGAGCGATGGTGGCGATGGCCGTTAGCAAGGTGACGGGAGAGAGGAGGCGATTTCAGTGAGGAAGATAGCGCGAAAGAGAAGAAGAGTTACTGTAAGTACAGTGTGCAGAGTAAACGGGCAAATGTTGTAGTTAAAAGGACTTTAGATTACGGTTTACATGAAAACCGTAATGTAAAGTCACACTTTACATGACGGTTCCTAAAGAACCGTAATCTAAAGTGTAACGAAATTAATAAAATAGCGCGAAAATTATTTGGCCTATGCTGGGTTTCGAACTCAAGATCGATGGTGTTGACTCATGTACCCACGGCCATTGAGCCATGAGTCTTATTCGATCAAACAAATGTAACACATTAATATAAAGTTATTTTTAATCTAAAATAAGCTGGTAAGACGACGTCGTTCACTGTAATTTAGATTACGCGCGGCGTCGAAAAAATCAAATAATGCGGGAAATATTTGGCGTCAGGTCAAGACGACGTCGTTGACCATCAGTGGGCGGGGACTTTAGATGACGGTTATTAGTAAAACCGTAATCTAAAGTCCGTTGACCGAAGCGCGCGTCAACACGGGACTTTAGATTACGGTTTCACAAATAACCGTCATCTAAAGTCCGTCCTAAAAAAGGCGCGCCTACCTCCGATCGATTATTGCTTACGGTTAATTTAATAAACGTCATTAATTAACTCCGGCCTTCATATTAATTACGGTTTCTGTTAAAGCCGTGATTAAACCACCGTCATTAAAGGCTTCCGTTCCACCAGTGGGAGTTAATCACTCCGGACTATGTCCTTAGTCAGTTGGTATACCATTGGTGGTATTATCTAGCTACTGCTGTCCCGCAGACTTGTGTCTCGGGTTCCATTACTGCGCCATCTCCATTTCGTTGCACGGTTAGTGACTCCTTTCCTGCTGCTGGTTGATTAGCCAGGTTTCGCGACTGCTAGGCATGTCGCCCCATGCTGTTGTAAGTTGTAGCCTCCTTATGGTTGGAGTGCTCATTCTACCGCCATTAAGTGCGGGCATTGTTGTTCAACCGGGATCCATCTCCGGGACTTCCAATTCTTTGCATCTACTATATGTCAGGTTCTTGTTTACTGTATGATTATTTCACTACTGCCAGATCGGGTTTCCCGAGTATGAGAGGTCTTTCCTTCTCTCTGGCGTATTTCCCCAAGTTATACAATAGGGTTTGCAGTGGGCGGGACTGGTATTGTAGGTATCCGGTACACACCGGGAGTTCCTAACTAGCATATCTCTAATGCCATCACTCAGCCCTTAGCCCTAAGCTTCTAATTCCTAACTCGGTATTCCTAAACTCGGTATTTCCAGTCATCAGAGCGATACTTCGCTCTGATACCACTTTTTGTAACACCCCTACTATTAATACATGCTTACTGTCCAATCTCCTTACACGTCAGATACACGCAGCGGATACTTACTTACGTACAATGGGTGATACAATGCCGTTAGTCACCCACATGACTAACAAGGCTACTACTTCTACATACAACATCGGTCTGATGGACCGGAATCCCGAGTACTACACTTCCACAACACATACTCCATTCATCAAACGAATACTACAAGGTTCCATTCAATACTTTACTCCTTCATTAACCATACAATACAAAATACATAACCGAGTTTACTAGGTTCCCAATACCATTACAATGCTTCTTCCAAGTTCATACATACTCACTAAGAGACTACTTACTACCCGTTCCTCACACGCTACTTACTTCCAAATACCAGGGTGTGCCTCCGGTCTCTTCCTTGACCATATTCGTTTCGGGTACCTGCACACTAAAAAATTCCCCCGAAGGGGTCAGCTTTCGCCGAGCATGATAACCGCATACCCCGCGTACTAGTGAGGGTACGCCGACCACTTGGTCGAATACATGCGGTTGATTTCATTCAAACATACATGCATACATGCTCTTATACACAATACAACAATACTTACGCAAGGCATACATACACACACTACATTACATACAAGGAATACAATAAACCATCCAATACATACTTACCTTCTTCCAAAATACACATACACAATATACAATTCTTGTTAGCTTCATTGGTCCACCCGGGTTAATCGGGTGGAGATTACTCTTTTACTCGTTACTTCATACACATACATACTCATACTCATACTTACTTACGGATCCATACTTACTTACTCTTACTCATGTTAAGTCGTCGGGACCTCCGGCCCGGGGACTACTCCGTCCCACCACCGGGATTTACTTGACTCACCAATCCGGGATGCTACCCATTTAAGGGGTTTGGGCCGCGGACCAGTTTAAGAGTCAGGAATTGCAGCCAACCTCTTGTGACTCCGCATCCTCACGCGTGGCCGAAGCTATATCGGACTTGTACTCATTCCAATTTACTCACTTAAGGTAGGAGTTAGATAGTTAGGAATTAGCACAAGTCAGCATCCAAGCCACAATAATACAATACACATATACACATACATACGAGGTACAATACATTACACAAGTACAATACGAGGTTTGAATACCATTCATCATCATTCATATATTTCATGAATTATACAAACTAGTGCTCAAGACAATAAATATCAAGCACAACATAAGTCAAGCACAGGTAAGTGCAATATAGTCCGATTCATGCATTTATCTTATTTAGGTGGTCAAATAAGCACACAAATGGGGTAACTAGATTATGATACAAGGCATGAAGAAATCATACCTTTCACCGTTGACATACATACAGTTGGATGGTTAATTATCCATAATTAACCTTACTTATTACTTCCCTAAAGTTTTCTAGTTTATACTTACTAACCTTTTGTTACTTAAATACATTTACTTAAGTTACTTACTTACAATTATTTTCTAAGCTTGTTTATAGCCTTAATGACCATTAAACATCATTAATTATGTCTTAATCATCTTATACTATCATTACCCATCCTTACTCTACCTTAGAACAGCTTTAAAACACATTCTGGAAGGATTTTAGTAGTGTCCGGGTTAGTGTCCGGGTTTACAAACCCGGACCACTACTTTGCAAAAGTCCTCGGGTGTGAAAAACTACTGGTCCGGGTTTGTGTCCCTATTTGAAACCGGACCACATGTTGTTATAAGTTACGGGTGTTTTTTGCACGGTCCGGGTTTGTGTACTCCTTTGCAACCCGGACCATTTGTTCCAGTAACTTACGGTGTGTTTTTGGGGTGGTCCTGGTTTGCGTACTGGTTTGAAACCAGGACCATTCCAGCGAGAAGGCATTCTGCCAAGTTTAAGAGATTGTCCTGGTTTGCGTACTGGTTTGAAACCAGGCAAATCCAGCCTGTTGCAAATTTACAGTTTTTAAGCTTTGTTTCAACTTCAATTTTGCCAATCTCTTCCCCATTATCCTACATATAATCTAGCATGTTTTAGCTTGTTTAAGCATTTTAAACTAGCCTAAACCAATACTATAAAGATCTGTTACATAAACACTCTTACTGTAATTTTTTCTCCTCTGTATAATTCCTACTTCTCCAAGAAATGCTACAGACCATTCATCTTGCCTTCCCACGTAGCTACTTGGTTCTTCACCTAGCACAACTTAGTGAAACAACTTACATTGCTCCATTCCAATTCTACTAACTACATCTCTTCCTCATAAATACAAACCAAGGTAATAACCCCACATTTTCTTCTCCGAACATTTCCATGTTCTTTCTTCTACACTAGTACTTAAGTCTCTTAACTCCTAACCAAATTCGATAGAGGTTCCCTACATTCCCAAGTATTCTCACCACATCAATTCATTCACTCAAGGCTGCCTATATTACCTGCATCAATAGCAGCAACATACAATTCTCCAATACACATACCAGGTGCTAAACATCCATTTAATTCCCTGCACATACCATTCCTTTCCTCCAGATTTATACAAGCTTTAAATGTCTTTTATGCTTTAAAACATTTTGGTATTCCTCCACACTATACTACTACTCAATACCATTTACAATACCCATTTCAAGCCACTAAAATTCTGTTACATACATACATATACCAAGCTACACAAGTGAGCATCCTTACCTTGTTTTCTTCTAGTTTCCTTTTCTTCTCTTCTTCCTTCTTCCTTCTTTCTTTTCTCTCCCCACCGGTTTTGTCCAACCAAATCCTCTAACACTACAGCCCATTCACATAACATTTCAATACACCATTTTAATACACAATTTAACCTAACCATTATGTAAGTTCTAATGTAGGTTTTAGGGTTTAGAAACTATATTACCTTCCAAGGGTATGAGTAATGCTTGGAATAGCTCAGAATAATATTCCAACTCCACCAATGAGGCCAAAATCGGCTAGAAACAAGGAGCAACAGGAGCTTAGTTTATAAATTTCGTTTTGCCCACAAGGGCTAGAAAAAGATGGAGTTTTGAGAATATTTTTACCTCACAAGAACAAAGAGAATGAGGTGGTTCTAATGGTGGTCTTGAAGCTCCAAATGGGTATACCCATGAAAACGAAAATGCTCCTTTCCGGGATTTTGAAAAGAGGGAATCGTAGCTCTTGATGAGAGGATTCCAATGGTGTAGTTTTTTGTAATTTTTGGAAGAGATTTGAGGGGTTACAAGAGGAGAGAAGTAGAGTTTGTGTGGGTTTTGCTTATTTCTCCATTGGTGTCGGTTTGGAGAAGGAAAGAAATCAGAGAGAGTGAGTGAGGGAGATGGGTTACGTGAGGAAGAAATGAGAATAGGAGAGAGAGAGTGTGAGAGTGGGTAGTATAGGTTTTGCTTTTTACTTTTTAACTTTCTTGTCTTTTATAAATAAAGGGAGTTAAGAGTGGTGTGTGTGGTGTGTGGGGATATAAAATCGGACACACACAGCCCCCAAGTGGGTTTTGAAATTCTTTTTACATTATTGGACACATAAGTTTTGGTTATTTGTGTTTCTACCCCACAACTTCCCGTTTTTGACAGTATTACTATTTTCTCGTTTTATTGATTTTATTGGTTCCAGACCTTCACTAATGTTTATTAATGATATTTAGTGACCAAGTTTTTTACGAGTCTATTTGACCCGCTTAAAGTCGCGTTTTCCCGGTTACCTCGAAAAACGCGCTTTAGTGTTCATTAGTGTTTTTAATCCATTTTAAGGATCCGTTTCTTCGGATTTGTTCCCTAATATTTATTAGACTTAATTAAGCCTTTAGAATCCATATAATACGCCCAAGGTCTCATACCTCCTGTGGTTATTTAACGCTTATTTAGCGTTTTTCGCTTTAAAGCGTTTCTTTATTTCTTTTGGATTTATTTTTCCCTTACAAATATTTCTTAACCATTATTAGGCTCTTAAATACCTATTAGGATAATTTAATCGCCATATTTAAAGTCGGGGTATTTCAGGATTTCAACAGTTATTTGTTTAGGTACCGTTATACGAACTCGGCAGTCGTAGTACGTACTAATTACCAACACCCGGGTTTTTTTTTTAAAATGTGTCGGTTATAAAAAAACGTCTTAGTTGTAGCGCTTTCAAACGTTAGGATTTATTCCTTACATTTACGTGTATACGAATATATATTCGCGTTTATACTTAGGTATTATCTTAACCGTTCTGGTTAGGTATACATATATACCATTATACTATATAGTTGCATGTAAGCATGCACCATACTATATAGGTTCCACCTTTACCATTTAGTTAATATGCATATATTTTTAATATATGCTGGCGCAACACTTATTTATACCTGTACTTCATAAGTTATACTCTTATATTATATGCCACATTATTATCATCTTATGGAAGATGATTATTTCCGTTGTTGCATTATTTATGTAATTCATATTAAGAACTTTATCTTAATATTATGTAACATCTCTTTACATGTATTATAATTCCCTAAGGTTTATTTTAATACTAACCTTAGTTAATAAATTCCATTTCTCAATAATTGTCACATTATTTCATGTGAATATTATTAATGATTATTGTTTCATCCAACCACATTAATACTATAAAATATCTACAGTATTTATATCATTGTAAACCATAGTTTATAATTTCATTTTTTTGAAGGTTATATATATGCGGTTATGGCATATAGTTTAATAACCTATGTTTTGACCACATAAATTATACAATGTTACTTTCACACCTTATACTATATGATATGATATTTTAATATCCCATTTAACCTTAAATTATATAGTTTCAAAAACTATATTTAAGTGGCCGAAATGCCCTTGTTTTTATACCTTATTATTTCTTCATTTCCCATTGTTTTCATTTATTATAATATAGCCACACATTATTATACCATGTTATAAATATCATATTTATAACATTAAAACTTTATAACAAAATATAACCTATGGTTATATGTTGGTAAAAATTTCCGAGCAGCCCTCATAGTTGTTCTTATTCATTTTTCAGCACATTGTAACTTCTTATAATTACATAATGACCACATATATTATCTTATGTTACATATAGGTTATATTATATGGTTTTAACATGTATTATTTATATAAACTATAGTTTTAGTGTTATTTATTTCCAAACAGCCCCCATGCGGTAGTTAACTTATATTTCTGCCCCATACTTCTTTTATTTATACTTTAGCCACACTTTATATCTTATACTTTCCATATGTCACAAAACTATATATTACACACTTTTCTTTATAAATCATTTATATAATTCCAAAAATTCCCAAACTTTATATTAAGGATATAAACTATTATATTAACAATCTTAACCCCTTATTTTCGGTAATTACACCTTGTACCCCAATATTTTTATAAATTCCATATTTAACTTATAACATTATTATAAGTTCATAATTTAATTAGTTATGTAATTAATTTGGTCAAAGCTTCTAACATGGTCTACATTGACCCATTGACCACAAGTTTGACCATAGTTTCAATAATTACAATTTTGACCCAATATTTTCAGAAATTGCATTTTTCACCCCAAATTTAATATAACTTTATAAAATTCATTTTAATAGCTTTTACAATATAGTTTTCGGCTATAATTAACATTCAGCCTCTAAAATTTATGTAAATTGCAAATCAACCCCAAAACCTTACGGTAATATTTATTTTTGTTTTAAATCCATTTTCAACTTAATATAACAATTAAATGAAATGGCCTTATTACAACCTATAACATATAATAAATGTTACACATAAATGTCATAAAAAATACTATATGTTTACGGCTTGGAGTATAGTTTTTCTTTAATGTTTTCTAAAATTATTTAATTAATTCCTATGACATAATATGTCATCTAAACCTTATATTACCAACTAAAAATGTTATGAAACATTATAATACATAGTTTAGCTATTTTAAATTCCTATTCACTCACGACTTTTATTTGATGTAACCCAATAACATAAAAACTATATAGTATACTAGGTTTAGTATACTTGCATTGTTTTCAAGCACATCCACCCAGCCAAAGCCTTCCAAGCTCACAGCTAAAATAGGTACAACTGTTTAGTTTAATTTTTTAAACATAAACTAACACAACCTTAATTATATAGCATTAGTAGTAGGTTAAATTTTTACTTACTTTGCTAGATATATGCTTAAGCTCCTCTCCTTCTTTTTTTTGTGTAGATTATTCCCCATGGTACAGCACCCATGCGGAAGTTTTTTTTTGCAAAGGAAAAGATCTTGCATTAGCCATAAGATACATAGTTCATTAAGGGTTATTTTAAGCTTAATATAAGCATGGTGCTTACCTTATTTTCTTAGGGATTCATGAGGCTATTCACGCCAGAGTTTTACAGGACAATTCAAGGTGTTAAACACCATCCAAAATATAGTATACAACCGCTATAAACCAGTAAGGAAGGGTAGTAATTTTTTTACCGAAATACACTAGGACATGGTCCTTTAGCTTGGATCTTGCCAGCACTTCAAGACTTGGATAATCTCCACTGATTTTTGCATGAGGAGAACAAGAAATGAGCTGGGAAAGTCAAGATTTAAAACCGGAAGTGAATGGAGGAAGCTTAACAACTTTAAACACATTTTTACCTTGGTTAGCTACTTAGCTAACTTCTCTTTTTTTTTATTCCCAACCGATGATTTCCTCTAACTTTGAGCATCAACTCACGCAAGGTGGCTGGTGGAAAATGAGATTGTTTTAGCTCATTGGAAAGAGGAAAAAGAAATGAAAAGAATGAGCATAACCATGCATCATGAGCTTACCTAGATTAGGAGGGATCTTCCCTTGAAGTTGGAGTGCTCATACGGTAAAAGATCAGTGGAAGAGAGGGTTTGTTGAAGAAGAAACCGGCTGGAAGGATAGAAATGAAAGAAAAGAAGCTTATAAGGGATAAGTCTTACTTTTGGTCAATGGCTAGCATGACTTCTGAAATACCCCAAACCTTATTATGTTGTTTAAGCATTTAAATATGGTATATTAAGACTAGAAAGAGTCTTAGAAACATTAGTAAACAATTTAAACTGTAGGAAACAAAATAAATGCCTTAAAGTCAATTAGGGCTAAAATGTGCTCTAAGCTTGGGATAAGCTTGGCTAAGACCTAATAAGCCTATCAAGACTTCTTTTAGGTGTTAATGAACATATTAAACCAATTACCAAAGAAAACCAAGCCTGAAAACAAGTTAAAACACAAAATGTGCTTTAAGGAGTCTTAAAGCACATTTTTGAAAAATTGTCTTGTAAATGAGTTTTGAATGGCTAAATGTCCATCATTACTCTTTAATTAATATGTGTACTACTTAGTATCACATTTGGAAGTCTATATCAATGGGAAATCAAAAATTTCACATCTATGTGCCTTGTTTTTATGAATAGTAACTAAATAACCA
Organism: Limonium bicolor; assembly: GCA_023374045.1. Taxonomy (NCBI): domain Eukaryota; kingdom Viridiplantae; phylum Streptophyta; class Magnoliopsida; order Caryophyllales; family Plumbaginaceae; genus Limonium; species Limonium bicolor. The sequence continues at coordinate 165,891,711 of CM041776.1, read as the reverse complement.
AGTTTATAACATATGTCAATGTAAGTAATTTAATTGGTCAACAAAGACTAAAATACCCCTAGTTATATAATGGGGGCCGGTTTTCTTATAAGGGATGAGTCATCCCCTTGTTAATTTGATAAGAAAGGAAAGTGATAAAGTAAACACTATTTACTTTACTACTTAAGTATCAAAACTAGTTAAGTCTTCTTCATTCTCTCATTTCCCTTGTTCCCACCGTCTTCTACCTTCCTTCTTTCTCTCATTTCCGATTCTTCATCTTCAATCACTTGTAATTCCTAGCTCACTTTGCCAAATCAAAAAACTAAGGCCACCATTCTCTTTGTCTTGCCAAGCTCTTCAACTTCATCCTTTCAAAATCTCAAGAGCTCCATTTTGGTGCCAAGAGGAATCTCCATGGGAGGTGCTTGAGCTCACCTTTTCACATATTATTGTTCTCCTTTGCTTCTAGGTAAGGAAACTCAACTAAAAACTCCATTTCCTTCTTGTTTTGATGTTGACCGAGAATCACCATTGATGGGGTTCTTTATATTGCTTTGTTCTAGCTTCATTTCAACCTTTCATGGACTAGGTGGAGTCCTCTCTGGCTACATATCCAAACTCTCTTTCATATCCAAGGTAAAACAACTATCTTAATGTTTTAAAACAATGTATAACCTAGGGTTTACAATGAGATGAAGCATAAAGCTTGTATACTCATGTTATCATTTGTATAATGTTTAGAAGTTGACAAACAACTAGAGCCTTGCCGATTTTAGTCAAGGAAACAAGAAAGAAGTTGTGAGGGAAAGAGGTAAATATGCTAACCTAATATAGTTTAATGTCTTAGGAGAAATGAGCTTATATTGCTTGTTAAAACTACTTAAAGAGCCAATGGTGAATGACTTAGTAAAATGCTCTCAAGGAGACTATTAAAGGGCACATGTGTTGTTGTATGTATTTGCAGGTCAAAGGCAAATATAATGTGGGAAATTCAGTGTTTATGGTTTGTGCAATTTAAGGGCCTAAGAGCCATGTTATTTAAGGGCCTAAGTGCCAAGCAATTTAAATTATGAACTATATTGTGATGTGGTGTTAAATGAGTGAAGTTTTGTGTACAAGAATGTTCTTGATGGATTTTAGTGTTCTTGGATGTTTAATGGTGAAAACAAGTGTTTTGGCTTGGTAATGTTCTAGGAGAACCCATGTTGAAATTAGATAATGTATAAGAAGTTTTAGGTGTTTAAAATGAGTTTTGGAGAGTAAGGAAGTGTTTTGAAAGGTTAAGTGTTCTACTAGTGAAAGAAACATGCATTAAGGTATTCTAAGAGATAAAAAGGACTTAGGCAATGTTTTAGAGGATTTAAAATGCAAGTGAGTGTTTTGGGATATTTCAAGATCATGGTGAGATTGTGCTTAGGACTTGTGCAATGTTGGTGAATAAGGAAGAAGTGATTTGTTGCATGGAGGAGCTATAAACTTGTAAAGATGTTCAAGGAGTTTGGTTAGGAAGAAAAGATGCTTGGGAGATGATGTGTAGTAGTGAGAAAACACTTGGGGAATAGTGGAAGTTATAGGTATGAAACACCACCTAGAAACTTAGTGAAAAACATTACAAGTGTAAACCTTTTATAAGAATTTGTGTAATGTTTGAGGAGGATTTTAGTGAATGATTTAAGGAGTATAATGGAGGTCTTAAGGTGTGTTTGAAGTGCCCAAATAAGGTTAGAACATACTAGGATATGTGAGGTGAAGTTTGGAGTTAAATGGGCAATTTAAAACAAGGGTCTGGAGCAGACCGACCTTGGGGACCGGACCTGCAAGGTCGGTCGAGCCCAGTTTACCCTGCGAGAAATGGTCTCTGGAATGGACCGACCTTGGGGACCGGACATGGATTTTTAGTACGGATTGAGTCTCTGGAATAGACCGACCTTGGGACCGGACTTACAAGGTCAGTCATGCCTAAATTTTTGTACGTAAGTGAGTCTCGGGAATCGACCGATCTTGCGACCGGACTTGCCAAGATCGGTCGGGCCTGAGTTTTCAAAGGAAAGAAACTTTCGGGAATAGACCGAACTTGTGACCGAACTTGCAAGGTCGGTCGGAGTAGAATTTTTGACGGTAATGTGTTTTGGAATGGACCGACCTTGTGTAAGGTCGGTCGGTAAGTTCGGTTGGACCCAAAACTTGTAAAAAAAACAAACAAAGTGTAGCTTAAGTAGTTAACCCTAGGGGGTATAATGTAGGTAATCAAGGATAAGTTTGGGCATTAAAACATGTCATATAACCATGTTAAACATTAGTAAATTTGAAGTTAAGTAAGTTAATTAACCGACATTCTTAATTATGTATAGGAGTGGCCTACGGTGAAAATCAATCGAAGCAAGGACCAAGGTATGGTTTTCTTGCAGTCTGTTGCCTACTGGTTTACACCAGCTTGTGTGTTGTTTGTTTTTCTGTGTGTTTATGACGTTATAAGACTTAATCATGTAATGAGTTTACAGTTGTTCATATTATAGTGATGTTATGACGTGACTCATTCCTTGTGTATGTCTAACATGACTTACCACTTGCTTGTGAATTGTTTGTTAAGTTCCACTGTTGAACTTCTAACAAGTGCTAACTGGGGAGTGAGGAATCCGGTTGTCTGGTCATGCGTGGTATGTATAAGAGTAGATATACTGTATCGATTTCGATCTTATAATGTTAAGGTTGTTCTCCTTCATTTGGTGTTCCAATCTCCCGCTATGCTTCCTCCAAAGCTTACCTATTTCTGACTTATGATCGGTTTAGTGGGAACTGTGCTGTGGTGTGTTCGGGTCACAGTATCCAAACCATCTGTGACTTAAGTTACTCGTTCGACTAACAAACGGTATGAGTGTGTGTAAAAGCTTTAACATGAGGGGTGAACCATTCTCTAGGCTTCTTATGTTGATTAACCTTCTTGGTTTATTATTGTGGAAAGTGTATTCACTAGTATGTGATGTTGTGCTAGGCAATATTGTTGTGCTATGCCATATGTATATGTTATGTGTTAAAAAGAATGCCATGTCATCATGCTAAGACAATTTAGTTGCGCGTATCCCGGTAAGCCGATGGGCCAGCGCGTTAACCATACCAGCCAAGGGTTGCTGACCCCCTCGGGGGCCATATTTTTACTGCAGGATGAGGACGAGGGATCGGAATAGGAAGCGGAATGGTATTGATTCTAGGCTGCAGAATTACTTTTGGTTATTTTTGAGTGTTGAGCCCGGATGCGCCTGTGCTCCTGTGGTGATATATTTTGGTACGGGTTCATGTTAGACGTTGACAGTGGAGGTTAAGTGTACAGTTTCAGTGACGATTGTATTAAATACTCGGTATGTTGGTTATGTAAATATGGTTGTGTTTATAATGCTCGGGAGTCTGATCATCAGACGCGGTAACACTTGTATTTATTCTACTCTTGTTAACCACGTGGGTGGTTGACGGCGTTTGTGTAGCACGAATCGTTTTAGTTATTGTTAGTTGTTTTTTTCCGCTGCGATTCAGTTATTGTTAAGTGATTTAGTAGGGGTGTTACAAAAAGTGGTATCTGAGCGAAGTATCGCTCTGATGACTAGAATACCGAGCTTAGGAATATACCGAGTTAGGAAATCTAACCACAGTTACCTAAGTGAGCAGTTAGGAAAGTTAACCACTAACTAGTGTGGAGTGATACTTGTTGTCGGGAAACGTTACAACCGTTAGAACCGATAAGTGTGCAAGCACAATGCTAATAAATGTTCGTGTGAATTTAGATGTCAGGTAGACCACGAGGTCGAGGCCACGGGCGCAGCATTGGTGATACTGGGAACCAGGGGGAGAACCCTACGGCGCAAGTCATGGCCGACGCTGTTGCGGCCGCCGTAGCCCAGATGGTCCCACAACTAGTAGCTGCAATTCAGCAGGGGCAACAGCCCGAAGTTCAACCACCACCGCCACCGCCACGAGAGACCAACTGGGTCAAGGCGTTGGCAGATTTGAGACCCCCGTCATTTCATGGGGAGACCGACCCACGTAAGCTGGAGGCGTACATCTCCGAGTTGGAGACCGCCTACGAGACCTTGGATGTGCCTGCTGGGGCCAAGGTCCGTCTTGCCGCTTACTACCTGAAGGGTTCGGCACAAAGTTGGTGGAAGCTTGTGAGAGAGGACCGGATGGCGGATCCTCAGTTTGGTTGGAGAGAGTATACGGCTCTGCTGCGAGCCAAATATTATCCTGTGCATGTGCAAGAGGCTAAGCGCCTAGAACTGAATAGTCTGAGGCAAGGGGATAAGATGTCGGTCGATGACTACTACAGTGCCTTCACCGGCCTTATCCACCTGTTACCGGACCTGGGATACTCAAACCGGGTGCTGGTAAACCGTTTCTACAACGGTCTCAGCCACCGTCTTCGCTACGGGATGGGGCCAGCTGAGTATACTACCTTGCAGGTAATTAGAATACAGTGTGATGTGAGTAAGTGTAATCCATAAGTGAGTATTAATGTGAGTTTGTGAGTATGTTTTGCGGGGCATGACTGACATCCTAAATCCAGGAGTGCTATCATGCCGCTGCTAAGGTTGAGATTACCGTCCGACTGAGGGACGAGGAGAATGCGCACAAGCGCAAGGCCATGAGCGAGGGCCAGAGTCCACAGGGGTACGGGGGAGGAAAGAAGAAGAAGAAGCCTTATCCCCAGCCCCAGAAGAGTCAGCACCAGGGTGACAAGGGCCAAGCCCAGATCACCACAGCTGAGGAGCCACTGAAGCTCACATATGCATACGCGGCGAAACCCCTACGCTCTTACCCGCCTAAGGGTAATTATTTAATCATGTGTGACAAGTTGAAGTGTATGTTGTTAAGTTATGAAGTAAGTACTGATTGTGTACTGTGATAGCAGCTAGCACGGGTTCTGGACCGGAGCGCCACTACTACTGTAAGTGGTGTAACGGAGACCACCCCGGCAAAGACTATAAAGGAAATGACGTGCAGTGTCGCTACTGCGAGAAGTGGGGTCACCGTGACTATGAGTGTTACCGGAACCCCAACAGCAGAGTCAACAAGCCCAAGGGGCAGTGGAAGGGTAAGGCCACAACGACCATCGATGGCCCGAAGTCGGCTAACCAGCCACCCACAGATCAGAGGCACACTGATTCCCAGAAGGGGGAAGGGTCGGGACCTAGCAAGGCCGCCCTGAATGTGGTGGACCGGTCTGAGGCGCCAGGGCCCTCTACTAGACCAGGTACCGCCTAAACTGTTGAGTGAAATAAGTGATTGCATACCGCATTTCATGCATGTGTGTGTTAGTGAGTCCAAGTGTACTACCATGTGAGTAAAGAATTAAAGTATAATGTGAAAGTCACCTAATTAGATAATTCTAAACTTAAAGGAGCCTTCAATATTTGTTATCCAATTCCACCCACACCAAACCCTGAAGAAACCACCATCAACATCACCGACTTTCCAATAGAGCAATGTGAGGTCATCCAACTAGGTACGATACTCTTAAATGGATACCTGACACCGGAAGCACAAATCCACATCATCAGGCGATGCAATGAACTGGGAGCAACACCCGGAGGATTCTACATACCCGAATACCCGAGTGGGTCGAGAATGAAATTGAAGATGATGTGCATGGGTAAGGACTGGAATCCTTACACCAAGACATATCAAGAAGTGCGAGCCGAAGATGGAGCAACTGTACCGATGATACCTGAGGAGTTCCTTGCGGTCGTTAACCACGCCGTGGAAATTGCCCAGAAAGTTGAAACGGATTCAATTCCAAGTGTTAAAGCAGAATTATGCATTGTGAACTTCTACCAGAAAGGTGGACGGTTGGGTTTACACCAAGATAAGGATGAGTCACCCGAGTCTCTAAGTAAGGGAGTACCCGTGGTGTCTTGGTCCATTGGTGACACCGCAGTGTTTGTGTACGGCGAGCAGAAGCGTGTTGATCTCGCGAAGAAGTTAGTGTTGAAATCAGGAGATGTGTTAATCATGGGTGGGCAGTCAAGGATGCTATATCATGGCATCAAGATGATCAAACTGAATACCGCACCATCGGCAGTGATCAATGCCACACACATGAAACCCGGACGTTTGAATTTGACCTTCAGACAGTTTTAAAGCCTTGTATAATCATGTAATGTGTTAAACCAGTGTATGTTAAGGATGTTGTATGTGTTAGTTATGTCAGAGATGTAAACCACCTTGTGGTGTAAAGAGAATGTTAATCAATAAAGTGGAGTTGTTCGAAGTATATCAACCGTGTTATTACCAAATACTTATTAGTTTGCCAATGAATTAGGCTGTGCACTCGGAACGGGAGGTATACTGGGTGTCTGCAATGAGGCAGAAGCCGGCAAGAGCGGCACAATCCTCACCGGTACCTTCCCAGTCAATGGCGTGGACGCTTCGATCTTGTTCGACTCCGGAGCCTCTCATACATTTATTTCGCTATCCTTTGCGAAGAGGCTGAGGTTAGACGGTGATGAGATGCCAGACTTCCTAGTCACTCTCCCGTCGAAAGAGCGGATCAGGTGTACCCGCTACCACCGAGATGTTGTTGTACGAATCAGAGATGAAGAGTTTCCGATCGACTTGATAGAGTTCGACGGACTTGGTTTTGATGTGATTGTCGGGATGAACTGGTTGGAGCGGTACAAGGGCAGAATCCTGTGTGCCGAGCATCGTCTGCTTCTTCGGAGTCCATCTGGGGTTACTATATCTTACCGTCAGAGGCCCAGGGAGCCTTCGACTCAAATCATCACCGCCATGGCTATGTATCGTGAACTACGACGAGGGAATGATGTATACCTCTGCTATGTCCAGGACATAGAGAGAGACCCATAGTTTAGCCCAGATGTGCCAGTAGTGTCGGAGTTCCCTGATGTATTTCCTAAGGAACTGCCGGGCATGCCGCCAGCACAGGAAGTTGAGTTTGAAATTGATTTGGTTCCGGGCACCGGACCAATTGCGAAGGCGCCCTATCGTATGGCTCCAGCAGAAATGACAGAGCTCAAGGAGTAGTTGAGAGACCTACTCGACAAGGGATTTATCCGCCCTAGCGTTTCACCATGGGGAGCGCCGGTCCTCTGCGTGAAGAAGAAGGACGGTAGTCTCCACCTGTGTATTGACTATCGAGAACTTAATGCAGTTACGGTGAAGAACCGTTACCCTTTACCACGCATTGACGACTTATTTGATCAGTTGAGAGGAGCATTAGTATTCTCCAAGATAGATCTACGATCCGGATACCATCAGATTGCCATCCGTGACAGTGACATTGAGAAGACAGCATTCAGAACCAGATATGGACATTATGAGTTTACGGTTATGCCATTTGGTTTATCCAATGCACCAGCTAAGTTCATGGACTTAATGAACCGCTTGTTTCAAGATCAGTTGGACAAGTCAGTGGTAGTCTTCATCGACGATATTCTTGTGTACTCGAAATCGAGAGTTGAGCATGAAAGCCACCTGAGAAATGTGTTACAAACATTGAGAAAGAATCAGTTGTATGCGAAATTTTCAAAGTGTGAATTTTGGTTGGACCAAGTATCCTTTCTTGGACATGTGATTTCTGAGGCCGGGATCGCTGTTGATCCGGCAAAGATAGATGCAGTGTCTCGAAGACAGTTACCGACATCCGGAGCTTCCTCGGTCTGGCAGGTTATTTTAGGAGGTTTGTGAAGGACTTCTCCAGTGTCTCGAAGCCGATGACTTCCTTGATGAAGAAGGATGCTCCATTCGAGTGGACAGATGACTGCGAGAGTTCTTTTTAGAGTCTCAAGGATGCTCTGACATCTGCACCAGTACTGACTATACCAGACGGTCCAGATGGTTTTGAGGTCTATTGCGACGCATCAGGCAGAGGTATGGGTTGTGTGTTGATGCAACACGGGAAGGTCGTAGCATACGCCTCCTGACAGCTGAAGAAGCATGAAGAAGCATGAAGAGAACTATCCTACCCACGATTTAGAACTGGGTGCCATTGTCTTCGCATTGAAGATATGGCGACATTACTTGTATGGGGTAAGTGTGACAATTTATTCTGACCACAAAAGTTTGAAGTACTTGTTCACTCAGAAGGAGTTGAACATGAGACAAAGAAGGTGGGTCGAGTTCCTAAACGACTACGACATCAATCTGCAGTATAAAGAGGGTAAGGCAAATGTGGTAGCTGACGCATTGAGTCACCGAGCACACTCTCTCCATTTGCTAGTCTCTTATACTGGCTTGGTTGAAGAGGTGCGGAGTGCTCAGATGACGGATCAGTATATGTTGGAGATCAGGCAGAAACTTATTGATGGCACATTCGAGGGTCAGAAGTACGACTTCCGACTCCACGATGATGACCTGATTAGGCTCAATGGCCGACTGTGTATTCCGAGGAGTAGCGCTGAACCGAAGGAGCGCATACTGAGTGAATCCCATTGTTCTACGACTTCGATTCACCCCGGAGCTTCAAAAATGTATAAGGGTAGGAAACGTTATTTTTGGTGGACTGGAATGAAAAAGGATGTGAATGATTATGTATTGAGGTGTCTCACTTGCCAGAAGGTCAAGTTTGAGCACCGACGGCCTGGTGGTATGGTACAGCCAATGCCAGTGCCTGAGTGGAAGTTCCATGACATTTCTATGGACTTCGTAGTAGGGCTTCCGCCTACAAGGGGAGGCCTGAACATGATTTGGGTTGTTGTTAACCGACTGACCAAGGTGGCTCGATTCATACCGATGAAGGACACCTGGAAAGTGGAAAAACTAGCAGAGCTCTTTGATAGAGAGATTGTAAGACATCATGGGGTACCGAAAACAATTGTGTCTGACAGGGATACCAGATTCCTCACAAGGTATTGGAAATCCACACGGGAAGCGCTTGGTACCGAGCTGAAGCTAAGTACAGCGTTCCACCCATAGACAGATGGTCAGAGTGAGCGTACCATCCAGACACTTGAGGATATGTTACGTGCATGTGCACTTGACTTTCAGACCAGCTGGATTGATAAGTTACATCTGATCGAGTTTAGTTACAACAATAGTTACCATGCTTCGATCAAGATGTCTCCCTTCCAGGCGTTGTACGGTAGACCATGCCGCATGCCATTATGCTGGGATGAGCCGAGTGAGACGGTCATTATAGGACCAGAGTATCTGGAACAAGTTCAAGCAGAAGTACGACAGATCCGGGCTAACATGAAGTCAGCTCAGGATAGGCAGAAATCATACGCCGATGTGCGCAGACGTGACCTGGAGTTCGCTGTGGGCGATCAGGTATTTCTGAGGGTATCCCCCATGAAGGGAGTGTTTCGTTTTGGCCAGAAAGGCAAGTTGAGCCCGAAATATGTGGGGCCTTATGTTGTGACGGAGCGGATCGGCCCGGTAGCTTACAGACTGGATTTACCCGCCGAGCTGGGCAAGGTACATGATGTATTTCATGTGTCCCAGTTGAAGAAATATATGTCTCATCCGTCTCATGTGCTTCAGCCTGAAAGGCTAACATTAAAGCCGACCATGCGATCAGTGGAGACTCCGGTACGGATTCTGGATACTAAGACTCAAGACACTCGCCATAAGTCTGTGAGACTGGTGAAGGTTCTCTGGTCTAACCAGGATGTCGAGGAGGCCACTTGGGAGCTGGAAGCTAAGATGAAGGCGAAGTACCCGTCATTGTTTACTTCTTAGTGTTTATGTGTATAGGGTACGGGGCGTACCCCTTTTAAGGGGGGTAGAGCCGTTTCGGTTATGTGTGTACGACGTGTATTTAAATACATCGTCTATGTTATGTTGTTATGTTACAGACCGTTGTGTATGAATGATGTTATGTTATTTGGACCTTGTGTCCGATGTTATGTAAGTATGTTGTAAATGTTGTTATGGAAGTATTGTTTTATGAGAATTCCCGTGTCCTTTTCTAATATTTAGGATATGTGGAAGTGTGAACTTTGGGGACAAAGTTCTTTTAAGGGGGGTAGATTGAAATACCCCAAACCTTAGTATGTTGTTTAAGCATTTAAATATGGTATATTAAGACTAGAAAGAGTCTTAGAAACATTAGTAAACAATTTAAACCGTAGGAAACAAAATAAATACCTTAAAGTTAATTAGGGCTAAAATGTGCTCTAAGCTTGGGATAAGCTTGGATAAGACCTAATAAGCCTATCAAGACTTCTTTTAGGTGTTAATGAACATATTAAACCAATTACCAAAGAAAACCAAGCCTGAAAACAAGTTAAAACACAAAATGTGCTTTAAGGAGTCTTAAAGCACATTTTTGAAAAATTGTCTTGTAAATGAGTTTTGAATGGCTAAATGTCCATCACTACTCTTTAATTAATATGTGTACTACTTAGTATCACATTTGGAAGTCTATATCAATGGGAAATCAAAAATTTCACATCTATGTGCCTTGTTTTTATGAATAGTAATTAAATAACCAAGTTTTTAACATATGTCAATGTAAGTAATTTAATTGGTCAACAAAGACTAAAATACCCTATAATTGGGGGCCGGTTTTCTTATAAGGGATGAGTCATCCCCTTGTTAATTTGATAAGAAAGGAAAGTGATAAAGTAAACACTATTTACTTTACTACTTAAGTATCAAAACTAGTTAAGTCTTCTTCATTCTCTCATTTCCCTTGTTCCCACCGTCTTCTACCTTCCTTCTTTCTCTCATTTCCGATTCTTCATCTTCAATCACTTGTAATTCCTAGCTCACTTTGCCAAATCAAATAACTAAGGCCACCATTCTCTTTGTCTTGCCAAGCTCTTCAACTTCATCCTTTCAAAATCTCAAGAGCTCCATTTTGGTGCCAAGAGGAATCTCCATGGGAGGAGCTTGAGCTCACCTTTTCACATATTATTGTTCTCCTTTGCTTCTAGGTAAGGAAACTCAAATAAAAACACCATTTCCTTCTTGTTTTGATGTTGACCGAGAATCACCATTGATGGGGTTCTTTATATTGCTTTGTTCTAGCTTCATTTCAACCTTTCATGGACTAGGTGGAGTCCTCTCTTGCTACATATCCAAACTCTCTTTCATATCCAAGGTAAAACAACTATCTTAATGTTTTAAAACAATGTATAACCTAGGGTTTACAATGAGATGAATCATAAAGCTTGTATACTCATTTTATCATTTGTGTAATGTTTAGAAGTTGACAAGCAACTAGAGCCTTGCCGATTTTAGTCAAGGAAACAAGAAAGAAGTTGTGAGGAAAAGAGGTAAATATGCTAACCTAATATAGTTTAATGTCTTAGGAGAAATGAGCTTATATTGCTTGTTAAAACTACTTAAAGAGCCAATGGTGAATGACTTAGTAAAATGCTCTCAAGGAGACTATTAAAGGGCACATGTGTTGTTGTATGTATTTGCAGGTCAAAGGCAAATATAATGTGGGAAATTCAGTGTTTATGGTTTGTGCAATTTAAGGGCCTAAGAGCCATGTTATTTAAGGGCCTAAGTGCCAAGCAATTTAAATTATGCACTATATTGTGATGTGGTGTTAAATGAGTGAAGTTTTGTGTACAAGAATGTTCTTGATGGATTTTAGTGTTCTTGGATGTTTAATGGTGAAAACAATGTGTTTTGGCTTGGTAATGTTCTAGGAGAACCCATGTTGAAATTTAGATAATGTATAAGAAGTTTTAGGTGTTTAAAATGAGTTTTGGAGAGTAAGGAAGTGTTTTGAAAGGTTAAGTGTTCTACTAGTGAAAGAATCATGCATTAAGGTATTCTAAGAGATAAAAAGGACTTAGGCAATGTTTTAGAGGATTTAAAATGCAAGTGAGTGTTTTGGGATATTTCAAGATCATGGTGAGATTGTGCTTAGGACTTGTGCAATGTTGGTGAATAAGGAAGAAGTGATTTGTTGCATGGAGGAGCTATAAACTTGTAAAGATGTACAAGGAGTTTGGTTAGGAAGAAAAGATGCTTGGGAGATGATGTGTAGTAGTGAGAAAACACTTGGGGAATAGTGGAAGTTATAGGTATGAAACACCACCTAGAAACTTAGTGAAAAACATTACAAGTGTAAACCTTTTATAAGAATTTGTGTAATGTTTGAGGAGGATTTTAGTGAATGATTTAAGGAGTATAATGGAGGTCTTAAGGTGTGTTTGAAGTGCCCAAATAAGGTTAGAACATACTAGGATATATGAGGTGAAGTTTGGAGTTAAATGGGCAATTTAAAACAAGGGTCTGGAGCAGACCGACCTTGGGGACCGGACCTGTAAGGTCGGTCGAGCCCAGTTTACCCTGCGAGAAATGGTCTCTGGAATGGACCGACCTTGGGGACCGGACTTGCAAGGTCGGTCGGGCATGGATTTTTAGTACGGATTGAGTCTCTGGAATAGACCGACCTTGGGACCGGACTTACAAGGTCGGTCATGCCTAAATTTTTGTACGTAAGTGAGTCTCGGGAATCGACCGATCTTGCGACCGGACTTGCCAAGATCGGTCGGGCCTGAGTTTTCAAAGGAAAGAAACTTTCGGGAATAGACCGAAATTGTGACCGAACTTGCAAGGTCGGTCGGAGTAGAATTTTTGACGGTAATGTGTTCTGGAATGGACCGACCTTGTGTAAGGTCGGTCGGTAAGTTCGGTCGGACCCAAAACTTGTAAAAATAAAAACAAACAAAGTGTAGCTTAAGTAGTTAACCCTAGGGGGTATAATGTAGGTAATCAAGGATAAGTTTGGGCATTAAAACATGTCATATAAACATGTTAAACACTTAGTAAATTTGAAGTTAAGTAAGTTAATTAACCGACATTCTTAATTATGTATAGGAGTGGCCTACGGTGAAAATCAATCGAAGCAAGGACCAAGGTATGGTTTTCTTGCAGTCTGTTGCTATAACACCCCTACTACGCAATAACATTACTTGAAATTGCAGCGGAATTTAAACAACTAAACAATAACTAAACGATTGGTGCTACAACGCTGTCAACCACCCACGTGGTTAACAAGGCTGAATAAATACAAGTGTATCGGTCTGATGAAGACTCCCGAGCATAGAACTAATAATCACATATACATAAACATAATACCGAGTATTTACTTACATCCTTCACTGTAAACCATCACTGTAAACTGTTCACAACCAAAATATATAACGCCACGGGAGCACAGGCGCATCCCGGGCCCAACATCCAAAAGTAATCAAAAGTAATCCTGCATCCTAGAATCTAAAGCCATTCCGCTTCTTCGATCCTCATCCTGCAGTAAAAGAGATATGGAGCCCCCGAGGGGGTCAGCAACCCTTGGCTGGTATGGTTAACGCGCAGCCCATCGGCTACCGGGATACACGCAACTAATTGACATGGTGACATGGCATTCATTTTAAAACACACAACTTATACATATTTCATAACATGGATATCGTACACAACATCACACATATCACACAAGAACAATTCCTTTAAGGAAGAGAACTAACACAATTAGTTCCCATGAAGAGCCTAGAGAATGTTGCCATACTCATGCCAAGCTCGTTACATAACTCGTCACCGTCCTGTTAGATTGAACGGATAACTTAACACAAGGTGCCTCGGATATAGTGATCCAAGCACACCGAAACAACACATAGTATGCCCCTGTGGCCCGACGTGAGTCAGTAAAATAGCCTTGGTTAAGCTAAAGGGAAGGTTGGAAACCAAATTGGAAAAACAACCATAACATACAAAGAGAATCGAACCGGTTATGACATCGACACTCATACTCACACGCGTGGCCGGAACAGACCGGACTCCTCACTTCCCCCGTTAGCACTTGTTAGTAGTTCATCATTGAACTCAATAAACAATTCACAATAATAGGTCAAGTCTTGTTAGACACACACAAGGGAAGAGAGAGTCATACTTAACAACATAATAATATTTAACAACTGTAAACTCTTTACATGGTTTAATCTTACAAGGTCATTAACACACAGAAAAACAAACAACACACAAGCCGGTGTAAACCGGTAGGCAACAGACTGCAAGAAAACCATACCTTAGTCCTTGCTTCGATTTGTTTCAACCGTAGGTCACCCCTATACATGATTAATAACATCGGTTAATTAAACGTACTAGTCCGTCAGTAGCTTATTACTTTACATTTCTAGTTATTTTACTTTCACACTTGTTATTACTTTTCACCATTTTAATTGCCATTATAACACTCCTAGCATGTCTTAATTAACCTCATATCATCATTACTAACTAATAACCATTTTTAGACAACTTTTCCTAACCTTAAACAACATTTTTGGCCAAAACAGTGGCATGTCCGAACTTGTGTCCAGACTTCCCAAGTTCGGACGCAAGCCGTGACTTAAAACTGAAAACAGACGCATGTCCGAACATGTGTCCGGACTTCGGAAGTTCGGACATGGGTCGAGGAAAATTCAAAGTAAAACCTCATGTGTCCGAACCTGTGTCCGGACTTCCGAAGTTCGGACACAGTTCGAGACTCTGAGAATTTTTACGCAACAGGGCCTGTTCGAACGTCCATGTCCAGACAGATGTTCGGACAAGCCAAAACACTCATTTTCTTAGCCTTTAAACACTTAACCAATTTTCACCAAACTTCTCCTAAAGCCTCATAATGTCTTCTAACATCATTTGGTACACTTACACCCTCATACAACATCCATAAAACTCATTTTCTATCTCCTTAAACACTTACTCACTTCATACCAAAATTCCTACACTTATGATATTTTCTCCTTGGTTTTCTAAGTGGTGGTTTCATACCTACGATAACCACTATGCCAACAATGTTTCCTCACACTACTACATCACGCCCAAGCATCTTTTCTTCCTAAACAACTCCTTGAACATCTTTACAAGTTTATAGCTTCCATGCAACAAATCACTTCATCCTTTTTTTTTCACCAACAATCCACAAGTCCTAAATACAATCTCACTATGATCATGAAATGTCCCTAAACAATCTTTTGCAATCTAAAACCTCTAGAACATTACCTAAGCCCTTTTACATCTTTAAACACCTTAATGCATGTTTCTTTCACTAGGAAAACACTTAACCATTCTAAACATTTCCTAGCTTACCAAACTCATTTTAAACCCTTAGAACTTCTTGTTTCTTACCTAAATTTTGACATGAACTCTCCTAGAACATTACTAACCCAAAACACATTGTTTTCACCATTAAACAACCAAGAACACTAAAATCCATCAAACACATTCTTATACACAAACTTCACACATTTAGCACTACATCACAACATAGTGCATAATTTAAATTGCATGGCACTTAGGCCCTTAAATAACATGGCTCTTAGGCCCTTAAGATGCATAAATCTTAAACACTGAATTTCCAATATATTGCCTTTGACCTGCAAATACACTCAACAATACATATGCCTTTTACTAAGCCCTTGAGAGCATTCTTCTAAGTCGTTCACCATTGGCTCCTTAGATCATTTTCATAAGCAATACAAGCTCGTTTCTCCTAAGACTTTAAACCACATTAGGTTAGCACATTTACCTCTTTTCCTCACAAACTTCTTTCTTGTTTCGTTGACTAAATTGGCAAGGCTTTTAGTTGCTTGTCAACTTCTAAACATTATACAAATGATATAATGAGTATACAAGCTTTATGCTTCATCTCATTGTAAACCCTAGGTTTTACATTGTTTCAAAAGCATTAAGATAGTTGTTTTACCTTGGTATTTGAAGAGAGTTTGAATATCTATCAAGAGAGGACTCCACCTAGTCCTTGAAAGGTTGGAATGAAGCTAGAACAAGGCAATATAATGAGCACCATTAATGGTGATTCTCGGTCAAGATAAAAACATGGAAGAAACATCACTTTTCTTTGAGATTCCTTACCTAGAAGCAAAGGAGATCAATAATATGTAGAAATATAAGCTCAAGCTCCTTCAATGGTGGAACTCCATGGCACCGAAATGGTGGTCTTGAAGTTTTGAGAAGATAGGAATGAAGAGCTTGATGAGAGGAAGAGATGGTGGTGTTTGTTTTTTTTTTATGAGCTAGGAATTACAAGTGATCAAAGATGGAGTTTTGGTGTGTACTATTGCAACCGTGAATGAGAATGAGAAGAGTAGAAGATCTTGGAGGCTTGAATGAAAAAAAAATAAATGATGAGTTTTGCTTTTAGAAGATATTTGTAGTTATTAAAGCAAATCTACTTAATTAGTCATCTTTATTTACTTAACATGTTTAGCAAGAGTGGTGAGTCACCACACTTTAAAAAAACCGGCCCCCTTTATGCTCTTATGGGTATTTTAGTCTTCATTGATCATTTAATTACTTATAATAACATATGTTACAAACTAGCTTATTAAAGTTACTATTCATAAAACAAGGCACATAGAATGAAATTTTTGATTTCCCATTGATATAGACTTCCAAATGTGATACTATATAGTACACATGTTAATTAAAGATAATGATGGACATTTAGCCATTCAAAACTCATTTACAAGACAATTTTTCAAAAATGTGCTTTAAGACTCCTTAAAGCACATTTTGTGTTTTAAACTAACTTGTTTTCAAGCTTGGTTTTCTTTGCTAATTGGTTTAATATGTTCATTGTATATAAATAAGGTCTTGGTAAGTTCATTAAGTCTTACCCAAGCTTATCCCAAGCTTAGAACACTTTGGCCTTTATTGACCTTAAAGCACATTTTGTGTTTTCGATGATTTAAATTGCTTACTAATGTTTCTAAGACTCTTTTTAGTCTTACCACCCCGCCTTATTTTAGTGTTTAAACAACATAACTAGGTTTGGGGTATTTCAATCTACCCCCCTTAAAAGAACTTTGTCCCCAAGTTCATACTTCCTCATATCCTAAATATTAGAACACGGGAACACATATCAACAACACTTCCATAACAACATTAACAACACATCTTTACATAAATCGGACACCAGGTCCAAACAACAAAACATCACAACAATCCCATTCAGACTCAGCGGTCTGTAACATAACAACATACCAATATGACAACACACACACAGACAATGTATCCAAATACATGTCAACACACATAACCGAAACGGCTTCTCTACCCCCTTAAATAGGGGTACGCCCTGTACCCTATACATACAAACGCTAAAGTAAACAATGACGGGTACTTCGCCTTCATCTTATCTTCCCCAGCTCCAAGTGGCCTCCTCAACTCCTGTTAGCCAGAGAACCTTCACCAGTCTCACATACTTATGGCGAGTGTCTCGAGTCTTAGTATCCAGAATCCGTACGGAGTCTCCACTGATCGCATGGTCGGCTCTAAAGTTAGCCTTTTCAGGCTGAAGTACATGAGACGGATGAGACATATATTTCTTCAACTGGGACACATGAATACATCATGTACCTTGCCCAGCTCGGCGGGTAATCAATCTGTAAGCTACCGGGCCGATCCGCTCCGTCACACATATGGCCCCACATATTTCGGGCTCAACTTGCCTTTCTGGCCAAAACGAAACACTCCCTTCATGGGGGACTCTCAAGAATACCTGATCGCCCACGGCGAACTCCAGGTCACGTCTGCGCACATCTGCGTACACTTTTGTGTATCCTGTGCTGCCTTCATGTTAGCCCGGATCTCTAGCGAACTTCTGTCTGAACTTGTTCCAGATACTCTGTCCTATAATGACCGTCTCACTCGAATCATCCCAGCATAATGGCGTGCGCATGGTCTACCGTACAAAGCTTGGAAAGGAGACATCTTGATCGAAGCATGGTAACTGTTGTTTGTTGTAGCTAACTCGATCAGATGTAACTTATCAATCCAGCTGTCTGAAAGTCTAGTGCACATGCACGTAACATATCCTCAATGTCTGGATGGTGTGCTCACCTCTGACCATCTGTTCTGTGGGTGGAACGCTGTACTTGCTTACTTCGCCTCGGTACAAGCGCTTCCCGTGTGGATTCCAGTACCTGGAGAGGAATCTGGTATCCCTGTCAGACATATAGTCTTCGGTACTCCATGGTGCCGAACAATCTCCCTATCAAAGAGCTTTGCAAGTTTTTGCCACTTCCAGGTGTCCTTCATCGGTATGAATCGAGCCACCTTGGTCAGTCGGTCCCAACAACCCAAATCATATTCATACTCCCCTTTTAGGCGGAAGCCCTACTACGAAGTCCATAGAAATATCATGGAACTTCCACTCAGGCACTGGCATTGGCTGTACCATACCACCAGGCCGTCGGTGCTCAAACTGACCTTCTGACAGTGAGACACCTCAACACATGTCATTCACCATCCTTTTTCATTCTAGTCCCAAAAAAATCTTTTCATACTCTTATACATCTTTTGAGCTCCGGGGTGAATCGAAGTAGTAGAACAATGGGATTCACACAATATGCGCTCCTTCAGCTCAGCGCTACGCTACTCCTCGGTATACACAGTCGGCCATTAAGCTAATCAGGTCCATCATCGTGGAGTCTGAAGTCGTACTTCTGACCCTCAAATGTGCCATCAATAAGCTTCTGTCTAATCTCCATCATATACTGATCCGTCATCTGACACTCTCCGCACCTCTTCAACCAAGCTAGAATGAGAGACTAGCGAATGGGAGAGGTTGCTCGCGACTCAGTGCGTCAGCTACCACATTTGCCTTCCCTCCTTATATTGGCAAGGTTAATGTCCTAGTCGTTTAGAAATTCACCCACCTTCTTTGTCTCATGTTTCAACTCCTTCTGAGTGAACAAGTACTTTAAACTCTTGTGGTCAGAATAAATCGTCACACTTACCCCATCAAGTGATGTCGCCATATCTTCAATGCGAAGACAATGGACCCAATTCTAAGTCATGGGTGGGTAGTTCTCTTCATGCTTCTTCAGCTGTCGGGAGCGTAAGCTACGACCTTCCCGTGTTGGCATCAACACACAACCCAATACCTCTGCCTGATGCGTCGCATAGACCTCAAAACCATCTGGACCGTCTGGTAAAGTCGGACTGGTGCAGATGTCAGACATCCTTGAGACTCTGGAAAGAAGTCTCACATTCGACTGTCCACTCGAATGGTGCAATCCTTTTTCATCAAGGAAGTCATCGGCTTCAAGAACACTGGAGAGTCCTTCACAAACCTCCTATAATATCCTGTCAGACCGAGGAAGCTCCTGATATCGGAACTTGTCTTCGCCTAGGCCAGGTGTGCACTGCATCAATCTTGCCGGATCAACAGCGATCCCGGCCTCAGAAATCACATGACCAAGAAGGATACTTGGTTCAACCAAACTCACACTTTGAAAATTAGCATACAACGATTCTTTCTCAATGTCTGCAACACACTTCTCAGGTGGCTTTTCGTGCTCACCATCTCGATTTCGAGTATACAAGTATATCGTCGATGAAGACTACCACTGACTTGTCCAACTGATCTTGGAACAAGCGGTTCATTAAGTCCATGAACTTGGCTGGTGCATTGGATAAGCCAAATGGCATAACCGTAAACTCATAATGTCCATACCTCGTCCTGAATGCTGTCTTCTCAATATCACTGTCACGAATAGCAATCTGATGGTATCCAGATCGTAGATCTATCTTGGAGAATACTGATGCTCCCCTCAACTGATCAAATAAGTCGTCGATACGTGGTAAAGGGTAACGGTTCTTCACCGTAACTGCATTCAGCTCTCGATAGTCAATACACAGGCGGAGGCTACCGTCCTTCTTCTTCACGAAGAGGACCGGCACTCCCCATGGTGAAACGCTAGGGCGGATAAATCCCTTGTCAAGTAGGTCTCTCAGCTGCTCCTTGAGCTCAGTCATTTCTGCAGGAGCCATACGGTAGGGCGCCTTCGCAATTGGTCCGGTGCCCGGAACCAAATCGATCTCAAACTCAACTTCCCGTGCTGGCGGCATGCCCGACAGTTCCTTAGGAAATACATCAGGAAACTCCGACACTACCGGCACATCAGGACTAAACTCTGGGTCTCTCTCTATGTCCTGGACATAGCAGAGGTATACATCACTCCCTCATCGTAGTTCACGACACATAGCCATGGCGGTGATGACCTGAGTCGAAGGCTCCCTGGGCCTCTGGCGGTAAGATATAGTAACCCCAGACGGACTCCGAAGAAGCGGACGATGCTCGGCACACAGGATTCTGCCCTTGTACCGCTCCAACCAGTTCATCCCGACAATCACATCAAAACCAAGCCCGTCGAACTCTATCAGGTCGATCGGAAATTCTTCACCTCTGATTCTCACAACAACATCTCGGTGGTAGCGGGTACACCTGATCCGCTCTTTCGACGGGAGAGTGACTAGGAAGTCTGGCATCTCATCACCGTCTAACCTCAGCCTCTTCGCAAAGGATAGCAAAATAAATGTACGAGAGGCTCCGGAGTCGAACAAGATCGAAGCGTCCACGCCATTGACTGGAAAGGTACCGGTGAGGATTGTGCCGCTCTTGTTGGCTTCTGCCTCATTGCAGACACTCAGTATACCTCCCGTTCCGAGAGCACAGCCTAATTCATTGGCAAACTAATAAGTATTGGGTAACAACACGGTTGATAAATTTTAAACAACTCCACTTTATTCATTAACACACTCTTTTTACAACATTCGTTGGCTTATACTGTCGCCACAATTAATACTTACAACATCCTTAACATACACTGGTTTATCACATCACATAATTATACAAGGCTTTAAAACTGTCTGAAGGTCAAATTCAAACGTCCGGGTTTCATGTGTGTGGCATTGATCACTGCCGATGGTGCAGTATTCAGTTTGATCTTCTTGATGCCATGGTATAGCATCCTCGACTGCCCACCCATGATTAGTACATCTCCTGATTTCAACACTAGCTTCTTTGCGAGATCAGCACGCTTCTGCTCGCCGTACACAAACACTGCGGTATCACCAATGGACCAAGACACCACGGGTACTCCCTTACTTAGAGACTCGGGTGACTCATCCTTATCTTGGTGTAACCCTAACCGTCCACCTTTCTGGTAGAAGTTCACAATACACAGATCTGCTTTCACATTTGGAATTGAATCCGTTTCAACTTGCTGAGCAATTCCCACGGCGTGGTTAACGACCGCAAGGAATTCCTCAGGTATACTTGGTACAGTTGCTCCATCTTCAGCTCGCACTTCTTGATATGTCTTGGTGTAAGGGTTCCAGTCCTTACCCATGCACATCATCTTCAATTTCATTCTTGATCCGCTCGGGTACTCGGGTGTGTAGAAACCTCCAGGTTTCGCTCCAAGTTCGTTGCATCGTCTGATGATATGGATTTGTGCTTCCGGTGTCAGGTATCCATTTAAGAGTATCGTACCTGGTTGGATGACCTGACATTGCTCCATTGAGAAGTCGGTGATGTTGATGGTGGTTTCCTCAGGGTTTGGTGTGGGTGTGATTGGATAGCAAATATTGAAGGTTCCTAGATTTCCAAATTACCTATTTAGGTGACTTTCACACTATACTTTAATTGTTTACTCACATGGTTGCTTACTTAAACTCACTAACACACATGCATGAAATGCGATATGCAAACACTTATTTCACTCAACAGTTTAGGCGGTACCTGGTCTAGAAGAGGGCCCTGGCGCCTCAGACCGGTCCACCACATTCAGGGCGGCCTTGCCGGACCCCGACCCCTTCCCCTTCTGGGAATCTGTGTACCTCTGATCTGGGGGTGGCTGATTCGCCGTCTTCGGGCCATCGGTGGTCGCAGTGGCCTTACCCTTCCATTGCTCCTTGGGCCTGTAGTTTCTACTGTTCGGGTTCTGCCAGCACTCATAGTCGCGGTGCCCCATCTTTTTGCAGTATCGACACTGCACATCATTACCCTTGCAGTCCTTGCCGGGGTGGTCTCCGTTACACCACTTGCAGTAATAGTGGCTCTCCGGTCCAGAGCCCGTGCTAGCTGCTAACACATCACACACTCAGTACATACTTCACAAGTTAAACACACACTAGATTTCGCTATTGGAATTTATTAATTACCCTTGGGTGGGTAAGAGCGTAAAGGCTTGGCCGCATATGCGTAGGTGAGCTGCAGAGGCTCCTCAGCAGTGGTGGTCTGGGTCTGGCCCTTGCCACCCTGTTGCTGTCCTTTCTGGGACTGGGGGTATGACTTCTTCTTCTTTCCTCCCCATTGCCCTTGCGTGCCTTGGCCCTCGCTCATGGCCTTGCGCTTGAGCGCACTCTCCTCGTCCCTCAGACGGACGGTGATCTCCACAATTGCAGCGGCATGGTAGCACTCCTATATTTAGGGTGTCAGTTATGCCCCGCCAAACAAATTCACGTCACATTAACACATTTTACATACTTATTCACATCACACTGTAGTCCCATTACCTGCAAAGTAGTATATCCGGTTGGCCCCATGCCATAGCGTAGGCGGTAGCTCAGTTCGTTGTAGAAACGGTTCACAAGAATCCGGTCTGAGTAACCCAGATCCGGCAGCAGGTGGATAAGTCCGATGAAGGCTGAGTAGTACTCATCTACCGTCATCTTATCCCCTTGCCTCAGATTGTCCAACTCCAGGCGCTTGGCCTCTTGCACGTGTATCGGGTAGTACTTGGCTCGCAACAGAGCCGTGTACTCCCTCCACTGAAAGGTCGGGTCAGCAACTCTGCCCTCCCGTACTAACTTCCACCGGCTCTGTGCCGAACCCTTCAAGTAGTATGCGGCAAGTCGAACCTTGACCTCCTCAGGCACCGCCAAGGTCTCGAAGGCAGTCTCCATCTCGGAGATGTACGCCTCCAGCTTACGAGGGTCGGTCTCCCCACTGAATGATGGTGGCCTCAGATCAACCAACGCCTTGACCCAGTTGGTCTCTCGTGGCGGTGGCGGTGGTGGTTGTACTCCGGGCTGTTGCCCCTGCTGCATCGCAGCTACCAATTGGGGTACCATCTGGGCTACGGCGGCTGCTACTGCCTCAGCCATAACCTGAGCCATAGTATTCTCGCCCTGGTCACCCGTATCTCCAGTACCGTGTCCGCGGCCTCTACCTCTCGGTCGACCTGACATCTGAATTCACATGAACATTCATTAGCAATATGCTTGCACACTTATCGGTCCAACGGTTGTAACGTTTCCCGACAATAAGGTATCTCCACACTTAGTTAGTGGTTAACCTTTCCATAACTGCTCACTTAGGTAACTGTAGTTAGGTTCCCTAACTCGGTATATTCCTAAGCTCGGTATTCTAGTCATCAGAGCGATACTTCGCTCTGATACCACTTTTTGTAACACCCCTACTACGCACATAACATTACTTGAAAGCGCAGCGGAATTTAAACAACTGAACAATAACTAAACGATTGGTGCTACAACGCCGTCAACCACCCACGTGGTTAACAAGGCTGAATAAATACAAGTGTATCGGTCTGATGAACAGACTCCCGAGCATAGAACTAATAATCACATATACATAAACATAATACCGAGTATTTACTTACATCCTTCACTGTAAACCATCACTGTAAACTGTTCACAACCAAAATATATAACGCCACGGGAGCACAGGCGCATCCCGGGCCCAACATCCAAAAGTAATCAAAAGTAATCCTGCATCCTAGAATCTAAAGCCATTCCGCTTCTTCGATCCTCATCCTGCAGTAAAAGAGATATGGAGCCCCCGAGGGGGTTAGCAACCCTTGGCTGGTATGGTTAACGCGCAGCCCATCGGCTACCGGGATACGCGCAACTAATTGTCATGGTGACATGGCATTCATTTTAAAACACACAACTTATACATATTTCATAACATGGATATCGTACACAACATCACACATATCACACAAGAACAATTCCTTTAAGGAAGAGAACTAACACAATTAGTTCCCATGAAGAGCCTAGAGAATGTTGCCATACTCATGCCAAGCTCGTTACATAACTCGTCACCGTCCTGTTAGATTGAACGGATAACTTAACACAAGGTGCCTCGGATATAGTGATCCAAGCACACCGAAACAACACATAGTATGCCCCTGTGGCCCGACGTGAGTCAGTAAAATAGCCTTGGTTAAGCTAAAGGGAAGGTTGGAAACCAAATTGGAAAAACAACCATAACATACAAAGAGAATCAAACCGGTTATGACATCGACTCCCATACTCACACGCGTGGCCGGAACAGACCGGACTCCTCACTTCCCCCGTTAGCACTTGTTAGTAGTTCATCATTGAACTCAATAAACAATTCACAATAATAGGTCAAGTCTTGTTAGACACACACAAGGGAAGAGAGAGTCATACTTAACAACATAATAATATTTAACAACTGTAAACTCTTTACATGGTTTAATCTTACAAGGTCATTAACACACAGAAAAACAAACAACACACAAGCTGGTGTAAACCGGTAGGCAACAGACTGCAAGAAAACCATACCTTGGTCCTTGCTTCGATTTGTTTCCACCGTAGGTCACCCCTATACATGATTAATAACGTCGGTTAATTAAACGTACTAGTCCGTCAGTAGCTTATTACTTTACATTTCTAGTTATTTTACTTTCACACTTGTTATTACTTTTCACCATTTTAATTGTCATTATAACACTCCTAACATGTCTTAATTAACCTCATATCATCATTACTAACTAATCACCATTTTTAGATAACTTTTCCTAAACTTAAACAACATTTTTGGCCAAAACAGTGGCATGTCTGAACTTGTGTCCGGACTTCCCAAGTTCGGACGCAAGCCGTGACTTAAAACTGAAAACATACGCATGTCCGAACATGTGTCCGGACTTCGGAAGTTCGGACATGGGTCGAGGAAAATTCAAAGTAAAACCTCATGTGTCCGAACCTGTGTCCGGACTTCCGAATTTCGGACACAGTTCGAGACTCTGAGAATTTTTACGCAACAGGGCCTGTCCGAACGTCCATGTCCGGACGGATGTTCGGACAAGCCAAAACACTCATTTTCTAAGCCTTTAAACACTTAACCAATTTTCACCAAACTTCTCCTAAAGCCTCATAATGTCTTCTAACGTTATTTGGTACACTTACACCCTTATACAACATCCATAAAACTCATTTTCTATCTCCTTAAACACTTACTCACTTCATACCAAAATTCCTACACTTATGATATTTTCTCCTTGGTTTTCTAAGTGGTGTTTCATACCTACGATAACCACTATGCCAACAATGTTTCCTCACCACTACTACATCATCTCCCAAGCATCTTTTCTTCCTAAACAACTCCTTGAACATCTTTACAAGTTTATAGCTTCCATGCAACAAATCACTTCATCCTTTTTTTTTCACCAACAATCCACAAGTCCTAAATACAATCTCACTATTATCATGAAATGTCCCCAAACAATCTTTTGCAATCTAAAACCTCTAGAACATTACCTAAGCCCTTTTACATCTTCAAACACCTTAATGCACGTTTCTTTCACTAGGAAAGCACTTAACCATTCTAAACATTTCCTAGCTTACCAAACTCATTTTAAACCCTTAGAACTTCTTGTTTCTTACCTAAATTTTGACATGAACTCTCCTAGAACATTACTAACCCAAAACACATTGTTTTCACCATTAAACAACCAAGAACACTAAAATCCATCAAACACATTCTTATACACAAACTTCGCACATTTAGCACTACATCACAACATAGTGCATAATTTAAATTGCATGGCACTTAGGCCCTTAAATAAATGGCTCTTAGGCCCTTAAGATGCATAAATCTTAAACACTGAATTTCCACAATATATTTGCCTTTGACCTGCAAATACACTCAACAATACATATGCCTTTTACTAAGCCCTTGAGAGCATTCTTCTAAGTCGTTCACCATTGGCTCCTTAGATCATTTTCATAAGCAATACAAGCTTGTTTCTCCTAAGACTTTAAACCACATTAGGTTAGCACATTTACCTCTTTTCCTCACAAACTTCTTTCTTGTTTCGTTGACTAAATTGGCAAGGCTTTTAGTTGCTTGTCAACTTCTAAACATTATACAAATGATATAATGAGTCTACAAGCTTTATGCTTCATCTCATTGTAAACCCTAGGTTTTACATTGTTTCAAAAGCATTAAGATAGTTGTTTTACCTTGGTATTTGAAGAGAGTTTGAATATCTATCAAGAGAGGACTCCACCTAGTCCTTGAAAGGTTGGAATGAAGCTAGAACAAGGCAATATAATGAGCACCATTAATGGTGATTCTCGGTCAAGATAAAAACATGGAAGAAACATCACTTTCTTTGAGATTCCTTACTAGAAGCAAAGGAGATCAATAATATTAGAAAATAAGCTCAAGCTCCTTCAATGGTGGAACTCCATGGCACTGAAATGGTGGTCTTGAAGTTTTGAGAAGATAGGGATGAAGAGCTTGATGAGAGGAGAGAATGGTGGTGTTTGTTTTTGATTTGGTTAAGTGAGCTAGGAATTACAAGTGGTCAAAGATGGAGTTTTGGTGTGTACTATTGCAAACCGTGAATGGAGAATGAAGAAGAGGTAGAAGAGAGCTTGGAGGCGTGTGAAATGAAGAAGAAAGGGAGAAATGAAGATGAGTTTTGCTTTTAGAAGATATTTGTAGTTATTAAAGCAAATAGTAACTTAAGTAGTCATCTTTATTTACTTAACATGTTAGCAAGAGTGGTGAGTCACCACACTTAAAAAAAACCGGCCCCCTTTATGCTCTTAGGGGTATTTTAGTCTTCATTGATCAATTTAATTACTTATAATAACATATGTTACAAACTAGCTTATTAAAGTTACTATTCATAAAAACAAGGCACATAGAAGTGAAATTTTTGATTTCCCATTGATATAGACTTCCAAATGTGATACTATATAGTACACATGTTAATTAAAGAGTAATGATGGACATTTAGCCATTCAAAACTCATTTACAAGACAATTTTTCAAAAATGTGCTTTAAGACTCCTTAAAGCACATTTTGTGTTTTAACTTGTTTTCAAGCTTGGTCTTCTTTTCTAATTGGTTTAATATGTTCATTAGTATATAAATAAGGTCTTGGTAAGTTCATTAAGTTTTACCCAAGCTTATCCCAAGCTTAGAACACATTTTGGCCTTTATTGACCTTAAAGCACATTTTGTGTTTTCAATGATTTAAATTGCTTACTAATGTTTCTAAGACTCTTTTTAGTCTTACCACCCCTTATTTTAGTGTTTAAACAACATAACTAGGTTTGGGGTATTTCAGTTGCCTACCGGTTTACACCGGCTTGTGTGTTGTTTGTTTTTCTGTGTGTTTATGACGTTATAAGACTTAATCATGTAATGAGTTTACAATTGTTCATATTATAGTGATGTTATGACGTGACTCATTTCCCTTGTGTGTGTCTAACATGACTTACCACTTGCTTGTGAATTGTTTGTTAAGTTCCACTGTTGAACTTCTAACAAGTGCTAACCGGGGAGTGAGGAATCCAGTTGTCCGGTCATGCGTGTATGTATAAGAGTAGATATCTGTATCAGATTCGGCTCTTATAATGTTAAGGTTGTTCTCCTTCATTTGGCGTTCAATCTCCCGCTAGCTTCCTCCAAAGCTTACCTATTCTGACTTATGATCGGTTTAGTGGGAACATGTGTTTGTGTGGTGTGTTCGGGTCACAATATCCGAACCATCTGTGACTTAAGTTACTCGTTCGACTAACAGAACGGTAATGAGTGTGTGTAACAAGCTTAACATGAGGGTGAACCATTCTCTAGGCTTCTTATGTTGATTAACCTTCTTGGTTATTATTGTGGAAAGTGTATTCACTATGTATGTGATGTTGTGCTAGGCAATATTGTTGCTATGCCATATGTATATGTTATGTGTTAAAAAGAATGCCATGTCATCATGACAATTAGTTGCGCGTATCCCAGTAGCCGATGGGCTGCGCGTTAACCATACCAGCCAAGGGTTGCTGACCCCCTCGGGGGCTCCATATTTTTACTGCAGGATGAGGATCGAGGAAGCGGAATGGCTATAGATTCTAGGCTGCAGAATTACTTTTGGTTATTTTGGATGTTAAGCCCGGGATGCGCCTGTGCTCCCGTGGCGATATATTTTGGTACGGTTCGTGTTACAGTTGACAGTGGAGTTAATGTGTACAGTTTCAGTGACGATTTGTATTAAATACTCGGTATGTTGGTTATGTAAATATGGTTGTTGTTACCTAATGCTCGGGAGTCTGATCATCAGACCGGTACACTTGTATTAAGTCTGCCTTGTTAACAACGTGGGTGGTTGACGGCGTTGTAGCACCGAATCGTTTAGTTATTGGTTAGTTGTTTTTCCGCTGCGATTTCAGTTATTGTTAAGTGATTTAGTAGGGGTGTTACAACTTCCTTACTAGATATTTTATGAAGTTTCCTATGGCTGAGAAGGCTCCTTAGGCAACGGAGGTAAGTAGTAGTTGCCGTAGATAATGTGACTTGTTTTGGCTTATTATATACATTATATGTTGACATATAATAACACTCATACTTATAATATAGTACATGGTGACTCCTTTTGCAGGTCTTCACGTCAGCCAATGGATAAGGATGAAACCATAAATGGTGGGAGTAAGTAGTAGTAGTTACGGTAAGAGGACTTTGTTTTAGATATATATATATATATTAAGTGTACAAGTATCATCAAAACTTATACTTGTAATTGGTGGCTTATTTTGCAGGTACTGCAAGCTTGGTAATGGATAATTATTGCAGTCCAAGCGGTGGAAGTAAGTAGCCAAGGTGGAAAGGACATGTTCATTTAATAAATGTCATAAAAGTGGTAAGAATGTCACTTTAAATAAGACAGCTTTTGAGTCATCAATATATGAGTATATGGCCGGCAATTAGATGAGAATAAAACTGTTATCATGTGGCCATGTTTTGTCAAGGTCAAAGAAAGAAGCTTGACCTTTGACTAGGTTAGGAAAATAAGTGTTATTTTAGGGTACTATTCACAATCAAGGCACATATTTTTGATCCTTTTGAAAAACTTTGAATTATACATTCTAATATGATACATTATGTCACATTAGTATATTTAAGGGTATTCAAGACCCTAAAATCAAACAAGACTCATTTTGGAGACAATCTCACAAAAATGTGCTTTAAGAAAGCTTAGTGCACATTTTGTGTTTAAACCTGTTTTTGAGCTTTTTTTTGTTTGGTAATTGGTTAATTACGTCCATGACATGATTAATAAGCTTAGGAATTTGATTTGGAATCAAACGGAGGTCACATGACCTTTAAAACTAGTTTAGAGCACATTCTTGCCCTAAGTGACTTTTAAGCATGTTAATGCTTGTTATTTGTGTTGGAGTACTGTCCAACAGCTTCATTGCGTTCATTAATGTGTTATAATGCTTAGGACAAAATTTTAGGTCTTAAGGAGTTTGTTTGGGTATATATTTACCCTAAACGGTCAAAGGGTGCAATAGTTGCTTTATGTTGACCATTGATGTTTTAAATTGATTTTTAAGGCATGTTTAGGCCTTAATTTAATTGATTAAATGTTTAATAATTGTTTAATTAATTAGGGGTATTTCAGTCTACCCCCCTTAAAAAGACTTCGTCCCGAAGTCGTCTTTCTTAAATAGGTATGTAATATATATCTACCCATGATTCCCATAATGCACATACATCATTCACGCATATAGTGTTGTGCTCTTATTGCACATAGCCCTCAAGTGTGGCATTACTTCAAATATATGGATATAGGTGATCCATCAGCACCATCATTTCCTATCAGTTCTAACCACCCTGACCACCTCCCCGAGGTGTCCATTAAATTCCACATCTCATTGTTCCAAAGCCATGATCCATTCAGTATCTAGGTGATACTATACAAAGGATTTAAAAAAACATGACATATATATATATATTACATGTATCTTTCAGATACTTCAACACGCCGTCATATAAGTATCTCATGGATACGTACAACATATACATTCATAAGTGTGACATGAACAAATAGTCAAACAATGCATGCCCCGCATGACAAACGAACAACCAAAAAAAACACAACAACCAACAATTTATTGTATGCCCCGCATACGACTCATTAAAATTAGTGCACACACTGTGCACAGCCAGGAGGCTCTACCCCCTTAAAAAGGGTTACGCCCCCGTACCCCACAAGTATACAACAATCGCTATTCAAAAAGTGTTGGATACTTGGCTCTCATGGAATTTTCCCTCGTTTTTGTCTTTTAGACTTCGGAGTGGAGTTTTTCTCATATTGCGAGACGGGTCTACTTAGCCACTCGATTTCGAAAGGAATTATACCAAAGGTGAGGCGCGTACATTGCCAGCCTAAGGCATGGAGTGCTTGGTGCGCTGTCTCAACCACGTTATATTGGGCTCACTCGCTCCGTATTGAGGTGCAGACCCACGGATATGCGTTAATACGCCCTTCGTTCTGTTGTTATCTTAGATGGTTTATTAACAACAGTTTATTACTGACGTTGTTCCATTATGACGGTGTCGTTCACGGTCTTTGTTATTGGGAACCGAGGTATCTCAGCCAGTGCGGTAACATTAGTTGTATCTGCACATGACTGGATTTAAATCGTATATCGATATTTTGGATTGCTAGTGCGCAATATGATTGAAGTCGTTTTTATCTTCACTCGTCGGTATAACATTGAGATGAAGTATGATATTAGTTGTCATTGCCGATTTGCACTAGTTTCTATTGTTTGTTTAAGACATATGGCTATAACTGCACGAGGATAATTCTTGTAATCCCGTGTCTCCCGGTGTTTGTTCCGGAGTAAGGTATGTATTGTAATATTCGTTATGTATTTCCCATTGATATATATATTGCGCTTCCCATGTGTCGGTTTAGCAACATACTCTGTATGGTTCGTCCCGTTTATTAGGGGACACTCATTGTTATAACTACGTCATGTTTTTGCACTGTTTGACAACCCATACGGGTATGTCCTTGGCAGTTGAGGCATTTTCTTAGTTATATTTTATATCTTTGTATTCATACGCCTTTCATGAGGAATATCATTGTATATTTGTGAGTTCATATTTGAGTTATGGTTTGAACTCAGTATTTATCTAGGAACGTGTCCTTTAACTGTCCAGGCTGTTGTGTAGCCTTTCTTGTATTTTATTTTTCGTCACTGTTTTCTGTGCGAGCTTTGCTCGTCAGTGTTTGGAAAAGTATTTATTCACATAGTAGTTTGTAGTGGTCGCTTCCGCGTGCACCATATTTCAGTCAATTAGACGGTTGTAAATTTATTGTGGTATTTGCCTTTAATTTCAGGGCGTCCACCAGTGTACTAGCTTCGCATTTATTGAATATTAGATAATTATGTACTTGTGTTCAACCTCTTATCGGTTAAGAACGTATCACTTTCCTTAATTTGGACATACGTGATGGTCATACCATTTAGTATTGTTGTACATGTTTATTTTTGGAGAGTAATTCTCTCTTTGTCCCCTTTTACGAGTATTTCTTTTAGTCATTAAGCGGTTTCTTTTGTGTATTTCAAATTATTAGCTAAAACGGCTATTGAGCCTTTTTGGGTATTATATTCTCATTTGCCCATTTATTGGGTCATCCTGCTTGTCCATTAATTTACAATCAATTTTCTCCACTTTCGGGAGTTTTCCTTATTGGGTTACTGTATTTTATCCACTCCTTTGCGGAGTTATAGCTTGATCATATTACATTCTAGGTTGTTGGTTGCATTCACTTTGTTAATTAAACTGGGGTTTTATTCGTTAATTTTATTCTAGGCGGTTATTTACACTGGTCTGAGTTTACATCTCTGACCTTAATATAGAGTTGACTACTCCCTGTGTTCCTTTCACCACATGTCTACGTGTATGGGGTACCGTACTGATACATTGCTACTTGCTCGACTAACCCGGGAATGAGTCTGTCGAGCCCACAAGCTCCCATGGAGTGTGGTCGTCCCATAACTCGTTTATAGACTCGTAGTGTCCGTCACACGTTTGTGAAGTATTCTGGTGTCCATCTCCCTTCCTTTTAGTATTGGGGGTCTCCTGTGGGAATGTTCGTTATATATCCTAAAGGTAAGGTTCGCACTGTAATAATGGAAGATGGTTTTTCCCCTCTTTATT
Organism: Limonium bicolor; assembly: GCA_023374045.1. Lineage (NCBI taxonomy): Eukaryota > Viridiplantae > Streptophyta > Magnoliopsida > Caryophyllales > Plumbaginaceae > Limonium > Limonium bicolor. Next base: position 165,859,716 of record CM041776.1, on the reverse strand, counting down.
GTTGAGTACATTACTGATAATGGTTCGCTAATTCCTTTAAGAGAATCTTTGAGTTCTCGTATTGTAAGTTCGTTATTATTTATTGTTTAATAATTTATTTATTGGGGTTACACATATGCTGGGTCAAACTGTTATTAATCCGATCTCATGTGCGCGGTTTGGCGCTTATTAATTCTTAGCTTATCATATACATTGCTTACGGTATGTACCGTAGCTCTTTTACTTCATTACATTTTTCGGATCTTCTCATTCAACGTAGTACCGAACTCCGTAGCAAGGATGTGTGCATCCTCCCTTTTGTGGAAGTCCTTATGGTAGTTTGCTTCTTGTTATCGGTCATATTCATTTAGACATCGTTTTCTTGGTAACCTACATTTAAAGGTAACCGGAGGCAATGTCCCCGTCCTCCCGGGCTTACGCCCATTTACTAGTGCATTAAGTACTTTCTTCAACTTACGCTATTTGGCGTCTAGTTTAGTTTTTTTTTTTGTATCATTTCTTACACCTAGGTATTTGTGTTATTGTTTAGGCGATTAGCCGTTGTTTAATCCACATATTCCATACCACTGACAGTCGTACTAATAGTAGACGACGTGCTTTTTACTTAAACGCATAATTATCATCATTTTTTTACACGATGGAACGCCAATGGCGGTAGTCACTCTTATACTTGGAACTTGTCCAATGATCAGTATGATCATGATATTACACATGCGATTTAATCTTGACGTTTGTTCATTCATAATGGTACATAAGCGTACACGGCACTCCTTGGTAAAGGTAGTGCCCAGGGGTGGTAATTTTGTTGCGTTAATCATTAATTCGCATTTATCGTTGCGAATGGTATTGGTAATAACCGGGTTACGGTAGAATTGTTTCTTTCAATCTTGGTCCAACTGTGGACTGATATGTTTCACAAATTTCCTGGAACTTCACAAGTTGGTATTGATCGTAATGTGATCGTATTTCCTCTATAATTTCCTGTATGTTTTAACATATACTAGTGTGAGCTGCCAGTCACAAGCATTCTTATTATTGTTAGCTGTTTGTTGTTAGGATACCGCAGTTTGCATTTATTCTTACGGTAATTAATTGTGGCAACTTGTGAAGAGTCTCAGGAGTCACTCGATTCGGATGTGATCAGCACCAGTGCCGAGCCATCCTTCCACCCCAATTTGTGTTCAGCTTCCCTTGACCTGTACCGGATCAAGTTCCACCTCCCACGTCTATAACAAGCCATTAAATAATTTACAAATCTGTCATAACACTTGGCTCGTAAGCCGTTGTTATTGATTCATCACTGTATAATGCAGGTAGTTTGTTATGGGCTGATGTATGCCCCCTATGTTATGATTCGTCGGACTCATCGGGTCCTTCCGAGGCTATAAGCCTCGTATCTTAGTGGTTTATCATTCGTATGACGACGATTGTAGTTCTGTAGTTTTTATTAGTGTTATACAATTGTTTGGTGATTATTGGTAGCCATGGTGTCGTACCATTGTCTACATAATTTACAGAATTAGTTTGTAACGATAATGATAATTGCAACTACGGTCGTAGTTGTTTGCAGCACTTGCAGTAGCAAGTGCGCGGGGTAGACAGAATTATTAGTACATTGTTTAGCTTAGCGCTTGCGGTGGCAAGCGCGCCATGCAAGTGGAATTGTCGGTTTCAGACTTGCCCATCTTACTACCGCATTGGTTGCTCAAGTACTGTTAGAACGATTGTTCCTAAAAGACAGTATTTGGATTGGAAAGTTTTCCTGACCACATTGTTATTAGTATATCCAAGTTCTACCTCGCATTAGATTTATGGTAGCATAACGCTCAGGATTTTGTTTCCCCATAAGTGTCGTCACGACAAGGTTCTAGTGTTACAACATTGTTTGTACACAAGATTAAAACTGGATTTTGAATATGACAGGACGGTTGAACTTACAAAATTCCTCCATATCCATAATATAGTCTCAGTTTACAGTTTGGTATTACAAAACAATAGTATAGTGGTTTAAAGGTCCCCATTACGGGCGACGGTCTCGCGGAGCTCAGGATGCTCCCGATCCGTTTGCCCAGTTGTCTTGGGAGATCCTTTCCATGACGTTTTCCGTAGCAATGGCGCTCGCCCCCGGTGGTGCCTATCGCTACGCTTGGTCATTTGTAAGGAAGGTAGGATATTGATCTTTATTAACGCCATAGGAGTAAGACTTTTATACTTTTAGTACGAAGTCGCTTAGGCGGACTATCAGGCTTGCTAGCATCCTCCCGTTACTCGGGGACTTATGTTTTTCAACAGTATGGTACACATTGGGTTGTGGTGGGAGGGGTACTGTCGGCCGTAGTCCATACTGGACTTCCACATGAAGGTGGACTGTCACCAACGTACTCACGACACTCGTATGTCTCCTCCTGACGGAGCTCTCAGCTGGTCCACAACGGAAGTGATATTCCCGGGTCTTTGTGCCCCTTGCAGGCTTCTCGGCCCGCATCACCACTAGGCATCGATATTACCGTTCATCTTTTCATTACTCGATAACTAACCACATTACAGTCAAACACATTTGTGTGCCTCAAGGGCTAACACTTGCAAGAGAAAGGCTTGCTATCACATAAGTTCACTTAAACGAAGACGTTTCGTACCTCACAAACGTTTCCCGTATTCCCAAGTCCTAGGCTCACTGTCTTAAATCCTATTATCTCGTCATCAGAGCGGTACTCCGCTCTGATACCACTTTTTGTAACACCCCACTCGGTGATCATGCCATAATCACTCACGTGGCATTAATTAATATCGTCTCACAGCGGAAGTCTCACAGTAAAAACATCTCACTCGGGTGTCACATGCCATTACTCGCCCATGCGAGTAAAGAAGCAGAAATAGAAATAACGAAACAACATTGTCAAAGCATACTCAACCGCAGTGATAACGAGATACTAACCTTTACATCATCCATAATCAAACTCCATGACAAGTGAGCATCTAATATCCCGACTGTATACTTCATCCATAGTATAGTAAACTAACAACTGTCCTATTACAAAATGAACTTCCGTGCAGTAAAATAAAACTCTACTACCCGGCCCCCGCACTTCGGCTTCAACGGAAACATCACCTGCAGCAATGCCATAAAGGCTCAGTGATAAACGCTGAGTATGCCGAGTCTGGACCCTATTGGTCACTTAATAGTCATGGTCGCCATTATTAAGTTCGTTACATGCTTTACCGATGTACATGTATGATAAGCAGTAAACTCATGAATGGCTGTAATTTAAACAATTATAGCAATCATTACAATCCACACCCAACAGTCATTTCATTTATACAAGCCCCATAACAACACAACAAACAATTCAACAAAGGTGTTATTTCACGCACGTTATTAATTATCTCATACCACATCGGTCGGCCCCCCGGGCCCCCACATAATTCTTTAATTGGTTAGCACTGTCGGGCGTCAGTTAGGATAACCCAAAATAAACTCACTTGGACGGTAGTCCCATATGCACACAAGGTGCCCATTCACTTTGCCTTTTTAAAAGCATCCATCCTTTGCCTTTTTAAAGGCGCCCATGTTATCACCATACCCGTCGATCTATCTAGGCTCGAACAGGGTAAACCAGAGTAAGCCCGGTACGGGTTAACTCAAGAGATCTCAACGCGCGACCAGTAGCCATGAGACTAACTGGATAAGGTAAACCATCCACATTTATCCACACTCCACTATTGACTTAGTTAGTCAGTTAAACCGTTACAGTTTTAGGTATGGAGAATATTATTTATTTGTTGGCTGCCCTATGGGTCTTACGCATACCTAGAAGTCATCTAGGTAGTGATCATGTTAGAGCCGTGCTCTAGAGACCGACAATGTCGTGTCCCATACCTAAGTAATTTACTTAGGTTAATACATATATATCCCATCATAATATTTGGTGTGTTATATCAATTAACCACAATCACATCACGTTAAACGTATATGTGTTTTATATAAGTCGATCTATAGTCGACGTAGTATTAGTCCCGAAGGACGTTCGCGCACAAGTAATGATGCGTGAATTTAAACAATTACCATCACATAACACACATCCATACATGCATCACACTCGTTATACAGCACACATATCCGAGCCCGAGGAAGTCCTCAAGACATCTCATATCAGACCCCTTTACATACCGTTCACTAATGACCTAGGTTGCGCAGTAGACCACTGGCTCGTAGCGTCTCCGTCGGTGATACGGTCTAGATATCAAACATAATATAAGTCAATCCACATGACTTATTTAAGCTTGGTAAATCCGAACAACACACATAATCCCGACCTTTCATCCCCGGATTTCAACAGTTATTTGTTTAGGTACCATTATACGAACTCGACAGTCGTAGTACGTACTAATTACCAACACCCGGGTTTTTTTTAAATGTGTTGGTTATAAAAAAACGTCTTAGTTGTAGCGCTTTCAAACGTTAGGATTTATTCCTTACATTTACGCGTATGCGAATATATATTCGCATTTATACTTAGGTATTATCTTAACCGTTCTGGTTAGGTATACGTATATACCATTATAATATATAGTTGCATGTAAACATGCACCATACTATATAGGTTCCACCTTTACCATTTAGTTAATATGCATATATTTTTAATATATGCTGGCGCAACACTTATTTAGTGAAGATGATATTTCCGTTGTTGCATTATTTATGTAATTCATATTAAGAACTTTATCTTAATATTATGTAACATCTCCTTACATGTATTAAAATAAACTAAGGTTTATTTTAATACTAACCTTAGTTAATAAATTCCATTTCTCAATAATTGTCACATTATTTCATGTGAATATTATTATTGATTATTGTTTCATCCAACCACATTAATACTATAAAATATCTACAGTATTTATATCATTGTAAACCATAGTTTATAATTTCATTTTTTTGAAGGTTATATATATGCGGTTATGGCATATAGTTTAATAACCTATGTTTTGACCACATAAATTATACAATGTTACTTTCACACCTTATACTATATGATATGATATTTTAATATCCCATTTAACCTTATATTATATAGTTTCAAAAACTATATTTAAGTGGCCGAAATGCCCTTGTTTTTTATACCTTATTATTTCTTCATTTCCATTGTTTTCATTTATTACAATATAGCCACACATTATTATACCATGTTATAAATATCATATTTATAACATTAAAACTATATAACAAAATATAACCTATGGTTATATGTTGGTAAAAATTTCCGAGCAACACATAGTTGTTCTTATTCATTTTTCAGCACATTGTAACTTCTTATAATTACATAATGACCACATATATTATCTTATGTTACATATAGGTTATATTATATGGTTTTAACATGTATTATTTATATAACCTATAGTTTTAGTGTTATTTATTTCCAAACAGCCCCCATGCGGTAGTTTACTTATATTTCTGCCCCATACTTCTTTTATTTATACTTTAGCCACACTTTATATCTTATACTTTCCATATGTCACAAAACTATATATTACACACTTTTCTTTATAAAATCATTTATATAATTCCAAAAATTCCCAAACTTTATATTAAGGATATAAACTATTATATTAACAATCTTAACCCCTTATTTTCGGTAATTACACCTTGTACCCCAATATTTTTATAAATTCCATATTTAACTTATAACATTATTATAAGTTCATAATTTAATTAGTTATGTAATTAATTTTGGTCAAAGCTTCTAACATGGTCTACATTGACCCATTGACCACAAGTTTGACCATAGTTTCAATAATTACAGTTTTGACCCAATATTTTCAGAAATTGCATTTTTTACCCCAAATTTAATATAACTTTATAAAATTCATTTTAATAGCTTTTACAATATAGTTTTCGGCTATAATTAACATTCAGCCTCTAAAATTTATGTAAATTGCAAATCAACCCCAAAACCTTACGGTAATATTTATTTTTGTTTTAAATCCATTTTCAACTTAATATAACAATTAAATGAAATGGCCTTATTACAACCTATAACATATAATAAATGTTACACATAAATGTCATAAAAAATACTATATGTTTACGGCTTGGAGTATAGTTTTTCTTTAATGTTTTCTAAAATTATTTAATTAATTCCTATGACATAATATGTCATCTAAACCTTATATTACCAACTAAAAATGTTATGAAACATTATAATACATAGTTTAGCTATTTTAAATTCCTATTCACTCACGGCTTTTATTTGATGTAACCCAATAACATAAAAACTATATAGTATACTAGGTTTAGTATACTTACATTGTTTTCAAGCACATCCACCCAGCCAAAGCCTTCCAAGCTCACGGCTAAAATAGGTACAACTGTTTAGTTTAATTTTTTTAACATAAACTAACACAACCTTAATTATATAGCATTAGTAGTAGGTTAAATTTTTACTTACTTTGCTAGATATATGCTTAAGCTCCTCTCCTTTTTTTTTTTTGTGCAGATTATTCCCCATGGTACAGCACCCATGCGGCAGTTTTTTTTTTTTGCAAAGGAAAAGAGCTTGCATTAGCCATAAGATACATAGTTCATTAAGGGTTATTTTAAGCTTAATATAAGCATGGTGCTTACCTTATTTTCTTAAGGATTCATGAGGTTGTTCACGCCTGAGTTTTACAGGACAATTCAAGGTGTTAAACACCATCCAAAATATAGTATACAACCGCTATAAACCAGTAAGGAAGGGTAGTAATTTTTTTTACCGAAATACACTAGGACATGGTCCTTTAGCTTGGATCTTGCCAGCACTTCAAGACTTGGATAATCTCCACTGATTTTTGCATGAGGAGAACAAGAAATGAGCTGGGAAAGTCAAGATTTAAAACCGGAAGTGAATGGAGGAAGCTTAACAACTTTAAACACATTTTTACCTTGGTTAGCTACTTAGCTAACTTCTCTTTTTTTTTTTTATTCCCAGCCGATGATTTCCTCTAACTTTGAGCATCAACTCACGCAAGGTGGCTGGTGGAAAATGAGATTGGTTTAGCTCATTGGAAAGAGGAAAAAGAAATGAAAAGAATGAGCATAACCATGCATCATGAGCTTACCTAGATTAATTAGGAGGGATCTTCCCTTGAAGTTGGAGTGCTCATACGGTAAAAGAGCAGTGGAAGAGAGGGTTTGTTGAAGAAGAAACCGGCTGGAAGGATAGAAATGAAAGAAAAGAAGCTTATAAGGGATAAGTCTTACTTTTGGTCAATGGCTAGCATGACTTCCTTACTAGATATTTTATGAAGTTTCCTATGGCTGAGAAGGCTCCTTAGGCAACGGAGGTAAGTAGTAGTTGCCGTAGATAATGTGACTTGTTTTGGCTTATTATATACATTATATGTTGACATATAATAACACTCATACTTATAATATAGTACATGGTGACTCTTTTTGCAGGTCTTCATGTCAGCTAATGGATAAGGATGAAACCATAAATGGTGGGAGTAAGTAGTAGTAGTTACGGTAAGATGACTTTGTTTTATATATATATTAAGTGTACAAGTGTCATCAAAACTTATACTTGTAATCAGTGGCTTATTTTGCAGGTACTGCAAGCTTGGTAATGGATAATTATTGCAGTCCAAGCGGTGGAAGTAAGTAGCCAAGGTGGAAAGGACATGTTTATTTAATAAATGTCATAAAAGTGGTAAGAATGTCACTTTAAATAAGACAGTTTTTGAGTCATCAATATATGAGTATATGGCCGGCAATTAGATGAGAATAAAACTGTTATCATGCGGCCATGTTTGGTCAAGGTCAAAGAAAGAAGCTTGACCTTTGACTAGGTTAGGAAAATAAGTGTTATTTTGGGGTACTATTCACAATCAAGGTACATATTTTTGATCCTTTTGAAAAACTTTGAATTATACATTCTAATATGATACATTATGTCACATTAGTATATTTAAGGGTATTCAAGACCCTAAAATCAATCAAGACTCATTTTGGAGACAATCTCACAAAAATGTGCTTTAAGGAAGCTTAGTGCACATTATGTTTAAATCTGTTTTTAAGCTTATTTTTGTTTGGTAATTGATTAATTACGTCCATGACATGATTAATAAGCTTAGGAATTTGATTTGGAATCAAACGGAGGTCACATGACCTTTAAAACTTGTTTAGAGCACATTCTTGCCCTAAGTGACTTTTAAGCATGTTAATGCTTGTTATTTGTGTTGGAGTACTGTCCAACAGCTTCATTGCATTCATTAATGTGTTATAATGCTTAGGACAAAATTTTAGGTCCTAAGGAGTTCGTTTGGGTATATATTTACCCTAAACGGTCAAAGGGTGCAATAGTTGCTTTATGTTGACCATTGTTGTTTTAAATTGATTTTTAAGGCATGTTTAGGCCTTAATTTAATTTATTAAATGTTTAATCATTGTTTAATTAATTAGGGGTATTTTTTTAAGGTTTATTCAATATATTAATGCATCTTACCACCCATGCACATGCTTTGTCTCGCATAAGAATACATACAACAAAAAAGGAGAAAAAGTAGATGACAATCCAATATAAATGTAACACCCCTCTCCATAATCACGATATAATCCCTCACGTAGCAATAAATAAAACGTCTCGCAGCGGAAAAATAAATAACAATTACAAAACTCACACGGGTGTCACCGGCCATTACTCACCCATGCGAGCAACGTAGCCATACCACATCCAACTTCCAAAATAAACAAACTGCTAACCGCAGTGATAACGAGAAACTCCTATACATCAAACTAAGTCCATAACCATAAACATTGACAAGTGAGCGTCTACCCAATCCTGAAAAATACATAACCTTACCATAAGACCATACACCGTCTTCATTACCATACAACATCTCCAACTACCTTGTTCCTGCTCTTCAGCTCCGACAATGATCAACAACCTGAAATGGTGTAGTATCAGCGATAGACGCTGAGTATGCCGGGCCTGGACCCTATTGGTCACTTGTCATTTTAACCATCTTATTATTAGATTGGTTTCATGCTTTTTCCTTTTTACAGTTATAATCAAAACTGAAGCATAAATGTATAATATAATCAACCATCCAAATATTCATAAACATTAATCATCCATCCAAATATTCATAAACATTAATCATCCATCCAAATATTCATAAACATTAGTCATCCATCCAAACCAAACATTCATAGAATATCTCAAACAACATTTGTATATCGAACGTATCGAGCAATAACAACAATATTTTGTACAATGTACAATCGCCGTAGTGTTCACCATCCACTGTCAATTTATTTTAGTTTGGCTTTCAAGCCCCGTCCATATGTACAATGTACATTCGCCGTAGCGTACAGTTCCCATAGTTAATTTACCTTAGCCTTGTAGCTCCATCCAACCATGTTTAATTAATGTCAGTAGGGCGTCATGTTAGGACAACCCGATAACCTCACCATGGACAGTAGTCCCCCGTACACACAAAGGTGCTCATTTCGCCAGAGGTCCGGAGGCCCCTGACTCACTTATGTCTCGTAAGACGTCCATAAAAAGGCCGTAGCCACCTGATCCACGAACCTATTTGGGCTCGTTGGATATAACCTGGAGCGGAATCCAATTAGGAAACCCCTCAGTGATCACAAATGCGCAACCAAGTGGTTCGTAAACCACCGGGATTCCTCACCTCAATCTCATACCATCACTCTCATAATGTTTAAGATCTGCTCTTAGTCTTATGGAGAATATTTATTAACCAGCGGCCCAATGGGTCACGCATACCTAGAAGTCAGCTAGGTGATATTTATGTTAGAGATCCATGCTCTAGAGACCGACAATGTCGTGACTCGTCCCTAAGTGTTTTACTTAGGTTACCATATACTTAATATTAATATCATGGTATTATACCAAAGCCGTCATGTCATCACAACGCATATGTATGTTTATATAAGTCGATCTATAGTCGACGTAGTGTTAGTCCCGTAGGACGCTCGTGCATAAATAGTTAATGCAGTAGCACACAATCACATACATGTATCCACACATATAACACACAAGTTATATCAACCAAATCCGAGCCCAAGGAGCAACCTTAGGTCAACTCGGCAAACCCCTTTACATACCGTTCACCCTGATTGTATTACGGTGGAGTATGAATCTTCAAGATCCTATGCTCCGTGTAGTCCGCTAGCTTGTCAAGCGTCCTTGTCAGAAGTTAATCTAAACGGTATTAAAACTATACGTCAGTCTCCATGACTAACTACATCCGGTATATCCGAATAATAAGTAACCCCGACAGTTCACCTCCTGTTTTCTACAGTTGTTGTTACGGGTTTCTCTAAAACAGTCGGTTTTGTTACTTAAAACGCGTACGTCAAAACTATCCCAACTGTTAAGTTTAATTCACTATTTCCTTTTTAATCTTATCCACCCTCCAGTTTAGGTGCGTAACCCATAGTTGCATGTATGCATGCATGATTATATTATATTATTTCTTTTTCTTATTGTATCATTTATTTTATTGTATTCTCTTTCATATTGTTTTATTTTCCCACCATCCTTCATAATTCGACATGTTGTATAATCCCTTTATCTTTAGCAAATAATATTTGCTTCCAAAACTCATGACTTATAGTTCGTAACTATATTTTTTTTTTTAAATAACCACCACCATTAACTCATAAGGTGTTCAACCAAAATATATTTATCCACCTTATATACATTATTCTTGTGTATGTATATATTTTTACCACGTAGGTAATTCTCATGAGTTTCATAAACTCTTATATTTTGTGTTACATTTCATCATCTTTTATTAGATGATTATTCCCATTAGTTGCATCATATTATACAACTTATATTAAGATTGTTATCCTAATATTATGTAACATTTTATGTTGTACATTTACAACTCCTAAGGTTTATTCCATAAATACCTTAGTTTATAAATCCCATTCACTTATAGTTTGTCACACCACATTTAATGTGAATACCTTATTTGTATTAATTTCATTAAACCACCTTAATACCAAATAATTGTTATAACATTTATAACATTATAGACCTTAGTCTAAAATTCATTTTCCAACCTTTATATTTTCGGTATAGCCCTTGAATTTATTTAAATTCCCTTTTTGACCACATAACATTATGTAATGTTATACCAAAATACTAATATCATTTGCTATGATATTTTTATTTCCTTTAACTTATAATCTATAGTTTTTATACAAAACTATTGTGTATTGCCTCATAGGCACATATTAAACCTTATACTTTTCCTTAAACCATAATTTCCTTTATTTACAAAATCACCCCTTTCTTTTACCATGTTATATATCCCATTTAATATAACATTTCTAACTTATAAAAGAGTATAACCTATGGTTATTTTTTGTAAATTCCGAACAGACCTCAATATACATTTTATATTGTCATTAGGCCCAATTTATAACATATAGTTTGATAATATCATTAAAACTATATATTATACATATATCTCAACAAATACTCTTATATAATTCTAAAAATCTCCAAATTCCAAAGGGTTATAAATATCCTTATTAACCCATATACTTTGGTATTTTACCATTCCACCATCTATTTTCTCCAAAGTGTCATAATGACATATAACTATATATTATACTATATAGTTTATTTTAATTCCAAAATCCACCAAATAAATTCCTAAAAATTCCTAATAGCCCATGGGTGTTTAAAATACCATTGTACACCCTTTTTTTGGTAATAACATATTTACCACATATGTTATAAAAATATTACCGTTAAATACATAACTTATTATAAAACCTTAAATAAGTTATCTAACTTATTTTTTGGTCAAAACCTAGCATATGGTCAAGGTTGACCACCTTAATATTTCCTTGACCAAATTCCTTATAATTACGGTTTTACCCACTCTACTTTCTAGAAATCACCATTTAACCCCAAAACTTTATAAAATCTTATAAACTTTATTTTAACTCCTTTTACTCTATTTTCGGCCTTATTATTCTAAAGCCCCCAAATTTAATTTAATTACACCTAATACCCCATTTATTTTCGGTAATGCATTTATACTACTTAAACTTAATTAAAAGCTTGTAAATGCATAAATAAAATGGCCTAAAATACATGGCCTTATTACAAACATTGGCTTGCAAAATAAATTACACATAAATGTCCCAAAACACTTATAATTCTCCCTCACCACACACTTTCCATTTAATTACCAAACTTCCACATAATGTCTTAAATTTGACATTTATGTTACTTAATCACTTAGATAAATTTACTAAGCCATTTCTTTAAACATTTTAAGGTCAAAAATGACCTTATTACCATGTTCTCTCACGAATTAATATAGAAATATCTTAGAACATTTTAACTTAGCAAGGTTAATGTTTAAGTGATTTATACCTTGATTTAGCTTGAATAATTCGTTGTTTGAATTCGGCCAGCCTTAGATAAAATTTCCAAAGCTTCTCTTGCATGTTTCAAACAGCAAACAAGGCCTAGTTAGTCTCCAAGAAAGATCTAACCATAAGGAGTAATTTAATGTAAGATTTAAGGCAAAAATCACCTTAAAAATGCAAGGGAAGTTCTAAGTGGTTTCGACCTGAACCAAACACACCACAAGGTGTTAGATCCACCATATTGACATAGGAAATAGTTAGATCTCGAAATGCTACCTTGTTGTTAGGTTTTACCTTGGAAAAATGCCTTAAAAGAGGGTATTTCCTTTGGATCTCGGCCATCCTTGCTCCAAATGGCTAACCAACAGATTCCACATGAAAAGGAGAAGAAGATGAGGCTATGACCAAAGTTTCACAGCCAAACTCGAAGGGAATCAAAAGTTATGAGCTTAAAGCACATTTTTACCTTAAAATGTAGATTTGAACAACCTTGGTCCCTCTACTGGTCTCAACCGAGTTTAGCTCTTGTTCTAACCTTAGAACACTGAGAATAAGCCATAGGAATTGATGAGCCACGAAATCTAGGTGTTGGTGGTGAGAAGATGAAGAAAAGAGCTAAAAATGACATTAAAACACTTACATTAGGAGCTTAGGAGCTAGGCTTGCCTTCCATGCTCAAGAACAAACTTGAGAGCTGCTAGGAAGGGAGACTCGGCTGGAGAGAGGATCGGACAAGGAAGGAAGGAGAAGGTGGGAAAGCTTGATTAATTTGAAAAAAGTAAAGTTACTATTGCAAATTGAACATTAGGTAATGATTTGTCTCCAAAATCATTGTATGCTGTCTCCTCACTTATTGCAGCCGGCCTCCTTGGTCCAAATGGGTCAATTAATTGACCATTGACCATGCTTGGTCAATATTGACTCATGTGGGCCCCACTTTAGGGTTTTATTAATATTTTAATATTAAATTTGTAAAAATCTGTAAATTTCTGGAATTAAATTCCTAATATCATATAATATGGTATTTTATTATATTTAAAGGTATTTATAACCTTTTAGCCCATTTAAACCAATTTAGAAGGCGATTACACAAAAACGTGCTTTAAGGAGTTTTAGTGCACATTTTGTGTCGCAAGGTGTTTCTGGGCTTGGTTTTCTTTGACAACGGTTTTGTTGTGTTCCTACATGATATTTGATCATGTAATTCAATTTTATATCATTTAGAGGTCCTTTGATTTTTAAGGTTTTCCTAGAGCACCTTTTTGCCCTTTTTGACCTTGAAGCATGTAAATGCTTTTTCTTTGTGTTGGAGTGTTGTCCAACGGTTATAATATGTTTAGTAGTATGTTAATATGCTTAGGACAAATTTTTAGGTCCTAAGAAGTTTATTTGGGTATTTATTTACCCTTAACAGTCAAAGGGTGCAACATCTTGTTTTATGTTGACCACTGTTGTTCTCAGTTGACTTTTAAGGCATGTTTAGGCCTTAATTAATATGATTAAATATTTAATCCATGCTTTAATAATTTGGGGTATTTCAGTCTACCCCCCTTAAAAAGACTTCGTCCCGAAGTCTCTTAATCAAATAGGTAAGTATATATAAATGTATAACTACCCATTGTTCCCATAATGTATATCTATGTGATATATCATTTACACACATCATATTGCGCTTATACAGCACATAGCCATCACGTTGTGGCGTTAGTTCAATCATATATGGATATAGGTGATCCATCAGCACCATCATTTCCTATCAGTTCTACAAGTCCTGACAACCTTCCTGAGGTGTCCATAACATTCCATTGTTCCACATTCCATATCTAATGATTCATTTCGTATCTAGGCAATACCATATGTAATCATTCTATAAAGCAATATGAATGCATATCACACATAGCATAAGAAAAGTACTACACACATGGTGTACATACAATCATTCAAACAAGTATCTCATAGGATACATACTTTCAAGTGTACATCACACCCAAACAACCAAACAACGCACGCCCCGCGTACCAACCATAACCAAGAAAACCAATTCACTGTATGCTATGCATACTAAATAATTCACATACTAACCAAACAACCTCGTATGCCCCGCACACCACCAATTCTCTTTTTTTTTGCATGCAATGCATATCAAACAGCCAAAAATAAGTGCACACATGTGCACAGCCAAGAGGCTCTACCCCCCTTAAAAAGGGTTACGCCCCCGTACCCCACAAGTATACAACAGCCGCTCAACAAGGAGCGCTGGATACTTGGCTCTCAAAGAGTTCTCCAACTCGTGGATTATCCTCATATCAGAGAGACGGGTATAATTCTAGCCCTTCAGGGCTCCACAATATATAAAAGGTGAGGCACTGATCTTTTTGTGCTCTCTCCCAAGTTCATTCTTTTGGGCCCACTCGCTCCGTATGAGGTGTAGACCCATGAACAAAGGCTCAATTTGCCTTTTTTTTTGCTGTGAATCCACTGGTTTGGATCACTAGCATATATGCGTGTGTCTTTTCTCACTGATATTCAGTTTGAGATGTAATGTGACATTGGCTACTGTTAGTACTTAGTGCTCTTTGCACTTGTCTTTGTAATACTAAGACGTACCAGCCTATATGTCCACAAAGATGATGTTTGTCATCCATGTCTCCTGGTGATTTTGCTCCGGAGTAACACACTGTTGTAGTTCTTTTTTTTTCACACTCTTGTTGATATCCACTTTATCTTTCAGCATTTCCACAAGATTAATAACTGCACGAGTGCAATACCAAAACACTCAGTCATACAGAGTGCAGAGGCGTAAACGCTCAACAGCTAATATTTCATGAGTCAACAGATAAGATGTGCGAATTGTCCTATGAGTGGTACATTCCAAATCCATTGTTCTTTAAGCAAGATTTCTGCTATCATATAGCTTTATCTTTTCTTCTCGCGTAGTCACGCGTTTATATCCATATCATCTGGTAGATTTCCTCTGGATTGTAAGAATTACTCGATCCTTATGAGGATTCTACATATTTTCGTCCATAATAGGTTTTCTTGTTGCTTTTTTTTTTTGGGTTCCTATCCTTGAACTGTTTCCTTGTCTTCCCTGTATACTGTCCACTGTTCTCTGTTGAAGGTTCTTTTTTTTTTTAGCCCGTTGGTTTAACTGCGGCTCTTCTCGTCCATCTTCGAGGTAATCCGTCTTACTGTCCGTAGAATGGAGTTGACTACTTCTCGTGTTCCTAACACTACCTGTCTACTTGCATGGGGTACCGTACTGATACATTACTACTTACCCGACTAACTTATAAATAAGTCTGTCAGGCCCACATGCTCCGAACGGAGTGCGGTCGTCCCATGTCTCGTTTAGTAAACTGGTAATGTCTGTCACACGGTTGTTGTGAAGTATTCTTTTGTCAATCTCCCTTTGATGGATATCCCTCTTTTTTGTTCTTCTTTTTTTTTGGTCTTCTTTTTGCTTCTGCCCCTTTTTTTGTCTAATAGTTCGTGTTATCGGTTATCCCGTAATAAGTGTTATTGCCTTTGTGGCATCCGTGGTAATTCGTATCATAGACTGGTATTATTCAACTCGGTGTAAGTAAAATCCGTGCTATATTAGCAAACTTGTTTCTCCTCTTTTTTTTTTATCTCATTGAATACAACACATTTTCCTTTTTCTCCCTGTTTTTTTTTTTTGATCATTCTCATCCATAGTTCATATTCGTCCCCTCATCCATGTAATTGGATGCATTGCAGATTGCATAATAGTTGAGCAGCTTGGCTCTTCACTTCCCAACCATCCTCACTGACGGTGGTGCATCTACAAAGGGTATGCTTGTCCATAAGGACTAAACATGTATCACCGGTAGTGATTAGCATTAAATGCAAGTATACTCTAATGGTATTTGGCTAATAGCCCTGTCTGAAACTTCCTCGAACGTTTAAACTGGTGTGTGTGTGTGTGTTTTTTTTTTACAGTCATAGTGGCTGTATAATGTGTCCAGTTGCAGTGGTTGGACTATCGGTCCTTCCAAAATTGCATAGGTTTCTAATCTCCAGGTTTCAATGCAAAGGTTTGAACAACAGTTTTTTTTTATAAAAGGTTAAAAGTAGTAGTTGTTGCAGTTGCATTTGCAGTAGCTGTTACTGTTGCTGTTGCTGTCGCTGCACTTGCTGTAGCAAGTGCGCAAGGCAGATGGAAATTTCAGTGGTTTACTGTCATAGCGCTTGCAATAGCAAGTGCGCCATGCAGGTGGAAATTCTGGTTCAGTAATTCCCGGTCTCATTGACTCTGTGTCGTAGAGTATAGGCTACATGGTAATGTAAGCATTAACATCCTGTTCATATATATATCCGTCAAGGTTTAAAGCTTTTGGTACTGAGTACACACAACTAATCCCAAAGTCTTACACAAAAGGCGAGTGGTCAATGACACACTCCCACATACTTATAACATAGCTCCTTCTAACATTCAAAGTAAGCACACAACACAGTAAGTAAAAGTCTTCCACTAGCGGTCTCATGGAGTATGGGTACTCATGCCCTATCTACTCCCTTGCCCTTCTGGGCTCCAGCATCAGCAGATGTCTAGCCATCCTGACCGCCTCGTGGTACTCCAGATCCTCCAGCTGAGGTCTTCTGAGTATTCTTTGGTGGCCTGTAATTACGGCTCTCTGGGTTCATCCAACATTCAAATTCCCTATGGCCCTCTTTGTGGCAGCACCGACACTCGACTTTGCGGCCTTCGCAGTCGACCCCTGGATGGTCCTTCCCACAACGCTTACAGTAAAAATGGCGCTGGGGCTGTCCGGTGCCTGATGATAGTATTTAAGTTTAAGTTAAATCTGTTGATATAGGGGTTAAGATTATATTTGAATTTAAGAGATAGGTGTTCTCACCCTTAGGAGGTGCAGATCTCAGAGGCTTAGCATCAATAGCTGGGCCGGTCAACTGCAGGACGGGCTCTTTCCCTTTCTTTCCCTGGTGACCCTGCTGCCCTTTCTTTGGAAAGAATTTCCTGTTTAAGGTTTCGGGTCAGCATTCGTAAGGTATTTAGTATGATAAGTATTTAAGCTTGGGTTAAGTCCTTACTTTCCCTTTTTCTGGCCATCGCCTGAAGATGCTCCTCCACCCTCAGACTCTCCTTCAGGGTTCTTCCTTTTCTTTGCCCCTAGAGTCTCTTCCCGAGTCTGGAGCATTAGCTCCGTCCTCGAGGCAGCGTCGTAACACTCCTGGAATCTCATTGGTAAGTTCTCACAAGGTTATACGGTACTATAGTAAGTAAAGAATTTATGGCATTCATGTTAATACCTGTATGGTAGTGTAGAGGGTAGCACCCATCGCCATCTGGATGCGAAATAATAGTCCTCCCGGAACTTCTCGATCTTTACGGTTTCTGAGTAATCCACACCGGGGATGAAGTCCAGTAGACCAATGAATCGAGCGTAATACTCGTCCACGGTCAGACCTCCCTGGGTCAATGTTTCAAACTCATGGCGCTTCTTCTGTTTGAGGTGCGCCGGGTAGTACTTCCCTCTTAGTAACTCAACAAAGGCAGCCCACGAAAAGTCGGGCGTAGCCAGGTGCTGGTCCTTGACCAACCTCCACCAAGTGCTGGCTGCATCCTTCAGGTGGAAAGCAGCAATAGCGACCCTCTTGTCGTCAGGTACTTGTAAAGCTTCAAATGCTTTCTCGTGTTCAACAATGTAACGCTCCAAAGCTACGGGGTCTGGTTCCCCTGAATATGTAGGTGGTCGGGTCTCGCTAACTGACTTCAGCCAGTTTGTTTCCCTGGGCTGTGGCGGGTGGGCTGGTGCTCCTCCTATCTGAGTACCCAGCTGTGCAAGAACGGCTGCAACCGTCTCAGCAACTCCTGGAATGCCGGGGTCACCGCCTCTACCTCTTCCAGCACCACGCCCTCTAGTACCACCAGACATCTGTAGTACAGTATGTCACATAAATACTTGGTAAAATTACCGTACACAACCAATAGATATTAAGTTGCCTTAAAGGCTATCCTGTCACGCATTTTGCGTTTCTAGACACAATATCTTTTGAGACGAATCGTCTCGTACCTCCTAAATGTTTCCCAATATTTCCCAAGTCCTAAGCTCACTGTCTTAACCTACTTTCTCGTCATCAGAGCGGTACTCCGCTCTGATACCACTTTTGTAACACCCCTCTCCATAATCACGATATAATCCCTCACGTAGCAATAAATAAAACGTCTCGCAGCGGAAAAATAAATAACAATTACAAAACTCACACGGGTGTCACCGGCCATTACTCGCCCATGCGAGCAACGTAGCCATACCACATCCAACTTCCAAAATAAACAAACTGCTAACCGCAGTGATAACGAGAAACTCCTATACATCAAACTAAGTCCATAACCATAAACATTGACAAGTGAGCGTCTACCCAATCCTGAAAAATACATAACCTTACCATAAGACCATACACCATCTTCATTACCATACAACATCTCCAACTACCCTGTTCCTGCTCTTCAGCTCCGACAATGATCAACAACCTGAAATGGTGTAGTATCAGCGATAGACGCTGAGTATGCCGGGCCTGGACCCTATTGGTCACTTGTCATTTTAACCATCTTATTATTAGATTGGTTTCATGCTTTTCCTTTTTACAGTTATAATCAAAACTGAAGCATAAATGTATAATATACATAATCAACCATCCAAATATTCATAAACATTAATCATCCATCCAAATATTCATAAACATTAATCATCCATCCAAATATTCATAAACATTAATCATCCATCCAAATATCATAAACATTAGTCATCCATCCAAACCAACATTCATAGAATATCTCAAACAACATTTGTATATCGAACGTATCGAGCAATAAAACAATATTTTGTACAATGTACAATCGCCGTAGTGTCACCATCCACTGTCAATTTATTTTAGTTTGGCTTTCAAGCCCCGTCCATATGTACAATGTACATTCGCCGTAGCGTACAGTTCCCATAGTTAATTTACCTTAGCCTTGTAGGCTCCATCCAACCATGTTTAATTAATGTCAGTAGGGCGTCATGTTAGGACAACCCGATAACCTCACCATGGACAGTAGTCCCCCGTACACACAAAGGTGCTCATTTCGCCAGAGGTCCGGAGGCCCCTGACTCACTTATGTCTCGTAAGACGTCCATAAAAAGGCCGTAGCCACCTGATCCACGAACCTATTTGGGCTCGTTGGATATAACCTGGAGCGGAATCCAATTAGGAAACCCCTCAGTGATCACAAATGCGCAACCAAGTGGTTCGTAAACCACCGGGATTCCTCACCTCAATCTCATACCATCACTCTCTCATAATGTTTAAGATCTGCTCTTAGTCTTATGGAGAATATTTATTAACCAGCGGCCCAATGGGTCACGCATACCTAGAAGTCAGCTAGGTGATATTTATGTTAGAGATCCATGCTCTAGAGACCGACAATGTCGTGACTCGTCCCTAAGTTTTTACTTAGGTTACCATATACTTAATATTAATATCATGGTATTATACCAAGTAGCCGTCATGTCATCACAACGCATATGTATGTTTATAAGTCGATCTATAGTCGACGAGTGTTAGTCCCGTAGGACGCTCGTGCATAAATAGTTAATGCAGTAGCACACAATCACATACATGTATCCACACATATAACACACAAGTTATATCAACCAAATCCGAGCCCAAGGAGCAACCTTAGGTCAACTCGGCAAACCCCTTTACATACCGTTCACCCTGATTGTATTACGGTGGAGTATGAATCTTCAAGATCCTATGCTCCGTGTAGTCCGCTAGCTTGTCAAGCGTCCTTGTCAGAAGTATAATCTAAACGGTATTAAAACTATACGTCAGTCTCCATGACTAACTACATCCGGTATATCCGAATAATAAGTAACCCCGACAGTTCACCTCCGTTTTCTACAGTTGTTGTTACGGGTTTCTCTAAAACAGTCGGTTTTGTTACTTAAAACGCGTACGTCAAAACTATCCCAACTGTTAAGTTTAATTCACTATTTCCTTTTTAATCTTATCCACCCTCCAGTTTAGGTGCGTAACCCATAGTTGCATGTATGCATGCATGATTATATTATATTATATTCTTTTTCTTATTGTATCATTTATTTTATTGTATTCTCTTTCATATTGTTTTATTTTCCCACCATCCTTCATAATTCGACATGTTGTATAATCCCTTTATCTTTAGCAAATAATATTTGCTTCCAAAACTCATGACTTATAGTTCGTAACTATATTTATTTTTTTTAAATAACCACCACCATTAACTCATAAGGTGTTCAACCAAAATTATTTATCCACCTTATATACATTATTCTTGTGTATGTATATATTTTTACCACGTAGGTAATTCTCATGAGTTTCATAAACTCTTATATTTTTGTTACATTTCATCATCTTTTATTAGATGATTATTCCCATTAGTTGCATCATATTATACAACTTATATTAAGATTGTTATCCTAATATTATGTAACATTTTATGTTGTACATTTACAACTCCTAAGGTTTATTCCATAAATACCTTAGTTTATAAATCCCATTCACTTATAGTTTGTCACACCATTTAATGTGAATACCTTATTTGTATTGATTTCATTAAACCACCTTAATACCAAATAATTGTTATAACATTTATAACATTATAGACCTTAGTCTAAAATTCATTTTCCAACCTTTATATTTTCGGTATAGCCCTTGAATTTATTTAAATTCCCTTTTTGACCACATAACATTATGTAATGTTATACCAAAATACTAATATCATTTGCTATGATATTTTATTTCCTTTAACTTATAATCTATAGTTTTTATACAAACTATTGTGTATTGCCTCATAGGCACATATTAAACCTTATACTTTTCCTTAAACCATAATTTCCTTTATTTACAAAATCACCCCTTTTTTTACCATGTTATATATCCCATTTAATATAACATTTCTAACTTATAAAAGAGCATAACCTATGGTTATTTTTTGTAAATTCCGAACAGACCTCAATATACATTTTATATTGTCATTAGGCCCAATTTATAACATATAGTTTGATAATATCATTAAAACTATATTATACATATATCTCAAAATACTCTTATATAATTCTAAAAATCCAAATTTTACCAAAGGGTTATAAATATCCTTATTAACCCATATACTTTGTATTTTACCATTCCACCATCTATTTCTCCAAAGTGTCATAATGACATATAACTATATATATTACTTATATAGTTATTTTAATTCCAAAATCCACCAAATAAATTCCTAAAAATTCCTAATAGCCCATGGGTGTTTAAAATACCATTGTACACCCTTTATTTTTGGTAATAACATATTTACCACATATGTTATAAAAATATTACCATTAAATACATATTATTATAAAACCTTAAATAAGTTATCTAACTTATTTTTGGTCAAAACCTAGCATATGGTCAAGGTTGACCACCTTAATATTTCCTTGACCACAATTCTTATAATTACGGTTTGTACCCAACTTTCTAGAAATCACCATTTAACCCCAAAACTTTATAAAATCTTATAAACTTTATTTTAACTCCTTTTACTCTAATTTTCGGCCTTATTATTCTAAAGCCCCCAAATTTAATTTAATTACACCTAATACCCCATTTATTTTCGGTAATGCATTTATACTACTTAAACTTAATTAAAAGCTTGTAAATGCATAAATAAAATGGCCTAAAATACATGGCCTTATTACAAACATTGGCTTGCAAAATAAATTACACATAAATGTCCCAAAAACACTTATAATTCTCGGCCTCACCACACATTTCCATTTAATTACCAAACTTCCACATAATGTCTTAAATTTGACATTTATGTTACTTAATCACTTAGATAAATTTACTAAGCCATTTCTTTAAACATTTTAAGGTCAAAAATGACCTTATTACCATGTTCTCTCACGGCAATTAATATAGAAATATCTTAGAACATTTTAACTTAGCAAGGTTAATGTTTAAGTGATTTATACCTTGATTTAGCTTGAATAATTCCTTGTTTGAATTCGGCCAGCCTTAGATAAAATTTCCAAAGCTTCTCTTGCATGTTTCAAACAGCAAACAAGGCCTAGTTAGTCTCCAAGAAAGATCTAACCATAAGGAGTAATTTAATGTAAGATTTAAGGCAAAAATCACCTTAATATGCAAGGGAAGTTCTAAGTGGTTTCGACCTGAACCAAACACACCACAAGGTGTTAGATCCACCATATTGACATAGGAAATAGTTAGATCTCGAAATGCTACCTTGTTGTTAGGTTTTACCTTGGAAAAATGCCTTAAAAGAGGGTATTTCCTTTGGATCTCGGCCATCCTTGCTCCAAATGGCTAACCAACAGATTCCACATGAAAAGGAGAAGAAGATGAGGCTATGACCAAAGTTTCACAGCCAAACTCGAAGGGAATCAAAAGTTATGAGCTTAAAGCACATTTTTACCTTAAAATGTAGATTTGAACAACCTTGGTCCCTCTACTGGTCTCAACCGAGTTTAGCTCTTGTTCTAACCTTAGAACACTGAGAATAAGCCATAGGAATTGATGAGCCACGAAATCTAGGTGTTGGTGGTGAGAAGATGAAGAAAAAGAGCTAAAAATGACATTAAAACACTTACATTAGGAGCTTAGGAGCTAGGCTTGCCTTCCATGCTCAAGAAAAAACTTTGAGATTTAGAGGAAGGGAACTTGGCGGGAAGGAGAGGATCGGACAAGGAAGGAAGGAGAAGGGGAAAGCTTGATTAATTTGAAAAAAGTAAAGTTACTATTGCAAATTGAACATTAGGTAATGATTTGTCTCCAAAATCATTGTATGCTGTCTCCTCACTTATTTCAGCCGGCCTCCTTGGTCCAAATGGGTCAATTAATTGACCATTGACCATGCTTGGTCAATATTGACTCATGTGGGCCCCACTTTAGGGTTTTATTAATATTTTAATATTAAATTTGTAAAAATCTGTAAATTTCTGGAATTAAATTCCTAATATCATATAATATGGTATTTTATTATATTTAAAGGTATTTATAACCTTTTAGCCCATTTAAAACCAATTTAGAAGGCGATTACACAAAAACGTGCTTTAAGGAGTTTTAGTGCACATTTTGTGTCGCAAGGTGTTTCTGGGCTTGGTTTTCTTTGACAACGGTTTTGTTGTGTTCCTTACATGATATTTGATCATGTAATTCAATTTTATATCATTTAGAGGTCCTTTGATTTTTAAGGTTTTCCTAGAGCACCTTTTTGCCCTTTTTGACCTTGAAGCATGTAAATGCTTTTTCTTTGTGTTGGAGTGTTGTCCAACGGTTATAATATGTTTAGTAGTATGTTAATATGCTTAGGACAAATTTTTAGGTCCTAAGAAGTTTATTTGGGTATTTATTTACCCTTTACAGTCAAAGGGTGCAACATCTTGTTTATGTTGATGTAACACCCCTATAATAATAAAACAACAGCGGAAAAATAAACTAAAGGTGCTACAGACCATCGGGCTCCAAACACCCGGTACCAAGCTCACCAATTACAACCATTACAATTAACTAAGTTACGGTCTGAACTTCGAGAAAACTTAACATACACATAACAATACTAAAACACATTCACTCTCCATAACCCTAATCCCACCACAATCACTCATGCTCGTCGTGGCCACCTGTAAATCAATTTGTACCTGCAAGATGAAAACCAAGCAGCCCACCCCGAGAGGGGTGAGTCAGTTCCCTGGAATGGAACTGGTACAATTCTCCAAAACAAACTTAAAAACATAACTCTTCAAATAAACAGTAACATGAAAACAAACTCTTAAAGTAAAACAGAGATAAAGCACTTCAAAACAATCAAGTTAAAGAGAAAAGAAAACAAGAAAGATAGAGATAGAGAACTTCCAAACAAGTCATCCATTAAGTAGTCACCACATAGTTAGTAAGCATCCATTGTTGATGTTAGACCAAATCCCGTTCGGAGTATAAAGACTTAGATAGTCACGAAGGACTAGGAATAATAAGATAGATCCAAGAACCAATAACTCAAGAGTGGAATATTCATTGGGAGAGATGGCCCCACCGCCAAGATATCATGTCCATATGGACGAGGGATATACAGCCCCCTGCTGTCAGATTTAAATGTCCTGATGGACGGGGATATACAGCCCCCTGCTGTTAAATATCAATGCCCCTATGGGCGAGGGATATACAGCCCCCTGCTGTTAAATTAAAAATGTCCTGATGGACGAGGGATATACAACCCCCTGTTGTTAATATCAATGCCCCTATGGGCGAGGGATATACAGCCCCCTGCTGTACCATTGAAGACGCGCGCACGTCGAAAGAAAGATTTCCAAGATTGACCTTGTTCCAAATTCCCACTAGATCACCAACTACCCAGAGCAATACCAAGACACTCAGTCCTACAGAGTGCAGAAGCGTAAACCCTAAGCAGTCAATGTCTAATGGAACAACCAAATAGAAGGAACCAATACCCATGTAAGTTTCACATCCAAAGGCTCAGTTAGTCCACACAAGCTGAGTTAGTCACACAACCATTTCCTTTTAGAAATTCATTAAAGTCAGTTAGCGTTTTCCAAAACATTCCACAAGTCAATCAGCAAAAATATCGGAGTACGAGAAATCGTACAAAACATTCCATAAAGTCCAAAACACGTCAAGCTGAGTACGAGAAATCGTACCTGGGTAACGTTGTAGCAGTTTCTAATCAACTTGCGCAAACAATCAACAGTACTCTGAAGAATATTAAAGGTAATCCATCAACCACTCGTAGCCTATGTTACGCTTAAATAAACTCCTTACTCTTATTTCAAAGTCTCAATTATCCTTTAAGCCCTCACTTAAATGTTATGTATAATCTTTGACTTGTCTGAGAACGATGTATTACTCAAGGTTGTAGACCAAGGAATGTATTTTATCAACACTAGTTAATTGTTCCACCCTTATCCACTTTACCCATACTTAACCTTAATTCCCACATTAAAGACCCTAATACATAAGGGCATTATACGTTATTCAATCAAGTCTTAGAATTTCAATAACAATTCTTAAGCACAATACTTTTACTCTTATTTAGGACATACATCGTTATGACCAATGATGGGTTTATCTTAGAATACTATACTATTATTTCACAATTTAGACTGTGTATCTTTATCAATATCTACTAGATAATCCATATAACTAAGCCTTCCCCTTAACTTAATTAAGATCTACATCCCGTATACTGAAATCTTAGTGTTGTAGATGCATTTTAGTATAACTTATTTGAGCTACTAAACTCAATATCTTATCTTTAGTTCAGAATGCCTTTAACTACAACCATCTATAATCTTGTCATAAGTTGTTAAATTACTTTTCATCTTGAAATAACCATATTATAGTTAACTCAAACTTATCGAACTCTCACATTTAGTATCCACAAGGTATTATTTACTAACCATAACTTTATAATAAGGTGTCTTAAGATAACCTTTTATGTATCCTTACTTACATTTAATTCCCTAACTGTTTTTACTTTTACACACATTCTCTCTATAGACCATGTATAATCCTTTATTATTAACTCGTTAACTCAAGTCTTAAATACATTTTATATTGTTTACAAAACCTAAAGTTTCAAAAGAATAACTTAATAAATCAATTCCCTTTATTGTATTTAGGATGGACATTATAGATAGCATGAGGTAGAATTTATCAAAGAATTAAATTCTGGTTCGTAAGTGAAATTGTCAATTACTTAAGAAGATAATATATTCTGAAACAATCTCCATACCTTATATTCAAATGACACATTAATATTTCCAGTGTCAAAAGGTAAATCAATATAATCTTTATGTAACCTAATTTCATCTAATTAAAGGTTTAAGATTTTAAGTATCTAATTTCTATTTACAAACCTCCTTATAAATTCTAACTACTAAATACATTACTTAACATAAACTCACATCATGAATATTGGTGTTAAATGTATTTATATGGCTTAACTAGTTGTAAGAAACTTAAGGATTATTATTTTAGATTAAATTCCTAATCATAGTTTAATGTAGTTTTATATCATAATCCCTTTTTAATGATTTTATCTTAAAAGATTAAGTTATTACTCATACTATAAATATTAAGAATAATTAAATCTAGACTTATTTATCCTCTTCACATTTAGATGTATAAAGTAACTCATTTATTTTATTATTGTTTATATATAAGAACATTTGAAATGTAAAAGTATTCATTCATTTTATTATAAATATAATAAGATCTATTGTGTGTAACGCTTTATGTAAACCATTCCCAATATTCCTAAATTTCAACTATTAATTTTTAACCAAATTATAGATTTACATTGTGGTCATCGACTAAATATATACGTGTGCTTAAATACGGTTTATATAAATCTTAGAAACTCAAAGACAACTAAAACTCAACCTATAAATTAATACCACCTCATATAATATTCTTTTATTAGTATCATGTAGAGGTTTAGTTTAACTCATTACTTCCTTCATATTATATTTTCTATAAGGTATTTTATTCCTTTTATTTATTTATTTATCATATATATATATATATATATATCCTTCCTATTATATTTCTACAAGGAATGTTTTTCCTTATCTATTTTTTTGTATTTATATACATATATATATATATATATCCACATATATCCAGATTTCCAGAACATTCTTTAAGAAATTCTATTGTATTTAATTATATTTAATATCTTTTACATATCCACAACTGATTTATGGTTTATAAAATAGAGTATTTCCCTTAGTTTTAGTTAAACATATTAGCTTCCATATTATATATAATAATAAAATGTAGTTTAGTTAAATTCCTTGATTTAATATAAGTTTCTATTTATTTCTCTCATATAAATATATATATAAATATATGTAACAACTCTTACTTCACTTAAAGTTAATACCCAAAATATTTATAAACATACTGTATTAAATGTTAATTAGTCTTATTATATTTTCCCCAACCTATAAAGTTCATTAATCAACTATACTTTAATTTTTGATCACATTAAAAACCTTATATTATAGGTTTTCTTATGAAAACCTCATAAACACTATTTTTAAAGCCCTTTACCATTGCCCAAAAATTCCCAAATTTAATATACAGTAACTATAACATTTTAGACATATTATAAAATTTTTATTTCATAAAAATATCTTTTTAATTTGGCCAAATAATTCCAGAAAACCCGTAACTTGCAAAAATAATAACTTATGTTTAAAAACCCCCAAACCATAATAATTACATCAAAATAAACTAGATAAAATAAGGAATCTATGGTTAAAATTTCAAGTCACAATACATTCGGGAAGATTTAAATTAACCAACAAGTTAGGACTATTTACTGGAATTTATAAAAACTTAATCTGAAACGTTTTAATCTCAGCCGTCCAAATCTCTTAACTAAGATCCGACGACGCTGAACGACGAGTTCATCCGTGATTCAACTATGGACTTCGAGTACTAATTCGCGTTTTTCTCACAATCTACAGAACGAAATCGATGATTCTTGTTTCTATGGATTCGTAATCAAATTTCGGTTCTATTGGTATCAATTTCCCCAATTATAATGCAGAGTTCATCGGGTTTCGATTCTGGTAAGTCGACTTAGGGTTTCAGAGGGTTTCGAGTTTTAATCTGTCAAATTCTCTCAGTATAAAGCATAATAGATGAAATTGGTAAGTGGGTTTGGTCGACAATGCATAATCGGTTAGCATCATCGGAAGAATTTGAAAGAAACTCACCGTAAATTGCAAGAACGGGGCAAATAGGCTTCGGTTTTCTGGAAACACATTCGAACCTTGCCTGTTCGAGTAGTCAACTTCGAAGCACTATAAGTTTCAGCACAGATTGAGTTAAGCTATGTGTAAGGGCTCATTGGAAAGATAAAACTTAGATCTACGTATTGATAGCAAGAACCAATCCTAACTCGCATCAAACAGAAAGATATTAAAGTCTCAAATCACGAGTTTACCTCTCTGTTTCGGTGTTATTTTATGTGCTGTTGAAACCGACACTTTAGACCTCTATATCTCCCAACTGGTTACGAATCAGACTTGGGCATAAACACGAAAATTGTAGAGGGATTAGAGATCTTTACAACGAGCTAAAGAAATCGAATTTTGGTTGATTAACGAAGAAGTTATGGTCGACGCAAGTTACCTGAAAACGAAGGAAAATCTGGAATTCTGGAAACAGTTTCGCAAGGCGGCTACTTTGGCTCGATTTTCCGGTTGACTCAGAAGGATTTAGGGTTTGTATGAGTAATGGTTGGAAAGAGGAATTGTAGGAGAAGAGAATGGTGAAGACGGCATGGAAAAATATTGAGAGATGTAAAAGTTATAGCCGTCTAAAGTTAGGGCAAAGTCATGAATTCTGTTACCGAAATTCAAGGGATAAATTGGCTAAGTGTTGGCGACCCGTGACAGAGTGACACGTGGCATCTTTCAAATTTTTGACTCAAAACTTCAATCTAGCATAACTTTGGCTAGGATGATCCGTTTTTGATTCTTTTATCGATCTTCATGGTTTTCCATAACCTATTTATTGGTATAGGTTTCATGACCTGGTTTGACCATTCTCAAAAAGTCAACTCTAGCAAGGCTTAATAAGCTTTAAGGTTTCTAGAATTTTATATTGACTTTTATGTTTCAAAACAATGTTCCAACACTTCCTAAAATCTTCATAATATATTTGGAGTGCTTAATAATTTTTCCAAGATTTATTGACTTATAAATCTTATTATTAAATTCATAATATATAGTAAGGTATAATAATTAGGGTTAAATAGGAGAAAACCCCTAAATAAATTTCACAATTCCATATAATAATTTAATATTCATAATTCCATATAATAATTTAATATTCATAATTCCATATAATAATTTAATATTCATAATTCCATATATAATTCAATACTTAATAGTATTATTAAAGGTTTAACAAAAGAAATCCCCTAAATTAATTTAAATTAATTTAGGGGTATTTCAGTATATCCCCCTTAAAAGAAACTTCGCCTCGAAGTTTAAAAATCAACTAATAGGCACTCACACCGCTTCGGGTGTGCTGAGACAATAATAATTCCAACGAAATTCCATACCAACCAATCCTTTATTTCCATCCATTTCCATAACAACATTCCACTCAAGATTACTCAAAAATCAAACTGAACCAGGATATACCAAGATATAGCATGGTGAAAATCCAAAAGTCACGTACTGAGACATAATGTAAAAAGCCAAGCACATACAAACACCAGCCAAACACATACAATCACCTCTCATTCTGCTAATACTGTTCTCCTTTTACTAACAATGCAACGAGGCATAATCCGGATGAGATAACGAAGGAGGAGTATGCCAGCATATCCCCCTTAAAAGAGCTAAGGTACGCCCTCGTACCGCTACTAACGGCACAATCAAAGAATTCAACACCTTATTAACCAGCTTTGTTGTGAATTTACTGCACCGTTGATTTTATCTATGATCGTTACATATATCTGTATCTCTTGATTGTTATGTATTTGTATTTCCTTGGTGGTTATAAAATTTTATCTTATGATTATTATTCATTCATTTAATGACTGATACGAATTATATGTCCATATATGATCGTTTATCATATCAATTATATTATCAAGCTATAAACCAGGTGTAACGTACTTGAGTAGTTTAACATAATATTCCCGATCATTTAATAATCCTCAATAATCTTTCAAAATTATCTTCAAAGGTTTATTAGTCAACCATATGTTAGAACTCTATAAGATAAATATTTTCTGTGACTTTTCAAGTTTCAATTGTTTTATCATTAACTATCGTATTTTAGACGATTCATTCAGTGTTTACTTTATAAAATTTACTTATTATATAACTTCACCCAAGGCAGAATTTTAGGAAGTTCTTATAATGTAGCTCCAAAATCTGATTTCTTTATCTTAAAATTTACTTTTCAAGGTAGGGACTCTATATATAAATTTTAAGTCAGATGAATTAGTCTAGTGAAAGTTCACTCACTCTTGATAACTATTTTTCTTAGGGTTTATTCTGTGTAAGTATTATTCTGATCATTAGATCTTAGTACTCTCTTAGATAATGGTGGCTTTTGGTAAATATCACTCTTTAAACTTCTAAATAAACATGAGAATTTCCAATCTTTAAGTAACTCTCAATTTCTCACTAGATGCTCAATATTCCGAGTATTTAAGGATCAATGATATTTAGTTTAGTGTTACTCATGTGTTTTCACTCCATGGGTAAGTATTTTTCACCAAGGATTTAACTCGGTAAACTCTTTACATGTATGAATTTAATACTGGATATTAAGATATAAATTTAAAATTGTTCATTGTGGCTAGTAATGAAATATGCCTAGCTCAAGATTCCATGATGGTAACGTCTTACCACCACTTCCCCTCAAGTTCAACACAATCCGTCACCTGCGTAGAAGATTATTTACAGTTAGATGACAAGGCTTGTCTAGCCCCTAAACTTCTAGAAGTGGGTGTGCACCCCACTACTTTCAGCCTAGGAGTTCGTCGCACCAGGCACTTCCCGTAGGGTGTTAGGTTTATGTGTTTTCTTTCTAAAGTTAACATAGAGTTTTAATGTGTTTTACAAGTTCAGATGTTGATCTTTTCTAATACGCTACTAGTTCTTGTTAGCTTAATAATTTGCTAGACTTAAGATTTATCTTAAACATTATCTTTAGGTAATAAATTGATACCAAGTAGTTTATGAGATTTATTTCCAAACTTTAAAGGAGTTGAAGTACTTTCACATAATATCAATACTAATTTAGTTATGTAAAGTTCTATTTGTATACTGTTTCAACCAAAGTATTCTTTAAAATTCTAGGAATTTGTGTACTAGCTTTTAAAGGATTGCATTTTTAGCAATGTATTCTCCATGAGTATGCTTTTGAAAAATAGCTTAATATTTGGTTTATCTCAACCAAAATCTTATCGTACTTAATATAGGATGTTCCAAACTTATAATATATATATATTTTGTAGTTTATTGTTGGAACGGTATAACAACACATCACACTCAACAGACATTCACAAAGGAAAGTGTGTAAAGTAATCGTTCTCAATTCCAAAAAGGGTTAGGAGTCGTGCCTTACTGGAGTCCTCACTTCCCAATTCTACCCCAGTTCCCCAGTTTTAAGTGCACTTATAGTCTAAGTATTTCACTCGGCTTGTTTTCTCGGGTTCAGAGCGTAACTACGCTCTGATACCACTTTCTGTAACACCCCTATATAATAAAACAACAGCGGAAAAATAAACTAAAGGTGCTACAGACCATCGGGCTCCAAACACCCGGTACCAAGCTCACCAATTACAACCATTACAATTAACTAAGTTACGGTCTGAACTTCGAGAAAACTTAACATACACATAACAATACTAAAACACATTCACTCTCCATAACCCTAATCCCACCACAATCACTCATGCTCGTCGTGGCCACCTGTAAATCAATTTGTACCTGCAAGATGAAACCAAGCAGCCCACCCCGAGAGGGGTGAGTCAGTTCCCTGGAATGGAACTGGTACAATTCTCCAAAAACAAACTTATAAAACATAACTCTTCAAAATAAACAGTAACATGAAAACAAACTCTTAAAAGTAAAACAGAGATAAAGCACTTCAAAACAATCAAGTTAAAGAGAAAAGAAAACAAGACAAAGATAGAGATAGAGAACTTCCAAAACAAGTCATCCATTTAAGTAGTCACACCACATAGTTAGTAAGCATCCATTGTTGATGTTAGAACCAAATCCCGTTCGGAGTATAAAGACTTAGATAGTCACGAAGGACTAGGAATAATAAGATAGATCCAAGAACCAATAACTCAAGAGTGGAATAATTCAATTGGGAGAGATGGCCCCCACCGCCAGATATCAATGTCCATATGGACGAGGGATATACAGCCCCCTGCTGTCAGATTTAAATGTCCTGATGGACGAGGGATATACAGCCCCCTGCTGTTAAATATCAATGCCCCTATGGGCGAGGGATATACAGCCCCCTGCTGTTAAATTAAAAATGTCCTGATGGACGAGGGATATACAACCCCCTGCTGTTAAATATCAATGCCCCTATGGGCGAGGGATATACAGCCCCCTGCTGTACCATTGAAGACGCGCGCACGTCGAAAGAAAGATTTCCAAGATTGACCTTGTTCCAAATTCCCACTAGATCACCAACTACCCAGAGCAATACCAAGACACTCAGTCCTACAGAGTGCAGAAGCGTAAACCCTAAGCAGTCAATGTCTAATGGAACAACCAAATAGAAGGAACCAATACCCATGTAAGTTTCACATCCAAAGGCTCAGTTAGTCACACAAGCTGAGTTAGTCACACAACCATTTCCTTTTTAGAAATTCCTCTTAAAGTCAGTTAGCGTTTTCCAAAACATTCCACAAGTCAATCAGCAAAAATATCGGAGTACGAGAAATCGTACAAAACATTCCATAAAGTCCAAAACACGTCAAGCTGAGTACGAGAAATCGTACCTGGGTAACGTTGTAGCAGTTCTAATCAACTTGCGCAAACAATCAACAGTACTCTGAAGAATATTAAAGGTAATCCATCATCAACCACTCGTAGCCTATGTTACGCTTAAATAAACTCCTTACTCTTATTTCAAAGTCTCAATTATCCTTTAAGCCCTCACTTAAATGTTATGTATAATCTTTGACTTGTCTGAGAACGATGTATTACTCAAGGTTGTAAGACCAAGGAATGTATTTTATCAACACTAGTTAATTGTTCCACCCTTATCCACTTTACCCATACTTAACCTTAATTCCCACATTAAAGACCCTAATAACATAAGGGCATTATACGTTATTCAATCAAGTCTTAGAATTTCAATAACAATTCTTAAGCACAATACTTTTACTCTTACTTTAGGACATACATCGTGTTATGACCAATGATGGGTTTATCTTAGAATACTATACTATTATTTCACAATTTATTGACTGTGTATCTTTATCAATATCTACTAGATAATCCATTATAACTAAGCCTTCCCCCTTAACTTAATTAAGATCTACATCCCGTATACTGAAATCGTAGTGTTGTAGATGCATTTTAGTATAACTTATTTGAGCTACTAAACTCAATTATCTTATCTTTAGTTCAGAATGGCCTTTAACTACAACCATCTATTAATCTTGTCATAAGTTGTTAAATTACTTTTCATCTTGAAATAACCATATTATAGTTAACTCAAACTTATCGAACTCTCACATTTAGTATCCACAAGGTATATTATTTACTTAACCATAACTTTATAATAAGGTGTCTTAAGATAACCTTTTATGTATCCTTACTTACATTTAATTCCCTAACTGTTTTTACTTTTACACACATTCTCTCTATAGACCATGTATAATCCTTTTATATTAAACTTCGTTAAACTCAAGTCTTAAATACATTTTATATTGTTTACAAAACCTAAAGTTTCAAAAGAATAACTTAATAAATCAATTCCCTTTATTGTATTTAGGATGGACATTATATCTTAGCATGAGGTAGAATTTATCAAAGAATTAAATTCTGGTTCGTAAGTGAAATTGTCAATTACTTAAGAAGATAATATATTCTGAACAATCTCCATACCTTATATTCAAATGACACATTAATATTTCCAGTGTCAAAAGGTAAATCAATATAATCTTATGTAACCTAATTTCATCTAATTAAAGGTTTAAAGATTTTAAGTATCTAATTTCTATTTACAAACCTCCTTATAAATTCTAACTACTAAATACATACTTAACTATAAACTCACATCCTGAATATTGGTGTTAAATGTATTTATATGGCTTAACTAGTTGTAAGAAACTTAAGGATTATTATTTAGATTAAATTCCTAATCATAGTTTAATGTAGTTTTATATCATAATCCCTTTTAATGATTTTATCTTAAAAATTAAGTTATTACTCAATACTATAAATATTAAGAAATAATTAAATCTAGACTTATTTATCCTCTTCACATTTAGATGTAAAAGTAACTCATTTATTTTATTATTGTTTATATAATAAGAACATTGAAATGTAAAAGTATTTCATTCATTTTATTATTAATTATATAATAAGATCTATTTGTGTAACGCTTTATGTAAACCAATTCCAAATATTCCTAAATTTCAACTTATTAATTTCTTAACCAAATTATAGATTTACATTGTGGTCATCGACTAAATATATACGTGTGCTTAAATACGGTTTTATAAATCTTAGAAACTCAAAGACAACTAAAAACTCAACCTAAATTAATACCACCTCATATAATATTCTTTTATTAGTATCATGTAGAGGTTTAGTTTAACTCATTACTTCCTTCATATTATATTTTCTATAAGGTATTTTATTCCTATTTATTTATTTATTTATTATATATATTATATATATCCTTCCTATTATATTTCTCACAAGGAATGTTATTTCCTTTATCTATTTTTATTGTATTTATATACATATAATATATATATATCCACATATATCCAGATTTATCCAGAACATTCTTTAAGAAATTCTATTGTATTTAATTATATTTAATATCTTTTAGACATATCCACAACTGATTTATGGTTTATAAAATAGAGTATTTCCCTTAGTTTTAGTTAAACATATTAGCTTCCATATTATATATAATAAATAAAATGTAGTTTAGTTAAATTCCTTGATTTAATATAAGTTTCTATTTATTTCTCTCATATATATATATAAAATATGTAACAACTCTTACTTCACTTAAAGTTAATACCCAAAATATTTATAAACATACTGTATTAAATGTTAATTAGTCTTATTATATTTTCCCCAACCTATAAAGTTCATTAATCAACTATACTTTAATTTTTGATCACATTAAAAACCTTATATTATAGGTTATTCTTATGAAAACCTCATAAACACTATTTTTAAAGCCCTTTACCATTGCCCAAAAATTCCCAAATTTAATATACAGTAACTATAACATTTTAGACATATTATAAAATTTTTATTTCATAAAAATATCTTTTTAATTTGGCCAAATAATTCCAGAAAACCCGTAACTTGCAAAAATAATAACTTATGTTTAAAAACCCCCAAACCATAATAATTTACATCAAAATAAACTAGATAAAATAAGGAATCTATGGTTAAAATTTCAAGTCACAATACATTCGGGAAGATATTTAAATTAACCCAACAAGTTAGGACTATTTACTGGAATTTATAAAAACTTAATCTGAAACG
The DNA here is from genome assembly GCA_023374045.1 of Limonium bicolor. Taxonomy (NCBI): domain Eukaryota; kingdom Viridiplantae; phylum Streptophyta; class Magnoliopsida; order Caryophyllales; family Plumbaginaceae; genus Limonium; species Limonium bicolor. The sequence continues at coordinate 165,823,980 of CM041776.1, read as the reverse complement.
TTTTAATCTCAGCCGTCCAAATCTCTTAACTAAGATCCGACGGACGCTGAACGACGAGTTCATCCGCGATTCAACTATGGACTTCGAGTACTAATTCGCGTTTTTCTCACAATCTACAGAACGAAATCGAGTGATTCTTGTTTCTATGGATTCGTAATCAAATTTCGGTTCTATTGGTATCAATTTCCCCAATTTAATGCAGAGTTCATCGGGTTTCGATTCTGGTAAGTCGACTTAGGGTTTCAGAGGGTTTCGAGTTTTAATCTGTCAAATTCTCCAGTATAAAGCATAATAGATGAAATTGGTAAGTGGGTTTGGTCGACAATGCATAATCGGTTAGCATCACGGAAGAATTTGAAAGAAACTCACCGTAAATTGCAAGAACGGGGCAAATAGGCTTCGGTTTTCTGGAAACACATTCGAACCTTGCCTGTTCGAGTAGTCAACTTCGAAGCACTAAGTTTCAGCACAGATTGAGTTAAGGCTATGTGTAAGGGCTCATTGGAAAGATAAAACTTAGATCTACGTATTGATAGCAAGAACCAATCCTAACTCGCATCAAACAGAAGATATTAAAGTCTCAAATCACGAGTTTACCTCTCTGTTTCGGTGTTATTTTATGTGCTGTTGAAACCGACACTTTAGACCTCTATATCTCCCAACTGGTTACGAATCAGACTTGGGCATAAACACGAAAATTGTAGAGGGATTAGAGATCTTTACAACGAGCTAAAGAAATCGAATTTTGGTTGATTAACGAAGAAGTTATGGTCGACGCAAGTTACCTGAAAACGAGGAAAATCTGGAATTCTGGAAACAGTTTCGCAAGGCGGCTACTTTGGCTCGATGTTCCGGTTGACTCGAAGGATTTAGGGTTTGTATGAGTAATGGTTGGAAAGAGGAATTGTAGGAGAAGAGAATGGTGAAGACGGCATGGAAAAATATTGAGAGATGTAAAAGTTATAGCCGTCTAAAGTTAGGGCAAAGTCATGAATTCTGTTACCGAAATTCAAGGGATAAATTGGCTAAGTGTTGGCGACCCGTGACAGAGTGACACGTGGCATCTTTCAAATTTTTGACTCAAAACTTCAATCTAGCATAACTTTGGCTAGGATGATCCGTTTTTGACATTCTTTTTATCGATCTTCATGGTTTTCCATAACCTATTTATTGGTATAGGTTTCATGACCTGGTTTGACCATTCTCAAAAAGTCAACTCTAGCAAGGCTTAATAAGCTTTAAGGTTTCTAGAATTTTATATTGACTTTTATGTTTCAAAAGTTCCAACACTTCCTAAAATCTTCATAATATATTTGGAGTGCTTAATATTTTTCCAAGATTTATTGACTTATAAATCTTATTATTAAATTCATAATACTATATAGTAAGGTATAATAATTAGGGTTAAATAGGAGAAAACCCCTAAATAAATTTCACAATTCCATATAATAATTTAATATTCATAATTCCATATAATATTTAATATTCATAATTCCATATAATAATTCAATACTTAATAGTATTATTAAAGGTTTAACAAAAGAAATCCCCTAAATTAATTTAAATTAATTTAGGGGTATTTCAGTATATCCCCCTTAAAAGAAACTTCGCCTCGAAGTTTAAAATCAACTAATAGGCACTCACACCGCTTCGGGTGTGCTGAGACAATAATAATTCCAACGAAATTCCATACCAACCATCCTTTATTTCCATCCATTTCCATAACAACATTCCACTCAAGATTACTCAAAAATCAAACTGAACCAGGATATACCAAGATATAGCATGGTGAAAATCCAAAAGTCACGTACTGAGACATAATGTAAAAAGCCAAGCACATACAAACACCAGCCAAACACTACAATCACCTCTCATTCTGCTAATACTGTTCTCCTTTTACTAACAATGCAACGAGGCATAATCCGGATGAGATAACGAAGGAGGAGTATGCCAGCATATCCCCCTTAAAGAGCTAAGGTACGCCCTCGTACCGCTACTAACGGCACAATCAAAGAATTCAACACCTTATTAACCAGCTTTGTTGTGAATTTACTGCACCGTTGATTTTATCTATGATCGTTACATATCTGTATCTCTTGATTGTTATGTATTTGTATTTCCTTGGTGGTTATAAAATTTTATCTTATGATTATTATTCATTCATTTAATGACTGATACGAATTATATGTCCATATTGATCGTTTATCATATCAATTATATTATCAAGCTATAACCAGGTGTAACGTACTTGAGTAGTTTAACATAATATTCCCGATCATTTAATAATCCTCAATAATCTTTCAAAATTATCTTCAAAGGTTTATTAGTCAACCATATGTTAGAACTCTATAAGATAAATATTTTCTGTGACTTTTCAAGTTTCAATTGTTTTTATCATTAACTATCGTATTTTAGACGATTCATTCAGTGTTTACTTTATAAAATTTACTTATTATATAACTTCACCCAAGGCAGAATTTTAGGAAGTTCTTATAATGTAGCTCCAAAATCTGATTTCTTTATCTTAAAATTTACTTTTCAAGGTAGGGACTCTATATATAAATTTTAAGTCAGATGAATTAGTCTAGTGAAAGTTCACTCACTCTTGATAACTATTTTTCTTAGGGTTTATTCTGTGTAAGTATTATTCTGATCATTAGATCTTAGTACTCTCTTAGATAATGGTGGCTTTTGGTAAATATCACTCTTTAAACTTCTAAATAAACATGAGAATTTCCAATCTTTAAGTAACTCTCAATTTCTCACTAGATGCTCAATATTCCGAGTATTTAAGGATCAATGATATTTAGTTTAGTGTTACTCATGTGTTTTCACTCCATGGGTAAGTATTTTCACCAAGGATTTAACTCGGTAAACTCTTTACATGTATGAATTTAATACTGGATATTAAGATATAAATTTAAAATTGTTCATTGTGGCTAGTAATGAATATGCCTAGCTCAAGATTCCATGATGGTAACGTCTTACCACCACTTCCCCTCAAGTTCAACACAATCCGTCACCTGCGTAGAAGATTATTTACAGTTAGATGACAAGGCTTGTCTAGCCCCTAAACTTCTAGAAGTGGGTGTGCACCCCACTACTTTCAGCCTAGGAGTTCGTCGCACCAGGCACTTCCCGTAGGGTGTTAGGTTTATGTGTTTTCTTTCTAAAGTTAACATAGAGTTTTAATGTGTTTTACAAGTTCAGATGTTGATCTTTTCTAATACGCTACTAGTTCTTGTTAGCTTAATAATTTGCTAGACTTAAGATTTATCTTAAACATTATCTTTAGGTAATAATTGATACCAAGTAGTTTATGAGATTTATTTCCAAACTTTAAAGGAGTTGAAGTACTTTCACATAATATCAATACTAATTTAGTTATGTAAAGTTCTATTTGTATACTGTTTTCAACCAAAAGTATTCTTTAAAATTCTAGGAATTTGTGTACTAGCTTTTAAAGGATTGCATTTTTAGCAATGTATTCTCCATGAGTATGCTTTTGAAAATAGCTTAATATTTGGTTTATCTCAACCAAAATCTTATCGTACTTAATATAGGATGTTCCAAACTTATATATATATATAATTTTTTGTAGTTTATTGTTGGAACGTATAACAACACATCACACTCAACAGACATTCACAAAGGAAAGTGTGTAAAGTAATCGTTCTCAATTCCAAAAAGGGTTAGGAGTCGTGCCTTACTGGAGTCCTCACTTCCCAATTCTACCCCAGTTCCCCAGTTTTAAGTGCACTTATAGTCTAAGTATTTCACTCGGCTTGTTTTCTCGGGTTCAGAGCGTAACTACGCTCTGATACCACTTTCTGTAACACCCCTATAATAATAAAACAACAGCGGAAAAATAAACTAAAGGTGCTACAGACCATCGGGCTCCAAACACCCGGTACCAACCTCACCAATTACAACCATTACAATTAACTAAGTTACGGTCTGAACTTCGAGAAAACTTAACATACACATAACAATACTAAAACACATTCACTCTCCATAACCCTAATCCCACCACAATCACTCATGCTCGTCGTGGCCACCTGTAAATCAATTTGTACCTGCAAGATGAAACCAAGCAGCCCACCCCGAGAGGGTGAGTCAGTTCCCTGGAATGGAACTGGTACAATTCTCCAAAAACAAACTTATAAACATAACTCTTCAAATAAACAGTAACATGAAAACAAACTCTTAAAAGTAAACAGAGATAAAGCACTTCAAAACAATCAAGTTAAAGAGAAAAGAAAACAAGACAAAGATAGAGATAGAGAACTTCCAAAACAAGTCATCCATTTAAGTAGTCACACCACATAGTTAGTAAGCATCCATTGTTGATGTTAGAACCAAATCCCGTTCGGAGTATAAAGACTTAGATAGTCACGAAGGACTAGGAATAATAAGATAGATCCAAGAACCAATAACTCAAGAGTGGAATAATTCAATTGGGAGAGATGGCCCCCACCGCCAGATATCAATGTCCATATGGACGAGGGATATACAGCCCCCTGCTGTCAGATTTAAATGTCCTGATGGACGAGGATATACAGCCCCCTGCTGTTAAATATCAATGCCCTATGGGCGAGGGATATACAGCCCCCTGCTGTTAAATTAAAAATGTCCTGATGGACGAGGGATATACAACCCCCTGCTGTTAAATATCAATGCCCCTATGGGCGAGGGATATACAGCCCCCTGCTGTACCATTGAAGACGCGCGCACGTCGAAAGAAAGATTTCCAAGATTGACCTTGTTCCAAATTCCCACTAGATCACCAACTACCCAGCAATACCAAGACACTCAGTCCTACAGAGTGCAGAAGCGTAAACCCTAAGCAGTCAATGTCTAATGGAACAACCAAATAGAAGGAACCAATACCCATGTAAGTTTCACATCCAAAGGCTCAGTTAGTCACACAAGCTGAGTTAGTCACACAACCATTTCCTTTTTAGAAATTCCTCTTAAAGTCAGTTAGCGTTTTCCAAAACATTCCACAAGTCAATCAAAAATATCGGAGTACGAGAAATCGTACAAAACATTCCATAAAGTCCAAAACACGTCAAGCTGAGTACGAGAAATCGTACCTGGGTAACGTTGTAGCAGTTCTAATCAACTTGCGCAAACAATCAACAGTACTCTGAAGAATATTAAAGGTAATCCATCATCAACCACTCGTAGCCTATGTTACGCTTAAATAAACTCCTTACTCTTATTTCAAAGTCTCAATTATCCTTTAAGCCCTCACTTAAATGTTATGTATAATCTTTGACTTGTCTGAGAACGATGTACTCAAGGTTGTAAGACCAAGGAATGTATTTTATCAACCTAGTTAATTGTTCCACCCTTATCCACTTTACCCATACTTAACCTTAATTCCCACATTAAGACCCTAATAACATAAGGGCATTATACGTTATTCAATCAAGTCTTAGAATTTCAATAACAATTCTTAAGCACAATACTTTTACTCTTACTTTAGGACATACATCGTGTTATGACCAATGATGGGTTTATCTTAGAATACTATACTATTATTTCACAATTTATTGACTGTGTATCTTTATCAATATCTACTAGATAATCCATTATAACTAAGCCTTCCCCCTTAACTTAATTAAGATCTACATCCCGTATACTGAAATCGTAGTGTTGTAGATGCATTTTAGTATAACTTATTTGAGCTACTAAACTCAATTATCTTATCTTTAGTTCAGAATGGCCTTTACTACAACCATCTATTAATCTTGTCATAAGTTGTTAAATTACTTTTCATCTTGAAATAACCATATTATAGTTAACTCAAACTTATCGAACTCTCCATTTAGTATCCACAAGGTATATTATTTACTTAACCATAACTTTATATAAGGTGTCTTAAGATAACCTTTTATGTATCCTTACTTACATTTAATTCCCTAACTGTTTTTACTTTTACACACATTCTCTCTATAGACCATGTATAATCCTTTTATATTAAACTTCGTTAAACTCAAGTCTTAAATACATTTTATATTGTTTACAAACCTAAAGTTTCAAAAGAATAACTTAATAAATCAATTCCCTTTATTGTATTTAGGATGGACATTATATCTTAGCATGAGGTAGAATTTATCAAAGAATTAAATTCTGGTTCGTAAGTGAAATTGTCAATTACTTAGAAGATAATATATTCTGAACAATCTCCATACCTTATATTCAAATGACACATTAATATTTCCAGTGTCAAAAGGTAAATCAATATAATCTCTTATGTAACCTAATTTCATCTAATTAAAGGTTTAAAGATTTTAAGTATCTAATTTCTATTTACAAACCTCCTTATAAATTCTAACTACTAAATACATTACTTAACTATAAACTCACATCCTGAATATTGGTGTTAAATGTATTTATATGGCTTAACTAGTTGTAAGAACTTAAGGATTATTATTTAGATTAAACTCCTAATCATAGTTTAATGTAGTTTTATATCATAATCCCTTTTAATGATTTTATCTTAAAATATTAAGTTATTACTCAATACTATAAATATTAAGAAATAATTAAATCTAGACTTATTTATCCTCTTCACATTTAGATGTAAAAGTAACTCATTTATTTTATTATTGTTTATATAATAAGAACATTGAAATGTAAAAGTATTTCATTCATTTTATTATTAATTATATAATAAGATCTATTTGTGTAACGCTTTATGTAAACCAATTCCAAATATTCCTAAATTTCAACTTATTAATTTCTTAACCAAATTATAGATTTACATTGTGGTCATCGACTAAATATATACGTGTGCTTAAATACGGTTTATATAAATCTTAGAAACTCAAAGACAACTAAAAACTCAACCTATAAATTAATACCACCTCATATAATATTCTTTTATTAGTATCATGTAGAGGTTTAGTTTAACTCATTACTTTCCTTCATATTATATTTTCTATAAGGTATTTTATTCCTTTTATTTATTTATTTATTTATCATATATATATATATCCTTCCTATTATATTTCTCACAAGGAATGTTATTTCCTTTCTCTATTTTTATTGTATTTATATACATATATATATATATATATATATCCACATATATCCAATTTATCCGAACATTCTTTAAGAAATTCTATTGTATTAATTATATTTAATATCTTTTAGACATATCCACCTGATTTATGGTTTATAAAATAGAGTATTTCCCTTAGTTTTAGTTAAACTATTAGCTTCCATATTATATATAATAATAAAATGTAGTTTAGTTAAATTCCTTGATTTAATATAAGTTTCTATTTATTTCTCTCATATATATATATATAAATATATGTAACAACTCTTACTTCACTTAAGTTAATACCCAAAATATTTATAAATACTGTATTAAATGTTATTAGTCTTATTATATTTTCCCCAACCTATAAGTTCATTAATCACTATACTTTAATTTTGATCACATTAAAACCTTATATTATAGGTTATTCTTATGAAAACCTCATAAACACTATTTTTAAAGCCCTTTACCATTGCCCAAAATTCCCAAATTTAATATACATAACTATAACATTTTACATATTATAAAATTTTTATTTCATAAAAATATCTTTTAATTTGGCCAATAATTCCAGAAAACCCGTAACTTGCAAAATATAATAACTTATGTTTAAAAACCCCAAACCATAATAATTTACATCAAAATAAACTAGATAAATAAGGAATCTATGGTTAAAATTTCAAGTCACAATACATTCGGGAATATTTAAATTAACCCAACAGTTAGGACTATTTACTGGAATTTATAAAAACTTAATCTGAAACGTTTTAATCTCAGCCGTCCAAATCTCTTAACTAAGATCCGACGGACGCTGAACGACGAGTTCATCCGTGATTCAACTATGGACTTCGAGTACTAATTCGCGTTTTTCTCACAATCTACAGAACGAAATCGAGTGATTCTTGTTTCTATGGATTCGTAATCAAATTTTGGTTCTATTGGTATCAATTCCCCAATTATATGCAGAGTTCATCGGTTTCGATTCTGGTAAGTCGACTTAGGGTTTCAGAGGGTTTCGAGTTTTAATCTGTCAAATTCTCTCAGTATAAAGCATAATAGATGAAATGGTAAGTGGGTTTGGTCGACAGCATAATCGGTTCATCATCGGAAGAATTTGAAAGAAACTCACCGTAAATTGCAAGAACGGGGCAAATAGGCTTCGGTTTTCTGGGAAACACCTTCGAACCTTGCCTGTTCGAGTAGTCAACTTCGAAGCACTAAAGTTTCAGCACAGATTGAGTTAGGCTATTTAAGGCTCATTGGAAAGATAAAACTTAGATCTACGTATTGATAGCAGAACCAATCCTAACTCGCATCAAACAGAAAGATATATAAAGTCTCAAATCACGAGTTTACCTCTCTGTTTCGGTGTTATTTATGTGCTGTTGAAACCGACACTTTAGACCTCTATATCTCCCAACTGGTTACGAATCAGACTTGGGCATAAACACGAAAATTGTAGAGGGATTAGAGATCTTTACAACGAGCTAAAGAAATCGAATTTTGGTTGATTAACGAAGAAGTTATGGTCGACGCAAGTTACCTGAAAACGAAGGAAAATCTGGAATTCTGGAAACAGTTTCGCAAGGCGGCTACTTTGGCTCGATTTTCCGGTTGACTCAGAAGGATTTAGGGTTTGTATGAGTAATGGTTGGAAAGAGGAATTGTAGGAGGAGAATGGTGAAGACGGCATGGAAAAATATTGAGAGATGTAAAAGTTATAGCCGTCTAAAGTTAGGGCAAAGTCATGAATTCTGTTACCGAAATTCAAGGGATAAATTGGCTAAGTGTTGGCGACCCGTGACAGAGTGACACGTGGCATCTTTCAAATTTTTGACTCAAAACTTCAATCTAGCATAACTTTGGCTAGGATGATCCGTTTTTGACATTCTTTTTATCGATCTTCATGGTTTTCCATAACCTATTTATTGGTATAGGTTTCATGACCTGGTTTGACCATTCTCAAAAAGTCAACTCTAGCAAGGCTTAATAAGCTTTAAGGTTTCTAGAATTTTATATTGACTTTTATGTTTCAAAACAATGTTCCAACACTTCCTAAAATCTTCATAATATATTTGGAGTGCTTAATAATTTTTCCAAGATTTATTGACTTATAAATCTTATTATTAAATTCATAATACTATATAGTAAGGTATAATAATTAGGGTTAAATAGGAGAAAACCCCTAAATAAATTTCACAATTCCATATAATAATTTAATATTCATAATTCCATATAATAATTTAATATTCATAATTCCATATAATAATTCAATACTTAATAGTATTATTAAAGGTTTAACAAAAGAAATCCCCTAAATTAATTTAAATTAATTTAGGGGTATTTCAGTATATCCCCCTTAAAAGAAACTTCGCCTCGAAGTTTAAAAATCAACTAATAGGCACTCACACCGCTTCGGGTGTGCTGAGACAATAATAATTCCAACGAAATTCCATACCAACCAATCCTTTATTTCCATCCATTTCCATAACAACATTCCACTCAAGATTACTCAAAAATCAAACTGAACCAGGATATACCAAGATATAGCATGGTGAAAATCCAAAAGTCACGTACTGAGACATAATGTAAAAAGCCAAGCACATACAAACACCAGCCAAACATACAATCACCTCTCATTCTGCTAATACTGTTCTCCTTTTACTAACAATGCAACGAGGCATAATCCGGATGAGATAACGAAGGAGGAGTATGCCAGCATATCCCCCTTAAAAGAGCTAAGGTACGCCCTCGTACCGCTACTAACGGCACAATCAAAGAATTCAACACCTTATTAACCAGCTTTGTTGTGAATTTACTGCACCGTTGATTTTATCTATGATCGTTACATATATCTGTATCTCTTGATTGTTATGTATTTGTATTTCCTTGGTGGTTATAAAATTTTATCTTATGATTATTATTCATTCATTTAATGACTGATACGAATTATATGTCCATATATGATCGTTTATCATATCAATTATATTATCAAGCTATAAACCAGGTGTAACGTACTTGAGTAGTTTAACATAATATTCCCGATCATTTAATAATCCTCAATAATCTTTCAAAATTATCTTCAAAGGTTTATTAGTCAACCATATGTTAGAACTCTATAAGATAAATATTTTCTGTGACTTTTCAAGTTTCAATTGTTTTTATCATTAACTATCGTATTTTAGACGATTCATTCAGTGTTTACTTTATAAAATTTACTTATTATATAACTTCACCCAAGGCAGAATTTTAGGAAGTTCTTATAATGTAGCTCCAAAATCTGATTTCTTTATCTTAAAATTTACTTTTCAAGGTAGGGACTCTATATATAAATTTTAAGTCAGATGAATTAGTCTAGTGAAAGTTCACTCACTCTTGATAACTATTTTTCTTAGGGTTTATTCTGTGTAAGTATTATTCTGATCATTAGATCTTAGTACTCTCTTAGATAATGGTGGCTTTTGGTAAATCACTCTTTAAACTTCTAAATAAACATGAGAATTTCCAATCTTTAAGTAACTCTCAATTTCTCACTAGATGCTCAATATTCCGAGTATTTAAGGATCAATGATATTTAGTTTAGTGTTACTCATGTGTTTTCACTCCATGGGTAAGTATTTTTCACCAAGGATTTAACTCGGTAAACTCTTTACATGTATGAATTTAATACTGGATATTAAGATATAAATTTAAAATTGTTCATTGTGGCTAGTAATGAAATATGCCTAGCTCAAGATTCCATGATGGTAACGTCTTACCACCACTTCCCCTCAAGTTCAACACAATCCGTCACCTGCGTAGAAGATTATTTACAGTTAGATGACAAGGCTTGTCTAGCCCCTAAACTTCTAGAAGTGGGTGTGCACCCCACTACTTTCAGCCTAGGAGTTCGTCGCACCAGGCACTTCCCGTAGGGTGTTAGGTTTATGTGTTTTCTTTCTAAAGTTAACATAGAGTTTTAATGTGTTTTACAAGTTCAGATGTTGATCTTTTCTAATACGCTACTAGTTCTTGTTAGCTTAATAATTTGCTAGACTTAAGATTTATCTTAAACATTATCTTTAGGTAATAAATTGATACCAAGTAGTTTATGAGATTTATTTCCAAACTTTAAAGGAGTTGAAGTACTTTCACATAATATCAATACTAATTTAGTTATGTAAAGTTCTATTTGTATACTGTTTTCAACCAAAAGTATTCTTTAAAATTCTAGGAATTTGTGTACTAGCTTTTAAAGGATTGCATTTTTAGCAATGTATTCTCCATGAGTATGCTTTTGAAAAATAGCTTAATATTTGGTTTATCTCAACCAAAATCTTATCGTACTTAATATAGGATGTTCCAAACTTATATATATATATATATTTTTGTAGTTTATTGTTGGAACGGTATAACAACACATCACACTCAACAGACATTCACAAAGGAAAGTGTGTAAAGTAATCGTTCTCAATTCCAAAAAGGGTTAGGAGTCGTGCCTTACTGGAGTCCTCACTTCCCAATTCTACCCCAGTTCCCCAGTTTTAAGTGCACTTATAGTCTAAGTATTTCACTCGGCTTGTTTTCTCGGGTTCAGAGCGTAACTACGCTCTGATACCACTTTCTGTAACACCCCTATAATAATAAAACAACAGCGGAAAAATAAACTAAAGGTGCTACAGACCATCGGGCTCCAAACACCCGGTACCAACCTCACCAATTACAACCATTACAATTAACTAAGTTACGGTCTGAACTTCGAGAAAACTTAACATACACATAACAATACTAAAACACATTCACTCTCCATAACCCTAATCCCACCACAATCACTCATGCTCGTCGTGGCCACCTGTAAATCAATTTGTACCTGCAAGATGAAACCAAGCAGCCCACCCCGAGAGGGGTGAGTCAGTTCCCTGGAATGGAACTGGTACAATTCTCCAAAAACAAACTTATAAAACATAACTCTTCAAAATAAACAGTAACATGAAAACAAACTCTTAAAGTAAAACAGAGATAAAGCACTTCAAAACAATCAAGTTAAAGAGAAAAGAAAACAAGACAAAGATAGAGATAGAGAACTTCCAAAACAAGTCATCCATTTAAGTAGTCACACCACATAGTTAGTAAGCATCCATTGTTGATGTTAGAACCAAATCCCGTTCGGAGTATAAAGACTTAGATAGTCACGAAGGACTAGGAATAATAAATAGATCCAAGAACCAATAACTCAAGAGTGGAATAATTCAATTGGGAGAGATGGCCCCCACCGCCAGATATCAATGTCCATATGGACGAGGGATATACAGCCCCCTGCTGTCAGATTTAAATGTCCTGATGGACGAGGGATATACAGCCCCCTGCTGTTAAATATCAATGCCCCTATGGGCGAGGGATATACAGCCCCCTGCTGTTAAATTAAAAATGTCCTGATGGACGAGGGATATACAACCCCCTGCTGTTAAATATCAATGCCCCTATGGGCGAGGGATATACAGCCCCCTGCTGTACCATTGAAGACGCGCGCACGTCGAAAGAAAGATTTCCAAGATTGACCTTGTTCCAAATTCCCACTAGATCACCAACTACCCAGAGCAATACCAAGACACTCAGTCCTACAGAGTGCAGAAGCGTAAACCCTAAGCAGTCAATGTCTAATGGAACAAACAAATAGAAGGAACCAATACCCATGTAAGTTTCACATCCAAAGGCTCAGTTAGTCACACAAGCTGAGTTAGTCACACAACCATTTCCTTTTTAGAAATTCCTCTTAAAGTCAGTTAGCGTTTTCCAAAACATTCCACAAGTCAATCAGCAAAAATATCGGAGTACGAGAAATCGTACAAAACATTCCATAAAGTCCAAAACACGTCAAGCTGAGTACGAGAAATCGTACCTGGGTAACGTTGTAGCAGTTCTAATCAACTTGCGCAAACAATCAACAGTACTCTGAAGAATATTAAAGGTAATCCATCATCAACCACTCGTAGCCTATGTTACGCTTAAATAAATCCTTACTCTTATTTCAAAGTCTCAATTATCCTTTAAGCCCTCACTTAAATGTTATGTATAATCTTTGACTTGTCTGAGAACGATGTATTACTCAAGGTTGTAAGACCAAGGAATGTATTTTATCAACACTAGTTAATTGTTCCACCCTTATCCACTTTACCCATACTTAACCTTAATTCCCCATTAAAGACCCTAATAACATAAGGGCATTATACGTTATTCAATCAAGTCTTAGAATTTCAATAACAATTCTTAAGCACAATACTTTTACTCTTACTTTAGGACATACATCGTGTTATGACCAATGATGGGTTTATCTTAGAATAATACTATTATTTCACAATTTATTGACTGTGTATCTTTATCAATATCTACTAGATAATCCATTATAACTAAGCCTTCCCCCTTAACTTAATTAAGATCTACATCCCGTATACTGAAATCGTAGTGTTGTAGATGCATTTTAGTATAACTTATTTGAGCTACTAAACTCAATTATCTTATCTTTAGTTCAGAATGGCCTTTAACTACAACCATCTATTAATCTTGTCATAAGTTGTTAAATTACTTTTCATCTTGAAATAACCATATTATAGTTAACTCAAACTTATCGAACTCTCACATTTAGTATCCACAAGGTATATTATTTACTTAACCATAACTTTATAATAAGGTGTCTTAAGATAACCTTTTATGTATCCTTACTTACATTTAATTCCCTAACTGTTTTTACTTTTACACACATTCTCTCTATAGACCATGTATAATCCTTTTATATTAAACTTCGTTAAACTCAAGTCTTAAATACATTTTATATTGTTTACAAAACCTAAAGTTTCAAAAGAATAACTTAATAAATCAATTCCCTTTATTGTATTTAGGATGGACATTATATCTTAGCATGAGGTAGAATTTATCAAAGAATTAAATTCTGGTTCGTAAGTGAAATTGTCAATTACTTAAGAAGATAATATATTCTGAACAATCTCCATACCTTATATTCAAATGACACATTAATATTTCCAGTGTCAAAAGGTAAATCAATATAATCTCTTATGTAACCTAATTTCATCTAATTAAAGGTTTAAAGATTTTAAGTATCTAATTTCTATTTACAAACCTCCTTATAAATTCTAACTACTAAATACATTACTTAACTATAAACTCACATCCTGAATATTGGTGTTAAATGTATTTATATGGCTTAACTAGTTGTAAGAAACTTAAGGATTATTATTTAGATTAAATTCCTAATCATAGTTTAATGTAGTTTTATATCATAATCCCTTTTAATGATTTTATCTTAAAATATTAAGTTATTACTCAATACTATAAATATTAAGAAATAATTAAATCTAGACTTATTTATCCTCTTCACATTTAGATGTAAAAGTAACTCATTTATTTTATTATTGTTATATAATAAGAACATTGAAATGTAAAAGTATTTCATTCATTTTATTATTAATTATATAATAAGATCTATTTGTGTAACGCTTTATGTAAACCAATTCCAAATATTCCTAAATTTCAACTTATTAATTTCTTAACCAAATTATAGATTTACATTGTGGTCATCGACTAATATATACGTGTGCTTAAATACGGTTTTATAAATCTTAGAAACTCAAAGACAACTAAAAACTCAACCTATAAATTAATACCACCTCATATAATATTCTTTTATTAGTATCATGTAGAGGTTTAGTTTAACTCATTACTTCCTTCATATTATATTTTCTATAAGGTATTTTATTCCTTTTATTATTTATTTATTTATATATATATATATATATATATATCCTTCCTATTATATTTCTCACAAGGAATGTTATTTCCTTTATCTATTTTTATTGTATTTATATACATATTATATATATATATATATATATATATATATATATATATATATATATATATATCCCATATATCCAGATTTATCCAGAACATTCTTTAAGAAATTCTATTGTATTTAATTATATTTAATATCTTTTAGACATATCCACAACTGATTTATGGTTTATAAAATAGAGTATTTCCCTTAGTTTTAGTTAAACATATTAGCTTCCATATTATATATAATAAATAAAATGTAGTTTAGTTAAATTCCTTGATTTAATATAAGTTTCTATTTATTTCTCTCATATAATATATATATATATGTAACAACTCTTACTTCACTTAAAGTTAATACCCAAAATATTTATAACATACTGTATTAAATGTTAATTAGTCTTATTATATTTTCCCCAACCTATAAAGTTCATTAATCAACTATACTTTAATTTTTGATCACATTAAAAACCTTATATTATAGGTTATTCTTATGAAAACCTCATAAACACTATTTTTAAAGCCCTTTACCATTGCCCAAAAATTCCCAAATTTATACAGTAACTATAACATTTTAGACATATTATAAAATTTTTATTTCATAAAAATATCTTTTTAATTTGGCCAAATAATTCCAGAAAACCCGTAACTTGCAAAAATAATAACTTATGTTTAAAAACCCCCAAACCATAATAATTTACATCAAAATAAACTAGATAAAATAAGGAATCTATGGTTAAAATTTCAAGTCACAATACATTCGGGAAGATATTTAAATTAACCCAACAAGTTAGGACTATTTACTGGAATTTATAAAAACTTAATCTGAAACGTTTTAATCTCAGCCGTCCAAATCTCTTAACTAAGATCCGACGGACGCTGAACGACGAGTTCATCCGCGATTCAACTATGGACTTCGAGTACTAATTCGCGTTTTTCTCACAATCTACAGAACGAAATCGAGTGATTCTTGTTTCTATGGATTCGTAATCAAATTTCGGTTCTATTGGTATCAATTTCCCCAATTATAATGCAGAGTTCATCGGGTTTCGATTCTGGTAAGTCGACTTAGGGTTTCAGAGGGTTTCGAGTTTTAATCTGTCAAATTCTCTCAGTATAAAGCATAATAGATGAAATTGGTAAGTGGGTTTGGTCGACAATGCATAATCGGTTAGCATCATCGGAAGAATTTGAAAGAAACTCACCGTAAATTGCAAGAACGGGGCAAATAGGCTTCGGTTTTCTGGAAACACATTCGAACCTTGCCTGTTCGAGTAGTCAACTTCGAAGCACTATAAGTTTCAGCACAGATTGAGTTAGGCTATGTGTAAGGGCTCATTGGAAAGATAAAACTTAGATCTACGTATTGATAGCAAGAACCAATCCTAACTCGCATCAAACAGAAAGATATTAAAGTCTCAAATCACGAGTTTACCTCTCTGTTTCGGTGTTATTTTATGTGCTGTTGAAACCGACACTTTAGACCTCTATATCTCCCAACTGGTTACGAATCAGACTTGGGCATAAACACGAAAATTGTAGAGGGATTAGAGATCTTTACAACGAGCTAAAGAAATCGAATTTTGGTTGATTAACGAAGAAGTTATGGTCGACGCAAGTTACCTGAAAACGAAGGAAAATCTGGAATTCTGGAAACAGTTTCGCAAGGCGGCTACTTTGGCTCGATTTTCCGGTTGACTCAGAAGGATTTAGGGTTTGTATGAGTAATGGTTGGAAAGAGGAATTGTAGGAGAAGAGAATGGTGAAGACGACATGGAAAAATATTGAGAGATGTAAAAGTTATAGCCGTCTAAAGTTAGGGCAAAGTCATGAATTCTGTTACCGAAATTCAAGGGATAAATTGGCTAAGTGTTGGCGACCCGTGACAGAGTGACACGTGGCATCTTTCAAATTTTTGACTCAAAACTTCAATCTAGCATAACTTTGGCTAGGATGATCCGTTTTTGACGTTCTTTTTATCGATCTTCATGGTTTTCCATAACCTATTTATTGGTATAGGTTTCATGACCTGGTTTGACCATTCTCAAAAAGTCAACTCTAGCAAGGCTTAATAAGCTTTAAGGTTTCTAGAATTTTATATTGACTTTTATGTTTCAAAACAATGTTCCAACACTTCCTAAAATCTTCATAATATATTTGGAGTGCTTAATAATTTTTCCAAGATTTATTGACTTATAAATCTTATTATTAAATTCATAATACTATATAGTAATGTATAATAATTAGGGTTAAATAGGAGAAAACCCCTAAATAAATTTCACAATTCCATATAATAATTTAATATTCATAATTCCATATAATAATTTAATATTCATAATTCCATATAATAATTTAATATTCATAATTCCATATAATAATTCAATACTTAATAGTATTATTAAAGGTTTAACAAAAGAAATCCCCTAAATTAATTTAAATTAATTTAGGGGTATTTCAGTTGACCACTGTTGTTCTCAGTTGACTTTTAAGGCATGTTTAGGCCTTAATTAATATGATTAAATATTTAATCCATGCTTTAATAATTTGGGGTATTTCAATAAAGCTACTGAAAATATGATTCAAAATATTAATTTGCATTATATTAGGTAATCAATCCAAATTCTTGAGGAAGTGGGTCATTAAAATCTGTCAATTCTTTCTGTTTAGTAGTTAACGTTAATTAGTTGAAAATAAGGAATTCGTTTTCATATTTCTAAAATTTTGGTGGTTGGTAGCAATAGGTTGTTAGAATGAATTCCTTATTTATATCTTGAGATAATAAAATCAGAAGTTAACTTTTGCCCACAATATACAGCAGAGTGTTATTTCCAGTAGAGCATAATTAACAAAAGCCATCTCACCTGCAAAGAGATGAAGGGTAGAAGATAAGTGAGCTGGTCTGTATCAAGAAGAAGGTTTTGCTCAACGACGTTTTTTGTTAATATGTTCCTTGTTAGGAAGAAAAGCATGGGTAAAAGATAGATCTTTAATCTTGTAGGAGAAAAGTGAATACAGAAAAATGTATACAATTTTTGTCAAAAAGAAGATCACATATTTAAGGTTTATTCAACATATTAATGCATCTTACCACCCAAGCACATGTGTTGTCTCGTATAAGAGTACATACAACAAAAAAGGGAGAAGAAGAAGATGACAATCCAATAGAAAGCTGCTAAAAATATGATTCAAAATAAGAATTTGCCGTATAGTTAGTAATCTGTCCAGATTCTTGAGGAAGTGGGTCATTAAAATCAGTCAATTCTTCTTGTTTATTAGTAAACGTTAATTAGTTGAAAATAAGGAATTAGTTTTCATATTTCTAAAATTTTGGTGGTTAGTAGCAACAGGTTTTTAGAATGAATTCTGTATTTATATCTTGAGATAATAAAATCAGAAGTTAACTTTCACAATATACACCAGTGTTATTACCAGCAGAGCATAATTAACAAAAGAAGATAAGGGAGATGGTTTGCATCAAGAAGGAGGTTTTGCTTGACGATGTTATTTTGTTAATATGTTCCTTGTTAGGAAGAAAAACATGGGTAAAAGTGTAACACCCCAACTAACAGCAACACACTTAACAACAAACTGCAGCGGAAAACTTAACTCATCACATTACTTAAATCATTGGTGTTACACGCCGTTAACCACCTATGTGGCTAACAAGGCTAATACATAAACATTGTATCGGTCTGATGGACTAGATTCCCGAGCAACTATACATTACTATCCCTTTCCATTAACAACAACCAACATACATAAACATTCCAACTGTACCGAGTATTTAAAAACTGACGCCGATAACAATTTCGGTCTTACTACACCTACAATACATACACAATTTAAATGGCTACCCATGTACAAACAACTACCCCGTCCTACTCTCGAACAGCTTCCAGCTCCTTGTACCTGAAATAGGAAAGTGAAGAAAGGGTGGCCCCCCAGGGGGCTCAGCACCTTTGCTGGTATGGTAATCCCGCAGCCCGCATGCTACCGGGCCACGCACAACTAATTGTCGTCTAAGCATGCGGTTGATTATATTTAAATCATGCATGTAAACTATAAACACATAACACATTACATACCCACAGCAATGGGGTTCAACAAATCAATCAACACAACAAATCTCGTTAGCTCACTCATTTTGTTCCTTAACCCTTGAGGGTTTCTCCTCTTATGGAGCTATTTCCTTAATAGACGACACTTACCCACTAGTCGGGTTATACACAAATTCGTCTTATAATAACCTGGATTCATATCCATGATCTGCATCCTCCACATCACAACACATTTCACGTTTCATCGTACAGATAACATAACATCGCAATAAGAATTGCAGTACAACAATAACACATAACATAACGGGAACTGTTCTCTTTAGGAACTGACCCAAACATAGTTAGTTCACTTGTAAGCCTAGAGAATGATATCACCCTCATGTTAAGCTCGTTATACAACATTCGTTACCGTCCTAATAGTCGGACGAGTAACTTAACTTAAAGATGGATCGGACATAGTGACCCGAACACACCACACAGACATATGTTCCTCTTAGACCGATCATAAGTCAGAATAGTTAAGCTTTTGAGTAAGCTAGTGGGAGATCGTAATCCAAGAAGGAAAAACAACCATAACAGAGAGGAAGGTAAAGCAAGGATGGATACCCACTCCCAAACAACGTGCGACCGGAACAACCGGATTCCTCACTCCCCGGTTAGCACTTGTTAGAAGTCTCATTATTGGACTTAGTACATTAATTCACACTTAGGCGGTAAGGTCTAGTTAGACACACACAAGGTTAGTGAACATACTAACACAAACAAACATCGCACAACTAACTCACGGATAGCCGTGGTTAGAACGTTCCCATGGTTTGGGTCGTTAAATCCGAATACCGATCTCTTATGTGATCCTAGGTTTGGTTAGCTAAGGTTTAACACTTTCGAGGTTAAACGGTATCGGAATTGAACACGCCACATAAATGAATTACTATAAACACATTACATGTTTTATCTTACAAGGTGGCAAACACACAGAAAAACACATTGGCATACAAGCCGGTGTAATCCGGTAGGACACAGGTTGCAAGAAAACCATACATGTCACCAATGTCCACTCTAACGAGTCCTCTTAGGTTGCTCGAACAATTCTCGAACAACTGGTAATATTACATTTACTTTTATTAACATCGGGGTAACATGATTGTTTAAAGTCTAATGCTCATAACTTACCCCCGTTAACTAGTTAAATAACTTGACATTTTTAACTTGTTTTACTTTCACATTTTATTACAACTTTTCACCCACTTAATTGTCTTTATAACTCACATAACATGTCCTTAACAACCTTATAACATCATTACTTATCAATCCCCATCATTAGGCATCATTTTCCGACCTTAAATCACATTTTTAGAGTGGTCCGGGACTTGGTACTTACCTTAAGTCTCGGACCAGTACTTAAGAAACTCTCGGCTGGTTTTTACAGGGTGGTCCGGGACCTTGTACTGACCTCAAGTCCCGGACCAAGACATGTATGCAACTCTCGGCCTGTTTTTGGTATGTGGTCCAGGACCTTAACCTAGAACCAAGTCCCGGATCAAAGCTACAGAATGCCATATCTTGCATTTTCAAGCCTTGTTCAACTTGTTCTCTTCACCCATTGTTTACCATAACTTCACACATGAACTTAGGCATATTTTAATACCAAAATATCACTTTGAACCTCCTTAAAACATTGTCCAAACTTGTTACTCAATTACTTATAAAATCTACCAACACTTGTGATATTCTTCATTAAGTTTCTAAGTGGTGTTTCACACCTATGATAACCACTATCCCAAAATGCTTTCTCACCACTATAACATCATCTCCTAAGCATCTTTTCTTACTAACCAAAACTCCTTCATGCCTCTCCTTGAAATTCCTCCACAAGTTTACACCTCTTCCTTACAACACCTTACTTCCTCATTGTTTACCAATACTTGCATAAATCCTAAACATAATCTCACCATCTTTACACTTAACCATTCCTAGTACCTTCTAGGTCATAAAATCTCATTATTACACATAAACTCCTTGTTTATCAACTAAATTTTGTCATAGCTTCTCTTGTATATTTTCATACCCAACACTTAGGTTTTCACCTTTTGACAACCAAGAACCCTTAATCATTTAATACACACAAACATATTGTTTTTCATCCTTTAACCATCCAAGACATTAATCTTCACAAAGAATGTTCTTTACACACATCTAAACCTTTAAACTACACTACATCACAATATAGTGCATAAACTTAAATTGCTTGGCACTTAGGCCCTTAAATAACATGGCTCTTATGCCCTTAAATTGCATAAACCTTAAACACTGAATTTCCCACATATATATTGCCTTTGACCTGCAAATACACTCAACATCACATATGCCTTTTAATAATCCCCTTAAGAACAATTCACTAGCTCTTTTGCCATTGGCTCCTAAGGTATTTTATTAAGCAAATCAAGCTCATTTTCCTAAGGCATTCAAACTACATTGAGATAGTTTATTTACCTCTTTTCCTCTCAAACTTCTTTCTTGTTTCCTTGATTGAAATCAGAAAGGACTTTGATTGCTTGTCAACTTCTAATCAATATACAAGCAATGTCATGAGCATTCAAGCTTCATGCTTAAATTCATTTACAAACCCTAGGTTATATATATTGTCTTAAAACACAACAATGAATGTTTTACCTTGGAATTGGTCGAGAGTTTGACTAAGTAGCAAGGGAGGACTCCACCAAGCCCTTGAATGATTGGAATGAAGCTAGAACAAAGCAAGGTAAAGACACCATTAATGGTGATTTTCGGTCAACACAAAAACATGGAGGAAATGTTGCTTTTCTTTGAGTTTCCTTACCTTGAAGCAAAGGAGAACAATAAGATGTAAAAAGATGAGCTCAAGCTCCTCCCATGGAGATTCCTCTTGGCACCGAAATGGAGCTCTTGGAATTTTGAGAAGATAGAATTGAAGAGCTTGGCAAGACTAAGAGAATGGTGGTCTTGGATTTAATTTTGGTACATGGAGCTAGGAGATATAAGCTATGGAAGTTGAGAAATGGTGAAGTTGCTGTAGCATAACCGATGGAGAAGGAAGAAGAAGATTGGAGACCGTGGGAAATGAAGAGGGAAAGAAGAGAATGAGAAGGGAACTTGCTTTTTGGTGATATTTAAGCTAAAAGCAAATAGTAACTTTTGCTTTATCATTTACTTAACTCATTTATTTGTTTGGGTGTGGTGAGTCACCCATGAAAACCGGCCCCCTTAGTGTTTTAGGCTAAGTCATGGTCTTTGTTGACCAACAAGACAAGTTATATTGACTTATATTGTAAACTAGCTTATTTTTGTTACTATTCACAAACTAATGCACATATTTGTGAAATTTTTGATTTCCCATTGATTTAGACTTCCTAATGTGATACTAAGTAGTACACATGTTAATTAAAGAGTAATGATGGACATTTAGCCACTCAAAACTCATTTACAAGACAATTTTTCAAAAATGTGCTTTAAGACTCCTTAAAGCACATTTTGTGTTTTAACTTGTTTTCAAGCTTGGTTTTCTTTATTAATTGATTTAACATGTTTATTAGCATGTTCATAACGTCTAAGAATGACCTTTAGGTATTATACATGTAACACCCCTCTCCATAAACACGATATAATCTCTCACGTAGCAATAAATAAAACGTCTCGCAGCGGAAAATAAATAACAATTATAAAACTCACTCGGGTGTCACCGGCCATTACTCGCCCATGCGAGCAACGAAGCCAAAACTACATCCAACTTCCAACTTAAACAAACTACTAACCGCCGTGATAACGAGAAACTCCTATACATCATACTAAGTCCATAAATCATAAACATCGACAAGTGAGCGTCTACCCAAACCTGAATATACACAACCTTACCATTATACAATTCACCATCCTCATTACTATACAACATCTCCACGTGTGGTAACAAAAGTAAAACTCCAATTGCCCTGCTCCTGCTCTTCGGCTTCGACAATAATCAACAACCTGTAATGGTGTAGTATCAGCGATAGACGCTGAGTATGCCGGGCCTGGACCCTAATGGTCACTTGTCATTTTAACACTCTTGTTATTAGATCAGTTTCATGCTTTACCATTTTACAAATATAATCAATACTGTAATAAACATGTATAATATACATAATCATCCACCCAAATATTCATAAACATTTAACCATCCATTCAATCCAAACATTCATTTATTACCACAAACAACATTTGTACATCGAACGTATCGAGCAATAACAACATAATATACAATGTACATTCGCCGTAGTGTATACCATCCTTTATTAATTTCAATTTAGTTTGGCCTTCAAGGCCCCATCCATATGTACAATGTACAATCGCCGTAGCGTATAGTTTCCATAGTTAATTTAATTTGGCCTTTAAGGCCCCATCCATCCAAACCATTTTTAATTAATACCAGTTGGGCGTCATGTTAGGACAACCCTATAACCTCACCATGGACAGTAGTCCTCCCGTACACACAAAGGTGCTCATTTCGCCAGAGGTCCGGAGGCCCCTGACTCTCTTATGTCTCGTAAGACGTCCATATAAAGGCCGTAGCCACCTGATCCACGATCCAGTTTGGGCTCGTTGGATATAACCTGGAGCGGAATCCAATTAGGAAACCCCTCAGTGATCACAAATGCGCAACCAAGTAGTTCGTAAACTACCGGGATTCCTCACCTCAACTCATACCATCTCTCTCTCATAATGTTTAAGATCTGCTCTTAGTCTTATGGAGAATATAATTATTAATTAGCTGCCCAATGGGTCTCACGCATACCTAGAAGTAATCTAGGTTATATTCATGTTCGAGATCCATGCTCTAGAGACCGACAATGTCGTGACTCATCCCTAAGTGTTTTACTTAGGTTACCATATACTTAATATTAATACTATGGTATTATATCAAGTAACCGTCATGTCATCACAATAACGTATATGTATGTTCATATAAGTTGATCTATAGTCGATGTAGTGTTAGTCCTGTAGGACGCTCGTGCATACCTAATTAATGCAGTAGCACACAATCACATACATGTACCCACACACATAACACACAAGTTATATCAACCAAATCCGAGCCCAAGGAGCATCCTTAGGACAACTCGGATCAAACCCCTTTACATACCGTTCACCCTGATCGTATTACGGTGGAGTATGAATCAGCAAGATCCTATGCTCCGTGTAGTCCACTAGCTCGTCAAGCGTCTTGTCAGAAGTATAATCTAAATGGTATTAAAACTATAAGTCGGTCTCCATGACTAACTACATCCGGTATTTCCGAATAATAAGTAACCCCGACAGTTCACCCCTGTTTTCTACAGTTGTTTGTTACAGGTTTCTCTAAAACAGTCGGCTTTGTTACTTAAAACGCGTACGTCAAAACATTTCAACTGTTAAGTTTAATTCGTTACATTTCTTTTAATCTTATCCACCATCTAGTTTAGGTACATAACCTATAGTTGCATGTATGCATGCATGATTGTATTATATTATTTTTTTTGTATTGTATCACTTATTATATTGTATCATTCTCCCACCATCCACTATAATACAATGCATTATATGATCCATTTATCTTTAGCAAATAATATTTGCATCCAAAATTCATAATCTATAGTTCGTAACTATATTTTTTTAAAATAACCACCACCATTAAATCATATGGTTTCCAACCAAAATATATATCCACCTTATATACATTATTCTTGTGTATGTATATATTTACCACGTAGGTAATTCCCATGAGTTTAATAAACTCTTATATTTTATGTTACATTTTATCATCTTTTATTAGATGATTATTCCCATTAGTTGTACTATATTATACAACTTATATTAAGATCATTATCCTAACATGAGTAACATTTTATGTTGTATAATTACAACTCCTAAGGTTTATTCCATAAACACCTTAGTTTATAAATCCCATTTTTATAGTTCATCACAATATTTTATGTGAATATCCTTACTTATATTAATTTCACCTAAACCATATAATTGTTATAACATTTATAACATTATAGACCTTAGTCTAAAATTCATTTTCCAACTCTTGTTAATTCGGTATAGCCCTTGAATTTATTTTAAATTCTATTTGACCACATAACATTATGTAATGCTATTCCACATGCTAATATCATTTGACATGATATTCTTATTTCCTTTAATTAATAACCTATAGTTTTTATACAAAACTATTATATATTGCCACTTAGGCGCATATATTAAACCTTATTCTCTTTCATCAACCATAGTCTCCTTTATCTACAAAATCATCCCATAACTTATACCATGTTATATATTCCATTTAATATAACATTCTAACCTTAATATAAATATAACCTATGGTCAATATTTATAAAATACCGAACAGACCCAAAACTGTTCAATAATTGCCATTTGGCCCATATATCTTAATAGATGCTCTTATATAATTCTAAAAATCTCCAACTTTCTCCAAAGGGTTATAAATACCTTATTAACCCATATATTTCCGGTATTCACATTTCCACCACCTATATTTCTCCAAAGTGTCATAATGACATAATAACTATATATTATACATATATAGTATATTTTAATTCCAAAAACAATCCAATAAATTCCTAAAAATTCCTAATAGCCCATGGGTGTTTATAATACCATTTTACACCCTTAATTTTTGGTAATAACATATTCACCATATATGTTATAAAAATATTACCATAAGATACTTATCTTTATTATGAAACCGTAAATAAGTTATTTAACTCATCTAATTTGGTCAAAACCTACCATATGGTCAAGGTTGACCACCTTGATATTTCCTTGATCATTAATCTCCATTATTCACGGTTTGTACCCATACTTTTCAAAAATTACCATTTAACCCCAAAACTTTATAAAATCTTCTAATTTTAATTTAAACTCCTTTTAACCTCTAATTTTCGGCCTTATTTTTATAAAGCCCCAAAATTTAATTTAATTTCACTTTAACCCCTTATAATATGCGGTAATGCATATATACCACTTAAACTTAAATAAAACCTTATAAATGCATAAATAAAATGGCCTAAAGTACATGGCCTTATTACAAACATTGGCTTGCAAAATAAATTACACATAAATGTCCCAAAAATACTTATAAATCTCGGCCTCACCATAGATTTTTCATTTAATTACCAAACTACCACATAATGTCTTAAATTTGACATTTATGCTTGTTTAATTAGTTATAAAATTTATTAAACCATTCCTTAATCATTTTAAGGTCAAACATGACCTTATTATACCTCTTCACTCACAATAATTAATTAGAAATAGCTTATACTTGTATTAATGTATCAAGTTAAGGTTTTAAGTAATTTATACCTTGATTTAGCTTAGATAGAACCTTGTTTGGTTCGGCCACCTTAAGGAGAAATTCTCCATAGCTTAATTTACTTGTCTTCATGTAGAAAACAAGACATGATTAAACTCCAAACATGAGCTAACCATGAGAAGTAATTTAAGTCATGAAAATCATGAATTTTTACCTTAGATCTTCAAGCTTGTTGTAGATCTATCTCGGCCCTATTTTTCCAGTAAAGAAAGAGTATCAAAACACTCTTAAAAACAAGGTATAAAACCGTAGGTAACTAGCTGGGAAGATGGCTAAGATTTACCTTGTTTAAGATGCCAAAAATGGTGTGTTTGGCTTGGATCTAGCTACTCCTTGAAGCTCTTGATAAATCCACTGAATAAATATGTTAAGAGGAAGATTATAAGGCTAAGAGAACAGGTTTTACAACCGGATCTAAAGAGAATCAAAAGTTATGAGCTTAAAGCACATTTTTGTACCTTAAGAACAAGTTTGGGTTTCTCCACCTTCTCCTCTTGTATTGGCCGAGATTCATCCTTCATTTAACCTCCAAGAACAACCTAGATCCATGGATGGAAGGGGTTGATGTTTAGATCCACCGAAAGAAGAAAGATTGGTGAAGAAATTGAACATAAAATGACTAATTAAGCTCACCTAGGTACCAAAGTGTTCTTCAATGTTCTTGGTGACTTACCCACGACTTGGAGAAGCCAAAGAGAGAGGAGGGAGCCTTGGAATCGGTTAGAGCCAAGGCTAATGAGAGATTAGGTCAATTTTTGCCTTAATACTCTCTTTTTCCTTTGTTTATTATTTTTGAGATTGATGACTCATCAAAGGGATAGGAATGAGGCTGGCACCTATAATTGGAGGGGAAAGGTAAGGCTACCACGATTTTGTGGCTGGTGGAGTCAAATAATGGAGTCAAATGGTGTATTAATTAATAAAAGGCAAAAGTAATCCCTTAAAACATGGAGACATATTGGAGGCTTGTCTTTATCTTGCAAGTGGCGATTTTAAACCTCCTCAGCCTGTGAATGTCGACCTCATGTGTTCCAAGGGGTCAAACTTTGACCTCTTGACCATTCTTAGTCAATGTTGACTCAAACGGGCCCCATTTTTGGGTTTTATTAATATTTTAATATTAAATTAGTAAAAATTCGTAAATTCTTGGAATTAAATTCCTAATATCATATAATATGATATTTTATCATATTTAAATGTATTTATAACCTTTTAGCCCATTTAAAACCAATTTAGAAGACAATTACACAAAAATGTGCTTTAAGGAGTTTTAGTGCACATTTTGTGTCTCAAGGTGTTTCTGAGCTCGGTTTTCTTTGAAAACGGTTTTTTTGTGTTCCTTACATTATATTTGATCATGGTATCCAATTTTATCATTTAGAGGTCATTAGACCTTTAAGGTTTCTTAGAGCACATTTTAGCCCTTCTTGACCTTGAAGCATGTAAATGCTTTTTATTTGTGTTGGAGTGTTGTCCAACAATTGTAATATGTTTATTAATGTGTTAATCTGCTTAGGACAAATTTTTAGATCCTAAGAAATTCATTTGGGAATTTATTTACCCTTAACAGTCAAAGGGTGCAACATCTTGTTTTGTGTTGACCACTGTTGTTCTCAGTTGACTTTTAAGGCATGTTTAGGCCTTAATTAATGTGATTAGATATTTAATCCATGTTTTATTAGTTTGGGGTATTTCAATCTACCCCCCTTAAAAAGACTTTGTCCCGAAGTCTCTTAATCAAGTAGGTAAGTATATATACATGTATAACTACCCATTATTCCCACAATGTATATCTATGTGATATATCATTTACACACATCGTATTGCGCTTATACAGCATATAGCCATCATGTTGTGGCCTTAGTTCAATCATATATGGATATAGGTGATCCATCAGCACCACCATTTCCTATCAGTTCTACCAACCCCTAACAACCTCCCTGAGGTGTCCATAACATACCATCGTTCCACATTCCATATCTAATGATTCATTTCGTATCTAGGCGATACCATATGTAATCATTCTATAAAGCAATATGAATACATATCACAAATATCATAAGAAAGGTACTACACACATGGTGTAAATACAACATTCAAACAAGTATCTCATAAGATACATACATACAAGTGCACATCACACATCATATAAATCAACAACGTATGCCCTGCGTACCAAACATAACCAACCAAACCAATTCACTGTATGTAATGCATACGAAACAATTCACTGTATGCCATGCATACTAAACAAACAAAACTTAGTGCACACACGTGCACAGCCAAAAGGCTCTACCCCCCTTAAAAAGGGTTACGCCCCCGTACCCCACAAGTATACAACAGCCGCTCAACAAGGAGCGCTGGATACTTGGCTCTCATAGAGTTTACCACCTCGTGGATTATCCTCATATCAGAGAGACGGGTATGACTCTAGCCCTACTGGGCTCCACAATACATAATGGGTGAGGCACTAAACTATTTGTGCTCTCTCCCAAGTTCATTCTTATGGGCCCACTCGCTCTGTATGAGGTGCAGACCCATGAACAAAGGCTCAGTTTTCCTTTTCCCATTGCTGTGTATCCTCTCATTTGGATCACTAGCATACATGCGTGTGTCATCTCTCACTGATATTCAGCTTGAGGTGTAGTATGACATTGGCTACTGTTAGTACTTAGTGCTCTTTGCACTTGTCTTTGTAATACTAAGACGTACCAGCCTATATGTCCACAAAGATGATGTTTGTCATCTATGGCTCCTGGTGGTTTTGTTCCGGAATAACACACTGTTGTAGTTTTTTTTTACACACTCGTGTTGATATCCATTGCATCTTTCCGTATTCCCACTAGATTAATAACTGCACAAGTGCAATACCAAAACACTCAGTCCTACAGAGTGCAGAGGCGTAAACTCTCAGCAGCTAATATCTCATGAGTTCAACGGGTAAGATGTGCGAATCATCCTGTGAGTGGTACATTCCAAATCCACTGTTCCTTGCTTAAGGTATCTGCTATTATAAAGCTTTGTCTTTTATCCTCGCGTAGTCACGCGTTTATATCCATATCATCTGGTAGATTTCCTCTAGATTGCAGGAATTTGCTCGATCCTTTTGAGGGTTCTACATATTACTTTTCCATAATGGTTTTTTTTCTTTGGTTTCCTGTCCTTAGTGTTCACGTCCTTCGAAGGTTTCTTTGTCTTCTCTGTATTCTATCTACTGTTCTCTGTTGAAGGTTCTTGATTTCTCTAGCCCGTTGTTTAACTGTGGCTCTTCTCGTCCATCTTCGAGGTAATCCGTCTTACTGTCCGTAGTATGGAGTTGACTACTTCTCGTGTTCCTAACACTACTTGTCTACTTGCATGGGGTACCGTACTGATACATTACTACTTACCTGACTAACTCATAAATAAGTCTGTCAGGCCCACATGCTCCTAACGGAGTGCGGTCGTCCCATGTCTCGTTTAGTAAACTGGTAATGTCTGTCCCACGGATATTGTGAAGTATTCTGTTGTCAATCTCCCTCTGATGGATATCTTGTTTTCTTTTCTCTTCTTTTTCTCTTTCTTCTTCTTTTTTTTTGTTTAACAGTTCATATTATTGGTTATGTTGCAATAAGTGCTATTGCCCTGGTGGCATCAGTGGTAATTCGTGCCATTTAACCGGCGTTATCCAGCTCGGTGTAAGTAAAATTTGTGCTACATTTAGCAAACTTGGTTCTTCTAATTCATTCTCATTGAGTGCACACATACTCCTTTTCTCCCTATTTCTCATGATCATATCTCATCCATGGTTCATATTCGTTCCCTCATCCGTTTAATTGGATGTATTGCAGATTGCATAATAGTTTGAGCAACTTGGCTCTCACTTCCCAACCATCCTCACTGACGGTGGTGCATCTACAAAGGGTATGCTTGTCCATAAGGACTAAACATTCATCACTAGTAGTGATTAGCATTAAATGCTTATATACACTGATGGTATTTGGCTAATAAGCCCTGTTTGAAAATTCCCAAACAATTAAACTGGTGTGGTTTACAATCACAGTGGATGTATAATTTCTCCAGTTGCAGTGGTTGGACTAACGGTCCTTCCATAGTTGCATAGGTTTCTAATCTTCAGGGTTTGTATGAAAACGTTTAAAAACTCTCTTTTTTTTGTATATATATAATAAAAAACTAGAAAAATAGTAGTTGTAGTTGCATCTGTAGTTGCTGTTGCTGCACTTGCTCTGTCAAGTGCGCAAGGCAGATGGAAATTTCAGTGGTTTACTTGTCATAGCGCTTGCAATAGCAAGTGCGCCATGCAAATGGAAATTCTGGTTCAGTAATTTCCGGACTCATTGACTCTTCGTCATTTGAGTATTGCTACATGATAATGTAAGCTTAAACACGCTGTTCATATATATTATTCGTCAAGGTTTAAAGCTTATAGGTACTGAGTACACACAACTAATCCCAAAGTCTTACACAAAAGGCGAGTGGTCAATGACACACTCCCACATACTTATAACAAGTCTTGTCTAACATCCAAGGTAAATACACAACAAAGTAAGCAAAAGTCTTCCACCAGCGGTCTCATGGAGTTCAAGGTACTCATGCCCTATCTACTCCCTTGCCTCTCTGGGCTCCAGCATCAGTAGATGTCTGGCCATCCTGACCGCCTCGTGGTACTCCAGATCCTCCAGCTGAGGTCTTCTGAGTATTCTTTGGTGGCCTATAATTACGGCTCTCAGGGTTCATCCAACACTCGAATTCCCTATGGCCCTCTTTCTTGCAGCACCGACAGACAACTTTGCGGCCTTCGCAATCGACCCCAGGATGGTCCTTTCCACAACGCTTACAATAAAAATGGCGCTGGGGCTGTCCGGTGCCTGATGGTAGTATTTAAGTTTAAGTTAGAATCTGATGGTATAAAGGTTAAGTTCACAATTAAATTTAAGAGGTAGGCGTTCTCACCCTTAGGAGGTGTAGATCTCAAAGGCTGAGCATCTATAGCTGGGCCGGTCAACTGAAGGATGGGCTCTTTTCCCTTTGCTCCCTGGTGACCCTGCTGCCCTTTCTTTGGAAAGAACTTCCTGTTTAAGGTTTCGGGTCAGCATTCATAAAGATTTTTAATATGGTAAATAATTTAGAGTGGGATAAGTCCTTACTTTCCCTTCTTCTGGCCTTCGCCTGGAGATGCTCCTCCACCCTCAGACTCTCCCTCAGGGTTCTTTCTCTTCTTTGCCCCTAGAGTCTCTTCCCGAGTCTGGAGCATTAGCTCCGTCCTCGAGGCAGCCTCATAACACTCCTGGAATCTCCTTGGTAAGTTCTCACAACGTTAATCGGTAATGTAATAGGTAAAGAATTTATGGCTTTCATGTTAATACCTGGATGGTAGTGTAGAGGGTAGCACCCATCGCC
Source organism: Limonium bicolor (assembly GCA_023374045.1). Lineage (NCBI taxonomy): Eukaryota > Viridiplantae > Streptophyta > Magnoliopsida > Caryophyllales > Plumbaginaceae > Limonium > Limonium bicolor. The sequence goes on along the minus strand of CM041776.1, from coordinate 165,792,251 downwards.
ATCTGGATGCGAAACAATAGTCCTCCCCGGAACTTCTCGATCTTAACAGTCTCTGAGTAATCCACACCAGGGATGAAGTCCAGCAGACCAATGAATCGAGCGTTGTACTCATCCACGGTCAGACTTCCCTGGGACAATGTCTCGAACTCCTGGTGCTTCCTCTGTTTGAGATGTGCTGGGTAGTACTTCCCTATCAGTAACTCGACAAAGGCAGCCCACGAAAAGTCGGGCGTAGCCAGGTGATGGTCCTTGACCAACCTCCACCAAGTGCTGGCTGCATCCTTCAGATGGAAAGCAGCAATGACAACCTTCTGGTTGGCAGGTACTTGCAATGCTTCGTAGGCCTTCTCATGTTCAACTATGAAACGCTCTAAGGCTACGGGGTCTGGATCCCCAGAATATGTAGGTGGTCGGGTCTCTCCAACTGACTTCAGCCAGTTCGTTTCCCTGGGCTGTGGCGGGTGGGCTGGTGCTCCTCCTATCTGAGTACCCAGTTGTGCAAGAACAGCAGCAATCGTCTCTGCCACTCCTGGATTCGCGGGGTCACCGCCTCCACCTCTACCAGTGCCACGCCCTCTAGTTCCCCCAGACATCTGTAGTACAGTATGTCACAAAAATTCTCGGTAAATTACCGTATACAACCACTAGATATTGAATTTCCTTAAAGGCTACTATGTCACGCAATTTGCATTACTAGACACAATATCTTCCTAAGACGAATCGTCTCGTACCTCCCCATTTGTTTCCCATAATTTCCCAAGTCCTAAGCTCACTGTCTTAACCTATATCCTCGTCATCAGAGCGGTACTCCGCTCTGATACCACTTTTGTAACACCCCTCTCCATAAACACGATATAATCTCTCACGTAGCAATAAATAAAACGTCTCGCAGCGGAAAATAAACAACAATTATAAAACTCACTCAGGTGTCACCGGCCATTACTCGCCCATGCGAGCAACGAAGCCAAAACTACATCCAACTTCCAACTTAAACAAACTACTAACCGCCGTGATAACGAGAAACTCCTATACATCATACTAAGTCCATAAATCATAAACATCGACAAGTGAGCGTCTACCCAAACCTGAATATACACAACCTTACCATTATACAATTCACCATCCTCATTACTATACAACATCTCCACGTGTGGTAACAAAAGTAAAACTCCAATTGCCCTGCTCCTGCTCTTCGGCTTCGACAATAATCAACAACCTGTAATGGTGTAGTATCAGCGATAGACGCTGAGTATGCCGGGCCTGGACCCTAATGGTCACTTGTCATTTTAACCATCTTGTTATTAGATCGGTTTCATGCTTTACCATTTTACAAATATAATCAATACTGTAATAAACATGTATAATATACATAATCATCCACCCAAATATTCATAAACATTTAACCATCCATTCAATCCAAACATTCATTTATTACCACAAACAACATTTGTACATCGAACGTATCGAGCATTAACAACATAATGTACAATGTACATTCGCCGTAGCGTATACCATCCTTTATTAATTTCAATTTAGTTTGGCCTTCAAGGCCCCATCCATATGTACAATGTACAATCGCCGTAGCGTACAGTTTCCATAGTTAATTTAATTTGGCCTTTAAGGCCCCATCCATCCAAACCATTTTTAATTAATACCAGTTGGGCGTCATGTTAGGACAACCCTATAACCTCACCATGGACAGTAGTCCTCCCGTACACACAAAGGTGCTCATTTCGCCAGAGGTCTGGAGGCCCCTGACTCTCTTATGTCTCGTAAGACGTCCATATAAAGGTTGTAGCCACCTGATCCACGATCCAGTTTGGGCTCGTTGGATATAACCTGGAGCGGAATCCAATTAGGAAACCCCTCAGTGATCACAAATGCGCAACCAAGTAGTTCGTAAACTACCGGGATTCCTCACCTCAACTCATACCATCTCTCTCTCATAATGTTTAAGATCTGCTCTTAGTCTTATGGAGAATATAATTATTAATTAGCTGCCCAATGGGTCTCACGCATACCTAGAAGTAATCTAGGTTATATTCATGTTCGAGATCCATGCTCTAGAGACCGACAATGTCGTGACTCATCCCTAAGTGTTTTACTTAGGTTACCATATACTTAATATTAATACTATGGTATTATATCAAGTAACCGTCATGTCATCACAATAACGTATATGTATGTTCATATAAGTTGATCTATAGTCGACGTAGTGTTAGTCCCGTAGGACGCTCGTGCATACCTAATTAATGCAGTAGCACACAATCACATACATGTACCCACACACATAACACACAAGTTATATCAACCAAATCCGAGCCCAAGGAGCATCCTTAGGACAACTCGGATCAAACCCCTTTACATACCGTTCACCCTGATCGTATTACGGTGGAGTATGAATCAGCAAGATCCTATGCTCCGTGTAGTCCACTAGCTCGTCAAGCGTCTTGTTAGAAGTATAATCTAAACGGTATTAAAACTATAAGTCAGTCTCTATGACTAACTACATCCGGTATTTCCGAATAATAAGTAACCCCGATAGTTCACCCCTGTTTTCTACAGTTGTTTGTTACAGGTTTCTCTAAAACAGTCGGCTTTGTTACTTAAAACGCGTACGTCAAAACATTTCAACTGTTAAGTTTAATTCGTTACATTTCTTTTAATCTTATCCACCATCTAGTTTAGGTACATAACCTATAGTTGCATGTATGCATGCATGATTGTATTATATTATTTTTTTTGTATTGTATCACTTATTATATTGTATCATTCTCCCACCATCCGCTATAATACAATGCATTATATGATCCATTTATCTTTAGCAAATAATATTTGCATCCAAAATTCATAATCTATAGTTCGTAACTATATTTTTTTAAAAATAACCACCACCATTAAATCATATGGTTTCCAACCAAAATATATATCCACCTTATATACATTATTCTTGTGTATGTATATATTTACCACGTAGGTAATTCCCATGAGTTTAATAAACTCTTATATTTTATGTTACATTTTATCATCTTTTATTAGATGATTATTCCCATTAGTTGTACTATATTATACATATATCTTAATAGATGCTCTTATATAATTCTAAAAATCTCCAAATTTCTCCAAAGGGTTATAAATACCTTATTAACCCATATATTTCTGGTATTCACATTTCCACCACCTATATTTCTCCAAAGTGTCATAATGACATAATAACTATATATTATACATATATAGTATATTTTAATTCCAAAAACAATCCAATAAATTCCTAAAAATTCCTAATAGCCCATGGGTGTTTATAATACCATTTTACACCCTTAATTTTCGGTAATAACATATTCACCATATATGTTATAAAAATATTACCATAAGATACTTATCTTTATTATGAAACCTTAAATAAGTTATTTAACTCATCTAATTTGGTCAAAACCTACCATATGGTCAAGGTTGACCACCTTAATATTTCCTTGACCATTAATCTCCATTATTCACGGTTTGTACCCATACTTTTCAAAAATTACCATTTAACCCCAAAACTTTATAAAATCTTCTAATTTTAATTTAAACTCCTTTTAACCTCTAATTTTCGGCCTTATTTTTATAAAGCCCCAAAATTTAATTTAATTTCACTTTTACCCCTTATAATATGCGGTAATGCATATATACCACTTAAACTTAAATAAAACCTTATAAATGCATAAATAAAATGGCCTAAAGTACATGGCCTTATTACAAACATTGGCTTGCAAAATAAATTACACATAAATGTCCCAAAAATACTTATAAATCTCGGCCTCACCATAGATTTTTCATTTAATTACCAAACTTCCACATAATGTCTTAAATTTGACATTTATGCTTGTTTAATTAGTTATAAAATTTATTAAACCATTCCTTAATCATTTTAAGGTCAAACATGACCTTATTATACCTCTTCACTCACGACAATTAATTAGAAATAGCTTAAACTTGTATTAATGTATCAAGTTAAGGTTTTAAGTAATTTATACCTTGATTTAGCTTAGATAGAACCTTGTTTGGTTCGGCCACCTTAAGGAGAAATTCTCCACAGCTTGATTTACTTGTCTTCATGTAGAAAACAAGACATGATTAAACTCCAAACATGAGCTAACCATGAGAAGTAATTTAAGTCATGAAAATCATGAATTTTTACCTTAGATCTTCAAGCTTGTTGTAGATCTATCTCGGCCCTATTTTTCCAGTAAAGAAATAGTATCAAAACACTCTTAAAAACAAGGTATAAAACCGTAGGTAACTAGCTTGGAAGATGACTAAGATTTACCTTGTTTAAGATGCCAAAAATGGTGTTTTTGGCTTGGATCTAGCTACTCCTTGAAGCTCTTGATAAATCCACTGAATAAATATGTTAAGAGGAGGATTATAAGGCTAGGAGAACATGTTTTACAACCGGATCTAAAGAGAATCAAAAGTTATGAGCTTAAAGCACATTTTTGTACCTTAAGAACAAGTTTGGGTTTCTCCACCTTCTCCTCTTGTATTGGCCGAGATTCATCCTTCATTTAACCTCCAAGAACAACCTAGATCCATGGATGGAAGGGGTTGATGTTTAGATCCACCGAAAGAAGAAAGATTGGTGAAGAAATTGAACATAAAATGACTAATTAAGCTCACCTAGGTACCAAAGTGTTCTTCAATGTTCTTGGTGACTTACCCACGACTTGGAGAAGCCAAAGAGAGAGGAGGGAGCCTTGGAATCGGTTGGAGCCAAGGCTAATGAGAGATTAGGTCAATTTTTGCCTTAATACTCTCTTTTGACTTTGTTTATTATTTTTGAGATTGATGACTCATCAAAGGGATAGGAATGAGGCTGGCACCAATAATTGGAGAGGAAGGTAAGGCTCCCACGATTTTGTGGCTGGTGGAGTCAAATAATGGAGTCAAATGGTGTATTAATTAATAAAAGGCAAAATTAATCCCTTAAAACATGGAAACATGTTGGAGGCTTGTCTTTATCTTGAAAGTGGTGATTTTAAACCTCCTAAGCCTGTGAATGTCGACCTCATGTGGTCCAAGGGGTCAAACTTTGACCTATTGACCATTCTTAGTCAATGTTGACTCAAACGGGCCCCATTTTAGGGTTTTATTAATATTTTAATATTAAATTAGTAAAAATTCGTAAATTTCTGTAATTAAATTCCTAACATGTTATAATATGATATATTATCATTTTTAAGGGTAATTACAACCTTTTAGCCCACTTTAAACCAATTTAGAAGGCAATTACACAAAAATGTGCTTTAAGGAGTTTTAGTGCACATTTTGTGTCTCAAGGTGTTTCTGAGCTTGGTTTTCTTTGAAAACGGTTTTGTTGTGTTCCTTACATGATATTTGATCATGGTATCCAATTTTATATCATTTAGAGGTCATTAGACCTTTAAGGTTTCTTAGAGCACATTTTTGCCCTTTTTTACCTTGAAGCATGTAAATGCTTTTTATTTGTGTTGGAGTGTTGTCCAACGATTTTAATGTGTTTAGTAATGTGTTAATAAGCTTAGGACAAATTTTTAGGTCCTAAGAAGTTCTTTGGGTATTTATTTACCCTACACAGTCAAAGGGTGCAACATCTTGTTTTGTGTTGACCACTGTTGTTCTCAGTTGACTTTTAAGGCATGTTTAGGCCTTAATTAATGTTATTAGATATTTAATCCATGTTTTATTAGTTTGTGGTATTTCAATACATGGTTACACCAAGTCTAGAGCAAGTATTTGCTTAAATTGACTTTAAGGTGTTTTCTTGTGTTTTGTTTGGTTTGATTGTCTACCAAAGTTTCCTAAGGACTTAATTAGCCTTATAAAATCATAATTGAATATTATTAAGTCTTGGCAGGCTCTTTGGGTCCTAACCAAGTTCACTCCAAGCTTAGAGCATGTTTTTGCTCAAACTGTGTTTGTGGTACTTTATTGTTTTACTATGGTTTAAATTGTTCACTAATGTTTCTAAGGCACTTTTAGCCTTAATATTCCATAGTTTAATTTTTAAACAACATATCAAGGTTTGGGGTATTTCAATGAGAGATATTTAATCTCTTAGGAGAAAAGTGATATAGAAAAGTGTATACATTTTTTGTTAGAAAGAATATCACATATTTAAGGTTTATTCAACATAGTAACATGAAATTATCACACAATAAGAATCTTCTATTAGATGTAGATATAAGAATATAGCCACTGTACCTGTCAAATCTAGACCTGGCTATTCGGGTCACTCGGTTCGGGGTTCGGCTCGGTTCGGTTCGGGTCAATTTGTAGATATTCACTATTCGGTTTGGTTCGGATCGGGTCGGGTTATCTGGTTAAAATTAAATATGGGTGACTTCGGTTTGGTTGATTTTAGGTTTGGGTGCTTTTCGTTCGGGTTAGCCTCTACATTTTTTGGTTTTTTTGGGTTATGGGTCAAATTCGGGTGACTTACCGTGTTATGCTAATTGAAAAAAAAAATTAATGTACAAATTTAAGCAACCTTTGTAACTTGTATTGATTTTCATATTTGGATCCAAATTCTTTTAATATCGTGATATTTTTTATGAAGATTGCTATTGTGTATTGGTTGGTTATACATAACAAATTGGATGACAATATTTTTAATATTAATTTTTAACTATAGATTTATTAATTGTATCGACCAAGTATAAATTTAAAATTTGGGGAATCAGTGGTCAATATTTGGCAGTCGACGCCAAGTCTATCCCCCCTTACACGCCCGACGCTGTGCCTGTGCCTCCCGTCATCCCGTGTCTGTCACACCCCGTGAGCGTCCTGCGTCAGCGCCCGTCATCTCGAGCGAGCGTCACGCGCCCATGTCAATTCATCACCACCTTGTGCCTTATGCGCCTGTCATCACCTCGCGTCCATGACTTCATGTTGTGTGTGCGCCACCGATAACTGTCTCGCGTGCGCGCCTCGTGCAGGCGTCCTCTAGTAGCTTATTGCTCCCATGCAGGGGTTGTCCCTTTATCTTCTTATTTTGTCAATTTTTTACCCCTAATTTAATTTAATTATTCATACAAATATATTCACATGAGATGTAAGTTTTGTAATCTTTATTCTTTTATGGTATTAATAAGAAACCTAAGTAGTGATGTGATGATATATACACATACACATTTAAACCATTCCCAAGCTTGATATTGTAATCTTAAATCTTTATTTAAGTAAGGTGTAAGTTTTGTAATCTTTATTCTTCAACATCTACACATCAATCGTGGTTAGTATATTTCTTAACTGAAAAGTTTATACGTTTTTATTGGTTATACATAATCAAATTGGATGACAATATTTTTAATATTAATTTTAAATAGAAGGATAATGGAAGTTTGTGTAGTTTCATGTGTGGTTTGGGTGAATTTGGTTAAGGTGAATTCAGTTCGGGTCAATTCGGTTCGGGTCAATTCGGTTCGGGTGAATTCGGTTCGGGTGGATTCGGATATATCAAGCTTCGGTTTGATTCGGTTTTGGCTTGGTTCGGTTTGAATTTTCGGGTCACATTTTAGGTCACATCATTCAGTTTAAATTCGGGTTCGGATCGGGTTGGATCAGATCGGTTTTTCTGGTTCGGGTCACCTTTGCCAGGTCTAGTCAAATCAGTAGTTAGAAGCGGATATGTTAAGCTGGGATAGAGACAAATCACTTGAAAGCTGATTAGTTACAGCTGTGTAGCTAAGTAGTTGATGAAATATAGATTGGCTTTTACAAATATTGAGCAGAAAGGAGAGAAGATGGTTTTGTTCAAGTATGCTATTTTTGTTGTTGGTAGACATAGGGCTTCGGGTTAGAAGAAAATACAGTCTTTCCTTTAAAAGCTGTCAAAAAAAAACGTGAAGATCTTATCTTGAAATGGAGATTGGAATGATCACACCCATGTCATGTCGTGGTTGAACAGATATCAGGGAAAATGTTTAGCTGGGTTAGAGAAGTGCCCATAAGAGCAGCAGAAATTTCATTAGACCCATTTAAGATATCAAGAATGTACACGGACTCTTCTTTCATGTTGTCAGAGCTTGTTATATCAGGAACATATATGGATTAATCTCTACATTTAAAACGCTTGTATCATGGAAATTCTTAAGATTATTAGGATTCCATGTTGGATGATGTGTTTCATGGAAGACATTACCGTCTGAAAATCTGTATGCTAATTCTGTAATGGCAACAAAGGCAAGACTACTTCTTAGGATTCTAGTACCTTTTACTGGGAAGGGATTTACTTCCTATCTAGACACAAGAAATGTAGTAAATTAGTAGTAAATAAGTTTACTCAATCTAATAGATTCTAAAATCTCCCCAAAGTCACTACTACTAGGTGTATATTCCTGTATTTATTCGATCTTCTACAAAACCGGCACGAATCATCAGCCTCAAAACCCACGCATGCATACATGGTAGATTCTAACATCCGAAATCACTTCAACTCTTAACACAAGAAAGGAAGTTGGTCTGCATTTACTCCACCATAAAATAGTTACAATATATGTTGTCTATATAACTAGAGCAAGCATCAAACAAAAAGTGGCCCTGTTCTAAAACTAGATTAAAGAAGTTGATAGAGATTAGTAAAATCAAATCTTTTAGAAGTATTAAGTAGATTTTTAAAATCTGCAGGTTCACTAGGTAATCTCTATTCGATCCATTAAAAGTTCCATGACCATAGAGCCTCTAGAAGCTGAAAAATAGCAATTGAATCTAACCAGTTAAGTAATTTATGCAATGATAGAGTAGGTGATGATGGTCAATATATATGAGCTGCAAGTGTCTATTATACGAAGAATAGAAGTCCTCGCCTCGCACAACACCAAAAAACAAATAGAGTAGAGAGCATTAAAGGAAGATAAACTACAACATTTGAACCATGGACTTAACATATCAAGTGTAAAGCATGACAATTTTTTTGGAGATGTTCACGGTTTGGCTGAAAAGCAACATTCATCGACTAATAGTTCACCAAATAGGTTAATTAAAATCCATCAATTACAGACCTAGCTTCTTCTCAAGCCCAACATTCATATTATCTAATACTTACTGAAACTAAGACCCACAATTATAAGAACGCTCTAAAGCACCACACAGATTGTCCAACACAGAGTGGCGATAGCTTGTTGAAAAATATCCATGGTCACAACAAAAATATGCAGCTGAAGTTTCTTTAATGTGCGCAGAGGGTACAACTAATTAAATCTGCATTTCATTTGTGTTTAATACCTACTGAGACCGATAGTCTGGAAGAAAAGAATCGAACCTTTACCACAGCAAATTCCTTGCCGCACTGATTTGTATGAAGATCACCAGAGCAATGTCGTTGATGGTGAGGAGGTGAGGTTGAAACCAGCTTCACTGGGTCACGATGGAGGAGATGAGTTAGAAAGAGAAAACACGATCGAACAATTCAGGGATTTTATGACCGAATGATTCAAGCCGACGATAGCGGACCAAGAGTTCACAACCTAGCTGCAGGATGGAGGGAGTTGTATCACCACTAGTGGAGGTTTTTTTTAACAAAGGATAATATATATATTAGAAAACAAGTTTGAGTACAAGTTCCGGCATTATATCAGGAGTCCATGAACCCATATATTGCATGCATCGGGCATGGTTAGCAAGACAATGCGAACGTATATTAGCATCTCTAGGAATGTAAAAATATAAAACATCATTGAAACGATTAGAAGATGCTAAAATCCTATCTAAAATAGAAGTCATCGATAGCAATAAGGAAGTAGGTCCCCTCTTGTCAAGATATTGAAATATTACTTGGCAATCCGAGAGTACTCTACAAGATCGGTATCCAAAGGAAGAAGCCATATTAAGAGCATACTCATTGCAGATACCTTAGCATCTAAGACTAGGAGGTTTGATGCATGAAAACCCTTGCAACCTGCACTTAGAAGCGGATTATTTGATCACGTAACAACAGCATAACCGACACGATCATGAGAGTTAATACTTGCATCAACCAAAAGTTCGATGAAGTTTGGGTGTGCCTGACGGTTACTTTGCAGCGCAAATGCAGTACAGGATGATATGTTAGCAGCTAGTTGTAGATAGTTGTTTGCTTGACACCAACCATGAGCAAAGTGAGGCACCTCATCATGAGTAGCTTGACACCGTGCAAACCATAATTTCCAAAAGAAATGCAGATAAGTGGCTATCATTGCTTTTGAAGACTGAGGACATAAATGACAGAACCAATCTTGAAACGCTTGATCTGAGTGAATATTGTGTGGCAGTGAAAATCTAAAAGCAGTCCAGAAAGGTTTAACTGTCGGGCATTGGTACAATGCATGTACCATGGTTTTAGGACATTTGCAAAAAGGACAATCTGTTGACAGATTTACCTTAATTCGATCCTTGATAGCAGTTTTACAGGGGAGTCTTGTTGTCAAAATCTTCCATCCAAGCAACTTAACCATTGGTGGTGCATCTAAAGCCCAAATCTTTTTATATTGTGAACTCTGGCTATCGGATGTCAAGGTAGATGGATTGTGCATGGTTTTCAAGAACATATCCGCGTGATAGGCGGATTTTACAGTGAAAGTTTGTGATGAAGAAAGACCCCAATACCAATAGTCACCTAAAGCATAACTATCTGATGTAGGCTGAGGCAAAGATATTTGAAGGATATCTTGAATATCTGGAGGATCACACCATTGGTTTAGCAGAGTGGTATTCCAAGTGTTTGGGGGCCGTATCAAGGTTGCAACAGAAGAAAGTTGACGCACCAGAGGTGGGAGAATAAATGGAAATAGTTTACCTCCTGACTTAGAAGGAAGTCACCGGTCAGTGAGTTTTGTATCCATACCATTGACAATTGCTCTTCTCCTGCCAAACTCCACCAGATCTCGTACACCCAATAATGCCCTCCAAATTGGGCTAGAATTGGTGGCTGGTTTCATGTCCAACCAAGTTGAAGTTGACATATATTTTGCATGATAAAACTGTGATAAAAGTGTTTGTGGTTGGGAAATAATGCGCCAGAGTTGCTTTGTAAGGAGTTCACGATTGAAACTCCGCAGCTCAGGAAAGCCCATACCACCTAAGCTTTTATCCTTACATAGTGAAGACCACTTAGTCTAATGAATGGCAGATTTTTGTGTAGTGCCTCCCCACCAAAAATTGTTAATCAGTTGCTGGATTTGCTTGATGATTGTGTGTGGAAAAAGAATGACAGACATTGCATATGAAGGGATAGCCTGAAGCACTGCTTTAACTTGAATTGTTCTCCTTGCCTGAGATACTTTGTATGACCAACTTTTAATACGTTTTAACACTCTATCTTTGATGTAATTGAAAACTGAGCATTTATTCTTACCTATATTACTGGGAAAACTAAGATATAAGCCCAAATCTGTCACCTGATGCGTGTGAAGTGAAATGGTAACTTCTGCTTTTAGGATAGAAGACAACTGTAACACCCCTACCGCTAATACCGTCAATACTGTACAAATACTTACCTTCGCAGCGGATATTACTTACTCAACGGTGGGTGTACAATGCCGTTAGTCACCCACGTGACTAACATGGCGGATTATAATACTACATACTATCGGTCTGATGAATATGAACATACCGAGTGCTCTACACAATACATTACTTTCTCTTGCATACCAATCCATAATTCGATACAACTTCAACATAATACTATACCGAGCATACTACAATCCTTACATTACCGATACAGTCTAGACTTCCAAATTCATACTACGTTACAATACGATTCCCCTTTCTCAACTACCCATGCTTACATAGCAGTCCCCGTCCTACTCTCTCGAACGGTGGTCAACTTCGAGTACCTGCACACTAAAAACGGTCCCCCTAGGGGGTCAGCTTACGCTGCATATGAAATCCGCATATACCACGTGCTAACCGCGGTACGCCGACTACTTTGGGTCGGATATACATGGAGTTCATTTTACATGCATACATACATACTCATACTACAACAGTACAATCAAAGATACCTACATAAATACACAAGTCCAACACTTACTCAGGAAGACAATTCAATAGTCAACCATTCGTATTTGTTATACATTCATTACTCTTCGTACTGTGTTCAATATTTGTTACTCTACTCGTACTTCCTCCTTACTCTTGCATACTCATCACTCCATGTTCAATACCTTACTCGTACACGATCCTTACTCTGTACTCGTTACTATACTAGTGCCTACTCACTACTCAATTCTCCATACTTACTCTTACATACTCAATACTCGATACTTACTCATACGTACTCAATACTCGGTACTCATTACATACTCATACTTGCTTCTTACTCAATACTCATTACTTTACTCATACATACGCAATACTCATTACTCATTACTTTGGTCTCTGGGCGGAGTCATACACAAGACTCGCCACCGGACCTACAATACGAGGGCTATACGCTTAGCTCCTCAAATACTCAATGTCCGTTCTTCCGGACTACTCAAATTCCCTACACTCTTCTCTCAGAGCACAATACAATCTCATGGATTAGCCTAGAAGTATCTCTCTTGATAACCTCCACCAGCTTAGGGAATTACCACTGACTAGTATCCTCAGATTTAAGGGTTTCCCCAACATATCGAATACTCTCATGTTCGGGACATACTTACATCAGTCGGGTCCTCTCATAATGGGTCGACTAATCGCTAAAGGGGTTGGGAGATCCCTCATCATTCTTTACTACTCTCATGGTTCATGTTTAGCACCAAGATTAATTCCTCTAATAGAGGTTACTTATATACTTCCACTACTTTTTGTTTGTGGGTTATTCATTTCGTTTCTCCTACCGTTATCGGAAGGTTATTACTCCCGTACACTCTCTCACATTCTAGTGAGTTCATTGGTTTACGTTATCGTTTATTGGTTCGTTGGTTTAGTGTGTTGCTACGGTTCCATTAGTTCACACACGACTCTCACTACGAGTCAATACACAATAAGACTCATCTATGAGTCGGTCTACGCACTAAGTAAAGCCACACAATCAATCAAGAAGGTTAGCTCAATCAACATACAGCAAGACATATAATGAAAGGCAATAAACCGTTTTCATGCTTTAGTCTTGATTAGCCGGCATACAGCACACAAATCAACGTAACTCGGTTAGCATACGGGGCATGAGGAAATCATACCTTTCACCGGAGTTAGCTTTACCATGTGTTCCCTTGTTCCTTGGTTCACACTTGTTCCACTGATAATGTTTTCAACATTGTTATTAATACTATACTCTTACGATACACAAATAATTACTACTCCCGTACTTACCCTGAAATACCCCAAACTTATTGAACATGGATTAAATATCTAATCACATTAATTAAGGCCTAAACACGCCTTAAAAGTCAACTGAGAACAACAGTGGTCAACACAAAACAAGATGTTGCACCCTTTGACTGTTAAGGGTAAATAAATTCCCAAATGAATTTCTTAGGATCTAAAAATTTGTCCTAAGCAGATTAACACATTAATAAACATATTACAATTGTTGGACAACACTCCAACACAAATAAAAAGCATTTACATGCTTCAAGGTCAAGAAGGGCTAAAATGTGCTCTAAGAAACCTTAAAGGTCTAATGACCTCTAAATGATAAAAATTGGATACCATGATCAAATATAATGTAAGGAACACAAAAAAACCGTTTTCAAAGAAAACCGAGCTCAGAAACACCTTGAGACACAAAATGTGCACTAAAACTCCTTAAAGCACATTTTTGTGTAATTGTCTTCTAAATTGGTTTTAAATGGGCTAAAAGGTTATAAATACCTTTAAATATGATAAAATATCATATTATATGATATTAGGAATTTAATTCCAAGAATTTACGAATTTTTACAAATTTAATATTAAAATATTAATAAAACCCTAAAAGGGGGCCCGCAGGAGTCAATATTGACTAAGATTGGTCAAGAGGTCAAAGTTGACCCCTTAGACCATGTAAGTTCGACATTTACAGCAAGATAGGCTCCATTTAGCCACTTGCACATCCAAAAGACAGCACACCAACATATCTCCATGATTTAAGGGTTACTTTTGCCTTTTTATTAGTTTATACACACTTTCACTCCATTATTTGAATTCTCCAGCTGGAAAAACGTGTGAGGAGCCTCTCCTTTCTTCAATCAGCCGGCTCCTTGCTCCCTCCTTATCCCCTTGATGAGTCACCTTCAATTATTAGACAATAAACTAATCTAAAGCACATTTTCAACCTAATAATACCAATTCTAGTCACTCTCTCTCTCTCCTAGCTGCATTCAATTCGATGAAGCAGCTCCTCCAAGCTCTCTCAACCGAACTTCTTCAGTTGGGAAGGTAAACCTAACTTCTAAGCTTCGAATTAATGGTTTAAGGCTTGTTTTTTGGCTCTTTTTCTTCATCTCTTCACCACCTATGCTTAGATCTCGTGACTAATCAGTTCCTATGGCTTATTCTCAGTGTTCTAAGGTTAGAACATCAATCAAATTCGAATGAAACAAGTTTAGAGACCAAGGTTGCTCAAAATCTCATTTTAAGGTAAAAATGTGCTTTAAGCTCATATCTTTTGATTCCCTTCAAGTTCGGCTGTGAAACTTTGGTCATAGCCTCATCTTCTTCTCCTTTTCATGTGGAATCTGTTGGTTAGCCATTTGGAGCAAAGGTGGCAGAGATCCAAAGGAAATACCCTCTTTTAAGGCATTTTTCCAAGGTAAAACCTAATAACAAGGCAGCTTGTTGAGATCTAGCTATTTCCTATGTCAATATAGTAGATCTAACACCTTGTGGTGTGTTTGATTCAGGTCGAAACCATCTTGAACTCTCCTTGCATTCTTAAGGTGAGTTTTGCCTTAAATCTTACATTAAATTACTTCTTATGGTTAGATCTTTCTTGGAGACTAACTAGGCCTTGGTTTCTGTTGAAAACATGTAAAACAAGCTGTGGAGAATTTCTCCTTAAGGTGGCGAACCCAAACAAGGCTTTACCTAAGCTAAATCAAGGTATAAATCACTTAAAACCATTACTTGATACATTAACACAAGTTTAAGTGTGTGTATATTAATTGCCGTGAGTGAAGAGGTAAATAAGGTCTTGTTTGACCTTAAAATGTTTAAGGAATGGTTTAATAAATTTTACAACTAATTAAACAAGCATAAATGTCAAATTTAAGACATTGTGTGGAAGTTTGGTAAATAAATGAAAATTATATGGTGAGGCCGAAATTTATATGTATTTTTGGGACATTTATGTGTAATTTATTTTGCAAGACAATGTTTGTAATAAGGCCATGTATTTTAGGCCATTTTATTTATGCATTTACAAGCTTTTATTTAAGTTTAGGTGGTATATAATTATTACCGAAATGAATAAGGGGTTATAGTGTAATTAAATTAAATTTAGGGACTTTAGAAAAATAAAGCCGAAAATTAGAGTTAAAAAGGAGTTAAAATAAAGTTTATAAGATTTTATAAAGTTTTGGGGTTAAATGGTGAATTTTAGAAAGTTTAGGTACTAAACCGTAATTATAAGGAATTGGTGGTCAAGGAAATATTAAGGTGGTCAACATTGACCATATGCTAGGTTTTGACCAAAAATAAATAAGTTAGATAACTTATTTAAGGTTTTATAATAGGTTATGTATTTAATGGTAATATTTTTATAACATATGTGGTGAATATGTTATTACCAAAAATTAAGGGTGTAAAATGGTATTTTAAACACCCATGGGCTATTAGGAATTTTTAGGAATTTATTTGGTGGATTTTGGAATTAAAATGAACTATATGTATAATATATAGTTATTATGTCATTATGACACTTTGGAGAAAAATAGATGGTGGAATGGATGGTAAATATCAAAAGTATATGGGTTAATAAGGATATTTATAACCCTTTGGTGGAATTTGGTGATTTTTAGAATTATTAAGAGAATTTATTAAGATATGTGTATAAAATATGGTTTTAATGATATGGAAGAACTATATGTTATAAATAGGGCCAAATGGCAATTATAGAATAGCACAAGGGCTGTTCGGAATTTACAAAAAATAACCATAGGTTACTCTTTTATAAGTTAGAAATGTTATATTAAATGGTATATATACATGGTAAAAAGAAAGGGGTGATTTTGTAAATAAAGGAAACTATGGTTTATGGAAAAGAATAAGATTTTCTTATGGTGCCTAAGAGGCAATAATAAATAGTTTTGTATAAAAACTATAGGTTATAAGTTAAAGGGAATAAAAATATCACATAGTATGATATTAGTATATGGTATAACGTTACATAATGTTATGTGGTCAAAACGGAATTTAAATTAAGTTAAGGGCTATACTGAGTTAATAAGAGTTGAAAGATGAATTTTAGACTAAGGTCTATGATGTTATAAATGTTATGACAATGATATGGTTTAGATGGAATTAATATAAGGAAGGGCACTCACATAAAATAATGTGACAAACTATAAATAAATGAGATTTATAAACTGAGGTGTTTATGGAATAAACCTTAGGAGTTGTAATTATACAACATAAGATGTTACGTGATATTAGGATAATAATCTTAATATAAGTTGTATAATATAATACAACTAATGGGAATAATCATCCAATAAAAGATGATAAAATGTAACATAAAATACAAGAGTTTATGAAACTCATGAGAATTACCTACGTGGTAAAAAATATATACATACACAAGAATAATGTATATAAGGTGGATAAATATATTTTGGTTGAAAACCTTATGATTTAATGGTGGTGGTTATTTGGAAAAAAAATATAGTTACAAACTATAAGCTATGAATTTTGCTAAGATAATGGGTAATGAAATACAAAGAATTATAATGGATGATGGAAAAAAATATATAATATAAGAATGCATGCATACATGCAACTATAGGTTACGCACCTAAACTAGATGTGGATAAGATTAAAGGAAATATAAGGAATTAGACTTAACAGTTGAAATAGTTTTGACGTACGCGTTTTAAGTAACAAAGCCGACTGTTTTAGAAAAACCTGTAACAAACAACTGTAGAAAACAGGGGTGAACTGTCGGGGTTACTTATAATTCGGAAATACCGGATGTAGTAGTCATGGAGACTGACTTATAGTTTTATTACCGTTTAGAGTATACTTCTGACAAGGACGCTTGACGAGCTAACGGACTACACGGAGCGTAGGATCTTGCTGATTCATACTCCACCGTAATACAGTCAGGGTGAACGGTATGTAAAGGGGTTTGATCCGAGTTGTCCTAAGGTTGCTCCTTGGGCTCGGATTTGGTTGATATAACTTGTATGTTGTTATGTGTCTCGGATTGTCTCTGAGGGCTTCCTCAGTTCAGACTTCTGTGTGATCTGTGATAAGATTGTTTGTCTGAATGTGATAATTAATATGCATGAATTGTATATTTATAGCTGCTTATTATTTACTGTTGTTGAGTTAACAGTATTGGTTCGTATATATGAACCTATATATAAAACGAACTAGCGGCTATGGTGCTATCTTATATGAAATATAAGGAACGTAAGTAAAACGTTGTAGCACTATGATAATAAATATACATATATATCTGAGACTTTTATACGGAGCATTGGCCTTTCTATACGCCGCTCTCGTATCTAACACTGGATCCCGAGTTTACAGACTCCGGATTGGACTAATGACCTTAGTTTGCTGTGTTAGAAAATTTGGTAATGCGATGCGATGGTATAATTAATTAATTAATGGAATGGAAGTAAAGCCAAGGAGGATGTGGCCTTGGTGCGCGCTGTGATCACAAAAACGATACCAGGATGTCCGCGTACGGGTCCGTAAGTATCAAGAAAATTTCCCGTGAGCTAGAATGGCTCGTTGGTCGGAGACTCTACCGTTGGAGTGGCTACTGCCGTGGGTGACCCGCCATAATATATGGGTAACTAGAGACATGTCGTTTTAACGAGACATTGTCACTAGGTATAACTGAACAACTAAAACAATTGAGACTTATACAGTGGCGAACAACTATGGACGAGACTTAATACTTGTTTATTATTCTCGTTGTTTCGCTTTGTTGTTCATTGGTTATACTTGTGGTTATTTTATTGTGTGTTGATGGTTGGATGGAGCCTACAAGGCTAAGGTAAATTAAATATGAAAACTGTACGCTACGGCGAATGTACATGGTACATTAAATTGTTATTGCTCGATACGTTCGATATACAAATGTTATTTGAAATATTCTATGAATGTTTGGTTTGGATGGATGACTAATGTTTATGGATATTTGGATGGTTGATTATGTATATTATACATTTATGCTTCAGTTTTGATTATGACTGTAAGAAGGAAAAGCATGAAACCAATCTAATAATAAGATGGTTAAAATGACAAGTGACCATTAGGGTCCAGGCCCGGCATACTCAGCGTCTATCGCTGATACTACACCATTTCAGGTTGTTGATCATTGTCGGAGCTGAAGAACAGGAACAGGGTAATTGGAGATGTTGTATAGTAATGAAGATGGTGTATGGTCTTATGGTAAGGTTATGTATTTTTCAGGATTGGGTAGACGCTCACTTGTCGATGTTATGGTTTATGGACTTAGTGTGATGTATAGGAGTTTCTCGTTATCACTGCGGTTAGCAGTTTATTTGTATTGGAAGTTGGATGTAGTTTGGCTGCGTTGCTCGCATGGGCGAGTAACGGCCGGTGACACCCGAGTGAGTTTTGTAATGGTTATTTGTTTTTCCGCTGCGAGACGTTTTATTTATTGCTACGTGAGAGATTATATCGTGATTATTGAGAGGGGGTTACACCGTTATCCCGGTGTACTTAATGTTCTCATACTCTCAACTTACTTGGTTACTTTTTATACTTGTTTTCCTACTCATATACTTACTTTCTTACCTTTACTACTTCATTTGTGGTGTACTACTGCATATATATGCATATATGTGCATAGGCATATATATATATATATACATATGATTATTATAATCATAGAATAAATTTTTTTTTTTTGACTCGACCGGACTTGCGACCGACCTTGCAAGTCCGGTCCATTCCAGTAGCTACCAGTACGGGAAATTTTCTGGCTCGACCGAACTGCAAGTCCGGTCGCAAGTTCGGTCCATTCCAGTAGCTTGCATTACGGGAATTTTCTGGCCGACCGAACTTGCAAGTCCGGTCGCAAGTTCGGTCCATTCCAGAAGGTTTCTGACGGGAGAATTTTCTGGTCCGACCAAACTTGCATGTCCGGTCGCAAGTCCGGTCGATTCCAGAAGGTTTCCCATCTTTGTAAATCTGGGCTCGACCGAACTTGCAAGTCCGGTCGCAAGTCCGGTCCGGCCCAGTACTTCAGTTTTAAAATCGGTTTTCAGTCTCTCTTTTACCCATTACTTCCCCAATCTTCCTACATGTAATCCCACATGTTTAAACACTATCTAGGTCCCCAAATTACCTTAGTTCATCCAACAATTCCTTACTCTTCTAAATCCATACACAATTTCCTCACTTCTTTTCCAACTTGTAACAGTTTTTGTTACCCTTATGCTACAGATTTCTAAACCAACTTCTACCATCCAATACTCCTACTACTAATGCCATTTCTAGCATCCCAAATATATTCCCAAACCATTACCTGTCTTAACCCAAGTCCAACATCTATTTCACTACATCTTGCCTTCTAATTTTTCTCTAGCTTCTCCAATACATTTTCATCACTTCTTGCTACAGATTTTTATATACTTGATCCTTATCATCCAATTACCAATCCATGGTCATTAAGCATCTCCACTAACCCCAATACATTCCTTGGTTCTCCCTTTCACCAAGTCACCCTTTAATGCACAATTCCTACCAAAATTTTGCCATAGTTCACCTTCTTTTCTTACATCCTCAAATACACATTCTCTTTTCAAGTTCAACCTAAAGCTAGCCACACCCAACAAGGGTCCTACCAGCACACATACAAAAATCCTAATACACCAATGTTTCCTCAATCACATTACCAATACATCATTTTTCCTCAAATAGCATTACTAATATACATACACCTTTCTTTTGGCTCTAAGGCCTACAAATCCACATTTACTCACTAGTACTCAAATTTCCACAAACTACAATACCAATACAATAATTTGGGTTCTTTAAATATTTTACCCATTCCCATTACTCTAATGCAATAGAATTTACATTAGGAAGGGGCTCTTACCTTGAGCTTATACTTCCTTCTTTTCTTTTCCATTTCTCCTCTTGATCTCTTTCTTGTCCAAACCGGTTTTGGGGAATGGACCCCCATCCCAAGCACACAAAGACAAGCATGATTAATCTACTAGCCCTCACATTAACACTAATTCATTGAAGTGTTTGAAATACAAATTCTAGGGTTTACCTTTGGAGTGCTTTTAGGAGGGGTTTTAGCCCTTGGTTCAAGAAGGTATTCTCACCCCATTGGAGGGTTGAAGCAAAGCTCCAAAACAAGAGGAAAAACAAGGTAAGAGAGAGAGACCAAAATCGGCCATACCAAGAGATGGAGAAAATGAGGTCTTTCATGGAGATTTTTACCTTGTTGGAAAGAGGAGACTCCAAGCTTCACAATGGTGTGCTTTTCTCTTCAAATGGGGAAAACCCATGAGATGAAGTGCTCATTTTCGGATTTTGAAAAGAGAAATGTAGAGCTTGAAGAGAGAGTTCAAATAGTATTTTGTTTTTGATTTGGAGCTTACATGTGGATGGAGCATGAGGATGAAGTTGGAGTTGCCATGGAAGCCATGGGAGAGCTCCCAAAAATTGCCCAAATCAGAGAGAGAGGAGGGAGAAAACGATGGAGAAGGAAAGAGGGAAGGAGAGAGAAGAGAGAAATGAGGGGAGAGAGAAAAGGTAAGTTGCTTTACCTTTTATTCTACTTTTGCTTTTTGACTCATATTTTATTTAGATAGTGTGTGTGTGTGAGAGGGGTTTATTTTATCTGTTAAAAACCCCCCCACTGTAATACTAGCTGGAGCGTTTTTTCATCTTTTACAGAAAACGCTCGTTATTTTACCCGGTTTTGATACTATTCACTAACCGGGCTCGTTTTCCGGAATTTTCGTTTCTTTATTTTTATTGGCTATTACTTCCATAAATGCTTAATAATTATTATTTAATGATTTCTAATTTTTACGGGTCTGTTTGACCACTTAAAGTCACGTTTCGGGTTTCCTTGAAAAACGTGCGCTAAGCTCTATTAGCGTTTAATACATTTCTTGGATCTGTTTTCTTCGGGAATCATTCCCATATACTAATTAGCAATGAATAAGCTTAGGAATCCTTACGATATATAACCGAGGTCTGTCCTCCTATGGTTATTTAACGCTCATTTAGCCGTTTTTCGCTTTTAAGCGTTCTTCATTTCTTTTTGGATTATTTTCTTTACCAAAAATTACTTAGCACTATTAGGCCCTTAAATACTATATTAGATATTCTAATCACCATATTTAAGTGTGGGGGTATTTCAATCTACCCCCTTTAAAGAACTTTGCCCTCAAAGTTGGTGATCTAATATTGTTACTCGACATATACTCTATGCTAAGGTTATGACTTAACATATAACTTGTCAAAACTCCAAATTTCTGACATGATGCCTACTACGCATCCAAACAGCATGTCATTGCATGCATAGCAATCAAAATATCCGTTTACTTCTCTCCAAGGGGGTCCATCCGCAGACAATTAGGTACAATCCTCCCCCAATGGGAGTGATCCCTCAGGACCGGTCACGTTGAACCTTACGCTTTCTGGTTCACCGGTCGTCATGGACTTGAGCACTTACGCTTTCTGGCTCTACTGTCCTTGGTTCTGATCAAATCATTTGCACATAATAGGATCCTCAGGCACTTACTCATACTTACTTACTCATTCTTTACTCATCTACTCATATTACTCGGACTACACTGCCCAGTGCCCTTGGAAAAATACAAAAACACACTATTACCGTACACCCGGTGTAGTGGTTTCAAACTACTCTACACTTCCACAGACTCAAAACTAGCTTCACCTCTCTGGGTTCGACCGGATACCACCGTGCCTAAGCATGGAAGATCCACTAGGTCCGTGGAGCGGTTTTAAAACCGATCCTCATTCTCGAGTTTGAAGAAAAATTGTACCAAAATTAGTTTTGGAAATTCATTTGAAAACTTGCATACATCTCCCAATATCAATTATGATGATCATTCCTATTACTAGTGTTATTATTGTGGCCACTTAAGGGCTTCCAAAGTCTTCAACCCCAATGTGATCAGCATGGTGTGAATTATCCTTCCACTCCAATTTGTGTTCGGCTTCCCTTGATCTCTAGCAAATCAAGTTCCATTCCCACCTCAATACAAACAGACAGATTGTCAAACATTATTTCGTTTTCTATCTTTTTAATCTGCACTCATAATCATACACTACATTTCCCAATTTAGATGATTCACTTACTTACTTACTAATCGTCTCATCAATTATTACTGCATCCTCTCCAACTACTATACTTAAAAATTCAGGGTATATCCCATTAATCTGCTATACCAAATTCATACTCATAAAATAAATCGGTTTCGTGCCGATTTATACTCATTACATACATTGGTTCCATACCGATTTATACTCCTCAAGTCTCCCATACATACTCATTCCTCATACTATTACCAATCGGGGTTCTCATTCCCCTGGAGTTTCTCTACTCCTTTTCCTATACTTGCTTCTCAAATAACCATAATTACACGATGAGTGAATACAAATGTTTATGTAACATAAGTATCAATCATCCAAAACAAATACTTTTGCGATATGCGCATTGTAGTTTACGCACCTATCACGTAAAACATACATTTCGCGGTTTTCGCTCTACCCCCCTTAAAAGGGATTACGCCCACATGATCTACCATGTGTCAACATTGAACATTGGTCGAAGGCATTCAACCGTCATGGAGTGGTTCGGTTTCCATGCGATCTATTATACAATGTTCCTTGATCAACGGGTCTTAACCGTACTATCGGTTAGTCCCTGCATCAAGAATTTTCATCGGAGTTTCTTTAACTCTTAACCGGGTTCGGTTCTAGGTGTGTGTCACTTAGAATTCTGGGCCCACTAGCTTCTGCTGCGCGACCCTGATAACTTGGGTTATTCGCCCTTCTTGTTATCTTAAATGTGCTATACAACACCTTTTTATCCCCCTTATTGTGGGAATAAGGTCTGTTCCATCTCGCGTGGTATTCTTTTACCGTGTGTGAACTTAATGAGTTCTGGATTATAACCAGATCCCTGGCCATCTATATACATACTGTTGTGTTTGGTAGTGATCATTCACTTGGCTCCTCCGACTTATTGTCGGGTGAGGCTAAGTCACTACTTAGTTGTAGTGCTTCCTCTGCTATTAGTAGCTTCTGAATTATACCAGTTTCTCTGGTGCGTTACAAGTGTTCTTTACTTGCATGACCTTGCATTTCCAATGCGTCGGTCCTTGTGACTTTCTTAAGTCTCCTTTCGCTTTTATTCCAATGGAATTCACATCTTGTGATTATTGGTGTGTTTCACACTCTTCGTGCTCCTTTGGCCTTAGGCCGCACGGTTTGTTTCCGAGCTTTTGCTTAACTGGCTTATGCCATATTTGTTGGTGTACGGAAGGATTTACCATGATTTACATTTTCCATCTTTCTAGCTATCCCACTTGATCATTAACTGCACAAGTGCAATACCAAAACACTCAGTCCTACAGAGTGCAGAGGCGTAAACGCTTGGCAGTAACTCTCTTATGAGATCGCAATAGGAATTATTGTTACTCCTTCAGGTGGTGTTTCATCATTTCGTGCGGACTCCTGGCTTGTTGCCCGGTCTGTCCACTACCTCGAATTAACAATTCCACAGCATTAGTGATTACTCATATACATTGGTCGCCTGTTGCGCACCATGTTCTTACAGATTCCACAGTATTGGTTTGCATGGCATCCACTGTTGCTAGCTTCAGCTCATGCATCTCTATCATTTATACGATGGTTCCCCATGTATTTGGCAAATACAGAATATGGTATTACTTTGTTTTTCTGAGCTCTCCGAGCATCATTGGTTTTATAGCCGGTTATTCCTTGGTTGTCAACAATTGCTGCTGAAGCTTATTTCACATTGCTTGACAATAGTTGTATGCCCAAGCTTGACTACACTAGTAGTTCTGAAAGGAATATATTTCCCGACAGTTACTGATGGTATCCCATTCTTGGGATCCACGTGTTCACCGCCCTTGCGGTTTCACATTTATGAGGGGCGTCCTCATTCATCGATTGTTACTCTTTCATCGGTGCCGTCCTTGACAGCCTTCCATATTGTTCACAGTGGGTTTTGCAACCATTGGGTTATGTGTGGTAATAGTTTCATGGCCTACTAGCTATATTGCCTAGAGCTCTGCTCATCATAGGTCGTTCCCAAATGGTTACTTCTCTATAAGCCATCGCTGGGCTTGGAAGTGATACTGGGCTCCCTAATAAGATCGTCGCTTCACGCTTCTGTTCGTTGGAGACCCTTTTTGTATCTTGGTATTGATCGATACCATTTATTGATTTGGGGTATCCCCTGTCAAGTGGGATCCCGTCGGTGTTCTAACCGGGTGTTCGTTCCGATTATGGTGTTCTTACCACGACATCTCGTTCAACTGTGTTGACTTGATACCCTTTATGGATTGCTCCTGGGTAGTACCAATTATACGGTAGCATCAGACACTTATGAGTATGCTCAGTTTATTATCCTACCTTGCGGTTCTGGATCTGAGTTGTCCGTTGAGGGTTGTAACGTCTCCCGTTCTTAGGGTAGACCATTGGTGTTTTTCCTTGTGTTATAACGGGTTTGGTATTCCCTTCAGTGATGAATTGTATTCCTTGGTATCTTATATGATTACCCTGTGTGTTTGTGGTAGTTGTTCTAGGAATTCCATCCCGTTCATTGAACACTGAAGTGTCAATGTTAGGCGTTTGTCCTATGGTGTCTAGACTGGGTATTCTCATTATACTTTACTTCACTATCTTCGCGACATACCCAATGTCTTATTCCTTTGTTAGTGCTTCTCGCACTTTTAACTCCTAACGGTTTTCCTGGAGTGGATTTCTGACTCCTTAGCTTGTAAGCTTATCTGCGTTCTCTTTGCTCGTTTGAGGTATCCAACTGTTCCGTTTCGAATTTACTTATGGTCCGTAGAACAGAGTTGACTACTTCCCGTGTTTCGCACACTACATGTATACATACGTGGGGTACCATGTTGGTACGTTACCACTTACCTAACTACATGTTAGGCCCGCAAGCTCCTTCGGAGTGCGGT
Source organism: Limonium bicolor (assembly GCA_023374045.1). Classification (NCBI taxonomy): domain Eukaryota; kingdom Viridiplantae; phylum Streptophyta; class Magnoliopsida; order Caryophyllales; family Plumbaginaceae; genus Limonium; species Limonium bicolor. The sequence goes on along the minus strand of CM041776.1, from coordinate 165,766,935 downwards.
CATCCCGCATCCCGTATTTGGGTACACTCGTAGTGTTCGTCACACGCCTAGGTGAAGTATTCTATTGTCAACTCCTCTTGTATCACTCTATGATACTCACCGTAATTCCGTCTGTTTGGTTTTAAAAATCCAAGGTTTAAAAGAAGGGTTCGTAGTTTTGAAAGAAAATTTTGGGTTTTGAGATAACGGTTCGGTGTTAAAAGAGATTCTTCATGGCGTTGCCATGATTCAGGTCTTGACCAAGTTCAGCTTCTCGCTGACCGGTATACTCTCAATACAATGGTCGGGCCGTTAGGCCTTTCCGAGGTTTCATTTTTCAAATACTCAGGATTGGTGATCCTATTTTTGCTCCATTCGTAATAGCGGTACTTTAGCAAGTATTTGCGGGTTGTTAAAAGTCTTCCAACCATCCTGTAGTTGCTGCACTTGCCCTAGGCAAGTGCGCGGGTAGGTTGTTTTTCGGTTAACACATACCGGTTACGGTATCGTTTCCATCCATAATTGGTGGTTTGTCGGATCTTCCTTTGATCTTTTGATCTTGGTGATCCATCTCCTGAGTCGTTTCTCAGGGTACTTGACATGGTTGTCGTCCATCCGGGGTCTCACACCTTCAGTGTGGTTAACGAGACTTGACTTGTCCCTAGGAACCATGTTGTGGTCCTATAGGTGTCTGTGTTATGATTTCCTTCATAGTTATCTGAACTATGTTGTTCGGTTATTACAGCCTCTTGGCGTGTATGTTTGGTATTAATCCAACCTCGACTAATTCCTTAGTCGGTTTGTATACCGTTGTTGGCATCATCAAAGATTACAGTCCGTAGACTCTCTTGTCTCGGCTTGTTACTCCATCTTCCTTGCTTCATTGCACGATTGTGCTTCTCTTCTTGCTGGCTACACATGGTTCTCGCGACTGCGAAGCATGTCGCCCCAAGATGCCATAAATTTCATTATCCTTGTGTTTAGGATCTTCATTCCTCCGCCATTAAGTGCGGTTCTTGTCATTTAACGGGAACCGCCTTCGGGACTTCCAGTTCTTGGACTCTACCGTATGGCAGGTTCTTTTCTAATAAGGTTTGTCTTTGCAACTGCCAGATCGGGTTTTACCCGAGTGTGAGAGGTCTTTCCATCTCTCTGGCATTCTTTTCCATCTTAATACCGTGGGTTACGGAGGGCGGGGTATGGTTGCTGTAGGTTTCCGATTCACACGGAAGTTCCTATCTAGCGTACCTCACACGCTAACACTCAACCCTTAGCCCTAAGTCCCTACTTCCTAACTCGGTATTTACCTAAACTCGGTATTTCATCCATTAGAGCGATACTTCGCTCTGATACCACTTTTTGTAACACCCCTACCGCTAATACCGTCAATACTGTACAAATACTTACCTTCGCAGCGGATATTACTTACTCAACGGCGGGTGTACAATGTCGTTAGTCACCCACGTGACTAACAAGGCGGATTATAATACTACATACTATCGGTCTGATGAATATGAACATACCGAGTGCTCTACACAATACATTACTTTCCCTTGCATACCAATCCATAATTCGATACAACTTCAACATAATACTATACCGAGCATACTACAATCCTTACATTACCGATACAGTCTAGACTTCCAAATTCATACTACGTTACAATACGATTCCCCTTTCTCAACTACCCATGCTTACGTAGCAGTCCCCGTCCTACTCTCTCGAACGGTGGTCAGCTTCGAGTACCTACACACTAAAAACGGTCCCCCTAGGGGGTCAGCTTACGCTGCATATGAAATCCGCATATACCGCGTGCTAACCGCGGTACGCCGACTACTTTGGGTCGGATATACATGGAGTTCATTTTACATGCATACATACATACTCATACTACAACAGTACAATCAAAGATACCTACATAAATACACAAGTCCAACACTTACTCAGGAAGACAATTCAATAGTCAACCATTCGTATTTGTTATACATTCATTACTCTTCGTACTGTGTTCAATATTCGTTACTCTACTTGTACTTACTCCTTACTCTTGCATACTCATCACTCCATGTTCAATACCTTACTCGTACACGATCCTTACTCTGTACTCGTTACTATACTAGTGCCTACTCACTACTCAATTCTCCATACTTACTCTTACATACTCAATACTCGATACTTACTCATACGTACTCAATACTCGGTACTCATTACATACTCATACTTGCTTCTTACTCGATACTCATTACTTTACTCATACATACGCAATACTCATTACTCATTACTTTGGTGTCTGGGCGGAGTCATACACAAGACTTGCCACCGGACCTACAATATGAGGGCTATACGCTTAGCTCCTCAAATACTCAATGTCCGTTCTTCCGGACTACTCAAATTCCCAACACTCTTCTCTCAGAGCACAATAAAATCTCATGGATTAGCCTAGAAGTATCTCTCTTGATAACCTCCACCAGCTTAGGGAATTACCACCGACTAGTATCCTCAGATTTAAGGGTTTCCCCAACATATCGAATACTCTCATGTTCGAGACATACTTACATCAGTCGGGTCCTCTCATAATGGGTCGACTAATCGCTAAAGGGGTTGGGAGATCCCTCATCATTCTTTACTACTCTCATGGTTCATGTTTAGCACCAAGATTAATTCCTCTAATAGAGGTTACTTATATACTTCCACTACTTTTTGTTTGAGGGTTATTCATTTCGTTTCTCCTACCGTTATCGAAAGGTTATTACTCCCGTACACTCTCTCACATTCTAGTGAGTTCATTGGTTTACGTTATCGTTTATTGGTTCGTTGGTTTAGTGCGTTGCTACGGTTCCATTAGTTCACACACGACTCTCACTACGAGTCAATACACAATAAGACTCATCTATGAGTCGGTCTACGCACTAAGTAAAGCCACACAATCAATCGAGAAGGTTAGCTCAATCAACATACAGCAAGACATATAATGAAAGGCAATAAACCGTTTTCATGCTTTAGTCTTGATTAGCCGGCATACAGCACACAAATCAACGTAACTCGGTTAGCATACGGGGCATTAGGAAATCATACCTTTCACCGGAGTTAGCTTTACCATGTGTTCCCTTGTTCCTTGGTTCACACTTGTTCCACTGATAATGTTTTCAACATTGTTATTAATACTATACTCTTACGATACACAAATAATTACTACTCCCGTACTTACCCCGTTATCCCGGTGTACTTAATGTTCTCATACTCTCAACTTACTTGGTTACTTTTTATACTTGTTTTCCTACTCATATACTTACTTTCTTACCTTTACTACTTCATTTGTGGTGTACTACTGCATATATGCATATGTGCATAGGCATATATATATATATACATATGATTATTATAATCATAGAATAAATTTTTTTTTTTTGACTCGACCGGACTTGCGACCGACCTTGCAAGTCCGGTCCATTCCAGTAGCTACCAGTACGGGAAATTTTCTGGCTCGACCGAACTTGCAAGTCCGGTCGCAAGTTCGGTCCATTCCAGTAGCTTGCATTACGGGAATTTTTCTGGCCGACCGAACTTGCAAGTCCGGTCGCAAGTTCGGTCCATTCCAGAAGGTTTCTGACGGGAGAATTTTCTGGTCCGACCGAACTTGCATGTCCGGTCGCAAGTCCGGTCGATTCCAGAAGGTTTCCCGTCTTTGTAAATCTGGGCTCGACCGAACTTGCAAGTCCGGTCGCAAGTCCGGTCCGGCCCAGTACTTCAGTTTTAAAATCGGTTTTCAGTCCTCTCTTTTACCCATTACTTCCCCAATCTTCCTACATGTAATCCCACATGTTTAAACACTATCTAGGTCCTCCAAATTACCTTAGTTCATCCAACAATTCCTTACTCTTCTCTAAATCCACATACACAATTTCCTCACTTATTTTCCAACACTTGTAACAGTTTTTGTTACCCTTATGCTACAGATTTCTAAACCAACTTCTACCATCCAATACTCCTACTACTAATGCCATTTCTAGCATCCCAAATATATTCCCAAACCATTACCATGTCTTAACCCAAGTCCAACATCTATTTCACTACATCTTGCCTTCTAATTTTTCTCTAGCTTCTCCAATACATTTTCATCACTTCTTGCTACAGATTTTTATATACTTGATCCTTATTATCCAATTACCAATCCATGGTCATTAAGCATCTCCACTAACCCCAATACATTCCTTGGTTCTCCCTTTCACCAAGTCACCCTTTAATGCACAATTCCTACCAAAATTTTGCCATAGTTCACCTTCTTTTCTTACATCCTCAAATACACATTCTCTTTTCAAGTTCAACCTAAAGCTAGCCACACCCAACAAGGGTCCTACCAGCACACATACAAAAATCCTAATACACCAATGTTTCCTCAATCACATTACCAATACATCATTTTTCCTCAAATAGCATTACTAATATACATACACCTTTTTTTTGGCTCTAAGGCCTACAAATCCACACATTTACTCACTAGTACTCAAATTTCCACAAACTACAATACCAATACAATAATTTGGGTTCTTTAAATATTTTACCCATTCCCATTACTCTAATGCAATAGAATTTACATTAGGAAGGGGCTCTTACCTTGAGCTTATACTTCCTTCTTTCTTTTCCATTTCTCCTCTTGCTCTCTTTCTTGTCCAAACCGGTTTTATGGGGAATGGAGTTGCCAAACTCCATTCCCATCACCCAAGCACACAAAGACAAGCATGATTAATCTACTAGCCCTCACATTAACACTAATTCATTGAAGTGTTTGAAATACAAATTCTAGGGTTTACCTTTGGAGTGCTTTTAGGAGGGGTTTTAGCCCTTGGTTCAAGAAGGTATTCTCACCACCATTGGAGGGTTGAAGCAAAGCTCCAAAACAAGAGGAAAAACAAGGTAAGAGAGAGAGACCAAAATCGGCCATACCAAGAGATGGAGAAAATGAGGTCTTTCATGGAGATTTTTACCTTGTTGGAAAGAGACTCCAAGCTTCACAATGGTGTGCTTTTCTCTTCAAATGGGGAAAACCCGTGGAGATGAAGTTGCTCATTTTCGGATTTTGAAAAGATAGAAATGTAGAGCTTGAAGAGAGGAGTTCAAATATGTATTTTGTTTTTGATTTGGAGCTTACATGTGGATGGAGCATGAGGATGAAGTTGGAGTTGCCATGGAAGCCATGGGAGAGCTCCCAAAAAGCCCAAATCAGAGAGAGAGGAGGGAGAAAATGAAGAAGGAAAGAGGGAAGGAGAGAGAAAGAGAAATGAGGGGAGAGAGAAAAGGTAAGTTGCTTTTACCTTTTATTCTACTTTTGCTTTTTGACTCATTATTTTTAGTGTGTGTGTGTGAGAGGGGGTTTATTTATCTGTTAAAACCGGCCCCCACTGTAATACTAGCTGGAGCGTTTTTTGTCTTTTACAGAAAACACTCGTTATTTTACCCGGTTTTGATACTATTCACTAACCGGGCCCGTTTTCCGGAATTTTCTCGTTTCTTTATTTTTATTGGCTATTAAGCTTCCATAAATGCTTAATAATTATTATTTAATGATTTCTAATTTTTACGGGTCTGTTTGACCACTTAAAGTCACGTTTTCGGGTTTCCTCGAAAAACGTGCGCTAAAGCTCTATTAGCGTTTTAATACATTTCTTGGATCCGTTTTCTTCGGGAATCATTCCCATATACTAATTAGGCATGAATAAGCCTTAGGAATCCTTACGATACTATAACCGAGGTCTCATACCTCCTATGGTTATTTAACGCTCATTTAGCGTTTTTCGCTTTTTAAGCGTTTCTTCATTTCTTTTGGATTTATTTTCTTTACCAAAAATTACTTAGGCACTATTAGGCCCTTAAATACTATATTAGAATATTCTAATCACCATATTTAAGTTCGGCATATTTCAACAACCCAGTTGAAAGCATTACTGCAGACTTCGATGTATTGATGCACTGACCTGAGGCAGCCTTGAAAGTATGTAGAATATCGCCAAGTACTCGGGCATTGGTTGTGGTTGCTTCCCCGAAGATTACACAATCATCTGCAAACAACAAATTTGTAATTGGCACTTCCAATCCTGGAAGATTGAAACCCCGATAAAATCCTACATTGGCTTCCAACTTCAGTGATGCTGATAAGGTCTCCATACAGATGATAAACAAGATGGGTTATAATGGATCACCCTGCCTTAGTCCTCATTGTGGGATGAAAGTTTAGCCTGGGTAACCATTGATGAGTACAGAGGTACGGACAGTAATGAGACATAGACGTACCAGAGAGATCCAAGAGGAGTGGAAACCCATACTCAAAAGGACATCTAAGACAAAAGTCCATTCAACTCTATCAAAGGCCTTGGACATATCTACTTTGAAGGCAAAGTGACCTTTGAACTTTGCTTTGGACCGCCGCATCGCATGCAGAATTTCATGAGATAGGAGAATTTGGTCTGAGATTAGCCTATTGTGCACAAAAGCCGTTTGGTTGTCCGGGATTACCAGAGGAAAGACATCAATGACCCGATTGACTAAGACCTTAGAAATAACACAGTAGATTGTATTGCATAAAGATATTGGACTGAAATCCTTGATTGATGTCACCCCTGGTGATTTTGAAATAAGTACTATATGTGTGTTATTTAGTGTTGATGGAATAACATTATCATTGAGGAAGGATAAGCATGTGCGCATGAAGTCTTCGCTGATAACAGGCCAAAAGGAACGAAGAAAAGTGCCATTTATGCCGTCAGGGCCAGGAGCCTTAGAAGGATTTAACTGGTTATAGGCTTTAACAACCTCCTCAGCTATATAAGGATTACCCATTAATTGGTGCATATACGGAGGAACTCTATCTGCTACACAAGCAAGAAGATGTGGGTCCTGCTGTGGATTGGTAGATGTAAATAAGGTTTAAAAATATTCCCTTACAACTTGTTCATTACCAGCCCATGAAAATTGGGAATTATGAGCTTCTGAAGATAATGTGGTAACGGTATTTTGCCGTAGCCATGATTTGTATCTTGCAAAGAAAAAAGCAGAGTTCCTATCACCACACACAAGCCAAGATTACCTAGACCTTTGTTGTAAATGTGTCTCCTCCTGAAGCAACAAAGAATCCATGGTATGATTAAGTTCATTCCACCGGTCAATATTAGATTGAGAGGGTGGTCTGAGGGTATCCAGTTCTAGTTCCTTGGGAATGTGGTTAAGTTTATACTTTTCCATCCAAATTTTACGCTTGCCCCACTGTTGTAGCCGCTTTCCACAATATCTGACCTTGTCACAATAGCCTGTACCAGAAGATTACCAAACTGATTGAACCAATATTTTACAATTTGGATCATGTGCCTAGCAGTTTTCAAACTTGAAGGGTTTGGGGCCACGTCGAGTTAACGGATGCAAAACCAATTTAATGGGCTTGTGATCTGAATGACCCCATTGAAGATGATAATTTGTTGCAGATGGAAACAGATGAAGCCACTGATCATTGCATAAAAAACGATCTAACCGACCACGTGAATCACGATCAATTTTGCTTTTGTTAGTGTAGGTGAATTTTGAACCTCTGAAACCTAAGTCCTGAAGACTACAATTCTGAAGGGAATAATGAAAATCCCTCATAGTAGAATACAAGCGAGCACCTCTCCCACAAAATTCATGATTGAAAAGAACTTCATTGAAATCCCCCCTAAAACCCATGGCCCTGTCCATTGTTCATTGAGATACCGTAATAAGTTCCAAGTTTTCCATTTCTGAATATGATCAGACCAACCATACAGACCCAAGAACCTCCATTGTACTCCCCCATGCATTCCTACTACAACTTCTACTTGATGACTAGAGACACTGAGAACATTTACAGCATAATTCATATTCCAAAACAAGGCCACACCAACCTTCCTACCAATAGTATCACCACCAACCCAGTAGAAGTGTTTAAAACAACTTGCAAAAGATAGTAGCTCGAAAGAAGACACCTTAGTTTCAGCCAAAAAAACAAAAGAGGGTACTTCCCTACGGATGAAATCCTTGATCCAGCGAATTGCAGCAGCAGCAGCAAGACCGTGGCAATTCGCAACCAGTATGGACATTATGACGGGCATTTTCCCATTATCCAACTCCCACAGATCCTTTCAACAACAAAACAGAGAAAAAGACAGAAAACCCACAGATAAGTGATCCTTGTTGGTAGAGTATAGTAGTATCCTCAATCCACTGACAAGAGAAATCCTTTTTGTCTTGCTTACTCACGCACGTAATACTTCCTGGTTCAATTTTTCCAGCCAACTACGAAACAGACCCTAAACCCTAGATACCTAGCTCTCAGTATCACTTTACCGCGGTTCGGAAAACAGGAAATAGAGATTTTCTGGAGTGAGGGAATTTTGTTTTAGCTATATATCTTTCGGCATCGGGTTTTAGATATAATAGATGCCTTATTGTTTTCTTTAGATTCAGTTATATAAGTAATAGATGTCCATGTTAAGTTGGACTTTTTTTCCTTGGCTTTTGACATCTGCTGTATAAAAAGGAGATGCTTAAAAAAGGAAGTATACTTTTAACATTTGGTTTGTTTTAAATAGATGCGTAAAGACATTTAAAAAAAATTCACCAGCGTTATTTCAAATCCCCGCCACGATGTATAATTCTAGAGTATCTGTTAAAATAAAAACAGATGGAAGAGAACATATAAAACATCTGTTACGCTGGAACAGATGTCTAAAGGGTGATGCCCAAGACATTTTTTCTACTAGTGTAAAGTTATTGACTAAGTAAAACATGCTAGAAATTCGGGGTGTTACACAAGGTCATTGTCAGTTGTGCAAATTCTGTATGGGAGTACGTGCAGCCAGTTAAGACTTAGCTTGTCAAGGATGATGTCGTCAGTGATGAGTAGTGGAGCAAGTGTCGATGCGAATTGAAGGACCTAGGACATTGACATCATAGAGACATAGGGATCCCATTACTGCACAATCTTTGTCGTGACATGAATGGAAGGACTCAGGATGTCGCAGCTACATGAATTGTTGTACACTTGGTGTCGTTGCGATGTGAATAGAAGGGCTCAGGATGTCACAACAGCTTGAATTATTGGTGTATGTTCGGCATGGCTGTTTTGTAGCATATTTGGGTAGCTGTTTTACGCTTGCATATTTCATGGATTTTTTATGCTGACATATTTGTAGCTTTTTTGAAAACCATTGTTTGACAGTGTGACATATTTGCAGCATAAGTTAGTTATGTGCGATGTGTTTACCGTTTTCGGTACTACAACTATTAAGATAAGTAGTTATAACTTGTGATAAATGTTATAAGATAAGTAGTTTGTTGTTATTAAAGGTTCGTTCACACTCAAAGCTTGATAAACTTAGTACGACAAAGTTAATTAGTTCATAGTTTATAAAATATATAAGTAAGAAATTATAAAATAAACACATGATAATTAATTAGTTATCTTTATTACTGTGTACATCATAAACTACTGTTTGATCATAATTCAACATGTAATGTATTCTAATATGTTTATATTTTCAGGGGCCCTGTTATATTTTAGCTAAAGTTAATTAGTTAATAGTTTATATTAAAAAAATATAAGTAAGAAATTATAAAATAAAAATATGATAATTAATTAGTTAACTTTAGTACTGTATACAACATATAAACAATACACTAATTAGTAGTAAAAAATATGGCTTAAATATTACTGTATGTACGTAAAATTAAATATTATTTTTGTATAAAATGAAATATTAACATTAGAATAAGATATTGGTAATCTTAAAAACCACTAATTGATTTTAGAAAATATTCATGGTGAGCGGGAAAAGACGAGCATCATAAATGTGGTATAAATGCCACGTGTAAATATGCTCTAAATGAACGAACAAAAGAAAATATGCCAAAATGTGACATTTATGCTAGACTCATTTATGTCATGTTTATGCTGCACACGAACGAGGCCTAAGTGGCAATATGTCACGAAGAGAATGACACATGACACCACCAACGCTGTGGTACTGGATAGATTGACGGCCCATTCGAATAGATCGAGGTTGAAGTCAAAAATATTTGAGCTAAAAAAAAAACATCTAGTTTAACTGCCTAAGGGAGTTTCCTATGTGTGATAGTCAAAGACAATTTCGGTGGGTTGTTAGAACTACAAAAGAAGGGAAACTTTAGGAGTGTGATAAAATCTCCTTAATCGAGCTAAGGCTTATTGTTGTATCTTGCCAGGGACGGCAAGAGCTTCGGCGAAGGATGTTTGTCATGCCCCATTTGTTGAGGTGATTGATGACACGTAGTTCCATGCTAGTTGTCGTTGGTTGATGTCCGCTTAGACTTGGGTTGGGTTTGTTTGTCAATCCCACATTTGAGTGTTGCTTTGACTTAGCTAGTCCCTTAAGTTCCACGGTCCTTGAGACCCGTCAGAGGACAATGGTCCTAGGGGTGAGCATTAGTTGAAGTAAATGATACGTTGAAGTTGGCCGAGCTGAGTAGTGCCAGCTTGTAACTTTAGCGAGGGCCGGTTAGCGTTATGAAGGACATCGGTCTGGTGAGGAACAGACATGTTTCCAGGGTGCCTTAGTCTCGTGACTTAATTCATAGAATCTCTTGGGAGGCAACTAAACATGTGACGATAAAAGAATCGAATCACATGTATTCCGATACAATAATTGGATTCAAAACACTGCTTCATTTTATGAGAAGGTTACAGGTGGTTGGGGGATTTTCGATCCGACAACCATTCATCAGATGTGATGCGTTGTGGCGGTGCCACGATCTATTTATATTCAAGCGGCCAGAATAATTCATTTAAATTAAATCTGAGAGCTCATCACATGGGGCGTGCATCGGAATCCTATATGAGTTTCATCATATATTCACCAACTACAATGGTTGTGTACTAGTATTGAGCGACATATATCCCTAAAAAACGGAAGTTCCACAAATTTCAACGTTTGTTAGGTCATTTAGCAACTACTACAATTCAGGTTCGAAGTAGTTGTAGTACTTGTATATATGGGCCAGCTCTCGAAATACAGGATGATTGGTCAAATAATTTTACAGACGGTTATGACCTTATCAACTCAAACATAATCAGATTCCATGTATCAATAGCCCCCGGAAGACAAAAATGCAAGCAATCATTTTGAACTCTATCCTTAACCCCATTCGCAAACGGAAATCGATTCATATACGGACCAGGATGACCATCCGGTCTTAGTAACGACAACTTGGTAATATCCAAACCCGTAACCCTAATTCCTTCATTCTGCTCCTCCTTCAATATCTTCTTCTTAGCTTCCTCCACTTCTTCCAACGTAATTCTCCTCATCTCCGCCGTCACACCTTCAATCTCAACTTCACCTACTTCATACGGCTTTGTTCTTGAACACGAATCTAGTTTACCCCAATCATCACTATCAAAATGCTGAGGCATAAACGTCGTCACCACCACTTCAATCCGCCGTCGTCGTCGGTTAATGATAGTGTTAAAAGCAGTTCGATATGCTTTACGGAAGACTTGTTGGAACCCTATCTCAGTGTGGTTAAGAGTCTCACATCCATGGGACCCAATAACACTCCCATTCTCGTAATACACACCTTGGTAATGAAACCAGTGCCCAATTGAGAGAACAATAGTATCCATACTTGGTAGGTCTTTGGCCCATGTCTCGTCGATTGAGTTAAGGAACATTGTGTTATAGTACATGGTAGTGGATCTTTCAATCCCATTGACCAGGAAAGGTGACCAGTAGACGGAGATTGTTATGTTATGGGAAGGGAATTTCCAGCGTCGGAATTTGGGGTTTGTGTCGGGGTAAGAGTATATGAGTTTGGGTATGGAGGAAGTTGAGAGTAAACAGATTAGAGATTCGACTTGGTTTCGTGCGATTGAGTCTCCGATAAAAGCCAAGTGTTTGTGTTGAAATGAGGTTAGGAAAGTGGATGGGGAGAAAGTGGGAGGTAAGTTGCAGGTTGTGGGTTTCCAGTGCCAATAGAGGTAAGTGTGGTCGGGTCGTCCATTGTAGATGCAGTTTTGACGGTTTCTGATTGTTTGGCCGCAAGTGGTGGTGTTGTATAATGGTGGAGTGGTGGTTGGGACCCAATTGCCGTCTGTGTAGTCGCATGATTTTGATGTTGTTGTCTGTGGTGTTGGTGGAGTGGCGTAATCTATTTTTTCAACAAAAAGATGAATCAGACAGTAGGAATTAAACCCAATAATAAAAATAACCAAAGTTAATTGAACAAAAAGGGAATAAATTTGAGATGTTTAATCTGAAGATGAGAAAGGAGAAAAGACCAGACCATTAGAGACGCGGGTTCGTGATGGTAGTGACAGTGAAGAAGGAGAAAATGATATGGGTGGAGAAGGAATACGAGGATTACTGAACACAAACCAGAAGATGATAAAAGGAACCACAATAACGTAAAAGCCGGTCTGCAATAGCTTCTTCATCAGTAATGAACGGTCAGATCAGTAATGGTACAGATGGTCTTTCATCTTCAACATCATCTTCCTCTGATGCTCCAAACAGCTGCGCTGCTATTTAAATCATTTATGCCATCTGCACCACGGTGTTGTTGTTTCTTCTCACTTGATCAACTCCTTCCTCTTCTATATCATTCTCCTCCGCTTCCTTGCCCTGGTAGTAAACAGAGGGCGCATTAATCATTAATGCTTCCTGAAATCGGTATATGTGTTCTTTTAATTACACTTAGATATAACGAACCAGGCTTGCATTTCCCTTCTTCCCCGGAAAGTCCAAGCTCACACGTGAGATCTCTATTTCAAGAAACAGAGGTCCAATTGTCGGTGACAGAGAGGTAACAGCTGAATACATTGGTAATGGTAACTCTATCATCTTAAATAATTTTTTAAATCTTATCAAATTAATTTTTTTTAGTAAAATATATTTTAATAATTTTATTTTATACATTAATCATTAAAATTAAAAACTATGTAAAAATATTAAAAGAGAGTCTTAAAGCGATAATTCATTGTTTTCCTTTTACTTTTTAAAAATATTACATTAATTTTATCTTTTTTTCTTAATAAAATATTTTCTGGATTATTCATATATTAATCAATTACCTCCTCTAAAAATATGTGAAAAAGTCTAAACTATTTATATTTTAATAAGTGGGAGTACACCACTTAGATTTTTATTGGGTTTGTTTGGGTACTGCTGGGGCTGCTGTTGGGTCCTGGTGCTGGAAATTGAGAAATTGTTTGTTGATGGTTTTGTAGAAGCTGTCAGCTGTTAGTTTTGGTGTTTAGTGGAATGTATGGTTTTAAAAAGCAGAGACAATTGTTAGGTCTTACTGCTGAAAATTAAGAAACTGTCTGCTGATGATTTTGCAGAAACTGTTATCTATTGGTTTTGGGTGTTTGGTGCAAACCTGCTAATTTTAGAAATTGAGAAGTTATCTGCCGCTAAGCTGTCCCCACTTAATCATGTACACTAATTTTTTCAAGTGTGGCAACTTTTTCTACAATGGTTTGATTTTCAAACTTTGAAAATGTTATTTATACATACCGATCTGACAAAGTGATCGGCCTTGATCTCGGGGACAGGTGTTCCGTTTCAATAACCTACGTGGACTAAGTAGCACGTGCTGTCGTGAGAGCGATATTAATATTTTTTTTTAAACTCGTCCGTCTTTTGGAATCGACTTGCTGCACTAGTTTTGATGAAACTTTACTCAAATTTTTAAAATTTATAGTCACCAATTCACTCAACATTCTAGAATTTACAATGGTTAAAAAAAAATTTGATACCCCATTTTAATTACAAATATGTTTTAATTGTTAAAAAAATATAAAATATAAAATAATTATTCAATAAAAAATAACTACATTTATTTTAATAATCTAAAAAACAAATTTAACATCAAAATAAAAATTAATATATAAAAAGGCAAATTCTTGCCTACAAGTGAATGTAGCCAAGTTAGCTACATCTAAGATAATGGTGGTCATCGGGTCCGGTTCTACCCGGAACCGGCGGTTCTAACCGGAACCGATTGGAACTGGAACCGGCCGAGAACCGGTGGGAATTAGAACTGAACCGCCTCAGCCGGTTCTGAATACGAATACATGTTTTGAGATTCAGGCCCGAACCGGGCCCAGAAACGGAACCGGAACCGCTTGGAACCGCCTGGAACCGTCATCGGATTCGGAACCAGAAACTGGAACCGGTGGAACCGGAATCAGAACCGCCCCGGAACCGGTTGAAGTTACCGTTGGAATTGGGCCAAAAAGACGTCGATTTGAGACTCGGGCGCGTGCTCCTCTGAAGAAAATAGCCGTTAGATCCCAAGCACGCGCATTGCAATATGAAGGCCAACATGATGATTGGTATGAGATGAATGGGGATAACACCGCTTAGGACTTCTATCTTGTAATATTTTAGAATGTATTAGTAATTTAGTATTACTTTCTTTCCATGTAATCTTTTTTTTAAGACTTGCAAATTGAAATCATGTAACCTCTTAGTAGCTATACTCTTTTTCCTTATTAGGGTTTTCCCAATGGGTTTTTACCTAATAAGGTTTAATGAGGCAGTGAATCATATACAAAAATTCTCTTTGTTCCTTTTTTTTGTAAATTTAATAAAAATTCCTAAGTCTTTGTTTCTTACACATTTAAGATTATAAACTTGAAGAATAATCTATCTAGGAGTAAAGTGGATGAAAAGAGCAACGTGTGCGCTCAAACGGATCTCAAATCGGAGCTAAAACGAGGCAACTGGAGCCGATCGAATCTTTCCGGAACCGCTCCGGGTTCGGTCGGAACCGATCAGAACCGGAACCGGCCGGAACCGGTTTTTTGACCGAATCCGAAGCGAATCCAGATTTCAGAACCGGAACCAGAACCGCCCAGACCGGTTCCGAATACAAATACACATTTTCCGGAACCGGAACCGGAACCGGTGGAACCGGACCCGTGGCCACCATTAATCTAAGAGGTATTTTAGTAAAATTAAGCATAAAAAATGGAATAAAGTTGGAGGGCAATTGCGCCACTTATATTCACCGTTGAGCGCTGCATGCATTCCTTTCTTTTTGTTTAAATGATTTTTATTCTTTTTTTTCTTTATTACAATATTTTTAAATCATTGTAATTTTAAATATATAAGTCCAAAATGAAAAAAAATTATATTATTGTTCATCTAAATTCGAACTCTTTAAAATAAGACCAGTCATGAATATGTTTTGACAACTTTTAAAAAAATTTATTTTTACATGTATACCATGATATTTTAATGTGAGGATGTATATACATATTTTAATGTGAGAATGTACATGTTTTAATGTGACGATGTACATGTTCAAATGTGAGAATGTACATGTTCTTTAATGAACATCTGTACATGTTTGTATGGTCATATGTACATGTTTGTATGACCGTCTGTACAAGTGTTCTTCCTTATATGTACATGTTTTAATCTAAGGATGTACATATTTAATGATTCGTAGAGGTTTATATGACTATCTATATGTTTTTAACGTGAGGATGTACATGTCTTTACGTGAAGATGTACATGTTTGTATGACCGTCTGTACAAGTGTTCTTCCTTATATGTACATGTTTTAATCTAAGGATATACATATTTAATGATTCGTACAGGTTTATATGACTATCTATATGTTTTTAACGTGAGGATGTACATGTTTTAGTGAACATTTGTACAGGTTTGTATGAACATCTGTACAAGTTTTCTTTTACGTTCTATGTTTCATACATGTAAAAGTAATTTTTTAAAAAGTTATCAAAATATATCCATGATTGGTCTTGTTTTGAAGAGCTTGAATTTAGGTGAACAATGATATAATTTTTTTTCATTTTGAACTTATATTTTTAAAGTTAAAATAATTTAAAGTTTTTATGATAAAAAAATAATAATAAAATTAAAAAAAGAAAATAAAATCAAAAAGAGAGTTGCCTCTTCGGGTCGCTTTAAAAACAAAACCCGCCGCGTGCAGATGTAGCCGAGCATGGCTACAACCACTTGTAGCCAAGACCTGATGATATAAAAAAGAACTATATAGACACTATCAATATTTACAATATCTGTTTTTTTTTTTTAATTTTTTGATCGGTCTATTTTTTAATTTTAATCTTTTGTTTTGTCTTGGTCCATTTTTTTAAAACTGTTTTTATCTTTTACTTCCTTTAAATATATCCGTTTTTTTATATTCTCCTTTATCCGCTTAAATCTGTTCGTTTTTTTAGACTTTTGTTTCGTCGTTTTTTTATTGTATATACTTTTGTCTATTCAAGATAAACATAAGAGAAAATTACATCCTCGTCCATGACATTTGGTGAAATTACACACCCCACCCATGAGATTTCAAAAATTACTTTGTTCATCCATGTGATTTCCTCTATTTTACATCCGACAACTTTTCATGAATGATGCTTAAATGTTGTTCAAAATTTATGAAACTTTTCATGAACGATGCTAAGGTGTTATATTTTGGTCTAGCGTGAAATTCAAAGTTTGTTAAACTTATATATGATCCATAGGACCCAATGAAACATGTGACATGTCTACATGTTTTTATTGGATTCCACATGTAATGGGAATGTAATTTTCCTTAAAGAAAATGGACAACAATTGCACCAAATTTTCATCCGTTCCCGGACAAATAAAAAATGGACGATATTCATAGCTGCAGCATCTTTAGTCCGTTCCAGACAAGTAGAATATGGACGATAGTATTTCTAAGTTCGTCGTGGCTGATGATGAAGTACAATGAAGTGCCCTTACCATGAGTGACATATTAGTTTTTTTTTTAAAAAAAATTTAAACCAGTATCGTAGCTGCTTATATTAAGGTGCCGTTCGATAACTGTTGATGGGGGCTTTTGGGCTTTATGTGACATTAATGTATATTTGCAAAAGCCCATACGTTTTCCCTTATGTGTTCTATAACTGCTGTTCAATTTACAAATGTGGATTGCAAGAAAGACCACAATACCCTTGAAAAGTTTGTGTTTTTATCGAATCATCTACACCTCCCCCGTATTCTGCTCGCGTCGTCTTCATTCCTCTGGAGTCGCAAGCTCTGCAACATACCAACACCATCTTCTATTTTGTTTCTTCATTCCTCTCATCAACACCATGTCGAACTCCAGAAATTCCAGCGCTTCTTCGGCGAACACCAATAATCGTCTTAATACGATTTACATCAACTGCCGCTGCAACAGGCCGTGCATGTTGCTGATTGCTTACACATCTGAGAATTTCGGGCGTCTTTTTTATCGGTGCAATGTCTGCGACTATTTCGCATGGTGGGATGAGGTGAATCAACGGGCCGACAATGGCTCCCCAGTTCGTGTGAACCTACCACAACTTTCGACAACCCAACCGAGTTTGCTTACAACATTAATAAGGCGAAATAGCTCACGGATTGAAGATGTTATAACCAATTTGGCGAATCTTGCTACCGATGTTGCCGCAAACAGGACCACCATAAGTGAATGTCAGCGTTGTAATGTTTTGGTAGTTAAGAAAGTTGATTGTGTTCTTCTTCGAATGTACGTGGTCATGTTGATGTTGCTGTTAATTATCGTCTTCAAATGAACGACTTCTGGTGGTGTATGTATGGTGACCCTCTGTTAGCGTTGGTGTTCCAGTGTTATTTAGTATGTTAATTGTACTTTGTTATGGGGTAGTTTGGTATAAGGTTAGTCAGTTATGATCCAACATCTATGATGTACTTTTTGTGGGTTTTTGTCGTCGGATTTGTATGCATTTCATGTTTCTGTTAATGAAAATATGTTTATCAGCTGTACAATCTTGTCGTAGTGACTGCTATGATTTTGGGTACTAATCTTATGGGTTGAAACCTATCATATGCATTGACATACATATCCTACATATGGCGGAAGTTGTTTATTTATGCTTACTGAAATGTAATGCGTTGTGTTATTTTGTTGGATAAATATTCATCGCATCAAGGAAAAGGGTGGTTCATCATTTCAAAGACTAGGGTTACTTGCAATTATGATGCACATCATCAGTATTTGGCTGTGTAATTTGGTAGTTGACTTCATTAAATGTCTGCATGTATTCTATCTATTTTTGCATTGATGAAGTAGATAAACTCATCGTCAGTGGACGCCCCTGCTATAGGGCAGTAATGAGCACACCTACATATCTTTTTTCACTGCTGCTGAATCTTCATTACCGTATTCCAGAGTATAATCAGCTTCCTTCTGCAGGTACAGTATTAAATATGTGAGTAGCTAAACTTCAATACACTGTCATTGATGATTGAACGAAATGTTCCCAGCTAATATCACGCTTCACATACTCACTGTATTCTACTCTATTTAAGTCACTGCAATTCATCCAACTGAAATCCCACAAACTCTATCATCTGTACTTGTTACTTCTGTTTTGATTCGTAAGACTCACTCTTTTGTTTTGTAGTACTATCAACATGAGCAGGTACAATCAGGAGTTCGCATACTACAAAGGGGAGTTCCATCCTGTTATCCCAGTTAGCTCTGGAGATGAAAGTGACTACGATGGGCAGCCATGTGAATGCGACGGTAGTTGCAGGTTGGATATAATACAGCCAATCCCACTGCAAGTTCTGAAGCCAGATATGCCAGACAACAAGCACGATGAAATTGACATTCCAAAGCAGACAGACAAGCGGGCAAGAGAAGATGAATCTGTTTTTTCGTCTCTGTCAGTGCGCAATCCAACTCCCCCTGAGAAAAAACCAAAAACAGTGCTACCACCACCACCATCACCTCTTTCACCTCCATCTTACTACGTCGACCTTGGGTACAGCAGCGATGACTCTGACGAATCTACACATGTCAACATGCACATTTATCCCAAGTAACATCATCATTAAGGGATTCAGGTCACATGAAGATGATGATATGGCTAGACTGTTGGTAGTTGTATTTTGCTTTTGCTAATGAACCGGTATCTACTATGCCGATCTTGTTATTTTACGTGCCTAGTCGATTTATCTACCGTGTTTTCGTTTTGGATTGTAGTTATGCATTGTAATGTGTCTACCGGTGTGCTGTTAAGTTGTATTAGGATGGAATTATTATAATGTAAAATATGCAGTTGGCGTAATGACAAAAGCATCTTTTATGTTCCTTCTGCATGCGGTATTAACACCTTGCAAGTCCAATATCAACAATCACAGTCATCCCTACATTAAATTTTAAACCAAACAGACCTAACAATACTTCTTTCTGCTACTTTCGAATAGTCACCACCGCTACAATTACCATTGCTTGACACGCAACCAAGATAAAGCAGAGTTGCAGGATGGTTAATTATCCTAACTTTGTAAATTTGCCCTACGGTTCTCCACCTACTTATATCCTACAGCATTTATAACACCACCACTAACTTCCTTGTGAAATTTTCTTTATATAGCAGTGTGTATACCCTCACATCTACATCAGTTTTATCATTTTCTAATAGCTCCCTCTCTATTTTCCTCAACCGCACTCTTTTGGAACAACAAACTATGTCTACAGCACGCCGCTTAACTTTCATCGACATCGATCAAAGTCCACCAAGAGAAATCCCATACAACGACGTGTTTTATTCCTCTACATCAGATACATCAGATGCATCAGACACATCAGGTTCATCTACTGATGTTGTTGTCATCGATCTTTCTAGCGACAGTGAGGTTAGTAACATACAACAAACACGGGAAGCATTAACTTTCATCGACAACACTCCCATGCTTTCAATGGCCCGTGTAAACAACATGAACTGTCACAAAAAGATCAAGATAGAGCCGACACTTGTTATAGGATTACCGGCAGTGAGATCCAACACAGAACGAGCATGCAATGGTGTTGCTACGCAGCAGATTGGAGATGCGAGTCCAAAACAGAACGAATACTCACTGTTGGGTAAATCGGTTGTACCAAGCCCCCCATTTGATGGTGAAGATGTTATGATGCATGAGGCCAGACTTAACAAGTAACTAAGTTCGTGTTTATCCATTCAGTAGTTATAAAGAGTTTGGTTTTGATTCGCATAGTAATGTGCGTTTGTGTGCTTCAGTTCTTATTGAATATATTGTAACCAGGAGTTTGTATGTCCGTTGTACTTCGAGTGTTTGCGTATAGCAAGCGACGGTTGTGTAATAGTAGTGGTGTAATAGTAGTGTTATCTGGTTGAATGAGATATATGTTTTCATACTACGTAGTAATATTAGAACATTAACTTACATATATAAGTATGATCCAAAATAAAAAAAAAATTAAAGCATACCACTTATACATTATATAAAATGATGCCACAAAAGGGAGTAAATGTTTGTAATAACAATCTTGCATCCATCTTCACAAGGTATACCACACACATCATGGGTTGGCAATGCATGCTACCATTTTAAACAAATCGCCTACGAACTCGTCTATCACCCAAGGAAGCAGTTAGTTGTTCCTTCAACTACACCATAGCTTGAGTACCATTATCAGTACACATAGACGGAAGTCTGGAACAATTTGCATCCGTTTGCTCCAACTCTTCACTTTCTGGAATGAAGTTGGGTGCAGCATCAACCATCGCAAAACAGGGATCACCAAACACACTTAATCTTATATAATTGTGTAAAGCAAAGCATGCATTCACGATTTTAATCTGTTTCAGCAATGGCTAGGTTGGTACTTTCATTAGAATTTGCCATCTGGCTTTGAGTACTCCAAATGATCTCTCAATAGCTGATCTTAAAGATGAATGTGCCCGGTTGAACAACTCTTTTCTACCATTGGGTTGCTCAGCTCTAAACTCTGATTGATGGTATTTAACTCTAGTGTGCGGTGTCATTAGCCCATCACGATCGGGATATCCCTTGTCCCCAAGATAATATTTTCCTATACCAACAAATGGGCAAAATAAGAACCAAATATTAGTTAACAAGCACAATAATCATCCTTACTTGTGCAAACACGTAAACGTAAAGTGTATTTACCATTAGGTGGATGTGGAAACTTAAGGCTGCGATCATTAACAGAATCAAATACACACGTGTGTCATGTGCTGAACCCTCCCATCCACTACATACAAATACAAAAACATGTCAAAGTCACAAACAGCTAATATATTGGTGGTGTACAACCTTTCCTGTTAATAAATCTTAGTCTGTCTGACTCAGGAGGAGTTAATTCAACGTGACAACCCATCAATGCTCACGCAGTCCTACATTGTAATTGTAGTCACAATATTATCTAAGTTGTTGAATAAAATTTCCAAGCAGATAAGAGAGAACACAAACCTTAAACAATGGGTAGTACATATCATTGTTTTATCTGTGGCGGTACAGATGAGTACGTCGGATCTCTTGGTTTAATTACGTGTTTGCCAAGACGACCAATCGCCTCAAGTATGTCACCAAAATGAATAGACACACTAGATCCAGAATGCTGGAACCTCTCCATAGAGTCTCTATTCGCACAACGATGGCTTAGTGTTCTCAAGCATATCGCTACCCTTTCCTTTACGGAAATCCTTGCCTTACTGTCTATGAAATACTTGAACTCAAGTAAATAGCATAAGCTCAAGAATGTATCTCTGTTCATGCGAAGAGCGTTAAAGCATCGCACCGGGTGACCATTAAGTAACTCGTCCACCCATGTTGCACCACCCATACCTGATGTGTGCATCGGAATCCTCGTGGGCTTGTTAAAGTACAATTCAAGTATCTGAATGAATTGAAATATTTTCTGTTCGATTCGTGCTAGGTCTAACTTCAAAGCGATGCAGAAATCGTTTAGCTTCTCCGGGTCATTTGCAATTGCTCTAAAAACCTGAACTGTTTGTGATGTGTTCACAAATTCCATTATCTGAATAAAGATACAACAAAACTGTATTAGATAACACCAACATAATGTATAAACGAATGTTGTACAGACACTCAATAAGTAATACATAAAATGGTACAATCCGCATTTCGATTTCTCATGACCCTCACACACTGTGTTTACACCTCGACATTTTCATCCTAATGATATCCACAAACTCATCATCAGTGGAACATTCAAACAAATCTCTCATGTCATAATCCTGTATCATACATGCTCCGTATCTAAACTCTGCATCGGACAACTGTTTTATTTTCCTAAGCCTATCAACTGCCATAGTTTCTGTCATCTTCCCTTCTCCATCTGCCATCTCCTCATAGTTTGGTCTGCAGCTCCCATACAAGATGTCCTGTATGTGATTTGCAACAGACAAATTGTAGGTCATTTTCAGTTCCCTGAATATCAAGTATGCTTGATCTATAAATCCGTGTCGTTTGCAGAAATCGCATGAGTGTCGCATCCTTTTGGCTGTGCCATCCTTATGAGCGTATGCAGCCATATGCTCACTTCTCTTTGTCGCAAGCAACAGTAGGACCTTTGCTTGATAAATCTCAGCAGCTCGAAGGATCAAGAATTTTATGTAGTCCCTTCTATTTTGTGAAAAATGTTTGTTAAGAATGTTTGCAATATGGTCGTTGGGTGCCATTTCTGTCAACCTAATAGAAACATAGGGTTACTTTTGTATTTGTAGCACCGTTCAAAAGGAACAAAACCATAAGAAATCAGACAATGATGGTTTACGGTAGACTAGTTGTTCCATTTCCTACATAACAGCATGGGTCACATCTACTTATGTACAAAGACAAGCTACACAAAAAGGATGCACTTGCATCCAAGAACCACCCAAAAAGAGCATGTCTCCAAAAGATACATATAACCGAATATATGACCATGTGACTGACCCCTGAATGCTAATAGACTATTATGAATTAACGATCATACTTGTTGTCTCCGTAGACAGAAAAATAGAGATGGCGAACCCAATCAGCAACCTCCTCCTCATCATCTAAAGTCATCAGACAAGCACGTTGAGAACGATCAGCAATCACAGTGGTTGCATGTGTTATCTGATTCCTAGTCAATCCAGGGGCAGCTCTTATCCTAGCTGCCGCTTTAGGGATGGTAATAACATCATCACTCACTCGAGTTTGTGCTTGCAAACCAGTAATCATACCTGTACAATTGTGTAACTCCCCAGTAACTTCACCCCTAAACTCTCTGAGTTCTTCAACAACAGCATTACCTTTACCTTTGCCTTTATCAATGGACTTTTTTTTCCCAATGCTGCTAGCTGTCTTCAACTGAAGCTTATCCCTCTTAACACCATGAGGCTTACCACAACCTGTAGTCATCATTAGTTGATCCCATTCAGGAGGCTTCTGGGATGTAGAAGTAGGCTGGTTTACATCAGGCGTAAAAAGTATGTCTGGTGGGTAACTAAATCCTTGGTGGGTTGGAGTTATGGGAACAGTGATATTGTTGCTTACAGGAGGCACATAACCTACGCTGCTCTCACCACCTAAAACCCCAAAGCTACTAGCTTAAAATGCTGAATTGTAGTTAGCAATTGCTTCATCAGTTGTAAGGTCGAATATTGGACCTTGATCCGGGACAAAGTCTGCTGGAGATGGGGCTACAACTCTGTTACAAAATGAGCTAACACCAGTAGATATATCCATAGAAGAAGCAAACATTGAACTATCAAGATAACCAACACTAACAACGGGAGTGTAACCCCCACTCCCAGTTAGATTTCCACCTCTGTCAGTGTCCTGACTACCATCATTATTCTGAACAACTTCAGGAGGTGGATCTCCACCAGGAGTGATTCTGAGATCACCAGTGGCATACGTTTGGCCCCAGATCAGCTCCATTTCACCAACCAGATGAGATGGCCACTTCGAATTAACTAGCTTAGCTATACGATCATCCTCCTGCACCACACAATCAATGCAAATATCAGTAAAACATAGACACAAAAATAAAACAAATGCAATGTTCGACATAAGGCACATTCTTTCTGCTGACCACTTACCTTACACATTCTTGCTATCCATTCTGGAGAGTACGTGCAAGTTTTGGTGTCCTTATCCCAGCCAAGACCAGTTCTTCTGTTGGTGAGATCCTTCCACCTTCGCCAGTTTCCTTTCAGCCAATCTCCCTTATTCTTACAAACACTTCTTTCTAATGGTTCCAAACCTACTCTACTCTCATTCAACTTCAGTGTAATTGGCGTCCAGTTATGCTTGAAACCAGAAAGATTACCCCCCCTACTTAATTGTATCTGAGCCTCTTGATAAAGTAAAGTAATCAAATATTCAACTTCACTGTCTGTCCATTCATGCTTCTGTTTTCTTTGTTTCCCATTATCTGCATCTACCAGTTTCCCTTTCCCCTTCTCTCTGTCTTTTCCACCACTCATACTAGTGTTCAATGAAAAATAACAACACATTTCAAAATCAATTGACAAAAGACTTGCGACCGCATCAATGAAGCTCAGCTCATTTCAAAATAAAACATGCAAATATATAATCGTTGACTACAAATAATATTACCATCAACAACGAATATTAAAAACACTACCAACCCATTTGCATGCGCTTAAATGTAATATACCCTATACTAATATATACACGTGCACAAGAGAAGTTGGTAACAACCGTAAAAATCACCTGATTTGGGACCACCCTCCAAACTGAGTACCTGAAGCAAGACAAACAACCGAATCAACGGACATGTGGGGGCACAACAAAGATCCATCCTACCTACAAACAGACAAGTAACAGATCCTTACCCACTCCGACGATGGACGTACCAGTGAACTACAAACAAAAAAAATGAACAATCGTCAGCAAAAACTCAAACATGCATCGACAAACAGTAAACCCTAAACAAAATTACAACGGCGAAGAGGAGATAATATTACCTCGCCACTGAAGAGCTCACATTCAACAACAGGCGACGACTGTGGTATTTAACAACAATTTCGATGATGAATTTTGACGGTTGTTACTAGTATTGATTACCGAATTGAATGTGGTTGGTATATGGCAAATCGAGGTGGTTGCGAGTGTGTGCTTCTGTCCCAGGCTCAGCATCGCATCAGGCGTGTGTGCAGAACTGAAGCGGGGGCAAATAGCATAAAAAAGGAGGGGCAAAGTGGACATTAGTCCACCAAAATTAACTTCAAAAAACGCCCGCTATCCCAACATGCCTCCAAACGCGGCAAATACAACATTAACCATAAGGGTTGTTATTGGACTGACGGGAGCATGTATACGACGTTGGGCCATGGTCAACAGCCCATTGACCGCATTCAAAAGCCCGATAAGCAGTTATCGAACGACACCTAACTCAAAAAAGGCTAACTCAGTTGCGGGTTTCTAGAGAGATGTGCTCTCTTTTGGAAAGCGATTTGAGAGGCGATATTCTAGGAGTACAATACAACTGTTACTCGGAAATCTCTGAGGCATTGTTAAGGAAATCAGAGCATGATCCCAGTAAGGGGAGGATTTTTCCTTTTAGAATTACGTACTCTAGAAAGATGGCCAGCATGGGAGGGAAGTTATTACTTCATGTCAGAGGGATTGGGGTCCAACGTGGACAAATAAGATTTGGACAAACAACTCTACTTACTTCACATCAAAGAGTAAATCCAAGCTCAACAACCAGGTTACTAGGAATCATGATTATTCTGGAATTAACTCTGCTCAACAATTGCTCTTTCCCAACAACCGTTTTTTAAGTTTCCAAAGAAGTAACTCCTGGTACGGTCATTGGTGTTCTAGAGTTGTTTCGTTTTTCTCATACACTAAACTACACATGGAAGAGGTTATGGCCAACTGGAAGAAACTCAAGATTCACCCTGCAGAGCTAGATAAAGTGGAGGGTGATCTCCTACTTTCTGGTGCATCGACTCAAGATTTAAAAAATGAACTGCTGGGACGTGTATGGCATCCGAATAAACTCCCTCCTAGACTAGTTCAAAACTTGGCTGTTCAAATGTGGAAACCAAGATCTTTCTTGAAGGTTAATGAGGTGGGATATAATAGGTTTACTTTCCATTTTACCTCTGGAGTTGATATGAAGAATATCCTCACTAATGGTCCTTGGCACATCCAAAACCGTCTGTTAGTTTTGATGGCTATTGATCCCTCTCTTCACATAGATGAACATGAATCGAATAGAGTTATCATGTGGGATGGGATACACAATCTTCCAATGATCTATTTTAACAGAAGCACAGTTGTAGCTCTGGGGAACATGATAGGCTCCTTCATTAGATCGGTTGATAAACTAAACCCTCTGTCTTCTAAAGTCCTTAGAGTGTCTGTTGAGGTGGAGGTGGATGTCCCATTATGTAGACACCTAGTAGTCAATGATGGAAAAAAAAGACATATGTTGTAGAATATCTTATGATAATCTTCCCCTTTTCTGTTTTCTGTGCGGAAGACTGAATCACACTGTGGATGATTGTCCTTGGAAGAAGGGGAAAACCATGAAAGGTATAGATATGGTACGTGGATGAGGTATGAGTGCTGCTCCAATGGCTCTTGCAGAGTTAAGGAAGAAAGAGCTGGGAAAAATAAGAAGATTAAATTCATTCTCTCAGGCAGAGAAGATTAGGAGGAAGGTAGTGGAAGAGAAGAAGTTAATCAGAATGAAGAAAGAAGCAATAAGTGTAAAGACAGTTTTCAGGAAGAGGGTGAAGATGACCAGAATGATAAAATAGAAGAAGAGGAGGAAACAAGCAATATCAAATCCCAAGAGAATCAGGAATGCTTACGTGTATTGAGGAAACTCAGAATATGGAAGGGATTACTAAGGAAGTGAATGCAACAGGAACAAACCAGGATGGTATGATAGGATTGGCTTCTCCTAAATTCCCTCCTGGACTTGAGATTATCCTCCAAGCTCGTGAGGATATAGAGAAGAGGAAGTTTTATCAGTGTTTTGACTGGGTAGGAGTAGTTAAAAACTTTCAGAAAAATAAGAAACAAAAGGTGATAGAGGAGATAGAAATAGATGAGAATCTAACTATTACCCAAATGATGACATGAGATAGTATCAAGGAGTTTGGTAACAGTGAGGAAGGAAGAAAATATTCTACTGGGAATAAATAGAAAAGGAAGATGGAGGAGAAGAAGAATGTTCACAGAGAAGGGAAAGCACCTTTGTTTCAGATAGGGTCGACTTTCAAGATTAAAAATTTAGGAGGGAAAAGGAAATTCTAAGACTCAGTCTCTAGTTATCTTACCTGGCCCTTAAGTGAAGATAATGGAAGACTCAGAGTGTATGGAAAATTCTTTTGAGCAGGCAGACCTTGTAGTGATGCATGGCTGGTAGGAAAAATGAGTTGCATAAGCTGGAACTGCTGGGGTTTGGGTCGCCTTGAGGCAGTAGCTTGGGTTAAAAGTCTGTTAAAAATATTTAACCCAGAGCTTGTATTCAATATGGATACCCATAGATCATCCTCACAAATTGATCTGATTCTGAATAAAATCCATGGTTATCAAGGTCTTGCAGTGGGAAGTAAAGGAAGAAGTGGAGGTTTATCTCTGATGTGGAGTAGTAGTATTGAGGTTAAGGTGATTAATTATTCTGATCACCACATTTCTGCTAAAGTCAGATTCCGAGGAGGAGAATGGTTCATATACACGGGATTCTATGGGTGGGCAAACAGGAGTAAAAAACACTTATCATGGAAACTGATGAAATCTCTCAGTGATCTTACTGATCTACCTTGGATCATAGCGGGAGACTTCAACCAAATTCTCTTTAATGATGAAAAGATGGGGGGTAACTTCAGACAATACTGTTATCTTTCACCTTTTAAGATAGCAGCAGAGTATTCTAACCTTACTGATATTGGTTTTTTTGGAGAGCCTTTTACCTATACCAATTGTTAGACAGATGACTATTTTTCTATGAGCAGACTTGATAGGGTTTTCTGCTGTCCAGAAAGTCTGCGCATGTTTCCAGCAATCTCAGTTCAACATCTGCCAAGAGATATGTCTGTTCACAATCCACTCCTTATCAAATTTTTTGGCATTTCAAAAAATACCTGAAAGGATTTTCAGGTTTGAAACTTGTGGGCTAAAGAAAGTAAATGCCTAGAAATCATCTCAAAAGTTTGGGAATTACATAACTGTGATGTTCAGGGTAAGCTTAGAATCCGTGCACTAAAACTCTCCAAGTGGAAAGATTGGTCTATTGATAAGATCAAATGGATAATAAAAAAGAAAAGAGAAGATCTTAGTAGCATTGACAGAAAGGTGTATTCTGTTGGAACAGCTAACAACAGGAAAATAATCCTTCTCGAAATAAAATTGCTTCAGTATAAAGAGGAAATATGGTGGCGTCAAAGGTCTAGAATTGGTTGGCTAAAAGAAGGAGATAAAAACACTAAGTTCTTTCTTTCTAAAGCTTTAGCTAGAAATAGGAACAACAAAATTTTTGGTCTGCTGGATCAGAATCAAAAGATGGTTTACTCTTGGGATGGTCTTGAGGAAATAGCTAGAAGACACTTCTCGAGCATGTTCCAAAGTTCAAATTCTGTCATCGATGATATGTTTACTCAGGCAGTTTAGGACAGACTAAAAGCATATTATATCGTAGAGCTTGAGCAGCCTTATACTAGGTCTGAGATCATTAGTGCAGTCAAACAATTAGGATCAGAGAAGTCTCCTGGGCCTGATGGTTTTAATGGCTTGTTCTTCAAAACCTATTGGCAGGTGATAGGTCACCAGGTTACTGCTTCAGTGTTAGACATTCTTCAAGGTAAGCCAATACCCTACTTATTTAATCATTAATTTATCACTCTTATCCCAAAAGTAAAAGGTGCAGTTAGCATTAGTGACTTTCGTCCTATTGCTCTCTGTAATTTTTTAAATAAGATTGTGTCTAAAGTCTTGGCTAATAGAGTGAAGAATATCCTCCCTAATATAATCTCTCCTGCTCAGTCAGGTTTTGTCAAGGGTAGGAATATTTCGGATAATGTTATCATTGCTGGAGAGATTCAACATTACTTAAATAAGAGTAATGCTAAAAAAAGAGGTCTTTTTGCGATGAAAACAGACCTTAGCAAGGCTTATTGAGATCCTTTCTAGGATGGGATTCCCTAGTAATTGGATTGAGCCTGTTATGAACTGCATCAGATCAGTGGAGTGTACAATTCTGATTAATGGATCTCCAGGGAAAAGGTTCAAACCTACTAGAGGTATTCTGATTAATGTATCAACCTGGTTCAAGATGCTCTTTCTAGTGCTATTAATGTAGCTGAAATGTCAGGGAAGTTTACTGGAATCAAGCTAGCTAGGAACAGTCCTTCTATCACTCATCTAGCTTTTTCTGACGACATCCTTTTTTTTTGGGGGGGGGCGGGGCTGCAAGTATTGATAATGCTTATGCTCTTAAGGATATTATCCACAGATATTTGCTTTCCTCGGGTCAAACCATCAACTTTGGAAAATCTGAAATAGTTTTCAGCAAGAGACGTGATCCTAAAATTAAACAGGATATCAGTAATCTCTTTGGGGTAACAGAAGCTACATCTTTAGAAAACTACTTAGGACTTCCTATTACTGTTAATAGGAATACGAATCTCCATTTCAAATTTCTTTTGGATGGTATTAGGAAAAGAGTTTTCTCCTGGGCTAATCCCATGTCTCAAGCGGCCAGGTCAGTTATGATTCAAGGTGCTTCAGTCAATTCCTACTTATACTATGGCCTTGTTTCGACTGCCTAAGGAAAGAATCTCAAAAATCAATGCTATCTTTTTGAATTTCTGGTGGGGAGGGAAACAAAGGAAGAGTATGCACTGGATTAGGTGGAATTCGGTTTGTAAAGATAAAAAGGATGGAGGGTTGGGATTCAGATCGATTTCTAATTTCAACTTGGCTCTGATAGGCAAACAAATTTGGAATATCTTACATAATCCTTGTTCCTTACTAGCTCAAGTCCTTAAAGGCGTATATTTCCCTCATTCAGATGTGTTGGATGTTAAAAAAAGAGCTAGAGACAGTCAGATATGGTCTTCCCTTGTTTCTTCAATCCCTTTAGTTAAAAAAGGAGCTAGAAGGAAAATAGTATCAGACAGGAATACTCACATTTGGGTTTCCCCCTGGATTCCGAGACCAAACACTTTCTCTCTTTTTACACCCATCCCTGATAATCATGAGAGAGAGTTAGCTAGTCTAATTAACCAAGAGACTAAGCTTTGGAATAGAGAGTTGATACACCTAAAGTTCTTAGCAATCGATGCTAACTCTATTCTGAGCTTGAGTTCTAACAGCAATGAGGAAGATTTTTGGACCTGGCACCACTCAAGTAACGGTATTTTCACTGTGAGATCAGCATACAAAATAGCTCAAGAGGAAACCAAAAATCAAACAGCCTCTAGTAGTAACAGTTCAGAGAATGCTAATCTTCTATCCAGGATCAAAACTTCTAAGTACAGTCCTAGAGTGAAACTGTTTTTTTGGAAATTTCTTTAGAATATTGTGCCCTGTGTTGCAAATATAGTTAGGAGAATAGGAGGTTCTCCTAAATGTCTCTTCTGTGATCTCATTGATACAGTGGCGCATGACATTTTTGAATATGCTTTAGCTAGGGATTACTGGACAAATCTGGTCAATATTGAAGATATTCCAGCAGAAGGTGATTTGAGAACTCAAATGTGGATTTTAGAAGAAGCTAAGCTTTGGGATAATGAGAAACTCAGCAAGGTGGCTAACCTCATGTGGGTTCTGTATGATGCGAAAAACTATTCTAGACACAGTTCTAAAGCCTCTTGGCCTGCTTTAGTAGAAAACAATCTTGCCTTTACTAGAAACTATCAGAGTATAGTTAGTAACATCAGATTACCTTTGGATTATGCTAATGAATGGACTCCTCCTATGCAAGGATATATTAAACTAGATTGGTTTGTTTACAGATCAAAAGGGAAAACCCGAATCTTGGCAGGATTATGGAGGAACTAGAAGGGAGAGCCTGTTATGATATTCAACAAAGTGCTGCATAACATGGAGAACAATGCGAATGATGAAGCAATGACTATTAACTTTGGGATGAAATGGGCTTATGAAGAATGATATAGGAAGTTGGAAATCCAAGTGAAAGAAGAAGGGAATCGAAAAGCCTTGCTACAGGCGAGTTATAACCATGAGATGGAACAGGATTTCGCTATCCAGATGATAGCCCTTTCCTCTCTGTTTGATAATATAGTAATCCATCCAGATTGTAACCAATTGAAATACCCCGAACTTAATTACGGTGATTAAATTACTCTAATATGATATGAGAGGGCCTAATAGTGCCTAATTAATTTTGGTAAAAAGAATAAATCCAAAAGAAACAATAAAAATGCTTAAAAAGTGAAAAACGCTAAATTGAGCGTTATGTGACCGTAAGAGTAATACAACCTTAAAAAGGGTATTTGACGGATTTGAAAGGCTTAATAATGCCTAAATAATATGTGAGAACAATTCCTGAAGAAAACGGATCTAAATAATGTATTAAAACGCTAATAAAGCTTTAGCGCACGTTTTTTGAGAAAACCCGAAAACGTGACTTTAAGTGGTCAAACGAACCCGTAAAAATTATAGTTCATCAAATAACTATAAATAAACATTAATGGGGGTATAATAACCATTAAAATTAAAGAAACGAGAAAATTCCGGAAGACGGGCCCGGTTAGTGAATTGTGCTAAAACCGGGTAAATAAACGAGCGTTTTCAGTAAAAGACGAAAAACGCTCCAGCTTGTACAATATATGTGGGCCGGTTTTTAATTGTTAAACAGCCCTCACTCTCTCACCTAGCTAAAAAGAAAAAGAGAAGTCAATAATAAAGTAAAAAAGGTACTAAAGTACCTTTCTTTCTCTTTCCTCTCATTTCCCTCCTCTCTCTCCTTCCCTCCTCTCTCACCACCGAATTCTCCTTCTTCCTCCTCCCTATTCTGGCGATTTTGAACTCCCTCAAGAGCTCCCATGGCAGCCTCTCTTCACCCTCTTGCTCAAGCCACAAAAGGCTCCAAATCAAAAACAAAACACATTTTTGTGTTCCTCTCATCATTCTCTATCTATCTCTCTTTTCAAATTCTGAAAATGAAGAACTTCATCTCCATGGGTTTTCCAAATTTGAAGAGAAGAGTAAATGGCACCAATGGGTAGCTTGGAGTCTCCTCTCTCTCCTAAGGTAAAAAGTTCCCAAGAAAACTCATATTTTTCCCACCTTGTAGTGTTGACCGATTTTGCCCCTATTTAATACCCCATTTCCTTCTTGTTTTGGAGCTTCATTTCAACCCTCCAATGGTGGTGGAACCATCTTCTTGATTCAAGGGTGAAAACCCCTCTTAAAAGCTTCAAAAGGTAAAACCCTAAACTATGTGCTTTAAGCCCTTTCATTGAAATTGAGTGACTCTAAGGGTTTAGAGTTTCAATTACACTCTTTTTGTGTTCTTGAATGTTGGTAATGGAGTTTGGCAACTCCATTGCCCACGTGACCGAATTTGTGGAGAGGAAGAGGAGATAAGAAGACTTGAAATGGAGCTCTTGAGAATTTAAGGTAAGAAACTACCTTAATGACTTTATTAATGGTTTTAGAATTGGGTTTGGGAAAAATAAAAGATGAAATAAAATATGGAGCAATAATGTGCTTGATTGTGGTTAATAGGATTTTGTGAAATGTTGGTTTGAATTAAGGGCCTTGGAGCCAAGTGATTTGGGAATTGTGTTTATATTGTTGTTTGGTGAATTTTGAATGGAGTTTATGTGCTGGTAGGACCCCTTGTGGGTGTGGCTAGATTGGGAATGAAAAATTGATGAGAGTTGATGGATTGGGAGATGTTAAATTTATGGGGAGGTTATGGCAAAATTTTGGTAGAAATAATGTGTTCTAGGTGTTGTAATGAGTAAGAAAACCTAGGGAATGAACTAGGTATTGGAAGGGATCTATTTGGATTAGTTAATCCCTCCTGAGTGGATATAAGGGTAGGAAAAGGAAGAGGCAAAATCTGTAGCATAGGAGTATTGAAATGCTTTGGAAAAGCAAGAAAAAGAGTTAGTGTTAGAATAGTGGAAGTGAGAGTTGGACTTGGGATTTAGAATGGTGTATACCTAGGAATGAATTGGTATGGTCATTGAATGATTTGGTAAGTTTGGTAAGAGAAGAAACTAGCAAGGAGAGGCTAGAAAATGCATAAGAGTGCAAAATGCAATATGTGAGAATGTGAATTTAATGAATTTGGGCAAGAATTCGGTGGAGGATTAAACCAATGATTTGGAGTGGTTTAGGGCATGTTTTAAGGTGTTTAATTATGTAGAAAACTTGTGGAAAGATTAGGGAAAGTTTGAGTATGGATTAAGGGTGGATTTGGGGCTCAAAATGTACCTTAATAGTAGTTTTTAGCAGGGTCCGGGACTTAGGATATGTACCAAGTCCCGGACCGCATCAAAATATGGTCGAGAGTGCACACAGGTATTGGTCCGGGACCTAGGTCCAGGACCAAGTCCCGGACCACAAGCAAAATATGGCCGAGAGTGATTTTCTACATTGGTCCGGGACCTAGGGTCCGGACCAGGTCCCGGATCACCCCCAGATTTGCACAGAAAGTGTTTTTAAGGCTTTTAAACATGGGGGATTGAATGGTATTGGTTTTAGATGATGTTTAGGAGTTGTTTGGTGACCTTTAATGGTCCTAAGAAGTGTAAACAAGTTTGAGGAGTGATTAAGAAAGTTGTGAGTTTAAGCACACTTAAGTAAACCTAAGATTAATGGGATAACGGGTTAACTACGGGAGTACTAATTTTACATACCGTACTACCTTAATAATAATGGAATCACTTGACATATGATTAGTGATTCGGGAGTGAAATTCGAGGAACAAGAGGTGACCTGGTAAAAGTAAAACCCCGGTGAAAGGTATGATTTCCTCATGCTCTGTATCCTAACTTGGTTACCCCGATTTGTGTGCTTGTTTGATTGTGTGATCACCTAACAAGATAAATGCACGAATCGGATTGTGTGCACTTAATAGTGCTTGTATCATATTGTCGTTTGTTGGATTGAATTTTAAACTAAGTTTGTACAAGTCATGAAATGGATGAATGGTGAATGAGTTGCTTGCATGTGATTGTGTACTGTAGTGCGACTCATAGTTGAGTCTTGTTGACTAGAGACTGTAAACGATTTATTTGGTATATTAAAAGCCTAGAAATAATCCTAGAATTCAATAATTCAATAGATCGTCAGGTTGCAAAAATCCCGGTCGAAATAGTATAGCAAATTCTGAAGCGACCTGGGTGTCAATCCACGGGACTTGATAAGTAAGTCTAGCCTTAGGTAATGGTTAACTCAAAAAGGGGGGTTTTGTTTTGGTTTTGGGATTTAAATAAATAATAAGAATGAGATAATTAAAATAACAGTTAGGAAATAAATAACAGATAAAATAAAGTGATAGATGAATTGGATAAAAGGGACTCTGGGTTCAGGTTAAAACCGTTTGATTAATTATGTCTACTGGTTAATTAAAGAGATTGTCAATATTCCTATAATTTTCTTAAGAGCTAAATCATAGTCTCAGAAGAACTCATTTACCAGAAATGCAGGACCTAGTCTAGGTTCAAGCAGAAACACATGTAAACGGATTAAGTACGAGGAATAATAATTTGCGTCTGTAGGAATAAGTAATTAATCCAATTAATAATTCCACAGATATACAGATTAATTTAACCTATCTATTTATCACTTGGTCGGATCAAAATAGATTTAGTAAAGCAATTTAATAAACTCGCGACATTTATTAAAAAGCGCAAAAATAACATTAATCGTAACAATCCGCAATTAATTGAAACCAGTAAATATAATTAAAACAAACTGCAATTAAACCATCACCCAGAGTATATATAAACTACTCACTCATTATTTCAAAGATGAAAACAAACATTAAAAACAAATATCAAATGTTATAAAATAACTAAGAATGTAACAAAAGTAAATACATGTAACAAATATAAGGAGTTAAGTTTAGTATAACCCTTATATATGTTCTGGCCCGGTTCTTTGTAAATCGGTTCTGTCTTCTTGTCTCGCTTCCGGTTCGCCTTTATCATTCTCAAATGTCGGTCTCAGAGCCCTGTTCCTCTTCATACCGTCGATTATGGAAATTCTCCTTCTCGCCTCTCCTCTGCCTCACGATGGTAGGGACTTCGCGATGTCGCTCCCTTGCTTGCGCCGGCGGTGATGGAAGAAGATCCTCGGGTAATGGCGGTTGATGAGTCGATGTGAATATTACGAGCAAGCGTGAATGAAGACGATGGTGTGTGAACTGGATACCGATGAAGGTGGTGAATGGAGATGTCGACGGTGAGTGAATCGTGAATGGAGATGTCGGGGTGAGGTGAAGCGTGCGTGAGGCGAGGCGAAGCGATGGTGAGTCGGTGGCGTTGGTGACCGGTGCAGTACGTCGATGTTGGAGCGTGAGGCGATGATGATGACGGTAATCTCCTGGGATGCGGGTGTCGATGGCGTGAAATATGAGGCGTGAATGGAGAAGATAGTTTATGGTATTTGCCTCCTCTGGTGCGACCGATGGAGTGGTAGGGTGATGACGGTGAAGACTAGGTGCCGTGATGATGAATGAGGATGGTGATGGAGGTATTGACGATGTGGATATGATGACGTGAAAACAGAGTGGTGTGGTGTCGATGGGTGATGTTGAAGATGATCGTCTTCTGGGATGCAGTGGTACTGAAGAGCGTGATCGGCGATGAAGATGAGTCGATGCAGAGAGGGTGATCGGTGCAGTGTGTGGATGTCGATATCGATGGTGGGGATGCTCTGTGGCGTAGCGGTGATCGATGGTGATGAAGTACGGTGCCGGTGGATGCGAGAATGAAATGGTGCGAGTCTGGTGTGGTGAATCGAAGCGTGAATGGCATACGAGTGTGGTGATGGCGGGTCTCAATCGCCCTGAAGAAAGGTTGCAGTGGTGTCTCTTTATGGTGATCGGCTGTTGATGATGAAGATGTTCTTTGTGCGATGGAGGTGCGATGGCGAATCGCCAATAGTGCGATCCCAGCAAGATGCATGGGTTAAATGGTACTAATATCATATTGACGCCTGCGATTATAATATTCTTTGTGCCTTTTGTCAGTCTGTGCTTTCTGGAGTTCGATTTCTAGCCCATGCGAGCAAATGACTGCGCCTCCCAATTGATGTCGGCCCAGCTGATCCATGTACAAATGGCCCATGTTAATATCTGTCACGTGAATTAATGGATCAAACCAATCCATGTATGCAGCTGATGATGAATAATCATATGAGTGTACAGCGATTAAGTTGTAACAAATCAATATGCCCACGTGGATAATTTGGTGTTTAATGTGCATCGGCATATATCAACGATGCATTACTACGATAAATATAAATATATATCAACCGTGATGCATTACTATGATATATATATCATCCTTTGCTGTGTATATAATCCTTATAAGAAAATCTATGCATTTCTAAGATATTTTATGCATTTGAACATAAAATGTATCAATTCAATTCAAAACATAAATATAGGGAAAAGTATATGATAAGTGAGAAATATAACATAAATAGTTATGAAAAATAGGAAGAATTAAAGCTCTAAAAATATATATATTTCGCACATATCAGAGACTCGAAGAAAGAGTCATGATGTGAAATAACGAAAGCGAGGTAACCCACGAAAACCATCGATTAATGGACAACAATAAATCAAACTTAAACATTTACTTGAACTGAGAACAAGCGACACATGAGACTAGAGAACGTCCTTAATATGAATAGTTGACCTCCTATGCAAGGATGTGACTCAATGTTAGAAACGAACATAGTTCCTAAGTAAAATGAAGTGTAGGGGTGACCCGTAAATCGGCAGATACAACGAGATAGGAAAATCTCCAAAGTTGTATGATAGCATCGAAAGAGATGCGGCTGACTGATATGTATATATATATGTACTTATAAATGAGTATCTATTAATACTAACCCGAGAGTTGGGTTAGGGGGATTGTGAGTCACGCGTGCAAGGAAGAGGAAGCAACAGAGCGTATGTTTCCGAATCCATGGTCGAACTCCCTTGTTACCGGGCCGTGTGCCACATAGTGGTGCCTTGCGGGGCCGTGTGCCACATAGTGGTGCCCGACAGGAGTAAGACCGGCAGAGCTTACCCGTCTAAAGAGGTAAGCTGGGTATTATGGGATAGGAAGAGGGAACATGAGAGAATGTTTCTAATTCCGGCTGGAGATTATAAAAGCCCGGTGTTGAGACCTATATTTGTCTCTGCCCGGAGGCCCTTGAGGCTTAACCTAAAATTATTCAAGAGTAGAATAATTAAGTGAACTAGGTCAGGACCGAGAGTGTCTAATGATCTAGGAGTCAAGTAAACTACCCGGTTGGGATGGAAAGTTGGTAAATAACGAGAATGAAACTCACTTGAGATATGGTCTCTCAAGGTTTAAGAATAAGGTAGTTGAATTTACCGAGTTGGATGTGACATCTGTGTGGATTGTATTCCTGGATTGAATTTGGGTGTTTTGTGAATGTACATATATGATGTATTGTGTATTGCATGCTGTTTGAAATAAAATGAATCGCATGCTCTCGACCAAATAGTCGGCGTACCCTCGCTAGTACGCGGGGTATGCGGAAGTCATATTCAGCGTAAGCTGAACCCCTAGGGGCAACGTTTTTAGTGTGCAGGTACCCGAAGCGGACATGGTCACAGTAAGAGACCGACAACTAAGCTTGGAGATAGGAGAGGAAATATAGATAGTAGTGAATTGTATAGGGTTGTAGAGGTCACCGTTCGAGAGTAGGTCTGGGTTGTGATTAAGCAGGGTAGTTGTTAGTTATTGTATTGCTGTATTATGGAAATGTAGACCGAAAGGTATAATATATGGGAATGTAGATATCGCGTATTCGTTAAATGGAGATTGTAGAGATATCATGGGATTGTAGGTGATTTGGGTGAGAATTGATAGGGAATTAATGGAATGTATCATTCGTATAGTGTACTCGGTAAAGACCCATCAGACTGATAGTGTATTGTATTGTATTGTTTGGAATTAGCCTTGTTAGTCATGTGGGTGACTAACGGCATTGTTTCACCCCCGGTTGTATTAGAATTTCCACTGCTGGTGTATTGATAATGGAGACGGGTTAAGAGTAATGGTGAGATTACCGGTAGGGATGTTACACCAATGTATTTTAGTTGTTAGTTTATGTTGTAAGCTGTATAATTGTAGTTCTAAGTTCAAAATATGAGTAGATGTTAACATTCCTACCAAGATGTAATATGGATTCTATTTCTATTCAGTAAGAAGAACTATGGTAGTTTTCTAAAAAAAACTCAAAAAAGGCTATTGTTGCCTGAGTGACATATTACTTTAATTATAGACATATGATTTTTTTAAAAAAGTAGTTAATTATATATAAAATATTTATTCTAATAATATTTCTTAATTTTAAAATATAAACAAATACGTTTTACAATTGTGTATTCTAAAAAGTTTACTGCATAATTTTTATAATGACTGTCTCAATTAAAAATCCGATTGTAAAAATGAATATTTAGTGACTGCGTATCCTAAATAAGTAACTACATGTATGATTGTAAATTCTAAAAAGCTGATTGTATAGTGTTCATAATGATTGCGTCAACTAAAAATCTGACTGTAAAAATAAACACTTTTTTGATAATGTTCCAAATTCTCATCTTTCATAACTGAAAAGTAAGATATGATACTATAGCGAAGGTGTTATGTGTGTTAATTAAAAAAAACATAATTTTAGAAAGTGGTGTTGTTGCCACCCAATTTTTGTCTTTTTCTACTTTTATATTCTAAAAAAAATGTTACTCGCTTCATTCAACAATATCTATCATTTTAGAAATTTGCACATTAATTAAGAAAATTAGAAAAATGACACATGTACCCCTACTTTTTACTTTTCCATCTACATAATAATTACTTTTGTGTTGAATAGTAGGATTACAAGTGGAAAAAAGTATGTCAAAAACTAGAATGACATATATTATTGAACAATTATCACATCTTAAAACGACATATATTAATTAACGAAGTGAGTATAGTTTATTGGATATAAGTCTAAATAACATAAATTTTATACCGTTGTTCATCATAATCCGAGCTCTTCAAAATAAGACCCAACATGAATAAGTTTTGATTTTATATTTTTTGTATGTATATATGTTTTAAGATTCATTGTGAAAATGAATAAAATACATAATTTTTAGATGTTTTGATGGTGGTACATTTTTCCGTAGTGTTAGTCAACAAATAGTTGAGTGAGGAAGGGTCTTTTGTTTATTGTGTGGTGGTTAATAGTTGACCACATTAGCCTTCATTGATGGTGTTAGCTTCTTCGACGGTGTTAATCGTCCTATTGTTATATGTGGGGGTAGAGTTATATTTTTCTTGAGTAGTTATTAATAATCAAATCACATTAGTATTTATTAAAAGTTCAGCAAACGTGGACTTTGACCTGTGGGACCTAATAAAAACACATTTAACCTTTCATTTTTTGAAAAGTAAATCTTTCGTTTTTAAAAAATGAATCTTATGTGTTAAAAAGAGTGATCTTATGTTTAAGAAAAGTGAAACTTTCACATTAAGCAATGTGAATCCTTTGTGTTTTTAAAAGTGAATCTTTAGTTAAGAAAAGTGAATCTTGTGCGAGAGCAATATGAATCTTTCATTTATTGATAAGTGAATCTTAAGTTTAAGAAATGTGAATCAAAATTTTTTAGAAAGTGAACCAGAGGTTTTT
Source organism: Limonium bicolor (assembly GCA_023374045.1). Classification (NCBI taxonomy): domain Eukaryota; kingdom Viridiplantae; phylum Streptophyta; class Magnoliopsida; order Caryophyllales; family Plumbaginaceae; genus Limonium; species Limonium bicolor. The sequence continues at coordinate 165,727,249 of CM041776.1, read as the reverse complement.
TATAACGTAAATTAAAGGTTTAAGAAAAAAGAATTTTGTAAACAAATATTGTTTAACTAAAGTGAATAAGAGATTAAAAAAATGAATCAAAGGTTGTTAAAAATTGAACCTAAACCCTGCACTACAAAAACTTCCTTCGACGGCTTAGGGTTAGTGGTTAAGATTTTATTGAAAAGTGAATATTTCGTTTTTAAAAAAGTGAGTCACATGTTTAAGAAAAGTGAATCTTTTATTGCCATTTATCAACCTGTTCAGCACACATATTATCAATACACATTCTAAGCACTAATCACCCATTTAATTCCTGCACTCAACATCTATTTTCTCAAGCTATATACAAGCTTTTAATTATCTTTTCCAAGCTCTAAAACAGTTTGGCTCTCTTCCACCTTATACCACTACTCAAGACCATATACAATACTCATTCCAAGCTCTTAAAATTTGTTACCCAAAGTATACACAAACTACTCAAGGTGAGTGCAATTTACCTTGATTTTCTAGCTTCCTTTCCTTTCTTCTTCTTCTTCCTTCTTCCTTTTCCTCTCTTCTTGTTCAACCGGTTATGGGGGTTCAAACTTCTAATGCTACAGCCCATTAATACATAACCATTTCAATCCAAACCAACCCTTAAATCATCCTAGAGTTTTAGACATGTTTTTAAGGTTTAGAAAAGGCATTACCTTGCAAGTGTGTAGATGGAGTTTAGGACAGCAACCAAAGAAAGATTCCCACTCCAAAAATGAAGCCAAAATCGGCTGGAGAACAAGGAATAAGAAGCTCAAAACTTGTAAATTTCTATTTTGCAAATGAGAGCTAGAAATGCTAGCTTTTTGAATTTCTTTTCACCTCAAACCAACAAGATGAAGGAGGAGCTTCTAGTGGTGGTCTAAATCTTCAAAAACATCCATACCCATGGAGATGAAAGTGGGTATTTTTTGGATTTTGAAAAGAGGGGACTGATCTCCTTGATGAGAGGAATCCAACGGTACCAATTTTGTAATATTTGGAGAAGATTTGAGTGCTCAACAAGAGGAGAGAAGATGGAGTACTGGGTGGTTTCTCAAACCGCCATTGTAAGAGCTTGGGAGGAAGAAGAAAATCAGAGAGTGAGGAGTGGATACGGTGGAGTGTGTGAGAGAATAGGAGAGAGAGAGAGACAAAAGTAAGGTGAGTGTACTTTTTACTTTTTACTTTTGTCTTTTGTAAATTAGGAACAATTAAGAGAATGAGAGAGGGAGATAGAGCCGGCCACACACACCTTTCACACAAATTTTTAACTTTTTGTTTTCAAAAGTGGACACATTAGTTTAGCCTATTTACACTCACACCCCACAACTTCCCCTTTTTTTTTACAGTTTTTACTAACCGGAACCCGTTTTCCGGAATTTTCTCGTTTAATTTATTTTATTGGTTTTAGATCTTCATTAATGTTTATTAATGACTATTTGGTTGACCAAAATTATTACGAGTCTATTTAACCCGCTTAAAGTCGCGTTTTCCCGGTTTCCTCGAAAAACACGCTTTAAGGTTCGTTTGTGTTTTTAATCCGTTTTAAGGATCTGTTTTCTTCGGGATTTGTTCCCTCATGTTTTCTTAGACATAATTAAGCCTTTAAAATAATTATTAGCCTAATTAATCATTATTTTTAATTTCAGGGTATTTCAATCTACCCCCTTAAGGAACTTTGCCCTCAAAGTTGCTCAAGGTTAATGGTTTACTATTTCTACTCATTTGGCAAACCAATTCCCATAATGTATCTTACTACCACCTACAAGGTGTTCACTTTCTCTACATCACAAGCACTACTCAATTCAAGCACCATACGTACTTACCATACACAATACACAATTCCAATACACTTCACAATACACATTGAGTGTAACACCCGGCGTGGTGTTACCTCCCACATCGATCGGGAGAGAGCACGAACCATACCTTATTAGGGTGGGGATACTCTTCCCTTGTGTGACGCGTTTTGGGGCGAAACCCCAGGAACAAATCCGTGCGGCCTGCGTGCCAAAGCGGACAATATCACACATGTGGGTTGATTGGGCTGGGCTGTAGGCTGTCACAGATTTGTTACTGGGGTTTCGCCCCAAAACGCGTCACACAAGGGAAGAGTATCCCCACCCTAATAAGGTATGGTTCGTGCTCTCTCCCGATCGATGTGGGAGGTAACACCACGCCGGGTGTTACATTGAGTCAATACTATACATCACCAATACATTACACATTGTACATACATACCAAAATGCACTTCGCACTACATGTTCCATCAAAATATACTACAATACATACACACTATGCAATGCTAACCCAAAGCAATGCAAAAACAAAATGGCTCTACCCCCCTTAAAAGGGGTACGCCCCGTACCCGCTAAGTACTAGACAATCTAGTCTATAAACAACTGTGGGTACTTCACCTTCATGGCGTCTTCTAACTCCCATGTCGCTTCTTTGACATCATGGTTGGACCATAAGACCTTCACCATTCGCACTGACTTATGGCGAGTGTCTCTGGTCTTAGTATCCAGAATTCTAACAAGAGTCTCGACATATCTCATCGTCGGCTCAATGGATAATTGCTCGGGCTCTAGAACATGAGAAGGATCAGCAATGTACTTCTTGAGTTGTGACACATGAAAGACATCATGGACGCGCCCCAACTCCTTAGGTAAAGCTAACCTGTAGGATACAGATCCAACTCTCTCAGTGATAGTGTACGACCCTACAAACTTCGGGCTCAGCTTGCCCTTCTGGCCAAATTGGAATACACCCTTCATAGGTGAAACACGCAAGAACACTTGGTCGCCCACGGCGAACTCAAGGTCGCGTCATCGCACATCCGCATAGGATTTCTGTCTATCTTGGGCTGCTTTCATATTAGCTCGGATTTGTTGCACTTCCGCTTGGACTTGTTCAAGGTACTCCGGTCCTATGATGACCGCTTCACTCGACTCATCCCAACACAATGGGGTACAGCAAGGTCTACCGTATAAAGCTTGGAAAGGCGACATCTTAATCGAAGCATGATAACTGTTATTATATGAAAACTCGACAAGATGAAGCTTATCTATCCAAATCCCCTGAAAGTCTAAGGCACATGCTCTAAGAATGTCCTCGAGTGTCTGGATGGTCCTTTCTGTCTGACTGTCGGTCTGTGGATGGAAGGCGGTGCTAAGCTTCAACTCAGTACCCAGCGCTTCCCGTGTAGCTCTCCAGTATCTCGAAAGAAACCTGGTGTCACGGTCAGATACAATAGTCTTCGGGACTCCGTGGTGTCGAATAATATCCTTGTCAAATAACTCAGCGAGTTTCGCCACCTTCCAGGTGTCCTTCATCGGTATGAATCGGGCAACCTTGATGAGGCGATCGACTACTACCCAGATCATGTTGAGTCCTCCCCTGGCAGGTGGGAGTCCAACAACAAAATCCATGGAGATATCATGGAATTTCCACTCCGGAATTGGCATTGATTGTACCATTTCGCCCGGTCTTCTGTGCTCAAACTTTACTTTCTGGCATGTTAAGCATCTCAACACATACTCAGTCACATCGGATTTCATTCCAGACCACCAGAAATACTTCTTCATGTCTTTGTACATCTTGGAGGCTCCTGGATGGACGGATAGTGTAGAACTGTGTGACTCTCGCAGGAAGCGATCCCTCAGCTCAGTATTGCTTCGGGGAACGCATAGCCTGCCATTTAGCCGGATCAGACCATCTTCTTGCAATTTGAAGTCATACTTCCTTTTCTCGAAGGTGCCATCTATGATCTTCTGTCTGATCTCGGTCATATAAGGGTCGCTCAACTGAGCGTCTCGCACCTCGTCAACCAAGCTAGAAAAAGCGAGTAGCGAATGGAGCGAGTGTGCTAGATGACTTAGGGCATTGGCTACAACGTTTGCCTTCCCTTCCTTATACTGTAGGTTGATGTCGTAATCTGAGAGAAACTCCATCCACCTTCTCTGTCTCAGATTCAATTCCTTCTGTGTGAATACATACTGTAAACTTTTGTGGTCGGAGTAGATGGTGATGCTTACCCCATTGAGATAGCGTCTCCATATCTTCAAGGCGAAAACAATGGCTCCTAACTCTAAATCGTGTGTCGGGTAATTCTCCTCATGCTTTTTCAGCTAGCGGGAGGCTACTACCTTGCCATGCTGCATGAGTACGCATCCCATACCCTTGCCTGATGCATCACAATATACCTCAAATCCCTCTGTGCCCTCTAGAAGAGTGAGAATGGGCGCTGAGGTCAATGAGTCTTTTAGGCTCTGGAAGGATACCTCACACTCGTCTGTCCACACAAACGGTGCATCTTTCTTCATCAATGTAGTCATGGGCTTAGCGACTTTCGAGAAGTCCTTTACAAATCTCTAGTAATAACCGGCTAGACCAAGGAAGCTCCGAATGTCGGTAACAGTCTTAGGTCTAGGCCATGATCGTACAACTTCAATCTTTCATGGATCAGTTGAAATACCCACACTCGAGATGACATGACCGAGGAAAGATACCTGATCTAGCCAAAACTCGCATTTGGAGAACTTCGCATACAACTGGTTCTCGCGCAGTGTCTGAAGTACTTTTCTGAGGTGTTTAGCATGCTCTTCTGCTGATTTCGAATACACAAGGATGTCATCGATGAAGACTACAACAGAAGTGTCTAACTACTCAATGAATAGCCGGTTCATCAAATCCATGAACTTAGCTGGTGCGTTCGACAAACCGAATGGCATCACTATGAATTCGTAGTGGCCATATCTGGTATGGAATGTCATTTTCTCTATGTCTTGCTCTCTGATAGCAATCTGATGATATTCGGATCTGAGGTCAATCTTAGAGAATACGGAGGCTCCCTTCAATTGATCAAACAAATCATCAATACGTGGCAAAGTGTATTTATTCTTGACGGTGACCGCATTAAGCTCGCGGTAGTAGATGTAGAGTCGGAGACTACCGTCCTTCTTCTTCACGAAGAGAACAGATGCTCCCCAGGGTGATACACTCGGGCGTATAAACCCTTTGTCGAGAAGGTCACGCAATTGCTTCTTGAGCTCAGTCATTTCTGCTGGTGCCATATGGTATGGTGCCCTAGCAATGGGACCAGTACCAGGCAGGAGATCAATTTCAAATTCCACAGCTCTCTGTGGTGGCATACCAGGCAGCTTCTTCAGGAATACATCGGGGAATTCTGAGACAATCGGTACATCGGCACTGAACTCTGGATCTCTCTCCAGGTCTTGTACATAACAAAGGTACACATCATGCCCTTTTCTGAGCTCCCGGTACATAGTCATGGCGGAGATGACAGTAGTCAAAGGCTCTCTCGGTCTCTGGCGGTATGAAACAGTAACCCTAGACGGACTCTTGAGCAGCAATCTGTGCTCGGCGCAGAGGATTCGCCCCATGTGCCGCTCCAACCAGTTCATCCAGACTATCAAGTCGAATCCCAGTCCATTAAATTCAATGAAGGAGATGGGAAACTCTTCGCCCTTGATTCGGATTGTGGCAGCTTTGTAATATTTGGTACATCGTACTCGCTCCTTCGACGGGAGAGTAACCAAGAAGTTGGGTAGCTCATCTGCGTCTAGCCCCAACCTCTTCGCAAAAGATGGCGAAACAAAGGTATGAGAGGCGCCGAAGTCGAATAGTATGGAGGCATCAATGCCGTTCACTAGGAAGGTTCCCGTTAAAATGGTGCCGCTTCTATCGGCTTGTGCTTCGGTGAGGATACTCAGATTACCTTCGGTACCGAGTCCACAACCTAATGATTCATAAGATTATAAGAATTGGTGGTATAACGCAAGTGGAATTTAATAACCAACACTGCTTTTATTGAATAAACCAACCATCATACATACTGTGTCTCTAATACACGTTAATAATTCATTACATGCTACTACAAGATTAATACTTTCTAAAGGTAAGGTTCAGGCGTCCTAGTTTCATGTGTGTGACATTGATTATTGTCGATGGTGCCGTATTCAACTTGATCTTTTTGATACCATGATACAGCAACCTTGATTTTCCACCCATGATTAGGACATCTCCTTATCTCAATACCATTTTTTCTACGAGGTCCACACGCTTCTGCTCGCTATACAAAAACACGGCGTCATCACCAATGGACCAAGACACTACGGGCACTCCTTGTTCAAGAGATTCTGTTGTCTCGTCCTTGTCTTGGTGTAACCCAAGTCGTCCTTATTTCTCTTAGAAGTTGACGATACAAAGGTCTGCTTCAAGTGCAGGGATTGGATCATATTCACATTGTTGTGCAAGTTCTACAGCTTGTGTGACAAGAGTCTGAAATTCCAGGGGTATTGTTGGTGGCGTTGCTCCGTCTTATGTTCGCGTCTTTTGGTATGCCTTGGTATAAGGATTCCAATCCTTTCCCAAGCACATCATCTTCAGCTTCATCTTTGCTCCACCGGGGATTTCGGGTGTGTAAAATCCTCCTGGACCCGTCCCTAGTTCATTGCATCGTCGGAAGATTGAAATTTGTGCTTTGGGTGTCAAGTATCCTCTTAATAAAATCATACCTGGTCGGATGACCTGACACTGCTCGTTGGAGTAGCGGTACGTGGCGATGTCGATTTCTTCATGGAGAGGGTTTGAAGGTATTGGGTAGCAGACATTAAATCTACCTATGGTTATAAATTTCATCTACTGTGAGTTCTAGTCTCAACTAGTCCATTTCATGCTCAAACACATACTTTAACTCTACTTACTCATTCATTCATTCAAACAAGTACTTCAATACTTAGACATACTTTCAAGGATTCAAGGTTTTAGTCAATACCTAGGCCGGACTTAGTACCGGTCCCGTCACGGTCGATGATATGCAAGGCCGGCTGCCTCTGCGGTGCGCCCTTCTGAGGACCTCGGGAGCCCTGTCCCTGCGAGGCCTGCTGGGTTGGAGCATCGCTAGATGCAACCTCCTTGCCTTCCCTCTGCTTATAGCTCTGGAAGTTCCCCTTGGACTTCGAGTTCTCCGGGCACACATTAGCACGGTGTCCCGGCTTCTGGCAGTTGAAGCATCTGATTTCTCTCCCTTGGCAATCTGTGCCAGGGTGATCTTGGTTGCATGTTCTGCAAACATAACTACGGCCATCGGAGTAGTTTTTGCCATATCTGGAGCCAGAACCTGTGGCTTTGAGTGTTAGCACATTTGGTGCAGAGATACTAATTATTGTATTTACACATATACAAGTTTAAATTTAGGAGTTTTACCCTTGGGCAGGAGTGACCTCAATGGCTTGGCAGCCACCGACACAGAATAAGCAAGTTGAAGTGGCTCAGCTGCTTTGCCCTTCTCAGCATGGGCACTGCTCTCACTGGGGGTGTTCTTCTAGGATTGTTGGAAGAACTTCCCCTTCTTCTTCTTCCAACTCTTGCCCTGGTTCTGCTCCTCTAAGCTAGTGTTCTTGTTATTGGCTTTGCGCTTAAGCGCCTGCTCCTCATCTCGTAGCTGATAGGTGATTTCAACGCGAGATGCCGAGTGATAGCACTCCGGAAGTTTCAGGTATTAGATGGTGCTCTTACTCATTAAGGTAATGATTTAAATATTGACAATGGTACTAAGGGTTTAAACCGATGTTTACCTGAAGGGAGGTAAATCTGGTATAGCCCATACCGTACCGAAGGCGATGGCTCAGACCGCCATAGAAGCGATCGACCAACACCTGGCCGGTGTACCCAAGGTTGGGTAGAAGACGTAGAATAGAGGTAAAGGTGTGGTAGTACTCATCCACTGACATTTTCTCTGTCATCCTCAAGGCGTCAAGCTCTAGACGTTTCTTGGTTTTGACGTGTTCGGGGTAGTATTTTGACCGGAGAATGGCGGTGAAGGATTCCCAATCAAAGGTGGGGTCGTTGACATACTCGTGCTTTACAAGCTTCCACCAATCCATAGCAGCATCTTTGAGGTAGTATGCTACTATTCTCACTCGAACTCTAGTAGGAGCTTCGAGGGTTTCAAATGTTGTCTCCATTTCAGAGATGTAAGCTTCAAGTTTAGCAGGGTCGCTCTCGCCTCTAAAACATGGAGGTCGGAGATCTATGACAGATTTTACCCAGTTCACATCTCTGGGTGGAGGGGGTGGGGTTGGTCCCGCTTGATTTTGTTGATTTTGTTGTGTTTTTGTACAGCTGTGATTACTTGTGGTAGCATCTGTGCCACCGTGGCGGCGACGATTTCAGCTATCGTCTGCGCACCCGGTCCGTCATTAGTCTCTCCTTGGGGTCGGCCTCGGCCTCATCCTGACATCTGAACAATTAACATCTTACATTAGGTATTGTGACACTGTGACCAACGGGTCTTGAATTCAAGCAATGGTATCGTCTGTAAGGACGTTAGGGGTATCCGTTGTTATCAACGGTCATTCCTAGTTAGGTTTCTATTTCTCTGTTTTAAAACGGTTGTAATCCTAACTCGGTAATCCCTATGCTCGGTAATTCTAGACATCAGAGCGTAATTACGCTCTGATACCACTTTTTGTAACACCCCTACCGCTAATCCTCTACTTACTGTCTAATCCTCACGGTTATCTCACTACTCGCAGCGGAAATACAATTACTATGGCGGGTGATACAACACCGCTAACCGTCCATACGGCTAACAAGGCTTACTCTACATACAGTTACGGTCTGATAATCAAGAAGTACTGAGCTACTATAAATACTTCCCAATGCATAAAGATCTTTACTTACAATGTTTGATTATCGAGTATCCAAAAGTATATTCAATTACATCCTTATTCCAAGTTTACAAAAATCATGAGTTTAATAAACTACTCATCTCTACAATTTCACAATTCCCACAATATCAGGGTGTACCCCATGGTACACCGGCTATTCAAAAAGGCATTAAGCCGTGTACAACCCGGTACACCATTCCTAATCTACTAACTACACAAAAGGAAATCAATCTTGATCTCATCACAATATTCACCCTTCACGAGCACCTGTAAAATTAAAAACAGTGCACCAAGGGGCTCAGCAAAAGCTGCGCATAAACTTCGCATACACCGCGTGCTAACGAGGGTACGCCGACTAATTGGTCAAATATACATGGAGTTTGTTTTATACATGCATACATGCTATTACATATAACAATACATTCATACAAGATACAATACATACAACCGAAGGCAATACACAAGCCAAACAATATTACAATACAATTCTTACTTCATCATTGGTTAGCCAGTTACCCATCCGGGTTAATCGGATGTTCTTCTCTTTTACTCGGTACCACATTACTTACTCAATCTTGCTCATACAATACTTACTTACTTCTTCTTACTTACTTACTTACTCTTACTTACTTACTTATACTCATGTTAAGTCGGTGTGACCTCCGGGCAGGGACTACACCGTCCCACCACCGGGCTTTAGGGTGGCTCTCTAATCCAGGATGCTACCCATTTAAGGGGTTTGGTCCATGGAAAAGATTAAGGCCAGGATTTGGATCCAACCTCTTGTGTCTCCTCCTCCTCACGCGTGGCCGAAACTATATCGGACTTCTACTCATTCCAATTTACCAATTTCTTATGTTAGAAATGTTAGCTAGTTAGGAATCAGTTAGAAGTCCTATACTACATTACTTGGTCAATACAATACACAATAAGGCACACACACTTCATTCTCATCCATTCATTTCATGAATTATACAAACTGAGAGTTAAGATAAATATTCAACAAGGAACAATATCATATAAGCACAAGTAGGTGCAATAAATCCGATTCGTGCGTTTTATCTTATTTAGGTGATCAACTAGCACACAAATCAGAGTAACCAAGGTAGCATACAGGACATGAGAAATTCATACCATTCACCGTTGACTTGGACTCACCGACTCCTCTTCGGTGTTCGACTAATCGAATCCTATCACATACATGCGATCGAGCGGTTAATTAACTATAACTAACTTAACTCGTTTCATCTTTTACGTTTTCCGACTTATGAATACTATGTCTTTACAATTCATGTACTTTTACCTTGTTTACTTACTCTTCATTACTTTCCCACTTGTTTATACCCTTAATGACCATTAAACATCATCAATGAAGTACTAATTATCGTATGCTATCATTACCATTCATTACCTTTTCTTAAAAGCCACTTTTTAAACTTATTTTTAACATTTTGGGTTGGTACGGGACCTTGTCCGGGTCTTAAGTCCCGGACCACCCTGTGGTCTTAATTCTCGAACAGAAAATACAAGTGGTCCGGGAGTTGTACAAGGGACCAAGTCCCGGACCAAGACTTCAGAGAACTCTCGGCCATTATTTAGACATGGTCCGGGACTTTACGTGGGAACAAAGTCCCAGACCTGCTGTTACTTACTACAGATTTTACAGTTTTCTTCCTCTGTCACACTCCTCACCTTGTCCAATTAATTTCCCATTGTTCCTACACTTAATCCCACATATTTATACACTTAATTAACCTCCTAACCATCTCTAAATCCATCACTAACTCATTACTTCTTTCCATACTAATTCACACACATTATTTTCTAAGTTTCATTTCAGCACTTGTATTCACTCTCCCTTAGTTTGTTATGCTGCAGATTTTGATCCTACTTCCTACCATTTATTGTTTCCTTTCCTAATGCCATTTCCAAGGTTTAAAATGCATTATCTACCACTCTAGTTCTACCCATTACTTAGCTCTTTCTCTAAACTGTTTTTAAGGTGTTTTTCTACTTACATTTAGCTCTTAAGTGTTCTAGTTCCTAGGTAAATTTTGACATAGTCTCCCCTAAATTTTAACATTCTCACCACATTATTTTTACTCACACATTTGCATTTATCAACCTGTTCAACACACATATTATCAATACACATTTAAGCACTAATCACCCATTTAATTCCTACACTCAACATCTATTTTCTCAAGGTTTATATAAGCTTTTAATTATCTTTTTCAAGCTCTAAAACAGTTTGGCTCTCTTCCACATTATACCACTACTCAAGACCATATACAATACTCATTCCAAGCTCTTAAATTTTGTTACACAAAGTATTCACAAACTACTCAAGAAGAGTGAAATTTACCTTGATTTTCTAGCTTCCTTTCCTTTCTTCTTCCTTCTTTTCCTTCTTCCTTCTCTTCCTTTCCTCTCTTCTTGTTCAACCGGTTATGGGGGTTCAAACTTCTAATGCTACAGCCCATTAATACATAACCATTTCAATCCAAACCAACCCTTAAATCATCCTAGAGTTTAAGACATGTTTTTAAGGTTTAGAAAAGGCATTACCTTGCAAGTGTGTAGATTGAGTTTAGGACAGCAACCAAAGCAAGATTCCCACTCCAAAAATGAAGCCAAAATAGGCTGGAGAAAAAGGAATAAGAAGCTCAAAACTTGTAAATTTCTATTTTGCAAATGAGAGCTAGAAATGCTAGTTTTTCGAATTTCTTTTTACCTCAAACCAACAAGATGAAGGAGGAGCTTCTAATGGTGGTCTCAATTTTCAAAAACAGCCATACCCATGGAGATGAAAGTGGATATTTTTGGATTTTGAAAAGAGGGGAATGATCTTCTTGATGAAAGGAATCCAACGGTACATATTTTGTAATTTTTGGAGAAGATTTGAGTGCTCAACAAGAGGAGAGAAGATGGAGTGCTGGGTCGTTTCTCAAATCACCATTGTAAGAGCTTGGGAGGAATAATAAAATCAGAGAGTGAGGAGTGGATACGGTGGAGTGTGTGAGAGAATAGGAGAGAGAGCCAAAAGTAAGGTGAGTGTACTTTTTACTTTTTACTTTTGTCTTTTGTAAATTAGGAACAATTAAGAGAATGAGAGGGGGAGATAGAGCCGGCCACACACACCTCTCACACAGATTTTTAACTTTTTATTTTCAAAAGTGGACACATTAGTTTATCCTATTTACACTCACACCCCACAACTTCCCGTTTTTTTCAGTTTTTACTAACCGGAACCCGTTTTCCGGAATTTTCTCGTTTAATTTATTTTATTGGTTCTAGATCTTCATTAATGTTTATTAATGACTATTTGGTTGACCAAAATTATTACGAGTCTATTTAACCCGCTTAAAGTCTTGTTTTCCCGGTTTCCTCGAAAAACGGCTTTAAGGTTCGTTTGTGTTTTTAATCCGTTTTAAGGATCCGTTTTCTTCGGGATTTGTTCCCTCATGTTTGTTTAGACATAATTAAGCCTTTAAAATACTTATTAACCTAATTAATCATTATTTTTAATTTCAGGGTATTTCATAGTCGGAGTTCTAGAGTTTCTTGTGAACCTTTTGCTATAGAGATCTTTAGAGTTGCTGTGAGGCAAGGTTCTTTGCACTGATCTCACAAATTTGTTTGTAAGAGAGAAGAGAAAATGTTCTGAGTGCTTAGAGAGATTAGAGAGAGTGAGGGCAATAGTGTGACAAGAGAGGAACTCTTGTCGCCCTTTTATAGATATCGAGTAACGGTCGGCGACCGCTCCTCGTCCGCTCGCTGACATGTCCTAAAGGTACTATTCATAACGGGCAGCGGTCGTGACAGTTGTTAGTGATCCATTGAGAAGTTTTCCCGTTTCTATCCGTTGGACCTTCTCTAAACTAATCTCACTTATTGTGTAAGATGACAAATCTGTTTCAAGTAGTCATTTGACATAATTTCTATGCATTAAACTGATCGTTGACTATTGAACGACAATATAATAGGTGTTGCTCACATGTCGGTGACATATCATGGGAAATAAAAGACAGTTTAATTGTGATCAATGAATATCATTCCAAGATCATGAACAATCTTAGTAAACCTTTCTCTATAGTAAAGATGTCAGCTAGTTGGTCCTTAGTAGAAATATACTTTAAACCAACTAATTATTTTTCACAACAATCTCTAAGAAAGTGATGTCTAATGTCAATATGTTTGATACGAGAATGATGCACAGGATTTTTGGAAATAGAGATGGCACTTATATTGTCACACATAATTGGTAATGTACCTGTTTTGACGCCATAATCACCAATTTGTTACTTAAGCCATAGGAGTTGAGCACAGCAGCTTGCCGCAGCAATGTATTCAGATTCAGCTGTTGAGATTGTAACACTTTGTTGTTTCTTTGATCCCCATGCAATCAGACATAACCTAAAAAAGAATGTTGTCCCTGAAGTGCTCTTTCTATCTATGATAAATCCTCCATAGTCTGCATCTGAAAATCCTACAACGTTACAGTTAGTGAACTTAGGATAAAAGAGACCAAGATTCATGGTTCCTTTTAAGTAACACAGGATTCTTTTTACAGCTGTGAGGTGAATTTCCCTTGGATCTGCTTGAAACCTAGCACATAAGCAAACGCTATACATAATGGCGGGTCTACCAGCAGTTAAATATAGTAGAGAACCAATCATCTCTCTGTATGATCGTTGGTCGACCGGTCAGTCACCAGTCATGATGCCCATCTTGGTGCTTACTGCCATTGGTGTGTCAAACGTCTTACATTCCTCCATTCTAAATCTCTTTAGCAAATCCTTTACATACTTCTCTTGGGATATGATAGTCCCTTTGTCATTTTGCTTGACTTGAAGTCCTAGAAAGAACATCAATTCTCCTAGATCACTCATCTCAAATTCCTTTATCATCAATGCTTCAAACTTTTTGCAATAATTTTCATCAGAGGCTCCGAAGATTATATCATCAACATATACTTACACAATTAGGAAATCTCTTTTGTTGTTGTAAACAAATAGAGTTTTGTCCACTTTACCTCTTTTGAAGTGGTTTTCCAATAGATAGAAGGACAGACGATCATACCATGATCTTGGTGCTTGTTTGAGCTCGTAAAAAGCTTTTTCAAGTTTAAGTACCATGTCTTTTCCTTCTTTGTGTCTCAAAACCTGGAGGTTGCTCAACATACACTTCCTCTTTGACGTACCCATTTAGGAAGGCACTTTTGATGTCAAGTTGGAAGAGTTTGATTCCTTTGTGTGTAGCAAATGCAATTAGTAATCTGATAGACTCCATCCTTGCTACTGGAGTGAAGGTTTCTTGGAAGTCTATTTCTTCTTGTTGACGATATCCTTGAGCTACCAGACGAGCTTTGTTTCTGACCACTTCTCCCTTTTCATTCAGCTTGTTTCTAAAGACCCATTTTGTGCTAAGTACTCCTTGATGAATAGGACGAGGCACAAGATGTCAGACTTTGCATCTTTCGAACTGGTTAGTTCTTCTTGCATTGCATTGATCCAGTCTGAGTCTCGAAGAGCTTCATTGACGTTCTTGGGCTCGATGGGTTTAATACCCTGGACTTAAAAACGGTGATTTAATTATTCTAATATGATTTTGGGAAATTTCATGAAATACCACTATAATTTTGGCCAATTCATGAAATGCCATTAAAAAAAGAAAGTCATGAAATGCCACTATATTTTTTGAAAAGTTCATGAATTGCCATTATAGATGGGAAAAAGACCAAAATACCCCTACTAGTTAATAAAGTACTTTTAAAGTTCACAATATGCCCTTAAGTGTTAAAAATTAACAAAAATATATAAAAAATTAAAAAACAATTATTTAAAGTCAAAAAATATAAAAAATATTAAAAATTTATAAAAATGTAAAAAATTTATAAAAATGTAAAAAATTTATAAAAATTTAAAAAAAATTTATTAAAAATTTATAAAAATTTACTAAAATTAAAAAAATTATAAAACATTATAAAAATTTATATAAAGACTAAAAAAATATAAAAAAAGTTATATACAATTAAAAAAATATAAAAATTAAAAACATTGAAAATATCATTAAATATTAAAAAAATAGCTCATTTTTCAAAATTTATTCAATACCATAAAAAGAATATTGAGTTCAAAACAAAAAATTTATACCAATTTTTCTACCAATTTACTACCTTAATTTATACTAAATAAGTACCATTATTTTTATCATACATTTTTTAATTATTATTTTCTATCAATTTAGATTATTTATTTCTTTAAAGGTTAATATTATTTTTTATATTGCTAATAACTTTTAAAAACTAAAAATTTTAAATATAATAATTTTTGAGATAGAGCAATATATATATATATATATAAACAATATCAAATAGTAAAACTTGTTTGAAATGTAGAATAAAATGTTTTTAGAATAATAATATTCAAATTATACTTTCTTTTAATATCATTACTTGCTCATAATAAGTTGCATATTATTATTATGAAAACGTTTTATTCTACATTTCAAATAAGTTTTACTATTTAATATTGTATGTTATATATATATTCTTAGTCGCTCTATTTCCAATAAATTATTATATTTTGAAATTTTAGTTTTTAAAATTTATCAGCAATACGAAAAAATTGTTATTTTGAAGAAGTAAATAATCTAAATTGATAGAAAATAATAATTTAAATATGTATGATAAAAATTATGGTACTAAATTGGTAAAAAAATAGTACAAATTATTTTTTTGAACTCAATATTCTTTTTATGGTATTGAATAAATTTTAAAAATGAAATTTTTTTAATTTATTTTTGATGATAATTTCAAATTTTCAATTTTTTAATTTTTTAATTTTTTTAATTTTTTCAATTATAAATTTTTTAATTTTTATAAATTTAAATAAAATTTTCATTTTATGAATTTTTATAGTTTTTAAAATTTTTTTATAAAATTTATAAAATTTATTTAATTTTTTATTATTTTTTCATATTTTTTTTAATTTTTTTTATAATTTTAATTTTTTTATTTTTTTTATATTTTTTTGTTAATTATAACACTTAGGGGCATATTGTGAACTTTAAAAGTACTTTGTTAACTAGTAAGGGTATTTGGTCTTTTTTCATTATAATGGCAATTCATGAACTTTTCAAAAAATATAGTGGCATTTCATGACTTCTTTTTTTTAGTGGCATTTCATGAATTAGCCAAAAATATAGTGGCATTTCATGAAATTTCCCTATGATTTTTAGAGGCCAATGGTGCCTAGAGAGTATTGGTAAAGAGAATAAACCAAAAGAAAAGAGAAAATGCAAAAAACGTGAAAAACGCAAAACACACGTTTTACAAGTATGGGAGGTATATGACCTCGTTAGGGTCCGAGATGGATTCCTAAGCTTAGTTAGGCCTAATTGATATACAGGAACAATTCCCGGAGAAAATGGATCCATAAATGGATTAAAAACGCAATGAAGCTTTAGAGCATGTTTTTCGAGAAAACTGACACTAGTACAGAAATGGTCTATCGCAGCGCCCCTAACGCAGCGGTTGTAAAAACAACGCTGAGATAGGTCGTTTTTAAAAATCCACAAACCTATCTCAGCGGTTGTAAGTAACAACCGCTGCGCTAGGTTCGTTTAAAAAAAAAAACTCTATCGCAGCGGTTCCTACTAAGAACCGCTGAGATAGGTCTTTTTTACAGACCTATCTCAGCGGTTCTTAGTAGGAACCGCTGCGATAGATCCCTTTAATATATTCAGTCGCGCGACTTCTTCTTCTTCCTCCTCACCAGTGGCTAAACCCTCTCTGTGTGCGACGGCGATTTCCAGAGCAACGAAGCTTCGACGCCTTCGACCGCCACCGCCACTGCCGCCGCCACCGTCTTCTGCGCGCCATACGCTCTGCCTCCGTCGCCGTCGCCCTAACACCCCACGGTTCGCAGGCGTCGATTTGTTGCGCGACTGAACAGAAAAAACGAGGTTAGTTCTAACTTGTTTTTGTTTGTTTAATTGAAATGTTATTTGTATGTAGTAGATTCGAGACTGCTTTGTTCTGATTGTTGGATTAGTGCAATTTTTAGGAGTTGTTGAGTGTTTACTGGTTTCTAAAATTGTGGAACTAGAAACGTGAGCTATATGTTGTATTTAGACATTGAAACCAAATTTAGTTTTGCTAACTACAAAATTATATGACTGCGAAATTGAGCCCATAAAATTGAACTAGGATCTCGAAATGGTAGAAGTTTGTGGCTGTTATTGATTTCTGAAAATTTGATTCAACATTGGTGTTGTTATTCTGTGCAGAAATTATGGTTCTTAGGTTATTGAAGGGTTCTGAAAATTAAGACCTTGTTTTGGAGTTTTAATAAAGTCGGTTGGTTAGAGTTTGATTGTGGGGATTAAGGTACAAGATTTACAAGGTGAAAACAAGCATTAAACATATATCTTTTGCTACTGTTCTGCCGTTTTCCCTTCACATCTCCAACTTGTTTCTTTCCAGTTTAAACATGTTCAATCGGTGGGAATATCAACCTGCTCTTGTGCTGTTTTAAATGGGGTTTAAAAACTTGTTAAGAGTCATTTATTCAAGATAAATACTAACATGGTATTAAATTATGATTATTAAAGAAATAAAATACCTTATAGGAAATAAAGAAATAAAATACCTTATACTAACACGTGTTACTAATTTAAGAACACTTTGCTCCTCTCCTCTCTTTCATCATCATAATAATAATTAGAAATGGAATCAAATTATCTTATTGATTTAATTCTTGTAGTTTCAATTTGTCAATTTGGTTTATTGAACTATAGGAAACTTAATAGAAGAAATCTAAAACTTAATTTTAATATAAAACTTCAATTATCAATTAACCGACGCTTACACTTGGTTAATCGAAACTGAATCCCAATTGGGTGTATTTTGTTTATTGTAATGCAGTTGTTGATTTCTAATTTAGTTGTGTGTGGATAATTGTATATAGTTATATTGTTTAGTTAGTTAATTAGTTATGCATACAATGTTCGATAAAATACCTGAGTGGAAAATTGTGTTGTTTGCGATTAAGGATGGATGTTGCCAATTGTTGAATTTGTTTGTCGTGGTAAATAAGATATTGGTGAATGCTTAATGATAAGCATGGGATTAGCATGATTACACAAAGGTCATGCCAATTTTTTCAAGAATTGTATTAGTTTTATTAATTAACTTCAATTATTTGCTGTTTTTGTGTAGCAATTAATCTACGTCTCTTTCTTCTTCATTCCTTGCTTCCCGCTGTCTGCACTAATTGGGGTGGTCTCTACTTCTTCTTCCTCATTTCTTCTGCTGTGGAGTAAGAGTGAAAAGGTAACATCGTCATCTATCTTTTCTCTATGTTTGTTTAATTAATTATTGCGAAAAAGTGGTTGTGGTTAATATTGAGTGATTGTGAATAAGGATGGTTGCTGTCAATTGTTGAATTTATTTGTCGTGGTAAATAAGATATTGGTGAATGCTTAATGATAAGCATGGGATTAACACGATTACGCACAGTTCATGCCGAATTTTTTCTAGAATCGTATTAGTCTTATTAATTAATATTATTTGTTATTTGTACCAGTACTTTCCCAGCCCATCACCAAAGCAGTCTCCTAGCTTCCCCCTCTGTACCACCTTAAAACAAGTAAGTAATTAAACTTTTTTTTTTGTTTTAATAATGCAATGATTTGTTGATGTTAAATTAAATGTGTTAGAATTGTTAGAATAAGGCTAGATTAGTTACGTTGGAATGTTAGAGTACTTAGGCTACGTTAGTTTGGTTGGAACCATAGAGTAGTGCTGAGTTTGGTTGCAACCGTACATCCAGTAGAAACATGCATGCTCCATATACAAATGCAGACAAAACTGAAAGACAAATCAATCTTAAACTTGTTTTGTTTTCGCATATAGAATGGAGCGTGACTGGATGTACGGTGATCGAGGGGATCACTACTTTGATGAGAAGCTGAAAGAGTTTCTCAAAGCGGCAGTGCAACACAAGGACAGAACAAAGGCGAAACATATTTCATGTCCTTGTGTTGACTGTGGGGTCGTAAGGAAATATGTAGACATTGAGGAAATTAGATTTCATCTTAAGTCCCGTGGATTCATGCCACATTACAGAAGATGGAATTTTCATGGAGAAACTGTTGCAGCTAGTGCTTCAACATCATCAAGTGCTCATGATCCACGTTACGCAAGTACCGCCCACACCTTCAATACCATCAATGAGTCGGTACCGTTAAGTGATTCAGGATTCGATGACAGTGAGGCCACTCACCATGATGAGCAAATGGATGAAATGTTAGAAAATGTTGCGGATACATTTGTCGATAAGCCGGAAGAGTATCAAAGATTATTGGACGCATCAAAGACACCTTTGTACCCTTCGTGCGTTAAATACACAAATTGACTGCTGTACTTAATTTGTTCAACTTAAAGGGGAAATATGGAGTTGGTGACAAGTGTTTCACGTCATTGATAGTCTCTTTCTGATATGCTTCCTGATGAGAATGGTCTTCCTACATCCACCTACGAGGCAAAGAAATGGATGTGTCCAATGGGAGTTGAATATAAAAGATTCATGCTTGCCCTAATAACTGTGTGCTTATAGGGGTGAATACGAACATCTAGACAAGTGTCCTAAATGTTTGTTGTCCCGGTACAAGGACAAGGATGAGGATTCCTCCTTTCAGAAAAAAAATCGTCCAGTGAAATTATTGTGGTACTTGCCGATAATTCCTAGATTCAAACGGTTGTTTGCCAACCCGAAAGATGCGAAGAACTTACGATGGCACGCGGATGGTAGAAAAATTGATGAAAAATTAAGACATCCTGCAGACGGACCTCAGTGGAGAAATATCAACAGAAAATTCAAACATCATTTTGGGGATGAGGATAGGAATCTGAGACTTGGATTGTGTATCGATGGGATGAACCTGTATGGCACGTTGAGCAGTTAGCACAGCACTTGGCCGGTGCTACTAGTGATCTACAATTTACCGTCATGGTTGTGCATGAAACGAAAATACATTATGTTATCACTCCTAATTTCTGGTCCAAAGCAACTGGTCATAACATTGACATATATCTTGCACCACTGATCGACGATCTGAACTTGTTGTGGAATGAAGGGACAGTGGTATATGATGCTCATGCGAAAGAAAATTTCACACTGAAGGCGATGTTGTTCTATACTGTTAATGACTTTCCTGCCTATGGGAACTTGTCAGGATACTCGGTGAAAGGATTCAAAGCGTGTCCGGTATGTGAGGATGACACATGTTCAGATCGTCTGAAGCACTGCGGCAAAAATGTTTATATGTGTCATCGACGGTTTCTTCCAGTAGACCATCCTTACCATTCGAGAAAGCGAAAGCTGTTCAACAATGAGCCCGAGACTCGTGTGGCTCGTCTGCCTTTGAATTCAGAGGAAGTGTATGCAAAGGTAAAAGACACTGAAAATGTCTTTGGAAACACATCCAAGCCGCCGAAGAACATTTGGAAAAAACGTTCCATTTTTTGGGATCTACCGTATTGGCGGCATCTGCCTGTTGACATTGTTTGGATATCATGCACATTGTGAAGAACGTCAGTGAGGCAGTGTGTGGTACTTTGCTCAACATACCCGGCAAGACGAAAGACGGATTAAAGGTGAGGAGAGATATGCAAGAGTTGCGCATACGGAAAGAACTACACCCAATAGAGGATGAGAAGCGAACATATCTACCTCCTACGTGTTATACCCTCTCTAAGAGTGAAAAATTAAGTTTTTGCAAGTGTTTGCACACATTGAAGGTACCATCTGGGTACTCTTCAAACTGGAAGAACCTAGTTTCTATGAAGGATTTGAAACTGTTAGGCATGAAATCTCATGATTATCATGTGTTAATGTTGCATCTTCTTCCAGTTGCAATACGAGGGATATTACCAGAAAATGTCAGAAATGCTCTAACTCGATTATGTTTCTTCTTCAACGCTGTCTGCTGCAAGGCAATTGACTCAGACACCCTCGATGATCTGTAACATGAAATTGTGTGACAATATGCCAGCTTGAGATTTATTTCCCACCATCTTTCTTCGACATTATGGTGCATTTAGTAGTGCATATTGTCCGAGAGATCAAATATTGTGGTCCGGTCTACTTACGTTACATGTATCCTTTCGAACGATATATGGGGATTCTGAAGGGTAGAATGAAAAACAATATAGACCGGAAGGCAGTATCATCGAAGCAACAGTGACTGAGGAAGTCACAAAATTCGTGACAAGTTATTTGAACGATGCAGAGTCAATTGGTATTCCCAAACCACGTCACCATGGTAGATTTAAGGGTAAAGGAGTCATTGGCAAAAGGTTGTTCGTATCTCTCGTGATCTTATTAATCAGGCACATTTGTTTGTACTACAACACCTTGAGGTTGTTGAACCCTACTTCGATATTCACATTCATGAGTTGAGTCGACAAAACCCTACCAAAAACCGTATCTGGCTTAAAAAAGAACAAAATCGAGTATTCGTCCAATGGTTTAAGGAATATGTGTTTGAGCAAGCTTCATTGAACCCCGAAGATGTCAGTGAAGAAATCAGATGTCTAGCTGTTGGTTCTAGAAAGATGTTGTATCGTTTGAAGGGTATGACATTAATGGATGCACATACTACACTGCACGCCAAGATGCTAAATCAATACATCAGAACAGTGGGGTAAAAATTGAAGCATCGGTGACTGAATATGGTCTAGGTAACCAGGTTCAACCAATGAGCAGTAGTAGTTGGTATTATGGTGTGATAGAGGACATATGGGAACTAAACTATCACATTGATTCATTCTATTGTTCCGCTGCAATTGGGTGGACAACCGACATGGACTCCAAAATGATAAATGACTTATTTTGGTTGATCTTTCACGTGTTACAACTAATAAGGAAGATCAGTTTGTGTTGGGTAAAGACTGTGACCAGGTGTTTTATGTTGAAGACCCAAAAGCTAGTAGATGGTATGTTGTTCTTCCAGGGAGAAGACCAATTTTGTTTGAGGATGAAAACAACGACGATGATGATAATGAGATGATAGATGAAACAGTATCGTTGCATACAGGGTTGCATGATTCAACTGATGATTTACAAAATGATGATGTTCAGACCATCTACACTCGATCAGACCATAATGAGGGGTTTGGGTAGAAAACAGATCATGATATATGTTACTATGTCTAGGTAACACCATTGGTTGAAATTACATTATATAATTCGTATTATTGTTGTTACAATGTTATCAGAATTAATTATTTATGTTTATTTTTGTAATTATACATCGTTCCATGAATATTGATCTAATGTGTGTGTTTTTTTCCTCAGTGGATGATGATCCTATTGATGATCCTATAGGACGACTGCTCCTGGGGAAACTCAGCCACAGCAGAGTAGACCGGCAAAACGCACCACAAGAGGTGGTAAAAAGAAATCAAAGAAAGCAGACATAGAGACCACCCCACAGCAGACTGAGACAGCTGGGCCTTCACAGGAAGCACAAGAGATACAAGTTGCTCCTCCGCCTCTCAAGAAACCCAAAAAACGAGGGGCAACCCGTGGGCTGAAAGCAAATAGAGGCCCCCTGACGAAGCCTTTGGAGTTCAATGAGTTTAATCAGTCCACGGGTACTTGGAAAAATGATTTCACTACTCTAGCTAGGCATTTGGTGAGTACATATTTCAATATAAACCACCATTGGAAGCAAGTGCCTCAAGCGTTGAAGGAGCATATATTTGAACGTCTCAAGGTATTTATTACACTTAATAGTTTGTTTTAAGATTTATATAGTTACTATTTTACACTAATCCATTTTTTTTGCATATAGGACCGATTCAGTATAGATCCTTCTATGAAGGATGATGTGATGAAGGGGATTGCCACACAGTTTAAAGACTTCAGATCTCTGCTCACGAGGCAGTACATTTACTGTGAGGAGCCCGCAGAGATAGAGGAGGCAAAAGGTGAAGAAGTGGATGATCGGAGACCACCGTGGCAAAAATATGATGGTATTATTGAAGAGCAGTGGAATGAGTTTGTTGAGAAGCGTTTGACCCCTGAGTTCAAGGTGAGTTTCACACTAGTAGTTGTTCTTTTGTATGATAAATGTTTAAAGTGTCCTTAGAGTTCATTTGGTTAATTCGTCTTTTTCATATAGTATTTGCATAATTTGTCTTTTCATACATATATGTAGGCTATACGTGAGAAACAACAACAAAATGCAAAAAAAAAAATCGTTACCCCCATCACATGGGGAGTACAAGTATTGCTCAGCGTGTGCCGCAGTGGGAGAAAGAGGGGTTGTTGCCAGCTGGCTCGAATGTCAGCGAACGAAGGATGAAGGTTTGAGACTTAAGTCGACGGAAGAAACCTTCAAATCCGGTGGCACCTGCTGAGTATGATGACGCCATGAGAGAAGTCATCAACCAAATGGTAAGTGATTTTTAGTTTAAAAAATGTTTATTATATTATAGAGTAACAATAGCAGTTAAATAAACCGAAGTATCCTTATTGACTTATTAAACTCCATAACAGGAAGAGTTAAGCTCCCAGATCACCCAGGGCACTTGGCAGCCCGTTAGGCAGGATGATCCACTTTCCCGCGCTCTTAGGAAGAAGGATCATCCGGGTCGTGCAATAGGCTTTGGTGGTCATGTCGGTATACGCCAAGCCTTCGGTAATCCTGGGTCCAGACACAGTGCTGGAGGGAGCATTACATATGAGGAGCACTTACGCCAGAATGCGGAGCTCGAGCAGCAACTACGAAATGAATTTCAGCAGTCAATCGCTCAAGCTATGGAGATGATGCGATCTGAGAGGATGAGTCAGGAGGTTTCTAGACCGCCAGATCAGGCACAAGCATCAGAGCCCATAGCAGTGCCTCCCAGTAGTGTTCACTCCGTCAACCCATTTCCATATTCATCTCTCAAGGTTAGACCAACATGTTAACTACAAATACAAAAAAAAACAAATTATACACTTGTTTATGTGCATCTAAATCTTTAATTTTGAAAATTTAGCAACCGATTGATTGCACATTGTTCCAAGTGATTGGCGTTGACGAAGTTGAAGTAGGGTGGGGAAAACTTTTCAAGTCTTCTGCTGGAGACACCGTGAGGAATGCAGCGCTCCGAGAGTACCATGCCCGGGTGCTTGTTGAAGGTTACGCACCTGCTTACGCGGATTGTCAGATACCGGTGCCCAGTGCAGACATATCCACCCTTCGTCAAGCTGAGTCCATGACAGTACAGTGGCCCTGTAGATTGATTAAGCTTGGGGAGCAGCAGGTAACCCCATGAAAAAACTTATTCTTTAACATATCCTAGAGTAGAAACATATACTTATTAAATTAATATATTAGGAACACATTCAATCAAATTCTGATAAGGCAAAAGGAAAGAGAGTTGTTGTTGCACCAGCTAATCCTTCGATGGCATCCGCGACTAGAGTTGTGATGAGATCGAATTTATTACAACCGGCGGTTCTGAATGTCTTACCCCCCAAGCTGAAACTGTTGCACTCCACACTGTTGATGACGCCGCCAGCAAGAGATTCGGTTACAATGGAACCAAGACCGGATCTTTTTACTATGCAGGCAATCAGAGTTTTGAAATCTATCTTACTGATTTTGTGGAGTTGTTCACGAAGGATTGGTTGAGTGTGTCGATTCTCAAATCGGCTTGCATGTGAGTAATTAGCATACCTTGTACACATTTTACTCTGTATATTTGAAAATTAAATTCATAATATTGGTTTCTTTATATTGTGCAGGTTTATTGATGACAAGGCGGTCCAAGTACATGAGAATAGTAGTTTCGGGTTCTTATGCCCTGACTATTGTTCTGAAGCTAATATGGGATCTGACCCCCAAGCTTTGGTCCAGTACTTGTCGACTGTGATACATGCGTGTGCAGTTGCTGATAAATCTTACATAATGCTGCCTCTTCATCAAGGGTAAGAATTTATCTAATGTTAAGTTAGTTTAAAAATTATGATATTTGTATTATGTAATTGATTGAATTAAGTTCTGCTTTGTATTGTAATCTATGAACAGCCGACACTGGTCTTTGCTCGTTCTATGTCTAAAAAGCCCAAGAGTCCTACAGCTTGACTCAGCATCTCGGCATCCCAAGAGGCCACTTATATATAACATGTTGATGAGGTGATGAATTTACTTAACTTGATTAATTATCAATCTTTAGTTATTTCTTAATCATCCGGTTGATAACTTTTACTTTATCTGTGCGTATGAATTCTAGTGCCTTTGTATCTGTACTAACGCATATCCGGGGAGAGAGAGTTAAGAAGATTTTGTGGAATGTAGTCAAGGTATTTTTGTAGTCCTTATTCAAATTTTGTAATATGTTCATTAGTGTTAAAATAGGAACAGTATTATAATTTATGTGTTAAATCGATTTTGAATATGTACGTATATACATGTGCAGTGTCCACAGCAGCCGGGAGGTTCGGAATGTGGCTACTATGTCATTCGGTTTATGAGTGACTTGATAGCGGGACCGAGACTCTTGCCAGAGAAGTCTCTAGACAAGGTAAGTAGCATTCTCGAAATATTTTGGTTTTGTAGATAATTTTTAACATTGATTCTTAAACTCAAAGTATTATTAGCAACTAATCATATTTCTTTTTGTGTTAATTTCAAGGCTTTTGAAGAGTTGGTAGACGGTTACAACGAAGGACATATAACCGAGGTGCTCGAAGAATGGGCAGAATTCATGAGCGTTAATGTAGGTTGCTTTTAGGTTTTGGTAGGATTGAGTAGGATGATTTTGAAATTCTCATGAAACAATTGTGGTTTCTGTAAAGTTTTTGTTGATGTTTGATTTATTTGCTCAAATTTGTAAATGTAAGTGGATTATTACCCGTAGATAGGTTTGGTGGCTATTGAAATGGTGAAGTGGTTGATCTAATGCCCCACTATGGTGGCATTGTTAATTGCTATATCTTAACAGGTTTGATTGATTTTGGGTGTGTGTGGTAGAATTGTAGGGTGGAATGGAAAAAAAAAAACCTATTGCAGCAGTTCTTAGTAAGAACCGCTTCAATAGGCCCTGTCAATATTTTCTGAAGAGACCCTATCGCAGCGGTTCCTTCAACAACCGCTGCGATAGGTTGTTTTTTTTTTAAAAAAAAAGGTCTAACGCAGCGGTTCTTTTAACAACCGCTGCGGTAGGCACCTATCGCAGCGGTTGTAGAACCGCTACGGTAGGTACCTACCGCAGCGGTTGCTAAAAGAACCGCTGCGTTAGAGTACCTACCGCAGCGGTTCTACAACCGCTGCGGTAGGTGTTTCACCTACTGCGGCGGCACTCATCGCAGCGGTTTTCAACCGCTACCATAGGTACCAAACAACCGCTGTGGTAGGTCTTTTTCTACTAGTGTGAAAACGTGACTGTAAGTGGTCAAACAAACCCGTAAAAATTATAGTTGACTATATAACTATAATTAAGTATTAATGGGAGCTTAAGAACCATTAAAAATAAAGAAACGAGAAAAATCTGAAAAACGGGCTCGGTTAGTGAATAGTGCCAAATCGGGTAAATTAACGAGCGTTTTCTGTAAAAGACAAGAACCGCTCTAGCATGTGTTGTAACACCCCAACTCAATCCAGATGTGGTCTCGCAACTTAACAGTATATAAATAAACATGTCACAGCGGAATTCTTTACAATCCAGGACCTTGCCACGGTCTGACTACAGAATATACCGAACATTAGTACAACAACCTTAACCAATTACATATCCCTCTTACAACCCCCTCACGTCCTATACATCTTACTAACTCAAATTGCCATACGAGTGTACATGCACAACTCGTAGGCCACACTTAACCCGTAACACTTGTACCCCCTTCTTACTCTCGCGACGGCCCCTTCCTGATGTACATGTGTAGAAAACAGCCCCAAAGGGGGTCAGCACGAATGCTGGTACGATCCCCTCATGGCCCCCAAGCTAACGTGGCTACGACGACTAATTGTCGATAGCATGGAGGTTGATTAAATGCACAACATAATAGTAAATGCTGTAAACAACAATCCATATATGAACAATCAAAGTTCACACACAATGAACGACTTAAATGCGTTCCCTTAATTAGAGAGTTAGTTATTTAACTCCTTAAGTTATGTTCCTCTTAGTCTTAGTCCATCCTTATCTCACCTCAATCTTAATCTTATCTTAATCTTAGGAACAACCATCCTTTAATAAGGAGTGGATGTAGCTTATCTTAATCTTAATAACACAAACCATCCTTTAAAGAGGAATGGTTGCAACTCATCTTAACCTTACCTTAATCTTAAACTTAACAATACAAACCATCCTTTAATAAGGAATGGTTGCAACTTATCTTAACCTTACCTTAGCCTTAATCTTAACTTAATCTCAATATACAAACCGTTCCTGGAAGGGAATGGTTGTAGCTTAATTCGAACCTGGGATTTAGGTGATCCCACCGCACCATCTTAATGCCACCTACTCTGGACGGGAGTCCAGCGCAGCTGAGCCGGCAACCGGCCCTAGGCTACAAGTCCGAAGACAAGTCCTTAATCGGAGGTCGAATCTGCTATAGATAACGACCCCCTTTCCTTAGCATGCATGACCGGAGATCGGTCCCGGGTTTCCTCACTCAAGTTCCAGTTAGTAGTAATCTCAAGACCCTGTTTGTTGGTTAACCTCTTTCGGTTCATATCGTCCCTTATTAGGGGCGTTCCTTAGTCTCACTCAATTCCTTACTAAACATTGGTTAGTAAGTTCTCACGGTATGTTGTGTTAGTTTTCAAACATCACACAACAATACAATAAATATAATATATCCGGTTGCATGCTTTATCTTGTTTAGTGAGCACACAAAACAAATAGCACACAAGCCGAGGGACACCTCATTAGCAAGCAGGTCACAAGAGAACTGTACCGTTCACCGTGGTTCGTTCGGTTGCTTATTCTCCTCCGGAGTCCAACTTCTCAAACCCTAAGACATTCACCGAATTGGGCGGTTAATTACTTTCAATTAACCTAGCCTAATTAATCAATAATGACTTCCCGCTTAGTACCACCAAGTCCTTGTAGTTTAACCTTAACCACTAATGTTACTCATTTCCTCATTTTATCTCACACTTGTTCATACCTCCAAAGGCCTTAGAACCCTACTAAACAACTCTTAACAACCTTATAATAACATTACTTAATATTCCCCATCATTTCCCAACCTTAAACAAAGTTTTTGGTTAATACAGCACCTTGTCCGAACTTGTGTCCGGACTTCCCAAGTTCGGACACTGTTCGAGACTCTAAGGGTGCAGATTGCCGAATGTCCGAACATACGTCCGGACTTCCCAAGTTCGGACACTATTCGAGGCCAAACCAGAAAATAGAGATAGGTGTGTCCGAACTTCTATGTTCGGACGGGTAGTTCGGACGCCAGTCGAAGATCAGAAGACTTACGCGCTCCAGGGCATGTCCGAACGTCCAAGTTCGGACGTTAGTTCGGACGTGCCCTAACACCCATTTTCCTTATCTTTAAACTCTTACTCAACTCTTACCAAAATCCCTAACATCTATTATGTTTTATCCTTAGGTTTCTAAATGGCATCTCATGCCTATGTAACCATTATACCAAGGTGTTTCTTCATCACCTTAACATCATCTCCCAAGCATCCTTATGCATATCCATTGCTTTACTCAAACTTCTCAAAGCTATATGTAATCTAGCACACGCTTACATCTCACAAGTCTACTATATTCAACACTTATTCACTTCTTAAACCTTATCAACTTGTAAGCTTCCTAGCTTCCTTAACCATGGTTTTGGTGCCTTAAATTCACCATTGTAACCCTTAGTCCCTCTAGACATCCCTAGGTCTTCCTAGTACTCAAGAACTCCATAGCTTATTCATTCTCACCAAAAACACACTTAATGTTTCCTAGAACATCCTTAGTCATAAAATCTCCTTAGAACACCTTAAACACTACCCTTCATTTACCTTGACCAAGCAACACCCTCCTTAGACTTTTCCACCTCTTTGTTCAACTTACTCACCATTCTCATGATCATACACTCTTATAACTCCCTAGCCATTTCCTTTGACGACTTACAACCTTTTTCCTACAGTTTTACTTCTATCTCCCAAACCACTCATCACCTTCTAAACTGAACCCTTACTAGTCCTCTACTAGTTTCACCACCACCTGCACAAGCTTCTCATAACTCTCCTTGTTTTACTCTCTAGTTCACACCCAAATCATCTTAAAGCATTATACACCATTCCCTCTAGATTTTTGCTCAAGTCTTAACCTTCCTCATACCATGTCTTTGGTGTGTTCAATGCACCCATCTAAACTCTAATTTCCTCATAGACCATCCTAGGTCATTCTAAACCTCAAGAACTCCTTAGTTAACTCATTTCCACCCAATTTCTTTTCATGCTCCCTAGTAAACCCTAGGGCATATTAACTCACCACTACCACCTAAACACTTATTTTCTACTCAAATTTCGCCATAGCTCCTCTAGTATATCCTCATGCCCAAATGCTTTGTTTTTCTCACACAATAATCTCTCACACACCAAATCCTTTCTCATCTTATTTTCTCACCCAAATCAACTTATTCACATCATACTCAATATATTGCAATAATCTAAATTGCATAGCACTAAGGCTCTTAAATGACATGGCTCTTAGGCCCTTAAATGACTTAAACTTAAACACTGAATTTCCCACATATAAAAGCTTTCAACCTGCAAATACACCCATCAATCTCATAGTAGTTATAATGCTCTTAAAATCCATCTTAAACTTATGTTACTAACTCATTCCCATTGGCTCCTTAGTCACAAGTTCACAAGCTTACTTAAGTTCTTTTTCTTAGGTTATATAACCCAATACACAATGTAAGCTCTAAGCCACATTGGTATCCACCTAAACTCATCCCTTAAAACTTAAACCACCATTAGGTAAGCATTTTACCTTGTTTTCTCAAGCTTATCTTAACTTCCTCCTTAGACCTTCTTCTTGGATGAATATCGGCCACCACTTAAACTTCCCTTGCCAATGTTCTAATCAATATTCAATGACTCATATGAGCACTAAACAATACAAACCTCAAGGAATGAAAACCTAGGTTAGAAATGTGTTCTAAGGCATAAAAGTGGATGATTACCTTTGAAGTCTCAAGATAGACTTTGGCATTGAATGAAATAGGACCTCCACTAGTCCTTGGTGAATAAATCAAGCTAGAACAAGGCATAAAAACAAGGCCCCATGAGAAGGAATTTTCGGCCATATAAGGAAGATGATGGAAACTTGGTTTTTCTTACATTTCCTTTACCTTAAGAGAATGGAGAAGCTAATGAGCTCTTCAAACTTGATTTTCCCCCATCAATGGAGATTTCCCATGGCTCCAAAATGAATCTTTTCCAATTTGTAAAGATAGAAAGCTAGAGCTTGAGCTAACTAAGAGATATATGTGTTTAGTTTTTGATTTGGAGCTAAAATGAACACTTGGTGAGCAATTGAAGGTGGAGCACCCATGGATGGAGCTCTCTCGGTTTGGATCAAAAGAAGAGAAGAAGAAATCGTGGAAGGAAGGAGGAATGAAGAGAGAGAAGAAGAAAGGTAGCTTTAATGAAGATATTTTGCTTTTTAAAGCAAATAGTAACTTCTTACTTTATCCTCTTCTTTATAACATTATTGACTACTCATGGTGACTCATCCTCCCTTAGAAAACGGCCCCCTATTATTAAGGCAAGTCATGGTCTTGTTTGACCAACTAATTAGCTTATATTGATTAAAACTTAAACTAGTCACTATTTAGCACTATTCACTAATTAGTGCACATATTTTCTGAAATTTTTGATTTCCCATTGATTTAGGCTTCCTAATGTGATACTAATTAGTACACATGTTGATTAAAGAGTAATTATGGACATTTAGCCACTCAAAACTCAATTCTAAGATAATTTCTCAAAAATGTGCTTTAAGACTTCTTAAAGCACATTTTGCGTTTTAACTTGTTTTCAAGCTTGGTTTTCTTTGCTAATTGATTAAAACATTAGCATTATATATTACTAAAGTCTTAATGGTATTTGGTGCTACTCAAAGTCACTCCAAGCTTAGAGCACGTTTTTGCCCTGATTGCCCTTAAGGCACTTTCTTGTGTTTTCCTTGGTTTAAATTGTCTACCAATCTTTCTAAGGCATATTTTAGCCTTTCTACATCATGATTTGATGTTTAATCATACTTAGGTTTGGGGTATTTCAATCTACCCCCCTTAAAAGAACTTTGTCCCCAAAGTTCCCATGCATCTTATCTTATTAGAATACATGTCTTACCTCATTCCTTAGATCATATAGATCATACTTATGTATATTTAATCTCATTGGATCATTAGATCCGCCATATTCTTATTTTTAAATATCACACAATATGCTTACGCATGAATAGCACTCAGAATTCTTTTTGTTCCTTTTTGATGATTAAAACATTCACATAACTTCCAACGTATTCTCCCATGTCACCGGTCCGTAGACAATGGCTCATTCGTCCTCGTCACCATGGGCCAGAATACAAAACACCCTGCTCTCCCCATGTCACCGGTCCGAAGACAAAGGCTCGTGCGTCCTCGACTTCATGGGCGAGACTCAGTAAAAAGGTAATCCTTTTTACGAGGTCATGTGAGGAATAATTCCTCTAATTAAAAATACAAGCAACTCCAATTTCATTTTATCTTAAGGCCTCTATCCTTAGTGTGATTTAATTGTGACCACTGGTAGGGAGTTTCAGGAATAATCCTACCCTGATGTGATCAGCATCAGTGTAGAACCACCCTTCCACTCCAATTTGTGTTCGGTTTCCCTTGATCCCTAGAAAATCAAGTTCCACCTCCCACGTCATTTTCAACATCCAAATAATTCACTCATGTCCAATTTTTCTATCTTTTTAGTTCTTCTAATCATAATCAATACATCTCCAAAGTGTGGACTCAGTCCATCAAACATTCCCAATTCATCTCTTAGTAATTACCTCAAGACTTAAATTCCTACTAAGTTCTATAACTGTCCCATACCAACTTCCACTGTCTCATACCACATAGCATTACTATTTCCTTACTCATAATCATATCAAATTGTATCTCATAATGTTATTATCTTATTCTTATCTCCCACAGTCTCATATCGACTCTTACCTCATATATTCCTATTCCTTAAGTCTCCTTAATTCTTTCCTTAATTCTCTTAACTTGTACTCACACCGGAGTTAACAAGATAGGTACTTAATATGTATGGCATTCACATCTTCTGTGTGCAATAACCATGATGATTATCTTAAAATGTTTATGTAAAAAATATTCTCATATTCTTTTGTGTGCTATGCACACCGTAGTTTATGTACTAAGTACTCAAACATACGATAAGCGGTTTTCGCTCTACCCCCCCTTAAAATGGATTACGCCCACGTAATCAACACCATCACATTCTTGGACATAAGTTCAAGATATCTAATTCTCACCGAGCATTCTAGCTTCCACATCATCTATCTTACTTATAATTCGATCAGAAATGACTTAGTCTCTGTATCGAGGATTCTTAACGGTACTTATACCGTTTCCTTAACTTAGTTTGGTCTAATCTCAAAGGTAGTGGTCTGCTAGCTTCCGCTGCGCGACTCTGATAGTTTTAGGTTTATTTGCCTCACTTATCCTTTTTACAGTATCGGATATCTTTCTCTTGTGTGCTTATGGTTTAGCACTAAAGGTCCCTCAATGGTCACGTGTTATCTTTATATATACACGGCCTTAATGAGTTGTAACTCGTCTATCCATTCTCCTTGAAGATCTTATGTTCATACTCTTAGTGTTTTCTCGAATGTCTAAATCGTTCTCCCCAATTGACCTTTGGTCTGAGGATGATTCTTAGTCTGAAACTACTGTTTAGTGCATATCGCGCTTTACAGTCTTAATTCCTTACATCTTAAGACATATCCAATGTCTGTACTTAACATTCCGTGCTTTTCGCACTTCATAGTCCTTAATTATCTGTTCTCTGGTTCCTCTGTGTTGCTGATTCAACTGAATTCTTCTCTTCGACTGTCTGTGGTAGTAGCTGCTCTTGTGTGATCTTGCGTCGTTGTCCGTGGTACGGAGTCGACTACCTCCCGTGTTCCTTACACCACTCGTCTACATGCATGGGGTACCTTACTGGTACATTACTACTTACCCAACTAACTCATAAATGAGCGTGTCGGGCCTGCAAGCCCCTGTGGGGTGCAGTCGTCCCACGTCTTGTTTTAGTAAACTCATAGTGTCCGTCACACGTTTAGCTATTGCTAATTATGAAGTATTCTGTTGTCGATCTCCTCTTTCATCGTTCCATAATAACATTCATTGTTCTTCTTGAAGTTAATCAAGGGAAGTCTATTTACTGTGTTCTTGGGTATTGTATGCTCTAGCTCTTTCTATATCCCGTACTGATTCGGTCTCTTAATAATTGAGGTCTCTTTCCATAGAGCCTCTTATCTTGTTTCTCATATTTATGCTACTAGGAATGCACTTCCAGTTCCTTAAGGAATGGGTAGTGTGCTTCCTATGAAATCTTACCTAACCCGGTCCAGACTACTGGCACCAATGCTCAGTTCGTCTACCATCTTATTTTCTTACTTATACTGGTCTTAACTCATAAATCTAATTGCCTCAGTGTCAATATTTGACGACTCATGCATAATGGTCGCCTTACCGCGCACCATGACTTAATCCACCTTTCTAATTATTGTACTCACGACCACTACTACCGTGGTAGTTGGCCCTTACCATGTTGCCCATTGATGGTGCAACCTCTTATTCACTTATTCTAATGTCTTACCTTATACTCAATCTCTTCTTGGTGTAAACACACTGGGAGTTCTTTCATTCGGTATAGGCGGTTGTCGTACCGTGTTGTAAAATAGTTGACTCTTGTTATGAAGATGTTCTGCTCCAATCTCAGATTCGTAAGTAGGCTAATTTCTTTCGCTTTCTTTCACCCTTAGTGATGTTATCTACCATGTAGTTTAACTGGTTACTGAAGAAGTCATCCACTGAATCACAAGCTCTTCTGAGCATGATTAATTGACGTGCCATAATGTGCAGTCACAATGTTTATCTCTGACCATTACTAATTCTTACATCCTGGGGTGTTGAATATGAGGTCTATTTCTGCAACCTTCCTTATTACTCAAGTGTATCTAATATGTTCTAAAGTAATCTCAAGTTTACAGTTTCCATTCTCTAACAAAAGCGTATTGCATCTCTAATAAGTGAAAGCTTTTTGAGGGGTTTCATTCCCACTCATGGCCTCACAACAAGGAGAGGTATCTCCACCCTAAAAGGCATGGTTCGTTCTCCGCTCCTGTCCTTAGCATTATTTCAATATTCTCATTGGTGCTTTTCCCCCGGCAACATTTTCCACAATTTAAGTCGTGGGTTTGGTAATCGTTCATATCTACGAATTGTAGTTCCTTCGTGGCTTAAACAAGCTCTCTTATAACTTATTGCGCCTTGGGCTCTGATGTGGTTATCATCCTTGGCTCGTAGGCTCTTGGTGCTTAATGTCTCAGTTCATTATTTGTACTCTTACTCATCTGTAGGTTATTCCTAAAGGTTTTCGTTTCCTTGAACACTATCTACCGTTAGGTTACATACTAAATGTAGTATTGGGTTCCATGGTAAGTTGCTGCATCCTGCTTCCTGCTATGGAAGTTTATTCGGGTATTCTGAGGTTACTCAGTGTCTTCGACAATCCTGTCGCTTTATTAGACTTATGTCTTTTTAGCATATAAGGACAAGTTGGTATTAGGCTTTTGCCTTACGGTGTCCAAGTTGGATATCATCCAGTCATCTTATACTTCCATCTCAACGCTTCGTTCAACTTCCGTTGACTATGCCACCCGTTGATGATCAATCATACTTGGGTGTTAATGAGTTAAACAAACAGTATCAGCTGTCATTCATCAATTATTTGGCTCGACTATACCCGCTCTGTGTGGGTAGTCCTCTGAGCTTCCCTCTGTCGGGATTGTACATTTTTAATCCTTAGTAGGTTATAGCTTATGTTCATTTCTTTTACCCTTATTTCTGGGTTTCCAACATCTTCATTGAAGAATGTTGTTATTGGTACTCTTAGTGGTCACTCTGGGAGTCTTATCCCGTTTTCGTTGTAAGTCGTTGCTTCAACAGTCTCAATAGTATCTTATGATACATCCCTTGTATATTATTGCTTATATAATGTTTTTGCTTGCATTACCGAGCGATCTCTTAGGTTTTCCCCTTGGAGTTCGGGATTGTGTTCTTACCGTACTGTCGGTTGTCGTTGTAGTGGGTTATACCGTTGCTAATATTATATGGTTTAGTACTTTGTCTGAGTTCCGCTCCCGGCTGACTGGTGTGTCACCTCATCTCATCATGGTCAGGCCGTCGGGCCTTTCCAAGGTCCTACTTTTCTGTTCTTATGGATTTACAATCCGGTATTAATATATGCTACAACTGTAGCGTTCTCCTATTTCGCCTTGATGGCTTTTCGTGTCGGCTTAATCGTGGTAGCACTTGCTATGCAAGTGCGCCATGCAGGATGGGTTATTGGTACAAGGTACGTTGGTAGCGACACTTCTTTCTAATAGTTCCATATATTGGTAGTCCTCGGGACTCCTTCGATAATATCTTATTTTGGATAACTAACCATCCGGCATTTTCCTCCTTGTTGTTTGACAGTACTGTCATTATCAGGTGTTCCTCTTTCTGAGGGAACCCCTTAATATTTTCTTATGTCTTAATCCTCGCTCCTGTCTCCACATTTTTGTTGTGGTTATTAAGTAATAATTCTCCTTTAGGCACTACATCGTAGTCCTATTTTGGTATACAATTTATATGAGTTCCTATCGTCGTCCACATTATGTTGGCCAGGTTTATAGCCTTCCTCATTGTATGGGGTTTGGAGTTCCCCGTTTCTAACTGGACTTTCCAGTAATCTCAATCCTCATGCTTTGTATTATCCCACTGTTATGCTCACTCGGACCGCTGTCCGGTACTCATGTCTCTTATCATTTCCTTATCCATTGCACGCGTAGTGCTTTCCTTACCATTGTATCACGGGTTATTTCGACTGCGTAGCATGTCGACCCTTGTTGCCGGTAATTTCTGTTCCCTTACTGATAGTATTCCATAGGTAGCGCCTGTTTTCTGTTGCGCTCCATTGAAAATCTCCAAGTTCTCCGTAACTGTTGTGAAACAAGATGTTTCTCGTATTGCTTACTGTTAGCTAACTGCCAGATCGGGTTCCCCCGAGTAAGAGAAGGCTTTCTTCTCTCTGGTGTCTGTTCCACATATTCAGGGTTAGGGATGTGGAGGGCGGGCCTAGGTACTATGGATATCCGGTAAACACCGGGAAGTCCTGACTAACGCACCTCTCACTCTATCACTCAACCCTTAACCCATAACTCAAACTCAACCTCTGTATTCTCCTAAGTTCGGTAATTCTTGTCTTCAGAGCGTAACTACACTCTGATACCACTTTTTGTAACACCCCAACTCAATCCAGATGTGGTCTCGCAACTTAACAGTATATAAATAAACATGTCACAGCGGAATTCTTTACAATCCAGGACCTTGCCACGGTCTGACTACAGAATATACCGAACATTAGTACAACAACCTTAACCAATTACATATCCCTCTTACAACCCCCTCACGTCCTATACATCTTACTAACTCAAATTGCCATACGAGTGTACATGCACAACTCGTAGGCCACACTTAACCCGTAACACTTGTACCCCCTTCTTACTCTCGCGACGGCCGCTTCCTGATGTACCTGTGTAGTAAAAACAGCCCCCAAAGGGGGTCAGCACGAATGCTGGTACGATCCCCTCATGGCCCCCAAGCTAACGTGGCTATGACGACTAATTGTCGATAGCATGGAGGTTGATTAAATGCACAACATAATAGTAAATGCTGTAAACAACAATCCATATATGAACAATCAAAGTTCACACACAATGAACGACTTAAATGCGTTCCCTTAATTAGAGAGTTAGTTATTTAACTCCTTAAGTTATGTTTCCTCTTAGTCTTAGTCCATCCTTATCTCACCTCAATCTTAATCTTATCTTAATCTTAGGAACAACCATCCTTTAATAAGGAGTGGATGTAGCTTATCTTAATCTTAATAACACAAACCATCCTTTAAAGAGGAATGGTTGCAACTCATCTTAACCTTACCTTAATCTTAAACTTAACAATACAAACCATCCTTTAATAAGGAATGGTTGCAACTTATCTTAACCTTACCTTAGCCTTAATCTTAACTTAATCTCAATATACAAACCGTTCCTGGAAGGGAATGGTTGTAGCTTAATTCGAACCTGGGATTTAGGTGATCCCACCGCACCATCTTAATGCCACCTACTCTGGACGGGAGTCCAGCGCAGCTGAGCCGGCAACCGGCCCTAGGCTACAAGTCCGAAGACAAGTCCTTAATCGAGGTCGAATCTGCTATAGATAACGACCCCCTTTCCTTAGCATGCATGACCAGAGATCGGTCCCGGGTTTCCTCACTCAAGTTCCAGTTAGTAGTAATCTCAAGACCCTGTTTGTTGGTTAACCTCTTTCGGTTCATATCGTCCCTTATTAGGGGCGTTCCTTAGTCTCACTCAATTCCTTACTAAACATTGGTTATTAAGTTCTCACGGTATGTTGTGTTAGTTTTCAAACATCACACAACAATACAACAAATATAATATATTCCGGTTGCATGCTTTATCTTGTTTAGTGAGCACACAAGCACACAAGGGACACCTCGTTAGCAAGCAGGTCACAAGAGAACTGTACCGTTCACCGTGGTTCGTTCGGTTACTTATTCTCCTCCGGAGTCCAACTTCTCAACCCTAAGACATTCACCGAATTGGGCGGTTAATTACTTTCAATTAACCTAGCCTAATTAATCAATAATGACTTCCCGCTTAGTACCACCAAGTCCTTGTAGTTTAACCTTAACCACTAATGTTACTCATTTCCTCATTTTATCTCACACTTGTTCATACCTCCAAAGGCCTTAGAACCCTACTAAACAACTCTTAACAACCTTATAATAACATTACTTAATATTTCTCATCATTTCCCAACCTTAAACAATGTTTTTGGTCAATACAGCACCTTGTCCGAACTTGTGTCCGGACTTCCCAAGTTCGGACACTGTTCGAGACTCTAAGGGTGCAGATTGCCGAATGTCCGAACATACGTCCGGACTTCCCAAGTTCGGACGCTGTTCGAGGCCAAACCAGAAAATAGAGATAGGTGTGTTCGAACTTCTATGTTCAGACGGGTAGTTCGGACGCCAGTCGAAGATCAGAAGACTTACGCGCTCCGGGCATGTCCGAACGTCCAAGTTCGGACGTTAGTTCGGACGTGCCCTAACACCCATTTTCCTTATCTTTAAACTCTTACTCAACTCTTACCAAAATCCCTAACACCTATTATGTTTTATCCTTAGGTTTCTAAATGGCATCTCATGCCTATGTAACCATCATACCAAGGTGTTTCTCTTCATCACCTTAACATCATCTCCCAAGCATCCTTATGCATATCCATTTGCTTTACTCAAACTTCTCAAAGCTATATGTAATCTAGCACACGCTTACATCTTCACAAGTCATTATACCTTATTTTTCCTTCAAACTTGTACAAGCTTCCTAGCTTCCTTAACCATGGTTTTGGTGCCTTAAATTCACCATTGTAACCCTTAGTCCCTCTAGACATCCCTAGGTCTTCCTAGTACTCAAGAACTCCATAGCTTATTCATTCTCACCAAAACAACACTTAATGTTTCCTAGAACATCCTTAGTCATAAAATCTCCTTAGAACACCTTAAACACTACCCTTCATTTACCTTGACCAAGCAACACCCTCCTTAGACTTTTCCACCTCTTTTGTTCAACTTACTCACCATTCTCATGATCATACACTCTTATAACTCCCTAGCCATTTCCTTTGACGACTTACAACAACCTTTTTCCTACAGTTTTACTTCTATCTCCCAAACCACTCATCACCTTCTAAACTGAACCCTTACTAGTCCTTTACTAGTTTCACCACCACCTGCACAAGCTTCTCATAACTCTCCTTGTTTACTCTCTAGTTCACACCCAAATCATCTTAAAGCATTATACACCATTCCCTCTAGATTTTTGCTCAAGTCTTAACCTTCCTCATACCATGTCTTTGGTGTGTTCAATGCACCCATCTAAACTCTAATTTCCTCATAGACCATCCTAGGTCATTCTAAACCTCAAGAACTCCTTAGTTAACTCATTTCCACCCAATTTTCTTTTCATGCTCCCTAGTAAACCCTAGGGCATATTAACTCACCACTACCACCTAAACACTTATTTTCTACTCAAATTTCGCCATAGCTCCTCTAGTATATCCTCATGCCCAAATGCTTTGTTTTTCTCACACAATAATCTCTCACACACCAAATCCTTTCTCATCTTATTTTCTCACCCAAATCAACTTATTCACATCATACTCAATATATTGCAATAATCTTAAATTGCATAGCACTAAGGCTCTTAAATGACATGGCTCTTAGGCCCTTAAATGACTTAAACTTAAAACTGAATTTCCCACATATAAAAGCTTTCAACCTGCAAATACACCCATCAATCTCATAGTAGTTATAATGCTCTTAAAATCCATCTTAAACTTATGTTACTAACTCATTCCCATTGGCTCCTTAGTCACAAGTTCACAAGCTTACTTAAGTTCTTTTTCTTAGGTTATATAACCCAATACACAATGTAAGCTCTAAGCCACATTGGTATCCACCTAAACTCATCCCTTAAAACTTAAACCACCATTAGGTAAGCATTTTACCTTGTTTTCTCAAGCTTATCTTAACTTCCTCCTTAGACCTTCTTCTTGGATGAATATCGGCCACCACTTAAACTTCCCTTGCCAATGTTCTAATCAATATTCAATGACTCATATGAGCACTAAACAATACACTAACCTCAAGGAATGAAAACCTAGGTTAGAAATGTGTTCTAAGGCATAAAGTGGATGATTACCTTTGAAGTCTCAAGATAGACTTTGGCATTGAATGAAATAGGACCTCCACTAGTCCTTGGTGAATAAATCAAGCTAGAACAAGGCATAAAAACAAGGCCCCATGAGAAGGAATTTTTGGCCATATAAGGAAGATGATGGAAACTTGGTTTTTCTTACATTTCCTTTACCTTAAGAGAATGGAGAAGCTAATGAGCTCTTCAAACTTGATTTTCCCCCATCAATGGAGATTTCCCATGGCTCCAAAATGAATCTTTTCCAATTTTGTAAAGATAGAAAGCTAGAGCTTGAGCTAACTAAGAGATATATGTGTTTAGTTTTTGATTTGGAGCTAAATGAACAC
This sequence comes from Limonium bicolor, assembly GCA_023374045.1. NCBI lineage: Eukaryota > Viridiplantae > Streptophyta > Magnoliopsida > Caryophyllales > Plumbaginaceae > Limonium > Limonium bicolor. The sequence continues at coordinate 165,687,068 of CM041776.1, read as the reverse complement.
TTGGTGAGCAATTGAAGGTGGAGCACCCATGGATGGAGCTCTCTCGGTTTGGAGCAAAAGAAGAGAAGAAGAAATCGTGGAAGGAGGAGGAATGAAGAGAGAGAAGAAGAAAGGTAGCTTTAATGAAGATATTTTGCTTTTTAAAGCAAATAGTAACTTCTTACTTTATCCTCTTCTTTATAACATTATTTGACTACTCATGGTGACTCATCCTCCCTTAGAAAACCGGCCCCCTATTAATTAAGGCAAGTCATGGTCTTGTTTGACCAACTAATTAGCTTATATTGATTAAAACTTAAACTAGTCACTATTTGGCACTATTCACTAATTAGTGCACATATTTTCTGAAATTTTTGATTTTCCATTGATTTAGGCTTCCTAATGTGATACTAATTAGTACACATGTTGATTAAAGAGTAATGATGGACATTTAGCCACTCAAAACTCAATTCTAAGACAATTTCTCAAAAATGTGCTTTAAGACTTCTTAAAGCACATTTTGCGTTTTAACTTGTTTTCAAGCTTGGTTTTCTTTGCTAATTGATTTAAAATGTCCATTAGCATATTACTAAAGTCTTATAATGGTATTTGGGTGCTACTCAAAGTCACTCCAAGCTTAGAGCACGTTTTTGCCCTGATTGCCCTTAAGGCACTTTCTTGTGTTTTCCTTGGTTTAAATTGTCTACCAATCTTTCTAAGGCATATTTTAGCCTTTATACATCATGATTTGATGTTTACTTAGCATACTTAGGTTTGGGGTATTTCATGTGTGTATATTGGTGGCCGGTTTTGGTTAGTTAAATCAGCCTCCCCCTCTCTATTAGATAAATGACAAAGAAAAGAAGAGTTGAAAAGTCAAAAAAGGGAAATAGTATAAACCCACTTAATCTCTCTCTACCCTTCATTCTTTTCACTCACGTTTTTCCCTCTTCCCACCTGAGCTCTCTTCTTCTTCTCTCTGGCTATCAATGGCGATTTTCCAAGCTCCCCACCAGCTCCTCTTATCCTCTCTTGTTCAAGGCACAAATCAACTCCAAACTCCACAAAAATTATACCGTTGAGTTCCTCTCATCTCAAGGAACATTCTCCACCTTTCAAAATCCAGAAATCTCCAACTTGGCCACCATGGATGTAGCCTTAATTGAAGAAGGAAGGTGCCCATCTTGATCTAGAACAACACCCTTGTTGTTTAAGGTAAGAAATAAGTTCAAAAATCTCCATTTTCTAGCCTTCCTTTGATTTTCAAAAATCCCAACGTTGAGCTCCCTCTTCATCTATGTACCAGCCGGTTTTTGGTCTTCACAAGGGTTGGAGTTTTGCAAATTTAGTGCTCAAGACTTCAACTAGAAGGTATAAGGTAATATTCCTCTTTAAAGCTCCAAGAATTCTCTTCAAAATCTAGGTTAAATTAAGAGTTGTGTATTGAGTAGTGTGTTGTTCTTGGGCTGGCCAACTTGAGCTGTTTGACCGATTGAGAAACAAGAAATAAAGAGAGAAAGATGAAGTAAGGAAGGAGAAATAAAGGAAGAGTAATCAAGGAAAAGCTTAAGGTAATTAGATTACCTTTGAACAGATTGTTATATTGTCTTGTAGTAGTCAATCTACCTTGTTTTAAGAGCTGAGTATGTTGTTGGGATTGGGATTAATAAATGAGATTAATTTTAGTGTGATTGAGTGTTGATGAAAGGCCTTGAGGCCAAGTGAATTAATCTGCTAATGAGTGGTGAAATGAGTGTTGGAATTATGTGTTGTAATGTCTAAATAAACAGGGATGTTGAACAGATTTTGAAAGAGCAAAACAGTGTGGAGAGAATGCTTAGAAATGCAGGGGAGTGATGTCAAAATTTGTTTAGGAACTAATGGTAATTGTGAGAGAACCATCTAGGAGTAACTAGGTACATTTGAGGTGAAATTGAGAGGTTAATCACTTGGAGACTTAATAAGAAAGAGTGTTGCGTTTGGAATGGAGAATAATGCAAATAGAATACTAGTAAGGCATTTGTGTAAACCATTGAGCAAGGGAGGTGGTAGAGCAAATATGTCACATAGAAGAACTTAGAAAGCAAAGGTGTGGGAATCTAAGGGAGAAAATGGTGTAATTGAACTAAGAATTGGACCAATTATTCGAAGAGGTTTGAGGTATGTTTTAAGGTGATTAAACATGTAGAAACTTGTGAAAAGATTAGGGAATGATTAGGTGAAATACCCCAAACCTAAGTATGCTATTTAAATGATAAACTATGGTATTATAAGACCAATAAGTGCCTTAGAAATGTTAGTAAGCAATTTAAACCATAGTAAACACAATAAAATACTATTAAGACAATTTGAGCAAAAATATGCTCTAAGCTTGGGATAACCTTGGTTAAGACTCAAAGAGCTTACCAAGACTTTATTAACATGCTAATGGACATGTTAAACCAATTACTAAGAAAAACCAAGCTCAAAACAAGTTAAAACACAAATTGTGCTTTAAGAAGTCTTAAAGCACATTTTTGAAAAATTGTCTTGGAAATGGGTTTTGAGTGGCTAAATGCCCATCATTACACCTTAATCAATATGTGTACTACTTAGTGTCACATTAGGAAGTCTAAATCAATGGGAAATCAAAAATTTCACAAATATGTGCACTAATTTGTGAATAGTGCTAGTTTAGGCTTAAGTCAACTTAGCTTAATTAAATGGTCAACAAAAGCCATAAAATATCCCATGTAATGGAGGGGGCCGGTTTTTAAGGTGGGGAGTCATCACACTTGCTAGCCAATTAGAAAGAAGAGGAAGAAATAAAGTAAAGACTATTTACCTTTATTAACTTAATATCTTACAAACACCTTCTTTCTTCACCTTCCTTCATTCCCTCTTATTCCCACCGTCTTCTTTATCCATCCTCCCAAGCTCCAACCGGTTTTGCTACAGCACCTCTTCATTCTCCAACTTCTTTTCCTTGTAACTTCTAGCTCCATGCTCCAAATTTAATTCCAAGACCACCTTTGTCTTAGTTAGACCAAGCTCTACATTCCTATCTTTTCAAATCTTCAAGAGCTCAAATTAGGTGCCATGGAGAATCTCCATTGAAGGAGGAAAAACTCATCTTTTTACACCTTGTTGATCTCCTTTGCTTCAAGGTAAGAAAAGCCAAAGAAAATTCACTTTTCCTCTCATTTTTATATATGGCCGAAAATCACCTCTTGATGGTGCCTTGTTTTTCTCTTTTAGTAGCTTGATTAAATCTTCAAGGGACTAGGAGGAGTCCTATCTTGCTTCTTAATCAAGTTCTCTTTCAATTCCAATGTAAATATCAATTCTAGTGTTTAAAACACTTATATTAATCTAGGGTTTGTTCATGAGTTTAAGTTTAATGCTTAATGCTCATTACCCTTATTTATGTATTGATTAAAAGGTTGACAAGTGAACAAGTCCTTGCCGATTTTCAATCAAAAGAAAGCAAGAAAGAAATCTTGAAGAGGAAGAGGTAAATAACCTATCCTAATGTAGTTTTGTGTCTTATGAAATTGAGCTTAAATTGCTTAATAAACAACCTAAAGAGCTAATGGGAAATGAGTTAGTAAAATTCCACAAGGTGGACTATAAGGACATGGGAGCATTGTTGTGTGTATTTGCAGGTTGCAGGCATTTACATGTGGAAATTTAGTGTTTAAGGTTATTGCAATCTAAGGGCCTAAGTGTCAAGCAATCTAAGTTTATGCACTATATTGTGATGTAGTATAGTGTAAGGTGTAGTTGTGTGTAAAGAACATTCCTTGTGAGGATGAATGTCTTTGATTGTTTAAAGGTGAAAAAACTATGTGTTTTGGTGTAAGGATTTGCTAGTGAAGCCATGTCAAATTTTAGTGGAGAAACCAAGACTTTTAGGTATTTTAAGGTGATTTTATAACCTACCTAGGGAGTGCTAGGAGTCATGAGGGGCTATATTGGTGAAAGAGAGTGAATTAAGGTGTTCTTGAGTGTTAAAATGATTTAGGAACTGTCTTGGAGGATTTAGAGTTCAAATGAGTGATTTAGATACACCAAAGTCATGGTGGGAGTGTGGTTAAGTCTTGTGCAAATTTTGGTAAACAAGAGAGGTATAATGCCTTGTGAAGGATTAAGTATGAACTTGTGGAAAAATCTTAAGGAGTTTGTGTAAAGGAGATGATGATGATGCAAAATAATGCTTAGGAATGGTTATCATGTTGTAGAGAAATACTTTGGTTAGTGGATATAGTAGGCATAGTTTACCACTTAGAAACCTAAGGAAAATGTTATAAGTGTTAGGAAATGTTTGTAAGAAAATTGAGTAAGTATCTAAAGGTTTTAGAAGTGAGTTGATCAAAGAACTTAGATGGAGGCTTGATCATGAGTTAAAAGGGATGTAGGAGTGCCTAAATGATGTTTGGAAGCTTGAGGAGAAGTTTGGAGTAAGTTAGACAAATTTTGGGAAGGTTCTGCAGTCGACCGACCCAGGGGACCGACCCTGGCTGGGTCAGTTGGACTATAACTAGCTAGCTGAGAAAGTTTCTGGAATGGACCGACCTAGAGGGTTTTGGGTCAGTCGGGCAAAAGTCAGTGAACCAGAATGTTTCTAGAATGGACCGACCAAGAGGGTTGGGTCGGTCGGTGTCGGTCGGCCCATACTTATAAAAAAAGAAAAAAAAAAAAAGAAAAGAAAATGTGGCTTAAGTAGTAAGCCCTAGTGGATATAATGAGGATAAATAAGTGTAAGTTAAAGTGTGAAAATTTGTCATGTAATCATGTAAAACACTTAGTAAACCGGAAGTTAAATAAGGTAATTAACCGACGTTATTAATTACGTATAAGAGTTGCATTCGGTGGAACTCGAACGCAGCAGGGACCAAGATATGGTTTTCTTGAAGTCTGTTTGCTACCGGTTTACACCGGCTTGTGTGTTTGTTTGTTTTCTGAATGTTTATGACCTTGAAAGACTTAAATCATGAAACTAGTTTACAGTCATTGTTGTTATTGTGGCATGTGCTCTGATACCGTTAACCTCGAATACGTGCTAACCCGTTAGTTAACCAAATCTAGGATTATGTAAGAGAACGGTATACGGTTTTAACGTTTCAACTACGGAAATGTTCTAACTACGGCTATCCGTGTGTTAGTTGTGGTTTGTGTTGTTTAACCCATGTCTCATCTCCCTTGTATGCCTAACTGGGCGTAAACACTTATGGTGTGATTTGATGTGTTAAGTTCCAACAATGGAACTACTAACAAGAGTGTAACCGAGGGGTGAGGAATCCGGTAGTTCCGGTCGCACATGTATGTACGGGAGTCGATATCTGAATCAAATTCGACCCTCTTTATGGTATGATTGTTTTTCCTTCTTGGATTACAATCACTCGCAAGCCTAATCAATGGCTTAGCTACCTGACTGTTGATCGGGCTAGGGGGATTATATGTACGGTGTGTTTGGATCACTACATCCAACACATCTTTGGGTTAAGTTAAGCGTTCGATAAACAGAACGGTAACAAGTTATGTAACAAGCTTAATATGAGATTGAGTTCATTCTCTAGGCTTATCAAGTTTGGCTAACTAATGTTGGGTTCGTTTCCTAAAGTGAATCGGTCCTACTGTGTTGTGTGTTGTTGTTACTATGCAATGATTATTGCTATGTTTATGTATGTTGTATGCTAAATTAATGTCATGTTATCATGACAATTAGTTGCGTGTATCCCGGTAGCCGACGGGCTGCACGTTAATCATACCAGCCAAGGTTGCTGAGCCCCTTTAGGGCACCATATTTCATTTTGCAGGATGAGGATCGAAGAAGCGGAGTGGCTTTGGTTCCTTAGTGAAATGAGTACATTTGTCATTTTGGATATTGGACCCGGGGTGCGCCTGTGCTCCCGTGGTATATATTTTGGTGGCATCTAAACTAGTATGACGGTTTGTACATATATTTACACTCGATATCGTTAGTTTGTGCTAACTAAGAAATTGTAGGGGAAAAGAATGTACAAAAGAATAAATAAAATAAACTAAACCTACAACTCTACTACGGGTAGCAAAATAAAACCCGGTCGGAGTATAGTGTAAATATATTACGACCGAGAGTATCGAACCCAAGACTTATAGAAATTAGTCCTAAGCCGGTAATAAATTATTCTAAGACAAGGGGGGAAAAGTAAATGTGATCCTAAACTAAATAACTAAATAAACTAACCTTGATTTGGGAAGACATCAATGCAAGAGTAACGTATGAGCAATAATCAAGGGTGGCAAGTCTCAAGGAGAATTTAGTCTCGCAAAATGAATGTGCCGGTTTCCTGCCGGACCTCCACTATCCGGCATACTCAAGACCTTGAATGTGCCGGACATCTTCCATCCGGCACTACATCCGGCACCGTTCATTTCATAAATAACACTTCCATAATCGGTTCTGACTAAAGGAACTCATTATCCATCCTTGCATCGTGCATAGCTAATGCCGCGAATACAACCAGAATAATGGGAAATAAGAGATTAACCCTAAACCTTAGGTCTTGCTCTCGCTAAGGCGCAGAAGACAACGTTAAAGATTACCAAATTCCTAATCTATCCTATTCTTGTCTTGTGAACATTAAAAAGGACTTAGAGATAAGAGAATGAATAGCTAATTAATTCTACTTGTAAGAAGATTAGAACTCGGGTTAAGAAACTTGAAAATTCCATAAATGGTCATAAGAGTTTTACAAGGAAATCTTCCCTAACCAAAAATCTAACAAAGAATTCTACATCACCATCCACACAACTACAAGAAGAGAATACAAAGGGGGAGAAGGAGATGTTCATAGCCTTAACCCGACAAGGTCTTCTTCTTCTCTTGCGTGGATGGATCCGTAGACTTCATTGGACACCAACAATGGAGTGGAGTGGAAACAGAGACGTGAATGGACGGTATAATGATGTTGAAGTGTAGCAAATGATGTAGACTCTCGGCCTATTTATAGGGCTTCAATATGTCTCTTGCCGGGCGTCGTGTCGGATCATCAGTAGCCGGCACACGTGGTAAATGTGCCCAACTGTTAACGGTCAAAACCGCCAATTCCGCGCGAAAGAGTGTATATGCCGGACAGAAGACATCCGGCTTCACACCCGGCAGTGGTTGGAAATCACATGGAACACATGTGTTGTCGTATGGTCAACCGAAGTGACTTTATACTTATTATGTCAGATAGAATTTACCCGGCATCGCATCCGGCAAAGCTCTTTTTCCGTCCTACGTGATTGCCGTTCAGGATATACCCGGCCTTAAGTCCGACATCAGTGGACTTTTGGCTAGAAATTTGTTCCTTGTACACAAAACACATAAGACTGAACTAATAATATACTTTAATACATAATATAGCACAAATAACATATATATAACCTTATTCACACAAATATAATCCTAAATCTAGTGCATAAAATATGATAAGTCTGCGGCTTATCAGTTTGTAATTATGTGGATGTGGTAACTAATGCTCGGGAGTCTGTGTCCATCAGACCGATACAATTATACGTATTCAACCTTGTTAGCCACGTGGGTGGCTAACGGGGTGTAACACCGACCCGTTTTAGTTAATGTTTAAGTTACGAATTTTCGCTGCAGTTACTGTTTATTGTTAAGTTTTCAGTTGGGGTGTTACATTAGGGGTGGATTAAGAATGGATTAGGGGCTGGAAATTGAAGTTTTAGCAGCTTTTTATCAGGGTCCGGGACTTAGAGGCCGGACTAAGTCCCGGACCAAGCATAAAAACACCCCGAAAGTTGAGAAATGAAGTGGTCCGGAACTAGGGACCCGGACAAGTCCCGGACCAGAGGAAAAATCCACCCGAGAGTACGTTCAGGCATTGGTCCGGGACTAGGGACCCGGACCATGTCCCGGACCAAGTGAAAAATTCAACCGTGAGTGTTTTTAAGCCTTCTAAAGGTGAGGGATTGAATGGTAATGGTTTTAGATGATGTTTAGGCCTTGTTTGGTGACATGTAAAGGTCCTAAGAAGTGTAAGCAAGTGCTAGAAGTGAGTGAGAAGTAAGAACTTAAGTTAACAAGAGTAAAACCGAGATAACAGGATAACGGGGTAAGTACGGGAGTAGTAATTATTTACCTACCGTATGAGCTTGGTATTAATAGTATTGTTTGAAACATTATCAGAGGATCGTTGGTGAACCGAGCAATGTGAGGTGACACGGTAAAAGTTAAACCATGGTGTAAGGTATAATTTTCTCATGCCCTGTATGCTAACTGTGTTACACTGATTTGTGTGCTATGTGTTTGTGTGCTGGCTTAATCAAGACTAAAGCATGAAAATGATCCATTGTTTGATTATGTATCTTGATGTATGTTGTGTGTACTAACCAACCTTGGATTATTGTGTGGTATAACTTAGAGTATAGACTGACTCCTAGTTGAGTACCGTTTGGTTAGTGACTCGTAGAATGAGTCGTTTTGCAATTTAACGAAATGTGCAAACACACGAAACCTATCGAACCAAGAATGATAATGCAAACATACGAACTCACTTGAATGTGAGGAAGTTGTACGGGTTAAGTAAACACCCGATAACGGTTAAAAACCAAATTGAAACAATCCACGAAATAAATAAAAGTGGAAATATAATGAACCTCAATTTAGAGGTTGATGAAAGTTCAAAGAGAGGAACTCTTGAGAGAAGTAAAAATTTTACAAGGGACCGACAACCTCCCTCTAAAAGACGGTCGACCTCCTATATGAGGATTCGATCCGGTATGAGAAAATTACCAAAAATACAAGTATTCGAAATGTTGGGGCAACCCTTAAACCTAAGAGTACCCGAACTTAAGAAGAATTGTCTAAGTCATCAGAAACATCAAGAGTGATGCTTCTAGACTAATATACAATTATATTATAACTCTGAGAGAGGAGTATTGGGAATGTGAGAAGTTCGAGAGAGATTCGGACCTATGTGAAAGAAGTAGGAACTAAGAGAGAGTTCCGATAGCTAGTTGAACATTCCCACCTTGCTAGACCCAGAGTAGGGTCGAAACCGGGGAAGTAAGACTAGGCTTGAAAGCCTGATGGTGAGTCTTGAGAATGACTCTGCCCGGAGGCCATGTGTTTGGCTTAAGAAGTCCTTAAGAGAAAAGGATTGAGAAAGTAAGAATGAGACTTGTAGTGTCTCAAGAAACTAAGAGAACAAGTGAGTATCCCGAGAGGATGGGAAGACAATGAACAAGTAACCAAGGCATAGTGAGGTAGAACCCTCAAGACCAAAGAGTAAGTTGATGCAACTAACAACCTCGTTATGTTAGTTAGGGATTGTATTCCATGGTTAAATGTTGAATCCTTGTGTAGTGTACATATATAATGTATTGCTATGTTGCATGTTGATTGAATTAAAAATGAATCTCATGCTCTTAACCAAGTAGTCAGCGTACCCCGTTAGCACGCGGGGTATGAGAATTTCATGCCAGCAATATGCTGAGCCCCTAGGGGCACCATTTTTATTTTCAGGTACACCGAAGATGATACCGTTCGAGAGTAGGACGGGGACGGTGGTTATCATGGGTAGTTAGATCTTAATTTATTCATGTATTTGAATGAGGTGTAAGACCGAAAGTGTTATCCGCATCCGTATGTTGTAGACTCGGTATAGTAAAGAACTGAGCTGAGAATTGTATTACGTGACTTGTTTATAATTGGATAAGTATTGTATTTGTGTTGAGTACTCGGTCATTCCGGTCCATCAGTCCGTTATTGTATTTGAGTTAGGCCTGGTTAGCCATGTGGGTGGCTAACGGCATTGTACCACCTACCGTTGTATTTAGAATTCCGTTGCGAGTTTAATGGTAAGTGTGACAGTTTAAGAGGTAATGAAGAGATGAGCGGTTGGGGTGTTACAATGGGTGAGACTGTCGTTGAGAAGGCTAGAAGATCTCAAGTCTGTGCTCTTGATCTGAGTTCCTTTGGATATGTCTGATATGATATTCTCAATGGATGATTTTTGTACAAAGCACGAGATTGATGAATGGTTGATGGTGATAGGGGATCCTCAACATCATTGTTTCCTTCATTGACCTGTTGTTGACCTATCACTGACCTGTCGGGCAAGTTTTCTTCAATTGGTGATTCATCTTTGGGATTATCTGTGAGATTCTGATCAACTAGATCAAATCCAAGTTCTTCATCTCTATCAGATTTCCTGATCTTAAGTATGTCAGCCTCATCAAAGACAACGTGCACACTTTCTTCCACCTTTAGTGTCCTTTTGTTGTATACCTTGTATGCCCGGCTTCTTTCAGCATATCCAAGGAAGATTGCCACATCACTTCTGGCATCAAACTTTCCAAGGGGACCCTTTTCATTGTTGTGGACATAACATTTGCAACCGAAGGTCCTGAAGTGACTTATGTTTAGTTTTCTTCCCTTGATTAACTCATAGGGAGTTTTGTTGAGGATAGGTCGTATGAGCGATCTATTTGTGATGTAGCATGCAGTTGCCACTGCTTCTGCCCAGAAGACCTGAGGGAGATTGCTCCCCAATAGCATGGCCCTAGCTACCTCTTGTAGTGTTCTGTTCTTTCGCTCAACTATCCCATTCTGTTGGGGAATTCTTGGTGCTAAATATGTGTGACTAATCCCATGTTGTTTACACATATCCATGAATTGTTGATTCTCAAACTCTGACCGATGATCAGACCAAAGAGTTTGATCTTGAGGTTGAGTTATACTTGGACTTTTCCTGCAAAGGCTTGAAATTTCTCAAAGACTTCATCTTTGGAAGCAATAAGAGTGTCCAAGTGAACCGTGAGTAATCATCAACAATTACAACACATACCAATTTCCTCCAAAACTTTTGATTCTCATGGGTCCACATAAGTCCATGTGAAGTAATTCAAGTGGCTTGGATGTACTAACTAAGTTCTTTGACCTAAAAGAAATCTTAGTTTGTTTGCTTCTAACACAAGTATCACAAGGATTGGTCTCAGATTTCTTGATCTCAGGAAGATCTTTTAACCAACTGTTTCTTGACAAGTTTCTTTAACAAGGAAGTGCTAACATGCCTTAGTCTTTTGTACCATAGTGTAGAGTCATCTATTGAAGCAGTCAAGCATGGAAGATTAGGACTGTCAATATCCTCCAAACTAGTTACATAAACATTTTTCCACCTTTTCCCTTTAACAACTCTTTGCCATTGTTCTTACTTACTATACTACAATGTGTAGGATAGAAGTGAACTGAATTGCCTTTATCATAAATTTAAGAAACACTAAGCAAGTTGAATTTTAAACCATGAACTAGATTTACACTATCTATGACATAATCAGATGTAATACCAACCTTACCTACACCGATGATTTTTCCTTCTTGTTGTCGCCAAAGGAGACGGTTCCTGGCTCCCTAGTTCGAGTGAGCAGAACTTCTTTTTGTCTCCTGTCATGTGTTTAGAGCACCCATTGTCGATGTACCTAGGGGTCCATTCTCACTCCATTCTTATGTTCTTCTTCTTCTTCTTTTGATTCTAAGACATCATTGTCTTGTGCCATCAAGAACACTTCTTCAAGGCATAGGTGAGCCTTCTCATCTTCTGAGATGTCGCTGTCTGAGGTTTGATTGTCATCGCTTCGTTCAGAATCTCCTCATGCGGAAACAAAGGCTTCCTTTTTTGGTCCTTTGTTGAATGATCGTCGGGCAGGCCTCTTGACCCTGTCGTTGACCTCTCGGCATCGTTGAGGGCAGTCTTTGATATGATGTCCGTGTTTTGAACACCCAAAACACTTGTCATTGTTTTTCTTTTGATCATCCGTCTCCTTGGACTCCTTGCCTTTCCTCATTTTATTTCTTATGAACTTTCGAACGTACCTCTTAGCATAGAGGACCATTTCATCATTGTCGTCTCCTGACTCGGATCTTTCATTTTCAGCTACTTGAAGGGCTATAACTTTCCCTCTATCTCTAGATGAACTTTCTGAATTCCTATGTTGAAGTTTTAACTCGAAAGCCATTAGAGATCCTAGTGTCTGCCAGAGACATCTTGGAGAGATCATGCACTTCTTGCATGGCATTGACTTTGCTGTCAAAGGAGGCAGGAAGAGGTCTGAGGAACTTCCGAATTTGATCCTCGTTAGAGATAGTTCTTCCAAGCACCAACATTTCGTTGATCGGCTTAGTGAACCTTGTATGCATTTCAGAAATGCTCTCCTTTTCTTCCTTCTTGAATAGCTCCCAATGAGTGAGTAGCAACTCAATGCGAGTCTTTTTTATCTCATCATTCCCTTCATAAGTGACCTAAAGAGTTTTCCAAATCTCTTGGGCTGTTTTAGCTGAAGCAATCTTGGAGTATTGCTCAGGTAGTAGTGCATAGTGAAGTATTCTTACAGCTCGAGCATTGAATACCAGCTTCTTGATTTGATCATCCACCATGCTATCGATAGATATGTCTTGTCCTTGAGTGTTCTGGAAGGTATACTCTCCATGTGTTATCACCTTCCACATTCTTGGATCGTCAGACTTGATATGAAATTCCATCTTATTCTTCCAATGAGTGTAGTTGTCTCCATTGAAAAGTGGTGGTCGATTTGGTGCAGAACCTTCTTCTGCTGCTAGAATGCTTGCATGAGACATCTTGATCGCCTTCTAAAGTAGTTAAATTTCTAGAAGAGACCCGCTCTGATACCAATTGAAACCAGCACGCGCTCCTGATGCATCCCCGACGTGTCGTGGACGTATTGTGGACTCTAATAAAACTTGATTGTTTAGTACTGGAGGCAAGATAAACTTAAACTAGAAAACACATTGCGATTGAGAATTTACACACACGAAATTCACTCAACCTCCCTTGCCCCACACACCGGACTCCCGGGATAGTTTCGACTTTACCCGTAAAGTCGTCAACCCTCTCCTGATTATCGGCCTATGGTTCACCGACCGTTCCCCGACCTGTCGTTCTATCAAATACCCATGTATTGATACTCTAACCCAGTCCTCTCTAGCTCACCAACTCTCTAGCACTTACACACACTCCTAAGTCTGATCCACACTTGTCCAGATTATCTCTTTCTTTTCTCTCGTATAGGTCTACTTACATATGGAATAAATGCAAGTATATATACACAGTTGTAAGGATGTAACTACCGTCCTATTAATCCCTAGACTTCTAGGAGTCGACTACAACTTCGATTATTCATAGAGCAACCACACTAGACTTGCAAAGATTCTTCAACTTGATCTGGAGGCTTGAACCACATGTCGCCTCACAAATGGTCAAGTTGGTGGCAGCCCTCTTGATAGGTCGATCGCCACTTGTGTGCCCCGCTTGCCTGATTATGTCATTTCATTATGCCCACTTCTGAATTCATTACGGCTATGTAATGATGTTCATTTATAGCTTTGTTATCTTGTGCATTAATGAACTTCTCCTTTTTTCGTGAGCTTGTCGTGAACAAGTTGCCTAAGTGGATGTATGTGCTTTATCTGAATGTGTCTATCCCTTGCAGTCTTATGTCTTTGATTTTCATCTTTAAGCATGAGAGATATCTTCGTGCGGTGTCTGACTGGTTGTCTGTGCTAGAAGTTTTCCGAAGCTCTCACAGACAGGTGCCCGACTGGTTGAGCACATGTCGTGGATTGAGCGCGCTTGCAACCTTGCGTGCTAAGCCACTCATGACTTAAGTGCGCTTGCAACCTTGCGTGCTAAGCCACTTATTCATCTGTCTATCTGAATCATGAATCTTGAAAAACGCATTAGATAAACAATACAAGGTTTGCTATCATCAAAACTAAAGGATCTTGTCTTAACAAATACCAAATAGATATTTTAAACAACTTGATGGACATGTAAAATACCAGCAATATATACTAAAACCAGGGAATCAAAAGCTTGAACTGGACGGTGCCTTTCTTGGTGCTGAATGCCCTCTGATCAGCCTTGAGGACTTCTTGCCCATAGCCTTGGAGTGATGAGGTGAAGGGGAGCTGGATGAGGTTTACCCTCTAATCCTTACGGGTCTTCTCCGGCCAGCGTAGATGCCAGACCTCCGCCCTGGTTACAATCGTAAAAAGTAGGTTGAATGGTCTTTTTTCTAGGATGGGGGGGGGGTAATCGAGGTTAAGTGCATCAAGTCGGTTCACCAGTGCAAGATCATAGGTGGAGTTAGATGATTTTGCTGCTCAATTCTAGCCAGAGTCGAGAGCTAGATTAGTTGAAATTGGGCATTCCTCCCTGGAGTACATCCATATTTTAGCCAGGATAGATTTATACCTTCCTTAAAAACTTTTGTACATAGCCATTGGCCAAATGGTGAGTCCCCTAAAACTCTATTCCTTCGGGTGAAAGTACAGTCTCTAGATTGATGCAGGAATGAGCCACAATAGCAATAAACCCGTGGCATATTGTCATATGAAATGGAAAACGACAACATTTTGCCATCGTGAGAGTAAGGGAGAAAGCAAAGGATTGGAAAGGAGAGGTTCAAAAGTACCTAAACCTAAGGAAGTAGTAGTTAGCCGCAGTTGGATCATCCATCGCACCTGTGTATATACCACTCAAGGAAGTCGCTTGCTCGATGAATGCTCTGCTGGACGAGCAACTTGGGATGTCGTAGATGCGAAGCCAACATGGGATCCAGTTAAATTCCTGATTGGCGAGTGAAACTCCAAGTTCAATTCTCTAGATGGCTAGGAGAGACCCATCAATGAGCCAAGGCTCACGTGCATGCATGGTGTGAGAATTTTCATATCCGATTATGAAATAGAGGGGGCAATAATACAGAATCGGAAACCTCCAAATGGACTCTAAAAGCTTGAGATTACTGAGAAGAGAAATTGTGGACTTAGGGTTTTGAGGGCAAAAAGTTTCCTAATAACACAACTTTCGGGGGCAAAGAACGTGGGTTCAAGATTTGGTGTTGCCATGGTCAGGGGATGAGGAGGGGTTAAGGAGGAATTAAGACAGGCAGGACTAAGAGGCGAATGAAGAGTTGGAATGTCTTGATCGATAAAGGAAACTGAGAGATTGAGGATGAAGATAAGTGATGTATATCAGAGGCGGTAGGGTTTTATAAGTGTCACGAGCATGCGGTTTGTCACCACTTGTGATAGGAAAAGGAAAATGTGGGGAGGCCATCGTTACTTCTAGGATGAGTGAGAGGGAAATTATGCCGTGGCTAGAGGATTACGGGATAGATCAAAAAAATCAGGTAAAAGATCCACCATGATTAGGTTGTCTTTCCGAGAATAAGCTAGGTATGGGCCAGAAAGCTAATAGGCGGGGGGGAGGGGGCAATGCTCCTGTCGAGGGAAGAGGGAAAGTTGATGCCTTGACAAGCGTAGGAAGTTGCTTTAATTTCATTTAAGTTGAATACTCTATTGGAGAAGAAGTTACAACGAGTGATGCCATGTGTGTTAAAATTTGATGTGTGGATTTTTGTACTATTATGTCCATTTTATCATTCAATCTATTTATCTTTTCATATTTTAGAACGATTGTGTGATTTCTTAATGATATTTTTTGAGCAAATCATAGATAATAACCCCACTGTAAAATATTTAAGGAGAAGAATAGTCCAACTATACAAAATGAAAATCAAATAATCTGATGGTGAAAGTGCACTTGATAGAGGAAGCATGTAAAAGAATGCCACATGTTGCATGAAAAATATGTGTGATACATCCAGCGTAGACGAAAATATGTTACTTACTGTTTCCTCTTCGACGAGAGGTAGGGCTGTAAAAAAAAGTCTATTGTCATGGTACCATACTGACAACCATTTACACCATACCGTTTAACCAGTTAACTAAACCATTATAATTAGACAATTTAGGTTTATGTAACTGCATGTAATTTTTACACTACGGTTAAAACCGCCAAGATAGGTCTTTTAAAAAAAATGTTGGCACCTATTTCAGCGTTTGTTAATAGGAACCGCCGAAATAGCTGTTACAATTGCATATTTGTTTCACTGCTTGATATTTGATCATCAATGTTGCACTCTTTATTAATACTTTATTGTGTGTGTTTTTCTACTGAAGGAAAATGAGAGACAATACAAACCAAATACCATTAAAAACTTAGCATTACGTGGACTGTTTAAATGTGAAATTCAGCTGTGTTTTCTACGAATGAACCAATTTTATAGACAATGGTTCACATTGGTAATCTTTATTTTGGATGAAAATAGTGAATTTGGTAATATAACCAATGTTAACTGCTAGAATATCTTATCTTAGCATATCAAAGTGCAAAACAAGTGTAGTATGCTTACCAACTCCTCTTATTAATTTCTTATCCTCATTTTTATCTCCTTCAGTATTAAACTAACGTTAATATCAATTCATAAATATACAGTCCAATATATTGTTATGAAATTTAGATTAACATCTAGCTATTCTTATAGAGTCAGAACTCAATTAACATTTTGTTCTTGCTTTTTGTTATTTTACCACCACCATAAAGAAGAAGCCTTTAGTGATGCTATGTTTTTTCGCTGTTGCTTCCAACCTGCTCTCTAGTTGTTCAATCTCTGCGTTTTTTGCTGCAAATTTCTGGTTTGTATTTTTAGATTTTTTTATGCTCTGGGCTGTGTTTTTGCAAATCTAGTTTCTTCATGTCATTTACATTTGATGGTGCAACATTTATTTTGGACATTGGATTTCTGCTCAATAATTACTCCAGGAATTTCACTAATTGCGATGTCCCTGCTTTGGCCTAGCGGTCGTGCTACAACCTCAATCAATTTGGTGTTTTTCGTTACTATCTAGAGGTAAGCGCTAAAATCTAGCCTACACTGTCACTGGTTTGTATATAATTTGTAACTCAATTAAAGTGAATAGTACAACTGCCATCATATGAAAATTACAAAGCAAATAGTGATATATAGTGTACTCAATATATACTTATCCTAATATAAAATGCTACGCCTCATCGCATAACGTGATAAACTTTATCTATGAAATTTGAACTTAGTTTTCTTGAAGCCTACGACCTCTTTTCCCATCTCTCAAAACAATAGGGTCAAACCACAGCTGGCTGAAATGGTGAAATTATTCAAGTTTTACCCCTATTTAATATGAGTATCTTTCCTTAAATCTGCATCAATTTGACCACGGATGCATAATCTTGCTAAATATTTTAACTATGACATCTATGAAGTGACAATTAATTCCAATTAAAGAAGTAAAGTTACTGCCATTCAAGTTAACCATATTGGACATCAAACATCATCCCCCCCCCCCCCGAAAAAGAATGTCGTCCCTGAAATTTGACACACCTTACTGCTCGAAAAAGAAGGGATACTTGGACCACAAGTGCTTATTGAAGCTCTCTGTGAATTGTTCCCACGTCAAAGGGTGAGGGAACTTGTTCTCCATTGACTTCCACCATTCTTTGGCTTAATCCTGGAACATGAAAGTGGTGAAGTCCACCTTCTACTCCCCCTCACATTCCATGACCATCAACGGATCCTCTATAGCAGTAATCTAGTGTCTAACCTCCTGAGGATCACCACTAGACCTGACAAAGGTGACCCGAACCTGAAAAACTGAACCGATCTGAATTCGATTTTAAGCCGAATGATGTGACTCGAAATGTGACCCAAAGATCCGAACCGAACCAAAAAAACCGAATCCAATCACAATATGGTACTACCCGAATCCACCCAAAGTGAATTGACCCGAACCGAATTGACTCGAACCGAATTGACCTAAATACTCTGTTAAATCCTAAATGTACTATAGTTGTTCTAACCATAAAAATCCTGAAACCAGTAACACATAACGGAATTTTAGACATCCAATAAGTGTTCATTGCTCACCAATGATACATACTACCTCCGTCCCGTCATAAGTGTCTTGTTTGCTTTTTGGCACGTTTTTCCACCTCAATATTAAACATATAAGGTAAAATAATTTTATAAAACTAAATTTTGTATTATATAGTTTATCATGTAATGAATCATATGCAAAACTTAAATTTTCAAAATTAATTTATCTTATATGTTAAAATTAAAGTCAAACGACATGTCCAAATAGTAAATAGGACGGTCAAGGTGGGACGGAGGGAGTATAATATTAGACATCTTCTATCTTCAAGTATCTCAAGCCTTGTTGTATTAAAACATTCACAAGTAGTGTTGGGAATGTTCTTATAATGACATCTGGTTTTATAATGCAAACTAATGCGTATAAGTAGTATTTTATAATACTCTATTAAATTTGATTTTAATAAACTTAAAGTTCTTTATGTTTAGGACACGAGACTTGAGAAAGGTTTAAATATTGATGGAGTTTAATTATAAAACCTAAACTTTTTGGTTGAAACATATACTAACCAAGATTGATGTGTATTTGTCTAAAAAATTATGTAAAAATTGAGGAAAATAAATATTCTAAATGGTAAATTATTGCGTATCATTACCATTTTATATTACTCTATACTTTTATAAACTTAGGTTCTTTATGTTTAGGACTTGCAACGGTTTGAATGTTGATGAAGTTTCAATTATAAAATCTATAAACTTTTCAGTTGAAAAATATACTAACCACGATTGATGGGTAAAAATTTCAAAAGTTACACCTTACTGAAATACCAACTTGGGAATAGTTTCAATGTGTATATATCATCACATCACCACTTAGGTTTCTCATTAATATCGAAAAAAATAAATAATACAAAACTTACTACCCCATCCTAGGAGCAAGTGGAGGACACTTGCATGAGGCGCGGGCATGAGACGGTTATGACCGGCCTGTACCCAAGGTCACGGCTGCAAGGTCGTGATACGCGCACTGGAGCACATGCGCGAGGTGATGATGGAATGTCACTGGCGCGCGACACTTACTTGAGGTGACTGGGGCTGGCATAGAACACACACAGGGTGTGACGGGTATGGGACGACGAGAGACAAGGTGTCGGGCGTGGGAGGGTAGACCAGACGTCAAGTGCCAAACATTAACACTAATTCACACAACTTTTTATTTATACTTGGTCGATCTAGTTAATAAATCTATTGTTAAAGTCATGTACACAAATTTTCATCCAATTTGATTATGTTTAACCTATACACAATAACGGTCTTGATCAAGAGTAATAATATATTAAGAGAATTTGAAGATGAATATGAAAATCAGTACAAGTTACAAAGGTTGCTTAAATTTGTACTTAAAAATTAGTGTTTTTCAAACCTAATGCGGATAAGTCACCCGAATTCAACCCATAACCCGAAAAAACCGAATGAACCCGAGGCTAACCCGAACCAAAAGCACCCAAACCCGAAGTCAATCAGACCAAAATCACCGGAATCTAATATAAACTATATTAACATGACCTGATCCGACCCGAACATTAATTTTACAAATTGACCCAACTCGACCCGACCCGAACCGAACCGAACTGAACCCGAACCGAGTGACCTGAATTACCAGGTCTAATCACCACTGCAGTCGAAGGATGAAGGCTTCAAGTTCATGAACTCCTGCAACACCTTGACATCGCTACCACCACTGGCAGCTCCATTCAGTGCCCCACCAACTATCCCCACATTCTGCAGCACCTGAGTCACCTGCTGCACAATATTGGCGACGTCTTCTTGTGAAGCTTCACCCTGAGGGGTCCTAACTTCTCTACGTACTGCGTGGTGATTATCTGAGAAACCAAAGATCCAAAACATTAGCCACAACCAACATGCCAAATGACAGACAATCACTAAAGCGTAGACACAACCTAACACACCCAACAAAAGCAATCATGGCTCTGATACCACTAAATGTAATGATCCCAATATCGGGCTAATATTAAGGCCGAAACTCGGCGCACGCTATACTAATTAGGAGGGCACAAGGCCACTAATGGAGTCCCGAATATGTAATACCCCCTTCCTACATTGGGTTTTGAGTAGTAATGTGAGTAATTTATAATGATACATATGGGTTGACTACAGCAACAAGGTCTTCCACTTTTAAACCAAAGTGATGATTAAGGGCTTAAAGTGGCTAGTTTTCAAGCCCGGATGGCTTGAAAGCTAGGTTGTTGGATAGTTTCCCACACGAGTATTACAAAATGGTATTAGAGTGGACTCGAGACCGTGCCGAGATGAGCTACCTGACACCTACCGAGGAGGTCCATGGGACTTGGATGTTAGGCTTACGACGAGGATGTCGCGTTCTTTAAGTGGGGGTGTATGTAATACCCTCTTCCCACATCGGGCTATGAGTACTAATGTGAGTAATTTATAAGGATACATATGGGTTGACTACAACAACAAGACCTTCCACTTTTAAACCCAAGTGAGGATTAAGGGCTTAAAGTGGTTAGTTTTCAAGCCCGGATGGCTTGAAGGCTAGGCTGTTGGATAGTTGCCCATATGGGGTGTTACAGAATAAACTAAAGGAAATACTTACACTAATTATAAATAGCAAAAGGTTTATAAAGTGCACTAAAACATACGTCATATCCAAAGTAAGGAAAACGCCCGAAGGCTACAAACAATGTCAAAGTGCGTCAAACGCTAGTCAAGTCTCCAAAACAAATGAAGTAGAAGTCTTCACTGGTCAATCTACAAAATGATTAGTAGGAAGGGGTGAGCAACCACAGCTCAATAGGTAGAAAATTTCATCAATGAATCATGCTCAAAACATTGTAAGATACATAATATAGTAGAGTATATATGCATAATGAAACCATTTGACCTTTAAAAAATTAGAAAGTCATATGCCAAAGCTGTCAAACACACATATAACAGAGCAGAAGCCGAAGCCACACTTAGCTGGAAAAATTCAGAGAACTCAAAACAGAGTGGGACATTAGCTCAAACACACACAGAAAGGTCAAAGACCAATAGATTAGGAGATCCTCTATAATAGAGAGCTGGTCTGAAGACCAATGGACTTGTCGGTCCCAGAACAGGGGAGATTGCCCGTATAAAAAACCAAAAGAATGTCCTACGGAGCATGCTACAGGATAGCTCAACCCATCCATCCACAACTCGGAGGCAAATTAACTAAGTCCCAAAACAAAATTACACTTTTAGCGCAGACATGTATGATTACGCGCAAATAACATAGCAAAATAGCTTATATAGTCTTAGGGGATCACAACCCCGCTATCAGAACAGAGGTCAGAAGAATATTTTAGTCAAATTTAGAGGTTTGTCCGGACACTTGTTTGGGCTTGGAAGTCCGGACGTAAACCGAGACTTAAAACAAAGATATCCGGACTTGTGTCTGGGCTTGGAAGTCCAGACAAAGTCCAAAGAAAACATTCGTGGTGTGTCGAAACTTATGTTCAGGCTTGGAAGTCCGGACATAAGTCGAGACTTGAAAACAAAAATGTCCGGACTTATGTCTGGGCTTGGAAGTCCGGACAAAAGTCCGAAGAAAAATGCTTCCGGACATAGCCCGAGACTCCACGCATCTTCGCGTGTCGTCCGAACAACACGCAAAAACCATCGAAATCAACACTCGTCCTCACAGTCTGTCCTGCCATAAAAAATTTCCCCATGGGTGAACATACCCAGTCGAAACCATCTACCACCTACATCAAATTCAAAGATCCGTAATGACCATTGCATTCGGAACCGCAAGCACATCACAGATCTACTCCTGAGACTCAACCCAAAAAATATGACCAAATCAGACAAGAGATTCAGAAACAAACCCAGAAGAACTGAAAACAACCCAACTTGAGAATGAAACTACTAATAGAAGAAGAACATTGATTCGAAGCCTTTACTTCACAGAGAACGTAATCCACACACAAGAATCCACAACCGAAGATTGAACAGCCAGAAGGAGCAAACTAAGCAAATTGACAAGAGAGAGCGAGAGGGAGACACGGAGAATGTGAACCAGAATTGAGCGTGGAAAGAAAGTAAAATATTTTCTTCCTTCTTACTAATTAAGACTGGGTTGGACTAAATTACCATCTTTTCTTCCAACCTTCCTCAAATAACCACATATACCAAAATAACATACTCTAACTTAAATATATGATAACACATATATACCATACTAAAATAAATCTGGAATATCACAAATATTATCAAAACTTTCAAGCTAACAACTTTTAATATTGCAAAAATATCAAACTTTTTAAATACATAATTAAGGTTTATATCACTGACAGTATATGATAATGATAAGTGCGATATATAGGGTTTTAATTATTCCTATTTTGATAATAATGCATGCCATATTTCTCACTTATCATATGCTTTTCCTTAGATTTATGTTTTGATGTGAAATGATATATTTTATGTGTCAAATGCAGGTAAAAGTCATGGAATTGCATTCTTCACTTCACTAGCTTCACAACACAATAAACGGGGAGCAAAACAGAGTCCAAACAAAGAATCTAGGCTCGTTGAAGTTATATTCGACTGTCCAAAGGTGATGTCCGGACTTGTGTCCGGACTTGCATGTCCGGACAAAAGTCGAAAGTTGAAAAAAAATAAAAAATCACCCGGAAAACACATGTCCGGACACGATGACAGAAGCAGTAAGAAGCGCAGCGTTTCAATAAAATAAAAGATAAAAAAAATTCTGATTTTGATAGATCCGCCAGAAACAGCTATATAATGACAATTAGGGCTGCAAAATCAGCACACTTCCATACAGAGGGCCTCGTGCCTCTCTTTTGGTTTTCTTCTAGAACTCATCACCACCACCATTCATATCAGACCACCACCATAACCATCATTTCCACAGAACCCCACCACCATTAACATCAAACCACCACCATAACCATCACTTCCACAGCACACCATCATTCAACGCCACACACCACCACCGTCACGCATCACCACCACCATTAACCACCATTAACCACTAGACCACCATACCACTCACATATCATATACCACCATTTATACATCGACGTGAAGTCAAAGTCGAAGCGGGGAGCCGGAGTCTAACTTGCTAACTAGAGTTTTCTCTACCCTTCCTCTTCTTTCATTAATGTTGTTCTTTGTTATATTTGCTATTTTTAGAGTCATGTTTAAGCAGTTAGTTTAGCTCCCCGGATTCGGGTAACAAACCGGATCTTGATATTTATTTTGTTATCTTTTTACTAATTCAATAATGTATTAGTTTAATTCCAGTTCTTCATGTCCTTTAATTCGCTGGCTAATTATTAAAGCAATTTTTGTAGTTTTCTAATCCACACGCGTGAGCTGAGATAGATAACAAGACATATGAATTAAACCTGATTAACGACTAGAAGCGTGATCCTGCCTATAGGTTAATCGGTCTCAAATAGAAAATGTTCTTTATGCGATTAGTTGTGTCCAGATTAGAGCATTAGTCTGCTGCTAGTTCTAGCAGCTGGTTAGGAGTCGTTAGACTTAGCCGTTGACTTCAACGAATTAATTACAGTTTCTGAGTTTATTGCAGAGTTAGGGAAGAGTTTATTAATAGATTAGAAGGTGAAGGTTTGCAGAACAATCAGGGGTGCTTCCTTTTATTTAGAGTTTTACTCTTTATTTATTTACTCATTTTATTTTGATTGTTTTATTATTTTATATTTGTTTATTAAGTCATTCTTTTCATTAAATTAAGTAAACCTGAAAAAGTGATGTTTCGTGTTTTCTTGTTTAGTTTCTCAGTTAGTTAATAAATTGTCAATTAATTGAATGAGGTCCCTGAGATCGACAGCCCCACTTCATTTACTATACCCGCAAAACGATAGGTACACTGCCTAGATAGAGATAGTCACATATTTCTGCTACAGATATCTATCTTACATTCATGTGGCATTTATATTGTGGGGTGATTTGATGTTAGTCAAAATGAGTGTAAATAAACTTGTCACTATAATGCCCCTATTTAAAGTAAATACAACGAAATGAAAATCTCTAATGGCGATTACAGATCATCGGGTCCCAAACACCCGGTACAAAATCTTACCAATTACTACTTACAAATGTTACAGTCTGAACTCGAGAAAACAGTGTAAACATAACTTAAGGTAAACAAAGCAACTCTCCATAAGTCCTAATTCCCATCCCAATCACTCATACTCTTCGTGGTCACCTGTATGAACAATTTTGTACTTGTAAGATGAAACCAAGCAGCCCACCTCGGGAGGGGTGAGTCAGTTCCCTGGAATGGAACTGGTACAACTCTCCAAAACCAAAGTTTAAAACACAACTCTTAAAGTAAACAATAACTTGAAGTCAAATGCTTAAAACAAAAACAGAAGAACAAGGCACATCAAAATCACCAAGTCAAAGATAACACAAGGATAGAGATAAATAACAGGAAAGTAAAGTTAGTCAGTTAAAAGAAACCACACCATAAGTTAGTGAACATCCATTGCTTGTGTTAGATCCAGTTCCAATTAGGAGTAGAAAGACCCAAGTAGTCACAAGGACTAGGAATGAAAGAAGAGATCCAAGAACCCATAACTCAAGAGTGGAATAACACCAACTGGGAGAGATGGCCCCCACCGCCAGATATAAATGTCCATTTGGACGAGGGATATACAGCCCCCTGCTGTCATACACGTCCTTTTCGACAAGGGATATTCAACCCTTTGCTGTCATATATGTCCTTTTGGACAAGGGATATACAACCCTTTGTTGTTACCGACCCGTTCTCAGTCATCGGTGAAGACGCGCGCACGTCACAATAAAAGACTCAGCTCATGGATGAAATGATATCCATAGTCAAAGGAAGAATTTACCAAGATTTGACATTTTCCCATATTCCCACTAGATTATTAACTACACAAGTGCAATACCAAAACACTCAGTCCTGCAGAGTGCAGAGGCGTAAACCCTCGACAGTTAATATCTAATGAAACAACCAGATAGGAGGAACCAATAATCATGTAAGTTATACATTCAAGGCTCAGTTAGTCACATCAAGCTAAGTTAGTCACACAAACAGTTTCCCTTTGGAAATTCTTTTCAGCTCAGTTAGTGTTTTCCAAAACATTCCATAAAGTTCGTTAGCAAAAGTATCTGAGTACGAGAAATCGTACCTGAGTAATGCTGTAGCAGTTCTAGTAAACTCTTGCAAACATTCAACAACACTCTGAGGAACATTAAAGATAGTTTATTATCAATAACTTATATCCTAAGTTAAACTTAAACAAATTCTTCACTCTTAATTCTAAATCTCAATTATCTTGTAAGCCATCGCTTAAATGTTATGTATAACCTTTGACTTATTTTAGAATGTTGTATAGCCTAAGGTTGTAAGATCGAGGAAGGTATTTTACTAACACTTGTTAATTGTTTCACTCAATCCACTTTACTCATACTTAACCATAATTCTCAATTCAAGACTTTTGAGACCCTTATGCCATAAATGCATTTTATATTATTCAGTAAATCTTAGAATCTCAATAATAAGCTCCATACCTTTATTCTTACTTTAGGATAAACATTGTATTATGACCTATGATGGGTTTATCTTAGAATACTATACTATTATTTCACAATGTAATGATTATGTATTTTATCAATATCTACTAGATAATCCATTATGATTAAGTTTTCCCCTTAACTTAATTAAGATCTACATCCTGTATGTTGGAATCATAGTGTTGTAGATGCATTTTATTATAACTTAATTGAGCTACTAACTCAATTATCTTTCTTTAGTTCAGAATGAATTTTTATTACAACCATCTACTAATCTTGTCATAAGATGTTAAATTACTTTTCATCTTGAAATAACTATATTATACTTAACTTAGACTTTTCGAGCTCTTACATTTAGTATTCACCAGGTATATTATTTGCTTACTTATTACCTATATAATAAGGTGTTTTAAGATAACCTTTTTATGTATCCTTATTTACATTTAATTTCCTAAATGTTTTATTTTTACACACATTCCCTCCTTAGACTATGTGTAATCCTTTTATACTAAGCTTCAATAAACTTAAGTCTTAAATACGTTTTAAATTGTTTACAAAACCTAAGGTTTCAAAGGAATAACTCAACAAATCAAGTTCCTTTATTATGTTTTAGTATAGACATTACATCTTAACATAAGGTAAAATTTACCTAAGAATTAAATTCTCATTCATAGGTGAAATTGTTAATTAACTAATAAGATCGTATATTCTGAAAAATCCTCATACCTTAAATTCAAATGACATACTAATATTTCCAATGTCGTAAAGTAGATTAATATAATCTCTTATGTAACTTAGCTTCATCAAAATAAAGGTTCAAAGGTTTTAAGTATCTAATTTATATTTGCAAACCTTTTTATAAGTTCTGGCTATTATTTACAACACTTATTTGTAAACTCACATTCTGAATATTGGTAATTAATGTTATAAATGTATTTTATATGGCTTATCTAATTCTAAGAAACTTAAAGATTATTATTTAGATTAATTTCCTAATCATAGTTTAATATAGTTTTATATCATAATCCTTTTAATGATTTTATCCTAAAACATTAAGTTATTATTCAATACTATAAATGTTATGAAATGATTAAATCCAGACTTATTAATCCACTTCACATTTAGATGTAAAAGTGTTTATTTATTTTATTATCAATTATATAATAAGATTTATTTGTGTAACATTTTATGTAATCTAATTACAAATTTCCTAAGTCTTAACTTATTAATTACTTAACCCAATTATAGATTTACATTCTGGTCATTAACAAATAATATTATATATGTATTTTAATATGGTTTATATAAATCTTAGAAATTAAAAGGTAACTCTTTAAGCTTAATTTCATAACCATAATTTAACACCACCTCATATAATATTCTTTTGATAGTATTATGTATAGGTTTAGTTTAACTTATTAATTCCTTCATATTCTATTCCATAAGGTTTTATTTCTTTTATCTTTTTATTTTTTGTTACCTATATATATTAGGATTTATTTAAGACATTCTTACGTAGTGTTATTGTATTTAATTATCTAATTTTACACATATCCACATCCAATATATGGTTTATAAAATAAAGTATTTGCCTTAGTTTTCATTAAGTATATTAACTTCCATATTATAATAATAAATGTATACTAATTAAATCCTTGGTTTAACTTAAGTTACTATTTTATTTCTTTTTATATGTATAATATATAATATATATATATATATATTCACTTAAAGTTTATACCCAAAAATATTTATTAACATTTTGTATTACACGTTAGTTTAGTCTCCTCATATTCTTTTCAACCTATAAAGTTTATTAACAAGTTATACTTTAATTTTCGTTACATTAAAAATCATATATTATAAGATAACTTATGAAATATTCATAAACACAATTTTTATACCCATTTACTCTTGTCTGAAAATTCCCAAATTTAATATATAGTAACTAGGATATTTTAGACATATTATAAAATTTTTATTTCATAAAAATATCTTTTTAAATTATCTAAATAATTCCATAATACTCAAAATTTACAAAAATTATAACTTACGTTTAAAAACTCAAAACCCATATTAATTTACATCAAAATAAACTAGATTTTATATGGAATCTATGGTTAAACTTTCATGTCAAAATACATTAGGGAAGGCCATTAAACAAATTCAACTAGTTAGGGTTTAATTCTGGAATTTATATAACTTAATATATTAATAATTTTCCATGTTTTAATCTTGGTCGTCCGTTCCTATAACCCACGATCGGACGGCCCCTGTTACTCGAGTTCATCAGAGACCAAACCAGATTGTCGAGTGGGAATTCGACGATTTCTCTCAATCCACAAAACCAAATGTGTTTATTTGTTATTCATTGGACTCGAAATTCAACAAAGATTCTAATGGTACCAATTATACGAGTTATCATGCAGTATATTGTAAATACGATTCTGGGTAAATTGAGTCTAGGGTTCATATCAGTTTCGATTTCGATTTGCCAAATTCTCTCAATACAACGCGCAATATATGAAATTAATAAGTGGTTTCGACCGATAATGTAATTACGAATGGCAAAAACTGGACAATTCGATCGGAAACTCACCGCAAGTGCTCCAACGAGGGAATTCAAATTCCGGTTTTCTGGAAAAATTCGAACTTTCGGGCTGTTTGGGTAGCCGACTTTGCAACTCTATAAATTACATTACAGATCGAGTTAAGCCGTGTTATTTGGCTCAATCGAAAGAGGAGATATAGCTCTACAGATTGATAGCAAGAACTTACTCTAATTTGCAATACACAGATAGAAATTCAAACCGAAAGTTACGAGTTTATACCTTGCGTTTTTCTATAATTTTATGTGCGTGACAAATCGGGAACTTTAGACGCTTCGTTCTTGCACACGGTTGGGAATTAGCCTTGGGTGTAAACATAAGAGTTATAGAGGAATTATAGATCTACAAAACAAGCTAAAGAACACAAATTTTTATTGAGAGACGAAGAAGTTATGATGAGACGAATTTACCAGATTATCATGTTTTCCTGGAGTTCTGGGTTGCCGTTTTCAGGGAGGCTACTTCAGATCGAATTTTCCGTCGATGTGGAAAGAGTTAGGTTGATTATGAGTTATGGTTGGAAAGAAGATTTGTAGGAGAAAAGAATGAAGAAAACAACACTAAAAAATTCTCAAAGACGAGAGAGATATCGGTGTCACATGTTAGGGAAAAAGCTGATGGAAGTTGGGATACTTAGCGAGATTTCAGGGAATTTCGGCCAACTGATGTGGCTCATTTCCCGAAGTGCGCTGGTGAGTCAGCAACCATGCCACATCAGCATTTTTTTCAAAATTTTGGCTCTAAACTTCATTTTATCATAACTTTGGCTAGAATGATCCGTTTTTGACATTCTTTTTATCAATCTTCTTGGTTTTCCATAACCTTTTTATTGGTATAGATTTCATGGGCTGTTTTGACCATTCTTAAAAAGTCAACCCTAGCAAGGCTTAAGAAGCTTTAAGGTTTCTATGATTTTATATTGACTTTTATGACTAAATCAATACTCCAAATATTTCTAAAATCTTTATAATATAATTGGAGTGTCTAGAAATTTTCCCAATATTTATTGACTTATAAATATTATTATTAAATTCATAATACTATATAATAATTTAGTTTTAATTGTATTATTTAGCATTAAATAAAAGAAATCCCTAAATTAATTTTCATAATACCATATAATAATTTAATATTTAATAGCATTATTTAGGGTTTAATAAAAGAAATCCCCTAAATTAATTTAGATTAATTTAGGGGTATTTCAGTCATAGAGGTGACATAATATTGTAGGTGTTTTTTTAGTTCACTTAATAAAATGATATCCCTCTTGAATCTCTTATGTCTATCTTTATATTCTTGCAATTTACACATTTCTACATTTCACTTACTGACCCGCTAACCTACTATCATTTTTACTATTCTAACGTTTGCATTCGGTATGTGGTTCAAAATTGTGTCCTTAAGTCTTCTGACCACCTTTTAAATTGCTTTTGGTTTATTATTCGATAATCTTGTTTCTTAATAATAGTTAGCACGATCAAGACAAAGTCTAATATATTGATGTGAATTAGGGATGGCAATGGGTCGGGTTTGGGTTGGGTGGACCATCACCCACACCCATCACCCGACTTCATCCGCTCCACCCGTACCCGACCCGTCACCCGTTATGTATCACCCGTCACCCGTTTCACCCGTCACCCGCGGGTGAAACGGGTGAACCCGTTTACCCGTTTGTTTTTCCTTGTTCCTTGTTCGACGCCAGTTAGGTTTGCAAAATTAATGTGAGCGAAGAGAGAAAATAGAGGCACAGAGCATGTATTTTCCATATTCGCTGGTTAGGGTTGCCAAATTACCTTTAGAGAAGAGAATGAAAAATTGTGCAGAGCATGTACGTTCCATGTTCGAAAGTTAGGGTTGCAAAATTACCATGAGTGACACTAGTGGAAAAAATATTTTTAACCACGGTTATTTGGCCTATATACCACGGTTAGGAACCGTGGTTTATGCTCGCGTCGTATATTCACAAATTGAGATATACCACGGTTCGTAACCGTGGTTTAAAGTGAGCGAAAAAACCACGGTTTCTCGAAACTGTCGTTTAAGACCCCTTCTCCCGCGAAATTCACTGACTTTATACCACGGTTGTGAGTCTGAACCGTGGTATATAGTGCATTATAAATGACGGTTTTACTTAAAACCGTGGTATAAAGTCTATAGAAATCAACAATAAACCACAGTTATATGTAGAACCGTGGTTTATAGTCTGCGATTTTTTTTCCAATTCGCCGGCGCATTAGCGCCGCCGCCTCCGATATTTCTCAACAGAGAGCGCAAACAGAAGAGAATGAACAGGCCAGAACATGTATGTTACTTGTTTGTGTATTAGGGTTGCTAAATAATGAGTGAAGTTTACATTATGTTCCTTGTTCGTCGGTAGGTTGCAAAATTACCGTGAAAGAGATGAGAGAGCGGGCGAAGCGCCGGTTAGGGTTGCACAAAATTACCGTGAAAAACATTGTTCGCCGGTGATTTATTACAGAGGCGCAGAGCATGTCCTTGTTCGCCGGTTTGGTTTGCAAAAATTACAGAGGCGCAACATGTGTTCCTTGTTTTCCAATATGGCGAAGAGCATGCATGTTCGCCGGTGGGTAGAAAAAATTACAGAGGCGCGCGCAGAAGAAGAAGAAGGAGAAGAGTGAGCATTAGGTTGTAAAAGAGTGAGGAGAAAATATATATAGAGTGAAAGAGTCGCGTTCATTTTCGGCGAAAATTTGAATTCCCGCGTAGACTATATACCACGGTTCTAACAAGGAACCGTCATATAAAGTTTTTTGACCACGACTAAAAACGACGGTTTTGACAAAACCGTGGTATATAGGTTAGTTTTATACGACGGTTCTCCAAGAACCGTGGTATATTGACTCCGGCATGTACTATATACCACGGTTGCCCTGAAAATCGTGGTATAAAACTAAACTATATACGACGGTTCCGGAAAAACCGTGGTATATGCTCTCTTGTATGCACCTTAAACGACGGTTTCTATTAGAACCGTGGTTTATAAACTTTAAACCACGGTTTTCCATTTAACCGTGGTTTAAACGCCGTCATTAAAAACATTTTTTCTACTAGTGTGACCAGAGAAAATTGAGGCGCAGAGCATGTATGTTCCATGTTTGTCGGTTAGGGTTGTGAAATTACCTTCAGGCTTCAGAAGAGAATGAAAACTTCGTAGAGCATGTAAGTTTCTTGTTCTCCAGTTAAGGTTGCAAAATTATCGAGAGTGAAGAGAGAAAAAACAGGCGCATAGCAGTATGTTCCATGTTCACGGTTAGGTTGCAAAATTACATTCAGTGAAGAAAGAAAATAGAAGCGCAGAGCATCTATGTTCCATGTTCGCCAATTAGGGTTGCAAAATTAGCTTCAGTGACGAGAATTAAAAATTGTGCCGGCATGTATGTTGGTTGCGAAATACAGAGTGATGACAATGAAGAATGGGCAGTCGCGTAGAGCATGAATATTCCTTGTTCATTGTTTAGGGTTGCAAAATTACCTTGGTGAAGGAGAATGAAGAGTAGTATACAACTTAATATAATAATATATATATTTATTATATTTATGCGGGTGGGCGGGTCGGGTGAACGGGTCGGGTGATGGGTGAAAAATGTTCACCCTCACCCGACCCGCACCCGTAATCATTTCACCCATCACCTGACCCACACCCGTTTATTGCGGGTTTTTCACCCGGTTTAGCGGGTCGGGTGACCGGGTGAAATGGGTACCCGTGAACCCATTGCCATCCCTAATGTGAATGGCACATAACTCTGAATACTGATAGAAATTAATGTCACTCAAGCTCCTCACCAGCATAAGTGCACTAGCAAGACCTAGATTAAGAAATTTAGATGCAATAGAGAGTTTAATATTTTTTAAATTTAAATTTTAATTATGTTCACTTTAGAATATAGCTACTAAAAAGTTATTTTTCATTTTCAACTAGTTTAATTTAAACAGTTTATCCTAATTACACTAATATTTTCTCAACATATATTTTAATAATTTTAGATTAATTTAGATTATCACATTTAATTATTAAATAAAACATTTCTCTTCGACTATCAATTTCAACTGAATGAAACCAGGCTTTAAGTGGAGACTAATTTTCCTATTTTGTGTTATTTTTTATGTAAACTTTTGCTCTCACATATATTAAAAAAAACAATAACAACCGTTAGAGTAGTCGATCTAGCATATTACAGACATTTTCACCACTAGAATGTTGGGGTTCTACTGATACATCCCCACAAACAAGTACTACAGCTATGGGAATCTCTTCCCTTTTCCAGATCTTCAAAGACAGACAGTCATTAAACATTTTTGAAACCAAAAAAGCTGGAAATTGTTTAAACATAGCATTACATTCCAATAACTGAATTTGAAACATGTTTCTGAAAACGAAGGCTAAGTCTGGGAAGTGATTGATTGTCAGCTGGGATCCTTTCTTCACGTCATTGCAAATCTTGCTTGTATGTCTCTGGTTTAATTGGATGTGTAGTCTGGTGAAACCTTCTTCTCTTGCCAACTTGATTCCTTGAGTAATCGCCTCAATTTCCATCTCATGTTCTTCTTTTTTTGGAGAAGTTTTGATGTTGAAGGCCATTCTTGGGCGGTTGTCATAATCAATGAGTAGCCCTGCTGTGATGGCAGTTTGACCTTTCTTCCTGAGACAAGAGGTTACAAGTAAAATCTCATCTTGTTGCAGATTATAATTACAATTGACTATTCTGTTCCTATCTTTACACTTCATATTTCTTTCATAGTTAACAGTAAAAGCTATATTAGAATCAATACAGCTCATAACAGCAAAATGGGGGTTGTGTTTGGTTTGGTTCTTCCCATCATAGACTGCCCAGATATGATTGGCCACTGTGGAGGTCTTCCTGATTGACCAGCTTTTTGCTTTTTGAATGAGCCAGTCTTGAATGACTCCTCTGCTATAATGAGGAAGATCTCTCAGATCTAAAATCTTCTCCCAGTGGCTTCTGCTAGTCCAGCACAGAAACAAGGCATGAATATCAGTATCTAAGTCTCCACAGAAACTACATTTACCTGAGTCTCCTAAACTCTTAGCAATGTTGGTCATGCACGGGAGTTGATCATTTAGAAGTTTCCAGCATAAAAGTTTGGCTCTCGGGGCTTAGCAGAGATTCTTGAGATGAAATCCCAAGTTCCTCGGTTGGTATAGGAACTGTTGTTCCTGTCCTTGTTATCTTGTAGCAGCATGTATCCTTGTTTCACTGAATAATTCTTATCTTTTGAATAGTGCCAAACCCATTCATCTTCTTTGTCATGATCAATATTAATGTTACAAATATCATCTCTGTCAATATGCACAAATGAGGAATTGATCATCTCTGTGTTCCAAGCCTTCCCTTCTTGATCCATTAACTCTGTAATTCTTGGAAGATTCCTATTAGGAGAAATGATCTTGTTTTTGTCGTTTTTATTTATTTATTTATTTTTATTTTTTTGGGAAAATTCACGATATACCCCTGTTTTCTTTCGTAATTCACAATATACCCCTGGTTTTTGTAATTCAACTTTAAACATGCTTAAATGTTATCCAAAATTGATGAAACTTTACATGGACGATGCTAAAGTGTTATATTTTGGTCCAATTCAAAATTTGAAGTTTTTTAAGCTCACATGTGACCTGTGGGACCCAATGAACATGTGGCATATCCATTGGGTCATACAGGTCGCATGTGAGCTTAAAAAACTTCATATTTGATATTGGACAAAATATAACACTTTAGCATCGTCCATGTAAAGTTTCATCAATTTTGGACAACATTTAAACATGTTTAAAGTTGAATTACGAAAAACACAGGGGTATATCGTGAATTAGTATTTTTTTTTTTTTGTGATTGTGGGATTTCTCTCTCTCTTTTTTCGCCTTTATCACCAACATCGTGCGAGGGGGGTTCGGTTTGCAGAAGTTGAGCGAACGTTCATCTCCCCTCCTCTCTTTCTGTTCTTCGGGCCTTCACACTGATAATTCTACCGTTGACGACGGATTGCTTCTGCGATCATCGAGGCTGAGATTTTAATCTATACCCCTAAGCAGCAGCAGCAGCAGCTCACCTGCAGTAAGGATATGGATAGCAGGACCGGCACCGAGAGTCCTATCTGCAGCCGGCGTTTAGCTAGCGAGTCTTCCAATGCCGGCTCTCTCGTCCCGTTCCATCGTCTGCACCCCCACCATGCTCGCTCAGCTTCCACCACGATCCTCTCTAATGGCAAGCGCACTGAGAGTTATGCAACCAAAGCTGCGGCCCAGCGCCTCGCCGTGGCCATGGCTTCTCGCTCCCCCGATGATGATGATGATGACGATGAAGTTGAAGTGGACGAAGACGGTGATTTATACTTTCAGCGTCCCATCCCCCCGCGTGTATTGTCTAAGCACAGCGTTGCCAAAGGCGGTGACTTCAGGACGGCTCCCATTCCCAGGATGCGTGCTCATTCTTCTTCACCTGATGTGAGCTGGTCGCATCTTGCATTTCAGTTTGATGAGAAACCGCATCTCCGCCTGGGGATTTTTATCGTTAAAATTCTATTTCAGTGTGATTAGTAGCTGGTCAACTTATGGAAGAGTTCTGCTATTGATATCCTTCTAAATGTTTTTATTGGCCGTTACATTGTGCCATAGATCGCAAAAATTGCGCCAGGGCAAGTTCCACCATTGCCGCCCAGAATAAATCACATGAGAAGCCAATCTTCTGTGCCATCGTTGGACTCGCCTACCATGAGGGCCAGAGAGAGGTTAGAGATACATTTCCCGCGAAATCAATCAAGTTCATTTAAAATTTGTATTTATCCTTCTATCTAGATGGTTTCGTAGCGGCCGAATTTGTTAATTTCGTGCCGGAGGCTGTCAATGAAGTGATGATGCTAGCCTAAACTAGAAGGGGGATGGGTTTTAGGTATCCCCAAAAGAGCCCGGTTGTCTCTGCACACGCATTCTTAATTAATGTTACCAACCGACGAGACGACTATATAGTTAACTGCCAAACTCCCTCGGTTGGTTTCCTAGAAGAACAATTTGTCATATTTAATGAACTGCAGCGTTTTGTCGTAGCTCTTCTGGTACATCTATAATAGTACATTGCTGTAAAGTGATCATATATCAAACCCGTATAACATCACCAAGCAAAAGTTACCCATTTCTGGCTAAATACTATGATTCCAAACGTTAAGAGTTCACTTCATATGACTGAGATAAGAAGAAACTATTTTGTGCTGCAGTAAACACGGCATCTTATAATCAAAAGTTTCTTGTTACAGATTCTTAGCTGAGGTAGGACAAAACAATTCAAAGGTTGCCACTGATCAGCACGAAGCTTCTGCACTGCATGACGAAGTATGTGGATTTTATTTCTCAAGATTTGAATAGATAGGTATCTTAGTATGGCTGTTAATTTAATCAGTGAAGGGATCTTCATATTAATGTTTATTAACCTCTCGAGATGCTATCATAATTTGATTGCAGCTTGATATGCTTCAAGAGGAAAAAGACAAAATGCTTGAGAAGGTTCAATTCAAATTCTTGTCCACCTTAATTTGATGACGGCGACATACATTTTTTTCATGTAATTTAAGTATCTTTTGATTCTCTAGCAACTGAACTTACGTATTCAATCTTATTATGAAGCTCCAAATGGAAGAAGATATGTGTAAGGAAGCTGAAGCGAGAATCAGAGAGCTTGAGAAACAGGTTTTTCCCTCAACATATCCTTGCTGAGGAGCTATTATGTATACCAGTGCCAGAGTCAAGATTGCCCTGTGTCAAATACTTGCTTATTTGTATCTCAATGCTGATCAAGTAACGTCTTCATAATGTCCTTTGTACCTACACCGATAGATCAGCTCTTTTGACTATCTCATAATAATTCATTAAGATGCATTATCTGGTATCTCTCTGCCGTCCATGGA
Source organism: Limonium bicolor (assembly GCA_023374045.1). Classification (NCBI taxonomy): domain Eukaryota; kingdom Viridiplantae; phylum Streptophyta; class Magnoliopsida; order Caryophyllales; family Plumbaginaceae; genus Limonium; species Limonium bicolor. The sequence continues at coordinate 165,651,204 of CM041776.1, read as the reverse complement.
AACTGTTCGCATGCAAACAACTAGCTAGATTGTTGGATTGTATTATATGCTCATCTCCTATAAAACTTAGCAGCTGCAAGAGGCATATAAAAATGGTTTGCTTTTGATTGTCCTAGGTTGCTTCTCTTGGGGGAGTGTCACTTGAAGAAGCATTTTTGAGCAGGTACCTTGTATTGCGTCCTATATCCTTTTTTTTTGATAGTGGGGCTACAGAAGTAGCTTTGATAGTTGCGTCCTATATCCTAGCTATTACTTGTTTAATCTTCTGTGTTAATATTAATTAATTCATATATTATGCAGAAAAGAAGCTGCTCTGCGCAAGAGAGAGGTATATCTAAAAGATCAAAATATATAGCTTTTTGAAATGACCTTCCCAGAGAATTCACATATAGATTTTCTTATATGAATAGATTTTTCAAACTCAAGTTAGTCCTCTGAAAGAAACAATGTTCTAGATCTTTTTTGTCCTGCTAGTTTCCCATTCAGTTAGCTGTTATCTAAAATCATAGTACTAACATGTAATCAGGCTGCTCTAAGAGAAGCAAAACAGTCCAACGATCAGGTGGATGCAGAAGTTACATCCATCCGATTAGAAATAGAGGTACTGCCTTACAATTGCAATAAAATATCTTTACCTCTTGTTGCCCTGCCCTGCTATTTTGCCATTTTTCCGCACACATGTTGCTCCATCATGCTCTAATTGTATTGCTGGGTCAGAAAGCAAAGGATGAGATAACAAAAGCTAACGAGCGGATCCAAGGAGCTGAATCTGAGGTTGAATCACTCAGTACCATGATGCATAAGATGATTTTAACCCCAAAAGAAATGGTTTGTATAGCATCTAAAGATTTCGGTTGCATATTAGATTTTATAAAAATTTATATGTATCTAATTTACCAGCTTTGCAGGAAGAAGTTGCTCTCAAGAGATGTTGGCTGGCACGCTATTGGAGCCTAGCAGCTGAATATGGTGCGGTGAAGCTCATATGTATATATTACTATACGTAGGTATAAGTTTGCTGCTCGGTTTCCCATTATCCCTATTGTGTGCTTGCACTATCAATTTGTAGGTATATACGCAGACATTGCAGCGTCAAAGTCCGAACACTGGTCATCTTTAGCACCTCTTCCTTTTGCCATGGTCATTTGTGCGGGTGAAAAGGCCAAGAAGGAAAGTTGGGAAAAAGGCATGTCTCTCCAATGTACTATATAAATTTTTCTTGGCTGCTGTTTCTCATCCTCTTTCTGGTCTTCATCAGCTTAGCGAGCTACATTTTTGTTTCTTATGAATTTTCACTTGTGTACGTACAGGTGAAGCTCCTGACGATATCATAAACAAGCATGTCCAAGACTTCAAGGATCTTACCAAAGAAGCATTAACCGAGAGCAAGCTTTCAGTTGAAATGGGCTTCAAGGAGCTAACTTTGTTGAGGGTAAATGCCTTTCAAGTTAAAATTTTGGTTCCATGGTGCATATTTCAAGTGTTTTAACTGTTTTTCTCATGCTTTCTTAGGACTTAGGAGAACGATCCACTTTTTAGTTTTTTTTTTTACCTTTCTTTCTTTTCTAGGTTGAAGAAATGGTCAAATTTGTTTTGGCACAACAGCGGTGTCCAAAGTCAGCCAGACCCTCTGTCTCGGGTGTGCATCTGCATATTTAATGACTATTAAATTGTTGACTGAATTTTTCTTATGATGCACTAGTTTGTGATAGTATATTTAGCCAGCGGTCTTTTGGTCTGCCATTGCTAATTTTGAGTACTACTTATCAAATGTCATCTTATTTGTCTACTATTTTAGTCCTCAATTACTCATAACAATATTCTTTTGGACCGACTCTCCTTGGGACGTCATTCAAGGAGTGACTTCTGGTTAATTGGGGGATAATTGAAAGGGAAAAGAACTTGATGGACAAGGAAAGATCACTTCACAGTTTAATTTGGAACAAGACAAAAAAAAGCTTATACAGTCAGCACTGAGCACTTTCTTATTTTCTTTGCTTACATGCAGATATGAAATCTCCCAGGGACTTGAAGTATATGGAGGCTTTTGGTGCGTAGTTTCACTTGACTTGAGCAAATGTCTTTTTTCTTTTAAACTATTTTATCACACATAATTCTAGCCATTGGATGAACAAACTGCACCTTTCGTATTAGTAGTATTATGTATTGGTAGTCAGTTCTATTCCTGTTCTAGTCTTGGGCTAACTTCGTTTTGAACTTCCTGTGCACCGGCAATTGGTACTGTACTGCTCTTGACGATTTAACTTTCTATTAACAGAACTAAGCCCGGAGCAGTCAGAAGATATTCTTTTCAAAGAGGTAAGGCTCCTGTCGATCTTGCGTTTTTGTTTTTGCTGCACTATGCTTCTTGGCACATTCAGAGCCACAACGTTTTACTTGCTTGGATAAATCTTAGTTCTATGTATTATCACTATAATTGCGCAACAGTAGCTGCTACGTTGCACCCTTGTTTTCCAACATGTATCTTAAAAGTTCCCTCGGAAGAGTAGATGAGATTTTTTACGTATGCCAACCCTTAATTATCTCTTATAGAAGAAAAATTCACGGAATACCATAAAAAAAGTTTCTTAATTAACAAAATAACACAGATTTTTAAAAAGTTTTTCAGATATCAAAAAAATAATTTTAATTCACCAAAATTTTCAATTCACAAGATACCACAACATTTATTAAAAAAACAGTAATAATAAAAATTTATAGATTTATTAATATTTAGGTTGAAATTTTATACTATTAAAAATATCAAATATAAAATTACTTAAAAATTAAAAATCCAAATAGAGAATGATTATCCAAAATTTTCATAATATTTTTATTCTAATAATTTTAATAATATAAAATATTATTATCAAAAAATTTAAAATTTATATAAAGTAATATTATAAATAATTAAATTATCATTCTTTTTGCTATTTTTGTCAATTTTTAATCAAATTCGTGGGTTCTATAATATAATTATATCTTTTATCATGCAACTTTTATTATTATTCTATATATGTATATAATGGTACTTTAACCCATATATAATAAAAAGTTAACTTTTGCTACTTACTTTTTTATAAAATATATTTAATAATTTTTGTTGTATTTATAATTAAATATATAAAGTGATATTATATAAAAATATTATATACTATATACAAGTTAAATAATTTGACAAAAAAATAAAATGATAGTTAAGAGTATGATAGTCTAACACTTCTTCATATAAGAGATAAAATTATAAAAATTAAAAATAGACAAAATAGTAAAGAGAAGATAACTTTATTTGTTCTAATTTACATTATTAAAATTTTTTTAACACTATTTTACATTACTAAAGATACTTTGAATTAAAATATTATAAAAAATTTGAATTATCATTCTCTTAACTATTTTTTATTTTTAATTAAGTTTTTTAGCTTTTAAATGATATAGTATTTTTATATTTTTCAAAAAAAATTAATTATATATGTGTTTGTTTTTATTTTATAAAATTATAACCAATAAAATAATAAACTTAAATTTTTATTTTACTATTTTTAATATATATATTATGTTAAGTTTTGTGATATCTTGTGAATTAATAATATTTATGTGGTATACCGTGAACAATGTTTATTAACAAGTAGGGGTATTTTGGTTTCAAAAAGTTTTGGGTTAGTAATTTATGGTATTATATGAATTAAATTTATTTTTTCTGGCATCTGAAAAACTTTTTTTTTAAATATGGTATTTTGTGAATTAACAAACTTTTTATGGTATTCCATGAATTTTTCCTTTATTTTAAATTAATTTATTTTCAAAACAAAAAGTAAAAAAATAGAACTTACTTTACATCAATATTTATTGATTTGGCAGCCCAAATCAAGATCATCTATTTAGAGTATATTTTCATACATTTTATTGGAACTTAGTATAATCTTATAATACAATATGATCAAAACTGGTATAAGAAATACTTTAAAATTTAGCTCAAGAAATATGCATTTATAGTTAACTTCTATACAAATTTGTACAATTTTGTTTCGAAAGTCCCAACTTATATTGACATTACATGGTAAGGAGATACATAACTACATAATAAAGGTTTCTATAGACCTCGTTTGTAGTCAGATGACACATGCAGTAGTGGTAAAACCAACAATCCATGCCTGAAAAGCACCTACTAACTAAGAGGTCATTCAAATTGACTAGATAATTCAGCACCCATAGCTCCCTTTCACCAAAACACTTAAGACTAATAACAAACCCAAATAAACTAACTAGATGGAAAGCTCCCATAGGATAAAAGATAGCTAAACAACAACAATCTATAGTAACGAAACCTACTACCCATTTTAACAAAATCCCCTCCTTACTGCCCTATTGAGTGAGGGGAAAATACATTTGCTAAACCATCTGCAATTCCCAAAACAGATATAGTGGTGCAACACAAAACATACCATCAGCTTCCTTTTCCGGACATCCTGCTAAAGTCGGCATAGTAGCGGTTAACCCAAACAAAATCATGGTAGCACAGGAGCTATGCCAATACAAGAAAAACCAGATTTAGTTACCGCTTAAATCAATAGCTAAATACAACGGGCTATTGCATTTACGATTTAACTACTGATATATAGTGGTAGCAAAGATTCTAGTGGATAAATTAAAAAACAACTACCGTTTTGAAACACGGTAGCTACTTTGCTTTGGTCTTGTCACTACTTTTCTGATAGTCAAATATTGCTACCATTTTGGAATGTAGTAGCCAAATGGCTACTAATGTAGTAGCAAAATGGTTTCTAGTATAGCAGTTGCAAAATCGTTACTAGTTAAGCAATAGCAAAATTGCCACTACTTTAATAGTAGCAAAATCAACTTCTACAGAGCAAGAATCGATCATGTCTTAACTATTGTGCCATGATAGTTATTTGTAACACATATACAGACTACATGTATATATTGAATGTTCAATAGTGTAAATATAAATGAAAGTTTTTGCCGAGACATGATCAAACTAGGGATATATAAATATTAATAAAATAGATATATGTGTGACTATGCTACATTAATATTTTAATTTACATAATATAACAAATTAATTTAATGTGACCAAAATAGTAAAAATAATAGAAAGTTAAGTATATTGTTGGCTTAACATTATAAAAAATTTAAAAATATACATATGTATCTTTTAAAAATCTTTGAAATGTTAGAAATTATACATAAAGATAATATATTATATAAAAGTTACTTATTTTATTAAACCATATTATATAGTGTTACAAATACTAATATAATATACATCACTTTGTGAAAATTAAAACTTCTAAAATATATTATATTTTTTAACTTGGTATAATATATTTATTATTTATATAAATTTAAATAGATGTATAATATTGTGTAATCTCAACTAATTTAAATTGTAATAACTTTAATATTTTTTAAAATCCTATTAATTTGTGTGTTATTTTGTAAATTAAAAACATTAATATTTATGTACGTTTTATTAAAAAATTGTCTAAATTTTACATTTTTATAAATTGTATATATATATATATTCTATCTACTTTGCAAATTTTAACCTACACATCAACTCATTTAAAATTATTATTACTTTTATGTTTTTTTATGTTTTATTGGTTTATCTGGCTTTTGTAAATTAAAAGCATCATATAGTAAAATGTATAAAAATTGTATCAAATTAAATATATAAACACACACACATATATATATATATACATATATATATATTACTAATTTAAATTATTATTACTACTATTTTATATTAATTTTGTAAATTTTAACCAACATATGTAATAATTTAAATTATTAATGTTTGTACTCTATTTTATAATGTATTATTATGTGTGATACTTTGAGACTTAAAAATATTATAAGTATCAAAAATATTTATATAGGTATATCTTATATTAAAAATAAATTCTAGTAATGGTATGTAGTTTAATTATTTTTCACGAATTAGATAAATTTTGTTTACTTATAGTTATTTTTTAAAATTTCGATAGTTAAAAGTTACCAAGTAAAATATATTAAATGTACTATATTTTAAAAACTATAAAAATTAAAATATTTATATAAAAAGATAATATATTCATTATGACGGTAGCAATATACATTAGTCTTTTGAATTATGTAGTAATCACACGTTTAAGTTATAAGACAATAATAATTTTGCTACCGCATTCATTTTGTATATTCTAGCATAATATCAATTGAAATTGTATTAGCATTATTAGTCGGTAGCAATTTCAAAATTAAAGATTGTAGCAATTTAGCTACTTGTTTAAAACATTTGTTAAATAGTAGCTCAATAGCAACATTAATCAAGTGTCAGTAGCAATTCTTAATTTTGTTTATCTATTTGGTCGTAGCAACTTTTAAGATAGTATCAAGTTATCAACTACTTATAATATTTTTGCTACTGTTGTTGAAATGGTAGTTCATTATCTACCAGATTGAATTAGCATCAACTAGTAGCAACAATTCCTTAATTTAGCTACCAATATTGGTAGTAAAATTATTTTTACTGAAAGAACCAAGATGAAAGATAAAATAGCTACTATTGGTAGTAATCTTGTAAGGCGGTAGACATTTGACTACAAGTTACAAAACTTAGCTATCATTGTTGCCCCTGTACCACAATAGCTACCACTTTGTTAATAACATTAAAAATCATTAACTATTTTTCAATTTAGAATATGTGTGTAGTCGCAATTCATTGGTCCCCTTTTTATCTGGGATTTTTCAGAAATTTTCCTTCGAATTTGAGATGCCTTTTCTTGATTCAAACCCTAACTTTACTCTATTTAATATCATAAAAGTTTGATTTTAATTCAATTATTTTTTTTAGATTACTGCAAATACTAGACTCTTTTTTTAATAATGACCCGATTTAATATACTTAACTAGCTGCCAATAATGCTCAACAGTAATTTAATTTTTGCTTTTGCTTTAAGACAACACTTTAACATGATGGGATCGGTGTGTGTGTTTAAGTTTTAAGTTTGGATGATAAACTATTATCGGGATAATAATGACATAATTAAGATTGTTACTTGGGTAGTTAACCATTTGTGCAATCCATAGTTTCCAAGTTATGGTGGATTTTTGTAAAATAATACTCATACATCCTCATACTTATCTTTATATACATTAATTTGGGCTAATGTCTTAAAAGTCCATCTGTCTCATAATTATAAATGGTTTGTGTATTTTGAATTATATAGTTATCACACATTTAAATTATAAGAGAATTATAATTTTACCACCACTTAAAAATATTAGCTATCATTTCTTATAATGTAGCACAATATAAACTAGAATCTCTTAACATCATTAGTTAGTAGCAATTTCATAATTTAATATAGTAATAATTTTCTTCTTGTTAAAAATATTTGCTACCATCGTCCATAGAGTAGCAGATCAGCAATCGTGACGAAGTTTCAGTAGTAATTTCATTAACTTAGCTTATCTATTTGGTAGTAATAACTTTTAAGATAGTAGCAATTTAGCTACTAGTTATAATATTGTTCACTGCTGTTACTTTAATAGTAATAGCTATCGAATTAATCACATCCATCAATAGCTATTCCTTAATTTAGCTACCAATATTGGTAGCTAAATTGTTCTTACTAAAAGAACCAAAAAGAAATAAAAATAGCTACTACTAATGGTAGCAGTCTTGTCACGCGGTAACGATTTGGCTACTGTTTAAAATTTTTAGCTACTGTAGCAAAATAGATACCACTATGTTAGTATCATTAAAAATCGGTAGCGTTTTTTTTTTAAATAGCTACCAATATATGTGTGGTAGCAAATCATTGGTAGCTAAATCTGGTTTTTCTTGTATTGACAACCATCAGATCTGCATTTCATTTTTCCAAGCAACCCTCATATTTTTTTTTTTGAAAACAAAAGGAAAAGGGAGCAAATGGCAAGCAACCCTCATATGATTCAGGGGTTGTCGTAACATCATTTATTCCAACCTTCGCATTTCTCGATTCCTTCTGATGAACTAGATCGACTCAAACGAGGATCCTTCATAGACTTAGCAAGTTTGTCCCTCTTACTATGAGAACCAGAATTATACATATTCCAGACGTCCTCCAGTGTACCATCTTGAGTAATCCGATCAAAATTGCGCTTTCACGTACCTGCTACAGTTGGAAGTTCCTCAACTTTCATCTAGATCAGAAGGTCAACCAATTCTGCACCATCAACATCTTCAACAACTTCAGGATTCGAAGCATTTGCTGCATCAGACTGAGGATTACCAATTCCCTCCATTTGTTCATGATGACCAAGACAATCGTAGTTCCTCTCGGATGGCCCTGTCTCTGAGTGTGGTGTTCTCCCCACAAGCCCACAGATAAATTTCAAATATTTAACTATTATCCTCGGCTAAAGCTTTCCAAGCAAAACAAAACCTGGTAGCCCTCAACCATGGACGATAGGGAAAGTTACCAATCTCCGGTTACGTTTGATCAGAGCACTTTTTTGTTGCATGAAGAAATAAACAACACAAAAGTATATTGTTGGCATAATCTCATAAAGTTTCCCTTAAAAATGAATCAGTCCCGTCCATAAAGATGGTTACATAGCGTAAGACCGCTAAACCAAAACGATTCCCTGAGTGTTGAGCAAAATCCTTATGTTGAAAAAGGAAGGAAACATCATGAATTCTTATCCATATAGGAATCCGGCTAAATTCATGATCTTATGGAGCCTTTCTCTTGTCAATCTTCTGGAAAACCTGCAAAGAACGTACCGTCAAAGGACCAGGGGCCTCGATTCAACACTACATGCATCATGTCAGGCTTTTCAAACTCAAACAAGAAAAGGTTCTTACCATAAATTTTACTCTGAGTTCCCATCCATTTGCCAAACACGACCGAGACCGAGAGTGCTCTCCTTCGCCGGATATCTGTGCTCTTGGAGGAAAAATATTTACAAAGCGAAAACAATCAAAGGGTATAGTTTGACCGAGAGTGCTCCACTTCCTCTTTCGTAAGGGAGAGCCAGCACAACAAGAGGCTAAAGATTCTACTTATGCATGCAGAGTTGGGTCAGCCATACCCTTGAGAAAACGTAGATAGTAAGGAAAATAGAAGAAGCGGGAGACAAAAGGACTTAAACAGAGAGGCGGTAGATTAACCCCTCTCTCACAAGCAAAACCTAATCATGAGGATATCCTTTTTCTAAATCAAAACGTTGCTTTATGGCTAGAACTAGATTGAACTTAGAGACGAGCAAAACCGAAACGGTGGGATTGAAGACCAGGAGACGCGAGCTAGAGAAACCTCTTGTCAAAGGGAGAAGTAAAATGTGTCGTTAGGCTAACTCTTAATCTTTCAAATTTAGTACAATCTTGACACACATTTAATATAAAAAATCGTTAACATTTGTATAATTCTGAAGCGATTAATTATAGGGCAGTTTATGTGCACATTTATTACTTGAAGTATGCAACTTTTGTCCAATTTTAATATAAATGGCACAGGACGAGATATGAAAAATTTTAGGGAAAATTACGTGTCCCACCCATAACGTTTAGCGAAATTACATACTCCACTCATGAGGTTTTAAAAATTATTTTCTCCACCTATGTGGTTTCCCCCATTTTTCATTCAGCAATTTTTTTTAATTTTTGGTTAAATTAAAAGATGCTTAATTGTTGTCTGAAGTTGATGAAATTTTACATAGACAATGTTAAAGTGTTATATTTTGGTTCAGTGAGAAATCAAAAGTTTTTTACGCGTAAATGTGACATATGAGACCCAATGAACATGTCGCATGTTTCATTGGGTCCCACGGGTCACATTTAAGCTTAAAAAACTTCAGATTTGACATAAGATAAAATATACTCCCTCCGTCCCTATTTGACCTTCCCATTCACTATTTGGGTATGTCGTTTGACTTTAATATTTAACATATAAGATAATATAATTTTACAAATCTAAGTTTTGTAGGGGAATCCTTATATGAAAAACTATATGTTATAGAAATTTATTTTATAAAATTATTTTATCTTATATGTTTAATATTGATGTGGAAAAGTGTGCCAAAAAGCAAACAAGAAGGTCAAAGTGGGATGGAGGTCGTATCACTTTAGCATCATCCAGGTAAAGTTTCATCAATTTCGGACAACATTTAAGCATCTTTTGACTTCAACAAAAATTAGAAAAGTTGCTGGATGTAAAATGAGGAAATCCACATGGGTGGGGAAAGTAATTTTTGAAACCACGAGGGTGAAGTGTGTAATTTCACCAAATGTCATGGGTGAGCATGTAATTTTACAGATCATATTGGCTTACATTTCAGAATTCAAACACGTATTTAGTACAAAAATGAAACGCTAATTCAGTACAACTTAGAATTAAATAAGATAGTATAAAAATAGCTAATTTAATACAATCATAATGTATAACTGGACTGATCCTCCCTCCGTCCTGAATTGACCGTACTTTTAAAATTATTTTATCTTATATGTTAAATATTTAAATCAAATGACATGTACAAATAGTAAACAGAATGATCAATTCAGGACGGATGGAGTACAAATTTGTGTCAGCACATTTTATTTATAAATTTATTAAAAAAACAGTATAACATCTTCGGAATCAGCATGACTTACATAAAAATGTAGTATAACATTTACTATTATTATGCAACTCATATCAAATTCAGTATATCTTCCGTTTTGTTAGGCATGGCTAACATACTTTTGGCGGAGGGCTCTAACCAGCGGAATACATAAGAATATTGCTGGAGAAAGGCTCCAATTTTGGATAAGTCGTAGTGGGCAAACGCCTACTTCCCATGATGCACTGTTGGGTAAGTGTCTCTGCTCTTATTGTTACTTTACATCATGTTAATGCCTGAACTTGAAATTAGTTGAACATGGGTGACATTAATAACATATTATCTTCCAAATATACCTTTATTTATCAGAAATATAATTGAAAAAATGTGATTATTTTGTCATCTGTACTGACGTTTATTTCCGCCGACATCATTAATACTATAGTATATGTTAAGGACAGTGAAATGTAAACTTTTTAATGTACAAATGCATATATATCAGCAAACTCCTTTACCTAATAATCCAATATTGATGGGACATCAAATACTCCTTAATGAATTATATAACAGCTGAGCAAGGTTTGACAGAGATGAGGAAGCTGGGAATAGATGGTCAACTGTGGGAAGCCTTCCGCATGGAAGTCAATCAGTGAATGAAGCCAGATATGTTCCAAAAGCATATGTATTAGCATTCTTAGAACTTAAGGATACAGAGGTCCCAGTCTGTACAACTGATGCAGATGAGTTCGTATATGTGTTAATTCGCATTATGAATATAAAGATTATGTTATTGCTTCATCCACTCTTCATACTTGGGGATGCTATGATTATTTTTTTGGGCACCACCACAGAAAGTTCATGTGGTTACTTCGACCAACTTTTTGCAATATATGAAATTTTATCTTCACCTATGTACAGTTCTTAATTTCTTTTTAGAACATGTAGTGACAAGATTTCGCGTTTGTTTGTGCGCAGCCCAAAAGGAATGCAATTAATGTGACATAAGTGGTCGATTAATTGGTCCATTTTAATCTTCTGTAGAAATTTGGCTCACTTCTTTGAAGATGTAAGGAAAGTAAGGTGAAAACATTTCATTTATGATCTTTTGTATGTATGCAAAGGCAGTGGCGGACCCAAAAATATAAATTACGTGTGTCAAACTTATAAATTTTGGATTTTTAAAGTTAATAATAATTTTTATATAATATTATATTATAAGTTGCTATCATTTGATAAATTTTAATGATATTATTAAAAATAGTAAAAAAACATATTCTTCTTGTGGAAGTTAATAAAGCATCATTCACATAATTAAATAGACTAGAAGAATAAATTTAGTTTAATAAGTAGCAAATGTTGACCGACAACTTAAGTAATTAACCTTAGTATCTTTGTTATTCTTAGATGTAGAAAAAGGTGGAAGAGTATAATTAATCAAGCTTCAGGGAAACTAAACAATAGTAAGTGAGAAAAAAGAGAAAAGATACGGATGAAGAGTGATTTACAAAAAGGAATACAAAAATAAATATGAATAGTCATTAACTGAAGTTGAACTTAGTTCATTTTACATATATAGGATGATATTGTTTTAAAAATAAACAAAATTATATTAACCATATTTGAACTCAATATGTGTCAAACCACTAAACATGATTATTTATAACATATAAATAAACCATGCACTATATTGAGTTTGCCCCTGTGCAAAGGAGATAAAGATTATATTTTAGCTAAAAAGAGATCTTTTGATGAATTCTCTAGAATGTTTGAATCGAAAATAACCTCATTCAAGTTACGCCCTCTTATCTTAATATTAATATAGTTAAATTAAGAATTAAATCCCTAGTAGAGTCGCCAGTCTGTGAGCCATGATTTTCGAACCTTATCCTATGTGGTTTAGCGTTGAGGATTTGTTCAGGTTTTAGGTCCAACTTAAGTACTACGTTATAAAACAATAATTATTAAAAAAAAAGTTAGCTCACTAGAACCTATGTAGAGTCGCCACCAAATTTTAACCTAATGAAACCAGGAAAGGTTAGAGTTTTGGGTTCGGGGGCTTGGTATATAACTTTTTTCGTGTCCAACTACTTTCATTATCCATCGAAGCTATTTTTTCGTTATGTATGTTTTATTAAAGATTTAATGAAAGTTGATTTCCTTAAATGCGGCAGCTTCTTCTTTTTTTTATTCTTGAACCTTTTTTGACAAAATTAATAGGAAGGTGCCTAAATTAAACTAGGGTTTTGAGAGTCGGATTAGGTCAAAAGTTGCCATTGTCCGTGACCCCGGACCAAATGTCCGTGACCGCGGACCTAAAAGTAAGAATATAATCAGAAATACAAAATTAGCACAATATAAAATTTCCTAACATTAAGGACCCTGGACCTAGCGCCCGTGACCCCGGATCTAGTGTCCATGTAACACCCCTAATCCTAAACCTGTAATAATATCGCAAGTCGTAGCATAATAAATAATAATTCGCAGCGGAAAATAAAACTATCTATCCTTGGTGTTACGCGCCGTTACTCACCCTTGTGAGTAACAAGGCATCCTTACTCCGTCCAACAACCTTAACTCCTCACGCTGTGATGAACAGATACTGAGCACTCTTAATATTACAAACCAAATCCAAACCAAATGAGCAACTAACTGAACGCAACAAACTCCTTATTACAATACAAAATAAAACTTAAGAGTGTTTCTTGAGAACACATCAGCTACCCTGTAACCCGCACTCCGGCTTGTGTCTTCTTCAGTAACCTGAAATGTTTTGCCCATTGAAGGGCTCAGCAATCGAAATGCTGGTATGCTAAATGTAGTCCTAAGCCATCTAGATTCCTTAAGTCGTTTTAGCCATCTTGATATTAGGTTCTTTACATGAAATACCGGTTCACAATAATAACAGTAATAACTATAAATATTAAACAAACACATAACAGTTCACCTGTAAGCATCAGTGCATAATAGTAAACAACAACCAATATTCAAACACCAATAATCCAAAACAATAACCAAACAAGATACGCGTATTAATTAGCTGTACTTGTTAGTTGACCACCCGACCCTTATTCTTTAAACCAATCACTTAACCTTTTCCAATTAAATTCCACCTCAGGCGTCATGTTAAGACAACCCTTATTAACTTGTTAATGGATAGTAGTCCCCCTGGGTTCCAAGGAACCTGTTACCAGCTGACCTTATGGCCCTGGATAATTTAAATGTCTGAAAGATGACCAATTCGGTCAAACCTGTACACCAACGGTAGTGCCCTCCGCCATCATCGAATGTAACTGATGGATTCCCTTGAGAGACTCCCCATAGAAGTCCCTCGTAGTGATCACGATGTGCAACCAAAAAGTCGAAATAGTCTAGATTCCTCTCTTTATAAGTTAGCCCTTTAGTCAGTGATACAATGTCCATTCCTTGAGTTAAGACTTTAACAGTTGACCATCAGTTAGGTTCAAGAATACCTAAAGGTCAGTTAGTCTTGTTCCAGTTTAGATGTATAAACTTCCAGTCATACGACGTTCGCGTAAAACGCAGTGGTGTCGAGCAATACAGTATACAAGATAATATACATAAATCACAAATATCGCTCTTAGCATTTAAACACACAACATCTGGACCTTAGGAAAATCCTTAGGACATTCAGACCACACAATTAACATACCGTTCACCGGGATAGCAGCTAGCTTGACTATTCACGCTCTAGTAATCCCTTCCCGTACGCTGTTGTATATACATGCAATACCGGGTAATACTAATACAACTGTTCACTAAATATTATAGTACTGTCACTGTAGAACTAATACTCGTAGTATGCTAACCCCTTATGTTCTTTATTTCCCCCTGTTATTTTACAGTGGTTCAAGATAGTTCAACAGTTCATTATTTCATGTAACCTTACATGTGATAATGAATTTCTACCTTTTAGTATATTTCTATTTCTTTTATCATATACTCATAATTGTTTCCACTTATTCTTTATATTGCATCCTTTGGTTATTTTTATTATAACCACAATTATTTTACAAACTTTATGTTATACTCCATAATATTCCATAATACATTATATTGCCTAGTTTTAATTCCTTTCTTTAACAAATTTACAAACCAACCATATATTTTCGGTAATTACTTAATGAAAATATAAATTTTATAATTTACCAACTAACCACATATATCTTTTTGGTAATTGCAATTTAAAGATTCCAACATTTATAAATTACAAATCAACAACCCCTTAAACTTTCGGTTTTCAACACATTCTTTCTATATTTACATTTTAACCCCAAAACTTTATTTAAGTTACATATTAACTTATAAACTATAGTTTTAATATTCATTTTTCTAAAATTCCGAAATGGTCCTTATAATTTTGCAAATTATGTATTCGCCCCAAATTAAATTCGGTTTTACACTTATACTTTCATAAATCACATATTCACCCTTAAACTTTATAAACTTAATATTTTATGTCATAAATCATTTTAGCCCAAAGTTTTTGGTCAACACTTTGACCAAGACTTAATTTCATAATTAATACTTTAATATACCCATAAAATCATAAGTAATTCGGTTTTCCTCCAAACTTTCCTTAAATTACAAAATAGCCCCAAAACTTTATAAAATGTTATTTTAACACTTAAACACTTGTTTAAATTCACCAAAATTCATAATATTAATTCCTACCTTATATTATATCATAATTATACCAATATACTCCTTAACTCTCGGCAATTATATATAACACCGTATACTTTTCAAAATTTACATTTTAACCATATAACTTTATAAACTAGCCATTTAAATACTTGTAGCTATTTTTAATACTCCCAAAATTTATAATATAAGTTAATATACTTATATATTTCGAAAGTCATCAAATAATCCATTATGTTCTCGGCTTTAATTTCAACTTACCATATAGTTTTCAAAACTTGATTTATACCATATAATAAATACATATAAATGTATATAAGCCATATAACACTTCTAAAAATTATGCTAATGACTTAGAATGATTATAAACTCAAAATAGAACATTTTATTCCTAGAGTATTTGGTTTGAACTTATATGTATCTTAATAAATTTTTGTGACACAAATATATACCTTAAGGTAATAATCTTACCTTACATGTTATAATTTATTTTCTTGACAATATAACCCAAAGTATTTCGCCCTTAATTTATTTAGGGGTTATACATAATTTTTATACCAAAGTTTGAAGCTTAAATCAAGCTTAAACTTAATAAACCTTCATTATAGAAACTTACTCCTTAAATCAAGACAATTCTTGTACTTAATTTCTCCTTGAATTCCAAGCTCTCCAAATGCTATCTTGATGAAGAACTTTCGGCCACTTTGTATATATTTAGGAGATCCATTTGTTAGACTTCTAACAAGGATTTATAAGTAAGATTTGGAGTAATTTTACAAGAGTTTACCTTAGATATTTAACAAGGTATTTTCGGTACACCTTGGGATGGTTGTAGATCTAAGTTTCCTTCATGAAATGATGAAGAGAATATAGGTTTAGAAGTTATAAAATTTTCGGTAATATCTTTAAGGAATTTACTTAGGATTTTCAACATGAAAATATACCTTATCTTGATCTTGTTGTTCCTTGTGTAGTTGTTGAATCTAGGTAGCTCCTTGGAACACTTATGCTTGGCGAATTCTTGTAGGTTTGCTAGGATGATTCTTGCTTCAAGACTTAGGAGAATTAACTAGGAGATTACATAGGAATGGTGTTAGAACTTAAAACACCATTAATGTACCTTAGAAGCTCTAAGGAATAAACTAGCAAATGAAGAAGAAAAGAGAGAGAAAGAGCTTACCAAATCGGTATAGGATGGGCAAATGAGAGGCTAACTCACGTAGGAAATAAGGTAAGGAATGAGAGGATTTTTCTTTTGATAAAACAATGTCAAATTTGACTAATCTTTTCCTTTGTTTATTATTTAATTGTTTGGCTCAATAAATGCCCATGTTTCAAGCTTGCTTTCAGCTAGGATACGGAAGAAATGGAGACTTTGATTGTCAATTAACACAAGATGACAAGAGCAAAGGTAGGTATATGTTTCCTTTGAATTTTATAAGTTGAATACCATACCAATATTGACTTCTTTTCCTTTGTATTTTCGGCAATGGTGCTGCTTGTGTAGCATTTAATTTTTGATGATTGAAGACATTAGAACATGGCTAGGTAGGTAGGTGTTTTAGTTGAATTTTTATAAGGCAAATTAAGCCTTCTTTCCTTGCATAAAATCGGCACCATGTGCTGTTTGGATCCATTTGATTTTTGTTGTTTTATACCTAGATATATGCATTGTTAGGTAGTTGTCTTCCTTGACTAATTTTGTAGCAATCAAACCCCCTTTTTCTGGATCAAAATCAGCTTCCACATGCTATATAAGCAAGTTGATTTCTTTGTTTATTTTCCTTGTCAAAAGTAGATCTAGATTTGCATTTTTGTGTATTTAAAGTTCTATGACTTTTTCCTAACTTATTTCTTGTTGTTTTCTTGCAAGAAATCGATGGTGAGGAGCTCCATTGGCTGAATTTCATTTGACATTATGACATGGCACATGTAGGGATGAGTCACCATTCCATAAGACAATTTTTCAAACTAAACTAGTCAAATGACACCCTAAATGGCGCCCAACATGGAGGTCATATGGGACTGATTTTTAATTTGATTCCTGTCACACTATATTCTATTAAGACCATATTATAATATTTTATAAGTCACAACATTTATTTGGTACATTTATACCAAGGTAAAAGATGGAAGTTTTAAGATAAAAATGCTGATTTTAGGTAACTTTTTGACCTAAAAATCGGCCCTACTTGTGCTATGAGTTTAGCACTGACATTAATTGATTTAGGTGGTCCATTTATCCCCTTTTAAGATTATCAACTCGTGGATCCTCAAAAACGTCAAGGAAATTGCGTAGAACGCATTTTTGTGACACCCAAAGGTGCGTTTTCGTGCTTTAAGGATATTCTGGAAAATAAGTAGTCAATATGAGTTCCAAGTGTTTATAAACATTGTTTATAGTAAATAATAATATGTTAAGGTGTTACATTGAGTTATATGGGGTTATATCAACTCAAAACACAATTTCCGGGCTATCGGGGCATTCCCGGGGCAAAATATGAGCGTTAAGAAATTCGTCCAAGCACTTTTTTTATTTTTGAAAAGTGGCTCGATCATTCTCTTTATAATATTGAATAACGATGTTAGGAACTCTTAGAATGAATTCTATAGGACTTTGTGCCACCTCGGCACTTCTCCGGGGCATTCCCGGGGGTTTATGGGACCTTCATCGGAAACTCCCGAGCGCTTTGCGTTTAATTGAAAATATACCGTGAGGAATTCATCTTAAATGTCTAATAAGGAGTTATGGTGCATTTGGAATGAAGTGTAATGATTTACTTCATCTAATAAAGTATTTCTGGGACTTTAGGGCCCTTAAAGGAACTCCCGAGCATTTTGTGTTTTTACACTGTTTTAGATGAGGTCCTGTATTCTAAAGGTCATATAATGGTCCTAGGTTACCTTCATATGAGGTTTATAGCTTATATAACTTTGTTAGCTTAAGGTCGGGCTTTAACGCACGTTTTTGACCTTAAGGAGTTTAGGTGCGTTTTTAACGCCTAAGTGTTTATATTCCTTCTTAGGGTTTAATAATCCCCTAAATAATACTTATTTATCATTATTTAATTATTTAAAGGTTAGGGGTATTTCAGTCCATGACCCCGGACCTAGCGTCTGTGACCCCAGACCTAGCCTAAAACTAATTAAACAAGTTGAAAATTAACATCCACCACCATCCATGGGTCATCTGGCACCCCGAACGGCGCGTCTGGTACCCTACACACGACATCTGCGGATGCAAACCACCCTAAGATAACAAACTTATGGAGATTATGATGAATTTTTGGCTCAAACTTGAGGGTGATTTCCCTATGAGATTCTAAGTCTATTGGTGAAAAGAAGTTTTCATTTTTGAAGTAGGATTTATAAGAAATCTTAACAAGTAAGTTAAAGGGTAAATGTAACACCCCTACTAATTCGGCTCCTAATTATCGTATAAACGTCATACTTAGTAAATAAATCACAGCGGTAAATAATAGACTGTCGTTCTAATGGTGTCATCGTTATCACTCGCCCATATGGGTGATAACGCGTTACATGATAATCAACATACGAAACGTATTCCCGCAGTGACCACAAGAGATATATAGTAAAGCTTAAATAAAACTAAAATATATACAACATCAATCCGTCTTATACATAAACCGTACACGTGAGCGTCTAACCAAATATACACCTCGGTTTACAAAACCCGAGTCCAAAATAACCACAGTCCCAGTCCGTACCAAGTCTAAACCAAAAGTCACTAAAACCGTCGCGCCCCGCGTCGACCCTCCAGCTAGTCTCCTGAAAGTAAACATGGTTGTGGTATGGAATCAGCTCCTGCTGAGTATGTTATCACATGCCCCGTCATGCCTCCTCAAACCCCTCAATTAATTGGTCGAGAGCATGAGATTCGTTACATGCAATACCGTTTTAATATTTAAACTGTAAAACAATTAACAGTAGTAACCATACAAATAACACAACCATTAACACACATAATATAATCCACACAGCATATCCAATAAACAACAAGACGAAACAACGAGAATAATAAACGAGTATTAATTCCCGTCCTTGGCATAAAAGTCCAATATTGTTCGCCAATGTACAAGCTAACAAGCTATTGTAAATGTTCAGTTATACCTAGTGACAATGTCTCGTTAAAACGACGTGTCTCTAAATTACCCATATACTATGGCGGGTCACCCACAGCAGTAGCCACTCCAGCGGTAGAGTCTCTGATCAACGAACCATTCTAGTTCGCGGGAAATTTCTTGATACTTACGGACCCGTACGCGGACATCCTAGTATCGTTTTTGTGATCACAATGCGCACCAAGAGCCACATCCTCTTGGCTTTGTTTCATTTATATTTATACCATCGCATCGCATTACCAATTTTCTAACACAGCAGACTAAGGTCGTTAGTCCAATCCGGAGTATGTAAACTCGGGATCCAGTGTTAGATACGAGAGCGGCGTTAGAAAAGGCCAATGCTCCGTAGTCTCGGATAATATATATATATATATATATATATATATATATATATATATATATATATATATATATATATATATCTTATTATCCTAGTGCTACAACGTTTTTCTGACGTTCCTTATATTACATATAAGATAACACCATTGCCGCTAGTTCGTTTTATATATAGGTCCATATATACGAACTAACTGTGAAATCTCGTCAATGCAGAAGAAGAAATAGCAGAGGGAAAACCATGAGAAACAATGGAACAGTGTAGACTCTCATTTTATTTTGATAGCTCGATAGTCAAACAGAAAGAGCAAAACCAAGGTATATATACCCTGATAGCAGAATACTGATAACATCAGTAACACAAGGGTGAAAAAGGAAAATAAGAAAAAGTCTGCTGTAACATGACTACAACAGAATAGAGCTTATTAATATGAAAAGACTTAAAAGGTAAACTCATATACTGTAACATCCCCCCACAAGACAAGAATGGTGAAAATCTATTCTTGACTTGCAAAGAGAAATCAGGATCGAATGATGCCCATGGAGTCATACTGTGCACGGTATTGCTTGCCAGAGAGGGGTTTAGTCAACATATCAGCCATTTGAGAAGAACTGGGAATGTGAGAAATAGTGATTAAACCCTGTTGCAATTGATCTCGGACATAGTGACAATCAACTTCGATATGTTTAGTCCGTTCATGCAGAACCGGGTTGCGAGCAATAAAAACAGCAGCTCTGTTGTCACACTTAACAGGAATAGGAACATTATCAGTTACACCAAGCTCCTGAAGTAATCTGCTCAGCCAAGCCAATTCAGCAGTAACCTTGCGCAATGATCTATACTCAGCCTCTGCGGATGATAAGGAAACACATGGCTGCTTCTTCGATTTCCAGGAAATCGGAGATCCACCAAGTTGAATGTAGAAACCACTGACAGAACGACGGGAGATTGGGCAAGAAGCCCAATCTGAATCACAGTATGCAATGAGCTGTTGCGAGGAAGAATTATTGAGTAAGACACCAGTCTCAATGGTTCCTTTAACAAAGCGTAAAACATGAAGGGCAGCAATGTAGTGACTGATGCAGGGTTTGTTGAGAAACTGACTCAATAACTGAACGCTGAAGCAGAGATCAGGTCTCGTATGTGTGAGGTAATTCAATTTCCCAACAATTCGTCTATACTTTTCAACATCAGAAAAGGGAACACTGTCACCTGGAAGAAGCTTGAGCCCTAATACCAGCGGACTGGCGACAGCTTGACTATCAGACAAATGAAATTCCTCAAGCAGTTGTTTACTGTATTTCTTTTGAGTGACAATTATGCCATTGGGAGTTCTGAGAAATTCCATACCCAGAAAATAACATAAACCACCTAGGTCCTTGATCTGAAACTCGGTATGGAGACTGATTTTCAGATCTTGTATACCAGCTTCATCATTCCTAGTAATAACCAGATCATCAACATAGACACCAACATGTATAACTAACCCAGCAACACGCTTACTGAATAAGGAATAATCATTGTAGGAACTGAGAAAACCTTTAGAGCGAAGAAAACTGGCAAGTCGAGCATACCACTGTCTAGAGGCCTGCTTTAGGCCATACAAGGAACGCTTAAGATGGCAGACCTTGTTCCCATGTTCAACAGATAACCCTTCCGGTAACTTCATGTAAATATTCTCATGCAAATCGCCATGTAAAAAGGCGTTGTTTACATCTAATTGATGTAAAGGCCAACCTTGTTTAACCGCGACTGCAATTAGGGTTCGAATCGTTGTCATCTTCACCACCGGAGAGAAGGTTTCTGAATAATCCACCCCATACTTCTGAGTAAAACCACGCACCACTAGGCGAGCTTTGTAACGCTCTAATGTCTCGTCTGCCTTTAACTTGACTTTGTAAACCCATTTGCAACTAATGGGTTTGACTCCTTTTGGTAGAGAAACAATATCCCAGGTGTGATTTCTGGTTAAAGCATTAAGCTCTAATTGCATAGCCTTCCTCCATTCAGGATAACGATTAGCTTCCTGGTAAGAAAAGGGCTCAGACAATATAGAAGATACGGGATTGATGATGCTAGAAAGACCACATACTGAAGAAGGCAACATCAGAACAGTAGGAGCAGAAATATTTGTCAAGGAGCAGAGAGCAAGGGTATTTGGCATAGGTTTATCAGCAAAATTCAATCTCGTAGTTAATAAGTCGGTAAAGACTTCTTCTGGTGGTAAAGATAGAGACTGCCCAACAAAATAGTCCCGAAGATGAGAAGGTGGATTGTGAGTTCTTGAAGATCTTCGTGTGACTACTGTCGCAGGTGGAGCACTGATGTGTTCTTCGGTGACTGCATTTTCAGATTCACCAACTTCTTCTCTGATTACAATAGGTGTTTCTGTGGAACAATTATCAGATAACTGTGGAGAGTGTGGGTCTGTAGCTGAGGAAATACTTCTCGTATTAATCGAAGGTTCTAACCCAACAGCTGAGTGATTCTGAGTAAAGGTAATATGACAGTTTTCTTCATCAAAGTCAAGAGGTATGTCTTGAGTGGAGGAAGGAAATAAAGAGAACTCATCAACTGTGGAGAGATTTTCCTTAAAAGGAAAAGAAGACTCGTGAAATTTCACATCTCGACTATGGATTATAGTCTTGTCTGACAATCTTAGCAACTTGTGCCCTTTACTTATCAGACTAGGCCCCAAATAAACACACCTAGTGGCTCTTTCGTCGAACTTATGCTTGTGAGGTTTAACAACTTCTGCATATGCCAAGCACCCAAAAGTACGCAGACATTCAAAAACAGGTTTCTTGCTGTATAAAACCTCATATGGAGTTTTTCCTGAGAGAACTGCTGTAGGTATTCTGTTAATGATAAAGGTTGAAAACTGAATAGCATCTCCCCAGTATTTCATTGGTATCCCGCTGTGAAAGAACAAAGCCCGAGCAGTATCAAGAATATGACGATGCTTTCTTTCTACTCTACCATTTTGGTGAGGTGTGTAAGGGCAGGATCGTTGATGAATAATACCTTCCTTCTGAAAAAACTGAACTCCTTCCTTAGAAGCTCCTAGTTCATAGGCGTTATCCGACCTAAGAACTTTAACTTTCTTGGAGAACTGTCTTTCAACCAAAGCAATGAAATCTTTAATACAGTCGAGAGAATCTGATTTATTCCTGAGCAATCTAGTCCACAAACATCTACTCTTATCATCGACTATACTGAGAAAGTAACTAAAACCATCATATGTAGCAGTGGACAATGGTCCCCATACATCAATGTGTAAAATATCAAAAATATCTTTGCTAACTGACTCTGAGCGAGAGAAAGGTAGTCTATGCCCTTTGGCTCTATTACAATCATCGCAAATGAAATCAGAAGAAACATCTCTATTATCGAGGAGACCTAGAGATAGCAGATTCTGTAAGGGTGTGTGACCCAATCTTTTGTGCCAATACAAAGCTTTTCTTTCTGTCAATGAACTGCAGACGAGCTTCTGTCCTTTCTGAACTTGATCAAAAAATCTTCCAAGAGCACCAGTGTCAAGCCAATACAGGCCCTTCTCTTCTCTGCCTATAATGCACTTAGCTTTGGATATCTGGTCCTGTATCACACAAGACTTGTCATCAAAGCAAATCTGATAACCACTCTGTTTAGTAAACCTGTTTACTGATAACAGATTGTATTTAAAACTTGGCACCAGAAGAACATTAGGAAGATGCAAATCATTCCCTAAAAGAACTATACCAGAAATCTCAATTTGTTGTATCCGTCCATCAGGCATACAAACTGTCTGACCACATGATTCATTACTGATATCAATAAAATACTTCCGATTTCCACTTAAATGATCAGTGGCACCAGTATCTATAATCCACCTATCATAGGTATTATCTTTGTCATTATCTCTGCTAATATTAGCACTAAGACAATGAATAAATTTCATACCTGCAAAATGACAATTGACTGATCTGTTGACAGTTGACATGTTCTGTAGACAACTAATGAGAAGGTTAATTTGCTCCTGGTTTATCCCTTTCCCAGTCTGTTCACTTTCTGTTCTATCCAAAGAACCTCCAGTGTCATCATCAACCAGATTAGCAATAACCTTCTTATTTTTCCCAAATCTCCATCCAGCAGGATAACCATTCTTTACATAGCAAGTATCTTCAGAATGACCGGGTTTCTCACAATGTTTGCACAATGTTTTTGCTGGAAATCCATTTTTCTGAAAACAACTCTCTTCTACATGACCTGTTTTTCCGCAATAAGTACAGACTCTCTTCCCTTTCCGATCATTACTTTGCCATTTTATTGCTTGTTGTGGCTTATAACTCTTGTCTGCTAGATTAGCAAAACCTTCAGAGCTAGATTCTGATTTCTTTCCTTTCCCTGTCTCTCTCTGTCGCTCTTCTTAGAGAATCAGAGAGTAAGTAGTCTCCAAGCTAGGCAAAGGTTTCGTCATAAGAATGTTCCCTCTAATATTCAAATACTGATTCCCTAGCCCCATAAGGAAATCGAGGACCTTATCTTCCTCTAACATCTTATCAAGCTTCTCAATCCGGCCACACTTACAGCAATCGCATGTATTAATATCTATAACTGAAGTTAACTCATCCCAGATTTGCTTAAACTTGTTGAAATAAACACTTACTGAATCTGCTCCTTGTTCCAAGCTATAGAGATCCTTTTTCAGAGTGAATCGACGTGTTCCATCTACACGATCATACCTGGCAAGGAGTCCCTTCCAGATCTCTTTTGCCGTCGATCGGAAAATGAAAGTCTCGCAAATTTCCTTCTCCAAGGCGTTGAGAAGCCAGGCCATGACTAGACAATTGCATCTGTCCCAAGCAGCGCCTTTAGCAACATCATCCATCGATCTGGTAATCGAGCCATCAATCATTCTGATTTTATTCTTTGAGACGAGAGAAATCATAACGGTTCGTTTCCAGGTCTGGAAACCGGTACCGTTAAACTTAGGGGCAATAATCATCCCTGGATGTTCAGCATTGTGTATGTATAGAGGATCTGAGGAATCGGAACTTGCTTGTACATTGTTTAGACTCTCGATAAACCACTCAAAACTAGCTGTGGATGAATTTGGAGTTTCTGCGTTTTCTGACATGGTGAAAGACAACGAAGAAGATCTAGGTCGATCGAAGACGAAAGGAAAACTGGAACAATCGAAGGAAGATCTAGATCGATCGAAGGAGAAACAATCTATATGAGATAGAAATGACGAACAATCTTTCTAGATTGTTGCTCTGATACCATGTGAAATCTCGTCAGTGCAGAAGAAGAAATAGCAGAGGGAAAACCATGAGAAACAATGGAACAGTGTAGACTCTCATTTTATTTTGATAGCTCGATAGTCAAATAGAAAGAGCAAAACCAAGGTATATATACCCTGATAGCAGAATACTGATAACAACAGTAACACAAGGGTGAAAAAGGAAAATAAGAAAAAGTCTGCTGTAACATGACTACAACAGAATAGAGCTTATTAGTATGAAAAGACATAAAACGTAAACTCATATACTGTAACACTAACACTGTTATCGCAAAAATAGTAAATAATAAGCAGCTTAAATATACAGTTCATGCATATTTATTCACACATTCAGACAAACAATCTTATCACAAATTACACATAAGTCTAAAGTGAGGAAGCCCTTAGAGACAATCAGAGACACGTAACAATATACCGTTCACCCTGATTATAAAACCGTGGAGTATGAATCAGCTAGATCCGATGCTCCTCGTATCGTCTCTAACAGTCTAATAATACATAACACTACAGATTAGCATCCCGTATAACAACGCTACTCTACGGTACCCCGTACCGTCACTAATCCCTCCCGGTTCGTTCCCCGTTATTTACTAACAACGTTTGTCGGGTTTTCGGTTTAACTCGGGATTAGGAAAAAACGTTATATTACATGCGTGTACACATCTCGTATATTAATATACTTAATGTTTGAACTTTGGTTATCGCATGTAATTCCATATACACTTGTATATTATATAGTTTGTTACTATATTGCATGTATAATTCTTAATCATATATTATTACATTTCACCTTAGTATGTATTTTCCTAAGGTTAGTTTTTCCAAGTTTAATGTAGTATAATTCATATGTAAAAATACTTTGAATTATATAAATCCTTATTATTTCATGTACAACATAACATTAGAATTTCCTTATCTAATGTTTATAATTCTTTTCTTCTTACCTTATATCATTTTAATTATGATAATACATAGTTATTGAACCATATTGTATTTTTACTCCATGACATATATTTATTTATATATATGTATTATGGGACCATTTATTATATGGTAGTCTATAATATATTCATTCTCTTTAAATGAATATCTCTTATATTATAAATGTTACAACCCTTATAACATTAAAAACCATATTATAAATTCTTATTCAAAAGTACCCATTATTACCGAACAGCACTTGTTTTCTTTAATATTTACAAAATCCACCGCACAATTTATATAATGTTATATTATAGCTATATAACATATATTATGACATTTATGTCATTAAAACAATTATAACCTATAGTTATAAGTTGTTACAAAATACCAAACAGACCACACTCTTCTCGGTTTTTATTTAATTCCACTATACTTCCAGAATTTACAAATCAACCCCAAATTATATTCCATTGTTACACTTATAATATATACCTTATATTATAATCCTTAAACCTTAATATAATTATAACCTATGGTTATAATAGCTTATAATTGCCGAACAGACCCTAGGGTCTGTTCTAATTTAAGTCCTACCACCCAACTTTCTATAATTACCAAATCTCCTCATTTTATAACATATAGTTTTCTAATGTCATTAAAACTATATATTATACATATATCTTAATAAAAGCTTATATATAACTCCAAAAATTACCAAACTATACCAAAAGGTTATAAACACCATTCCTAACCTTATACTTTCAATATTTATGGTTTATACCCCATATGTTACCCATTTGTAACAATGATATAAAATATCATATGTTATACTTATATAATTCATATTAACTCAAAATTTAACCAAATAAACTCCTAAAAATTCCTAATAACCCAATGTCTATTCTATACCCCATTTGGTACCCTTAAGTTTCAGAAATTACAATATCACCCCAATTCTTATAAATCTTTTACAATTTAATATCTAACTTAATATAAGGTAGCATTTTAATTCCATAAACTTTCCAAACTTGCTCAAAGTCTCCTACGTAGTCAACTTTGACTTCTAAATCCAATTTGAGCCCAAACTCTCGGTAATTACTAACTATACCCTATACTTTCTTATTTTTACAATTTTACACAAAACTTTATAAAATGTTATAATTTTTATTTAAATTCATTTTAAACCCTAAATTCCTTTTATTTATGCCCACAGCTTCATATAATACTAGTAATTACCGTTTGACCCCAAACTTAATGCTATAGGCATAAATTAAATTAAATAAGCCTTTAAACTTAAATTAAAATGGCCTAATGACATGGCCTTATTACAACTTTGCTTTACAACATAAAATTACACATAAATAGCTTAAAATTACTATAAACTCTCGGCCTTACTCCAATATTATTAATACTTCCACATAATGTCATGATTTGACCATTATGTTAATTAAATCACCTAAATGACTAGCTTAATTTATCTAAGTCATTTTTAGTCACACTTAGGTTAAAAATAACCATTTAAATTCCTCCACTCTCGGCACATATAATATATGAACTTAGAAATCATATAATATAAAGTTTAAGGTATTTATACCCTGATTTAGGTGCCTAATGACCTAAAACCCTCACGGCAGCTTGGAGGAAAAATCAACCCAGCACTTTAACATGTTTAATACACCAAAATAAGATATGGTTACACTCCAAGCATGAGCTACCATAAGGAACAAATTAATGTAAGATTCAAGGCAAAACCGGATGAAGAAAGGAATTCCATAAGGTATGTTTTTACCTTATAATGGAAATTTTGGCCACCTTGGTCCCAAGGGTTGCTTCAGCCAATATTAGCCTTTGATCAAGGTTTAAAATACTGAGATTGAGCCATGGAAAGTGATAGATTATTAGCTCCATGTGTAGGTAATGAAGAGATGAAGAAAAAGAGCTAAAATATGCCTTGAACCATTACCTTAGGTGGGAATGAGTTGAATTTGCCTTGATTACTCCAGAACACAGCTTGAGAGGTTTAGGAACTGCTGGGTTCTCGGCTGGAATGGGACAAGAGGAAAGAGAAAGAAAGATTTTGTGTTTTAAGGAATGAAAAGTAAGAAATGGAATAGTAAAGTGGTGATTCACCAAATTGGCAAGATATTTTAGTTAAAGGCTGATGTGCTATCCTCCTCTGTAATGCTGCCGCCTCAATTAGGATAAGAATGAGCCAAGTCTTGACCATTGACTTGGCTTGGTCAATATTGCTTAAAAATGCACTATTTCGGGTACTATTCACAAATGAATGCCATATTTGTGATTTGTTTTGAAAATCTTGGAATTAGACCTTATAATGTGGTACATTATAGTACATTAGTATAAAAAGGTCTAATCCAACTCCTAACACCACTCAAAACCCACTCAGAAAGTCAATTTTCTCAAAATGTGCTTTAAGGAGTTTTAAAGCACAATTTGTGTTAGAACATATTTTTGAGCTTGGTTTCCTTTGAGAATAGTTTTATAGTGTTCATTACTTAATTATAATACTTAGGAATCCACTTTGGATCCTAATCGAGGTCATACAATCTCTATGGTGTCTTAAAGCACATTTTTGGCTTTACTGATCCAAAGGCATGTTTTTGCCTTGTTGAGATCTTAGATTGTTCCCCAATGGTATTAAGATGATTATTAACCTTCTTAGATCATTAATATATCATTTAATTAAGTTTTTAAGGTTAGGGGTATTTCAATCTACCCCCCTTAAAAAGACTTCATCCCGAAGTCCTTATTCATATTCAGTTCACCTAAGGAATCCAGTTCCACTAAGTAATCAAAACAGACCATCGCTAGGGAGTAACTCCCACTAGGTTTAGACCTAGTCTATATGTATCATAATTGATACATCACATTCCAAATGGCCGAAACTCATGGCATAAACTCATTCATATCACAACACTAAACAAGGTGCACATCTAACTTACCAACAAAAGTACTCAGTGGTACTATATATATATATATACTCAACCAGGTGCACTAAGGCACATACATACAATGTATCAACATACAATCAACCAAACAAACTTGTATGACACAACATACCACCAAAACACACCACAAAAACAAGACCTAATGCATAACATATGCGCAAGCCAAGTGGCGTCTACCCCCCTTAAAAGGGTTTGACCACAAACCCGTACAAGTATCACAGCCACTACTCGAAGAGTGCTGGATACTTCGCTCTCATGGAGTCTTCTAACTCCCATGTAGCCTCCTCCACCTCATGGTTTGACCAGAGAACCTTGACCATGCTAACGGTCTTGTTCCTAGTCTTCTTCGTCTTCGTATCGAGGATGCAGAGTGGTACTTCTTCATATCGTAGAGCGGGGTCCAACTCTAAAGTCTCTGGCTGTAGAATGTGCGATGGATGGGGCACATACCTCTTCAAATGTGAAACGTGAAAGACGTCGTGCACCCTTCTGAGCTCTGCTGGCAAATCCGGCCTGTAGGCTAACGGGCTCACTCGCTCCTTAATCGTATAAGGCCCAACATACTTCGGGCTCAACTTGCCCTTCTGCCCAAACCGGAAGATCCCCTTCATGGGTGACACTATGAGGAATACCATGTCGTCGGTAGTAAACTCAATGTCTCTCCTTTTGGTGTCTGGATATGATTTCTGCCAGTCCTGGGCTGCCTTCATGTTCCTACGAATATGTAGGACATCCTCCTTGATTTGCTCTAGGTACTCAGATCCTAGAAGCGTAGTCTCGCTGACATCATCCCAGCATAAAGGAGTCCTACACGGTCTACTGTAAAGTGCCTGGAACGGTGGCATCTGTATCGAGGAGTGGTAGCTGTTGTTGTAGGGGAATTCTATCAGATGTAGACGCTCTAACCAGCTCCCCTGAAAATCCAAGGCACATGCTCTCAACATGTCCTCCAGTGTCTAGATGGTCCTCTCACTCTGACCGTCGGTCTGTGGATGGAATGCCGTACTGAGCTTCAGCTTCGTACCCAAGGCTTCCTGAACCTGACCCCAGAATCTGGACAAAAATTGAGGGTTCCTGTCGGACACAATGGTCTTTGGCACACCATGGTGCCGGATCACCTCCTTCTGGAACAGGTCCACCAACTTCGGGACCTTCTAGGTATCCTTCATAGCAACAAACTTTGCCACCTTCATAAGACGATCTACAATGACCCAAATCGTGTTCAGTCCTCCCTTAGTCGGTGGGAGGCCGACAACGAAATCCATCGAGATGTCCTCGAACTTCTAGCAAGGAATAGGCATGGACTGCACTAATCCACCGGGTCTCCTGTGTTTAAACTTAACCTTCTGACAGGTCAAGCATCTAGTCACGTAGTCGGCTACGTCCTTCTTCATCCCGCTCCACCAGAAATGGACCTTCAAGTCTTTGTACATCTTCGAAGAACCGGGGTGGACGGATAAGGACGAGCAATGAGCCTCCTAGAGTATCTTCTCCTTCAGGTCAGGAGAAGACTCTGGAATACATAACCGGCCATTCAGTCGAATCATGCCGTCGTCGCTCTGTTCGAAGTCATACTTCTGACTCTCAAAACAACCCTTTGACATCTTCTGCCTGATACTCTGCATATACTGATCATTCTCCTGTGCAGCTCGTATCTCATCAACCAGACTGCTGCCCGCTAAAAGTGTAAACAATGAATGTGCTCTGCGGCTCAGGGCGTCGGCTACAACATTCGCCTTGCCCTCCTTGTACCTTAGGTCTATGTCGTAGTCCTTCAAGAATTCAACCCATCTTCTCTGTCGCATGTTCAGCTCCTTCTGAGTGAAGAGATGCTGTAAACTCTTGCGATCAGAGTAGATGGTGACTGTCACACCGTAAAGATAATGGCGCCAGATCTTCAAAGCGAAGACTACTGCGCCCAACTTAAGGTCGTGTGTGGGGTAGTTCACCTCGTGCTTATTCAGTTGTTGGGATGCGCAGGCAACAACCTTCCCGTGCTGCATAAGCACACAACCTAGACCGGTTCCAGAGGCATCACAATATACCTCAAACCCATCGGTGCCCTCAGGGATAGTAAGGACGGGCGCCGATGTCAGGAGATCCTTCAGCGTCTGAAAGGACTGCTCGCACTCGGCAGACCATAAGAACTGGGACTCCTTCTTCATGAGATTCGTCATCGGTTTGGCCACCTTGGAGAAGTCCTTCACGAACCTTCGATAGTAACCGGCCAAACCAAGAAATCTGCAGACATCTGTTACTGTCTTCGACCTCGGCCAACTCTTCACTGCCTCTATCATGGCAGGGTCTACAGATATCCCGCTCGCGGATATAATGTGTCCAAGGAATGACACGCTGTCCAACCAGAACTCACACTTCGAGTGTTTGGCATACAGCTGGTTCTCTCTCATGATACTCAAAACCTGCCTCAAATGTAACTCATGCTCCTCCTCGGTCTTTGAATAAACCAGGATATTGTCGATGAAGACCACAACTGAACTATAAAGCTGCTCTCTGAAGAGACGGTTCATCAAGTCCATGAAGATAGCTGGCGCATTCGATAACCCGAATGGCATAACGGTGAACTCGTAGTGCCCATACCGAGTCCTGAAAGCTGTCTTCTCCACATCACCCTCAGCAATCCTAATCTGATGGTAGCCAGATCTGAGATCTATCTTCGAGAACACACTGGCTCCTCTCAGCTGGTCAAACAAGTCGTTGATCCGTGGTAACTGGTACTTGTTCTTGACCGTGACCGCATTAAGCTCGCGGTAGTCGATGCAGAGTGGCATACTACCGTCCTTCTTCTTGACGAACAGTACTGGAGCACCCTAAGGAGAAATACTAGGTCATATGAATCCCTTGTCGAGGAGGTCCTCCAGCTGTAGCTTCAGCTCCCTCATCTCAGCCGGCTCCATACGGTAGGGCGCCTTAGCAATAGGGCCCGTACTTGGCAACAAGTCGATGGCGAACTCAACCTTGCGCACAGGCGGCATGCCTGGCAGCTCATCAGGAAACAAGTCAGGGAAGTCTACCACGACTGGGATGTCTAAGTCCATCACGTCGCTCTATCTCATGTCCTGAACATAACAGAGGAAGGCCTATCGGCCCATCCTAATGTCCTTCATCAGGGATAGCGCTGACACGATCTTGACAGTCGGCTCTCTCTTCACACTGCGGTATAACACTGTCTTGCCGCTCGGCCCCTTCAACAGTAGTCGATGCTCTGCGCAATGTAGGCGGCCCTTATGCTTCTGCAATCAGTCCATACCCACTATAATATCGAAGCCCAAGTTCTTGAACTCGATCAGGTCGATGGGGAAGGTCTCAGTCATGATGCTGATCTCTAATCCCGTGTACTGTCTGGTGTAACCAATTCTCTCTTTCGAAGAGTGACTGAAAAGTCAGAGAGCTGTTCGGGGGCTGCCCTCAGCTTCTTAGCGAATGCCGATGAGATAAACGCATGCAAAGCCCCTGAGTCGAACAATATGGAAGCACTAACACCATCGAAAGGAAGGGTACCTGAGATTACAACTCGTATTAGCATCGAGTCACAATAAATCACTTATTTATTGTCGGTTGTTAATTGTCATACTTGTGATGATTTTACCGGACTCCTTGGCTTGCGCCATATCTAAGATGCATAAGGTACCCTCCATTTCATTTTCGTGGCCTGAAGTTATGAATTAACGGTATTAACAAACGGAACACACATACTTGAAGGTACATAAACTCTTATTTCATTTATCCAATTGGTATTACAACAAGGTTACACACTTAGCTACTAAATTACATCAGTACTGTCTGAAAGTTAAATTTAAACGGCTGGGTCGGATGTGGGTCTCATTTACTAGAGCTGGTGAGGCGGTATTGAGCTTAATGCTCTTGAACCCATGATATACTAGTCTTGATTCTCCACCAAATACCAACACATCCCCAGACTTGAGGACGATCTTGCTTGCTAGATCCATCCTCTTCTGGTCTCCATAGATGAACTCAGAATCATCGCCAATGGAGAATGACACAACCGGTATTCCCTTGGTGATGGACTCGGTCATCTCATCACGGTCTTGGTGCATCCCAAGCCTTCCTCCCTGCTCGTAGTGGTTGACGTTGCAGACGTCGGGTGTCATGTCGGGTAAAGGGTACGTCTCGTAGTCTTGAGCAATATTCATTGCTTTTCTCACCAAGGTTAGGAAACTCTCAGGTATCCTAGGTATTGATACGCCATCTACCATCCTCACCTCTCGATAAACCCTTGCTTGCGGATCCCAATCCTTCCCTAAGCACGTCATGTGCAATTTCATCTTAGAACCACTACTAAATACAGGGGTATAAAATCCTCCCAAACCCTTACACAAAGCTCTACACTCATCCACTATGGCGATTTGTTCATCTAAGGTTAGGAACTCTCTGAGAAGTATCATGCCCGGTCTGACCACATGACACAACTCTCCAGGGTACTCCCGTCTTTCTTCCACGGGTCTAGGTGATCTCGGTCTTATGAGTGTGGGATAGCAGATATTGAAGTCTCCTAAGAGATAAAAGGTTTCCTAGGTAAGTCGTTTGTCTAAAGCGGTAATTAAAACACGCATCCATGGTAAGGTAAAGCGTTTAACACTCAGTCATGCTCTCATACAATGGTTTAAGGTTTCAAAAGCTAACCTTCACCGCGCTGGGTACTAGTACCAGCGCCCGAAGCTCCCGCTGCATTCAGCGTGCGGTTGCCCGGCAGGTTCGTCTTCAGGGTTTGCTGCTGCTGCCTCTTCTGGGCTGTGGGCGCCTGCCCCTTCTGGCCACCTCGCGCTCCACCTCCTCCGGTAGATGCGCTCTGAGTCCCCTTCGATGGGCGGTACACTCGGTTCTCCGGATTTGCGAAGCACTCGAACGACCTATGGCCTTTCTTCCCACAGGGGTGGCAGTCCTCCGCTTGCCCGACGCAGTCAACACCCAGGTGGTTATTACCACAACGCTTGCAATGGAAGTGGCGCTGGGGTGCAGAACCTATTATCATACAACAATCGGATTAATACAAGGACGGTAATGGACAGTGTAATTCACAACTTATTTACGAGGTTAGATCGCTTACCCTTGGGGGGTGCAGATATGAGAGGCTGGACATCATAGGTAGGCTCGGTCAGCATCGAGACCTTCTCCTTGCCCTTCTGGCTGGCCTGCTCCTTCTTCTTCTCCTTCCAGGAGAACTTTTTCTTCATGTTATCGTCAAAGAGTTAGGAATTGTAGGTATAAAAGCAGACAAGCAAGTAAAGTAATTTAAATAACTTTAAAAGTTGTTCTTACTTCCCGCCCTTGCTGCCGCCGCCTCCAGCCACAGCCTCCTTCTCGGGGGCCTTACGCTTCTGCCCCTGGTAGTCATCCCGGCTGTTCACCAACAGCTCGGTCCGAAAAGCAGCATCATAGCACTCCTATAATGCATCAATGAGTTCCCCGAAATTTGTAATAAGTCAAACTGAGTTACAAGGTATAAACTGTTAACTAATTTACTTGGACCGTAGGGTATAAAGCAGCACCCATGGCGACCTTGATAGCATATCGCAACCCGCCTCTGAACTTCTCCACCTTCATGGTGTTAGAATAGATGAATCCTGGGACAAAGTCCAACAGCATGATGAACGAGGAGTAGTACTGATCCACTGTCAGGCTACCCTGCCTCAGAGCCTCGAACTCCTCCCTCTTCCTCTGCTTCAACTGAGCAGGATAATACTTCTCCCTCAGCAACTCCACATAACCCACCCATCCGAAACCCTCTATAGCAGTGTAATGTGCCTTCACGGACCTCCACCAAGTACTGGCGGCGTCCCTCAGATCAAAGGCTGCTATACCGACCTGGTGCTCAGTAGGCACATGAATGGCGTCAAAAGCCTTCTTGTGCTCGATAATATACCTCTCCAGGACGGTGGGGTCAGCTACTCCGTCATAAGTCGGAACTCGCGTGTTGGCGACGCTCTTCAGCTAGTTAGGCTCTCTCGGTGAGGGTGTGGGTGGGACTATGGGTGGCGCTCCAATCTGGATGCCTCCCATCTGGGCCAGCTGTGCAAAGACGGCTGATAAGTGCGAAATATATATACTTTTAGGACTATAATTTTTCCTATTTTGATAATATTTCATGTCATATTTCTCATTTATCATATGTTTTTCCTTAGATTTATGTTTTGATGTGACATGATACATTTTATGTGTCAAATTCAGGTAAAAGTCATGAAGTTTCATTCTTCACTTCACTAGCTTCACAACACAACAAACGGGGAGCAAAACGGAGTCCAAACGAAGAATTTAGGCCCTGTTGAAGTTGTGACCGAATGTGTATCCAGATGTGCATGTCCGGACAAGTGCCAAGAATTACATAATTGTTTCCAGATTAATGTCCGGATCCGGACATATACAGCCTCGCCCGGACAGTACTGCACTTCACGATCAATTCATTACCATTTTGTTTCAAGTCGACTAATCCTCACACCATCATTAAATCATCATCACCTTGATGATTAATCAAGTCGGCTGCTACGTACTACTCATCACATGGGATATATTCAGCAGAGGGGAGGACGATTAATTCATTTATGCATATCACTCGTGACAGCACACCATTATACAAGATTGATTAATCATCATGCATGGCTTCTCAAGGGACTCAATCTCAGCTGCAACTTATCATTGTTCCATAATAGATCAACACTAATTATTATGTGCTACACTTGACGGATGAAGCATATCATTCACGCGGCTAGCTTGAATGGAAGTTCATCAACCGATATTGGAGAGGCGGCTGCACTTAATTAGGAGCATAATGATGACTCAATTATCGGCACTATAATATATACACGGCGTTTGAGACAAATAAAAGAAAATATATAAAGATAAAACGCTGCACTCTATCAATCAAGGGAGACGGTTGTGTAGGATTATTAACAGGATATATATAATCACATTCATCATTGTCAGGGGATGTTTTTCACGCCCTAGCAGGGGCCTTGCGCCTCCGATTCAATATCTTCACTCACACAGAACCCTAGACACCGGGAGCGGCACTGCCAGAGACTGCGGCGCAGCTCTATTGCATCTACCTCCAGCCGTAGCCTTCTGCTGCTATCCCCGATAAATCCCAACATCATCACCATACACCATCCTCCATACCTCCATCACCATCATCACACTCCACACCGTACTACACCATCGACCACACCACCACACACACCACCATACCATCACCACATATCACCATTGTCACACATTAATGTCTCCCGTTGTTATTTTTGTTACTTTTATTATTATGTTTGAGTAGTTAGTTAGTTTAGCTCCCCGGATTGGGATAGCAAACCGAATCTTTACATTTATTTTGTAATCTTTTTCTCTGATTATAATTGCAGTAGTTTAATTCTCTAGCTAATTGTTGAAGCAATATTTGTAGTTTTCTAATCAAAATGCGGTGTTGAGATTAGTTAACTAGACATAGGAAGTTAAACCAGATTAACGACTAGAAGCATGGTTTGCCTATAGGTTAATCTGTCTCCAATAGGAATTGTTAATAATGCGATTGGTTAGAATTGACTTGGACATGGTTTGCGGCTTGTTATTTCTACCAGTTAGGATTCGTTCTACAGAGACCGGTCAACGGGTTAATTAAGATTCCTGAGTTTATTGTAGAATTAGGGAAGAGTTTATAAATAGATTAATAAAGTGAAGGTTTGCAGAACAATCCGGGGTGCTTCCTTAGATTTTAGAGTTTTAATCTTTATTTCTTTGTTTAGTTTATTTTTACCATTTTATTATTTCGTTATTTTATACTTGTTTGTTGAGTTATTTTTTTTCATTAAATTATGTAAAACCTGAAAAAGTGACGTTTCCTGTTTTCTTAGTTTAGTTTCTCAGTTAGTAAATAAATTGTCAATTAATTGAACGAGGTCCCTGAGATCGACAACCCCACTTAATTCACTATTCCGCAAAACGATAGGTACACTGACTAGGTAGAAGTATAGTAACACATATTTCTGCTAACAAGTTTTTGGCGCCGTTGCCGGGGACCTCTGGCACGGTTAATTGACATATTTATTTATCTGATTGAGATTTTATTTGAGTTTTATCTTCTTTTATTTTTATTTCAATTTTGTTTTGTTGGTTTCTATTTACGTTTATTTTTATTCTTTTACTTTTGTAATATTTTATTTCGATTGCATCTTCTTTTGCGTTCTGATTTGATTCGTATCTCTTTTTCTTACTTCTTTTCGTTTTGTTTACTTTTTTTTTTGAAACAAACGAAACAGATTGTATTAAGAACATAAAGGGATTACATAGGGAGGGAAGTTAGAAGACTTCCAACAACTCGCAGGGAGCTGATGTTTTCTAGCATAAAAAGCTAGGTTGTGAGCAGTGAAATTGTCTAAACGATTAACATGAAAGCATTGAAAACCCAACAGAGGACTCAGAAGATGCCAAGCATCATTGAGCAAGAGAGTGGGGTACTATCTGAAAGGGTTGTGGTACCGAAAGCTGTAAGATATGCAACGACCGGCTTACAATCGGACAAAATCCGGACATCCCAAAAGTCAAAACGTTTGGCAATGTCAAGGCCTAACAAGATTGCTGCCGCCTCCATATGTGAAGAGTCATGACAAGTGAGGCCCCCCAGAGTGCAGCAGCAAGGCCAGTGCCGTGACGCGCTGCAATGGCTGCAATGCCAAAATGGCCTAACTTGTCCACACCTGCATCAACGGAGATCTCAATCAAGCTAGGAGAACTTTGACGTGCATCGACAAGCGAAGGCAAGGAGCAGGTAGAAAAACAAGAAGCGCTGAGGCCTAAAAAACAATCAGCTTGAGACCACCCTGCCTCAAAAGACGAAACCCGGCCATGTGTAAATTGACACTTGCAAACCATAGGCGCCAAAGGAGAGACAAAAGCTGGGAAAGATGGGAACGGTCCATGGTCAAGCAAGACCGAGTAAGCCAATCAACAAAAGCACCATCTGGCTGAGAAGAAATAGGGCGCAACACGCCTAGGCGGGCCCAATAAGGCTTGACAGATGGACAGCCAATGAAAGCATGGGAAAAAGTTTCACAGCGGCCACAGAGTACGCAATTAGCTAAGTCTGGGCGGTGGAGCCTGTAGGCCAACAGGCCCCGACATGGCACTATCCCCTGTAAAAGCTTCCACCCAAATAAACGAACGCGCTGCGGGAGGTCTAAAGTCCAGACCCAATGATAAGGCGACCGCTTGGATGGAGGTGTCGGAGACGAGGTGGATGGCTGGTGCTGGCGGGACAGAGCAACGTCACAATGATAGGCACTTTTAACTGTATATTGGCCCGAAGTAGTGAGACCACAAAACCATGAGTCTGGGGTTGTGGCTGTGGATGTCAAGTCGATGCGGCAAATGTGCTGAACATCCGCAGGATGAAACAAAGCCTGAAGAAGAGGAACATTCCAGGCAGTGGGGGTGAGCTTTAAAGAGGAAACAGATGCACTGCGCATTTGGGGAGGGAGATACCAAAGATATGGCTTCCCCCCCTCCTTAGAGGGAAGCCAACGATCTGAAATAAAAGAGGTGGTCCCTGTGCCAATGCGCTTATGGCCCCCTGCGTGAATGAGATCCCGAACAGAGAGAAGACCTCGCCAGAGAGGACTGGTATTGGCCACAGGCCGGAGAAGATGAAGAGGACAATCACCGATATATCGTGCTGTAAAGAATTGAGAGACCGTAGTCTGTGGCCGATGGATAATCTGCCAAAGTTGCTTGGCCAAGAGAGCACGATTCAAACTCCTCAAATCACGAAAGCCCAAGCCCCCCGAAGTCTGAGAAGCACACAAATGATCCCACTTCAGCTAATGCATAGTCTTGGAAGCTGAAGAGCCACCCCACCAGAAATGAGACAGCATTCCTTTGATCGATTTGAGCAGTGACTTTGGTAAGGCAATAAGCGACATCACGTAAGTAGGGATAGCTTGCAAGATGGACTTGATAAGGGTCAGCTGCGCCGCCTGAGAAGTAACGTGAGACCAACCCTGAATCCGACGCGCCACTCTATCTTTGATGTAAGCGAAAACTGCATTTCGATTGCGGCCCACATGAGCTGGGAAGCCCATATATATACCAAAATCATGGACCATACGTCCACAAAGAATGCCCGCTACTGCCTGACGGAGCGGAGGGTGGAGACGGTGAGAAAACATAATAGCCGACTTGTCGGCATTGATACATTGGCCAGAAGCCCGCTTGAAATCATCTAAGATGGAAGATAAGGCATGGGCATTTGCTGAAGTGGCCTTCCCAAATAAAAAAGTCATCCACAAAAAGCAAGCTTGTAATGGGTCTTGTTAAACCCGGGAAAGAGAAACCTTGATAGCGGTTAAGCTGGGCCGACAACTGGACCGCCGAAGTCAAAACCTCCATACAGCAAATAAAGAGAAGCGGAGACAGTGGGTCGCCCTGACGAAGCCCACGTTGAGGCGAGAAAGAGGGTCCAGGATGGCCGTTGATGAGCACAGACATGGTAGCAGTTGTGAGGCATTTGCGGACAGCGGTAATCCAAACCGGGTGAAAGCCCATCCGTTCTAAAACGTGCAGAACAAAAGACCACTCAACCCGATCAAATGCCTTCGACATGTCGACCTTATAAGCAAAGAACCCACGCTGCTTTGCTTTGGAAGTACACATTAAATGGAGAATCTCATGGGTAATCAGTACCTGATCAGTGATCAAGCGGTCTTGGACAAAAGCCCCTTGATTATCAGAAATGACATGAGGTAGCACATGTTGCACCCTGTTAACTAAAACCTTTGAAATGACACGATACAATGTATTGCACAGAGAAATAGGACGGAACTCTGAAATAGAAGTCGCGCCTGGCTTCTTAGGGATAAGAGCCAGATGGGTATGGTTGAGATCTGGAACGACCAAGTCCGTATTCAGGAAATCAAGGGCAGAGTTGATAAAATCATCACTCATGATGGGCCAATATGTGCGAAGAAAAACGCCGTTGATACCATCAGGACCCGGGGCCTTGGAAGGGTTAAGCTGCATATAAGCAGTGGCCACCTCAGCACGAGTAAAAGGCTGGCCCATTGTGTAAAAGCAGTCACGAGGAACACGAGCATCCACACTAGCCAAAAGGTGCTGATTCAGCTGGGGGTTAGTAGTGGTAAACAGATCCTGAAAATAAGAATGGGCCACATATTCCACCCCAACCCAAGTTGTAGCAGCCGGCAAAGTAGGCGAAGATAGGCCGTGGATCGCATTGCGACGGGTGCAAGCCCGAAACTTGTTGAAAAAGAATTTATTATTCTTATCACCTGCCTGAAGCCAACTGAAACGAGAGCGCTGCTGAAGACGAATTTCCTCACGCTGCAAGAGAGTGTCCACCATTGCGGAGCAGGTTTTCCAATTGGCCAAGTTAAGAGGAGTCGGGGGGCTCTGATCCAGAAGATCAAGATCACGCTGGGCCTGACGGAGCGCCTGCTTTTCTACCCAGATTTGTTTAAGGCCCCAGGCTCGCAACTGCTGGCCACAAGCCCTAACCTTCGAAGTATAATCATGCTGACCACTGCTAGACCACGCTTGCTGAACCAACTCACGACATTGGGCATTGGAGGCCCAACAATTCTCAAAACAAAATGGCTTTGGACCTCTTCTGGTCGAAGGTTGCAGGAGTAACTTGATGGGCTTATGATCTGGGCGTCCCCAACAAAGATGATTATTTTGTGCATGGGGATAAAGGGCAATCCATGCATCGTTAGCAACGAACCGATCCAAGCGACTAAGAACAGCATAAGGGGGCTCACACCATTTTTTATATGTAAAACAAGAGCCCCGATACCCCAAATCATGCAATGAGAAATCAGATAAGCAAGTACGAAAAGCCGATATGGCAGCTTGTGATCGAAATGCCCGGCCCTAATGTTCCCGTAAGGCCAAAACCTCGTTGAAGTCCCCACCAAGAACCCAAGGTCCTTGCCACTGCGCATGCAAATAACGCAAAAGGCTCCATGTTTTCCATTTTTCAGTAGCGTTAGACCAACCATACACCCCCGTCAATCGCCAATCAAAACCCCCAAAAGAACGCACAAGAACATCGACATGGTGGGCTGAAAAACTAAGCAAAGAAACATTCAAATTATCTTGCCAAAACAAGGCTACACCCCCCTTTCTACCCTCACTATCTCCCGCAGCCCAATGATAACCAACAAACCTAGATGCTACAAAGCGCATCTCAAAAGACGAGAGTTTCGTTTCAAGCACAATTACAAAAAGAGGCCGCTCCCTAGCTACCAACCCTACCAACCAACGAACTGTCGCAGCACCACCCAAGCCACTATAGTTCGTAACTAAAACCGACATTATGCTGGGCGACCCGAGGCCGCCCCCGGAGTCACCTGAGATGGAGAACCACCTGAATCACCACACTTCACACGCTTGGAGCTCTCGGCCGCATCTGGATCAGGAGACGTGCGGGGCTCCGAGGTAATAGCCGGATCTTCAAGAGACTTACGTTTTCTGTTGCTTGAAGCTGTAGGAGAGGCCACAAACTCACCCTCCTCAATCTCTAGATCTGCATGCGCACCTAAAACCGGGTTCACAGGCTCTGTAGCATGGCTCTGTTGCTTCGCCGGAGAAATAGCAGCCGGGAGCTGAGCAGCAGACAGAGGAGCTGCAACTTCAACACCAAGCATTGGAGATTGGCCCTGGGCATCAACCACGGCTGTCTGAGGCTGTACAACAGAGGGCGGAACAGCTTGGGCTGCTGTCAAGCGGGCACGGCTTGGGGTAAACGAACTGGACTTCAACCACAGACCATACGGGAACACAGAACCAGCCACCTCCGACTTTCTGGAGCAGTCACGTACTGTGTGATCAAAGAAGCCGCAGATGAAACAAAGCGTAGGCAGGCGCTCGTAGGAAAGCGGCAGAACAGTTGGAGCACCAGCAATGGTGATGGTAATGAAACGCAACAAAGGACGACAGAGATCCAGAAGAACCTTGACACGGAGGTAAGGGCCAGCAAACCTACGATCATAGTCCACATAATCGAGAAACTGGCCAATTTTGTTAGCAACCCGTTGAGCAAACATGACATTCAAGAAAGCCATGGGAACCTCATGGACACGAATCCAGACGGGAACGAACCGAAAGGCATGTGCCTGCGGTGCAATAGAGCGATCAATATCAGAGAGCACCAACAAGCATCCTTCAAACGTCCATGGTCCCCGACTTACAGCTTCAAACTTTCGTTCCTCATCAGGGAACTCAAAAAGGAAAACATTTGACCCCAAGGCACGCACATTAAGCTGATCATGCAGACGCCACAACTTGGAGAACGAAAGAGCTAAGCCTTTGACATCAACAGATTTGGCAAGAAGTAGCTTACCGAGAAGAGAGCAATCATAGTTAACACTTGACTCAACGTTGGCAACGTCCGAAACATCCAAAGAAGCACCTTCAGCTTCTGTCAAAACCAAGTTGGCATACTGATTGGCGATTTCATCCAAGTGAGGGGGGGATGAGGCCATGAGTGCGGTGGCAAGCTTCGCAAACGAGAATAACAGGAAGAGGAGAGTGGTGGTGTGCAGACAGGGTGGCGAAACAGACAGAGACAGATGAGGTGTGTAGGTTTGAGGGCGAAGAAGAAGCAAGGTCGGGGCTTGTTTTGAATCCGACGGAAAATAAAACGACGGCTGGTGTAATGATTTGCATGGAGAATGGAGAAAAACGTGTCTTTGGGATAGAGGAAAAGTGTTTAAGGTGGCGTAATCCATCAGGGAAATAAAGCCTGGTGGCAAATCGAGGAAGCGGGTGGATGGAATTGGCCAATGCATGGTGCTGGAACACTGAAGAAAAGCGAACCCTAGCTTGAGAAAGGGAGGAAACCTCTGGAGAAGGAAACCTAAACACCCTTCGT
Source organism: Limonium bicolor (assembly GCA_023374045.1). Lineage (NCBI taxonomy): Eukaryota > Viridiplantae > Streptophyta > Magnoliopsida > Caryophyllales > Plumbaginaceae > Limonium > Limonium bicolor. The sequence goes on along the minus strand of CM041776.1, from coordinate 165,608,390 downwards.
TTTTGTTTACTTTGAATTGATTCTCAATTGATATAGATATAGGTTCAGCATCTAATTTATTTAGTAGTGTAGGTGTACGTATTAGTTTTACGATTTTTGTTTTTCTTTTTTACGTGATTGTTTACATATTCGATTACTTATTCTAATTCGATCTTCTCGTGAATTTCATTACGTTAACAAAGTTCGATTTCATTAGATTGCATTACGTATACAATTTTGTTTTAGGATTGAATTTTCTTTATTTTACTATTCATATTTTACTTCTTTCTTTATACGTTTCTGTTTTTAGATTAGTTAGGATGAATTAGTTAAATTTCTAGTTTAGATCTTTCGTGATTTTTGTGGTTGATTTTGGTTAGTTAATTTTTATTTTCTTTTAGTATTTTCGATTTTATTTATTTATTGTACCTTCCTATGCTCTTCTTATTATTTAGTTACCGTTTTTATTTTATTTTCGTTTTTATTTATTTATTATTTGTTTTCTGTTTTTATTTTTATTTTATAAATTTGTTATTTATTTTAGTAGTTTTCTTTTATTTATATTTTGTTCTTTACTATTTAGTTAGTTTTGTTTTTGTGTTTCTTTTCTATCTCTAGTACTATTTTACTTGTTCTTTTTCTTTTTGTTTTACTAGGCTAATTAGTGACGATGGAAAGCGGTAAGAGGAGTTGAGAAGATTGTTGATTGAATTGGAATGGACGCGTATGCAAGAGGAGATATCCTCTTATCAACGATTGGTCAAGGATTATCAACCACCTCAACAATCCAATCGAGAAATGTATTGGTGGGAAGTTGAGCAGACTAATACGCAGTACAAAGAGGATCAGTTGGGATATTACTACTTCAATCAGAACAAACAACAATCTACACAGGGGCCAGAAGAATTCCTCCCGAGTCAGGCCGAGCCGCTAGAAGAGATTCCAGTGGTGACTCCAAGGATTGAAGATCGATTCGAGCTAGATAATCTTGAAGCTACGAGTTCTGTTGAAGAGATGGAAAAACTTATCAGGAGTGTATTATCTGAAGAAGAGGTGGAGCAAATATTTAACAATTTGTGTTCCCCTCCCTCTCCATCCCCAACACAAGAGGAGCAACTAGAGTTTGAGGATATTTTATCTGCACTTATCTACGAGCCGGTAGAAGCACCATTTACGATTGAATCCATAGAAGAAGAAGAAATTATAGCTACTACTGCAATTGTCTGCCAAAATGGAATTGCCATGGAGCCTTACCAACCGGAGAGAGATATTTATATTCTCAAATCTAAAGAGAAAGCGCCACCACCAATTGATCTGCAATTTCAACCTTGCCTCCAGAAGCCTCAACAAAAGGAGGAGGACGTTTATGTCCTCGAATTTGAGGAAGAAGAGCCATTCATACCTGGTCTTCTGATTGAGCAGCGTTACCGGCAGTATCTCCTCAAACATAAGGTTTTGTGGAGTATTCACTTCCCTATTTTATTTGCCAACGTAACGCTTTGTTTTGATCCAGGTGGATTGCTTTTAATTATTGCTTATTTCGTCTTCCTGGCAAAGCTGTTGTCTACTTTTATTTTTGATCCGGGATAACGAAGCAGGAGTCTAGCCAAAGACTATAAAGACGGGCAGCTAACTGGGAGGCAACTTAGTGGTTAAATTTTTATTTTATTTTTGTTTTGGTAGTTTTATTTACTGCATTAATTTATTTCTTAGGTTTATTTTGTTTTTCTTTTATTTAGAAGTGGAAATGGTGCATGTGCTTTAATGCAACGCATTGCAGCGTTTTTGTGGTAGTTATGAGTGGGTGTAGGTGAAATTTTTATCATGGTGTTTGATGTACCCCCAAGGCTGGACACTTGCTTGGTCGCAAGTGTGAGGAATGTTGCAACCCCATGTTCGAGCTTAAGTGTGAGGAAGGGAACCTTCCTCAATCTACGTTATCAGGGGAGTTTCAATTTCTTTATTTTAAATGTTTGTGTTCAACCTATCATGCTTAATGCTTATTTTTATATCAGTCCATGATTGTCCTGAATGAAATTCTTCATGAGTCTGACATATTTTGAAAGGTCTTTTCTTGATTTTTATTTTTGAACAATGAGGACATTGCTCCTCTTAAGTGTGAGGAAGTAGGAGCTTTCCCTGAAAATATGCCAGTTGCACTTAAATGCCACACTTGTTTTTGATTGTCTTCTTGCTTTAAGAGAATCACTTCTCTAAGTGCTTATAAATATTGAATTCTTGGGTGAAAATGTTTGTGGAAGTTTGAAGTTGAGCCAGGTGATAACCTCAAGAATTCTCTTGCTTAAACCTGTTTGTCTAATCTAACTTGTTTTTATTCAAACTAATTATGTTTTCACTGAAATTTGGTGGATTAGCTGATTGTGTAGACTGAATTAGTTTAGTTTGGGATTTTGGAAATGATGTGAAAGTTTGGAATGAAAGGATAAGGCAAGGTACTCCGCTGATCAGAAATTTTCCTAACAAAAGCAGGCCTCGTCTATCCGGTTATTAAGTCCTAAGGGGTGCCTTAACACCTATCTACCTAAGGTCACGGGATTTGGGATAGTTGGCCCAACACCGTTACAAGGATAGAGAGAAAAGTCTGGGTTACGGAATAACTCTACAATTCTCAATATTTTTTTTGTTTTGTATACATTTCTTGAATAAGAATGTTTTGCAAACGAAAGAAAAGTTAATTGCAGTTTAATTTTTTGTTTCTGATCATGAGTATGTGGTGTTGAAAGGTATCACGGAATAAGGTGTTACTTCACACCCCTTGTCATCCAAAGGTTAGAGGAAAGAAATTGGTGGAAGATCCTAAGTTATCCTATATTTAGTTTATGCAATCAAACTTCTCCATGATTTTACTTAATTGTTCTTTTTCTCTGTTTGTGAAAACCTACAGCTAAGAGCAGGATTATTCTTTTGATTGTCATTTCGCTTGATTTCCTTCTGCACTTATTCGATCCTGAGGTTTGACACTACGACCTTAGAGATAGTTTTAATCTTTATTTGCTTGAGGACAAGCAAAAATTAAGTGTGAGGAAGTTTGATAAGTGCGAAATATATATACTTTTAGGACTATAATTTTTCCTATTTTGATAATATTTCATGTCATATTTCTCACTTATCATATGCTTTTCCTTAGATTTATGTTTTGATGTGAACTGATACATTTTATGTGTCGAATTCAGGTAAAAGTCATAAAGTTTCATTCTTCACTTCACTAGCTTTGCAACACAACAAACGGGGAGCAAAACGGAGTCCAAACGAAGAATTTAGGCCCTGTTGAAGTTGTGACCGAACGTGTATCCGGATGTGCATGTCCGGACAAGCGCCAAGAATTACATAATTGTTTCCAGATTAACGTCCGGATCTGGACATATACAGCCTCGCCCGGACAGTACTGCACTTCAAGATCAATTCATTACCATTTTGTTTCAAGTCGACTAATTCTCACACCATCATTAAATCATCATCACCTTGATGATTAATCAAGTGGGCTGCTACGTACTACTCATCACATGGGATATATTCAGCAAAGGGGAGGACGATTAATTCATTTACAGTATGGCGACCCTGGCGCTTGCGCCACGGTATAATATGGCGATGAGATGGGATTGGAGAAAAACCAAAACAGAAAAATATGACAGAGACGGTTCAATCTCCACTGTAGCGCTCCGTTTCTCTTCTCTTTTTTTTTAAATCCTCCCTCTGCTACGTGAGAAAAAATAGGAGATGAATTTTTTTTTTAAATTCTCCCTCTGCTACGTATAAGAGAGATAAAATTAGGAGATGGAATTTTTTTTTCAATATATTTTAACTCATAAAATATAAGTGCAAAAATAATAAAATTTATACCATTGTTCATCATTTTTCGTGCTCTTCAAAACAAGATCCATCATGGATATGTTTTGGTAAACTTTAAATTTTATATTTTTAGAATGAGTATATTAGGTATTTTAAAGTGAATCTTATTCATTAGCAAAATGAATCTTCTTTAACAATAAAATGAACCTTATTCATTAACAAAATGAATCTTACCCCAAACACTCTAAATACCACCATTGTAAAGTTAAAAACGTCAAAGGCATTTGTTAGACCTTAAACCCTACACTACAAACCCTAAAAAACTGTCGTGTCAGTGACAACAATATAAAGTGTAGAGCTAATGCCAAAAAGATTACCCTACCCCCCTCCCCCAAATACCAAAAAAACCACCCTAGGATAGCTAAAAACGTCGAAGGCATTTTTAGGGTTTGAAACCCTAAACCACAAACCCTAAAAAACTGTCGGGTCAGTGACGACAATATAAAGCGTAGAACTAATGCCAAAAAGATTACCCTACCTCCCCCCAAACACCCTAAAAACCACCCTCGCATAAGTTTGTGGTAGGATTAACTTTTACTAGTATTAAACAAAATATTCACTTTTCTTAAACCTTTGATTCACCTTTAAAAAACCTTTGATTCACTTTTCTTAAACCTCTGATTCACTTTTTTTAAACCTCTTATTCACTTTAGTCACTTTTCTTAAACCTTTGATTCACTTTTCTTAAACGCATGATTCACTTTATTAAAACCTATGATTCACATTTCTTAAACCTCTTAATCACTTTAGTTAAACAATCTATGCTTACAAGATTCACTCTTATTACTCTGATTCACTTTGTAACAACTTGTGATTCACTTTTTAACAACCTTTGATTCACTTTTCTAAACTATCTGATTCACACCAGTCAAACAATCAGAATCACTTTAGTTAAACAATCTCTATATGAGATTCGTTTTTTTAAACCTCTTATTCACTTTTAAACAACTCACTGATTCACTTTTTAACAACCTTTGATTCACTTTTCTTAAACTTAAGATTCACAATGAATCTCAAAAAATATGTACATACAAAAAATAAAAATTTTAAAAATTATCAAAACATATTCATGTTTGGTCTTATTTTGAAGAGCACAAAAAATGATGAACACTGATATAATTTATTTTATTTTTGCACTTATATTTTATAAGTTATGTGCAGACGTTGTAAAGTGAGTGGTTAAACTGGTGTAAAATTAAAAGAAAAGAAATTAAAAACTCAAAATAAACGTCGGGCTGCAAACAAATCCCGGTCGCAGTAGTATAGTGAAATGTAAGCGACCAGATGTCGAACCATGGGACTAATGTACATATTATAGTACCTAAGCGTGTCACAAAAAGGGGGGATTAATTGACTTGTTTTTATAAATAAAAGGGAAAGGTAAAATTAACTAAATTAACAGATAAACTAAACGGGACTCTGGTTCAGATTAATATTATCTGCTCTTTCATGCTAGGTCTACTGGTTTAATTATAATTGTTTGGCAAGATTCCTGTAATTATCTTAAGGACTAAGTCATAGCCTCATAAGAACTCGCGCCAGTTGTGCAAGGTCCGATGAAAACTCATGCACCCACCGGTGGACGGCAAGAGGAGTATTGAGGGATTACATTTGCACCTGAAAATACTAACTCATTAAATCATAATAAGCTTTCTCCAGATTTACGCCTTAATTAACCTGTCTATTTATCACCGGTCTGATCAAAATAGACTTAGTAAAGCAATTTAATAAACTCATGACATTTAATAAAAAGATGCGAGAAAACCTTTAATCATAACACTTCATTAAAATTAAAACCAGTAAAACATATTGCATAATTAATACAGATACATCATAATTATTCCCAGAGTATACGTACTCTAGCCTAACATATTAAATAGTTTGGTCTTCTATTTAAATACATGAGACTAGAGGTGAGATTAATGAGATGAAAAGAAAACAAATGGAGAAGCGGGAGATTAGAGATGGAATGAACGAGTGAATGAAAGTGTAGTGGTACGAAGATGGAATGATGGTGTGAATTGGAACTCCAGGAGGAACCACGGACGGAACCTCTGGAAGGACACTGGGTAAGGTAAACTGAGCGTTGTATTTATAGAGGAAGAAGAAGAAGCATAGCAGCAGCTCATTGATTGAGCTCGTTGATTGCAGCCTCATTGATTGCAGGGGACAGGAAAATAAGCGTGTGAGTGATTTCTGGTAGGCGCCGACTCTAAAGGATAATGGCGGAGTCAAGTTGCAGAGCGAGTCGGCGAAGAAGATAACTGGCGCGATTGATTTTTATTAACAACCGCCTCTGTACCTCACTCGCGTCCGCATGTATAGTAGGCGGTTGCATTCTCTCTCACGTCCGCATATATAATAGGCGGTTGCATGGGCGGACGCTTGTCCTTGTCCGCATGTATATTAGGCGGTTGCTCATGCGGTTTGTATGGGCTGGACATGCCTCTGGTGCTTCTCACGTGCCTCTCTTTTAACCCTTTTAATATAGTCTTTGTTTGTTTTTTCCTACATTTAACACATATAATACATCAGTTAATATAACAACATAAATATAGGAAAAAACCCAAGATAAGTGAGAAACATTACTAAAAATGCTGCAATTAATAAGGTGATTAAACCTTAAAAAGTCTATATGTTTTGCACTTATCAAACTTCCTCACACTTGACTTTTGCTTGTCCTCAAGCAAATAAGGAATATAATTATCTCTAAGCCATAATAATAAAACAAGATTAAATAAGTGTAGAAGGGAATTTAGACAAAGTGACAATTGAAAGAATAATTCTGCTCTTAGAAGTAGGTTTTTATAAACAGTGAAGAAGAACAATTTAATAAAAGCATAGAAAAACTAAACTGCAGAAAACAAGTTAGATTAACCTGGGATTATCAACCAATTTCAATTCTCTAACCCGGGATGACAAGGGGTGTGAAGTAATGCCTTATTCCGCAATACCTTTCAACACCACATACTCATGTTTATAAATATAAATTGCAATTTATTATTTTCATCTTTTTTTTTGAATGCAAAAATTGTATATACAAAACACACTAATTTTTTTTTAAAAAATTGCATTATTTTTCTGTACCCCAGACTTTTCTCTCTATCCTTGTAGCGGTGTTGGGTCTTCTATCCCAGATCACGAGACCTTAGGTAGATAGGTGTTAAAGCACCCCAAAGAACTTAATAACTTGATAAACGAGGCCTGTTTTTGGTTAGAAAAATTTATAAACAGAGGAGTACCTTGTCTTTATCCTTTTCTTTCCTTGACTTTCCACATATTTCGATAATCCCAAGCTAAACTAAATTGGTTTTTACAGCTAGCAGATCTAATCATTTTTGAGTGGAAATAGAGTATTTTGAAGGAAAATAATTTTATACAAACTTCTTAAAATAAAACTATCTTTCAGTTGTCACCTGACATAATTTCAGACACTTCTACAATTATTTTATCTCATTTTTTGCAATTTTTTTTTAATTTAGGCAGTTTAGAGTGGCAAAAAGTGAGTGTGGCATTATCGAACTACTATCATATTTTCAGGGAAAGGTCTCTCCTTCCTCACACTTAAGAGGAGCAATATCCTCATTGTTCAGAATTAAATTCAAGAAAAGGACTTTTCAAAATATGACAGATTCATAAAGGATTAAATAAATACGGGTTGAACATTAATATAAATAAGGAAAAATTGAAACTCCCCTTGTATCGTAGATTGAGGAAGGTATCCTTCCTCACACTTAGAGCTTTGGTAGGGGTGAGACGTTCCTCATACTTAAGTTCGCGCAAGTGTTCAACCGAAGATATCGAATTTCCTAGAGCACTGAGGTTGCTCCCATAGGCGAGTTCAGCTATATGTTCGAATATTTATTCTGAAAAGAAAATCATATATAGCCAGCAGAACTCAAATGGCACAAAAAGAAAATAATAATATGAAAAACATAAATAATTAGGCATAAATAACTTAAGCAAAAATAATAAAGTACTACATAAAATAAAAACATGAAGCAAACTGAAGATTGGGGGCGTGCGCGGCTTTGTTGTTCTTCTCTGTATCGGGCTCGAGCAAAATAGAATTGGGGAAGAACTGATTTGAAGAAACGCAGCGTTGAAGCTCTCTTTTTTTTTTCTATTTCGAGTTGCGACCGCGTGGACGTCCGCGCGGAATCGAGGCGGACGTGGGTGTGGCGTCCGCGTGTAGCGTAGGCGGACAGAGGGGCGGTGCGGTCTTCAGTGCCGTCCGCATGGGAGTGGGGCGGTTGGCTGAGCGGACTGGAGGCGGTCATACCACTGCTTGCGTTTTTTTTTTGAATTTTATCCTTATTTAAACAACAACAAAAATAATGAAGTCATAAAATAATGGGTTAGTAATAAAAATGAAATAAAATTATAAGTTAGGAATTAGATAACATAAATTATAAGTTAGTAGTTAATTTACATAAAATTAAATGTTAGGGACAATGGAAATTAAATGTTAGAGACAATGGAAATTAAAATGTTAGAGACAATGGAAATTAAATGTTAAGGACAATGGAAATTAAATGTTAATAATATAAGAGTTAGAAGTTAGATGTCAGATGTAACACCCCATCCAAAGCCTATCGTGGTTATCGCAAACTGAACGCTTAATCGAATACGTCGCAGCGGAAATATATAACACCTGGACCTCGCCACGGTCTAATCGTTAGAATATACCGGCTTTAATGTTACAATACTTATCTAACTCAAAACATCAACATTCACAATACCAAACCAACCGAGTATAGTATCTTAAACATAATCTCAAACTTACATCAGTTTAATATAAACAGTCGGGTGCACAGGCGCAACCCGAAACTCAAAATAAACATCCCACCTAGTAAACCGCTCCCTAATCTCGTAGTGCGTCCTCAGGGTCTCTTACCTGCAAGTGTATAAAAATAGCCCCCGAGGGGGTCAGCACGAATGCTGGTACACCCTCTCATGGCCCCCAAGCTAACGGGGCTACGACGACTAATTGTCGATAGCATGGAAATTGATTACATACACAAGCATAATATGAAGTGCAATAACAATAACCACAGATGAACATATATAGTTCACAAACAATGAACGTCTCAAGCGTTCCCTTATCAAGTGGGTTAGTAACCCCCTCCTTAGTCCTCATTTCCTTACCTTACCTTAATCTTAATCTTAATCTCAGTATACAAACCTTTCCTGGAAGGGATTGGTTGTAGCTTAATTCGAACCTGGGATTTAGGTGGTCCCACCGCACCACCTTAATGCCACCTACTCTGGACGGGAGTCCAGCGTAGCTGAGCCGGCAATCGGCCCTAGGCTACAAGTCCGAAGACAAGTCCTTAAGCGGAGGGCGGATCTGATTCAGATACCGTCCCCCTTTTTCCTTAGCATGCATGACCGGAGATCGGTCCCGGGTTTCCTCACTCAAGTTCCAGTTAGTAGACATCTTAAACACCATGTGCTAGCTAAGCCTTAACGGGCATTAACCAACAACCATCAAACTTAACTCTTATTCTTAACTCAGTAAGTACTAAACTTGGTTAGTAACCATCTCAAGTCTCGCGGGTTAGTGTAAAGATGACACAAACACAACGAGAATAAATATAACCGGTTGCATGCTTTATCTTGTTTTAGTCATAGCAATTAAACAGATAGCACACAAGCCGATGGACACCTCGTTAGCAAGCAGGTCACAAGAAGGATTGTACCGTTCACCGTCGACGATCGTTTGGTTTATCTCCTTCCAAGTCCCAATTCACAAAGCCTAGAACATTGGTTCAGTTTTAGGTTATTATCAATCCAACTCAATAGAATTTCTTAACTTTCCAAGACATCAACTTTTACCCATTGTTTTTCACTAAGCCTTATGGTTTTTAACTTGACTCCTAAGTGCATCATTTCCTCATTATTTATTACACTTACTCTCCCACTTAATGACCATCACACCCACCAAACAAGTCCTTAACAATCTCATAACATCCATACTTAATTATCCCCATCATTTCCTAACCTTAAACAAGGTTTTTGGTCCATACAGTGGCCTGTCCGAACTTGTGTCCGGACTTCCCAAGTTCGGACACAAGTCGAGACTCAAAACTGAAAACAGACGCCTGTCCGAACTTGTGTCCGGACTTCGGAAGTTCGGACATGGGTCGAGGAAAATTCAAAGTAGAAGCAGACACGTCCGAACTTGTGTCCGGACTTCCCAAGGTCGGACACCAGTCGAGACTCTGAAAATTTTCACGCAACAGGGCCTGTCCGAACGTCCATGTCCGGACGGATGTTCGGACAAGGCAAAACACTCATTTTCTAAGCCTTCAAACACTTAACCAATTTTCACCAAACTTCTCCTAAACCCTCATAATGTCTTCTAACTTCATTTGGCACACTTACACCCTCATACAACACCCACAAAACTCATTTTCTATCTCCTTAAACACTTACTCACTTCATACTAAAATTCCTACACTTATGATATTTTCTCCTTGGTTTCCTAAGTGGTGTTTCATACCTATGGTAGCCACTATGCCAATAATGTTCCCTCACTACTACAACATCATTTCCCAAGCATCTTTTCTTGCACTTTCCAAGGTTTTCCTTAAATTCTAAACCCTAGTTTCTTTTGTCAACATTTACCTAAGTCCTAAATACTCAAAGTCATTCTCTTGATTCCTAAATCCTTCTTAGTAATACCTAAGTCATTATAAGTCCTTAGAACACCTTATTCTCACCCTTTTTCGTCAAGACAATCTCTAGAACATCCTAATACTTCCTTAGTCATTAAATCCCCCTTAGAGTGTCTTACACACTTACGTTCTCCTTTAGATTTTGCCATGAGTTCTCTAGTATATAGCACATCCTAACACTCGGGTTTTCTCCATCAAACAACCAATACCACTCGAATCCTCATCACAACACCTTAACACACAATTTACACCAAAACTACACCACATCATCTTATAGTGCATAAACTTAAATGCTTGGCACTTAGGCCCTTAAATGACAATAATTTTAACCACTGAACTTCCTCATATATTTGCCTTCAACCTGCGAATACACACAACAGGGCTCCCATTGCAATAAAATGCTTCTTGTAATTCATCTCCACATTGTTTTAACTATCTCTTCTGCTCATTTGCTCTTTAGTCACAAGTTCACAAGTATAGTCATTGTTTCTTCTAGGTTTTATAACACCTTCCCAATATAAACTCTACACTAAACTCATCATATACCTAAATCCCATTCCCTTAAACAACAAGACATCTTAAGGTAAGTAATTTACCTTGTTCTTTTTCAAGCTTAAAAAGCTTTCTTCCCTAGGTTTTTCTTTGTTCAATCTCGGTCACCAATGTGTATCTCCTTGCCAATGTTCTAACCAATATCCAATGACTCCAATGAGTACTAGATAACACATTAACCCTAAGGAACAAACCCTAGGTTAACAATATGCTTTAAGGTATTAATATGATTGTTTTACCTTGGTTTCTCAAGACAAACTTGGATATGAAGCAAAAAGGACCTCCTCTCTCCTTTGAAGAGTAGAAACAAGCTAGAACAAGGCATAAACATGGAGTCCCATGAGCACTAATTTTCGGACATGTGAAGAAAATGGTGGAAACCTAGATTTTCTTACACTTTCATTACCTTAAGAGAATGGAGATGCCAATGGAGTCTCCAAACTTGAATTTCCTCCTCTAATGGTGGTTTGACTTGGCACCAAAATGAAGCTCTTGAAGTTTTGAAAAGATAGAAAGAAGGAGCTTGAGCTAACTAAGAAGAGTATGTATTTTGTTTTGGATTTGGAGCTAAAATGAGTAAGATGTGACCAAGGAAGGATGGAGCTTTCATGGAGGTTGAGTTCTACGTGAATGGAGAAGGGAGAGAGCAGCTCAAACCGTGGGAAAACAAAGGAGAATGAAGAAGTGAGGAGAGAGAACTAATAAAGTGTGATATTTATGTAAAAGGTGAATAGTGCTTTTACTTTAAAACTCTCATTTGCTTTCTTATTTGCTTAATGACTCGTGAAGGTGATGACTCACCTCCTAAGAAACCGGCCCCCTTTTAATAATGAGGGTACTTTAGTCTTTGTTGACCAAATGTCTCACTTATATAGACTTATGTTATAAACTAGCTTAATTAATTCACTATTCACCAAAACAAGGCACATTGTTGTGAAATTTTTGATTTCCCATTGATATAGACTTCCAAATGTGATACTATATAGTACACATGTTAATTAAAGAGTAATGATGGACCTTTAGCCATTCAAAACTCATTTACAAGACAATTTTTCAAAAACGTGCTTTAAGACTCCTTAAAGCACATTTTGTGTTTTAAATTGTTTTCAAGCTTGGTTTTCTTTGGTAATTGATTTAAAATGACCATTAGGACATTACTAAGGTCTTAGAACAATATTTGGGTACTCTCCCAAGTCTCTCCAAGCTTAGAGCACGTTTTTGTTAAAACTGCTCTTTTGGTGTTTCCTAATATTTTCTTTGATTAGAAATGTTTCTTAATGTTTCTAAGGCATTATTTAGCCTCCTTATATCTTAGTTTATCATTTAAACACCATATCTAAGTTTGGGGTATTTCATCAGAAGTCAGATGTCCGTAGTCATATGTCCAAAGTCAGGTGTCCAATTAATATTAACAGATTATTAGATAATTAATATTAACATAATATAGTAGATAATTTATATTAACAATAAACAAGATATTATAGACATAATATTAACAGAAATAAGAGAACAAAATATTTATAATTAAACAGGTGAATAATCCGGAGCTTAGGAACTAGAATAAATCTAGTCCCCGGCAACGGCGCCATTTTGCAGACGTAATATCGTGAGTGGTTATATTGGTGTAAAATTAAAAGAAAAGAAATTAAAAACTCAAAATAAACGTCGGGCTGCAAACAAATCCCGGTCGCAGTAGTATAGTGAAATGTAAGCGACCGGATGTCGAACCGTGGGACTAATGTACATATTATAGTACCTAAGCGTGTCACAAAAAGGGGGGATTAATTGACTTGTTTTTATAAATAAAAGGGAAAGGTAAAATTAACTAAATTAACAGATAAACTAAACGGGACTCTGGTTCAGATTAATATTATCTGCTCTTTCATGCTAGGTCTACTGGTTTAATTATAATTGTTTGGCAAGATTCCTGTAATTATCTTAAGGACTAAGTCATAGCCTCATAAGAACTCGCGCCAGTTGTGCAAGGTCCGATGAAAACTCATGCACCCACCGGTGGACGGCAAGAGGAGTATTGAGGGATTACATTTGCACCTGAAAATACAAACTCATTAAATCATAATAAGCTTTCTCCAGATTTACGCCTTAATTAACCTGTCTATTTATCACCGCATTTTGCAGACGTAATATCGTGAGTGGTTATATTGGTGTAAAATTAAAAGAAAAGAAATTAAAAACTCAAAATAAACGTCGGGCTGCAAACAAATCCCGGTCGCAGTAGTATAGTGAAATGTAAGCGACTGGATGTCGAACCGTGGGACTAATGTACATATTATAGTACCTAAGCGTGTCACAAAAAGGGGGGATTAATTGACTTGTTTTTATAAATAAAAGGGAAAGGTAAAATTAACTAAATTAACAGATAAACTAAACGGGACTCTGGTTCAGATTAATATTATCTGCTCTTTCATGCTAGGTCTACTGGTTTAATTATAATTGTTTGGCAAGATTCCTGTAATTATCTTAAGGACTAAGTCATAGCCTCATAAGAACTCGCGCCAGTTGTGCAAGGTCCGATGAAAACTCATGCACCCACCGGTGGACGGCAAGAGGAGTATTGAGGGATTACATTTGCACCTGAAAATACTAACTCATTAAATCATAATAAGCTTTCTCCAGATTTACGCCTTAATTAACCTGTCTATTTATCACCGGTCTGATCAAAATAGACTTAGTAAAGCAATTTAATAAACTCATGACATTTATTAAAAAGATGCGAGAAAACCTTTAATCATAACAAACTTCATTAAAATTAAAACCAGTAAAACATATTGCATAATTAATACAGATACATCATAATTATTCCCAGAGTATACGTACTCTAGCCTAACATATTAAATAGTTTGGTCTTCTATTTAAATACATGAGACTAGAGGTGAGATTAATGAGATGAAAAGAAAACAAATGGAGAAGCGGGAGATTAGAGATGGAATGAACGAGTGAATGAAAGTGTAGTGGTACGAAGATGGAATGATGGTGTGAATTGGAACTCCAGGAGGAACCACAGACGGAACCTCTGGAAGGACACTGGGTAAGGTAAACTGAGCGTTGTATTTATAGAGGAAGAAGAAGAAGCATAGCAGCAGCTCATTGATTGAGCTCGTTGATTGCAGGGGACAGGAAAATAAGCGTGTGAGTGATTTCTGGTAGGCGCCGACTCTAAAGGATAATGGCGGAGTCAAGTTGCAGAGCGAGTCGGCGAAGAAGATAACTGGCGCGATTGATTTTTATTAACAACCGCCTCTGTACCTCACTCGCGTCCGCATGTATAGTAGGCGGTTGCATTCTCTCTCACGTCCGCATATATAATAGGCGGTTGCATGGGCGGACGCTTGTCCCTTGTCCGCATGTATATTAGGCGGTTGCTCATGCGGTTTGTATGGGCTGGACATGCCTATGTGTGCTTCTCACGTGCCTCTCTTTTAACCCTTTTAATATATGTCTTTGTTTGTCATTTTTCCTACATTTTAACACATATAATACATTAGTTAATATAATAACATAAATATAGGAAAAACCCAAGATAAGTGAGAAACATTACTAAAAATGCTGCAATTAATAAGGTGATTAAACCTTAAAAAGTCTATATGTTTTGCACTTATCATTATGACATTTTGAAAAAACAAAAAAATATCTCTCCTCTTCTCTCTCCTCCTCGTGTGTACCTGCAAACAGGTAAATTGATATACTAAAACCTAAATTAATTAAACCTAGAAAGTAGCAAATCAATAAGTCTGTCGGGTTGCAAAATTCTCGGTCACTATAGTATAGAAAGTTAAGCAACCAGATATCGAACCGTGGGACTTGAATAAATAAGCCTAAGTCCTAAGAAAACTGGAAATTCAGGGGGTTGTGAATTGTTTTTGTGATTGAATTGAATGAATGCAAATCAAAGTTTAAATAAACAATTAATGAAAGTGAATGATGAGTTTGATAAAGTGAGTGAAACTCCGGGTTCGGGACGTTCTTTACTGGTTAAATCTAGTAAAATCTACAACTCAATTATGAGAAACGGAAAGGCCAATTCTTTCTATCTCTTCAATGCTAAATCCTAGTTCATTGAAGAGCTCACCTATCAGAACATGTCAACTCTAATCTAGCAGTTGGCAAAACACATATAGGCGGAATAAGTGCGAAGAATTGTTAGCGTTTGTAGAAGAGATTATCTATCCGACTAATCTTTCCCCAATTTCGCAGACAACTTATAAACTCGCGAAATTGATAGAGAAGAATGATCCTAATAGGCTTCGCAGAACAACTCTATAAACTCGCGAAATTGATAGAGAAGATGAATGATAATCATTAACCTGGAAACAATCCGTTACAGTCTCATAATCAAATTGTAGAATTCTTAACTATATTGTATCCATTACGAACAACCCTACCCCAGAGTTAATCCCTACTAGCCAGACATTGCAAAGAAATAAACAAATACAATCAACGTAGAATTCATCTAAAGGAAGAAAAACCCTTGAGTTGAACGTTTATCCAGAATCAATGGCTGCAGGCGCAAGGTTGAAGATGATGAACTGACTCCCTTCTGATGATGCTCCTCTTCAATGCCGATAGAATGCTTGATTTGATGAATGGGGGAATGAAGGTGAAGCTGGTGCCGATGGTGTGGGGGAGTGGAAGGAGCGTTGTTTTTCAGCGTGAGAGTGTTGTAATGTGGTGATAGCTCATGAATCCCCTTCCTCTCATCTAATTAGGTCATTAAATAGAGTTTCCTTCCTCTTTCTCCCTTCAAAACGCCGAACTTCTGCTGAACTTTTAGTCGTGTCCGAACATTGGTCCGACCTTCAATGTTCGGACACAATGCTTTGAGCGCTCCAATTCAGGAAGTTTCGACTTGTGTCCGAACTTTGATGTTCGGACACAAGTTCGGACATGCACCGTAAGCTAGAACTCCGACTTTTCTCATTGTGAATCTCGACCCATGTCCGAACTTCGATGTCCGGACCGAAGTTCGGACATTTCATCAGGCACAGCACACGCACTCTCGACTTGCGTCCGAGCTTGGAAGTTCGGACTCAAGCTCGGACATACCTTCAAAATCCTCTAAATTCACCGTTTTGACTCCAATTCGACCCCCGTTTGTTGCATCATTTCCCTTGTGAGTTAATCTACTGTTTCCTCGGCTTTTCTCTGCATTTAACATAGATAAAGGTATCAAGCCTTAATAAACAACAAACCGAAGGAAAAACGTAAGATAAGTGTGGAATATTATCAATGCGCGTATAAAAATTAGGCATTACAGACCACTAGAACCATTCATATTTCACACTCATCAAACCTCCTCACACTTAACCTTTGCTTGTCCTCAAGCAAAGCAGGAGTAAAATGTCTCAGAATGCCTCAGGGCCAAACCTTGGGATTGCACAAAATAAGGAGTTAAACCACAATAACCACCCAAGCATCGATCTGCTCTTAAATGTATGTCTCTTAAACAATGAAGCACACTTTAAAAAAAAACAAAACATTATGAAGAAATCAGATCATGAGGTCAAAACGTAGAGTAACCCAGAACCTTCCAACCTTTTCTCTTCTCAAACCCGTGGATGACAAGGGGTGTGAAGTTCTGCCATATTCCGCAGAACCTTTCAACACCACGTACTCATGATCTAATTAAAAGATTTGCCATAAATATAAGACTTTAAGAGCTTCTCTTTTTTTTCTTTGCATACATATAAATTTTTTTCGCGCGAATAATTCATCCCCCAGACTTTTCTCTCCATCCTTGTAACGGTATTGGGTCTTTTATCCCAGATCAGACGACCTTAGGTAAATGGGTGATGAAACACCCCTAGACTTAATAACCGGATGGAAGAGGCCTGTTTTTGGTTCAGAAAAACTTAGATCAGAGGAGTACCTTGCCTTTATCCTTCATTCCAGACATTCTCATCATTCCCAAGGTTCCAAGTTAAACCAGTTCTAACTTCACAACTAACTTGTCCACAGATATTTAACAAAATTCAGTCATTTGAAAATATGATATGAGAGCACACAGCTTTGAGCAAACCAACCCTAAAGGTCATTACCGGACTCAACTCCACAACTAAAGATCCACCCAAGTATTCAACACTAAGAAGCACTCTAAGGGAATTACCCCCACATAGCCCAAAACCAAACAAAAATTAGGGCGGGAATAAATGACTGACACATTCAGAAAGATCTCCCCCTTCCTCACACTTAAGGAGGAGCAATGTCCGCATTGTTCAGAAATTTATCACAAGAAGGAGATCGGACTAAATGTGTCAGACTCACAAGGGTGAAATGAACAGTGACAGAGTTATACACGTTAAAGCACGGGCCGAACATTAACCAAAAAGGAAAAGAAACTGAAAACTCCCCTGATTTCTTGTGTGATGCTTTGAGGAAGAGGTTCTTCCTCACACTTAGTGTCCTGGTAGGGGAGAAGGTTTCCTCACACTTGCTTCCAAGCAAGTGTCCGGCATGGAGTCAGCACGATATAGCATACTTGCACACATTCAACAAACAAAACAGAGAAATATGCTAAAAGCATCACATTAGTGACAACAGTATTCGGAGTTAAAGATTAGAACAAACTAAAATTGAAAGAAATTAAAAATACAACCCAATCGAAATAAAAGAAAAAGGTCTAACACAACTGAAAGTGAATCCACACAGAAGTCCAGATATGGCTTCTAAACAAGAGTAGCATCAACCAATCAACAAAATCACTGCGGGGGCGGGTAGTACGCCTGCCACTGCTGAGTGACCATACCATAGCCTCATAGTCCTCCTGTGAGCGGCGCGCCTGCTGCTGAAGAGTCTCGATCTCCGCCTGATAGCGGCGATCCATCTCCATGAAGCGGGACTCCAGCTGGTCAAACTCATAGCGAGTGACATACTCGCTTCCAGGGGCTGGCAGTGCAAGATATGCCTCCTCCTCGTCAGGTGTAGCAGTAGGAGCGGGCTCTGATGGTCCCTCACCCGCCTCTCGTTGGCGCTTCTGTGGTCGCGCTGCAGCCTTCTTCCTCCATTCCCCCTCTCTAAACTCAAACCACATCTTCTTTAGAGCTCCCACATCAATAGGAGACCGCACAGCATGCAGCCCCGCAGACGGAATGGTAACCATCTGCCTCTTAAGGATGTGGCAGAGCATGACCGGAAAGCCTAGCTTGTGTTTGTCCTTGTGCTCCATAATATACTGCATATGCAAGAAAATCCCATGGCAAGTAAGTGATCTCTGCAGCCCCAGCAAACGCCGGATTCAGCACTGCCTGAAGAAGTAGGAAGTCAGTATGGTTCAGGTCCGAGCTCTGACGTGGTAGAACGTTCGCAGCCAGTAGTGCGAATAGGACTCTCTCCTGAGGGCTCTGAAGCAGATCAGCAGGGACGACCTGCTTTGATGGGTCATCCCCTCTGCGTCGTCGTGGTCCCTGAACCATGAGGGGGGTATAGTGTTGGATGGCAGCTGTCTTGAAGTCATTGGGGTTAAGGTGCTCAGGACGGTCGGGGGCAGGATAAGGTATGTCCAAATAGCGAGCAATCTCCATCGTGGAGACTGTCACTCTATCACCGTCTACCATGGATTTGATCTGACCGTCCTGGAAGATTGCATTCGCATAGAACATGCGCACAACTCGTTCAGAGTACTGGCCCCCCATATCCAAAATCTTGCCCCAGCCAAATGGGTTTAATAATGCCCTCAGTCCCAGCTGTTGCTCCAGTTCCGGTACCACACCCTCTCAGCAATGATATCCATCTCTTTTGCGAACCACTCTCGGGCTGCATCATTTCTAAATTCATTTTCTGGAGCTCGACGGCTGGAGCTTGCACCAGCCCTTGTAGCCCTCTTACCACGGCCTGTGAATCTGCTCAGCATCTGCACAATAAGGGTACCCAATGTCAATTAAACGAATTCAATGAAATAGTTCTATTGACCGAATCTATCCAAATTCGACAGAGTGTCCCCTAAAAATTTATTATCCTCCACAGCACAGATTTAGCAGCTTTTCATCTGCAACTGAGAATTATTACCATTGACCAGCAGAGATTTAACCAACATGAAATTCTATAGTCCAACCGTTTGTAACACTATCTCAGTCAATGGTTCTATCTCACCATGCAGAATCCACATATTCAAAATAACACATCAAAATAATGTGGTTCGACCAATTCTACCAACAATTCAACACAACAAAAATTGAATCTAATACATGCAGATTCAGTCAAACACACTCAACTCAAACAGCACCTTCTCGGCTAAGTTGCCACAGTTTGCTCAACTTAGTCACAACAACAATAAAAGAAGTTAAGAAGTAGAGAAAATACCTCGTTCAAGTTGAATGGAAGACTAGAAACAAGTAACAGAAAGCAATCTGCAGGAATCGAACTCAAAAACCCCCAAATCTGATAGTTAAGGTCGAACTGGTTTTGTTCAAAATCGGACTGATTGGAGATTTTTTTCTGGTTGATTTCGAGGCCTAGAGTGGTAGAGATTTGAAAAACGAGCAGTTTGGTACCAAGATTGAGAGATTTGGTGGAGATTTGAGGGAGTTGGGTGAGATTGGAGAAGGGAGGAATTGGGGTTGCTGCGGGCGTCGCGAGGAGGGAGAAGGTGCAGACGTTATATCGTGAGTGGTTAAACTGGTGTAAAATTAAAAGAAAAGAAATTAAAAACTCAAAATAAACGTCGGGCTGCAAACAAATCCCGGTCGCAGTAGTATAGTGAAAATGTAAGCGACCGGATATCGAACCGCGGGACTAATGTACATATTATAGTACCTAAGCGTGTCACAAAGAGGGGGAAGATTAATTGACTTGTTTTTATAAATAAAAAGGGAAGATTAAATAAACTAAGTTAACAGATAAACTAAACGGGACTCCGGTTCAGATTAATATTATCTGCTCTTTCATGCTAGGTCTACTGGTTTAATTATAACTGTTTGGCAAGATTCCTGTTATTTTCTTAAGGTCCGATGAAAACTCATAAGAACTCGTTTACCTGTAATGCAAGGTCCGATGAAAACTCAAGCAAAATGCCTGCAAACGGCAGAGGAGTGTTGAGGGATTACATTTGCAACTGAGTACTAACTTAAACGATGAAAATAAGTTTCCCCCAGTTTTACGGCTTAATCAACCCATCTGTTTCCAACCGATGAAATCAAAAACAGACTTAGTAAAGCATTTTAATAAATTCATGAGGTTTATTAAAAAGATGCGAGAAAACCTTTAAACGTAACAAACTTCATTAAAATTAAAACCAGTAAAACATATTGCATAATTAATACAGATACATAATAATTATTCCCAGAGTATACGTAAACTAATGAAATGGAAAGAAAACAAATGGAGAAGCGGGAGAATAGAAATGGAATGAACGAGTGAGTGAAGGTGAAGTGGTTCGAAGATGGACTGATGGGGTGAATTGGAACTCCAGGAGGAACCACGGACGGAACCTTTGGAAGGACACTGGAGAAGGTGTTTTGAGCGTTGTATTTATAGAGGAAGAAGAAGCAGCAGAGGAGCAGCTCATTGATTGAGCTCGTTGATTGAAGCCTCATTGATTGCAGGGGACAGAAAAATAAGTGTGAGTGATTTCAGGTAGGCGCCGACTGCTTAAACGATAAGGCGCAGTCAAGTTGCAGAGCGAGTCGGCGAAGAAGATAATCCTGGACATTTATACGTGTCCGCTAGATTTCTTGCGGTTCTCTCATCTCCTCTCTTGTCCGCATGTTAATAGGCGGTTTATATTAGTCATGTCCGCCACATAAGGGGCGGTTGCCTCTATATGTTGTCCGCCTGTTATGAGGCGGTCTCCTCTCTATATTCTTCCTTGTCTCTTGTCCGCCTCGTATGTGGCGGTTGCCTATTAGTGTTGTCCGCATGTTATCAAGCGGTACAGAAGAGGCGGACACGCTTCTCTGCGTGCATGTCGCGTGGCTGTTTAATCCCTTAATAATATATATGTCTTTGTTTGTCATTTTTCCTACATTTTAACACATATAATACATCAGTTAATATAACAACATAAATATAGGAAAACCCCAAGATAAGTGAGAAACATTACTAAAAATGTTACAATTTATAAGGTGATTAAACCTTAAAAAGTCTATATGTTTTGCACTTATCAGAAGGGTTTGGAAAATTTTTAAGTCCGACTGTGTTCTTTTAGTTCAGAATTTTCGGGGTGTCCGAACTTCGATGTTCGGACCGAAGTTCGGACATACATACCTCGGCAGAGCTTCGCGTCGTGTCCGAACTTCGATGTTCGGACCGAAGTTCGGACATCTCGTTTTCTTGTTTCACCGCACTCTCGAATCAGGTCCGAACTTCGATGTCCAGACCGAAGTTCGGACATGTTGTTTTGCACAGCCCTTAGACTCTCGAACTGAGTCCAAACTTAAATCTTTGGACGAAAGTTCGGACATATTGTTTTGCGCAGGTCTCCAACTCTCGAACTGGGTCCAAACTTCAATCTTCGGACTGAAGTTCGGACATCACCAAAAATGCACCACTTTGTTTCTTTTTGAGCTCCAACCACTGTAACAAAAACATTACCCTAAAACAAAACTAAAACCCACATAATAACACAGAATAAAAAGTACCGAAAACACTGGGTTGCCTCCCAGTCAGCTGCTCTTCTTTAATGTCTTTAGCTAGACAATTTCTGCTTGATTAATCAGAAGAGGTGTGATGAGCAGCTCGACAACAGCCTACAGCGAATTCCTTCACCCTTCTCAATTCTTTTCGCGTCTGCCAAGAGAATTTCTTTTTCACGTTCGAACTCGTCTCTTGAGAATTCATCTTTGCTGTAGGATTGGATTCACTCTCCAAAAAGAATATTGCTAGCAAGGGAAAAATGTTATGATCAGTACCAAGATAACCTTTTAAACGAGCACCATTTACCTTAAAGGTTTCACCAGCCTTATTCTCCAGCTCGTACGCTCCATAGGATGTAACTACCACAACTCTGAAGGGGCCTGACCAATGTGACTTGAGCTTCCCAGGGAAGAGACGTAACCTAGAGTTAAAGAGCAGCACCAGATCTCCCACTTTGAAGTCTCTCTTTTGAATCATCCGATCGTGGATCCTCTTGGTGCGCTCTTTGTAGATCTTTGAACTGTCGTATGCCTGGTCTCTTAATTCCTCCAACTCAGAAAGCAGAAATCGTCTCTTCTCTCCAGTATCACACAAATCAAAGTTAAGAGCCTTTAAAGCCCAATAAGCTCTGTGTTCGAGCTCAACTGGGAGATGACAAGCCTTCCCGTATACCAGCTTAAAGGGGGACATCCCAATGGGAGTCTTGAATGCAGTTCTATAGGCCCATAGAGCATCATCAAGCTTGACAGACCAATCCTTCCTAGAGGAGTTGACTGTCTTCTGAAGAATCCATTTGAGCTCTTGGTTACTCACTTCTGCTTGCCCATTAGTTTGGGGGTGATAAGGTAAAGCAACCTTATGAGTCACCCCGTACTTAGTCATCAGAGAATCAAAAGCTTTGTTGCAAAAGTGAGAACCTCCGTCACTGATGATAGCTCTTGGCACACCAAATCTGGTGAAGATGTTCTTCTTCAAGAATTTCACCACAGTTCTCGCGTCAGCAGAAGAGCAGGGGATTGCTTCAACCCATTTGGAAACATAATCTACAGCAACGAGGATGTAGTGGTTTCCGTGAGAAGAAGGAAATGGGCCCGTGAAGTCAATACCCCAGACATCAAACAGTTCAACTTCAAGGATTCCCTTTTGAGGCATCTCATGCCTTCTTGAAGTGTTCCCCATCCTCTGGCAATTATCACATTGAGCACAGAAGCGGTGGACATCTTTGTGTAGAGTGGGCCAATAAAAACCACACTCTAACACCTTAGCCGCTGTCCTAGTAGGACCGTGGTGACCACCTGCCTCTCGGGAATGGCAGAACTCAATCACACTGTTTACCTCTTCATCAGGAGACATCTTCTGATTAAACCATCAGCACAAACTCTGAAGAGATAGGGGTCCTCCCAAACGTAATGACGGGTCTCAGACAGAAACTTATTCCTCTGGTTGTAACTTAGATCATGGGGAACCAAACCAGAGGCAAGATAGTTAGCCAAGTCAGCGTACCATGGCTCTTTGACTTTCCCAATTACAAAGACCGTTTCGTCGGGAAAGAATTCATTTATGGGGACCCCGTCATCTGGAGTCTCAAGTCTCGATAAATGATCTGCTACCCCATTCTGCTTCCCTTGCTTATCAACCACTTCCAAGTCGAACTCTTGGAGAAGCAGGATCCATCTTAGGAGTCTAGGCTTAGAATCATTCTTTTGGAATAGGTACTTTAAGGCAGAGTGGTCGGTGTGAGCAATTACCTTACTTCCCAGCAAGTAAGGCCTGAACTTGTCAAGAGCGAACACCACAGCGAGTAGCTCCTTTTCAGTGGTGGTGTAGTTCTTTTGCGGCTCCGTCAGAGTCTTACTCGCATATGTGATAACCCTCAAAATTTTATCCTTCCTTTGACAGAGTGCACACCAACAGCGAAGTCACTAGCATCTGTCATTACCTCAAAAGGAAGGGTCCAGTCAGGGGGAACCACAATGGGGGCAGAGATGAGTTTATTCTTAATAGTTTGAAAAGCCTTCAAGCATTCTTCTGAGAAGTGAAATTTTACATCTTTCTGCAGAAGATCAGACAGGGGCTTCGCAATTCTTGAAAAGTCCTGGATGAACCTTCGATAGAACCCTGCGTGACCCAGAAAAGATCTAACTCCTCTGGCTGAAGTGGGAGGAGGTAACCCCTCAATGACTTCCACTTTTGCCTGTCCACCTGAATGCCATCTTTGGAGACCCTGTGCCCAAGCACTATACCCTCATGTACCATAAAATGGCACTTCTCCCAATTTAAAACCAGGTGGGTCTCCTCACATCTACTTAGTATCTGATCCAGCTGATCAAGACACACATCAAAACTCTGGCCATATACCGAGAAGTCGTCCATGAAGACTTCTATGCTCTTCTCAATAAATTCATTGAAAATGGCCATCATGCACCGCTGGAAGGTGGCTGGTGCGTTGCAGAGACCAAATGGCATCCTCCTATAGGCAAACGTGCCATAAGGGTAGGTGAAGGTGGTCTTCTCCTGATCCTCTGGCGCGATGGGAATCTGGAAGTAACCGCTGTATCCATCAAGGAAACAGTAGTACTCCTGCCCAGCCAGCCGCTCCAACATCTGATCGATGAACGGCAGCGGGAAATGGTCCTTCCTTGTGGCCTCGTTCAAATGCCTGTAGTCTATGCACATCCTCCAGCCAGTGGTCTGTCTTTGAGGCACCAGTTCTCCCTTATCATTGGGCACCGCCACAATTCCTCCTTTCTTGGGAACGACTTGCACAGGAGAAACCCAGCGGCTGTCAGAGATGGGGTAGATGATGCCCGCATCCAAGAGCTTCAATACCTCGGCTTTCACTACTTCCTTCAGGTTTGGGTTTAATCTCCTTTGGGGTTGCCTCACTGGTTTGATACTATCTTCCATGTAGATCCGATGAGTGCAAAACCCTGGACTAATTCCTTTTATATCTGCCACTGACCACCCCAATGCTCCCTTGTGTCTTCTTAATACCTCCAGAAGTTGCTTTCCTGCGAAACAGACAAAGAAGAAGAAATAATAACCGCAGGGCGCTACCCTCTGCCAAGAAAGCATATTTAAGGTTTGAAGGGAGAGTTTTTAATTCAAGAGTAGGGGGTTTCTCTACTGATGGAATGAGCCTCTGAGTAGGCCTGTCCAATGGCTCCACAGGAGGAGCATGAGGGCGAAAATAGGTTTGTCCCTGGTTAAGCTGCTGGACAACAGTAGCTACCTCAGTGCTCTCCTTGTCATCCTCAATCGAGTGGCATAACAACTGTTCTAACAGATCAGAATTCTTAAACAGGAAGGAAGAGTCATCAGTACTTTCAGCGACAAATGCATCATAATCATCAGTATAGTCGACATCAATAGAAAGCACAGCATGGGAGGAAGCATTTGTTCTCATCATCTTGGTGATATCAAAACTAAGCTCCTCATTATTAAATTTAAGGGTCACTAGTACAAAAAGGGCCTATTTTGGCGGTTGTAAAAGGCCTATTTCGGCGGTTCTAGAACCGCCGAAATGGAGACCGCCGAAATAGGGATGAGACCCTATCTCGGCGGTTGTACAACCGCCGAAATAGGCGCGTTTTAAAATTAAAAAAAAGGACCTATTTCGGCGGTTCCTAGCTAACAACCGCCGAAATAGGTCCTTTTTTTAAAAAAAAATTATTTTCGCGTCGTCTTCAACCTCACAGCAGCAGTTCCGGCGATTTTCAAGAGGCGCAACCACGAGAATGAAGGCGCAGAGCATGTAAGTTTGCCACGAGAGAAGAAAATGAACACGTACAGGCGCAGAGCATGTAAGTTCGAGTATATTACCGGTTCCCGGAGAGAATAAGATAAGTTCGAGTATATTACCACAAGGAAGAAGAACACAAGCGCAGAGCATGTAAGTTCGCCTGCAAAATTACCGTGAGATTAGAGGATGAAGAAAGGTGTGCAGAGCATGTTTATTTGCCAGTTAGGGTTGCGAATTTACCGTGAGAAAACGGGATGAAGTGAGAGCAATGACGAAGAACGCGCAGACCATGTTCGCCATGAGAGCAAGTTCGCCAGTGAAGAAGAGAGGCGCAGACCATGTTCGCCAGTTAGGGATACAAAATTAGAGAGAAGAAGATGAAGAGATAGAGGCGCAGAGCAAGTTCGCTAGTTAGGGATCCGAAATTAGAGGCGCAGAGCAAGTTCGCCAGTCGGTGAGCAAATATATAATAAAAGAAAGTCTATTTCGGCGGTTGTTACTAGCAACCGCCGAAATAGACTAAAATTTAAGCGACCTTTTGAAAATTTCGGAAAAAAATCCCGGGAAATGAACCTATTTCGGCGGTTGTGGATAAAACCGCCGAAATAGGGCTCCGAGATTTTTGTAGTCTGGAAAAAGACACCTATTTCGGCGGTTCCTAGCTAGGAACCGCCGAAATAGGTGTCCTCGGAGCCCTATTTCGGCGGTTTTATCTACAACCGCCAAAATAGGTGTCCTCGGAGCCCTATTTCGGTGGTTTTATCTACAACCGCCGAAATAGGGGCGCCGAAATAGGCATTTTTTGTACTAGTGGGTGATTTTCCCTTTGTCAACATCAATGACAGTTTTAGCGGTTCGCAGGAATGGTCTACCCAAAATTAATGGCACTTCCACATCCTCATCCATATCAAGAATAACAAAATCAGCAGGGAAGAAGAAGTTACCAACACCTACCACAACGTTCTCAACCATACCACGAGGTTTGATTGAGGAACGATCAGCCAATTGCAAATTAAAATTGATCGGGATAAGCTCACCAGCATGAAGCTTCCTAAACATTGAATACGGCATCAAATTTATGCTCGCTCCAAGATCGCAGAGTCCATACCCACAGTCTATGTCTCCTATGGTGCAAGGGATGATGGGCTGCCCTGGATCTCCACACTTCGGAGGGAGCTTCTGCTGGATGGCTGCAGAGCACGTCTCTGTCAGCTGAACAATCTCCCTTTCCTTGAACCTTCGCTTGTTAGAAATCAAATCCTTCACAAAGCGAGCATAGTTAGGCATCTGCTTGATAGCATCAATCAAGGGAATATTAATAGTAAGCTTCGAAAATACACTCAAAAATTTCCCAAATTGGTCATCAAGTTCTTTCTCCTTCAATCTATTAGGGAAAGGAAGTTCCTTAGGAACCACCTTACCCTTGGAGTTTTTAGCAATTAAAGAATGAGAAGGGGAAGAAATAGGAGCCTGGGTCTCCTCAACAACTACCTACTCAGGAGGGGCTGAGGGCCCTGACGGTGCACCAGTGCTAGAAGAAGGGTGACCGGTCTCCTCGTCAGCTTGATCCTCAGCCACTTGATTTCTATTCATTAGTTGCTTCCCACTCCTTAAAGTAACTGCGGCCACCTCTTCAGAATCTGAACAGTCCTCAACTATCACGGTGTCTGAGACCGTCACTGCCTTCAACTGAGCTTTAGGATTGGGGTCTGGTTGGGAAGGCAGTGATCCAGACGGTCTCTGCTGTAGAAGGAACTGTGTCAACTGACTCATCGTTCCCTGCATCTCCACCATGGCGTTCTCAAGTTTCTGCTGACCAGCTGCCAGATTCTGATTTATTACGGTCTGTTGTTCTTGAGAGGCCATCAGTTTATCCATCATCTCCTTCAGATTAGCATTGTTTGAGCTCAGTGATGATGGCTGAGCTGGGGAGTGCTGTGGCCTAAACTGATTGTATGGGGGCCTAACAAAACCAGGTGGTCCTCCCTGACTTTCCCTCTGAGGCTGCATCTGCTGTGAGTTGAGGGCGTTATTTGGATTACCGTACCTCAGGTTTGGATGCTGGTTCTGCATCCAAGGCTGCCTGTTGTACTGACCAATTACATTTGCCTCCTCAGTCTGCCTCATCTCAGCAACCATCGGGCAGTCATCATAATCATGGCTGTCTCCGCACTGAGAACAGCATACCTCATTTGGACCAGTAGACACCTTCTTGACGGAGTGCACAGATGTCTGTCCCATAGTGAGCTGCTCGAGCATCTTCGCCATGTTACCCACTGTAGTACTTAAGTGGGCCTGCTCAGCAGCAATTCGCTCTATCATAGGATCTGGAGTCCGAGAGGAAGTCTGCCCAACTGTGAAAACTCTTCCACCACTGTTGCTCCACTGGCGGAGCTCCTCGTAGTAGGACTCCATGGCTGACATAAATTCTTCTCCACTTTTAGCCAGCAAATTTCCACCAAGTGCAGCTCGGACCTCGCCTCTATGCTCATCTCTCAGCCCGTGGAAGAACCCCTGGGCCAAGGATGTCATGTTCTGACCATGATGAGGGCACTGGCGGAGCAGCTCCTTGAATCTATCCCAAGCTTCGCAGATTGTCTCACTGCCGGACTGTCTGAAGGCGATCAGGTCAGCGATCATCTGTCTGGTCCGGGAGATGGGGATATACTTCTCATAAAACCTCTCCGTCATCAGCTCCCAGGTAGTGATGATACCTGGTGGCAGACGGTGGAACCACTTCGAGGCTTCCCCTGATAGACTATGCTGAAATAGGCACAGCCGAGCATACTCTTCTAGCCCCTGAGACATTCCCAACGAATCCAGATGAACTAAGAAACGATGGACATGGTCGAGCGCATCAGCCGGGTCTGCAGCTAAGAAGGTCCCTGCTGGATGATTCCTGACAGCATTTCTTTGATGGCTCAGTTTCAGCTTTTGCCATTCTGCTGTTAATTCTGCTGTGAGGTTCGGTAGAGTCACAGGTCCTCTTCTAGGAGAAGCTGGCGGGTGATTAATTCTTCCCAATGTGGACTGCTCATTATTTACCGGTCCGTTGGAAGCCATGGTGAAGGTGAGTGCTCTTCTCGCCCTACGAGCGGTACGGTTGATCTCTGGGTCTAAATCGAATCTTGGTGGGCCTCGAGATCGGGTGTCGTGCATTCACCAAACACCTGCACAGTTACACAAATAAAACACGAAGCTTTTAAGTTAGTGCTGTATGAACAGAACAGCAATTGAAAAATGCGTATAAACAGCTACGAAAAATGCTGAATGTAAAAATAGAACACAATAGTAAAACAGAGAAAAATAAATAACGCAAATAAAATAAAGTAAAAACAATTGACAACCAAGGCAAAGGACTTGACAAAGTCAAGTCCCCGGCAACGGTGCCATTTTGCAAACAGGTAAATTGATATACTAAAAACTAAATTAATTAAACCTAGAAAGTAGCAAATCAATAAGTCTGTCGGGTTGCAAAATTACCGGTCACTATAGTATAGAAAGTTAAGCAACCAGATATCAAACCGTGGGACTTGAATAAATAAGCCTAAGTCCTAAGAAAACTGGAAATTCAGGGGGTTGTGAATTGTTTTTGTGATTGAATTGAATGAATGCAAATCAAAGTTTAAATAAACAATTAATGAAAGTGAATGATGAGTTTGATAAAGTGAGTGGAACTCCGGGTTCGGGTCGTTCTTTACTGGTTAAATCTAGTAAAATCTACAACTCAATTATGAGAAACGGAAAGGCCAATTCTTTCTATCTCTTCAATGCTAAATCCTAGTTCATTGAAGAGCTCACCTATCAGAACATGTCAACTCTAATCTAGCAGTTGGCAAAACACATATAGGCGGAATAAGTGCAAAGAATTGTTAGCATTTGTAGAAGAGATTATCTATCCGACTAATCTTTCCCCAAATCTCCAGGTTAATTCGAACTCCCTATTAATCACCTTGTCTGATCCTAATAGGCTTCGCAGAACAACTCTATAAACTCGCAAAATTGATAGAGAAGATGAATGATAATCATTAACCTGGAAACAATCTGTTACAGTCTCATAATCAAATTGTAGAATTCTTAACTATATTGTATCCATTACGAACAGCCCTACCCCAGAGTTAATCCCTACTAGCCAGACATTGCAAAGAAATAAACAAATACAATCAACGTAGAATTCATCTAAAGGAAGAAAAACCCTTGAGTTGAACGTTTATCCAGAATCAATGGCTGCAGGCGCAAGGTTGAAGATGATGAACTGACTCCCTTCTGATGATGCTCCTCCTCAATGCCGATAGAATGCTTGATGATTGATGAATGGGGGAATGAAGGTGAAGCTGGTGCCGAAGGTGTGGGGGAGTGGAAGGAGCGTTGTTTTTCAGCGTGAGAGTGTTGTAATGTGGTGATAGCTCATGAATCCCCTTCCTCTCATCTAATTAGGTCATTAAATAGAGTTTCCTTCCTCTTTCTCCCTTCAAAACGCAAAACTTCTGCTGAACTTTTAGTCATGTCCGAACATTGGTCCGACCTTCAATGTTCGGACACAATGCTTTGAGCGCTCCAATTCAGGAAGTTTCGACTTGTGTCCGAACTTTGATGTTCGGACACAAGTTCGGACATGCACCGTAAGCTAGAACTCCGACTTTTCTCATTGTGAATCTCGACCCATGTCCGAACTTCGATGTCCGGACCGAAGTTCAGACATTTCATTAGGCACAGCGCACGCACTCTCGACTTGCGTCCGAGCTTGGAAGTTCGGACTCAAGCTCGGACATACCTTCAAAATCCTCTAAATTCACCGTTTTGACTCCAATTCGACCCCCGTTTGTTGCATCATTTCCCTTGTGAGTTAATCTACTGTTTCCTCGGCTTTTCTCTGCATTTAACATAGATAAAGGTATCAAGCCTTAACAAAAAACAAACCGAAGGAAAAACGTAAGATAAGTGTGGAATATTATCAATGCGCGTATAAGAATTAGGCATTACAGACCACTAGAACCATTCATATTTCACACTCATCAGTACCCGTAGAATGTTAACAAATTTCCCTTTTTTTCTTTTTTCTATATTTCCCTCTAATAGAATGTTGACATGTGGCAGGATAAAATACCAAAAATAACCATCTCCATATTACAAGGTGGCTTCAGCTCCATGTTCGAATTCGCGTTCATTTATGCATATCACTCGTGACAGCACACCATTATACTACAAGATTGATTAATCATCATGCATGGCTTCTCAAGGGACTCAATCTCAGCTGCAACTTATCATTATTCCATAATCGATCAATACTAATTATTATCTGCTACACTTGACGGCTGGAGCATATCATTCACGTGGCTAGCTTGAATGGAAATTCATCAACCGATATTGGAGAGGCGGCTGCACTTAATTAGGAGCATAATGATGACTCAATTATTGGCACTATAATATACACGGCGTTTGAGACAAATAAAAGAAAATATATAAAGATAAAACGCAGCACTCTATCAATCAAGGGAGACGGTTGTGTAGGATTATTAACAGGATATAATAATCGCATTCAGATGTTTTTCACGCCCTAGCAGGGGCCTTGCGCCTCCGATTCAATATCTTCACTCACACAGAACCCTAGACACCGATAGCGGCACTGCCAGAGACTGCGGCGCGGCTCTATTGCATCTACCTCCAGCCGTAGCCTTCTGCTGCTATCCCCGATAAATCCCAACATCATCACCATACACCATCCTCCATACCTCCATCACCATCATCACACTCCACACCGTACTATACCATCGACCACACCACCACACACGCCACCATACCATCACCACATATCACCATTGTCACACATTAATGTCTCCCGTTGTTATTTTTGTTACTTTTATTATTATGTTTGAGTAGTCAGTTTAGCTCCCCGGATTGGGATAGCAAACCGAATCTTTACATTTATTTTGTAATCTTTTTCTCTGATTATAATTGCAGTAGTTTAATTCCTGTTCTTCATGCGCTTTAATTCTCTAGCTAATTGTTAAAGCAATATTTGTAGTTTTCTAATCAAAATGCGGTGCTGAGATTAGTTAACTAGACATAGGAAGTTAAACCGGATTAACGACTAGAAGCATGGTTTGCCTATAGGTTAATCTGTCTCCAATAGGAATTATTAATAATGCGATTGGTTTGAATTGACTTGGGCATGGTTTGCGGCTTGTTATTTCTACCAGTTAGGATTCATTGTACAGGGATCGGTCAACGGGTTAATTAAGATTCCTGAGTTTATTGCAGAATTAGGGAAGAGTTTATAAATAGATTAATAAAGTGAAGGTTTACAGAACAATCCGGGGTGCTTCCTTAGATTTTAGAGTTTTAATCTTTATTTCTTTATTTAGTTTATTTTTACCGTTTTATTATTTCGTTATTTTATACTTGTTTGTTGAGTTATTTTTTTTTCATTAAATTAAGTAAAACCTGAAAAAGTGACATTTCCTGTTTTTCTTAGTTTAGTTTCTCAGTTAGTAAATAAATTGTCAATTAATTGAACGAGGTCCCTGAGATCGACAACCCCACTTAATTCACTATTCCGCAAAACGATAGGTACATTGACTAGGTAGAAGTATAGTAACACATATTTCTGCTACCAACGGCAACTACCGTCTCAGCAACGCCCGCGGGCAGGGTCCCAGGAGGACCTCCTCCAGAACCGCCGCCTCTACCTCTGCCTCTGCCTGCTGGACGACCTCTAGTTGGCATCTGAAGAATTCAGAATTTAAGTCAACACTCGGTAAGAATACCGTACTTCCCTCATTCATAAGTTCACACAGCCCTAAAAGGCGTTCAACACACTTGTCCCTGACAATTTCCTAATCCTTCTCGTTTCCAACTTCCTCAATGGTACTCGTATTTGAATAACCTAAGCTCACGGTACTTAAACTACTATCTCTTGTAATCAGAGCGGTACTCCGCTCTTATACCACTTTTGTAACACCCCTACTAATTCGGCTCCTAATTATCGTATAAACGTCATACTTAGTAAATAAATCGCAGCGGTAAATAACAGACTGTCGTTCTAATGGTGTCACCATTATCACTCGCCCATACGGGTGATAACGCGTTACATGATAATCAACATACGAAACGTATTCCCGCAGTGACCACAAGAGATAGATAGTAGTGCTTAAATAAAACTAAAATATATACAACATCAATCCGTCTTATACATAAACCATACACGTGAGCGTCTAACCAAATATACACCTCGGTTTACAAAACCCGAGTCCAAAATAACCACAGTCTCTGTCCGTACCAAGTCTAAACCAAAAGTCACTAAAACCGTCGCGCCCAACATCGACCCTCCAGCTAGTCTTCTGAAAGTAAACATGGTTGTGGTATGATATCAGCCCCTGCTGAGTATGTTATCACATGCCCCGTCATGCCTCCTCAAACCCCTCAATTAATTG
Source organism: Limonium bicolor (assembly GCA_023374045.1). Classification (NCBI taxonomy): domain Eukaryota; kingdom Viridiplantae; phylum Streptophyta; class Magnoliopsida; order Caryophyllales; family Plumbaginaceae; genus Limonium; species Limonium bicolor. The sequence continues at coordinate 165,575,547 of CM041776.1, read as the reverse complement.
GTCGAGAGCATGAGATTCGTTACATGCAATACCGTTTTAATATTTAAACTGTAAAACAATTAACAGTAGTAACCATACAAATAACACAACCATTAACACAAATAATATAATCCACACAACATAACCAATAAACAACAAGGCGAAACAACGAGAATAATAAACGAGTATTAATTCCCGTCCTTGGCATAAAAGTCCAATATTGTTCGCTAATGTACAAGCTAACAAGCTGTTGTAAATGTTCAGTTATACCTAGTGACAACGTCTCGTTAAAACGACATGTCTCTAAATTACCCATATACTATGGCGGGTCACCCATGGCAGTAGCCACTTCAGCGGTAGAGTCTCCGACCAATGAACCATTCTAGTTCACGGGAAATTTCTTGATACTTGCGGACCCGTACACGGACATCCTAGTATCGTTTTTGTGATCATAGTGCGCACCAAGAGCCACATCCTCTTGGCTTTGTTTCATTTATATTTATACCATCGCATCGCATTACCAATTTTCTAACACAGCAGACTAAGGTCATTAGTCCAATCCGGAGTATGTAAACTCGGGATCCAGTGTTAGATACGAGAGCGGCGTTAGAAAAGGCCAATGCTCCGTATTAATGTCTCGGATAATATATATATATATATATATCTTATTATCCTAGTGCTACAACGTTTTTCTGACGTTCCTTATATTACATATAAGATAACACCATAGCCGCTAGTTCGTTTTATATATTGGTCCATATATACGAACCAATACTGTTATCGCAAAAACAGTAAATAATAAGCAGCTTAAATATACAGTTCATGCATATTTATTCACACATTCAGACAAACAATCTTATCACAGATTACACAGAAGTCTGAACTGAGGAAGCCCTTAGAGACAATCAGAGACACGTAACAACATACCGTTCACCTTGAGTATAAAACCGTGGAGTATGAATCAGCTTGATCCGATGCTCCTCGTGTCGTCTCTAACAGTCTAATAATACATAACGCTACAGATTAGCATCCCGTATAACAACGCTACTCTACGGTACCCCGTACCGTCACTAATCCCTCCCGGTTCGTTCCCCGTTATTTACTAACAACGTTTGTCGGGTTTTTGGTTTAACTCTGGATTAGGAAAAAAACGTTATATTACATGCGTGTACACGTCTTGTATATTAATATACTTAATGTTTGAACTTTGGTTATCGCATGTAATTCCATATACACTTGTATATTATATAGTTTGTTACTATATTGCATGTATAATTCTTAATCATATATTATACATTTCACCTTAGTATGTATTTTCCTAAGGTTAGTTTTTCCAAGTTTAATGTAGTATAATTCATATGTAAAAATACTTTGAATTATATAAATCCTTATTATTTCATGTACAACATAACATTAGAATTTCCTTATCTAATGTTTATAATTCTTTTTTTCTTACCTTATATCATTTTAATTATGATAATACATGGTTATTGAACCATATTGTATTTTTCACTCCATGACATATATTTATTTATATATATGTATTATGGGACCATTTATTATATGGTAAGTCTTTATAATATATTCATTCTCTCTAAATGAATATCTCTTATATTATAAATGTTACAACCCTTATAACATTAAAAACCATATTATAAATTCTTATTCAAAAGTACCCATTATTACCGAACAGCACTTGTTTTCTTTAATATTTACAAAATCCACCACATAATTTATATAATGTTATATTATAGCTATATAACATATATTATGACATTTATGTCATTAAAACAATTATAACCTATAGTTATAAGTTGTTACAAAATACCAAACATACCACACTCTTCTCGGTTTTTATTTAATTCCACTATACTTCCAGAATTTACAAATCAACCCCAAATTATATTCCATTGTTACACTTATAATATATACCTTATATTATAATCCTTAAACTTTAATATAATTATAACCTATGGTTATAATAGCTTATAATTGCCGAACAGACCCTAGGGTCTGTTCTAATTTAATTCCTACCACCCAACTTTCTATAATTACCAAATCTCCCCATTTTATAATATATAGTTTTCTAATGTCATTAAAACTATATTATACATATATCTTAATAAAACCTTATATATAACTCCAAAAATTACCAAACTATACCAAAAGGTTATAAACACCATTCCTAACCTTATACTTTCAATAATTACGGTTTATACCCCATATGTTACCCATTTGTAACAATGATATAAAATATCATATGTTATACTTATATAATTCATATTAACTCCAAATTTAACCAAATAAACTCCTAAAAATTCCTAATAACCCAAGGTCTGTTCTAAACTCCATTTGGTACCCTTAAGTTTCAGAAATTACAATATCACCCCAATTCTTATAAATCTTTTACAATTTAATATCTAACTTAATATAAGGTAGCATTTTAATTCCATAAACTTTCCAAACTTGGTCAAAGTCTCCTACATAGTCAACTTTGAATTCTAAATCCAATATGAGCCCAAACTCTCGGCAATTACTAACTATACCATATACTTTCTTATTTTTACAATTTTGACACAAAACTTTTATAAAATGTTATAATTTTTATTTAAATTCATTTTAAACCCTAAATTCCTTTTATTTATGCCCACGGCTTCATATAATACTAGTAATTACCGTTTGACCCCAAACTTAATGCTATAGGCATAAATTAAATTAAATAAGCCTTTAAACTTAAATTAAAATGGCCTAATGACATGGCCTTATTACAACTTTGCTTTACAACATAAAATTACACATAAATAGCTTAAAATTACTATAAACTCTCGGCCTTACTCCAATATTATTAATTCTTCCACATAATGTCATGATTTGACCATTATGTTAATTAAATCACCTAAATGACTAGCTTAATTTATCTAAGTCATTTTTAGTCACACTTAGGTTAAAAATAACCATTTAAATTCCTCCACTCTCGGCACATATAATATATGAACTTAGAAATCATATAATATAAAGTTTAAGGTATTTATACCCTGATTTAGGTGCCTAATGACCTAAAACCCTCACGGCAGCTTGGAGGAAAAATCAACCCAGCACTTTAACATGTTTAATACACCAAAATAAGATATGGTTACACTCCAAGCATGAGCTAACCATAAGGAACAAATTAATGTAAGATTTAAGGCAAAAATCACCTTAAAAAGGGAAGGTTGTCTCAAGGTGGTTTTGGCCTGAAAACAGAACACTATATGGTGTTAAATTCACCATAAAAACATGGGGAATGGCTAGACAACATCAAGGTGCTATGGTAATAGATTTTACCTTGGCAAAATGCTTTAAAGTATGAATTTTCTCCTTGCTTTCGGCCACTCTTGCTCCAAGTGGTTAACACACTGAACCAACATGAAATTATGAAGATTATGAGTATATAAACTCATAGAAATCAGACCAAGAAAACCGGATGAAGAAAGGAATTACGTAAGGTATGTTTTTACCTTATAATGGAAATTTTGACCACCTTGGTCCCAAGGGTCGCTTCAGATGAGATTAGCCTTCGATCAAGGTTTAAAATACTGAGATTGAGCCATGGAAAGTGATAGATTATTAGCTCCATGTGTAGGTAATGAAGAGATGAAGAAAAAGAGCTAAAATATGCCTTAAACCATTACCTTAGGTGGGAATGAGTTGAATTTGCCTTGATTACTCAAGAACACAGCTTGAGAGGTTTAGGAACTTCTGGGTTCTCGGCTGGAATGGGACAAGAGGAAAGAGAAAGAAAGATTTTGTGTTTTAAGGAATGAAAAGTAAGAAATGGAATAGTAAAGTGGTGATTCACCAAATTGGCAAGATATTTTAGTTAAAGGCTGATGTTCTGTCCTCCTCCCTTAATGCTGCCGCCTCAATTAGGATAAGAATGATTCAAGTCTTTACCATTGACTTGGCTTGGTCAATATTGCTTAAAAATGCACTATTTCGGTTACTATTCACAAATGAATGCCATATTTGTGATTTTTTTGGAAATCTTGGAATTAGACCTTATAATGTGGTACATTATAGTACATTAGTATAACAAGGTCTAATCCAACTCCTAACACCACTCAAAACCCACTCAGAAAGTCAATTTTCTCAAAAACGTGCTTTAAGGAGTTTTAAAGCACAATTTGTGTTAGAACATGTTTTTGAGCTTGGTTTCCTTTTAGAATAGTTTTATAGTGTTCAATACTTAATTATAATACTTAGGAATCCACTTTGGATCCTAATTGAGGTCATACAATCTCTATGGTGTCTTAAAGAACGTTTTTGGCTTTACCGATCTTAAGGCATGTTTTTGCCTTGTTGAGATCTTAGATTGTTCCCCAATGGTATTAAGATGATTATTAACCTTCTTAGATCATTAATAGATCATTTAATTAAGTTTTTAAGGTTAGGGGTATTTCAATCTACCCCCCTTAAAAACTATCCTAATATTAGGAAAAGTGCTCTTTGTGATAAATATGATGTTCGAGGTCATTTTGATGTGCTAATTTATCATATAAAAATAGAAAGTTTCAAAAATACCCTTTTAACACTTGGAAAAATTCACAACCTTATGCTTTCTTACTGGTATACCATTGACCTTGTCCATGTGGGTTTGGACCCTTCACTGGGGTGAAAATTTTAGGTATATTAGATTGCCCCTTTCATTTATGTAATGTAGATGAAAAGACTAGTTGATGCTTGAGTGTCACCCCAAAATTTGGCCGGCCTTATAGTCTGTCCCCCTTGTCGAACCTTTCTCTACTGAAATCGAATTGATTGTGCCGATTTAATCTAAGGTATTGTCTGCCTGAGGTGAAATGGTTTTGTGTCGAGCTATTCGGAGGTGCCAACAACCTTGAAGGAAAAAATATGAAAGTTTTCGAGCTATTTGAAGGGAGCAACTACCTAAAATTGTTGAAAATTGGAAATTGTTGAGCTATGAAATGCTGACCATCTTTAAGGAAAAGCTAGGAAATTGCCGAGCTATGAGGCACTGGCCACCTTAAATGAAAAATTGGATATTGCCAAGCTATGAGGCACTGGCCACCTTAAATGAAAACTAGAATTTTCGAGCTATGAGGCACTGACCACCTTGTAGATAATGTTAAAATTTGTGAGCTACGAGGCACAAACCACCTTAAATGGAATTGGAAATTGTGGGGCTGTTTGAAGGCGTCGACAGCGTTAAAGAAAACTGGAACTTGTCAAGCTATGAGGTGCTGATCACCTATAAATTGTCGAGTTATGAGGCGATGACCACCTTGAAGAAAATGAAAATTCAGGTGCCTATGGGATCGAAAACCCCTCCAATTTGAATTACTTATGGAGAGTGAAATGCTTCCAACTTGGATTACTTATGAAGACCGAGATCCGTCCAACTTGGATTGCTTAAGAAAACCTAGATCTGTCCAACTCGGACTGCTTATAGAGACCAAAATCCGTCCAACTCGGATTGCTTACGGAGACTAAGATCCATCCAGCTCGGATTGTTTACAAAGACCGAGATCTATCCAACTCAAATTGCTTATGGAGACCGAGATTTTCCAAGTCGGATTGCTTATGGAGACCGAGATTCGTTCAACTCAGATTGCTTACAGAGACCAAGATCCATCCAACTCACAGCTTATGAAGACTGAGATCCGTCCAACTCTGATTGCTTATGGAGACCAAGATCCGTCCAACTCTGATTTCTTACGGAGATCAAGATCCGTCCAACTCGAATTGCTTATGGAGACTGAGATTCGTCTAACTTGGATTGCTTATGGAGACTGAGATCTGTCCAACTTGGATTGCTTTTGAAGACCATGATTTGTTCTAATGCTCCTAGTTGGACTCAAAGAGGACATATTGTCATTGCCCACCAACCGGGGTGCTGGGATAACTCCTAGTTTTCCATGGTGACTTATTGATTTTGCCGCCTAGTTGTTACTCCAAAACAATTGTCACAAATATAGGGGACTTAATGCCTTTTCTCGGCCAACTTAACCAGGCTATTTTGAGGCGTTGGGAACTTGTCATGCAAATGGTGTTGTGATGCAAGTGTTTGATTGTGCAATGATGCAATGTGTTTGATGCATAAAAATGCAATCCAAGTTCTTTTAGGGACCAAAACCTATCCTTGTTGAATTAGACATAGTGTTTTTACAATCGATTGTAGATGTGCCAAACATGGCAATGATTAGAGCATGAATTGTAATGTAATTTGGGTGCTTGTAGGGACTAAAACCTATCCTTGTTGAGTTTTGTTGAAAAAGTAATAAAGAAGTGATTTTAGAGATGTCAACATGGCAGTGTTTGAAAACGTTGTTAAAGCTTGCACATGCTTTCAAGGGTAGATTGAAGAATTGATTTAGACTTGCGATTTTTCTCTTAAAAGTCGAACATGATTTCAAGGAAATGGAAGGTATTTCTAGTGTGGCGCTTAAAGCATATGGAGTGGATAAAGCTTGCGGATGGTTCTTAGGGCTTACAACAAGCCTAAGGCTTATAGAGATAGGGTGTGATACTGAAGGCTTACAACAAGCTTAAGGCTTGATTTTTAGGGCAGGGTGCTTAAGGCTTATGACATGCTTAAGGCTTGTGGATTTCTCTGGGTCATGGTCTCCAAAGTAAGTGTATTCAACATGTTTAACTTTCCTAGGGTGGTTTTTAGGGTATGTGGTGTAGGGCAATCTTTTGTGAACTCGTTCTATGCTTTATAATGTCGTCATTAACTCGGCGGATTTTTAGGGTTTATGACTTAGTGTTTAGAGTTGGCTTCGACGTTTTTAACTTTCTTAGAGCGGTTTTTAGGATGTGTAGTGTAGGATAATATTTTTCTTTTAACTTGTTCTATACTTTATAATGTTTCTACTTACTCGGCATAAGTAAACAAAAAACCAAATTAGGGCAGCCCAGCGGCTGATCCTGAACAGAGGCGCCAAGCGGCTATAGGGGCTCTGGCTGCCAGCCAATCGTGGATCCCTCTGGCCACCCAGCGGCTGGGGGGCTTGTAGCCTGCTATCGCTTGACAACTTTCTATACATGAAAAAGTGACTGCATTAAGTAATTTGGTGACCGCAGGTCACACTTCTAGTAACAAAATGACTGATTTTATTTATTCAACAAAAGGAAAGGGAACACAAAGTACAAATCCCTACATATATTTTTTCAAATATGATCATTACATTTTATATTCTTTCTTTCTGGTTTTACACTCATTGCATTTACTTTTGATTTTCTTTTACTTAGTTTAATTTATTATATAACTCCAACTAATGTCCTTTCTTTTAGAAAACTTGATATCTTCATATAACACTGAGTAAAGGATTACAAAACTAGGGGGATTGTCATTTGCAAGTTGACAAGCTTCCAGCACCCTAGGTGAGATCGACATTTTATCCCATCAATACCAATCAATACTATTGTTGCATCTACTTACTAAAAATGCAAGAAAGTTAGAGCATCCATGTTACATATTGGAACCTCAATACAATCAAAATGTTTAAACAGATGAACAAGAGTAGGAACGTCATTAATTCATAAAGAGGGACATTGTAGGATCTTAGCACATATCTTCATGACCTGTGGGAGATTAACCCAGACATGAATCTTTGAGATTCCTTCATCCCTGGCCCTCTACAATCCAACCACCATATTGTGCGAATTTCAATGTCATTATCTTCCAAATTTGCACAGACCTTCTTGTTGAAGTCTAGGATGAAATCTTCTAGAGGATTCAGAAGGACTCCACTAGTTTGTAATATCCCTATCCCACATCGAGATATGAGTAATAATGTGAGTAGTTTATAAGAATAGATATGGGTTGACTACAACAAAAAGGCCTTCCACTTTTACGCGCAAGTGAGGACAAAGGGTTTAAGATGGCTAGTTTTCAAGCCCGAATGGTTTGGGAGCTAGAGTGTCGGACAATTACCCATATAGGGTGTTACAAATGATACCAAAGCGGACAAGAGACCGAGTCGGGATGGGATATTCAACACCTACCGAGGAGGTCTATGGGACTTGGGTGTCAGGTGTGTGACGAGGACACCGCGTCTTTGACTGGGGGAGTATGTAATATCCCTATCCCATATATCGGATATGAGTGGTAATGTGAGTAGTTTATAAGAATACATATGGATTGACTATAGCAACAAGACCTTCTACTTTTATGCCCAAGTGTGGGCAAGTGGTTTAAGGTGCCTAGTTTTCAAACCTGAATGGCTTGGGAGCTAGGTTGTCGGACAATTACCCATATGTAGTGTTACATGCTCTACCAAAAGTTCTTATAACAACAAATAATTAGTGAGCATTCATCTTGATCCACACTAGATACATCTGCTTGAATATTATAGAGACTTGTTGTTTCATTGTTCATTGATAAGCTTTTGTAAAACAAATATTTGAACAATACACAAAAGAGTAGCTAGATCTGGGTCATGTATAGTTTATTTTTAGCATTATAGACAACCCACAGGAGATTAACTATTTCAACTAATTTGTCTACGGGCCAAAAACTTGACATAGCCATCAGCCAATCTTGGATGGCACCTTCACAAAATGATGGGAGTTCACTCAAATGGAAAGTAGTCCCTAAGTGTCCAAAGTGAAAGAGAGCAAGGATATCAGTATCAATAGCACCACAAAATGACATTTCTCTGAGCCACCGACTCTATTAGCTACATTAATTAGCTGAAAAAGGAATGATTTGGAGAAGCAACTTCCAGCAGAAAAGTCAAGCTCTAGGGAGGAAATATTGCCATAATTTCGTTTTATGGCTTTACATATTAACTGGCCATCTTGAGACGGGGCCTCACATTGATTCTAATCATGCAGGATTAAATACCCAGATTTTACAAAGTAATCACCTAAGGAGGTGTGTAAAACCAGGACCATGAGTCATGTAGATTCGGATTGGTAGCAATCTTTTTAATAAGATCCAGATCAATTCGGAAAAAAGTGCTTTCCATCATCGATCCAGAGGGGAGTAGTGACTGGCTCACTTTAGAGATGAGAGGATCACTAAGGTTGGGGGTGAAATGTTTGAATAAATGAGGTTTAGGAATCCATGGAAAGTCTTAAAATATCAAATTCAGGACCATTATTGAAATACCCCGGACTTAATTAGGGTGATTAAATTACTCTAATATGATGTTGAGGGCCTATTAGTGCCTAATGAATTTTGGTAAAGAGAATAAATCCAAAAGAAACAAGAAAACGCTTAAAAAGCGAAAAACGGTAAATTGAGCGTTAAGTGACCCTAGGAGGAATATAATCTTGAAAAGGGTGTTGAATGGATTTTAAAGGCTTAATAAGGCCTAAATAATATATGGGAACAATTCCCGAAGAAAACGGATCCATAAAACGAATTAAAACACTAATAAAGCTTTAGCGCATGTTTTTCGAGAAAACCCGAAAACGTGACTTTCAGATATATGTGGGCTGGTTTTTATTAGTGAGACAGCCCCTCACACACACACTAAGCTAGAAAAGAAAGAGAAAAAGAAATAAAAAAGGTGAAAAAGTACAAAAGTAAAAAGGTTACCTCTCTCCTCTCATTTCTCTCATTTCCCTATTCTCTCTCTTCCTTTCTTCTTTCCCCATCGTGAGTTCCTTCTTCATCCCCCCAAGCTGCCGATTTTGAGTTCCTCCACCAAATTCCATGGCTTCATCACTTCTTTGCCTTGCCCAAGCTTTATTAAAGCTCCAAATCAAAAATAAATTACATATTTGAACTCCTCTCATCATCCTCTACCTTCCTCTCTTTTCAAAATTCAAAAATAAAGAACTTCATCTCCATGGGTTTTCCCCATTTGAAGAGAAAATGGCATCAACGGGTAGCTTGGAGTCTTTTCTCTCTCCTAAGGTAAAAAGATTCATGAAAAACTCATTCTTTCTCCATCTTGTAGAGCTGGTCGATTTTGCCATCTCTCACACCTTGTTTTCTTCTTGATTTTGAGCTTCAATTCAACCCTCCAATGGTGGTGGAGTTTCCCCTTTGATTCATGGGTGAAAGCCCTTCTTAAAAAACTCCAAAAGGTAAACCCTAACTATGGTGTTTCAAGTCTTTCATTGAATTAGTGTGTTCCCAAGGGTTTAGAATTTTAATTATGTTGAATTTTGTGTTCCTTGGGTGTTGGCATGGAGTTGGGCAACTCCATTGCCATTTGACCGATTTTGATCAAGAATGAGAGAAGGAGGAGATTGGTAAAGAAAATGAGAACTTGTGAATTTAAGGTAAGAAAACTACCTTAATAGCTATCTTGAGTGTTAAAGAATTTGGGATGGGTTAAATTGAATGATGAACCCAAAATATAACAAATAATGTGTTTAGTTGATTTTGAGAGAACTTGTGAATTATTGGTTTGAATTGAGGGCCTTGGAGCCAAATGATTTGAGTTTGTGGTTATATTGTGGTTTGATGAGATTTTGGAGCTATAATGTTGTATGGTGTTTTGGATGGAAATAATTATGTGCTGGTAGGACCCTTTAAGGGTGTGGCTAGATTAGGAATGAAAATTGGTGAGAATGGGTGAAGTTGAGGATGTAAGATTTATGGGGAGGTTATGGCAAAATTTTGGTAGAAAATGAGTGTTTTGATTATGGCTTGGTGAATGGGAGAACCTAGGTGTTTGTAGTGTTGAGTAGAGTGGTTTAATAGCCTTGAAATGGTATTTGGAGGACTAGGGGGAGGAGTATAAAAATTTGTAGCATAAGAGGTGTGGTGACTTAGAATTCTAGAAAATGAGTTAGTGCTTATAGTCATGGAAATGGAGAGTGAACTTGGGCATAGTTAGTGCAACTATCTAGAAATGAATTGGGATGGTCAATAAGAGATTTGTTGAGGTTGGAAGGAGGTAGAAACAAGCAAGAAGAAGTAAGAAATGCATAAGAGTGCAAAATGCAAAATGTGAGAATTTGGATTTGTAACACCCCTACTACGCACAACACATTACTTGGAATCGCAGCGGAAAATAAACAACTAAACGGTAACTATACGATTGGTGCTACAATGCCGTCAACCACCCACGTGGCTAACAAGGCTGAATAAATACAATTGTACCGGTCTGATGATCAGACTCCCGAGCATAGAACTAACAACCATATATATACATCAACATAATACCGAGTGTTTACAAAATCCTTCACTGTATACCATCACTGTAATCCACCATAACAAGTATATAATACGCCACGGGAGCACAGGCGCATCCCGGGCAAACATCCAAAAGTACTCCGAAAGTAAACTACTCTCTAGGATCTAGAGCCACTCTGCCTCTTCGATCCTCATCCTGCAATAAAGATATGGAGCCCCCGAGGGGGTCAGCACCTTTGCTGGTATGGCTAACGCGCAGCCCATCGGCTACCGGGATACGCGCAACCAATTGTCATGATGACATGATATTTATTTTAAAAACACAACACATACATATATAACATAACACAGGTATTGTACACAACATAACACACATCACAAACATACAATTCCTTTTAGGAGAGAACCAACACAGTTAGTCCCCATTGAGAGCCTAGAGAATGTTGCCACTCATACTTAGCTCGTTACATAACTCGTTACCGTCCGGTTAGATTGAACGGTTAACTTAACACAAGGTGCCTCGGATATAGTGATCCAAGCACACCGAAACAAAACACATAGTATGCCCCTGTGGCCCGACGTGAGTCAGTAAAATAGCCTTGGTTAAGCTAAAGGGAAGGTTAGAAACCAAATTGGAAACTTAACCATAACATACAGAGAGAATCGAACCGGTTATGACATCGACTCCCATACTCACACGCGTGGCCGGAACAGACCGGACTCCTCACTTCCCCCGTTAGCCCTTGTTAGTAGTTCATCATTGAACACAACACACAATTCACAATCATAGGTCAAGTCTTGTTAGACCCACACAAGGGAAGAGAGAGTCACACTTAACAACATAATAACATTTAACAACTGTAAACTCTTTACATGGTTTAATCTTACAAAGTCATAAACACACAGAAAAACAAGCAACACACAGGCCGGTGTAAACCGGTAGGCAACAGACTGCAAGAAAACCATACCTTGGTCCTTGCCTCGTTTCGTTTCCACCTTGAGAGAATCCTAAACACATTAGTAACGTCGGTTAATTAACGCACTAGTCCATTGTTAACATTATCTACTCAACACTACTAGTTTACTTTTACTTTACACTTGTTACAACTTTTCATCCTTTTAATTGCCTTTAAAACCCACCTAACATGTATTATATAACCTTATTATATCATTACTAACCAACTACTATTTTTAGATAACAATTCTCATCTTAAAACAATAATTTTTGGTCCATACAGTGGCCTGTCCGAACTTGTGTCCGAGCTTCCAAGTTCGGACACAAGCCGTGATTTTAGACAGAAAACAGACACATGTCCGAACTTGTGTCCGGACTTCGGAAGTTCGGACATGAGTCGAGGAAAATCCTAACCAGAAATCCATACGTCCGAACATGTGTCCGGACTTCCGAAGTTCGGACACAGTTCGAGGATAATCCCTAAGAAATAACAGGTGCGTCCGAACTTCCAAGTTCGGACGGTAGTTCGGACACTACCTAAAATCCAGAAAACTGTAAGCGTAACAGGGCATGTCCGAGCTTCCAAGTTCGGACGGAAGTTCGGACGTGCCATTATACTCAATTTCTAAGCCTTTAAACACTTAACTAATTTCCTCCAAAGCCTCCAACACTTATAGTATCTACTCCCTAGGTTCCCAAGTGATGTTTCATGCCTATACTAAACATTATATCAAGATATTCCTTCCACACAACATCAATACTCAAACATCATTTCTTACAAACTAAAACTCCTTAAGTCATTCTTGAAATCCCTTTTTCCTAAGCTTACACTTCCTCCTTATTTTACCAAAGTTAGCCTAAGCCTTCATCTAAGTCCAAAATGACTTTGGTACATACTAAAACCTCAAGATCATGCCTAAGTCCTTATTACACTCTAGAACACTTCCTAGTTCATCAAAATTCCTTTACAACATCTTGAACTCCTTATGCATTTTCTAAATTTCGACATAGTTTCTCCTAGCATTTGTTACACCTTAGCACATTATTTTCATCATTAATCATCCTAGAAACACTAAGAACACCAAGAACACTTTCTTACACAACTTCACCAAATTCACACTACATCACAATATAGTGCATAACTTAAATTGCATGGCACTTAGGCCCTTAAAATGCATGGCTCTTAGGCCCTTAAAGTGCTTAAATCATAAACACTGAATTTCCACAATATAAATGCCTTTAACCTGCGATTACATACAACAAGGCATATGTTATTTTACTAGTCTCTTTGAGAACATTTACTAGGTCATTTACCATGTGCTCTTTAGGTAGTTTTAATAAGCAATTATAGCTCATTTCTCCTAAGGCATTAAACAACATTAAGTTAGTAGATTTACCTCTTTTCCCAACACACTTCCTTCTTGTTTCCTTACAAAACCGTATGGTATTTTGATTCCTTGTCAAGTTCTAAACAATATACAAACATTAAAATGAGTATTCAAGCTATAAGCTTCATCTCATTGTAAACCCTAATTTGACATTGTTTCAAAAACATTAATGTAGTTGTTTTACCTTGATCTTTGAAGAGAGTTTGAATATATAACAAGAGAGGACTCCACCTAGTCCATGAAGAGTTGAAATGAAGCTAGAACAAAGTCACACAAAGAGCTATATCAATGTGTATTTTCGGTTAAGGTAAGAACATGGAGGAAACATGATTTTTCTTTGAGATTCCTTACCTAGAATCAAAGGAGAGTAATAATATGTCAAAATACAAGCTCAAGCTCCTTCAATGGTGGAACACCTTGGCACCGAAATGGAGCTCTTGGAGTTTTGAGAAGATAGGAATGAAGAGCTTGATGAGAGGAAGAGATTGGTGGTCTTTGTTTTTGATTTGGACAAGTGAGCTAGGTTTAGCAAGTGGTCAAAGTTGGAACTTCCATGGTGGTAGTAGTATTACCGAGAGAGAACAAGGAAGAAGGAAGAAGAGAGGTGGGAAACCGTGTGAATGAAGGAAAGAAATGAGAGAATGAAGATAGGATTTGCTTTAAGGAGATATTTATGCTTATAAAGTAAAACGTAGTTTATTTACTTATCTTTACTTACTTAATACATTAATAAGAGAGTGGTGAGTCACACACTTATAAAAACCGGCCCCCTTTATTAGTGTGAGGGTGTTTTAGTCTTTGTTTGTCAATTTAATTACTTAACACAACATATGTTATAAACTAGCTTATAAAAAGTACTATTCACCTAAACAAGGCACTTAGAAGTGAAATTTTTGATTTCCCACTAATATAGCCACCCAAATGTGATACTATATAGTACACATATATATTTAAGAGTAATGATGGACATTTAGCCATTCAAAACTCATTTACAAGACAATTTTTTTAAAAACGTGCTTTAAGACTTCTTAAAGCACATTTTGTGTTTTAACTTGTTTTCAAGCTTGGTTTTCTTTGGTAATTGGTTTAATAAGTTCATTAGTATATAATTGAGGTCTTGGTAAGCTCATTAGGTCTTACAAGTTTATCCCAAGCTTAGAGCACATTTTAGCTCTTATTGACTTTAAAGCACATTTGTGTTTCCTTTTGTTTAAATTTGTTTACTAAGGTTTCTAAGACTCTTTTTAGTCTTGTTGCACCCTACTTAGGTGTTTAAACAACATAACTAGGTTTGGGGTATTTCAATCTACCCCCCTTAAAAGAACTTTGTCCCCAAAGTTCATACTTCCACATAACTTAAACATTAGAACATGAGAACACATATCAACAACGCTTCTATATCACATTAACAACATATTTACATCATATCGGACACATGGTCCAAACAACAAAACATCACAACATCATTCAGACTCAGCGGTCTGTAACATTAACAACATGACAATACAACATGACAATACAACACAGACAATGTATTCAAATACATGTCATACACATAACCGAAACGGCTCTACCCCCCTTACATAGGGGTACGCCCCGTACCCTATACATACAAATACTAAGAAGTAAACAACGACGGGTACTTCGCCTTCATCTTATCTTCCAGCTCCCAAGTGGCCTCCTCAACGTCCTGGTTAGACCAGAGAACCTTCACCAGTCTCACAGACTTATGGCGAGTGTCTCGAGTCTTAGTGTCCAGAATCCGTACCGGAGTCTCCACTGATCGCATGGTCGGCTCTAAAGTTAGCCTTTCAGGCTGAAGCACATGAGACGGATGAGACATATACTTCTTCAACTGGGACACATGAAATACATCGTGTACCTTGCCCAGCTGGCGGGTAAATCAAGTCTATAAGCTACCGGGCCGATCCGCTCTGTCACAACATAAGGCCCCACATATTTTGGGCTCAACTTGCCTTTTTGGCCAAAACGAAACACTCCCTTCATGGGGGATACTCTCAAAAATACCTGATCGCCCACGGCGAACTCCAGGTCACGTCGGCGCACATCTGCGTACGACTTCTGCCTATCCTGAGCTGCTTTCATATTAGCCCTGATCTGGCGAACTTCTGCCTGAACTTGCTCAAGATACTCTGGTCCTATAACGACCGTCTCACTCGACTCATCCCAGCATAATGGCGTGCGGCATGGTCTACCGTACAATGCCTGGAAGGGAGACATCTTGATCGATGCATGATAACTGTTGTTGTAGCTAAACTCGATCAGATGTAACTTATCAATCCAGCTGGTCTGAAAGTCAAGTGCACATGCACGTAGCATATCCTCAAGTGTCTGTATGGTGCGCTCACTCTGACCATCGGTCTGTGGGTGAAACGCCGTGCTCAATTTCAGTTCAGTACCAAGTGCCTCTCGTGTAGACTTCCAATATCTGGATAAGAATCTGGTATCTCTGTCGGATACTATCGTCTTTGGTACACCATGATGTCTAACAATCTCTTTATCGAATAATTCTGCCAATTTTGCCACTTTCCAGGTGTCCTTCATCGGAATGAATCGAGACACCTTGGTCAGTCGGTCAACTACCACCCAAATCATATTCAGACCTCCCCTTGTAGGCGGAAGCCCCACCACGAAGTCCATAGATATGTCATGGAACTTCCACTCCGGCACTGGCATTGGCTGCACCATACCACCAGGCCGTCGGTGCTCAAACTTGACCTTCTGACAAGTGAGACACCTCAACACATAGTCATTCACATCCTTTTTCATTCCAGCCCACCAGAAATATTTTCATACCTTTATACATCTTTGAAGCTCCGGGGTGAATCGAAGTAGTAGAACAGTGGGATTCACTCAATATGCGCTCCTTCAGCTCAGCGTGCTCCTGGGTATACACAACCGGCCATTAAGCCTAATCAGGTCATCATCGTGGAGTCTGAAGTCGTACTTCTGACCCTCGAATGTGCCATCAGTAAGCTTCTGTCTAATCTCCATCATATACTGATCCGTCATCTGAGCACTCCGCACCTCTTCAACCAAGCCAGTATGAGAGACTAGCGAATGGAGAGAGTGTGCTCGGCGACTCAATGCGTCAGCTACCACATTTGCCTTACCCTCTTTGTACTGTAAATGATGTCATAATCATTCAGAAATTCAACCCACCTTCTTTGTCTCATGTTCAACTCCTTCTGAGTGAACAAGTACTTTAAACTCTTGTGGTCAGAATAAATCGTCACACTTACCCCATACAAGTGATGTCGCCATATCTTCAGTGCGAAGACAATGGCCCCCAACTCTAAGTCGTGGGTAGGGTAGTTCTCCTCATGCTTCTTCAGCTGTCGGGAGGCGTAAGCCACGACCTTCCCGTGTTGCATCAACACACAACCCATACCCCTGCCTGATGCGTCGCAATAGACCTCAAAACCATCTGGGCCGTCTGGTAATGTCAGAACCGGTGCAGATGTCAGAGCATCCTTGAGACTCGCGAAAGCCCTCTCACAGTCGACTGTCCACTCGAATGGTGCATCCTTCTTCATCAATGAAGTCATCGGCTTCGAGACACTGGAGAAGTCCTTCACAAATCTCCTATAGTAACCTGCCAGACCGAGGAAGCTCCTGATATCGGTAACTGTCTTCGCCCTAGGCCAGGTGCGCACTGCATCTATCTTTGCCGGATCAACAGCGATCCCGGCCTCAGAAATCACATGTCCAAGGAATGATACTTGGTTCAACCAAAATTCACACTTAGAAAATTTAGCATACAGCTGATTCTTTCTCAACGTTTGCAATACATCTCTCAGGTGGCTTTCATGCTCACCTCTCGATTTCGAATACACAAGTATGTCATCGATGAAGACTACCACTGATTTGTCCAACTGATCTTGGAACAAACGGTTCATTAAGTCCATGACTTTGCTGGTGCATTTGACAAGCCAAACGGCATAACTGTGAACTCATAATGCCCATACCTAGTTCTGAAAGCTGTCTTTTCGATATCACTGTCACGGATGGCAATCTGGTGGTATCCGGAACGTAGGTCTATCTTGGAGAATACTGATGCTCCCTTAAGCTGATCAAATAGATCGTCGATGCGTGGTAAGGGGTAACGGTTCTTCACCGTAACAGCATTCAGCTCCCGATAGTCAATACATAGGCGGAGGCTACCGTCCTTCTTCTTCACGAAGAGGACCGGCGCTCCCCATGGTGAAACACTAGGGCGGATAAAGCCCTTGTCGAGTAGGTCTCTCAGCTGCTCCTTGAGCTCTGTCATCTCTGCTGGAGCCAACGGTAAGGTGCTTTTGCAATGGGTCCGGTGCCCGGAACTAGATCAATCTCAAACTCAACCTCTCGTGCTGGCGGCATGCCCGGCAGTTCCTTAGGAAATACATCAGGAAACTCCGACACTACCGGCACATCTGGGCAAACTCAGGGTCTCTCTCTATGTCCTGGACATAGCAGAGGTATACATCACCCTCGTCGTAACTCGTGATACATAGCCATGGCGGTGATGATCGTGTCGAAGGCTCTCTGGGCCTCTGGCGGTAAGATATGGTAACCCCAGATGGACTCCGAAGAAGCAGTCGATGCTCGGCACACAGAATCTGCCCTTGTGCGCTCCAACCAGTTCATCCCGACAATCACATCAAAGCCTAGTCCGTCGAACTCTATCAAGTCGATCGGAAACTCTTCACCCCTGATTTGAACAATAGCACCTCGGTAGTAGCGGGTACATCGGATCCGCTCTTTCGACGGGAGAGTAACCACGAAGTCTTGCATCTCTTCACCATCTAACCCCAGCCTCTTCGCAAATGATAGCGAAATGAATGTGTGTGAGGCTCCAGAGTCGAACAAGATCGATGCATCCACGCCATTCACTGGAAAGGTACCGGTGAGAATCGTGCCGCTCTTGCCGGCTTCTGCCTTATTGCAGACACTTAGTATACCTCCCGTTCCGAGTGCACAACCTAATTCATTGGCAAACTAATAAGTATTGGGTAACAACACGGTTTATATGATTCAAACAACTCCACTTTATTCATTAACATACTCCTTTTTACAACATTCATTGGCTTATACTGTCGCCATGATTCACACTTACAACATTCTTAATACATACCGGTTTGTCACATAATTATACAAGGCTTAAAACTGTCTGAAGGTCAAATTCAAACGTCCGGGTTTCATGTGTGTGGCATTGATCACTGCCGACGGTGCGGTATTCAGTTTGATCTTTCTGATGCCATGGTATAGCATCCTTGATTGCCCACCCATGATTAATACGTCTCCCGATTTCAGCAGTAGCTTCTTTGCGAGGTCAGCACGCTTCTGCTCGCCATACACAAACACTGCGGTATCACCAATGGACCAAGACACCACGGGTACTCCCTTACTTAGAGACTCGGGTGACTCGTCCTTGTCTTGGTGTATACCTAACCGTCCACCTTTCTGGTAGAAGTTTACAACGCACAAATCTGCTTTTACACTTGGAATTGAATCCGCTTCAACTTGTTGAGCAATTCCCACGGCGTGGTTAACGACCGCATGGAACTCCTCTGGTATACTTAATACTGTTGCTCCATCTTCAGCTCGAACTTCTTGATATGACTTGGTGTAAGGGTTCCAGTCCTTACCCATGCACATCATCTTCAATTGCATCCTTGCTCCGTTCGGGTATTCGGGTGTGTAAAACCCTCCTGGTTTTACTCCAAGTTCGTCGCATCGTCTGATGATATGGTTTGTGCCTCCGGTGTCAGGTATCCATTTAAGAGTATCATACCTGCTGGATAACCTGACATTGCTCCAACGGAAAGTCGGTGATGTTTGATGGTGGTTTCTTCAGGGTTTGGTGTGGGTGGATTGGAAACATATATTGAAAGTTCCTTTAAGTTTAGAATACTCTAGTTAGGTAAATCTCACACTATACTTTACTTATTTACTCACATGGTTGTTTATTTAAACTCACTCACACACATGCATGAAATGCGGTATGCAGACACTTATTTCATTTAACAATTTACCGGTACCTGGTCTAGAAGAGGGCCCTGGCGCCTCAGACCGGTCCACCACGTCAGGGTGGCCTTGTTGGACCCCGACCCCTTCCCTTCTGGGACTCGTGTACCTCTGATCTGGGGGTGGCTGGTTTGCCGTCTTCTGGCCATCGGTGGTCGCAGTGGCCTTACCCTTCCATTGCCCCTTGGGCCTGTAGTTCCTACTGTTCGGGTTCTGCCAACATTCATGGTCACGGTGACCCATCTTCTTACAGTACCGGCACTGAACATCATTACCCTTGCAGTCCTTGGGGTGGTCGCCGTTGCACCACTTGCAGTAATAGTGGCGCTCCGGTCCAGAGCCCGTGCTAGCTGCTATCACAATACACCATTAATACTTGTTTCACAACTTATTAACATATACTCTAACTTATCACACAGGATTAGACAATTACCCTTAGGTGGGTAAGAACGTAGGGGCTTGGCCGCATACGATAGGTGAGCTGCAGAGGCTCCTCAGCAGTGGTGGTCTGGGTCGGCCCTTGCACCTTGTTGCTGTCCTTTCTGGGACTGGGGTATGACTTCTTCTTCTCCCTCACACTGCCCTTGCGTGCCTTGGCCCTCGTTCTGAGCCTTGCGCTTGAGCGCACTCTCCTCGTCCCTCAGACGGACGGTGATCTCCACAATAGCAGCGGCATGATAGCACTCCTATATTTAGGGTGTCAGTTATGCCCCGCCAAATAAACTCACAACACATTAACACATTGTACACACTTATTCACATTACACTGTAAGTTCCTTTACCTGCAAGGTGGTATATCCAGTAGGCCCCATGCCGTAGCGTAGGCGATAGTTCAGTCCGTTGTAGAAACGGTTCACAAGGATCCGGTCTGAGTAACCCAGATCCGGTAGCAGGTGGATAAGTCCGATGAAGGCTGAGTAGTACTCATCTACCGTCATCTTATCCCCTTGTCTCAGGTTGTCCAACTCCAGGCGCTTGGCCTCTTGCACATGTATAGGGTAGTATTTGGCTCGCAGCAGAGCCGTGTACTCCCTCCACTGAAACGTCGGATCAGCAACTCTACCCTCGCGCACAAGCTTCCACCAGTTTTGTGCCGAGCCTTTCAAGTAGTAAGCAGCAAGTCGTACCTTGACCTGCTCAGGTGGTGCTAGGGTTTCGAAGGCGGTCTCCATCTCGGAGATGTATGCCTCGAGCTTACGGGGATCGGTCTCCCCACTGAATGAGGGCGGCCTCAGATCAGCCAACGCCTTGACCCAATTGGTCTCTCGTGGCGGTGGTGGTGGTGGCTGAACTCCGGCTGTCGCCCTTGCTGTATAGCAGCAACTAAGTCGGGTACCAGCTGAGCTACGGCGGCTGCAACTGCCTCAGCCATGGTCTGTGCCGTAGTATCATCACCCTGGTCACCCATACCTCCAGTACCGCGCCCGCGGCCTCTACCTCGTGGTCTACCTGCCATCTGTATTCATATGAACATCTCATTAGCATTATGCTTGCACACTTATCGGTCCAACGATTGTAACGCTTCCCGATAATAAGGTATCTCCACACTTAGTTAGTGGTCAACCTTTCCAAATATGTTCACTTAGGTATCTGTAGTTAGGTTTCCTAACTCGGTATATCCCTAAGCTCGGTATTCTAGTCATCAGAGCGATACTTCGCTCTGATACCACTTTTTGTAACACCCCTACTACGCACATAACTATACTTGGAATCGCAGCGGAAAATAAACAACTAAACGGTAACTAAACGATTGGTGCTACAATGCCGTCAACCACCCACGTGGCTAACAAGGCTGAATAAATACAATGTACCGGTCTGATGATCAGACTCCCGAGCATAGAACTAACAACCATATATATACATCAACATAATACCGAGTGTTTACAAAATCCTTCACTGTATACCATCACTGTAATCCACATAACAAGTATATAATACGCCACGGGAGCACAGGCGCATCCCGGGCAAACATCCAAAAGTACTCCAAAAGTAAACTACTCTCTAGGATCTAGAGCCACTCTGCCTCTTCGATCCTCATCCTGCAATAAAAATATGGAGCCCCCGAGGGGGTCAGCACCTTTGCTGGTATGGCTAACGCGCAGCCCATCGGCTACCGGGATACGCGCAACCAATTGTCATGATGACATGATATTTATTTTAAAACACACAACACATACATATATAACATAACACAGGTATTGTACACATCATCACACATCACAAACATACAATTCCTTTTAGGAAGAGAACCAACACAGTTAGTCCCCATTGAGAGCCTAGAGAATGTTGCCACGCTCATACTTAGCTCGTTACATAACTCGTTACCGTCCGGTTAGATTGAACGGTTAACTTAACACAAGGTGCCTCGGATATAGTGATCCAAGCACACCGAAACAAAACACATAGTATGCCCCTGTGGCCCGACGTGAGTCAGTAAAATAGCCTTGGTTAAGCTAAAGGGAAGGTTAGAAACCAAATTGGAAACTTAACCATAACATACAGAGAGAATCGAACCGGTTATGACATCGACTCCCATACTCACACGCGTGGCCGGAACAGACCGGACTCCTCACTTCCCCCGTTAGCCCTTGTTAGTAGTTCATCATTGAACACAACACACAATTCACAATCATAGGTCAAGTCTTGTTAGACCCACACAAGGGAAGAGAGAGTCACACTTAACAACATAATAATATTTAACAACTGTAAACTCTTTACATGGTTTAATCTTACAAAGTCATAAACACACAGAAAAACAAACAACACACAAGCCGGTGTAAACCGGTAGGCAACAGACTGCAAGAAAACCATACCTCGGTCCTTGCCTCGACTGGTTTCCACCTTGGAAGAATCCTAAACACATTAGTAACGTCGGTTAATTAACGCACTAGTCCATTGTTAACATTATCTACTCAACACTACTAGTTTACTTTTACTTTACACTTGTTACAACTTTTCATCCTTTTAATTGCCTTTAAAACCCACCTAACATGTATTATATAACCTTATTATATCATTACTAACCAACTACTATTTTTAGATAACAATTCCCATCTTAAAACAATAATTTTTGGTCCATATAGTGCCCTGTCCGAACTTGTGTCCGAGCTTCCAAGTTCGGACACAAGCCGTGATTTTAGACAGAAAACAGACACATGTCCGAACTTGTGTCCGGACTTCGGAAGTTCGGACATGAGTCGAGGAAAATCCTAACCAGAAATCCATACGTCCGAACATGTGTCCGGACTTCCCAAGTTCGGACACAGTTCGAGGATAATCCCTAAGAAATAACAGGTGCGTCCGAACTTCCAAGTTCGGACGGTAGTTCGGACACTACCTAAAATCCAGAAAACTGTAAGCGTAACAGGGCATGTCCGAGCTTCCAAGTTCGGACGGAAGTTCGGACGTGCCATTATACTCCATTTCTAAGCCTTTAAACACTTAACCAATTTCCTCCAAAGCCTCCAACACTTATAGTATCTACTCCCTAGGTTCCCAAGTGATGTTTCATGCCTATACTAACATTATATCAAGATATTCCTTCCACACAACATCATTACTCAAACATCATTCTTACAAACTAAAACTCCTTAAGTCATTCTTGAAATCCCTTTTTCCTAAGCTTACACTTCCTCCTTATTTTACCAAAGTTAGCCTAAGCCTTCATCTAAGTCCAAAATGACTTTGGTACATACTAAACCTCAAGATCATGCCTAAGTCCTTATTACACTCTAGAACTTCCTAGTTCATCAAAATTCCTTTACAACATCTTGAACTCCTTATGCATTTTCTAAATTTCGACATAGTTTCTCCTAGCATTTGTTTACACCTTAGCACATTATTTTCATCATTAATCATCCTAGAACACTAAGAACACCAGAACACTTTCTTACACAACTTCACCAAATTCACACTACATCACAATATAGTGCATAACTTAAATTGCATGGCACTTAGGCCCTTAAAATGCATGGCTCTTAGGCCCTTAAGTGCTTAAATCATAAACACTGAATTTCCACAATATATGCCTTTAACCTGCGATTACATACAACAAGGCATATGTTTTTTACTAGTCTCTTGAGAACATTTACTAGGTCATTTACCATGTGCTCTTTAGGTAGTTTTAATAAGCAATTATAGCTCATTTCTCCTAAGGCATTAAAACATTAAGTTAGTAGATTTACCTCTTTTCCCAACACACTTCCTTCTTGTTTCCTTACAAAACGTATGGTATTTGATTCCTTGTCAAGTTCTAAACATATACAAACATTAAAATGAGTATTCAAGCTATAAGCTTCATCTCATTGTAAACCCTAATTTGACATTGTTTCAAAAACATTAATTAGTTTGTTTTAACCTTGATCTTTGAAGAGAGTTTGAATATATAACAAGAGAGGACTCCACCTAGTCCATGAAGAGTTGAAAAGCTAGAACAAAGTCACACAAGAGCTATATCAATGTGTATTTTCGGTTAAGGTAAGAACATGGAGGAAACATGATTTTTCTTTGAGATTCCTTACCTAGAATCAAAGGAGAGTAATAATATGTCAAAATACAAGCTCAAGCTCCTTCAATGGTGGAACACCTTGGCACCGAATGGAGCTCTTGGAGTTTTGAGAAGATAGGAATGAAGAGCTTGATGAGGGAAGAGATTGGTGGTCTTTTTTTGATTTGGACAAGTGAGCTAGGTTTAGCAAGTGGTCAAAGTTGGAACTTCCATGGTGGTAGTAGTATTACCGAGAGAGAACAAGGAAAGGAAGAAGAAGGTGGGAAACCGTGTGAATGAAGGAAAGAAATGAGAGAATGAAGATGGATTTGCTTTAAGGAGATAATTTTATGCTTATAAAGTAAAAGTAGTTTATTATACTTATCTTTACTTACTTAATACATAATAAAGAGTGGTGAGTCACACACTTATAAAACCGGCCCCCTTTAGTGTGAGGGTGTTTTAGTCTTGGTTTGTCAATTTAATTACTTAACCAACAACATATGTTATAAACTAGCTTATAAAAGTACTATTCACCTAAACAAGCACTAGAAGTGAATTTTTGATTTCCCACTAATATGCCACCCAAATGTGATACTATATAGTACACATATATATTTAAGAGTAATGATGGACATTTAGCCATTCAAAACTCATTTACAAGACAATTTTTTTAAAAACGTGCTTTAAGACTTCTTAAAGCACATTTTGTGTTTTAACTTGTTTTCAAGCTTGGTTTTCTTTGGTAATTGGTTTAATAAGTTCATTAGTATATAATTGAGGTCTTGGTAAGCTCATTAGGTCTTACTCAAGTTTATCCCAAGCTTAGAGCACATTTTAGCTCTTATTGACTTTAAAGCACATTTGTGTTTCCTTTTGTTTAAATTTGTTTACTAAGGTTTCTAAGACTCTTTTTAGTCTTGTTGCACCCTACTTAGGTGTTTAAAAAACATAACTAGGTTTGGGGAATTTCAGGATTTGTTGAATTTGAGCAAGAATTGGGTGGTGGATTAAACCAAAGATTTGGAGTGATTTAGAGCATGTTTTAAGGTGTTTAAACATGTAGAAAACTTGTGGATAGATTAGGGAATGATTAGGAAAAGATTGGGGTGAATTTGGAGTTCAAAATGAGAAGAAAAGCACTTTGGAAAATGGGGTCTGCTGTGGACCGCCCCTGTGGGGAGGTCTAGTCGAATTCTGCAGGACAGATTTGTTTCTGTCTCAAACCGCCCCTAGGGACCGCCCCTGTGGGGAGGTCTAGACCAGAGAGAAAAAAAATTGTTTTAAGGCTTCTAATGATGGGGGATTGAATGGTATTTGTTTTAGATGATGTTTAGGAGTTGTTTGGTGACTTTAAAAGGTCCTAAGAAGTGTAAACAAGTTAGAGAAGTGGTTAAGGAAGTTGTGAGTTTAAGTACATTAAGTTAAACCGAAATAACGGGATAACGTGGTAAGTACAGGAGTAGCAATTATGTACCTACCGTAACGCCTTAATATTAATTGAACTATTTGATATGTAATTAGTGGTTCAAGAGTAAGACACGAGGAATAAGTGTGAACCAAGGAACTTGAGAACACCCGGTAAAGTTAACCCCGGTGAAAGGTATGATTTCCTCATGCCCTGTATCCTAACTTGGTTACCCCGATTGTGTGCTTATTTGATTGTGTGATCACCTAACAAGATAAATGCACGAATCGGATTGTTTTGCCCTTATTGGTGCTTGTATTGTATTGTGGTTTGTTGGATTGCCCTCTGAACTAAAGTTTGTATAATTCATGAAATGTGAATTGTGAATGAATTGCTTGAATATGATTTTGTATGGTAGTGCGACTCATAGTCGAGTCTTGTTTGAGTAGAGACTCGTAGAAAGAGTCAAATTGCAAACTAACAAAAGGTGGGAACACCCTACAACTATCGAACCTATACACGGTAACAAAAACCTATGAACACACTAGAACGTGAGAAAGTATACGGGAGTAGTAACCTCCCGATAACGGTTAGAGAACTGAATTGAGTTAATCCACACAATAATTAATAGTGGAAGTACATGAGTAACCTCTAACTAGAGGATTGATGATTGTTCAAATTATGAACCTTGAGTAAAGTAAAGCATGGTAAGGGATCACCAAACCCCTTAGAAATGTAGTCGAACCCCAATGTGAAATACCCCAAACCTTAGTATGTTGTTTAAACATTTAAATATGGTATATTAAGACTAAAAAGAGTCTTAGAAACATTAGTAAGCAGATTAAACCATAGAAAACACAAAATGTGCTTTAAGGTCAATAAGAGCCAAAATGT
Source organism: Limonium bicolor (assembly GCA_023374045.1). NCBI lineage: Eukaryota > Viridiplantae > Streptophyta > Magnoliopsida > Caryophyllales > Plumbaginaceae > Limonium > Limonium bicolor. The sequence goes on along the minus strand of CM041776.1, from coordinate 165,549,309 downwards.
GCTCTAAGCTTGGGATAAGCTTGGTTAAGACCTAATGAACTTACCAAGACCTTATTTATATACTAATGAACATATTAAACCAATTAGCAAAGAAAACCAAGCTTGAAAACAAGTTAAAACACAAATGTACTTTAAGGAGTCTTAAAGCACATTTTTGAAAAATTGTCTTGTAAATGTGTTTTGAATGGCTAAATGTCCATCATTACTCTCTAATTAACATGTGTACTATATAGTATCACATTTGGAAGTCTATATCAATGGGAAATCAAAATTTTCACATCTATGTGCCTTGTTTTTATGAATAGTAACTTTAATAAGCTAGTTTGTAACATATGTTATTATAAGTAATTAAATTGGCCAACAAAGACTAAAATGCCCTTAGTGGTATTAAGGGGGCCGGTTTTTATGGTGGTGACTCACCATACTTAAACAAAAAAAACTAACTAAAGTAGTAAAGTAGAATACTATTTACTTTAACTACTTAATATCTCTTAAAAGGCAAACTTATCTCATTCTCTCATTTCCTTCCTCATTTCACACGCCTCCAAGCTCTCTTCTACCTCTTCTTCATTCTCCATTTACGGTTTGCAATAGTACACACCAAACTCCATCTTCCATTGTCATTATCTCCTAGCTCACTTAACCAAATCAAAAACAAACACCACCATTCTCTTCCTCTCATCAAGCTCTTCATTCCTATCTTCTCAAAACTTCAAGACCACCATTTCGGTGCCATGGAGTTCCACCATTGAAGGAGCTTGAGCTTATATTTCTACATATTATTGATCTCCTTTGCTTCTAGGTAAGGAATCTCAAAGAAAAATGATGTTTCTTCCATCTTTTTATCTTGACCGAAAATCACCATTGATGGTGCTCATTATATTGCTTTGTTCTAGCTTCATTCCAACCTTTCAAGGACTAGGTGGAGTCCTCTCTTGATAGATATTCAAACTCTCTTCAAATACCAAGGTAAAACAACTAATGCTTTAAAACAATATATGTAACTAGGGTTTACAATGAGATGAAGCTTAAAGCTTGTATACTCATTATATCATTTGTATAATGTTTAGAAGTTGACAAGCAACTAAAAGCCTTGCCAGTTTAGTCAAGGAAACAAGAAAGAAGTTTGTGAGGAAAAAGAGGTAAATATGCTAACCTAATGTGGTTTAAAGTCTTAGGAGAAATGAGAGCATGTTGCTTGTTAAAAATGATCTAAGGAGCCAATGGTGAATGACTTAGAAGAATGATCTTAAGGGCTTAGTAAAAGGCATATGTATTGTTGAGTGTATTTGCAGGTCAAAGGAAATATATTATGGAAATTCAGTGTTTAAGATTTATGCATCTTAAGGGCCTAAGAGCCATGTTATTTAAGGGCCTAAGTGCCATGCAATTTAAATTATGCACTATATTGTAATGTAGTGTAACTTGGGTGAAACTTTGTGTGTGAGAGTGTTCTTGGTGAATTTAGGTGTTCTTGTGTGTTTAATGGAGAAAACAATGTGTTTTGGTTTAGTAATGTTCTAGGAGAACCTATGTCAAAATTTAGGTGTTCTTGTGTGTTTAATAGAGTGAGTTTGGTAAGCTAGGAAATGTTTAGTATGGAAGGTGATCAACTAGTGGAAGAAACATGCATTGAGTTGTTTAAAGATGTAAAAAGGGCTTAGGCAATGTTTTAGAGGATTTAGAATGCAAAGAATGTTTTGGGACATTTCAAGATCATGGTGAGATTGTATTTAGGACTTGTGCATTGTTGGTGAAAAAGGGATGAAGTGATTTGTTGCATGGGAGTTATAAACTTGTAAGATGCTCAAGGAGTTGCTTAGAAAGAAAAAAATGCTAGGGAGATGATGTTGTAGTGGTGAGGAAACATTATTGGCATAGTGGTTATCATAGGTATGAAACACCACTTGGAAAACTAAGGAGGAAATAACATAAGTGTTAGGAATTTCGGTATGAAACGAGTAAGTGTTTAAGGTGATAGATAATGAGTTTCATGGATGTTGTATGAGGATATAAGTGTACCAAAGGATGTTAGAAAACATTAGGAGGCCTTAGGAGAAGTTTGGAGTTAAATGGGCAATGGAAAATAAGGGTCTGGAGCAGACCGACCTTGCGACCGAACTTGCCAAGGTCGGTCGAGCCCAGTTTACCCTGCGAGAATTGGTTTCTGGAATGGACCGACCTTGGGGACCGGAGTTGCAAGGTCGGTCGGGCATGGATTTTTAGTACGGATTGAGTCTCTGGAATAGACCGAACTTGGGACCGGACTTACAAGTTCGGTCGGGCCTGAATTTTCAAAGGGAAGAAACTCTCGGGAATGGACCGAACATGGGACCGAACTTACAAGGTCGGTCGGAGTAGAAAATTTTGACGGTAATATGTTCTGGAATGGACTGACCTTGTGTAAGGTCGGTCGGTAAGGTCGGTCGGACCTAAACTTGTAAAAAAAACAAACAAGAATGGCTTAAGTAATAAACCCTAGGGGGTATAATGTAGGTAATCAAGTATAAGTTAAGACATTAAAACATGTCATATAATCATGTTAAACATTTAGTAAATTTGAGGTTAAATAAATTAATTAACCGACGTTATTAATCATTTATAGGAGTGACCTACGGTGGAAACAAATCGAAGCAAGGACCAAGGTATGGTTTTCTTGCAGTCTGTTGCCTACCGGTTTACACCGGCTTGTGTGCTGTTTGTTTTTCTGTGTGTTAATGACTTTGTAAGATTAAACCATGTAAAGAGTTTACAGTTGTTAAATATTATTATGTTGTTAAGTATGACTCTCTCTTCCCTTGTGTGTGTCTAACAAGACTTGACTTATTATTGTGAATTGTTTATTGAGTTCAATGTTGAACTACTAACAAGTGCTAACGGGGGAAGTGAGGAGTCCGGTCTGTTCCGGCCACGCGTGTGAGTATGGGAGTCGATGTCATAACCGGTTCGATTCTCTTTGTATGTTATGGTTATTTTCCAATTTGGTTTCCAACCTTCCCTTTAGCTTAACCAATGCTATTTTACTGACTCACGTCGGGCCACAGGGGCATACTATGTGTTGTTCGGTGTGCTTGGATCACTATATCCGAGGCACCTTGTGTTAAGTTATCCGTTCAATCTAATAGGACGGTAACGAGTTATGTAACGAGCTTAGCATGAGCATGGCAACATTCTCTAGGCTCTCCATGGGAACTAATTGTATTGGTTCACTTCCTAAATGGAATTGTTCTTGTGTGTTATGTGTGATGTTGTGTACAATACCTATGTTATGATAATGCATATGTCAGGTGCTTTAAAAAGAATGCCATGTCACCATGACAATTAGTTGCGCGTATCCCGGTAGTCGACGGGCTGCGCGTTAACCATACAAGCCAAGGGTTGCTGACCCCCTCGGGGGCTCCATATTTCTTTTACTTCAGGATGAGGATCGAAGAAGCGGAATGGCTTTAGATTCTAGGACGCAGGATTACTTTTGATTACTTTTGGATGTTGGGCCCGGGATGCGCCTGTGCTCCCGTGGCGTTATGTATTTTGGTTGTGAACAGTTTACAGTGATGGTTTACAGTGAAGGATGTAAGTAAATACTCGGTATTATGTTAATGTATATGTGGTTATTAGTTCTATGCTAGGGAGTCTGTTCATCAGACCGATACACTTGTATTTATTCACCCTTGTTAACCACGTGGGTGGTTGACGGCGTTGTAGCACCAATCGTTTAGTTATTGTTTAGCTGTTTAAATTCCGCTGCGATTTCAAGTAATGTTATGTGCGTAGTAGGGGTGTTACACAATGAGAGGAACCGACTAAATGAACAATGTCACGAATATGAGAGTATTCGATAAGTAGGGTAAGACCTTAAATCTTAGAATACTAGACATTGAGAAATTCCCTAAGCCATTAGATGTTATTGAGAGAGATACTTCTAGGCTAATCCTTGAGATTGTGAATTAACTCTGAGAGTGGAGTTTTGGGAATTTGAGTAGCCCGGTAGAGAACTGGACATTGGTGAACTTGAGGAGCTAAATGCTTACCCCTTTTGTATTTGAGCCCGGTGGTGGGTCTAGTGTATGACCCTGCCTGGAGGTCATGAGAATGACTTAACATGTAACTTGAGTATTGAGTATTGACGAGTGAACTTGAGTATCAAGTACGTGAGTAATGAGAATGGAGTGGTGACTTGAGAACTTGAGAATTGAGTTGAGCATTGTAGATTTTGCGAAATTGTGAGTAAGAGTACCCAAGAGAGTGGGTAAGGCAATGAGCAAAGGAGTAAGGCATAGAGAGTTAGAAACACTCAAGCCTAAGTATATGACAAACTAAACTAACCTCTTGTGTGTGTTAGCGTTTGTGTTCAATGATGGACTTTGATTGTGAATGTACATATATAATGTATGTTGTATGCATGCTGTTTGAAATAAAATGAATCGCATGCTCTCGACCAATTAGTTGGCGTACCCTCGCTAGTACGCGGGGTATGCAGAAGTCATATGCAGCAATTTGCAGCAATTTTGCTGAGCCCCTTGGGGCCCCATTTTTATTTTCCAGGTACAATAAAGCCGATCACCGTTCGAGAGTAGGACGGGGTTGCTATGTAAGCATGGGTAGCAAATAGTGAAGGTTGTAATTATTTGAAGTGTTAAATTGTAAGCCGAATTGTTACCGGCAACTTGATGATTGTAGAAACTCGGTATAGTGTGGAATGGTTATTGTATTTGTGTATTAAGGAGTGGAGGTTGTATTAGCTTCGAGTATTGATCAAGGAATGGATTGTATAGTTTGGTTTGTAGTGCTCGGTATATAAGACCCATCAGACCGATATTGTAATTGTTGTTGTATTTGAGTTGGGATTGGCCTTGTTAGTCACGTAGGTGACTAACGGCATTGTTTCACCCCCGGTTGTATTGGAAATTTCCGCTGCTTGTGTATTGGTAAAGGAGATGGGTTAGGAGTTAATTATGTGATTACCAGTAGGGGTGTTACAATTACTAATACATCTAACAACACCTAGTTGAATAACTTTAATACTTTCCAACAAATATTCCCATATGGGGCCATCTTTTCTATCAAGGACAACTTGGAAAATGCTTGTATTGGGGAAATACAAGGCCTTCAGAGATCTGGCCACCAAAGAGTCATGGTGCTTGATAACAATCCAAATCTTTTTAGCTAAGAGGGGCAAGTTCAATATGTTGGAATCCCAAACCACCCTTAAAGGGGTGATTACCCAGCTCACTCCCTTGTTTCCAGCACATGGCTTTTTTTAATCATATTTTCCTACCCACTAGAAGTGGGAGAACCTGGAGTTCATTTTGGAGATAATGGATTTGGGAAGTCTAAATTGGGACATTGTGTACGTGAGGATAGCCTGAAGAACACTAGATATGCGGGTGGATCTAGTAACTTGAGACATAGGTGTAGACCAGGTAAATATTCTTTTTTCTTGATCGAACTACCTTAAAAGGTAAGCCGATGAATTTTTTGAAGCACAACCTCTTGGACTTCAAGGGAGTTAGCAATACAATCTTAATCAGGGCTGGAACTTAGAGTTGAAGATGATCTCTGATTTCTGGTGATTGATTTGTGTCCTAACACATCAAGAAACTTTGAGAGAATAAAAGAAAAATGTTAACCGAGGAATTCACATATATTTCTATGCATTATTTGTTTATTTATATATGTAATTCATGTTAAATTCCTCTTCTTGGTGATTAATTATGTTAAATTATATATTATGCCTCACATAAGTTTTTTATGCTAAACGGGTTAAAAACGCTAAAGAAAAGGTCTAGGAACACGTATCAAGAGTTTAACGACCAAACCGAGACTGAACAGGAGCAAAAACTACTATTTTGATGTATTTTAGGGGTGATCCAGGTATGTGTCAGGATAAACATACTCGGACTAACATCAGAGACAACCTATTGGACATTTTTACATGTGGTTCGGGTATGTATGCGGAACATACTTCCAGACCAAGAAATGGAGTGAAAAAAAATAAAGTTTTGCACGGAGATGGGCTGAACCTAGGAGAATAGGAGAATGGATAAGCTACTTCGATTTCCTCACAGACAAAAGCAACAGCGACCCACCATTTGTCTATTCTCACATTGCACACCTGATTGGTATTAATGGCCCATGGCAGCACATTCATGATGAAAGAAAAAAAGAAAGGCTGCATGAAAAGGCTGGCCGCATGCATGGAGGGGGGAGACCTTTGACCCATTTGTTAGGAGTAGCATGCATACATGCATGGTGGGCTGCTTACGCGAGGAGACAGATTCGCCTGGCTGATGTGGAGACAAAAGCAAAATATAGTAGTAGAGACATTAAAATGGGTGACATTATTCATCATTCACGTGAGCATGAAATCAAAAGGAAGGTGGCTAAAACTGAGGAGGATTATTTATTGATAAAAAAGAGTAAATTACTGGGAACCCCCTTGAGGTTTTGTGAAACACCCCGTAATTAAAAATAATGATTAATTAGGCTAATTATGATTTTAGAGGCTTAACTAAATATAAATAAACTTGAAACAAATCCCGAAGAAAACGGATCCTTGAAATGGATTAAAAGCACAAATGAACCTTAAAGCGCATTTTTCGAGGAAACCGGGAAAACGCGACTTTAAGCGGGTCAAATAGACTCGTAATGACTTTGGTCAACCAAATAGTCATTAATAAACATTAATGAAGGTTTAGAACCAATAAAATTAATTAAACGAGAAAATTCCAGAAAACGGGTTCCGGTTGGTAAAAACTGTAGAAACCGGGAAGTTGTGGGGTGTGAGTGTAAATAAGCTAAACTAATGTGTCCACTTTTGAAAATAAAAATCAAAATCTGGGTGAGTGTGTGTGTGGTGGCTGGTCAATCCCTCCCCCTCTCACTCTCTTTATTTTCCTAATATGCTACAAGACAAAGTAATAAAGTAAAAAAGTAAATAAAAAAGACTCTCTCTCCTATTCTCTCACACACTCCACCGTAAAGCACTCCCCCTCTTTGATTTCTTCCCTAAGCCCTCCAATGGCGATTTGAGAGCACCACACCAGCCCTCACTTTCTTCTCCATTTTTGAGCACCCAAATCTTGTCCAAAAATTATAAAAATCACACCATTTGAATCCCCTTGTCAAGGAGAGCATCTCCCTCTTTTCAAAAATCGAAAATACCCACTTTCATCTCCATGGGTATTCTCCTTCTTGAAGATTTAGACCACCATTAGAAGCTACTTCTTCACCTTGTTGCTTTGAGGTAAAAAGAAGTTTAAAAATCTACCAATTCTAGCGCTTATTTGCTTTATAAGAATTTCTGAAATTTGAACTCCATGTTCCATGTTCTCCAGCCGGTTTTGGCTTCACCATTTTGCTAGAAATCTTGCTCTCTTGCTAGTCAAGAACTCCATTAATTGATTGAAGGTAATGCTCTTTTCTAAACTCTAAAAATATGTCTAAATTCTAGGGTTAGTTAAGAATGAATTCTAAACTAGCACTGGTATGTATGGGTTGCTGTAGCATTGCCTAGTTCTTGAAAAAGAATCCGTGAACAGAAAGAAAGAAAGAAGAAGAAGAAGAAGAAAGAAAGAAAAGAGAAACTAAAATCACAAGGTAAATGCTCTTACCTTGAGCTAGTTGTACGCTATTGTATTGCAACAGATTTTGTATGTTAAAATGAGTAATGAATGTAGTTTTGAGTAGTAGTTGTGTGTGTTATAGTATAATTAAGAAGAAATAAAACTGTTTTGAAGTTTTGAATGATCAATTAAAAGCTTAGGAAAACCATGGGGAATGAATATGTGAGTATTAATGCCTTGAATAAACAGGTTGTATGAATGATCATTTGTGAACAAACAATGTGGTGAGAAAGTGAAAATTATAGGGGGAACTCTGTCTAAATTTGTTTAGAAATTAGAAGACTTAAGTGGTTAAGGAGAGGGAATAACCTAGACAATAACTAGGTGTGTTTTGGTGTTTGTGGTGGGAAGTTTAGCATTTTGAAAACAGATTTAAAAAGGAGCTAAGTAATGGGAAGAACTAGGATGTAAGATAATGCAATTAGAATGCTAGGAGTGGCATTAGTTGAGGGAGTAGTGGATGGTTGAAGATAGAGTAAAAATCTGTAGCATTGAAGAAACAAACAAAAACTGCTATGAGTGCTGGAATGAGAATGAGGAAAATTGTGTAAATCGATATAAGAATGGGAAATTAGTTTAGTAAAGAGTTAATGGATGAACTAAGGTAATTTAGAGGGACTAAGTAGTGATAAAACATGTGGGATTACATGTAGGAAGATTGGGGAAGCAATGGGCAAAGAAAGAACTGAAAAAAGATTTTTTAAAACAAGAGTACTGGGCTGGACAGATCTTCAGACCGAACTTTCAAGGTCGGTCGAGCCTTAATTTACAAATACGGAAGTCTATTGACTTCGACCGACCTTGGGACCGAACTTGACAAGGTCAGTCGAATCGTAAAATGTGAAACCAGAAGTCACAGACTTCGACCGACCTTGGGACCGGACTTGGCAAGGTCGGTCGAGTCATAAATTTCGAACCCAGAACTTACTGACTTGGACCGACCTTGGGACCGGACTTGGCGAGATCGGTTGGACCTGAATTTTCCAGTAATGTAACTCACTGACTTCGACCGACCTTGGGTCCGATCTTGGGTAAGGTCGGTCGAGTTGTACAAAAAAATATAAAAAAATAAAAATAAAATATGGTTATAGCAATCATAGGTATATATATATATATATATGTGTGTAGTAGTACACCACTAATGGAGTAATAATGGTAAGAAAGTAAGTACATGAGTACGAAAGCAAGTTTAAGAAGTAATAAGAAAAGAATGATTTTTATAATCAAGTATGGAATGTAAAGAACTAGTAAGTATACATTAGAAGTATTAATGAAGGAATGAGTAGGTCAATAATAGATTATTGATCATACAACCCTATGTATGTATAGGACTTGGATAGTTGAACACCAAAGGAAAGTCGGAGTTCGAGTACGACGGTGAACGGTATGATTTCCTCATGCCCTGTATCCTAACTTGGTTACTCTGATTTGTGTGTTTATGTGATCACCAATAAGATAAATGCATGAATCGGGTTTTAATGCACTTACTTGTGTTTGCGCTATATTGTTCTTGTTGTATTATCTTGAACATTTAGTATGTATAATTCATAAATGAATGGATGAGAATGAAGTGTATGTGTAGCTTGATGTGTAATGTATTAACCCTTGGTATGGAAGTAATGACTTCTACTAGTTCCTAAATACCGAACTCCTAACTTGAGTAATGAGTAAACTGGAGTGAGTAGAAGTCCGATAATGTTTTGGCCACGCGTGAGGATAAGGAAACATAAGAGGTTGGATCTGAATCCTGGCCTTAATCTTTTCCATGGACCAAACCCCTTAAATGGGTAGCATCCTGGATTAGTGAGCCACCCTAAAGCCTGGTGGTGGGATATAGTAGTCCCTGCCCGGAGGTCATACCGACTTGACTTGAGTAAGTAAGAAGTAAGTAAAGTATTGTATGAGTAATGGTCTTAGCTAGTGTAAGTCATTGACCTTGAGTAAAAGAGTAATGTGCAACCGATTAACCCGGGTGAGTAAAGAAGCTAACAAGCATTGTGTAAGTATTGGAGAAGTGCATCTCCGTAACGGTAAGTATGATTGGTTGACTTGTAATGTCTCCCTTGTATGCATTGAATGTATGTATGTTTGTGAAATGAATGTATTGTATTGTATAAGAGCATGTATGTATGTATGAATAAAACGAACCACATGTATTCGACTAAATAGTCGGCGTACCCTCGCTAGTACGCGGGGTATGCGGATTTCATATGCAGCATTTAGCTGAGCCCCTTGGGGCACTATTTTTATTTTACAGGTACTCATGAGAATTGAAGGTCGTGATGAGACCGTGACAAATTCCTTTTTGAGTAGTTAGTAGATTTGAATGGTGTACTGAGTTGTACATGGCTTGATGCCTTTTTGAGTAGCCGGTGTACCATGTGGTACACCCTTTTGAGAGCATTGAATTGTAAAACTTAGTATGAATGAGAAGATGTACAAACTCATAATTTTTGGAATAGTCTTGTAGAATTGGAGTGTAATTTGTATACTTTTGGATACTCGGTAATCAAAGATGTAAGTAAGTAATTGGGAATTGTAATGTAAGTATTTAAGTTACTCGGTATATCTTAATCTTCAGACCGTTACAATAAGTATTAGGAGCCTTGTTAGTCTTGGAAGGGCTAACGGCGTTGTATCACCCGCCAGGAGTATGTAAGTATCCGCTGCGTGTAGCGTAAGTATGTAGACGATTAGAGGATAATGGATGGATTAGCGGTTGGGGTGTTACAAAAAGTGGTATCAGAGCGCGGTAGCGCTCTGAAGATTAGAATACCGAGTGTAGTGATTACCGAGTTAGGATTACAAACTGTTTTACAACGGAGAACTAGAAACCTAACTAGGAATGACCGTGAATGATAACAGATACCCTTGACGTTTGAAAAGGCGATATCCTTGTTTAAATCAAGACCACATGGTCACAGTATCTAATGTAATCCACACTTGTTCAGATGTCAGGAAGAGGACGTGGTCGAGGCCGACCCTGGAGAGATCAGGCTGATGAGCCTGGTGCGCAGACGGTCACCGAGATCGTCGCTGCCACCGTGGCACAGCTGTTGCCCCAGCTGATGACTGCAGCACAACAACAAGTACAACAAACCCAACAACAACAGCCCGACCCGCCTCAGCCCCCGTGAACCAATTGTAAAAGTAGTCGCCGACCTTTGACCTCCCCGCTTTACAGGCGAGAGCGACCCCGCCAAACTTGCGGCCTATATCTCCGAGATGGAGACGGCTTTCGAGACTCTCAAGACCCCTGCCGGAGTTCGAGTGAGGATAGCTGCGTACTACCTCACAGACGTGGCTATGGATTGGTGGAAACTCGTCAAGGCCAAGCACGTTTCCGACCCCACATTCGGTTGGGAAGCATTCACCTCTCTTCGCCGATCTAAATATTACCCTGAGCATGTCAAGACCAAGAAGAGGCTTGAGCTCGATGCCCTCAAGATGACGAAGAAGATGACGGTTGATGAATACTACCATACATTCACATCTATTCTCAGACTTCTACCCGACCTTGGGTATACCGGCCAGGTCTTGGTTGACCGCTTCTATGGCGGCCAGAGCCATCGACTCCGGTATGGCATGGGATTCACACGGTTTACCTCCCTTCAGGTAAACATCGTTTAAACCTTTAGATGCCATGAACAACACGAATTAGTATCCCCGTATGTAAATGTGTATCCTAATGCCGAATACTTCAGAAGTGTTACCACGTTGCATCTCGAGTTGAGATCACCTGCCAGCTAAGAGATGAAGAGCAAGCACTAAAGCGCAAGGTGAGCAGCAAGGGTAACAACTCCGATGATCAAAATTAGAACAAACCATGGAAGAAGAAGAAAGGGAAGTACTCCCACCAAAACCAGAAGAACACCTCTAGAGATAGCAGTGCCCATGCTGAGAAGGGCAAGGCAGCTGAGCTATTGCAGCTCGCCTATACTGCACCAGTGGCACCAAAGCCACTAAGGTCTCAGCCCTACAAGGGTAAGAACCCGAAACTGAAATAGTATGCTTGTGAACTAGTATGTACATGAATTAGTGTAAATATGCCGAACCTCGCTAACTTAGAAGCTACAGGTTATGGTTTTGGCTATGGAAAGAGCCAAAACGATGGCCGAAGCTATGTGTGCCGAAACTGCAACAAGGATCATCCCGGCACCGATTGCCAAGGAAGGGAGATCCGATGCTACAACTACCAGAAGCCGGGGAACCATGCTAATGTATGCCCAGAGAATTCAAAGCCCAAGGGTAACTACCAGGGCTACAAGCAGTGCGAAGGCAAGGAGGTTACGTCTGGTGATGCTCAGACCCAGTACACCTCACAGGGACAGGGGTCCCGAGGTCCGCAGAAGGGCGCACCATCGAGACAGCCGGCCTTGCACATCATTGACCGTGACGGGACCGGTACTAAGTCCGGCCTAGGTATTAACTGTAACCTTAAATCCTTGAAGAGCATGTCTAAAGTATTGAAGTACCTGTATGAATGAATGCACGAATGTGTAAGTACTCGAAGTATGAATTTGAGCATGAGTAAGTAGAATTGAAGTATGTATTTGAGCATGAAACGAACTAGTTGAAACTAGAACATACGTTAGATGAAATTTACCACCTTAGGGAAATTCCATATCTGTTACCCAATACCTTCAAACCCGCTCCATGAAGAAATCAACATCGCCACTCACCACATCACCAGCGAGCAGTGTCAGGTTATCCGCACAGGTATGATTTTATTAAAAGGATACCTAACACCCGAAGCACAAATTTCAATCATCCGATGATGCAATGAACTAGGGACGGGTCCAGGAGGATTTTATACACCCGAATTCCCCGGTGGAGCAACACTGAAGCTGAAGATGATGTGCTTAGGAAAGGATTGGAACCCTTATACCAAGACATACCAGAAGACACGAACAGGAGGCGGAGCAACACCTCTATCAATACCCACTGAATTCCAAAACGCTTGTTACTCAAGCTGTAGGAATCGCACAGCAATGTGAAGATGAACCAATCCCTGCACTTGAAGCAGACTTGAGAATCGTCAACTTCGGATGACTTGGTTTGGACCAAGATAAGGACGAGACAACGGAATCTCTTGAACAAGGAGTGCCCGTAGTGTCTTGGTCCATTGGTGATGACGTGGTATTCTTGTATAGCGAGCAGAAGCGTGTGGACCTCGTGGAGATGCTAGTATTGAAATCAGGCGATGTCTTGATCATGGGTGGAAAATCAAGGTTGCTGTATCACGGGATCAAGAAGATCAAGTTGAATACGGCACCACCGGCAATAATCAATACCACACACATAAAACCAGGACGCCTAAACCTTACCTTTAGAAAGTATTAATCTTGTAGTAGCATGTAACACATTAGTAACGTGTATTAGAGACACAGTTTGTATGATGGTTGGTTTATTCAATAAAAGTAGTGTTGGTTATTAAATTCCACTGGCGTTCCACCATTGTTACTTATAAATCTTATGAATAGGTTGTGGACTCGGTACCGAAGGTAACCTGAGTATCCTCACTGAAGCACAAGCCGACAAAAGCGGCACCATTCTAACGGGAACATTCCCAGTAAATGGCATCGAAGCCTTAGTACTATTCGACTCCGGCGCCTCTCACACCTTTGTATCACCATCATTTGCAAAAGGTTGGGGCTAGACGCAGATGAGTTACCGAACTTCTTGGTTACTCTTTCGTCGAAGGAGCGAGTAAGATGTACCAAGTACTACCACACCGCCACAATTCGAATCAAAGGTGAAGAGTTTCCCATCTCCTTCATCGAATTCAACGGGTTGGGATTCAACTTAATAATCAGAATGAACTGGTTGGAGCGGCACAAGGGGCGAATCCTCTGTGCCGAGCATCGACTGCTGCTTAAGAGTCCGTCTGGGGTTACCGTTTCATACCGTCAGACACCGAGAGAGCCTTCAACTACAGTCATCTCCGCTATGGCCATGTACCAGGAGCTCGGAAAAGGACATGATGTGTATTTATGCCATGTGCAAGATCTAGAGAGAGATCCAGAATTCAGTACCGATGTATCCGTTGTATTAGAGTTGCCTGATGTATTCCCGAAGGAGCTTCCTAGTATGCCACCTTAGAGAGCTGTTGAATTTGAGATTGACCTCGTACCTGGTACTGGTCCCATTGCTAGGGCACCATACCGTATGGCACCTGCAAAAATGACAGAGCTCAAGGATCAACTACGTGATCTTCTCGACAAAGGGTTTATACGCCGGAGCGTATCACCATGGGGAGCAGCGGTCCTCTTCGTGAAGAAGAAGGATGGTAGCCTCCGACTCTGCATCAACTACCGCGAATTGAATGCGGTCACTGTAAAGAACAAGTATCCACTACCACGCATCGACGACCTGTTCGATCAGTTAGAGGGAGCTTCAATCTTTTCTAAGATTGATCTCCGATCCGGATATCACCAGATTGCTATCAAAGAGTAAGACATTGAGAAAACAGCATTCCGAACGAGATATGGCCACTACGAATTTACGGTGATGCCATTCGGTTTGTCTAACGCACCAACCAAGTTCATGGACTTAATGAATCGGTTATTCAGTGATCAGCTGGACACTTTGGTAGTAGTATTCATCGACGACATTCTCGTGTATTCGAAGTCAGCAGAAGAGCATGAAAACCATTTGAGAAGAGTACTTGAGACATTGCGTGAGAACCAGCTGTATGCGAAGTTCTCCAAATGCGAGTTTTGGCTAGATCAGGTATCTTTCCTCGGTCATGTCATCTCGAGCGCGGGTATCTCAGTTGATCCATCCAAAATTGAAGCGGTATGATCATGGCCTAGACCTAAGACTGTTACCGACATCCGGAGCTTTCTTGGTCTAGCTGGTTATTACCGGAGATTTGTAAAGGACTTTTCTAAAGTCGCTAAGCCCATGACGTCATTGATGAAGAAAGATGCACCGTTTGTGTGGCCAGACGAGTGCGAGGTATCCTTCTAGAGCCTAAAAGACTCATTGACCTCAGCGCCAATTCTCACTCTTCTAGAGGGCACAGAGGGATTTGAGGTGTATCGTGATGCATCAGGCAAGGGCATGGGATGCGTACTCATGCAGCATGGCAAGGTAGTAGCCTACGCCTCTCGCCAGCTGAAAAAGCATGAGGAGAATTACCCGACACACGATCTAGAGTTAGGAGCCATTGTCTTCGTCCTGAAGATATGGCGACACTATCTTTATGGGGTAAGCATCACCATCTAATCCCACCACAAAAGTTTACAGTATGTATTCACACAGAAGGAATTGAATCTAAGACAGAGAAGGTGGATGGAGTTTCTCTCAGATTACGACATCGACCTGTAGTATAAAGAAGGGAAGTCAAACGTTGTAGCCAACACCCTGAGCCATCGAGCACACTCGCTCCATTCACTACTCGCTTCTTCTAGCTTGGTTGACGAGGTGCGAGACACTCAGTTAAGCGACCCTTAATTCACAGAGATCAGATAGAAAATCACAGAGGGTACCTTCGAGAACCGAAAGTACGACTTCAAATTGCATGAAGATGGTCTGATCCGGTTGAATGGCAGATTATGTGTCCCCCCAAGCAATGCTGAGCTAAGGGATTGCATCCTGCGAGAGTCACATTGTTCCACATTGCATGTCCATCCGGGAGCCTCCAAAATGTACAAAGACATGAAGAGGTACTTCTGGTGGTCAGGAATGAAATCCGACGTGACTGAGTATGTTCTGAGGTGTCTCACATGCCAGAAGGTGAAATTCGAGCACCGAAGATCGGGAGGAATGGTACAATCTATGCCAATTCCGGAGGGGAAATTCCACGATATCTCCATGGATTTTGTTGCTGGACTCCCACCTGCCAGGGGAGGACTCAACATGATCTGGGTAGTAGTCGATCGCCTCACCAAGGTTGCCCGATTCATACCTATGAAGGAAACCTGGAAGGTAGCGAAGCTCGCGGAGCTATTCGACAAGGAGATCATTCGACACCACGGAATCCCGAAAACCATAGTATCTGACCGCGATACCAGGTTTCTTTCGAGATACTGGAGAGCGACACGGGAAGCGTTGGGTACTGTGTTGAAGCTTAGCACCGCCTTCCATCCACAAACCGACGGTCAGGCAGAAAGGACCATCTAGACACTTGAGGACATGCTTAGAGCATGTGCCTTAGACTTCCACGGGAGCTGGATTGATAAGCTTCATCTTATCGAATTCTCGTATAATAATAGCTATCATGCTTCGATTAAGATGTCGTCATTCCAAGCTTTGTATGGTAGACCCTGCCGTACCCGTTGTGTTGGGATGAGTCAAGCGAAGCGATCATAATTGGATCGGAGTATCTTGAACAAGTACAAGCGGAAGTGCAACAAATTCGAGCAAATATGAAAGCAGCCCAAGATAGACAGAAATCCTATACGGATGTGCGACGACGCGACCTTGAATTCACCGTGGGTGACCAAGTGTTCTTGCACATCTCACCTATGAAGGGCGTATTCCAATTTGGCCATAAGGGCAAGCTGAGCCCGAAATTTGTAGGCCTGTACACATTTACCGAGAGAATTGGAGTTGTGGCTTATAGGCTAGCATTACCTGAAGAATTGGGGCGTGTTCATGATGTCTTTCATGTATCACAACTCATGAAATACATAGCCGATCCCTCTCATGTATTAGAACCCGTGCACCTATCCCTAGAGCCGACAATGAGATGTGTCAAGACTCCACTACGAATCCTTGATACGAAGACTAGAGACACTCGCCATAAATCTGTACGAATGGTGAAGGTCTTGTGGTCTAACCACGACGTCAAGGAAGCGACTTGGGAATTAGAGGACGCCATGAAGGTGAAGTACCCAAATTTATTTATAGACTAGATGTCTAGTATCCGTATTGTACGGAGGGTACGAGGCATACCCCTTTTTAAGGGGGGTAGAGCCATTTTGCTTTTTCATTGCTTCGGTATAGCATTGCATAGTATGTATGTATTGTAGTACATTTTGTTGGCACATGTAGTGCTAATTGTATTTCCTTGGCACAGTGTAGTGCTCGGTATGTTGTACAATGTGTAAGGTATGTGTGTAATGTGTAATGCATTTGTGTTGTACGGTATATGACACGAGTGGTAATGTGGAATGTATTGTGAAATGGTAATGTGGAATGTATTGTGAATGGTATCGTGGAATGTGTGCATTGTATTGTGTATTGTACTTGGATTGTGTATGCTTGCAGTGTAGGAATTGTGAACACCTTGTAAGGTGGTAGTAAAGTGCATTGTGGCAATTGGTTTGCCAAACGAATAGAAATAGTAAACCATAAACCTTGAGCAACTTTGAGGGCAAAGTTCCTTGAGGGGGTAGATTAAAATACCCCGTAATTAAAAATAATGATTAATTAGGCTAATTATGATTTTAGAGGCTTAACTACATCTAATAAACATGAGGGAACAAATCCCGAAGAAAACGGATCCTTGAAATGGATTAAAAGCACAAATGAACCTTAAAACGTGTTTTTCGAGGAAACCGGGAAAATGTGACTTTAAGCGGGTCAAATAAACACGTAATGACTTTGGTCAACCAAATAGTCATTAATAAACATTAATGAAGGTTTAGAACCATCAAAATTAATTAAACGAGAAAATTTCGGAAAACAGGTTCTGTAACGCCCCTACTTATCATAAATGCAGCGGAAATAAAATACTAAGGCGATTACAGATCATCGGGTTCCAAACACCCGGCACCAAACCTCACCAACTACAACTTATGATATTACAAATGCTACGGTCTGAACTCGAGAAAACATAACATAAAAGAATAATAACAAAATACAATAGCTCTCCAAAGTTCCTAATTCCCATCCCATACACTCATACTCTTCGTGGCTACCTGTATAGCAATTCGTACCTGCAAGATGAAACCAAGCAGCCCACCCCAGGAGGGGTGAGTCAGTTCCCTGGAATGGAACTGGTACAACTCTCCAAAACAACAGTATTAAAAGAAAAACATAACTCTTAAAATAACAATAACTTGAAGTCAAATGCACAAAACAAATCAGAAGACAAGACACATCAAAATCACCAAGTCAAAGGTAACAAGATGAGGAGTAAAAATAAATAACAGAAAGGTAACGTTAGTCAATCAAAATCACACCATGTGTTAGTGAACAACCATTGTTTAAGTTAGATCCAATTCCCGTTAGGAGTAGAAAGACCCAAGTAGTCACAAGGACTAGGAATGAAAGAAGATATCCAAGAACCATAACTCAAGAGTGGAATAAAACCAATTGGAAGAGATGGCCCTGCTGCCAACTGCGTCCCTTTTGGGACAGGGGATATACAGCCCCTCGCTGTTAACTACGTCCGATAGGACAGGGGATATACAGCCCCTCGCTGTTTACAACGTCCGATTGGACAGGGGATATACAGCCCCTCGCTGTTTACCGATGAAGATGTGCGCACATCACAACCAAGACTCAGCTCATGGAGGAAACAATATCCAGGGTCAAAAGAAGCATTTACCAAGATTGACATTTCCCATATTTCCACTAGATCATTAACTACACCAGAGCGATACCAAAACACTCAGTCCAACAGAGTGCAGAGGCGTAAACCCCAGGCAGATAATATCTAATGAAACAACCAGATAGAAGGAACCAATAACCATACAAGGTGTACATTCAAGGCTCAATTAGTCACATCAAGCTGAGTTAGTCACACAACCAATTTCCTTTCAAGATTCATTCAAGCTCATTTAGCGTTTCTCAAAACATTCCATAAAATTCGTCATCAAAAATATCTGAGTACGAGAAATCGTACAAAACATCCCATAAAGCCAAACCCAACAAGCTGAGTACGAGAAATCGTACCTGGTAATCGCTGTAGCAGTTCTAGTCGACTTGTGCAAATAATCAACAATACTCTGAGGAATATTAAAGGTAGTCTAACATCAATAACTTGTAACCTAAGTTAAACTTAAATAAATTCCTCACTCTTATTTCTAAGTCTCAATTGTCTTTTAAGCCCTCACTTAAATGTAATGTATAACCTTTGACTTATATTAGAATGTTGTATAACCCAAGGTTGTAAGACTAGGGTATGTATGTTATTAACACTTGTTAATTGTTACACTCTTATCCACTTTATTCATACTTAACCCTAATTCTCAATTCAAGACTCTTGAGACCCTTATATCATAAGTGTGTATTATATTATTCATCTAATCTTAGAATCTCAATAATAATTTTTAAGCTTAATACTTTTATTCCTAATTTAGAATAAATATCGGGTTATGACCTATGATAGGTTTATCTTAGAATATTATACTATTATTTCACAATGTAATGATTATGTATTTTATCAGTATTACCAAATAATCCATTATGATTAAGTTTTCCCCTCAACTTAATTAAGATCTACATCCTGTATATTGGAAACATGGTGTTATAGATGCATTTTACGATAACCTAATTGAGTTACTACACTCATTTATCATATGTTTAGTTTAGGATGACTTTTATTACAACCATCTAATAATCTTATCATAAGATGTTAAATTGCTTCTCATCTTGAATAACTATATTATAGTTAACTTAGATTTATCGAACTCTTACATTTAGTATTTCCAAGGTATATCATTTACTTTATCATTAACTATATAATAAGGCACTTTAAGATAACCTTTTATTTATCCTTGCTTACATTTAATTTCCCAAATGTTTTATTTTTACACACATTCCCGCTATAGACTATGTATAATCCTTTTATACTAAATTTTAATAAACTTACGTCTTAAAATACATTTTTCATATTGTTTACAAAACCTAAGGTTTCAAAGGAATAACTTAATAAATTAATCTCCTTTATTATGTTTTAGGATGAACATTATATCTTAACATAAGGTAGAATTTATCTAAGAATTAAACTCTCATTCACAAGTGAAATTGTCAATTACTTAATAAGATAATATGTTCTGAAAAATCCTCATACCTTATACTCAAATGACACATTAATATTTTTAGTGTCGTAAAGTAGATCAATATAATCTCTTATGTAACTTACTTTTATCTCATAAAAGGTTCAAAGGTTTTAAGTATCAAATTCCTATTTATAAACCTTTCTGTAAAATTCCTATACTAATACCTCACTTAATTGTAGACTCACATCCTAAGTATTGGTAAGTAATGTTATAAATTATTTCATATGGCTTATCTAATGCCGAAAACTTAAGGATTATCATTAGATAAATTTCCAAATCATAGTTTAATGTAGTTTTATATCATAATCCTTTTAATGATTTTAACTTAAAACATTAAGTTATATTTCAATACCATAAATGTTAAGACATGATTAGATCTAGACTTACTAATCCACCTCACATTCATATGTAAAAGTATTTTATTTACTTTATTTTGTTATATATTAAGAACATTTAGATGTAAAAGTATTACATTTATTTATCATTAATTATAGAATAAGATCTATTTGTGTAACATTCTATGTAATCTAATCACAATTTTTCCTAAGTTTTAACTTATTAATTACTTAACCCAATTATAGACTTACATTATGGTCGTTGACTAATACTATACATGTATTTTAATACGGTTTATATAAATCTTAGAAATTCAAAGATAACTCCTTAAGTTTAATAATCTTAATTTAATACCACCTCATATAATATTCTTTTATTAGTATTATGTAGAGGTTTAGTTTCTCATTAATTCCTTCACATTATATTTTCTATAAGGCATTTTATTTCTTTTATTTATGTAGTTTTTTTTTTATGTGTATTATATTAGGATTTATTCAAGACATTCCTTGTGTAGTTTTATTGCACTTAATTATTTATTAACTTTTACACATAGCTACATCCAATATATGGTTTATAAATAAAGTATTTTCCCTTAGTTTTCGTTAAATATTAGCTTCCATATTATATATGATAAATAAAATGTAGTTTAGTTAAATTCCTTGATTTAATATAAGTTTCTATTTATTTCTCTCATATAAATATATATAACTATATGTAACAATTTTTACTTCACTTAAAGTTAGTACCCAAAATAGTTATAAACATACTGTATTAAGTGTTAATTAGTCTTATTATATTTTCCCAACCTATAAAGTTCATTAATCAACTATACTTTAATTTTGATGATTACATTACAAAACCATATATTATAAGTTATTCTTATGAAAAACTCATAAACACAATTTTTAAACCCATTTACCCTTTTCCAAAAATTCCTAGATTTAATATATAATAACTATAACATTTTAGACATATTATAAAATTTTTGTTTCATAAAAATATCTTTTTAAATTACCCAAATAATCCCATAATACTCGTAACTTGCAAAAATCATAACTTATGTTTAAAAACTCAAAACCCAAATTAATTTACATCAAAATAAACTAGACTTTATAAGGAATCTATGGTTAAAATTTCAAGTCAAAATACATTCGGGAAGGCCATTAAATAAATCTAGCAAGTTAGGGCTTATTCTGAAAATAATATAAAAACTTATACTTATATTTTAAAACGTTTTAATCGTGGCCGTCCGTTTCTTTTAACTGAGATCGGACGGTTCGTGAATGTCGAGTTCATCAGAGAACTTAACTCGATTCCGAGTACTAATCTACCGTTTTCTCTCAATCCACAGAACGAAATTCGATGATTCTTGTTCCTATCGATTCGTAATCTAATTCCGGTTCTAATGGTACCTATTTCCCCAATTTTCATGCAGAATTGAGTAGTTTCGAATCTGGGTTCGAAGTTAGGGTTCACGGTTTGAGTTCGAATCCAATTTCGACAAATTCTCACATTGTAATGCATAATGACTAAATTGGCATGTGGGTTTGATCGATGATGAAATTTCGAATAGAAACCATGGAGAAATTTGATCGGAAACTCACCGGAATTGCATTAACGGGGTGAAATCAAATCGGGAAATCTGGAAAACGTTATTTCATGTGCGGTTCGGGTATGCCACTTCTCGAATCAACTCCGCACCAACTGAGAGAGATTTGATTCATGTAACCTATCACAATCCAAACTAGACATGTAACTCTAGATGCTAGTGGAAGAATCATTGATTTTGATGAACTAGGGAGAAAGTTATAGATCTCACAAGATCCGAGTTACCTAGTTGGTTCGGGATGAAACTGGGCAGAATTACCGCCGTGATCGAGTGGGCAACTTTAGACAGATTTATCTCCCAAACCCGTGAGAATCAGCCTTGGCCATAAACAAGAAAGTTATAGAGGGATTTGAGATCTTCAAAACAAGCTAAAGAAAACGAAATTTGGACGAGAAACGAAGAAGTTATGGCGTGACGAAGTTTACCCGATTTCAGGAAAAACTGCAGTTCTGGGTTACGCAATCGCGAGGAGCCAACTTTAGATCGATTTTCCCGTCGAAGTAGAATGAGTTAGATGATGTGTGAGTAATGGTTGGAAAGAGGAAAGATAGGAGAATCGAATGAAACAAACGGCATACCAAATGGTGGAGTAGGGAAAAAGATATAGGTGTCTAAAGATCGCCTGTTGACATGCCAAAACCGCTGGAACTCAACCGATTAAGTGTCTTGGGTGCTGACTGGGCGCGACACGTGTCCTGGACACGTCAGCATCCTTCAAAATTTTGGCTCTAAACTTCAATTTATCATAACTTTGGCTAGGATGATCCGTTTTTAACGTTCTTTTTATCGATCTTCATGGTTTTTCATAACCTATTTATTGGTATAGGTTTCATGGCCTGGTTTGACCATTCCCAAAAAGTCAACTCTAACAAGGCTTAATAAGCTTTAAGGTTCCTAGAATTTTATATTGACTTTTATGTTTCAAAACAATGTTCCAACACTTCCTAAAATCTTTATAATATATTTGGAGTGTTTAGAAATTTTCCCAAGATTTATTGACTTATAAATATTATTATTAAATTCATAATACTATATAATAATGTATAATAATTAGGGTTAAATAGGAGAAAACCCCTAAATAAATTTCACAATTCCATATAATAATTTAATATTCATAATTCCATACCATAATTTAATATTAATAGTATTATTTATGGTTTAATAAAAGAAATCCCCTAAATTAATAGTATTATTTCAGGTTCTGGTTGGTAAAAACTGTAGAAACTGGGAAGTTGTGGGGTGTGAGTGTAAATAAGCTAAACTAATGTGTCCACTTTTGAAAATAAAAATCAAAATCTGGGTGAGTGTGTGTGTGGTGGCCGGTCAATCTCTCCCCCTCTCACTCTCTTTATTTTCCTAATATGCTATAAGACAAAGTAATAAAGCAAAAAAGTAAAGCAAAAACACTCTCTCTCCTATTCTCTCAGTCACTCCACTGTAAAGCACTCCCCCTCTCTGATTTCTTCTTCTTCCTTAAGCCCTCCAATGGCGATTTGAGAGCACCATACCAACCCTCACTTTCTTCTCCATTTTTGAGCACCCAAATCTTGTCCAAAAATTATAAAAAGAGTAAATTACTCAGAACCCCCTTGAAGATTTAGGATATTACAGTTAACCCCCTTGTGTTTATCATAATTACTGTTAACCACCTCGAGTTTAAGGTATCTTTGACTACGAGCCCCCGAACTAAAACTTTGTTATCAGGAAGTTAACTACGTGTTGACCCATCAGCTTAATCACATTAATAATGCTAGGCTGGACAAAAAACACTACTTAATCAGCATTATTATTTTCCTAAAAATGTCATCCCTGCCTAAAAAATGCATCTAAAGTGGGATGTGAGAGAGTTAAGACATTGTTGATTAAGCAATTTTGTCGTCCAGCCTGGTATTATTAATGTGATTAAGTTGATAAATCACACGTAGTTAACTTTCTAATAACAGAGTTATAGTTCGGGGGCTCGTAGTCAAAGATACTTTAACCTTGAGGTGGTTACCAATAATCATGATAAACACAAGGGGGTTAAGTGTAATATCCCAAATCCTCAAGGGGGTTCTGAGTAATTTACTCTTATAAAAATCACACCATTGGAATCCCCTTGTCAAGGAGAGCATCTCTCTCTTTTCAAAATTCGAAAATACCCACTTTCATTTCCATGGGTATTCTCCTTCTTGAAAATTAAGACCACCATTAGAAGCTCCTTCTTCACCTTGTTGCTTTGAGGTAAAAAGAAGTTTAAAAATCCACAATTTCTAGCCCTTATTTGCTTTATAAGAATTTCTGAAATTTGAACTCCATGTTCCTTGTTCTCCAGCCGGTTTTGGCTTCACCATTGGGCTAGAAATCTTGCTCTCTTGCTAGTCAAGAACTCCATTCATTGGTTGAAGGTAATGCCCTTTTCTAAACTCTAAAAATATGTCTAAATTCTAGGGTTAGTTAAGAATGAATTCTAAACTAGCATTGGTATGTATGGGTTGCTGTAGCATTGCCTAGTTCTTGAAAAAGAAACCGAGAACAAGAAAGAAAGAAAGAAAGAATAAGAAGGAAAAGAAAGAAAGGAGAAACTAAAATCACAAGGTAAATGCTCTTACCTTGAGCTAGTTGTACGGTATTGTATTGCAACAGATTTTGTGTGTTAAAATGAGTAATGAATGTAGTTTTGAGTAGTAGTTGTGTTATAGTATAATGAGGAAGAGAATAAAACTGTTTTGAAGTTTTGAATGATCAATTAAAATACAATGTATTGTAGTGTGTGGAGTGTTGTAGTGAAGTTTGAAATGTGAGTATTAATGCCTTGAACAAACAGGTTGTATGAATTATCATTTGTGAACAAACAATGTGGTGAGAAAGTGAAAATTATAGGGGGAACTCTGTCAAAATTTGCCTAGAAATTAGAAGACTTAAGTGGTTAAGGAGAGGGAATAACCTAGACAATAACTAGGTGTGTTTTGGTGTTTATTGTGGGAAGTTTAGCATTTTGAAAACAGATTTAAAAAGAAGCTAAGTAATGGGAAGAACTAGGATGTAAGATAATGCAATTATAATGCTAGGAGTGGCATTAGTTGAGGGAGTAGTGGATGGTAGAAGATAGAGTAAAAATCTGTAACGTTGAAGAAACAAACAAAAACTGCTATGAGTGCTGGAATGAGAATGAGGAAAATTGTGTAAATCGATATAAGAATGGGAAATGAGTTTAGTGAAGAGTTAATGGATGAACTAAGGTAATTTAGAGGGTATAAGTAGTGTTAAAACATGTGGGATTACATGTAGGAAGATTGGGGAAGCAATGGGCAAAGAAAGAACTGAAAACAGATTTTTTAAAACAAGAGTACTGGGCTGGACCGACCTTCGGACCGAACTTGCAAGGTCGGTCGAGCCTTAATTTACAAAGACAGAAGTCTACTGACTTCGGTCGATCTTGGGACCGAACTTGACAATGTAACACCCCTACTACGTACTTAACAATTAACCGAAATTGTAGCGGAAATAAGCAGCTAAACAATAACTAAACGGTTCGGTGTTACAACGCCGTTAACCACCCACGTGGTTAACAAGGCAGAATAAGTACAAACGTACCGGTCTGATGATCAGACTCCCAAGCATAGAACTAAAACCTTAAATACATAATGTATACAATACCGAGTATTTAATTACAACACATCACCGTATACCGTCAATATAACTGTCACTGCAAGACAACGACAACCAAAAATTATATCGCCACGGGAGCACATGCGCTTCCCGGGCCAACATCCAAAATAATCAAAAGTATATCATGACCTAAGACCTAAAGCCACTCCGCTTCTTCGATCAACATCCTGCAAATAAATATGGAGCCCCCGAGGGGGTCAGCAACCCTTGGCTGGTGTGGTTAACGCGTAGCCCATCGGCTACCGGGATACGCACAACTATTTGTCATGATAATATGGTATTGATTTAAACATACAACATATACATATGGCATAGCAAAAATATTGAATAGCACAACAACACACACATAGTGAGAACATTCCACTTAAGAAACAAACCGAGATGGTTAGTCAACATCATAAGCCTAGAGAATGGTTCACCCTCATGTTCAGCTTGTTACATAAACTCATTACCGTTCTGTTAGTCGAACGAGTAACTTAACTCAAGATGGATCGGATATTGTGATCCGAACACACCACAAACACACATATTTCCCCCTAGACCGATCATCAGTCAGAATAGGTAAGCTTTGGATGAAGCTAGTAGGAGATCGAATGCCAAGAAGGGGAACAACCTTAACATTAAAAGAGTCGAATCTGATGCAGATATCTACTCTTATACAAACACGTGCGACCGGACAACCGGATTCCTCACCCCCAGTACACTTGTTATAAGTCCCATTGTCGGGGCTTGACACAACAATTCACAATAGGAATATAGGTCTCAATAGACAAATAAGGAGAATGAGATATAAGTCATTAGTGCAAACCACAACCAGTTCATATATAGTCGTGGTTAGAACGCTCCTTAGGATGGAAACGTTATATCCGTATACCGTTCTCGTGCGCTACCCTAACACTGGTTAGCTAGCAATTAGTACGCATTTCGAGGTTAATGGTATCGGTACGCACACACCATAACAACACAACGACTGTAAACTTGTTTCATGATTTAATCTTATAAAGTCATAAACACACAGAAAAACAAACAACACACAAGCCGGTGTAAACCGGTAGGCAACAGACTGCAAGAAAACCATACCTTGGTCCTTGCTGCTTTTGTTTCCCTCTGTAGGCAACTCCTATACACATTTAGTAACGTCGGTTAATTAACTTATTAAATTTCCGGGTTACTAAGAATTTTACAAGATTATATGACAAGCTTTATTGCCTAAACTTTCCCTTGATTACCTTCATTATACCCCCTAGGGCTACCTACTTAAGCCACTCTTTGTTCGTTTTTTTTTAACAAGTTTTGGTCCGACCGACCTTACCGACCGACCTTACACAAGGTCGGTCCATTCCAGTGACTTCCGGGTTTGAAAATTTACACTACGACCGACCTTACAAACTCGGTCCCATGGTCGGTCCATTCCAGAACATATTACCGTCAGAAAATTCTACTCCGACCGACCTTGCAAGTTCGGTCCACAACGTCGGTCCATTCCAGAAACAATTCCCTTTCAAAAATTTAGACATGACCGACCTTGCAAGTCCGGTCCCAAGGTCGGTCCATTCCAGAGACTTAATCTGTACCAAAAATACAAGCCCAACCGACCTTGCAAGTCCGGTCCCCAAGGTCGGTCCATTTCACAAACCATTTCTGGTAGAGTAAACTGGCCTCGACCGACCTTACAAGTCCGGTCCCTAAGGTCGGTCGGCTCCAGACCTTTGTTTCTACATTCCCATTTGACTCCGAACTTCACCTCATTGTGCCCTAGTATGTTCTAACCACATTTGGCACTTCAAACACACCTTAAGACATCCATTAAACTCCTTAAATCATTCACTAAAATCCTCCTCAAGCATTACACAAATTCTTATAAAAAGGTTAGCACATGTAATGTTTTTCACTAAGTTTTTATGTGGTGTTTTATACTTATAACTACCACTATTCCAAATGCTTTCTCACCACTACAACATCATCTCCCAAGCATCTTTTCTTCCTAACCAAACTCCTTGAATATCTCCACAAGTTTATAGCTCCTTCATGCAATACATTACTTTCTCCTTGTTCACCAACATTGTATAAGTCCTAAACACAATCTCACCATGATCTTGAAGTATCCCAAAACACCCATTTGCATTCTAATACTTCCTAGTTCACAAGAGCTCATTTAAACACCTAGGACTCCTTATACATTATCTAAATTTCGACATGGGTTCTCCTAGCATCTTGTTACACCAAAACACAAAGTTTTCGCCATTAAACATTCAAGAACACCTAAATCCATCAAGAGCATTCTTATACACAAAACTTCACCAAATTTACACTACATCACAATATAGTGCATTATTTAAATTGCTTGGCACTTAGGCCCTTAAATAACATGGCTCTTAGGCCCTTAAATAGCATAAACCTTAAACACTGAATTTCCACATTATATTTGCCTTTGACCTGCAAATACATACAACAACACATATGTCCTTTAATAGTCTCCTTGAGAGCATTTTACTAAGTCATTCACCATTGGCTCTTTAAGTAGTTTTAACAAGCAATATGAGCTCATTTCTCCTAAGACATTAAACTACATTAAGTTAGCACACTTACCTTTTTTCCTTCACAAGTTTTTCACTTATTTCTCCTTGCTCCTTCTTTGATTAAAATCGGCAAGGACATTAGTTTGCTTGTCAATTTTCTAATCAATATACAAGCAAGACAATGAGCATTCAAGCTTCATGCTTAAGCTCATTTATAAACCCTAATTTACACATTGTCTTAAAACATTGAGATGATTGTTTTACCTTGGTATTGGAAGAGAGTTTGAATAAGTAACAAGAGAGGACTCCACCAAGCCCTTGAATGGTTGAAATGTAGCTAGAACAAGGCAAGAGAAAACACCATGAAGAGGTGATTTTCGGTCAACACTAAAACAAGAAGGAAATGTTGTTTTTCTTGGTTTTTCCTTACCTTGAAGCAAAGGTGATCAACAAGGCATAAAAATATAAGCTCAAGCTCCTTCCATGGAGATTCTCCTTGGCACCGAAATGGTTGTCTTGGAGTTTTGAAAGGATGAAGTTGAAGAGCTTGGCAAGACTAAGAGAATGGTGGTCTTGGAATTTGATTTGGTAAATGGAGCTAAGAAATATAGGTAGTCAAAGATGGAGTTTTTGTGTGGGCTGTAGCAAACCGTGAATGACAAGGAAGAAGAGAGGTTGGAGACGGTGGGAACATGAAGGAAATGAAGAAAGTGAAGAAGGTAAGTAAAAGGTAAGGTTTTAAGAGATATTTATGTTAAAGTAAATAGTAACTTGCTTTATCATTCTTTACTTATCTCATTAAGCTAGTAAGGGAGTGACTCACCCTTGTAAAAACCAGCCCCCATTATGTAATAAGGGGTATTTTAGTCTTTGTTGACCAATTAACTCACTTATATTGACTTATGTTATAAACTTGATTAATTTAAAAAAGTGAAAAAAGCCCTAAAAACGCGTTGCTACAGTGTTTAGTCGTCTCCCCGCGAGCGATTTTGAGGCGATTCATCGTCCTCCTTTTTCTCTTCTGCAACAGCAGGGAGATTTGGCTTCCTCCTTGGTGTAGAAGTCACCTACAGCTCTGATTATCAGTTACTGTTTATCGCTCTTCTCCCCGAAGACGATTTTGAGGCGCTAGCCTCCTTCCTTCTC
Source organism: Limonium bicolor (assembly GCA_023374045.1). Classification (NCBI taxonomy): domain Eukaryota; kingdom Viridiplantae; phylum Streptophyta; class Magnoliopsida; order Caryophyllales; family Plumbaginaceae; genus Limonium; species Limonium bicolor. Next base: position 165,520,466 of record CM041776.1, on the reverse strand, counting down.
TTCTGAATCTTCAGAGAGATTAGGTATCCCAGCATCTTCCTTCTTCAATTTGCGTTGGTGGTGCTGGTTTCTGCTAGTCAGGTGGTCTTTCTTCTTCGTGGGTGGTGGTTCATGCGCAGGTTTCGGCTAGCACGTCAAATACTTCTATCGAATTGACCGTCACCGGTGTCGTCGGAGTTCTGGCCTGTTAACAGCACCCAAAGCTGTGTTTGATTTCTTGACGTGCTTTTTGCCTCCCTCTTCTGGGCCTTAGTACCTGGGTGATATTCGGGTTTTGTTCCTTCCGATTCTGATTGGTTTGCTCCTGGGTTCGTTGATTTCTCGGCATCGGTTTGCTTGAGTTGAGCTGTTTTATCCTTGCTTGTCCAGTGTGGTGTTAAGTCTGATCAGAGGTGTGATTATTTCTGTGGTTCGGTTTTTATCGGTAGATTCTGTTGGAAGTAGGTGTTTTCAGGCTTGTTGTTCAGGTGCTGTCTGAGTGGTAGTTCAGTGGCGGGATTGGTCTTTGCTTCTGCTTGCATTGCAATATAGTGTGTCTGGTCGAGTTATAGAGGGTGGGCTCATTGGTCTGTTATGTTGCATCCTTGGGGAAGTGGGTGTGTGTTGGCTGTAGAGCAGAGGTTGGTGGTGTTTAGCTATAGGTACTCACTGTTGTAAGAGTAAGTGACGCTCCTTTGGTTGTTCGTCTGCTAATCTGGTTTTTCTGTTTGCTTCTTGATGGGGTGTTGTTGGTCAAGATGGACTGATGAAGATTTCAGTTTTGCTATTTTCTCCAAGTTCCAAGATCGGAATGTTGAGTGGTGCAGGTGCACACGGGTAGTCTTGGTCCTTTTGTGGAAAATCTATTTTTTCTGGGTTTTTGGATTACTACTCTACTCTGTTTTGTTAGATTTTCTTGAGTTTCAAGAGGTTACAAGTTTCAGAGTTAGATCGAATCAGGATGGTTGGGAGGAGTATAATGGTCGAGCTGACTGGCCCAATTCTTCAGTTACTTTGGGGAGTTTATGTTATAGATGGGTTTTTCTCTTGTTCAATGGAGCCTCTGTCTGGAAGATGAAGTTTGGTGATAGTTATACCGAAGTGAATGATCTACATGCTTCTAAGAGACTAAGAGTCAATCAAGGGTATCATCAAGTGTACTACAGGATATCAAGTAACACCCTTGTGGTGAATTTAGCCTTCATCAGGGCATGTCAACATGCATTGGAGCTTGCTGTCCTAGTGGGTAGCCTCTGCATATGCTCTGAAATGAAGCATAATTACTTCAGATTTCTGTTAGAAGTGATTTATCCAGTCTGGTTTTCTCTATTAACGTTGGATGTTTTACTTAGTTTGTTATGTTTTCTAGATGATTTCCATAATCTTCAAATTTGGTTTGCACTTTTGGTTATCAGGTGCTTAGTTTTTCTACTTTGCAGTTATGTCTGTATGACATTTGTTTTTGAACAGCACTTAGTTGAGAATAGGGGGTCTGTCCCATTCAAAATAAAGTGTCTGATGTGTTATCCTTTTGATGATTAATAGAAGTTTCAAGTTTATCAAAAAAAAAACTTGATTAATTTGGTTACTATTCACAAACAAGGCACATATTTGTGAAATTTTTGATTTCTCATTGATTTAGACTTCCTAATGTGATACTAAGTAGTACACATGTTAATTAAAGAGTATTGATGGACATTTATCCATTCAAAACTCATTTACAAGACAATTTTTCAAAAATGTGCTTTAAGACTCCTTAAAGCACATTTTGTGTTTTAACTTGTTTTCAAGCTTGGTTTTCTTTGGTAATTGGTTTAATATGTTCATTAACATATACACAAGGTCTTGGTAAGCTTATTAGGTCTTAACCAAACTTATCTCAAGCTTAGAGCACATTTTCACCCATATTGACTTTAAGGTATTTATTTGTGTTTACTGTGGTTTAAATTGTTCACTAACGTTTCTAAGGCACCTTTTTAGCCTTATTATACCATAGTTTAATGTTTAAACAACATACTAAGGTTTGGGGTACTTCAATCTACCCCCTTAAAAGAACTTTGTCCCCAAAGTTCACACTTCCCACATATCTTTAATATTATAACACGGGGAATACTTATAAAACAACACTTCCATAACAACATACTTTATATAACATTGGACACAAGGTCCTAACAACAAAACATCATTCAGACACAACGGTCTGTAACATAACAAGATAACAACATAACATAGACAATGTATTTCAATACATGTCGTACACACATAACCGAAACGGCACTACCCCTTAAAATTGGGCTACGCCACGTACCCTATACATATAAACACTAAGAAGTAAACAACAACGGGTACTTCAACTTCATCTTATCTTCCCGCTCCCAAGTGGCCTCCTCGATGTCCTGGTTAGACCAGAGGACCTTCACCAGTCTCACAGACTTATGGCGAGTGTCTCGAGTCTTAGTGTCCAGAATCCGTACGGGAGTCTCCACTGATCGCATGGTCGGCTCTAAGGTTAGCCTTTCATGCTGAAGTACATGAGACGGATAAGGCATATATTTCTTCAACTGGGACACATGAAATACATCATGTACCTTGCCCAGCTCAGCAGGTAAATCTAGTCTGTAAGCTACCGGGCCTATCCGCTCCGTCACAACATAAGGTCCCACATATTTCGGGCTCAACTTGCCTTTCTGGCCAAAACAAAATACTCCCTTCATGGGGGATACTCTAAGAAATACCTGATCGCCCACGGCGAACTCCAGGTCGCGTCTGCGCACATCGGTGTACGATTTCTGCCTATCCTGAGCTGCCTTCATGTTAGCCCGGATCTGGCGTACGATTTCTGCCTATCCTGAGCTGCCTTCATGTTAGCCCGGATCTGGCGTACTTTTGCCTATACTTGCTCCAGATACTCTGGTCCTACAATGACCGTCTCACTCCACTCATCCCAGCATAATGGCGTGCGGCATGGTAACTGTTGTTGTAGCTAAACTCAATCAGATGTAACTTATCAATCCAGCTGGTCTGAAAGTCAAGTGCACATGCACGTAACATATCCTCAAGTGTCTGGATGGTGCGCTCACTCTGACCATCAGTCTGTGGGTGGAACGCTGTACTCAGCTTTAGTTCGGTACCCAGCGCTTCCCGTGTGGATTTCCAGTACCTCGAGAGGAACCTGGTATCCCTGTCAGACACAATCGTTTTCGGTACACCATGATGTCTTACAATCTCTCGGTCGAAGAGCTCTGCTAGCTTCGCCACTTTCCAAGTGTCCTTCATCGGAATGAATCGGGCCACCTTGGTCAGTCGGTCAACAACAACCCAAATCATATTCAGACCTCCCCTTGTAGGCAGAAGCCCTACTACGAAGTCCATAGAAATGTCATGGAACTTCAACTCAGGCACTGGCATTGGCTGTACCATACCACCAGGCCGTCGGTGCTCAAACTTGACCTTCTGACAAGTGAGACACCTCAACACATAATCATTCACATCCTTTTTCATGCCTGTCCACCAAAAATAACGTTTCATACCCTTGTACATCTTTGAAGCTCCGGGGTGAATCGAAGTCGTAGAACAGTGAGATTCACTCAGTATGCGCTCTTTCAGCTCAGCGCTACTCCTCGGAATACACAGTCGGCCATTAAGCCTAATCAGGTCATCATCGTGGAGTCGGAAGTCGTACTTCTGACCCTCGAATGTGCCATCCATAAGCTTCTACCTGATCTCCAACATATACTGATGCGTCATCTGAGCACTCCGCACCTCTTCAGCCAAGCTAGTATGAGAGACTAGCGAATGGAGAGAGTGTGCTCGGCAACTCAATGTGTCAGCTACTACATTTGCTTTACCCTCCTTGTACTGTAAATTGATGTCGTAGTCGTTTAAGAACTTGACCCACCGTCTCTGTCTCATGTTCAACTCTTTTTGAGTGAACAAGTACTTTAAACTCTTGTGGTCGGAATAGATTGTCACGCTTACCCCATAGAAATGATGTCGCCATATCTTCAATGCGAAGACAATGGCACCCAATTCTAAATCGTGGGTAGGGTAGTTCTCTTCGTGCTTCTTTAGCTGTCGGGAGGTGTATGCTACGACCTTCCCGTGTTGCATCAATACACAACCCATACCTCTACCTGATGCGTCGCAATAGACCTCAAAACCATCTGGACCGTCTGGTATAGTCAGGACTGGTGCAGATGTCAGAGCATCCTTGAGACTCTGGAAAGAACTCTCACAATCGACTGTCCACTCGAATGGTGCATCCTTCTTCATTAAGGAAGTCATCAGCTTCGAGACACTGGAGAAGTCCTTCACGAACCTCCTATAATATCCTGCCAGACCGAGGAAGCTCCGAATGTCGGTAACTGTCTTCGGCCTAGGCCAGGTGCGCACTGCATCTATCTTTGCCGGATCAACAGTGATCCCGGTCTCAGAAATCACATGACCAAGAAAGGATACTTGGTTCAACTAAAACTCACACTTAGAAAATTTAGCATACAGCTGATTCTTTCTCAACGTTTGCAACACACTCCTCAGGTGGCTTTCATGCTCACCCCTGGATTTCGAATACACAAGTATATCGTCGATGAAGACTACCACTGACCTGTCCAACTGATCTTGGAACAAGCGGTTCATTAAGTCCATGAACTTGGCTGGTGCATTGGATAAACCAAACGGCATAACCGTAAACTCGTAATGTCCATATCTGGTTCTGAATGCGGTCTTCTCAATGTCACTCTCACGGATGGCAATCTGATGGTATCCGGATCGTAGATCTATCTTGGAGAATACTGATGCTCCTTTCAAATGATCAAATAAATCGCCGATACGTGGTAAAGGATAACGGTTCTTCACCGTAACTGCATTCAGCTCTCGATAATCGATACACAGGCGGAGACTACCGTCCTTCTTCTTCACGAAGAGGACCGGCGCTCCCCATGGTGAAACGCTAGGGCGGATAAATCCCTTGTCGAGTAGGTCTCTCAACTGCTCCTTGAGCTCTGTCATCTCTGCTGGAGCCATATGATAGGGCGCCTTCGCAATTGGTCCGGTGCCCGGAACCAAATCAATCTCAAACTCTACTTCCCGTGATGGTGACATGCCCGGCAGTTCCTTAGGAAAGACATCAGGAAACTCCGACACTACCGGCACATCTAGGCTAAACTCTGGGTCTCTCTCTATGTCCTGGACATAGCAGAGGTATACATCATTCCCTCGTCGTAACTCACCATACATGGCCATGGCGGTGATGATCTGAGTCGAAGGCTCCCTGGGCCTCTGGCGGTATGATATTGTAACCCCAAATGGACTCCGAAGAAGCAGACGGTGCTCGGCACATAGGATTATGCCCTTATACCGCTCCAACCAGTTCAGCCCGATAATCACATCAAATCCAAGTCCCTCGAACTCTATCATGTCGATTGGAAACTCCTCATCTCTGATTCGTACAATAGCATCTCGGTGGTAGCGGGTACACTTGATCCGCTCTTTCGACGGGAGAGTGACTAGAAAGTCAAGCATCTCTTCACCGTCTAACCCCAGCCTCTTCGCAAATGACAGCGAGATAAACGTATGTGAGGCTCCGGAGTCGAACAAGATAGAGGCGTCTACTTTATTTACTGGAAAGGTACCGGTGAGGATAGTGCCGCTTCTGCCGGCTTCTGCCTCATTACAAACACCAGTATACCTCCCGTTCCGAGTGCACAGCCTAATTCATTGGCAAACTCATAAGTACTTGGTAATAACACGGTTGATATGCTCCAAAACAACATCTCTTTATTCATTAACATACTTTTTACACCATAAGTTGGTTTACATTGCTGACTTAGCTAACACATACAACATCCTTAACATGCACTAGCTTAACACACTACATAATTGCCCAAGGCTTAAAACTGCCTGAAGGTCAAATTCAAACGTCCCGGTTTCATATGTGTGGCATTGATTACCGACGGAGGTGCGGTATTCAATTTGATCTTCTTGATACCATGGTATAACATTCTCGACTGTCCACCCAAGATTAACACATCACCTGACTTCAACACTAACTTCTTTGCGAGATCACCACGCTTCTGCTCGCCGTACACAAACACTCCGGTATCACCAATGCACCAAGACACCATGGGTACTCCCTTACTTAGAGACTCGGGTGACTCGTCCTTATCTTGGTGTAACCCTAATCGTCCACCTTTCTGGTAGAAGTTCACAATACATAAATCTGCTTTAACACTCGGAATTGGTTCCGATTCAACTTGCTGAGCAATTCCCACGGCGTGGTTAACGACCGCAAGGAACTCCTCAAGTATACCTGGTACAGTTGCTCCGTCTCCAGCTCGCACATCCTGATATGTCTTGGTGTAAGGATTCCAGTCCTTACCCATGCACATCATCTTCAACTTCATCTCTGATCCGTTCGGATATTCTGGTGCGTAGAAACCTCCAGGTGCTGCTCCCAATTTGTTGCATCGCCTGATGATGTGGATTTGTGCTTCGGGTGTCAGGTATCCATTTAAGAGTATCATACCTGGCTGGATGACCTGACATTGCTCCATTGGAAAGTCGGTGGTGCTGATAGTGGTTTCTTCGGGGTTCAGTGTGGGTGGGATTGGATAACAAATTTTGCAGGTTCCTAAGGGTTAGAATTACCTATTTAGGTGACTTCCACATTATACTTCAACTCATTACTTATATAATTATACATTTACACTCACTAACACACATGCATGAAATGTGGTATACAATCACTTATTTCACTTAACAGTTTAGGTGGTACCTGGTCTAGAAGAGGATAATGGTGCCTCAGACCGGTCCACTACATTCAGGGCGGCCTTGCCAGATCCCGCCCCCTTCCCCTTCTGGCAATCAGTGTTCCTCTGATCTGTGGGTGGCTGATTAGTCGTCTTTGGGCTATCGGTGGTCACGACGGCCTTACCCATCCACTGCCCCTCGGGCTTATGATTCTTGCTGTTGGGGTTCCGGTAGCACTCATAGTCACGGTGACCCCACTTCTCGCAGTAGCAACACTGCACATTATTTCCTTTGCAGTCCTTGCCGGGGTGGTCTCTGTTACACCACTTACAGTAGTAGTGGCGCTCCGGTCCAGAACCCACGCTGGCTACTAACACAATACACAATCAGTACTTACTTCATATCTTAACAATATACATTTCAACTTGACACACATGATTAAGTAATTAACCTTAGGCGGGTGAGAGCGTAGGGGCTTCGCCGCATATGCGTACGTGAGCTTCAGTGGCTCCTCAGCAGTGGTGGTCTGGGCTTGGCCCTTGCCACCCTGGTGCTGACTCTTCTGGGGCTGGGGGTAAGGCTTCTTTTTCTTTCCTCTCCCGTACACTTGCGAACTCTGGCCTTGCGCTTGTGCGCATTCTCCTCGTCCCTCAGACGGACGGTAATCTCGACCTTAGTAGCGGCATGATAGCACTCCTGGATTTAGGATGTCAGTCATGCCCCACAAACAAATTCACAACTCACATTAACATTCACTTACGGTATAGACTTATTCACATCACGGAATTTAATTACCTGCAAGGTAGTATATTCAGCTGGCCCCATCCCATAGCGAAGACGGTGGCTGAGACCGTTGTAGAAACGGTTCACCAACACCCGGTTCGAGTATCCCAGGTCCAGTAACAGGTGGATAAGGCCGGTGAAAGCGGTGTAGTAATCATCAACCGACATCTTATCCCCCTGCCTCAGACTATCCAGCTCTAGGCGCTTGGCCTCTTGCATACGTACAGGGTAGTACTTGGCTCGCAGTAGAGCCGTATACTCCCTCCAACCAATTTGAGGATCAGCCATCCTGTCCTTTCTCACAAGTTTCCACCAACTCTGTGCCGAACCCTTCAGGTAGTATGCGGCAAGATGGACCTTGGCTCCTGCAGGCACATCCAAGGTCTCGTAGGCGGTCTCCAGCTCGGAGATATACGCCTCCAGCTTACGAGGGTCGGTCTCCCCATTAAACGACGGTGGTCTCAAGTCAGCCAACGCCTTGACCCAGTTGGTCTCTCGTGGCGGTGGCGGTGGTGGCTGAACTTCGGGCTGTTGCCCCTGCTGTATCGCAGCTACTAACTGTGGGACCATCTGGGCTACGGCGGCCGCAACAGCATCAGCCATGACTTGCGCCGTAGGGTTCTCTCCCTGGTTCCCGGTATCACCAATGCCGCGCCCGCGGCCTCTACCACGTGGTCTACCTGACATCTAAATTCACACGAACATTCATTAGCATTGTGCTTACAAACTTATCGGGTCCAACGGTTGTAACATCTTCCCGACAATAAGGTATTTCAACACCTAGTTAGTGGTTAACCTTTCCATAACTGCTCACTTTAATAACTGTAACTTGATTTCCTAACTCGGTATATTCCTAAGCTCGGTATTCTAGTCATCAGAGCGATACTTCGCTCTGATACCACTTTTTGTAACACCCCTACTACGTACTTAACAATTAACCGAAATCGCAGCGGAAATAAGAAGCTAAACAATAACTAAACGGTTCGGTGTTACAACGCCGTTAACCACCCACGTGGTTAACAAGGCAGAATAAGTACAAACGTACCGGTCTGATGATCAGACTCCCGAGCATAGAACTAAAACCTTAAATACATAATATATACAATACTGAGTATTTAATTACAACACATCACTGTATACCGTCAATATAACTGTCACTGCAAGACAACGGCAACCAAAAATTATATCGCCACGGGAGCACATGCGCTTCCCGGGCCAACATCCAAAATAATCAAAAGTATATCATGGCCTAAGACCTAAAGCCACTTCGCTTCTTCGGTCAACATCCTGCAAATAAATATGGAGCCCCAGAGGGGGTCAGCAACCCTTGGCTGGTATGGTTAACGCGCAGCCCATCGGTTACCTGGATACGCGCAACTATTTGTCATGATAACATGGCATTGATTTAAACATACAACATATACATATGGCATAGCAAAAATATTGCATAGCACAACAACACACACATAGTGAGAACATTCCACTTAAGAAACAAACCGAGATGGTTAGTCAACATCATAAGCCTAGAGAATGGTTCACCCTCATGTTCAGCTTGTTACACAAACTCATTACCATTCTGTTAGTCGAACGAGTAACTTAACTTAAGATGGATCGGATATTGTGATCCGAACACACCACAAACACACATATTTCCCCCTAGACCGATCATCAGTCAGAATAGGTAAGCTTTGGATGAAGCTAGCGGGAGATCGAACACCAAGAAAGGGAACAACCTTAACATTAAAAGAGTCGAATCTGATGCAGATATCTACTCTTATACAAACACGCGCGACCGGACAACCAGATTCCTCACCCCCAGTACACTTGTTAGAAGTCCCATCGTCGGGGCTTGACACAACAATTCACAATAGGAATATAGGTCTCAATAGACAAATAAGGAGAATGAGATATAAGTCGTTAGTGCAAACCACAACCAGTTCATACATAGTCGTGGTTAGAACGCTCCTTAGGATGGAAATGTTATATCTATACCGTTCTCGTGCGCTACCCTAACACTGGTTAGCTAGCAATTAGTACGCATTTCGAGGTTACCGGTATCGGTACGCACACACCATAACAACACAACGACTGTAAACTCGTTTCATGATTTAATCTTATAAAGTCATAAACACACAGAAAAACAAACAACACACAGGCCGGTGTAAACCGGTAGGCAACAGACTGCAAGAAAACCATACCTTGGTCCTTGCGGCTTTTGTTTCCCTCCGTAGGCAACTCATATACACATTTAGTAACGTCGGTTAATTAACTTATTAAATTTCCAGTTTAATAAGCATTTTACATGATTATATGACAAGCTTTAATGCCTAAACTTTCCCTTGATTACCTTCATTATACCCCCTAGGGCTAACTACTTAAGCCACTCAATGTTCGTTTTTTTTAACAAGTTTTGGTCCGATCGACCTTACCGACCGACCTTACACAAGGTCGGTCCATTCCAGTGACTTCCGGGTTTGAAAATTTACACTACGACCGACCTTACAAACTCGGTCCCATGGTCGGTCCATTCCAGAACATATTACCGTGAGAAAATTCTACTCCGACCGACCTTGCAAGTTCGGTCCACAAGGTCGATCCATTCCAGAAACAATTCCCGTTCAAAAATTTAGACACGACCGACCTTGCAAGTCCGGTCCCAAGGTGGGCCCATTCCAGAGACTTAATCCGTACCAAAAATACATGCCCGACCGACCTTGCAAGTCCGGTCCCCAAGGTCGGTCCATTCCAGAAACCGTTTCTGGCAGGGTAAACTGGGCTCGACCGACCTTACAAGTCCGGTCCCTAAGGTCGGTCGGCTCCAGACCTTTGTTTCTACATTCCCATTTGACTCCAAACTTCACCTCATTGTGCCCTAGTATGTTCTAACCACATTTGGCACTTCAAACACACCTTAAGACATCCATTAAACTCCTTAAATCATTCACTAAAATCCTCCTCAAGCATTACACAAATTCTTATAAAAAGGTTAGCACATGTAATGTTTTTCACTAAGTTTTTATGTGGTGTTTTATACCTATAACTACCACTATTCCCAAATGCTTTCTCACCACTACAACATCATCTCCCAAGCATCTTTTCTTCCTAACCAAACTCCTTGAATATCTCCACAAGTTTATAGCTCCTTCATGCAATACATTACTTTCTCCTTGTTCACCAACATTGTATAAGTCCTAAACACAATCTCACCATGATCTTGAAGTATCCCAAAACACCCATTTGCATTCTAAATCCTCTAAGATATTGCCTAAGTCCTTTTTACATCCTAGAATACCTTAATGCATGTTTTTTTCACTAGTAGAACACTTAATCATTTCTAATACTTCCTAGTTCACAAGAGCTCATTTAAACACCTAGGACTCCTTATACATTATCTAAATTTCGACATGGGTTCTCCTAGCATCTTGTTACACCAAAACACAAAGTTTTCGCCATTAAACATTCAAGAACACCTAAATCTATCAAGAGCATTCTTATACACAAAACTTCACCAAATTTACACTACATCACAATATAGTGCATTATTTAAATTGCTTGGCACTTAGGCCCTTAAATAACATGGCTCTTAGGCCCTTAAATAGCATAAACCTTAAACACTGAATTTCCACATTATATTTGCCTTTGACCTGCAAATACATACAACAACACATATGTCCTTTAATAGTCTCCTTGAGAGCATTTTACTAAGTCATTCACCATTGGCTCTTTAAGTAGTTTTAACAAGCAATATGAGCTCATTTCTCCTAAGACATTAAACTACATTAAGTTAGCACACTTACCTCTTTTCCTTCACAAGTTTTTCACTTATTTCTCCTTGCTCCTTCTTTGATTAAAATCGGCAAGGACTTTAGTTTGCTTGTCAAGTTTCTAATCAATATACAAGCAAGACAATGAGCATTCAAGCTTCATGCTTAAGCTCATTTATAAACCCTGATTTACACATTGTCTTAAAACATTGAGATGATTGTTTTACCTTGGTATTGGAAGAGAGTTTGAATAAGTAACAAGAGAGGACTCCACCAAGCCCTTGAATGGTTGAAATGAAGCTTGAACAAGGCAAGAGAAAACACCATGAAGAGGTGATTTTCGGTAAAAACTAAAACATGAAAGAAATGTTGTTTTTCTTGGTTTTTCCTTACCTTGAAGCAAAGGTGATCAACAAGGCATAAAAATATAAGCTCAAGCTCCTTCCATGGAGATTCTCCTTGGCACCGAAATGGTTGTCTTGGAGTTTTGAAAGGATGAAGTTGAAGAGCTTGGCAAGACTAAGAGAACGGTGGTCTTGGAATTTGATTTGGTAAATGGAGCTAAGAAATATAGGTAGTCAAAGATGGAGTTTTTGTGTGGGCTGTAGCAAACCATGAATGACAAGGAAGAAGAGAGGTTGGAGACGGTGGGAACATGAAGGAATTGAAGAAAGTGAAGAAGGTAAGTAAAAGGTAAGGTTTTAAGAGATATTTATGTTAAAGTAAATAGTAACTTGCTTTATCATTCTTTACTTATCTCATTAAGCTAGTAAGGGAGTGACTCGCCCTTGTAAAAACCGGCCCCCATTATGTAATAAGGGGTATTTTAGTCTTTGTTGACCAATTAACTCACTTATATTGACTTATGTTATAAACTTGCTTAATTTGGTTACTATTCACAAACAAGGCACATATTTGTGAAATTTTTGATTTCTCATTGATTTAGACTTCCTAATGTGATACTAAGTAGTACACATGTTAATTAAAGAGTATTGATGGACATTTAGCCATTCTAAACTCATTTACAAGACAATTTTTCAAAAATGTGCTTTAAGACTCCTTAAAGCACATTTTGTGTTTTAACTTGTTTTCAAGCTTGGTTTTCTTTGGTAATTGGTTTAATATGTTCATTAACATATAAAAAAGGTCTTGGTAAGCTTATTAGGTCTTAACCAAACTTATCCCAAGCTTAGAGAACATTTTCACCCATATTGACTTTAAGGTATTTATTTGTGTTTACTGTGGTTTAAATTGTTCACTAATGCTTCTAAGGCATCTTTTTAGCCTTATTATACCATAGTTTAATGTTTAAACAACATACTAAGGTTTGGGGTATTTCAGACAAGGTCGGTCGAGTCGTAAAATGTGAAACCAGAAGTCACTGACTTCAACCAACCTTGGGACCGGACTTGGCAAGGTCGGTCGGACCTGAATTTTCCAGTAATGTAACTCACTGACTTCGACTGACCTTGGGTCCGACCCTGGGTAAGGTCGGTCGAGTCATACAAAAAAAATATAAAAAACAAAATAAATAAAATATGGTTATAGCAATCATAGGTATATATATATTATACATATATATATATGTAGTAGTACACCATTAATGGAGTAATAATGGTAAGAAAGTAAGTACATGAGTACGAAAGAAAGTTTAAGAAGTAATAAGAAAAGAATGATTTTTATAATCAAGTATGGAATGTAAAGAATTAGTAAGTATACATTAGAAGTATTAATGAAGGAATAAGTAGGTCAATAATAGATTATTGATCATACAACCCTATGAATGTATAGGACTTGGATAGTTGAACACCGAAGGAAAGTCGGAGTTCGAGTACGACGGTGAACGGTATGATTTCCTCATGCCCTGTATCCTAACTTGGTTACAATGATTTGTGTGTTTATGTGATCACCAATAAGATAAATGCATGAATCGGGTTTTAATGTACTTACTTGTGTTTGCGCTATATTGTTCTTGTTGTATTATCTTGAACATTTAGTTTGTATAATTCATGAAATGAATGGATGAGAATGAAGTGTATGTGTAGTGATGTGTAAGTATTAACCCTTGGTATGGAAGTAATGACTTCTACTAATTCCTAACTACCTAAACTTAACTTGAGTAATGAGTAGAAGTCCGTATAGTTTCGGCCACGCGTGAGGATAAGGAAACACAAGAGGTTGGATCCGAATCCTGGCCTTAATCTTTTCCATGGACCAAACCTTAAATGGGTAGCATCCTGATTAGTGAGCCACCCTAAAGCCCGGTGGTGGGATATAGTAGTCCCTGCCCGGAGGTCATACCGACTTGACTTGAGTAAGTAAGAAGTAAGTAAAGTATTGTATGAGTAATGATATTGGCTAGTGTAAGTCATTGACCTTGAGTAAAAGATTAATGTGCACCCGATTAACCCGGGTGAGTAAAGAAGCTAACAAGCAATGTGTAAGTATTGGAGAAGTGTATCTCCGTAACGGTAAGTATGATTGGTTGACTTGTAATGTCTCCCTTGTATGCATTGAATGTATGTATGTTTGTCAAATGAATGTATTCCTACAACCACTCGTGGTTGGTTGGTAGGTTTGTGTGTTTGGATTGTGTGTGAAAATGTTATGTACGCTATGTATGAATGAATGTCGTGTGCCTTGGGTTGCACTTTAGCATGTTATACACATTGCTAGCTTCTTGGTCTACTATGAGAACTTGTGTGAAGCCACTGATGTGGCACGGTGCTTAGAAGCACCGAGCATTATAATTATGGACTTAATCTTTTGGGAAGCGATAATGAATGCGGGACTGGATCCCTAAGGTTACCAGGAGTGGAAAATATAAGTTAAGAAAGTAAGACTTCGGGACGAAGTCTCTTTTAAGGGGGGTAAGTTGAAACACCCCTGAACATTAAACGCATAAAACCATAACGCGTTTTATAATTCGGACATAAAATAACGTACAAAAATTAAATCTAGTATATATCTATGTCCGAACGCGTGACGACGTTACATACTAATCAAGTCGCGTACTTAAATATGTACTAATACGAAAACTACATGGGCGTAACGTTACGATATCGTAACGTTGTAGTAAAAATGATAACGTCGCGTAACCTTGTAACAAATAAATAGATAAATATAACGTGGTATATTATATGATGTTACCTATATAAATAAGCAAGTATAACTTAAAAGAAAAAAAAGAGAAAGAAAGGAAAAGGAGCAAAGACGCTCCCACTGAGGCTCGAACCCGAGACCTCTCATATTTTCCCCGAATACCTTAACCGGCTGAGCTGTGCTCATATTCTATAACAAACAGCACCTTTAGACACAAGACTAATAACACCTCTCATTACCTACTGAAGCAAACTGCCTATGTAATACTTAATCTATTAGACAACACAAACTAATCGGATTCCACCTACCCCACTTATTCCTTGGGATGTTGCTGTTCAAAAAAAAAAAACATCAGTCGAGACCACCCCTTATTCTCTCATCTGTCCCTGTAACATCGTTTGACTAAAAAAAAAGAGGACAGCGGACCTGATTATCAGGAGCACCATGGCGACAGATTCCCACCCCCTTTATCAAAGTTTGTAAAACCAAACTCCCTTGTTTCCCAAACTTCCACACCACTAACTCCCTTAATAATCAGCATACTCTGACGCATGTGTCTCTTCCCCCTGTATGCGCATGACTGCTTCAGGAGCTCCACTCAACTCCCCTCCATTTGTTTACGCTGGTCAGTGAAAGTCTAGAACAGGTGTGCTCAGGGAAGTAGCATGGTAAGACCAGAAACCGATTCTGTGCATTTCCTTTTCACGATCAAGCTTCTTCAATCTTCTTCCTGTTTCTCCAGCTCCTCTTGCTCACTTCTGTTCGAGAATATGCTCTTCCCTGTTACAATTACATGCATGAATCTCTCTGGTTACCTCTTCAAAGAGTGCACCGAAGTTGCCCATGTAGTCAACTACATTGCTGTTTTAAAATCATCATGAGGTGATGCGCCAAACTGTCTACTTACTATCTTCTTCCTCTGTTGCCTTTCCTTTCTTTTCTGTCCCAAAAGAGAAAGCTCTAACTTGTACTCCTGGCCTCTCCATCCTCTCATGCGTAGCATCTACTGGAAATATCCACAAGAGGGGCTCAGGAAGTCCCACCAGGAACCCGTGTATGAGACGACATTTGCCTCTGAATAAGGTATGGACATGTGTGGTTCGTATGTTGCCGTGTTACTCGGCTTGTGTGCTGTGTGCCTTGCGTGTGAAAATGACATAAGATTAAAGCATGAACTTGGATTGCTTGCCTATCTTGCCTATGTGATTGTTATATCGTTGTTGCATATTACTTGCGCGCACACAGTAGTTTAGTCCCTTTCGCGTTATGGAACGTTGAGATGAAACACAACGAACCATGTAAACAAAGAAACTACACCAAGGGAAAACCTAAACGAGAACCACAACGAACTATGAAAACAAAGAAAACTCTGTAAGGGGAACTCCTCTCTAAACCATTGAGGACTACCATGACACCCACTATGGTGTCTATTCATTAATGATAATGAAGAGCAAGTCTCCTTTGGTGAGACATGACGAACCACGTAGACAAAACAAAAGAACTATACAAGAGACAAATCCTCTCTAACTATAGAGGACCGCTAATGACACCCACTATGGTGTCGAGACTATAATGAGAACGAAACAAGAGGTACCAAATGGTGGGACATGAGGATAACCCGGGAAGACGACATCTTGGGCCGCGCGGTATGGAATATTCGGGAGTTGGTATCTGCATCAGATCCTTCGCCCTTCTGTGTGGAGCACATCCCGGAGTCCAGAGGTGACTTCCGCTTCCTTGACCCTGGGTGTCGGGAATGGGGGAGTGACAAGTTGGTGAAGCACATCCCGGAGTCCAGAGGTGACTTCCGCTTCCTTGACCCTGGGTGTCGGGAATGGGGGAGTGACAAATTGGTGAAGCTTATCCTGGAGTCTAGAGGTGACTTCCGCTTCCTTGACCCTGGGTGTCGGGAATGGGGGACTAGCTATGGAGGAGACGTCCTCCAACGTGCGGTGATAAAAGAATTCACAAGTAACCCTTGAAGAAACAAGGAATGATTAGCACCTACATAATAAAGCCTCGGGATCTAATCTATATCCCCTGACTCGGTGCCAGAGAATAGAGGAAAACATGTGTAACGAAACCAAGCAAATAAGAAAATTCACAAATGTGATCATTTAAGTAACAAGGAATGAATAGCACCTATATTATAAAGTCTCGGGATCTAACCTACATCCCCCGGACTTGGTGCAAGAGAAGAAAGGAAAACATATGTAATGAGAACAAGATAACAATACGCAACCTCTTGAATGATCCCATAGCGAGGATTGACGGTATAATGTACCTACGCACACGTCCTATAATTACTTGACTATTGTTGCTACACTAGCAGCTTATTATGCTGGACTGCGTGTTTGACATTGTTATGCTACTGGCAAGTTGTGCTTGGTTGCTTATTGACATTGTTGTGCTACTTGCAAGATGTGCTTGGTTGCTTGCTGATATTGCTATGCTACCGATGAGTGTGTATGATATCATGATGTACTGATGTGTGCTTTACTGCTTTATCATAGCATGTAAAATGGACTTAATAATATTCGACCAATTAGTCGTGTGGCCCGGTAACATGCGAGCTTCACACGTTCATACTCAGCGTAGTTTGCTGAGTCCTTTACACCCAATTTTTTGCAGGTCTTGTGCCAGACGATAACGGAGAGTAGGCAAGGGTGACTATCATAGGGGTAGTCCACATGGCAAGACTTTAAGTAGTATGCTTTCTTATGTATGAGTTATGTTGTTTAAGTTGTTAACTAAATTGTAGATGCTCGGTACTTGAGTTGTACTTTATAATGTAGTTGGATTTCGTTAAGGATGGACTTCCAGTCATTCAGACCGTAACTTGGTGTTAGTAATGTGGTCTGTCAACCACGTGGGTGGTTGGCGTCTGTAGCACCCGAATAGAGTAGGAACCGCTGCGTAGACATCTCATGTTACCATTAGGCGCGTCGTTTAACTGTTGATCATTATTCGGGGGTGTTACAGTAACACCCCTATTCCTAAACCTGTAATAAACGTCGCAAGTTGTAGCAAAATAAATAACGTCGCAGCGGAAAATAAAACTATCTAGCCTTGGTGTTACACGCCGTTACTCACCCTTGTGAGTAACAAGGCATCCTTACTCTTTTCAACTAATATACTCCTCTCACTGTGATGAACCGATACTGAGCACTCTAATTATTACAGACCAAATCCAAGACTAAATGAGCAACTAATTAAATACAACAATTCCAAAATACAGTACATATTAAATCCAGAAAGTGTTTATTAAACATAGCAGCTACCCTGTTCCCCGCACTCCGGCTTGTGTCTTCTTCAGTAACCTGAAATGTTTTGCCCATTGAAGGGCTCAGCAATCGAAATGCTGGTATGCTAAACGTAGTCCTAAGTCATCTAGATTCCTTAAGTCGTTTTAGCCGTCTTGATATTAGGTTGATTACATAAAATACCGGTTTACAATAGCAACAGTAATAACTGTAAACATTAAACAACCACATAACAGTTCACCTGCAACATCAGTGCATAATAAACATCAACCAGATAATCAACACCAATAATCCCAAACAATAACCAAGCAAGTCACACGCATTAATTAACTGTACTTGTTAGTAGGTCACATGACCCTTATTCTTTTAAACCAATCACTTAACCTTTCCAATTAATTCCACCTCAGGCGTCATGTCAAGACAACCCTTAATAACTCAATAATGGACAGTGTGTCCCCTGGGTTCCAAAGGAACCGTTACCAGCTGACCTTATGGCCCTGGATAAAATTTGACCGATCCGGTCGAACCTGTGCACCAACGGTAGTGCCCTCCGCCATCCCCGAATGTGGCTGATGGATTCCCTTGAGTGACTCCCCATTGAAGTCTCTCGTAGTGATCACGATGTGCAACCAGAAAGTCGAAACAGTCTGGATTCCTCTCTTTATAAGTTAGCCCTTTTGTCAGTGGTACAATAACCAATACTTGAATTAAGACTATAACAGTTGACCATTAGTTAGGTTCAATAATACCTAAAGGTCAGTTAGTCTTGTTCCAGTTTAGATGTATAAACTTTTAGTCATAAGACGTTCGCGTATAAATAAAGCGCAACAATGTTAAGCAATACAGTATACACGATAATATACATAAAATCACAGATATCACTCTTAAACAGTTAAACACATAACGTCTAGACCTTAGGATAATCCTTAGGACATTCAGACCACACAATTAACATACCGTTCACCGGGATAACAGCTAGCTTGACAATGCACGCTCTAGTAATTCTTTCCCGTACGCTGTTATTTATACATGCAATAACGGGTAGTATTAATATGACTATCCACTACATGTTACAGTACTGTCACTGTAGAGTTTATATTCGTTGTATACTTACTCTGTATGTTCTTTATTTCCCTTTGTTATTTTAACAGTGGCCCTAGGTAGTTCATCAATTCATTATTTTATGTAACCTCACATGTGATAATGAATTTCTACCCTTTAGTATGTTTCTATTTCTTTAATCATATTCTCATAGTTGTATCCACTTATTCTTTATATTATATCCTTTGGTTATTTTCAATATAACCATAAATTTTTATAAACTTTATATTATATCCCATATTATACCATAATACATTATATTACTTAATCTTAATTCCTTTCTTCATTAAATTACAAAACCAACCATAATAATTCGGTATTTATATTTTATACCAAACAACTTTTATAAATTACCAAATAACCATATAACTTTTATAATTTATCAATTAACCACTTAATCATTTCGGTAATTACCAAATAAATATTCTAATCTTTATAAATTACAATTCCACCACATTTACTTTCGGTATTTATATAATGGGCACACAACTTTCGTAAATTATTAAATAACCACATGTACTTTCGGTTTTCATCAAATAAATTCCTTATATTTACATTTTAACCCTTAACACTTTACATATGTTACATATTAACTTATAAACTATAGTTTTAACATTTAATCCTTCTTAATTACCGAAAAGACCCGTATATTTTTGCAAAATACATTTCCGCCCTTACTCAATTCGGTTTTTACATGTATACTTTTATAAATTACATATTCATCCCAAAACTTTTATAAACTTAATATTTTATGTCATAAATCATTTTAATCCAAAGTTTTTGGTCAACACTTTGACCAAGACTTAATTTCATAGTTAATACTTTAATATACCCATAAAATCATATATATTCTCGGTTACACTCTAAACTTGCCAATAATTACAAAATAGCCCCAAAACTTTATAAAATGTAATTTAAACACTTAAACACTTATTTAAATTCACCAAAATTATTAATATTAATTCCTACCTTATATTATATCATAATCATGCCAAATCACCCCTTATGTTCTAGGCAATTATTATTTATACACTAAACTTTTCAAAATTTACATTTTAGCCACATAACTTATTAAAATAGCCATTTAAATACTTGTAGCTATTTTTAATATTCCCAAAATTTATAATATAAGTTAATACACTTATATATATTTCAAAATTCACCAAATATCACATATTGCTCTCGGCTTTAATTATGTTTTACCATATGGTTTTAAAACTTGAATTAAACTTTATAATATGTATATATAAATGTATATAAGCCATATAACACTTCTAAAAATTATGCTAATGACTTAGAATGATTATAAACTCAAAATAGAACATTAAATCCCTAGACCATTCGGTTTAGTTATTTGTGTAACATAATTAATTTTTGTGACACAAGTATATACCTTAAGGTAATAATCTTACCTTATATGTTATAAATTATTTTTCTTGATATTATAACCCATAGTTTTCGGCCTTAATTTATTTAAATGTTATACAAAATTTTTATACCAAAGTTTGAAGCTTAAATCAAACTTAAACTTAATAACCTTACTATAAATCTACCCCCTTAAATCAAGACAATTCTTGTACTTGATTTTTCCTTGAATTCCAATCTCTCCAAATGCTATTTTGATGAAGGTATTTCGGCCTCCTTGTACATATGTAGGAGATCTATTTGTTAGACTTCTAACAAGAGTTCATAAATAATATTTGTAGTAATTTTACAAGAGTTTACCTTAGGAATTTAACAAGGTATTTTTGATACACCTTGGGATGATTGTAGGTCCAAGTTTCCTTCATGAAATAATGAAGAGAATATGGATTTAGAAGCTCTTAATGTAACACCCCTACTACAACAATACACTTAATAACCATTTGCAGCGGAAAACATACCTCATCACATTACTTAACTCGTTGGTGTTACACGCCGTTAGCCACCCACGTGGCTAACAAGGCTAATACATATACATTGTATTGGTCTGATGGACCAGATTCCCGAGCAACTACACATTACAAACTTGTTCCATTACCAACATTCGTTATACACTTACATTCAAACCATACCGAGTATTTACAAACTAATGCCGATAACAGTTTCGGTCTTACTGCACCTACGATACATAAGTAATTCATTAACTACCTGTGTAGAAACAACTACCCCGTCCTACTCTCGAACGGTCTCCAGCTCCTTGTACCTGGAATAGAAAAGGAAAGAAAGGGTGGCCCCTAAGGGGCTCAGCACCTTTGCTGGTATGGTAATCCCGCAGCCCGCATGCTACCGGGCGACGCACAACTAATTGTCGTCTAAGCATGCGGTTGATTATATTTAATCATGCATGTAAGCTATAAACACATAACACATTACATACCCACATCAATGGGGTTCAACAAATCAATCAACACAACAAAACTCGTTAGCTCACTCATTTTGTTCCTTAACCCTTGAGGGTTTCTCCTCTAATGGAGCTATTTCCCTAATAGGCGACACTTACCCACTAGTCGGGTTATACACAAATTCGCCTTATAATAACCTGGATTCATATCCATGATCCACGTGCTCCACATAACAACACATTTCACGCTTCAACATACATATAACATAACATCGCAACAGGAGTTGCAGTACAACAATAACACATAACATAACGGGAACGGTTCTCTTTAGGAACTGACCCAAACTTAGTTAATTCACTTGTGAGCCTAGAGAATGATATTACCCTCATGTTAAGCTCGTTATGCAACACTCATTACCGTCCTAATAGTTGGACGAGTAACTTAAGTTAAGATGGATCGGATATAGTGACCCGAACACACCACACAAACACATATTCCCCCTAGGCCGATCATAAGTCAGGATAGGTAAGCTTTGGAGTAAGCTAGTGGGAGATTAAAGACCAAGAAGGAAATCAACCTTAACATAGAGGAAGGTAAAGCAAGGATGGATACCCACTCCCAAACAATGCGCGACCGGAACGACCGGATTCCTCACCCCCCATTAGTACGTATATACTTATAAGTAAACAGTTAGAGCTCCATTATGGAACCTATTACACCCACACACCATAAGGTTTTACAACTGGGTTAAACACACGAGGGAGGTCCATACATTCACACACAAACATCACACAATTAACTCACGCATAGCCGTGGTTAGAACGTCCCATGGTTCGGGTCGTTAAATCCGAATACCGATCTCTCATGTGATCCTAGACTCAGTTAGCTAAGGTTTAACACTTTCGAGGTTAAATGGTATCGGAATCGAACACGCCACATAAATGAATTACTATAAACTCATTACATGTTTTATCTCACAACGTGGCAAACATACAGAAAAACACACTGGCATACAAGCCGGTGTAATCCGGTAGGACACAGGTTGCAAGAAAACCATACCTGTCACCGGAGTCCACTCTATCATGTCCACTTATGTTCCTCGAACAATTCTCGAACCACTGGTAATATTACATTTACTTTTATTAACATCGGGGTAACATGATTGTTTAAAGTCTAATGCTCATAACTTATCCCCGTTAACTAGTTAAATAACTTGACATTTTTAACTTGTTTTACTCTCACATTTTATTACAATTTTCACCCACTTAATTGTCTTTATAACCCACCTAACATGTCCTTAACAACCTTATAACATCATTACTTATCAATCCCCATCATTAGACATCATTTTCCAACCTTAAATCACATTTTTAGAGTGGTCCGGGACTTGGTCCCCATCTAAGGTCCCGGACCTTGTCATTGTAAAACTCACGGGTTGTTTTTATGGGGTGGTCCGGGACTTCATACAGGTCCTAGGTCCCAGACCAATGTAGGCAAATTCTCTCGGGGGTAAAACAGGGGGTGGTCCGGGTCTTTGTACATAACCTAGTTCCGGACCACAATGCCTCAGAAACTCTCGGCCTCTTTAAATGCATGGTCCGGGACATTACCCAAGACCTAAGTCCCGGACCACTGCTACAGATTTTACATTTTAACATTTTCTAAGTTTTGTTGCAATGGTTCTCCACATCCATTAAATGTATAAACTTCCCAAATGATCTTAGGTATATTCTAATGCCAAAATATCATCTTGAACCTCCTTAAACATTGTCCAAACTTGTTACTCAATTTCCTTACATCATCTCTTAACACTTGTAATGTTTTTCCTTAAGTTTTCTAAGTGGTAGTTTCATGCCTACAACTTCATTAACCAAAATGTTACCTTACCACTATCACCACTTATCCAAGGGCATTATTTCACACATACACCTCCCATACACAAACTCCTTCTATTTTCCACTAGTTCACACTTAGATCTCCACAAGGCATTATTTTTCCTTTGATCACCAAAACTTGCACAAGACTTAGCACTTCACATACTGAACCTTGGTGTGTTTAAAACACCCATTGATCTCCAAGTCCTCCAAGACAATGCCCATGGCATCTTAACACCTAAAATATGATAATCCACTTTCTTTCACCATCTTAACACTTAACAATTTCCTAGTACCTTCTAGGTCATAAAATCTCATTAGAACACATAAACTCCTTTGTCCATCAACTAAATTTTGCCATAGCTTCTCTTGTATATTCTCACATCCAAACACTTAGGTTTTCACCTTTAATCATTCAAGAACACCTAAATCCACCAAGAACTTTCTCACACACAAAACTTCACCCAATTTACACTACATCACAATATAGTGCATAAACTTAAATTGCTTGGCACTTAGGCCCTTAAATAACATGGCTCTTAGGCCCTTAAATTACATAAACCTTAAACACTGAATTTCCCACATAAATAATGCCTTTGACCTGCAATTACATACAACAACACATATGCCCTTTAATAGTTTCCTTGAGAGCATTTTACTAGGTCATTCACCATTGGCTCCTTAGGTATTTTATTAAGCAAATCAAGCTCACTTTTCCTAAGGCATTTTAACTACTTTGAGATAGATTTTTTACCTCTTTTCCTCTCAAACTTCTTTCTTGTTTCCTTGAACCGAAAATCAGCAAGGAGTTTGATCACTTGTCAACTTTCTAATCAATATACATATAAGGGTAATAGCTTAAGAATTCAACTTAACTCATATACAAACCACGAGTTAACCTAAGGTGTAATACACTAAAGGTATTTACCTTGGAATTGAAAGAGAACTTGAATATGTAACAAGAGGGTTCCCACCAAGCCCTTGAATGATTGGAATGAGCTATGAATGGGCAAAAGAAAACACCTTACATGGTGAATTTCGGTCAACAACAAAAGTGAAGGAAATGAAGTTTTCTTTGGTTTTCCTTACCTTGAAGCAAAGGTGATCAACAAGGCACAAAAATATAGACTCAAGCTCCTTACATGGTGAATCTCCATGGCACCAAATGAGGCTTTTGAAGATTTGAAAAGATAGAAGTGTAGAGCTTGCTCCAACTAGAAGAATGGTGGTCTTGAAATTGAATTTGGACCATGGAGCTAGAAGTTACAAGCATTCAAAGATGGAGAGGGTATGGTTTGCTGTAGCAAACCGAGAATGGAGAAGAGAGGGAGGTTGGAGACGGTGGAAGTGAGTGGGAAAGGAAGAAATGAAATGAGGTGTTTGCTTTTACAAGATATTTATGTTATAAAGTAACTTTCTTCTTTTTACTTACTTTTCCTTCCTTTCTTTAATTGATTTTTACATGGTGGTGACTCACCATAATAAAAACTGGCCCCCATCATCTACTTAGGGGTAATTTGTTCTTTGTTGACCAATTAACTTACTTATATTGACTTATGTCATAAACTAGCATTTTTTGGTTACTATTCACAAAACAAGGCACATATTTGTGAAATTTTTGATTTCCCATTGATTTAGACTTCCTAATGTGATAATAAGTAGTACACATGTTAATTAAAGAGTAATGATGGACATTTAGCCACTCCAAACTCATTTACAAGACAATTTTGCAAAAATGTGCTTTAAGACTCCTTAAAGCACATTTTGTGTTTTAACTTGTTTTCAAGCTTGGTTTTCTTTGGTAATTGATTTAATATGTTCATTAACATATTTATAAGGTATAGGTATGACCTTTAGGTCTTATACAAATTTATCCTAAGCTTAGAGCACATTTCTGCCCATATTGACTTTAAGGTATTTATTGGTTTGTTTGGTTTTGTTTAATTGTCTACCAAGGTTTCCTAAGGACTTAATTAGCCTTATTAAATCATAATTGAATATTATTTAGTCTTGGTAGGTTCTTTGGGTCCTAACCAAGTTCACTCCAAGCTTAGAGCATGTTTTTGCTCAAACTGTGTCTTAGTGCTTTATTGTGTTTTACTATGGTTTAAATTGTACACTGATATTTCTAAGGCACTTTTTAGCCTTTAAATACCATAGTTTAATGTTTAAGCAACATATCAAGGTTTGGGGTATTTCAATCTACCCCCTTAAAAGAACTTCGTCCTCGAAGTTCACACTTCCCACGCATCATTTGGATTAGAACACAGGGATTACTTGCAAAATAAACTTTCGTAACCAAACATACTTTACATCACAACCTCGTACTTGACGGTCCGGGCAACATATTCACATCCATACCTATCATAACATAACATACTTACATGATAACCTCGGACTCAACGGTCCGGGTATCTTAACAACATTGTACTCACATAACAACCCTTAGACTCTCAGGTCTGGGTAACATAACAACATTTAGACACATAGGCCTAGGTAACATAACAACATTTAGACACATAGGTCTAGGTAACATAACAACTTTCGGAACTCAACCACATTCGGACTCAAGGTCAAAATAATATTTATTACACATACCACACAACATGTCATAGCATGTATAACAATCAAAAATATCTTTTATATACACTGTGATCCCATAGAACCCGGTCGCGATGGACACCTTCCATCCCCGTTCCTTTGGGGGATCAAAACAATCACTTAATCTTTAACACATATGCTTCCCATGTCACCGGGCAAGTACTACAAAAATATTCTTTGTTAAGGTTAAATAAAAGTACATCCATAATGTAAGGTATCTATCGACGTTTTATAAATACCAATTCAGAACCCTTTTGAAAACACATACAACTCCAAGTCCAACTTATGCTCTTTGCTTCTTTTGTTAGCGTGGTTAATTGTGACCACTTAAGGGGAGCTTCAAGAATCATCCAACCGTATTGTGATCAGCATCAGTGTTGGACTATCCTTCCACCCCAATTTGTGTTCGGCTTCCCTTGATCACATGCAAATCAAGTTCCACCTCCCATTTCATTTTCAAGCATCAAATAATATACTCATTTCCAATTTTCTATCTTTTAGTCATTCTAGTCATAATCATTACATCTCCAAAGGATAGAACTCCGTCTACCAGTTATCTCCATTCACTTTAATCTTGTTACCTAGGGAATCTTATTCTCACTAGGTTCTATGTCGGTTTCATACCCTTTCATGAATCACTATATTGTATATATACACATATATTTTATCAAAATACAACACACAGTTTCACATTTATACACTGTCGGGGTTTTTGTTCCCCGGGAGTTTCTCTACTCCCCACACTTGTACTATCACACACAACTGTTAACAAATAAACACACTTGTCACAATGGTATTCGCATCTTCTGTGCGCAATTACCACAATTAAACCATGAATGAATGTGTATGTTTACGTAACACACACACCAATCATCAAAACAAATTATTTTGTGCTATGCACACATAGGTCACGTACACTTGTACGGTAATACACACTAAGTGGTTTTGCGCTCTACCCCCCTTAAAAGGGATTACGCCCACGTAATCAATCACTTAATCATTGGTTTTAAACAAAAAATCTACCGTCGTGAAGTGTTTTAACTTCCACGCGGTCTGTTATACAATGCATTCCGATTAGAGGATTTTAATCATATTGGCGGTTTAGTTCCTAAACCAAGAATTCTCATTGGAGTTTGCTTTAACTCTCAACTAGTTTCGATTCTGGCATGTTAGGCTTCTAGGCATTAATAATTAGCCATTCACTCCTGTTCACTATGCACATTCAACACTTGAATCACTGGCTCACTAGTTTCTGCTTCGCAACTCTGACAACTGTAGAGCTTAGTTTGCCTCATTCGTTATTCTTGCTGCATTGTACATCTCCAATATCACCTTTATCTTGGTAATAACGGTTTCTCAACCGATGCGTGGTATCTCTGACCATGCGCGAATTCGGTGAGTTACAAACTTTCTACCCACTCCCATAATAATTTAGTGTGTATACTGCTATGTATTTCACAATGATTGAGTTGCTTCCTTCCGACTTACTGTCGGTTGAGGTTGAGCTACTACCTAATGTGTAGTGCTCTCTCGGTTATTTCCCACACTTGAGGTATACTCCATACCGGAGTTTGGTATTTAGTGTTACTGTAGTCACTTATTCTTAATCACGCCTCCACATTCGGTTTTGTACATGTATTCTTTCCTTTGTACGACCTTGCATTTCCTATGCATCGGTCATTATAGCGTTATAAGTCTTTTGTTGTTCTACCACAATTAACATCTTCCCAACTTCCTAACTATCTCACTCGATCATTACCGTGCAAGCGCAATACCAAAACACTCAGTCATACAGAGCGCAGAGGCGTAAACTCTTGGCAGTAAATCTCTTATGCGATTGCAATAGGAATTTACACTGTGTTTCACTGAGACTCTTATGTCATAGTACTAACTACTGGCTTATTGCCCAGTTTGTTTGTTATCACTTACCGTTGTATTTCCATTGGGTTTAACTCGTAACTGTGCTTAGTTGCCATATTATCGCACCGTGCCCTTACTCCTTGTATAACACTAACTTACATGGTATTCACTGTCACATTAACTTCCACACATATACTTACATCATTTTTATTATGGTTCGTCATTCATTTGGATGACTACCGAATGCTCCTTGAGCGTCGATCACTCGAGTTACAAACCGGCGTTATTCAGCTCGGCGCTTCACTTTATACACACATGCTACCAACTATCTGTTCTCTCGTAATGACAACATGGTCAATCCTTAACATATTTCTTTTTTGAACTTGGTTCACATAACTACCGCTCCTGCGGTTTCACAATATTGAGAGGTATCCCCACTCTTTAAGCAGTGGTTCGTTCTCCGCTCTATTTACTTGTATAACATAAATTTCTGCAATCGATTCAAATTTACATAACACATCTGCTTGTGGCTTATAAGCCCTGCTGCCTCGAGCTCGGCTCATTGTAGGCTGTTCACGCACATTTACTTCTATGTACAACATTACATGGTTTGGACATCATATTGGGCTCCATGACAAGGTCGCTACATTCTGTTTCCTTTCATGGGGTGCCCCTTGGGATTGTCAGTCTGTCTCCTGACAACCTATGTTTAAACTGGGTGTTAGTTTCAATCCTTACGTTTCTGCCACGCTATTTCGTTCAACAATCATTGACGCAAACACCCTTCAAGGATTGCTCCTGGGTATTGTTAGGTTATGCCATTACATCTGGCTTGCACTTATTGGTGTGTTTAGTTAACTACGCCATTATGCGTTCTTAGGTGGGTTTACTATCCTCGTCTGTGAAGATCGATATTCCCTGGTAGTCCAGGTGATCATTCCGGGAGTTTCATCCCATTCATTGTACATTAATGTGTCCACATTAGGCATCTGCCTTGTCATGCACAGGCTGGGTCACTGTTCCAGTTATCATGTTTATCCCTGAGGATCCTTAAGACATATGCTATGTCTTTACATAACAGTTAGTGCACTTCGCACCTCCTGACTCTTAAACATTTCCTTGAAATGAACTCACTAATTCCTTTAGTCCTCTTATCTTAACTAGGTTCCTTACTTCAACCATTCTTGGTAATCCGTTATTCTTGTTTGACTTTTACTACTGACCGTAGTATGGAGTCGACTACTTCCCGTGTTCCGGACTCTACTCGTATACATATGTACTGATACATTACTACCTACCCAACTAACCCATTAGTAGGTCTGTAAGGCCCACAAGCTCCTATTGGAGTGCGGTCATCCCACATTTCAGTTGGTACACTCGTAGTGTCCGTCACACGCCTAGGTGAAGTATTATGTTGTCAACTTCCTTATATTGTCCTGTGACAATATGCATTCTGTGCTTCCCGAACTTAATCAAGGGAAAGTCTATCCACTGTTGTATTACCATGAACTCAATCCATTCCCTCGGGTTGTTACCCTTGGGTTTACCGGTTTCCTTTCTGGTTATTCAAAAGTAAACTGGGTATAACTTACCTACCGTGTGGCACTGAGGCCGGTGTAGGTCCTCTGGTTTGGTTTAAAAGAAGGTTAGAAATAAGTATTGGCTTGAAAGAAACTTGGGTTTTGAAAGAATAGAGTTTGAAATAAACCTGAGTTGAAAGAAAAATTCTCGTGGTCTCACAATGTCTTCTTACCTTAACCGAGTCTAGCTTCTTGTTGACTGGCTTATTCCCACATACATTGGTTAGGCTGTTAAGCCCTTCCACGGCTATGATGATCTCCTTTAACTTCACGTTACTTCACTAAGTACTTTGTATTTGCTAAAAATTTTCCCGAACAGCCCTGTTATAGCAGCACTTGCCATGGCAAGTGCGCCATGCTAACTGGCTATCGGTTCAACACACACACCGGTTGCGGTATCGTTTTTACCCGCACTGTCATCAATGGCCTTGTTGGCCCTCACTTGATCTTACTGTCTTGATAATAGTTCCTCTGGGTGACTTCTCATTGTCTTCACATGGTAATCATTAACTGGGGTGTTCCCCATTCTTGGAGTCCCCTTTTACCTAGTATTGTATTCTGCTCGTAGCCTGTCCCACGCATTTGTCGTGGTTACTGAGACTTGTCTCTTGTTTGGGTACTACGTTGTAGTTCATTAGTCGGTTGGTATACCGTTGGTGTATTATTTAACAACTGTGGTTCCGTAGACTCTCGTCCCGGGTTCCATTACTTCACTTCTTGCCTGTTGCACGGTTGGTGCGTTGCAAGCTGGTTGTTCTCGACTGCTCGGCATGTCGACCCAGGTTGCCGGAAATTATATTCTCTTATACACAAAATTCTTCATTCTTCGCTATCTAATGAGGTTAACACTGTTCAGATGGAAACCGTCTCCGGGATTCCCACTTTCCGGGATCTACCGTATGACATGTTCTCCTTACTTACATCGATGTTTAATAACAGCTAGATCGGGTTTTCCCGAGTATGAGATGACTTTCATCTCTCTGGCGTTCATCCCCGAGTTATAAAACAGGGATTGTGGAGGGCGGGAAGGATATTGTAGGTTTCCAGTACACGCTGGTAATTCCTAACTAGCGTATCTCTCACGCTATCACTCAACCCTTAACCCAAAGTACTAAAATCCTAACTCGGTACTTCCTAATCTCGGTAATTCAGTCATCAGAGCGATACTTCACTCTGATACCACTTTTTTTAACACCCCTACTACAACAATACACTTAATAACCATTTGCAGCGGAAAACATACCTCATCACATTACTTAACTCGTTGGTGTTACACGCCGTTAGCCACCCACGTGGCTAACAAGGCTAATACATATACATTGTATCGGTCTGATGGACCAGATTCCCGAGCAACTACACATTACAAACTTGTTCCATTACCAACATTCGTTATACACTTACATTCAAACCGTACCGAGTATTTACAAACTAATGCCGATAACAGTTTCGGTCTTACTGCACCTACGATACATAAGTAATTCATTAACTACCCGTGTAGAAACAACTACCCCGTCCTACTCTCGAACGGTCTCCAGCTCCTTGTACCTGGAATAGAAAAGGAAAGAAAGGGTGGCCCCTAAGGGGCTCAGCACCTTTGCTGGTATGGTAATCCCGCAGCCCGCATGCTACCGGGCCACGCACAACTAATTGTCGTCTAAGCATGCGGTTGATTATATTTAATCATGCATGTAAACTATAAACACATAACACATTACAC
The DNA here is from genome assembly GCA_023374045.1 of Limonium bicolor. Taxonomy (NCBI): domain Eukaryota; kingdom Viridiplantae; phylum Streptophyta; class Magnoliopsida; order Caryophyllales; family Plumbaginaceae; genus Limonium; species Limonium bicolor. The sequence continues at coordinate 165,489,771 of CM041776.1, read as the reverse complement.
ACCCACATCAATGGGGTTCAACAAATCAATCAACACAACAAAACTCGTTAGCTCACTCATTTTGTTCCTTAACCCTTAAGGGTTTCTCCTCTAATGGAGCTATTTCCCTAATAGGCGACACTTACCCACTAGTCGGGTTATACACAAATTCGCCTTATAATAACCTGGATTCATATCCATGATCCACGTGCTCCACATAACAACACATTTCACGCTTCAACGTACATATAACATAACATCGCAACAGGAGTTGCAGTACTACAATAACACATAACATAACGGGAACGGTTCTCTTTAGGAACTGACCCAAACTTAGTTCATTCACTTGTGGGCCTAGAGAATGATATTACCCTCATGTTATGTAACACCCCCAAACACTAGCCTAGGAGTTAGGGGTATTACACGCCGCGTATTATTACATAATAACGCAAGGCTCTAAAAGAACGAACTTAAACACATATTCAAATATGGCCCAAAACAGAATACTTGAACAAAGTATAACCAAATGAAGTCTTAACACCTCAAAAGGTTTTACAGAACCCACCAAACGTATAACAGAAACGGAAGCTAACAAAAGGCCCAAAGGCTCAAATCCGAATACAAAGTCTCAAAAGACACTAAATAACGAAGCAACTAAACTCCAGAAGCTGAGGGGAGACGATCCTCGCTAATCAATCTGCAAAAGCGTTAGAAGTAGGGGAATGAGCACACAACTATGCCCAGTAGATGACCAACTTCATCAACCAGCATGCTCAAAACATTTACAGAAGATTGACAAATCAGAAGGAGTCAAAGAATCCATAAACATGTCAAAAACAGAACAGAAGTCCACATAGGGACTAAACAGACAGAAGCAGACAGAAGCGAAAACAGAGTGGGACACTAGCGATCACAGCATACAGACAGAACGAGCAACCAGCTCGTGAACAGAACGAGGAAACCTCACTCGTAAACAGAACAGGTGTAACCCGTGAACAGAACGGGGAACATCACCCGTGAACAGAAGGATCCTACATAGCGCGCTACGAGACAGCGAAACCAGCCATCCAAAGGCTCAGACACAGAGATAACTAGGTCCCAAAACAGAAGCTTAAATACAGATAAGCATATGTGCACCAAAGGCACCAGAAAGCATAGATAGCTTGGAAATCAGAAGGGGAATCCAACCCCGCAAACAGTCAAAACGGAGCTCAAACGAGCAAGTTATGGCCAAAACAGTAGCCTGTCCGAACTTGTGTCCGGACATCAATGTTCGGACACAAGTCGAGACTCAGAAGGCAAAATCAGACAGATGTCCGAACTTGTGTCCGGACTTCAAAGTTCGGACACAAGTCGAACCTTAAAACAGAAGAAGAGCCAGAGGTGTCCGAACATCCAAGTTCGGACGGATGTTCGGACATTTTACGAAAACAGACACGCGGAGAGTCCGAACTTGTGTCCGGACATCAATGTTCGGACACAAGTCGAAGCCAAAATCAGAGAATGCAGAAGGCTGTGTCCGAACTTCAAAGCTCGGACGGAAGTTCGGACACAGCGAAGATTTTCAAAAGATTAAGCGCAGAAGGGCATGTCCGAACTTCAAAGCTCGGACGGAAGTTCGGACATGCCGAAAACCTCAGAAATCAGAAGCGAATTCAAACGAACAGAGGCACAAAAACCAATCCAAATCAACACACACATTTACAAAACAACCTTGGGGGTTTAATCCATTGAAAGGCATTAAACAGACATAAGACACACACCAACACAGGATCAAATCATTGAATTAACTGGTAGAATCCAAACTCCCCAAGGCTGAACACACGGATCGAATCCGAAAGCCACCTACCTCGGATTAACAGCAGAGACGAAACCCGATCTGAAGCAGCAGAATCCAGACAATGCAGACCCTCAAACGCAGACCGAACGCAACCAATTCACTGAGCAAAACACAATTGCAAACTCCCAATTCAGAAACGGAACCCCAAACTCTGAAACTAGAATTACAATCCAAAACTGTGAAAAAACCCTCACCTGAATTCTGATACGTACCAGCAGCAATCCACAGCAGAGGAGAGATCGACGCAGACGTCGGGAGAATCCAATGATTACAATCAGATTGCAGAGAAAAGAAGTTAGGGATTGGAGAAGTTCTCCAAACTGATTGCAAACTAATCGACGAAACACAAACCTGAATACGGAGAGAACAGCAAGACGATGAAGAATCCACCGCACTCGAATCTCCAACCAGTAGCACAACGGATCGATCAACAGAGAAGAAAATTGAGAGAGAGAAGGGAGAAGAGAGGCTTAACGTCTTGAGAACTGATAAGGAATAAGGGTTGTGAATTAGATCGTGGTGAGGAACGTGATTAGAGAGAGGATAATTAATGAGGGAAAAAGAAAATGAATTAAGTATTATCCTCACCTGATTAATCTGATAGAAAACAAAAGACCTCCTCGCCCCGGCTTCTTTAATAAGGACTTCCGTGTCCTAAATTCAGAATGGACCATCTTAATGTACCATAGTAACGAAATAAAAAATATAACCAAACTTGGGTTATAACATCACCTCCCCCTTAAAAGAATTTCGTCCTCGAAATTAAAACATACCTACTGCTCGAAGAGGGCGGGAAACTTAGAACGAACTCGCTTTCGACCTCCCAGGTCGCCTCTTCCTCTGACTGACCCGACCACTGCACCTTCACCAAGGGCATGGTCTTACTTCTGAGCTTACGAACATCCCGGGCCAAAATCCTCGAAGGAGCTGCTTCAAAGGTGAAGTCCTCCCTCAACTGAAGCGGACTGAAGTCGATCACATGAGACGGGTCCGGAATGTACTTCCTCAGCATAGAAACGTGGGAACACACTGTGCACTGCTGCTAAAGACGGAGGCAGAGCCAAACGATAGGCAACCGGTCCGATCCTCTCTAGGACCTCAAAAGGACCCACAAAACGGGGCTAAGCTTGCCTCTTTCCCAAAACGAACGACTCCTTGCACAGGAGAAACCTTCAGATACACATGATCGCCCACCTCAAACTCTAGAGGTCGTCTCCTCTGATCGGCGTAGCTCTTCTGGCGACTCTGAGCCACTAGCAAACGCTCCCTGATAGACTGAATTTTGCCCACAGCATCCTGAACCAAGTCTGGACCAATCACCGCTCTCTCCTTCAGATCATCCCAACAGATGGGTGATCTGCACCTCCTGCCATACAAGGCCTCAAACGGAGCCATCCCGATACTGGTCTGAAAGCTGTTATTGTACACGAACTCTATCAGCGCCACGTGCTGATCCCAGCTGCCCCCAAAGTCGAGTACACATGCCCTGAGCATGTCCTCTAGGACCTGATTCGTCCTCTCTGTCTGCCCGTCTGACTGAGGATGATAAGCTGAACTGAAGACAAGGACAACTTCGTCCCCAAAGCCTGATGCAAACTCTGCCAGAATCTGGACACAAACCTCAGATCTCTGTCAGACACAATCGAAGCTGGAACTCCATGCAGACGCACCATCTCATCAATGTACAACTGAGCTAAACGGTGCAAACTGAAAGTCTTCCTGACAGGTAGGAAGTGAGCGCTCTTCGTGAGCCGGTCCATAATGACCCAAACCGCATCAAAACCCCGCGGAGTCTTAGGCAGTCCCATGACAAAATCCATCCCGACGCTCTCCCACTTCCACTCCGGAACGGGAAGAGGCTGAAGCAAACCAGCTGGTCTCTGATGCTCAGCTTTGACCTGCTGACAGGTCCGGCATCTGGATACAAAGTCAGAAATATCTCTCTTCATGTTACCCCACCAGAATGTCTCTCGAAGATCCCGGTACATCTTCACACCTCCTGGGTGTACCGAGTATGGAGCTCCATGAGCCTCCTGCATGATCTCGCGTCTCAAAGCGTCATCTGCAGGCACACAGACGCGGTCTCTGAACCTCAGGCAGCCATCCGCTGAAACTCTGAACTCAGACTCCTGACCAGCAGCAATCTCATCTCTGATCTTACGCAAACCGACATCCAGCTCCTGACTGGCCTTGATCCGGTCGATCAAGGTAGGCTGAATCTGTAGTGCTGCTAAAATCCCAGACCTCTCTGGACGGACGACCCAGATACCCATGCGCTGCAACTCCTGAGCAGACCTCTCCACACCAGATAAAGCACAAACGGTCCCAGACGGACCCCTCCTACTGAGCGCATCAGCAACCACATTCGCCCTACCCGGATGGTAGAGGATCTCTAAGTCGTAGTCGTGTAGCAACTCCAGCCACCTCCTCTGCCTCAAGTTCAACTCCTTCTGAGTGAACAGATACTTGAGACTCTTATGGTCCGTATAAACTTTGCACGCTGCTCCATACAGATAGTGCCTCCAAATCTTCAGAGCAAACACACACAGCAGCTAACTCCAGGTCGTGGGTCGGATAGTTCTTCTCATATGGCTTCAACTGACGAGAGCCATATGCCACTACCTTCCCATGCTGCATCAGCACACATCCAAGTCCCTTATGGGACGCATCACAGAAAACCTCAAGACCCTCGGTCCCCTCTGGAAGAGTCAAGATCGGCGAGTAGTCAGTAACCTCTTTTCAACTCCAGAAAAACACTGCTTGCAGGCATCGCTCCACTCAAACTTCACATCCTTCTGCAGTAGACGAGTCAACGGAATCACCAACTTGGAGAAGCCCTCCACAAACTTGCGATAGTAGCCCGCTAGTCCAAGGAAGCTACGAATATCCCAACATTAGTAGGCCTGGCCCACTCAGTAATAGCTCGAATCTTCTCCGGGTCCACGGAGATACCATCCTTGGAGACCACATGTCCCAGGAATACCACCTGATCTAGCCAGAACTCGCACTTCTTCAGCTTCGCATACAACTCGTTCTCCCTCAGAGTCTGGAGAACGGTCCTCAAATGCTCCTCGTGCTCCTCAGCACTCTTGGAATACACCAAGATGTCATCGATAAAAACCACCACGAACTGATCTAAAAAGGGCTTGAACACCCGGTTCATCATGTCCATAAACACAGAAGGTGCATTCGTCAGACCGAATGGCATCACTAGGAACTCGTAGTGTCCATAACGAGTCCTGAAAGCGGACTTAGGCACGTCGTCTGCCTTAATCCTCAGCTGATGATATCCCGACCTCAGATCGATCTTCGAAAACACCTTAGCTCCTGCTAACTGGTCGAACAAGTCGTCTATGCGCGGGAGAGGATACCTATTCTTAATGGTAACCTTGTTGAGCTCCCTGTAGTCAATGCACAACCGCATGCTACCGTCCTTCTTCTTTACAAACAGCACTGGCGCTCCCCAAGGCGACACACTCGGGCGAATGAAGCCCTTATCCAGCAGCTCCTGCAACTGGACCTTCAGCTCCTTGAGCTCAGCAGGCGCCATACGGTATGGGGCCTTCGAAATGGGCTGAGTCTCAGGTGCGAGCTCGATCGAGAACTCCACCTCTCTGACAGGGGGAAGCCCAGGTACGTCATCCTGGAACACATCTGGGAAGTCTCTGACTACTGGAATCTCCTCCAACTTTGCATCCTTGCGAACCTCAGGGATGTAGCACAGATATCTCTGGCATCCTTTCCTCAGAAAGCGGAACGCCTGCATCGCTGATATGACTGGCGGCGAGCACGGGAGTCCATTCCCTGCTACAACTAGACGGGGCTGACCCGGCTCCTCAAAAGTGACTCTCGAAGCAGCACAATCAATATGGGCATGGTGCGCAGCAAGCCAATCCATGCCCAGGATCACATCAAAAGAAGTCATCTCCATCGGGATGAGGTTAGCACACAGAGTCCTATCTCTGACTAACACAGGACTATCTTTGCAAACAGAATTCAACAGCATAGAAGAGTCCCTAACTAATGGACTATGCACACATAACTCAGCACCCAGAGGCACAACAGGCACACCAAGCTCACCCACCAACTCAGCAGAAATAAAAGAGTGGGTGGCTCCAGAGTCAAACAAACAGAAAACAGAACGAGATGACAGCTGGAGAATACCTGTGACAACTCTGTCAGTCGATCGGTCCCTCTCTCCAGCCATCGTGTACACTCTGGCCTGGCCCTGGGGCTTCTTCTGCTCAGCCCGGTCTCGATCTCTAGACCCAGATGCAGATCCTCCAGCTCCACCTCCAGAGCTACCTCTACTCCTCTCCGCCTGAGGGCAATCAGCTATCCTATGTCCTATGGATCCACACTTGAAGCAGGCCTCGGACTTCCTGTAGCAGTCCTGACCTCTGTGAAACTTGCCACAGACCTGGCACTTCGGAGCAGGAGCTGACGAAGACGAACCCCCTCTATCTCGTGAACGGTCCCCAGAGCGGTCTCCAGTAGACTGCTTCTTCTGAGAAGCAGACTGATCCCTCCTATCACTGTCATCGGACCTCTGCTTCCTCTTCTGGTCCTTCCCTCCAGACTGGCGACCTCTCAAGTCAGCCTCTACCAACAAGGCGACATCAGCAACGTCCCTGAAGGTCTTGTGACGCAGCGGCGTCACAGCAGATCGGATATCCGGCCTCAGGCCGCTCTCAAACTTCCTGGCCTTCCTATGCTCGTCAGGCTCAGGTGCAAACTTAGATAGGCTGATAAACTTGCGGACGTACTCCTCAACGCTCATGTCCCGACCCTGGCGTAGTCGGTTATACTCCAGGATGCGCTGATCCTTGTAGACGTCGGGGTAGAACTGCTTGTTGAACTCCCCAATGAACTGCTCCCACGTCCATGGCTGTGGGAACTTCCCCATCACTGACCTCCACACTCCTTGGCTTCGGCCTTGAACAGAAAGGTAGCGAAGTCGACCTTCTGCTCCTCCTCAGAGCCCATCACTCGAAGCAAATCCTCCACCTCTGACAACCAGTGGCTGGCCTCCTGGGGGTCTCCTGCCCCGTCGAACGACGGCGGCTTCAGCTTCATGAATTCCTGAAGCGCCTTCACGTTCCTCCCTCCAGCATCTGCCCCAGCCGGGCCTGCTCCGCCAGCTGGTCCTCCTCCAGCTGGACCGCCCCCCGCAGCCATGGTCTGCATGAGCTGCGTCATGAACTGCTGAACAGCATCAGTAACATTCCCTGGAGGGTTATTCGCTCTCCTTGGCGGCATTCTGAAAGTCCAACAGCAGACAGTTAGACTCCGACACTAACACTGACATTTCTGACTGACTGGCTAACTTAAAATCCCAGCAGATTAGAACCTAGAGCTCTGATACCACTAAATGTAACACCCCCAAACACTGGCCTAGGAGTTAGGGGTATTACACGCCGCGTATTATTACATAATAACGCAAGGCTCTAAAAGAACGAACTTAAACACATATTCAAATATGGCCCAAAACAGAATACTTAAACAAAGTATAAACCAAAATGAAGTCTTAACACCTCAAAAGGTTTTACAGAACCCACCAAACGTATAACAGAAACGGAAGCTAACAAAAGGCCCAAAGGCTCAAATCCGAATACAAAGTCTCAAAAGACACTAAATAACGAAGCAACTAAACTCCAGAAGCTGAGGGGAGACGACGATCGCTAATCAATCTGCAAAAGCGTTAGAAGTAGGGGAATGAGCACACAACTATGCCCAGTAGATGACCAACTTCATCAACCAGCATGCTCAAAACATTTACAGAATATTGACAAATCAGAAGGAGTCAAAGAATCCATAAACATGTCAGAAAACAGAAGCAGAAGTCCACACCATAGGGACTAAACAGAACAGAAGCAGACAGAAGCTGAAAACAGAGTGGGACACTAGCGATCACAGCATACAGACAGAACGAGCATCCAGCTCGTGAACAGAACGAGGAAACCTCACTCGTAAACAGAACAGGTGTAGACACCCGTGAACAGAACGGGGAACATCACCCGTGAACAGAAGGATACATAGCGCGCTACGAGACAGCGAAACCAGCCATCCAAAGGCTCAGACACAGAGATAACTAGGTCCAAAACAGAAGCTTAAATACCGGTAAGCATATGTGCACCAAAGGCACCAGAAAGCACATAGATGGCTTGGAAATCAGAAGGGGAATCCAACCCCGCAAATGGGAGTCAAAACGGAGCTCAAACGAGCAAGTTATGGTCAAAACAGTACCCTGTCCGAACTTGTGTCCGGACATCAATGTTCGGACACCAGTCGAGACTCAGAAGGCGAGATCAGACAGATGTCCGAACTTGTGTCCGGACTTCAAAGTTCGGACACAAGTCGAACCTTAAAACAGAAGAAGAGCCAGAGGTGTCCGAACATCCAAGTTCGGACGGATGTTCGGACATTTTACGAAAACAGACACGCGGAGAGTCCGAACTTGTGTCCGGACATCCAATGTTCGGACACAAGTCGAAGCCAAAATCAGAGATGCAGAAGGTTGTGTCCGAACTTCAAAGCTCGGACGGAAGTTCGGACACAGCGAAGATTTTCAAAAGATTAAGCGCAGAAGGGCATGTCCGAACTTCAAAGCTCGGACGGAAGTTCGGACATGCCGAAAACCTCAGAAATCAGAAGCGAATTCAAACGAACAGAGGCACAAAAACCAATCCAAACCCAACACACATTTACAAAACAACCTTGGGGTTTAATCCATTGAAAAGGCATTAAACAGACATAAGACACACACCAACACAGGATCAAATCATTGAATTAACTGGTAGAATCCAAACTCCCCAAGGCTGAACACACGGATCGAATCCGAAAGCCACCTACCTCAATACAGCAGAGACGACACCCGATCTGAAGCAGCAGAATCCAGACAATGCAGACCCTCAAACGCAGACCGAACGCAACCAATTCACTGAGCAAAACACAATTGCAAACTCCCAATTCAGAAAACGGAACCCCAAACTCTGAAACTAGAATTACAATCCAAAACTGTGACGAAACCCTCACCTGAATTCTGATACGTGACACAGCAGCAATCCACAGCAGAGGAGAGATCGACGCAGACGTCGGAGAATCCACTGATTACAATCAGATTGCAGAGAAAAGAAGTTAGGGATTGGAGAAGTTCTCCAAACTGATTGCAAACTAATCGACGAAACACAAACCTGAATACGGAGAGAACAGCAAGACGATGAAGAATCCACCGCACTCGAATCTCCAACCAGTAGCACAACGGATCGATCAACAGAGAAGAAAATTGAGAGAGAGAAGGGAGAAGAGAGGCTTAACGTCTTGAGAACTGATAAGGAATAAGGGTTGTGAATTAGATCGTGGTGAGGAACGTGATTAGAGAGAGGATAATTAATGAGGGAAAAAGAAAATGAATTAAGTATTATCCTCACCTGATTAATCTGATAGAAAACAAAAGACCTCCTCGCCCCCGGCTTCTTTAATAAGGACTTCCGTGTCCTAAATTCAGAATGGACCATCTTAATGTATCATAGTAACGAAATAAAAATATAACCAAACCTTGGGTTATAACATGTTAAGCTCGTTATACAACACTCATTACCGTCCTAATAGTCGGACGAGTAACTTAAGTTAAGATGGATCGGATATAGTGACCCGAACACACCACACAAACACATATTCCCCTAGGCCGATCATAAGTCAGGATAGGTAAGCTTTGGAGTAAGCTAGTGGGAGATTGAAGACCAAGAAGGAAATCAACCTTAACAGAGAGGAAGGTAAAGCAAGGATGGATACCCACTCCCAAACAACACGCGACCGGAACGACCGGATTCCTCACCCCCCATTAGTTCGTATATACTTATAAGTAAACAGTTAGAGCTCCATTATGGAACTTATTACACCCACACACCATAAGGTTTTACAACTGGGTTAAACACACGAGGGAGGTCCATACATTCACACACAAACGTCACACAATTAACTCACGCATAGCCGTGGTTAGAACGTCCCATGGTTCGGGTCGTTAAATCCGAATACCGATCTCTCATGTGATCCTAGACTCAGTTAGCTAAGGTTTAACACTTTCGAGGTTAAATGGTATCGGAATCGAACACGCCACATAAATGAATTACTATAAACTCATTACATGTTTTATCTTACAACGTGGCAAACATACAGAAAAACACATTGGCATACAAGCCGGTGTAATCCGGTAGGACACAGGTTGCAAGAAAACCATACCTGTCACCGGAGTCCACTCTATCATGTCCACTTATGTTCCTCGAACAATTCTTGAACCACTGGTAATATTACATTTACTTTTATTAACATCGGGGTAACATGATTGTTTAAAGTCTAATGCTCATAACTTATCCCCGTTAACTAGTTAAATAACTTGACATTTTTAACTTGTTTTACTCTCACATTTTATTACAATTTTCACCCACTTAATTGTCTTTATAACCCACCTAACATGTCCTTAACAACCTTATAACATCATTACTTATCAATCCCCATCATTAGACATCATTTTCCAACCTTAAATCACATTTTTAGAGTGGTCCGGGACTTGGTCCCCATCTAAGGTCCCGGACCTTGTCATTGTAAAACTCACGGGTTGTTTTTATGGGGTGGTCCGGGACTTCATACAGGTCCTAGGTCCCAGACCAATGTAGGCAAATTCTCTCGGGGGTAAAACAGGGGGTGGTCCGGGTCTTTGTACATAACCTAGTTCCGGACCACAATGCCTCAGAAACTCTCGGCCTCTTTAAATGCATGGTCCGGGATATTACCCAAGACCTAAGTCCCGGACCACTGCTACAGATTTTACATTTTAACATTTTCTAAGTTTTGTTGCAATGGTTCTCCACATCCATTAAATGTATAAACTTCCCAAATGATCTTAGGTATATTCTAATGCCAAAATATCATCTTGAACCTCCTTAAACATTGTCCAAACTTGTTACTCAATTTCCTTACAACATCTCTTAACACTTGTAATGTTTTTCCTTAAGTTTTCTAAGTGGTAGTTTCATGCCTACAACGTCATTAACCAAAATGTTACCTTACCACTATCACCACTACTCCAAGGGCATTATTTCACACATACACCTCCCATACACAAACTCCTTCTATTTTCCACTAGTTCACACTTAGATCTCCACATGGCATTATTTTTCATTTGATCACCAAAACTTGCACAAAACTTAGCACTTCACATACTGAACCTTGGTGTGTTTAAAACACCCATTGATCTCTAAGTCCTCCAAGACAATGCCCGTGACATCTTAACACCTAAAATATCATAATCCACTTTCTTTCACCATCTTAACACTTAACAATTTCCTAGTACCTTCTAGGTCATAAAATCTCAATAGAACACATAAACTCCTTTGTCCATCAACTAAATTTTGCCATAGCTTCTCTTGTATATTCTCACATCCAAACACTTAGGTTTTCACCTTTAATCATTCAAGAACACCTAAATCCACCAAGAACTTTCTCACACACAAAACTTCACCAAATTTACACTACATCACAATATAGTGCATAAACTTAAATTGCTTGGCACTTAGGCCCTTAAATAACATGGCTCTTAGACCCTTAAATTGCATAAACCTTAAACACTGAATTTCCCACATAAATAATGCCTTTGACCTACAATTACATACAACAACACATATGCCCTTTAATAGTTTCCTTGAGAGCATTTTACTAGGTCATTCACCATTGGCTCCTTAGGTATTTTATTAAGCAAATCAAGCTCACTTTTCCTAAGGCATTTAAACTACTTTGAGATAGTTTTTTTTACCTCTTTTCCTCTCAAGCTTCTTTCTTGTTTCCTTGAACCGAAAATCAGCAAGGAGTTTGATCACTTGTCAACTTTCTAATCAATATACATATAAGGGTAATGAGCTTAAGAATTCATACTTAAACTCATATACAAACCCTAGTTTAACATAAGTGTTTTAATACACTAAAATGATATTTACCTTTGAATTTGAAAGAGAACTTGAATATGTAACAAGAGAGGTTCCCACCAAGCCCTTGAATGATTGGAATGAGCTATGAATGGGCAAAAGAAAACACCATTACATGGTGAATTTTCGGTCAACAACAAAAGTGAAGGAAATGAAGTTTTCTTTGGTTTTTCCTTACCTTGAAGCAAAGGTGATCAACAAGGCACAAAAATATAGACTCAAGCTCCTTACATGGTGAATCTCCATGGCACCGAAATGAGGCTTTTGAAGATTGAAAAGATAGAAGTGTAGAGCTTACTCCAACTAGAAGAATGGTGGTCTTGAAATTGAATTTGGACCATGGAGCTAGGAGTTACAAGCATTCAAAGATGGAGAGGGTATGGTTTGCTGTAGCAAACCGAGAATGGAGAAGAGAGGGAGGTTGGAGACGGTGGAAGTGAGTGGGAATGGAAGAAATGAAATGAGGTGTTTGCTTTACAAGATATATTTATGTTATAAAGTAACTTTCTTCTTTTTACTTACTTTTCCTTCCTTTCTTTAATTGATTTTTACATGGTGGTGACTCACCATAATAAAAACCGGCCCCCATCATCTACTTAGGGGTAATTTGGTCTTTGTTGACCAATTAACTTACTTATATTGACTTATGTCATAAACTAGCATATTTTGGTTACTATTCACAAAACAAGGCACATATTTGTGAAATTTTTGATTTCCCATTGATTTATACTTCCTAGTGTGATACTAAGTAGTACACATGTTAATTAAAGAGTAATGATGGACATTTAGCCACTCCAAAACTCATTTACAAGACAATTTTTCAAAAATGTGCTTTAAGACTCCTTAAAGCACATTTTATGTTTTAACTTGTTTTCAAGCTTGGTTTTCTTTGGTAATTGATTTAATATGTTCATTAAAATATTTATAAGGTATAGGTATGACTTTAGGTCTTATACAAATTTATCCCAAGCTTAGAGCACATTTCTGCCCATATTGACTTTAAGGTATTTATTTGTGTTTTGTTTGGTTTAATTGTCTACCAAGGTTTCATAAGGACTTAATTAGCCTTATTAAATCATAATTGAATATTATTTAGTCTTGGTAGGTTCTTTGGGTCCTAACCAAGTTCACTCCAAGCTTAGAGCATGTTTTTGCTCAAACTGTGTCTTAGTGCTTTATTGTGTTTTACTATGGTTTAAATTGTACACTGATGTTTCTAAGGCACTTTTTAGCCTTTAAATACCATAGTTTAATGTTTAAGCAACATATCAAGGTTTGGGGTATTTCACTTAAATTTCGAAAATTGCTTAAGGTAATTTACTAGGATTTTCAACATAAAAATATACCTTAACTTGATCTTGTTGTTCCTTGTGTTGTTGTTGAATTTAGGAATCTCTTGGAACATCTGACCTTGGCGAAAATTGTAGGAGTTGCTAGGATGATTTCTTGCTTCAAGACTTGGTAGAATTAACTAGGAAATTACATTAAAATGGTGTTAAAGCTTAAAACACCATTAATGGAACTTAGTAGCTCTTAGGAATTTAACTTAGGAAGGAGGAAGAAAAGAGAGAGCAAGAGGAAGTAGGCTTACCATTCGGTGAAGTGGGCAAGGGAAAGAATGAGCTACGTGAGGTCTTAAGGCAAGAAAGACAAGGAATCAAATTGGAAATAATTGGTATGATTCAAGGCATTATTTTATGTCTTGTTTTTGATTAATTTGACTTAGAAATTTGACTACAAAAGTCTCTTAATTGAGACATGTTTTCGGCTGATTGAAGAGAAAATAATGGAGGATTGTTTGCTAATTGAAACTAGGAGACAAGACAAGTTAGGTAAGTGTTTTATCTTTTGATCTTCTATTTTGACTTCTCTTTGTTTTTCCATGTCTCTTACGGTAGCATTAGAGCAATTTGGCTCCAGATTTCTTTGATGATTGAAGACATAATATCATGCCTATGTAGGTAGGTATTCTAGCTTAATTTTTTAAAGCAACCAAGGCTTATTTTCCTTGTGATTCTTGGTTGGTTAGGATGTAGGTGTTAATTGATTTTTGCTTGATTTGAGACATGAGATCATGCTTGTTAGGTTTGTGTTGTTGACTAAAAAAAATGAGGCAATCAACCTCTCCTTTTCCTTGTCAAAATCGGCAGCACTTGTAGTAGTAACGTGGTTGTTTTGTTTGCTTGCTTGCAACTTGTATAAGGTAGATATAGCTTTCTTATTTTATTTCATTACTTTTGTTTAAACTAATTTCTTCTTGATTCCTTGCAGGCATACGGTATATGAAGGCTTCAATTGACTGAATATACTTAACATAATATAACATGGCATGTGCAAGGTGAGTCATTATCCATAAGACAATATTTTTACAAAAATCTAGTCAAATGACACCCAAATTGGCGCCCAACATGGAGGTTAATTGGGATTGATTTTTGATTTAATTCCTGTTTCATTATATTGTAATAAAACCATAATAATATGTGTAATAGGTTCGAGCATTTATTTGGTACATTTATATGGTGGTAAAAGATGAAAGTTTTAAGGTAAAAATACTGATTTTAGGTACCTTTTTGACCCAAAACTCCCCCCACTTTTACTATGAATTTAGTACTTTCTATAATTGATTTAGATGGTCAATTTATCCCCTTTTAATATTATCAACTCGTGGCTCCTCAAAAATCTCAAGGCAATAGCGTAAAACGCATTTTTGTGACACCCGAAGGTGCATTTTGTGCTTTAAGAATTTTCTGGAAAATAATTAGTCGCTATGAGTTCCAAGTGTTTATTGACATTGTTTATAGTCAATAATAATATTTTAAGGTGTTACATTGAGTTATATGGGGTTATAACAACTTGTAACTCAATTTTCGGGCTAACGGGACACTCCCGGGGCAAAAAGGAGCGTTAAGAAATTCGTCCGAGCACTTTGTTTATTTTTGAGGAAGTAGCTCGAGAACCCTCTTTGGAATAATGAATATTGATGATAGGAACTCTTAGAATGGTTTTTATTGAAGTTTGTGCCACTTCGGTACCCCTCTAGGGCACTCCCGGGGGTTTATGGGGCCCTCATCGGGAACCCCCGAGCACTTTGTCTTTAACTGAGAATTTAGCTTGATAAATTCATCTTAAATGTTCATTAAAGTGTTATTGTGCATTTAGAATTAAGTGTAATGCTTTACTTTATTTAATAAAGTATTTTCGGGACTTTCGGGCCTTAAGGGGCCCTTAAGGGAACTCCCGGGCACATTGTATTTTACTCAGTTCTAACTGAGGACTTGTGTTCTATAGGTCATAAAATGATCCTTGATTATCTTCATATGAGGTTTATAGCTTATATGACTTGTTTAGCTTAAGGTCGGGCTTTAACGCACGTTTTTGACCTTAAGGAGTTTAGGTGCGTTTTAACGCCTGAGTGTTTTTTATACTCTCTTAGGGTTTAATAATCCCAAAAATAATATATATTTACCATAATTTAATCATTTAAGTGTTAGGGGTATTTCACTAACGGCGTTGTATCACCACCAGGAGTATGTAAGTATCCGCTGCGTGTAGCGTAAGTATGTAGACGATTAGAGGATAATGGAAGGATTAGCGGTTGGGGTGTTACATTTTGGGATAATACCGGTAACCACCTTGTGTTTATCATAATTATTGGTAACCATCTCGAGGTTACGGTATCTTTGACTACGAGCTCCCAAACTATAACTGCGTTAATAAATCGTTAACCTCTTGCCGACCTGTTAGCTTATTCACTAAATGATGCCAGGCTGGACAAAAAACATTACTTCATCAACATCGTCTAAGTCTCTCTCATCCCACAACTATTTTCCTAATAACGTCAACTCTAACCCAGGAATTTTCTACAACCAAGAACAAATCCTTCCTTAAGTGTTGCGCAGCAGATAAACAACCTCCTAAAAACGCGTGAAAGATTTGGAGCATGATAATATTGGATGTGTTAGGGTTCATGCTTTTTAGAAAATAGCGGTGGGATGAGAGGGACTTGGACGATGCTAATTAAGCAATGTTTCTTGTCCAGCCTGACATCATTTAGTGAATTAGCTAACAGGTTAGCAAGGGGTTAACGATTTATTAACGGAGAGTTATAGTTTGGGGGATCGTAGTTAGAGATACTGTAACCTTATTGCGGTTACAAATAATTATGATAAACACAAGGTGGTTACCGGTATATTATCCCAAAACTTCAAGGGGTTTTCAGTAATTTACTCTAAAAAAAAATCTTTTGTTCAAGAATAGGAGGATGAAATACCCCGTAATTAAAAACAGTGATTAATTAGGCTAATTATACTTTTAAAGGCTTAATTACACTAAAATAAATACTAGGGAACAAATCCCGAAGAAAACGGACCTTTAAAATGGGTTAAAAGCATAAACGAACCTTAAAGCGCGTTTTTCGAGGAAACCGGGAAAACGCGACTTTAAGCAGGTCAAATAGACTCGTAACAATTTTGGTCAACTAAATAGTCACTAATAAATATTAGTGAAGCTTTAGAACCAATAAAATTAATTAAACGAGAAATTCCGGAAAACGGGAACCGGTTAGTGAAAACTGTAACAACCGGTACGTTGTGGGGTGAGAAGGCAAATAAAGAAACTTAGTGTGTCCACTTTACAAATAAAAATAAAAAGGTGAGTGTGTGTGCATATGTGGGCCGATTAAATGAGCCCTCCTCTCTTAATTCCTCTTCTTTATTTGTCTTTAGTAACAAGAGGACAAAAGAAATAAGTAAAAAGGCAAATAAAACTCTCTCTCCTCTACCCATCCCCCTCTCTCTCGATTTCTCTCACCTCCCTATTCTCTCTTCTTCCTCCTTGCACGATGACAATGGCGATTTGGACACCCAAACCAGCCCTCTTCCTTCTCTCCCAATTTTGAAGGCTCAAACCTTGTCCAAAAATCATAAAAACCATACCACTAGAATCCCCTTGCAAAGGAGAACGTCTTCATCTTTTCAAAAATCTAAAAGCTCCATTTTTGATTTTATGGGTGTTCACCATTTGGAGATTTGAAGCCACCATTAGAAGCACCTTCACCTCCTTATCATCTTGAGGTAAAAAGAATTCCGAAAATCCATCGTTTCTAGCTCTCATTAGCATTTTAAGAATTTTCAGTTTTTGAATGCTTTGTTCCTCTTGCTCCAGCCGATTTGGCTCTCTTGTGGGCCAGAAATCTTGTTCTTTCACTAGTCAAGAGCTTCATCCATTCATTGGAAGGTAACACTCTTTTTAAACCCTAAAACTCAAATTCTAGGGTTAGTATAAAAGGAATGCTAAATGGTATGGTGTATGTATTATGTGCTGTAGCACTTTGTGTGTGGGAACCCTATTGGGACCGAGAACAAAAGAAGAAAAGAAGAGAAGAGGAAAGGAAGAAAGGAAACTAACAAGACAAGGTAAATGCCCTTACCTTGAGCTAGTTTGTATTGTGTATTGTAACAGTTTTTGGAGTAGTAAAATGAGTAGTGAATTGAGTAATGAGTAATGAGTATATTGTAGTATGATGGATAATGAATTGGAACAGTTTTGAAGTCTTTTAAATGAGTTTTAAAAGCTTGGGAAAACCTTGGGTAGTATGTGTATGTGTGCAGGAATTTTAATGGTTGTAGTAGTATTGGAATATGAGTATAATGTATTGAGTAAACAGGTTGTGAGAATGTGAACTTGTGAGCTGAAACAGTGTGTGGAGAATGTTAGAAAAATAGGGGAGACCATGTCGAATTTTGTGTAGAAACGAGAGGATTTAAGTGTTCAAGAGGAGGAAGTACTTGGAGAGTTTCAACGGAGTGTTTTGTAAGTTTAAAACAGATGTGAAAAGAGTGTAGGTAATGTGAAGATATAGGATGCAAAGTAATGCATTTTGGATGCTAGGAGTAGCATTAGTGAGGGAGGGAGTAATGAGAGAGAAGAGAAGTTTGAATAAAAATCTGTAGCATGAGAAGAGGGAACAAATCTGTAGCAAAGGGAGAATGAAAACTGATGCAAGTGTTGGGAAGAAATGAGGAAATTGGGTATAAGTTGTGTAAGAATAGAGTAGTAAGTTTGGAGGATGAATTAAGGTGATTTAGAGTGTGTAAGTAGTGCTAAATCATGTGGGGAAACATTGGTAAAGATTGGGGAAACAATGGGTAGAGGAAACACACAAAAAAACAGATTTTAAAACTGAAGTACTGGGCCGGACCGACCTTAGGACCGAACTTGCAAGGTCGGTCGAGCCCAGATTTACAAGACGGGAAACCTTCTGGAATCGACCGACCTTGCGACCGGACTTGCAAGTTCGGTCGGACCAGAAAATTCTCCCGTCTGAAACCTTCTGGAATGGACCGAACTTGCGACGGACTTGCAAGTTTGGTCGGCCAGTAAAATTCCGCAGATGAAACCTTCTGGAATGGACCGAACTTGCGACCGGACTTGCAAGTTCGTTCGGCCAGAAAAATTTCGGTAATGCAAGCTACTGGAATGGACCGACCTTGCGACCGGACTTGCAAGGTCGGTCGGGCTAAAATTTTCAAATACAAAACTTACTGGAATGGACCGACCTTGGGACCGGACTTGCAAGGTCGGTCGGCCCTGGAATTTCACCCGAGGTAGTCTACTGGAATGGACGGACTTGCGAGGTCGGTCGCAAGTACGGTCGAATCAAAAAAAAATGTTTTAATTATATGATATAGTAATCATATATATACACATATATATATATATATATGCCTATATACCTATATGCATATATATGTAGTAATACACCATTAATGAAGTAATAAAGGTAAGAAAGTAGTAAGTTTGTAAGAAAGCAAGTTTATGAGGTAGTAAAGAAAAGAATGGTTTTATAACCAAGTATGAATGTAAAGAAGTAGTAAGTATACATTGAAAGTATCAATGGAGGAGTAAGTTAGATCAATAATAGATCATTGATCATACTACTTCATGTATGTATAGGAATCAAGTAGTTGATCTCCAAAGGAAACGGTAGTACGTATTCGACGGTGAACGGTATGATTTCTTCATGCCCTGTATCCTAACTTGGTTACCCCGATTGTGTGCTTATGTGATCACCAACAAGATAAATGCACGAATCGGACTTATATTGCACCTAATTGTGTTTGAACTATATTGTTCTTGTTTTATGCTCTTGAACATTTAGTTTGTATAATTCATGAAATGTATGAATGGGAATGAAGTGTATGTGTAAGTATGAGTACTTGCGTATTGTATGTATGTATGGAAGTAAGTATGGACTTCTACTAATTCCTAACGATCTAACTCCTAACATGAGTAATGAGTAAAATGGAATGAGTAGAAGCCCGATATAGTTTCGGCCACGCGTGAGGATAAGGAGACACAAGAGGTTGAATCCGAATCCTGGCTATAATTTTCCTTGGACCAAATCCCTTGAATGGGTAGCATCCTGGATTAGTGGGCACCCTAAAGCCCGGTGGTGGGATGTAGTAATCCCTGCCCGGAGGTCATACCGATTAACTAGAAGTAAAGTATGTAAGAAGTAAGTATTGTATTTGTATTGGTCTTGACTATTGTAAGTCATTGACCCGGAGTAAAAAGTATTGAACACCCGATTAACCCGGGTGTGTAGTAAGGCTAACAAGACCTTTGTATGTAATGAAAAATTGTATCTCGTAACGTATGCGGTGAGTATGGTAAGTATGAATGGATGACTTGCATTGTATTCCTTGTATGTATGTATGCTTGGTAAAATGAATGTATTGTATTGTATTGTAGTAAGCATGTATGTATGTATGAATGAAACGAACCGCATGTACTCGATCAATTAATTGGCGTACCCTCGCTAGTACGTGGGGTATGCGGTTATCATATGCAGCGTAAGCTGACCCCCTAGGGGGAATGTTTTTACTCCACAGGTACCCGCGAGGCGTGAAGGTAAAGTAGGTCAAGAGGTGATTCTCTTTTGGAGTAGTAGTAGGATTGAAACGGTGTACTGAGTTGTACACGGCTAAGGCCTTTTGTGTAGCCGGTGTACTATGTGGTACACCTTTTTGGATATTGAAACCTTGATTGGATAGTAAGGAGAGGATGTATAAACTCTTCATTTTTGGGAAGTAGTAGTGAAATGGAATTCATATATTCAGTATTACTCGGTAGGTAATCAAATGTATAGCTAAGTATTTGGTATTGTAAAGTAAGTAGTATGTATGTATTTCATTCTAATCATCAGACCGAAACAGTAAGTAATAGTAGCCTTGTTAACCTTGGAGGGTTAACGGCGTTGTATCACCCGCCGGGAGTAAGTAAGTATTCCGCTGCGAGAAGGGTAAGTATGGGATTGATTAGAGGATAATGGAAGGATTAGCGGCTGGGGGTGTTACAAAAAGTGGTATCAGAGCGAAGTATCGCTCTGATGATTAGAATCTTAAGAGTAGTGATTACCGAGTTAGGATTTCAACCGTCTTAAGACGGATATTTAGAAACCTAACTAGGAACTACCGTTAGCAATAACGGATACCACTAACGTCTGCAAAGACGATACCATTGTTTGAATGAAGACCATGAGGTCATAGTATCACGACATCTAATGTAATCCACACTTGTTCAGATGTCAGGACGTGGTCCAGGTCGTCCCAGAGGAGGGGGCAACGAAGGACCAAGCGCGCAGACGATAGCCGAAATCGTCGCCGCCACGGTAGCACAGATGCTACCGGATGTAATCACGGCTGTACAACAAACACAGCAAAACCAGCAGCAGCAGCCCGACCCACCACCTCATCCCCGAGAAACGAATTGGGTAAAAGCTGTCGCCGACCTTCGACCTCCATGCTTTAGAGGCGAGAGCGACCCCGCCAAGCTCGAGGCCTACCTCTCCGAGATGGAGACGGCCTTCGAGACACTTGAGACTCCCGCTGGAGTTCGAGTGAGGATAGCTGCGTACTACCTCAAAGACGCGGCTATGGACTGGTGGAAGCTCGTTAAGGCCGAGCACATAGCTGATCCCGCATTCGGATGGGAAGCATTCACCTCTCTCCTCCGATCTAAGTACTACCCTGAGCATGTCAAGACCAAGAAAAGGCTTGAGCTCGACGCACTAAAAATGACCGAGAAGATGACGGTTGATGAATATTACCGCACCTTCACCTCTCTTCTCCGACTTCTACCCGACCTTGGGTATACCGGCCAAGTCTTGGTCGACCGCTTCTACGGCGGATTGAGCCATCGACTCCGGTATGGCATGGGCTTCACACGGTTTACCTCCCTTCAGGTAAACAAGTTGAACCCTTAAAAGCCATGAGTAATGTGAATTAGTATTCCCGTATGTAAATGTAACCTAATGCCTAAGTAATTCAGGAGTGTTACCACGCTGCATCTCGAGTTGAGATCACCTGCCAGCTAAGAGATGAGGAGCAAGCGCTGAAGCGCAAGGTGAGCGGCAAAGGTAACCCCTCCGATGATCAAAACCAATCCAACCTTGGAAGAAAAGGAAGGGGAAGCACTCCCACCATAAGAACACTTCCGGAGACGGCGGTGCCCATGCTGAGAAGGGCAAGGCAACTGAGCCATTACAGATTGCCTACACCGCACCAGTGGCAGCGAAGCCACTGAGGTCTCAGCCCTACAGGGGTAAGAAACCGAAACCGAATTAGTACGCTTGTGAATTTGTATGTATATAGAGTATTGTAAGTATGCCGAACCTTGCTAACTTGGAAGCTATAGGTTCCGGATTTGGCCAAGGAAAGAACCAATCTGATGGCCGCAGCTACATCTGCCGTAACTGCAACAAGGATCATCCCGGCACAGATTGCCAAGGAAGGGAGATCCGCTGCTTCACTTGCAAAAACCGGGCCACCGTGCCAATGCATGCCCGGAGAACTCTAAGCCCAAGGGCAACTACCAGGGCTACAAGCAGCGTGAGGGCAAGGAGGTTGCATCTGGCGATGCTCATGCCCAGCATACCTCACAGGGACAGGGATCCCGAGGTCCGCAGAAGGGCGCACCGCAGAGGCAGCCGGCCTTACACATCATAGACCGTGATGGGACCGGGACTAAGTCCGGCCCAGGTAACCACTGTAACCTTTAATCCTTGAAGAGCATGACTAAGTATTAAAGTAATTGTATGAATGAAAGCATGAATGCGTAAGTACTTGAAGTATGAAATTGAGCATGAGTAAGTAACGTGGAAGTATGTATTGAGCATGAAATGAATTAGTAAACCTAGAACTCATTCTAGATGAATTTACCACCTTAGGGAAATTCCATATCTGTTACCCCATTCCTTCAAACTCACCTCATGAAGAGACCGACATCGCCAACCACCACTTCAACAACGAACAGTGTCAGGTCATCCGCCCAGGTATGATCTTATTAAAAGGATACCTGACACCCGAAGCACAAGTCTCAATCATCCGACGATGCAACGAGTTAGGAACGGGTCCAGGAGGATTTTATACACCCGAATTCCCCGGTGGAGCTACAATGAAGCTGAAAATGATGTGCTTGGGAAAGGACTGGAACCCTTATACCAAGACATACCAAACGACGCGAGCAGGAGACGGAGCAACACCTCCAGCAATACCCCCAGAATTCCAAACGCTTGTCACACAAGCTGTAGAAATTGCACAAATGTGAAGATGAACCAATCCCTGCACTTGAAGCAGACCTGTGTATCGTCAACTTCTATGAGAAAGAAGGGCGACTTGGCTTACACCAAGACAAGGACGAGACAGCGGAATCTCTTGAACTAGGAGTGCCCGTAGTGTCTTGGTCCATTGGTGATGACGCCGTATTTTGTATAGCGAGCGGAAGCGTGTGGACCTCGTAGAAAAATTGGTATTGAGATCAGGAGATGTTCTAATCATGGGTGGAAAATCAAGGTTGCTGTATCACGGGATCCAGAAGATCAAGTTGAATACGGCACCACCGGCAATAATCAATGCCACACACATGATACCAGGACGCCTGAACCTTACCTTTAGAAAGTATTAATCTTGTAGTAGCATGTAATCCAGTAGTAACGTGTATTAGAGACACAGTATGTATGATGGTTGGTTATTCAATAAAAGCAGTGTTGGTTATTAAATTCCACTTGCGTTCCACCATCTTTACTTATAATCTCATGAATCAATAGGTTGTGGACTCGGTACCGAAGGTAACCTGAGCATCCTCACCGAAGAACAAGCCGGCAAGAGCGGCACCATTCTAACGGGAACCTTCCCAGTAAACGGCATCGAAGCCTCAGTATTATTCGACTCCGGCGCCTCTCACACCTTCATATCGCCATCTCTTGCGAAGAAGTTGGGGCTAGATGCGGATGAGCTACCGAACTTCGTGGTTACTCTCCCATCGAAGGAGCGGGTACAGTGTACCAAGTATTACAAATCAGCCACCATTCAAATCAAAGGTGAAGCGTTTCCCATCTCCTTCATTGAATTCAACGGATTGGGATTCGACTTAATAATTGGAATGAACTGGTTGGAGCGGCACAAGGGGAGAATCCTATGCGCCGAGCACCGATTGCTGCTCAAGAGCCCATCTGGGGTCACTGTTTCATACCGCCAGAGACCGAGAGAGCCTTCAACTACAGTCATCTCCGCCATGGCAATGTATCGGGAGCTCAGAAAAGGACATGAAGTGTATTTATGTCACGTGCAAGACCTGGAGAGAGATCCAGAGTTCAGTGACGAGGTAGCAGTAGTCTCAGAATTCCCTGATGTATTTCCGAAAGAGCTACCTGGTATGCCACCACAGAGGGCGGTAGAATTTGAAATCGACCTTGTACCGGGTACTGGTCCCATTGCTAGGGCACCATACCGTATGGCACCGGCAGAAATGGCAGAACTCAAAGAACAACTACATAAATGACTACGACAAGGTTTATACGCCCGACGTATCACCCTGGGGAGCACCGGTCCTCTTCGTGAAGAAGAAGGACGGTAGTCTCCGCCTCTGCATCGACTACCGCGAATTGAATGCGGTCACTGTAAAGAACAAGTATCCATTGCCACGCATCGACGACCTGTTCGATCAGTTGAAGGGAGCATCCGTCTTTTCTAAGATTGATCTCCGATCCGGTTACCACCAAATTGCTATCAAAGAGCAGGACATTCAGAAAACAGCATTCCGAACAAGATATGGCCACTACGAATTCACGGTGATGCCATTCGGTTTGTCTAATGCACCAGCCAAATTCATGGACCTAATGAATCGGTTATTCAGTGATCAGCTGGACACTTCGGTAGTAGTATTTATTGACGACATTCTTGTGTATTCGAAGTCACCAGAAGAACATGAAAACCATTTGAGAAAAGTACTTGAGACACTGCGCGAGAACCAGCTGTATGCGAAGTTCTCCAAATGCGAGTTTTGGCTAGATCAGGTATCATTCCTCGGTCATGTCATCTCGAGCGCGGGCATTTCAGTAGATCCATCCAAAATCGAAGCAGTGCGATCATGGCCTAGACCTAAGACTGTTACCGACATCCGGAGCTTTCTTGGTTTAGCCGGTTATTACCGGAGGTTTGTAAAGGACTTCTCAAAAGTCGCTAAGCCCATGACGTCATTGATGAAGAAAGATGCACCCTTTGTATGGACAAAGGAGTGCGAGGTATCCTTCCAGAAATTAAAGACTCATTGACCTCAGCGCCAATTCTCACACTTCCAGAGGGCACAGAGGGATTTGAGGTGTATTGTGATGCATCGGGCAAGGGCATGGGATGCGTACTCATGCAGCATGGCAAGGTAGTAGCCTATGCTTCTCGCCAGCTGAAAAAGCATGAGGAGAATTACCCGACACATGATCTAGAGTTAGGAGCCATTGTCTTCGCCTTGAAGATATGGCGACACTATCTCTATGGGGTAAGCATCACCATCTACTCCGACCACAAAAGTTTACAGTACGTATTCACCCAGAAAGAATTGAACCTAAGGCAGAGGAGGTGGATGGAGTTCCTCTCGGATTACGACATCAACCTCCAGTATAAAGAAGGGAAGGCAAACGTAGTAGCCGACGCCCTGAGTCGTCGAGCACACTCGCTCCATTCGCTACTCGCTTCTTCTAGCTTGGTTGACGAGGTGCGAGACGCTCAGTTGAGCGACCCTTACTTCACAGAGATCAGACAGAAAATCACAGATGGTACCTTCGAGCGCCGAAAGTACGACTTCAAACTGCATGAAGATGGTCTGATCCGTTTGAATGGCAGATTATGCGTCCCCCGAAGCAATGCTGAGCTAAGGGATCGCATTCTGCGAGAGTCACATTGTTCGACATTGCATGTCCATCCGGGAGCCTCTAAAATGTACAAAGACATGAAGAGGTACTTCTGGTGGTCAGGAATGAAATCAGACGTGACTGAGTATGTTCTGAGGTGTCTCACATGCCAGAAGGTGAAGTTCGAGCACCGAAGACCGGGAGGAATGGTGCAATCCATGCCCATTCCGGAGTGGAAATTCCACGACATCTCCATGGATTTTGTTGTTGGACTCCCACCTGCTAGGGGAGGACTCAACATGATCTGGGTAGTAGTCGATCGCCTCACCAAGGTTGCCCGATTCATACCGATGAAGGACACCTGGAAGGTGGCGAAGCTCGCAGAGCTATTCGACAAGGAGATCATCCGACACCACGGAGTCCCAAAAACCATTGTATCTGACCGCGACACCAGATTTCTTTCGAGATACTGGAGAGCGACACGGGAAGCGCTTGGTACTGAGTTGAAGCTTAGCACCGCCTTCCATCCACAGACCGACGGTCAGACAGAAAGGACCATCCAAACACTAGAGGATATGCTAAGGGCATGTGCCTTAGACTTCCAGGGGAGCTGGATTGAGAAGCTTCATCTTATCGAGTTTTCGTATAACAATAGCTACCATGCTTCGATTAAGATGTCGCCATTCCAAGCTTTGTATGGTAGACCTTGCCGTACCCCGTTGTGTTGGGATGAGTCAAGCGAAGCGGTCATCATAGGACCGGAGTATTAGTATTTGGAACAAGTACAAGCTGAGGTACAACAAATCCGAGCAAATATGAAAGCAGCCCAAGATAGACAGAAATCCTATGCGGATGTGCGACGACGCGACCTTGAGTTCGCCGTGGGCGACCAAGTGTTCTTGCGTGTCTCACCTATGAAGGGTGTCTTTCGATTTGGCCAAAAGGGCAAGCTGAGCCCGAAATTTGTAGGCCCGTATACCATTACCGAGAGGATTGGAGCCGTAGCTTATAGGCTAGCATTGCCTGAAGAATTGGGGCGTGTTCATGATGTCTTTCATGTATCACAACTCAAGAAATACATAGCCGATCCCTCTCATGTATTAGAACCCGAACATCTATCCCTAGAGCCGACGATGAGATATGTCGAGACTCCACTGCGAATCCTTGATACCAAGACAAGAGACACTCGCCATAAATCGTACGAATGGTGAAGGTCTTGTGGTCTAACCACGATGTCGAGGAAGCGACTTGGGAATTAGAGGACGCCATGAAGGCGAAGTACCCGAATCTGTTTGTAGACTAGATGTCTAGTATCCGTATAGCACGGAGGGTACGGGGCACCCCTTTTAAGGGGGGTAGAGCCTTTTTGCTTTTGCATTGCTTCGGGTTAGCATTGCGATAGTATGTATGTATTGTAATTGTATTTGGTTGGCACATGTAGTGTGCTAATTGTATTGTATTGGCACAAAGTAGTGCTAGTAGTATTCGGTATGTAGTACGATGTGTATGGTATGTATGTAATGAGCAATGCATTGTGTTGTACGGTATATGACACGAATGACATTGTGAAGTATTGCGAATGTAGTGTGGAATGTATGAATTGGATGGAGCATTGTGTATGGTATTTGAATGAAGTATTATGTATGGATTGAGTATTGCGTATGGTATTGAACTAAGTATGTGCTTGGTATCTGAATTGCGTATGCTGGTAGTGTAAGAATTGTGAACACCTTGTAAGGTGGTAGTAGAATGTATTGTGGCAATTGGTTGCCAAATGAGTAGAAATGGTAAACTGTAACCTTGAGCAACTTTGAGGGCAAAGTTTCTTAAGGGGGTAGATTGAAATACCCCGTAATTAAAAACAGTGATTAATTAGGCTAATTATACTTTTAAAGGCTTAATTACACTAAAATAAATACTAGGGAACAAATCCCGAAGAAAACGGACCTTTAAAATGGGTTAAAAGCATAAACGAACCTTAAAGCGCGTTTTTCGAGGAAACCGGGAAAACGCGACTTTAAGCGGGTCAAATAGACTCGTAACAATTTTGGTCAACTAAATAGTCACTAATAAATATTAGTGAAGCTTTAGAACCAATAAAATTAATTAAACGAGAAAATTCCGGAAAACGGGTACCGGTTAGTGAAAACTGTAACAACCGGTAAGTTGTGGGGTGAGAAGCAAATAAAGAAACTTAGTGTGTCCACTTTGCAAATAAAAATAAAAATGGTGAGTGTGTGTGCATATGTGGGCGATTAAATGAGCCCTCCTCTCTAATTCCTCTTCTTTATTTGTCTTTAGTAACAAGAGGACAAAAGAAATAAGTAAAAAGGCAAATAAAATCTCTCTCCTCTACCATCCCCTCTCTCTCGATTTCTCTCACCTCCCTATTCTCTCTTCTTCCTCCTTGCACGATGACAATGGCGATTTGGACAACCCAACCAGCTCTTCCTTCTCTCTCAA
The DNA here is from genome assembly GCA_023374045.1 of Limonium bicolor. NCBI lineage: Eukaryota > Viridiplantae > Streptophyta > Magnoliopsida > Caryophyllales > Plumbaginaceae > Limonium > Limonium bicolor. Next base: position 165,462,323 of record CM041776.1, on the reverse strand, counting down.
TTTTGAAGCTCAAACCTTGTCAAAAATCATAAAAACCATACCACTAGAATCCCCTTGCAAAGGAGAACGTCTTCATCTTTTCAAAAATCCAAAAGCTCCATTTTCGATTTTATGGGTGTTCACCATTTGGAGATTTGAAGCCACCATTAGAAGCACCTTCACCTCCTTATCATCTTGAGGTAAAAAGAATTTCGAAAATCCATCGTTTCTAGCTCTCATTAGCATTTTAAGAATTTTCAGTTTTTGAATGCTTTGTTCCTCTTGCTCCAGCCGATTTTGGCTTCTCTTGTGGGCTAGGAATCTTGTTCTTCACTAGTCAAGAGCTTCATCCATTCATTGGAAGGTAATACTCTTTCTAAACCCTAAAAACTCAAATTCTAGGGTTAGTATAAAGGAATGCTAAATGGTATGTGTATGTATTATGGCTGTAGCACTTGTGTGTGGGAACCCTATTGGGACCGAGAACAAAGAGAAGAAAAGAAGAAGAAGAGGAAAGGAAAGAAAGGAAACACAAGACAAGGTAAATGCCCTTACCTGACTAGTTTGTATTGTGTATTGTAACAGTTTTGGAGTAGTAAAATGAGTAGGAATGAGTAATGAGTAATGAGTATATTGTAGTATCATGGATAATGAATTGTAACAGTTTTGAAGTTTTAAATGAGTTTTAAAAGCTTGGGAAAACCTTGGGTAGTATGTGTATGTGTGCAGGAATTTAATGGTTGTAGTAGTATTGGAATATGAGTATAATGTATTGAGTAAACAGGTTGTGAGAATGTGAACTTGTGAGCTGAAATAGTGTGTGGAGAATGTTAGAAAAATAGGGGAGACCATGTCGAATTTTGTGTAGAAACGAAGAGAGGATTTAAGTGTTCAAGAGGAGGAAGTACTTGGAGAGTTTCAACGGAGTGTTTTGTAAGTTTAAAACAGATGTGAAAGAGTGTAGGTAATGTGAAGATAGGATGCAAAGTAATGCATTTTGGATGCTAGGAGTAGCATTAGTTGAGGAGGAGTAATGAGGGAGAGAAGTTTGAATAAAATCTGTAGCATGAGAAGAGGGAACAAAATCTGTAGCAAAGGGAGAATGAAAACTGATGCAAGTGTTGGGAAGAAATGAGGAAATTGGGTATAAGTTGTGTAAGAATAGAGTAGTAAGTTTGGAGGATGAATTAAGGTGATTTAGAGTGTGTAAGTAGTGCTAAATCATGTGGGGAAACATTGGTAAAGATTGGGGAAACAATGGGTAAAGAAAACACCCAAAAACAGATTTTAAAACTGAAGTACTGGGCCGGACCGACCTTAGGACCGAACTTGCAAGGTCGGTCGAGCCCAGATTTACAAGACGGGAAACCTTCTGGAATCGACCGACCTTGCGACCGGACTTGCAAGTTCGGTCGGACCAGAAAATTCTCCCGTCTGAAACCTTCTGGAATGGACCGAACTTGCGACCGGACTTGCAAGTTCGGTCGGCCAGAAAAATTCCGCAGATGAAACTTCTGGAATGGACCGAACTTGCGACCGGACTTGCAAGTTCGGTCGGCCAGAAAAATTTCGGTAATGCAAGCTACTGGAATGGACCGACCTTGCGACCGGACTTGCAAGGTCGGTCGGGCTAAAATTTTCAAATACGAAACTTACTGGAATGGACCGACCTTGGGACCGGACTTGCAAGGTCGGTCGGCCCTGGAATTTCACCCGAGGTAGTCTACTGGAATGGACCGGACTTGCAAGGTCGGTCGCAAGTCCGGTCGAGTCAAAAAAAAAATGTTTTAATTATATGATTATAGTAATCATATATATACATATATATATGCCTATATACCTATGCATATATAGTAGTAGTAACACCATTAATGAAGTAATAATGGTAAGAAAGTAAGTAAGTTTGTAAGAAAGCAAGTTTATGAGGTAGTAAAGAAAAGAATGGTTTATAACCAAGTATGAATGTAAAGAAGTAGTAAGTATACATTGAAAGTATCAATGAGGAGTAAGTTAGATCAATAATAGATCATTGATCATACTACTTCATGTATGTATAGGAATCAAGTAGTTGATCTCCAAAGGAACCGGTAGTACGTATTCGACGGTGAACGGTATGATTTCTTCATGCCCTGTATCCTAACTTGGTTACCCCGATTTGTGTGCTTATGTGATCACCAACAAGATAAATGCACGAATCGGACTTATATTGCACCTAATTGTGTTTGAACTATATTGTTCTTGTTTTATGCTCTTGAACATTTAGTTTGTATAATTCATGAAATGTATGAATGAGAATGAAGTGTATGTGTAAGTATGAGTACTTGCGTATTGTATGTATGTATGGAAGTAAGTATGGACTTCTACTAATTCCTAACGATCTAACTCCTAACATGAGTAATGAGTAAAATGGAATGAGTAGAAGCCCGATATAGTTTCGGCCACGCGTGAGGATAAGGAGACACAAGAGGTTGATCCGAATCCTGGCTATAATCTTTTCCTTGGACCAAATCCCTTGAATGGGTAGCATCCTGGATTAGTGGGCCACCCTAAAGCCCGGTGGTGGGATGTAGTAATCCCTGCCCGGAGGTCATACCGACTTAACTGGAAGTAAAGTATGTAAGAAGTAAGTATTGTATTTGTATTGGTCTTGACTATTGTAAGTCATTGACCCGGAGTAAAAGTATTGAACACCCGATTAACCCGGGGTGTAATAAGGCTAACAAGACCTTTGTATGTAATGGAGAATTGTATCTCCGTAATGCGGTGAGTATGGTAAGTATGAATGGATGACTTGCATTGTATTCCTTGTATGTATTGTATGTATGTATGCTTGGTAAAATGAAGTATGTATTGTATTGTATTGTAGTAAGCATGTATGTATGTATGAATGAAACGAACCGCATGTACTCGACCAATTAATTGGCGTACCCTCGCTAGTACGCGGGGTATGCGGTTATCATATGCAGCGTAAGCTGACCCCCTAGGGGGAATGTTTTTACTCCACAGGTACCCGCGAGGCGTGAAGGTAAAGTAAGGTCAAGATGTGATTCTTTTTGGAGTAGTAGTAGGATTGAAACGGTGTACTGAGTTGTACACGGCTAAGGCCCTTTTGTGTAGCCGGTGTACCATGTGGTACACCTTTTTGGATATGATGAAACTTGATTGGATAGTAAGGAGAGGATGTATAAACTCTTCATTTTGGGGGAAGTAGTCATGAAATGTAATTCATATATTCAGTATACTCGGTAATCAAATGTAAGCTAAGTATTTGGTATTGTAAAGTAAGTAGTATGTATGTATTTCATTCTAATCATCAGACCGAAACAGTAAGTATAGTAGCCTTGTTAACCTTGGAGGGTTAACGGCGTTGTATCACCCGCCGGGGAGTAAGTAAGTATTCCGCTGCGAGAAGGGTAAGTATGGGATTGATTAGAGGATAATGGAAGGATTAGCGGTTGGGGTGTTACAAAAAGGGTATCAGAGCGAAGTATCGCTCTGATGATTAGAATCTTAAGAGTAGTGATTACCGAGTTAGGATTTCAATCGTCTTAAGACGGATATTTAGAAACCTAACTAGGAACTACCGTTAGCATAACGGATACCACTAACGTCTGCAAAGACGATACCATTTTGAATGAAGACCATGAGGTCATAGTATCACGACATCTAATGTAATCCACACTTGTTCAGATGTCAGGACGTGGTCCAGGTCGTCCCAGAGGAGGGGGCAACGAAGGACCAAGCGCGCAGACGATAGCCGAAATCGTCACCGCCACGGTAGCACAGATGCTACCGGATGTAATCACGGCTGTACAACAAACACAGCAAAACCACCAGCAGCAGCAGCAGCAGCCCGACCCACCTCATCCCCGAGAAACGAATGGGTAAAAGCTGTCGCCGACCTTCGACCTCCATGCTTTAGAGGCGAGAGCGACCCCGCCAAGCTCGAGGCCTACCTCTCCGAGATGGAGACGGCCTTCGAGAAGGGTAAGTATGGGATTGATTAGAGGATAATGGAAGGATTAGCGGCTGGGGTGTTACAGAGGAGCATCTAATTTAATATATATATTCGAGAATATAAAAGGGGGATTGGAATCTATCTTTCAATTTTTGAAAACCCTAAGCCGTACACAGAGGAAGACAAAGAAGAAAAAAAGTAGAGAGATTGGGGCAGAAGACAGAGACCGGTTTCGGCATTAGTTCTAATACATAGATTAGATGGCATGTTGTCTTCTCTTTATCATTGTTATTATTTATTTGTTCTTTATGTCTGACTAATTTGTTTAGAATCTTGGTTTCTTATGGAACCTTAGATTGTGATTTCTCTTCCTTTTGTGTTAGAGTTTAATTCTATAAAGATTGTAGTTTTATTCCTTGCTTTGTCTATATTTCTCTGGTGATCTGTATAATTGTACAAGAGATTTCGTTTGTTCGCTTACAAAGAGAACTGCGGCATGCAATAGACTACAGGAATACTACTAGTGAAACCTGAGATGGTAATCCCTTAGTATTAGCCGACTATAAACCAGATGAAACCTTCACGCTATTAGTTAATTAGTAAATTCGTAACTAGAGTTAGGATTTAGCAATTGATATTAAGAATCTATCTTGCGAAAGACCGATTTTATAATATTTAGATCTAAGGTTGCAATAAAATTAAGAAAACACATAGGAAGGGGAATTGAAGAACTAGGGAGAAGTAGTAAATCAGGATTCCTCTATTTAATTCGTTAAAAGTCCAACCTTTACTTGTTTATTTTTAGTTAGGAAATTTCACCAAATACCATTAAGTTTTTTCTTAATTCATGATATACCACGGTGTTTCTAAAATTACATAGGATAACACCGAGTTTTACTTATTTCTCCAGATAACATTTTGTCACATATTTTGTTAAATGCTTCGTTAATATCCCTAGAAAAAAGACTAAATTACCCCTATTATTAGTTAAACTAAAGTGGTATGTTATGGAATTTATCAGTATGATAAATCACTATTAGGTAGTTAATTATAACACAGGTAGTTTAATTATTTTCCCGTAATATTAACGAAGCATTTAATAGAATATGGGACAGAGTGTTATATGGTGAAAAAAGTAAAAACTTAGTGTTATTATGTGTAATATTAAAAACACAGTGGTATATCGTGAATTAAGCAAAAACTCAATGGTTTTGGTGAAATTCCCTTTAGTTTATTTATTTTCTACAATTAAAAACCCTAATTTTTATTATTATTGTTTTTTTATATTTATTAGTTAGATTAGAATAAAAACTCAAACTAGACACTACATCTGCTGGTTCCATAACCTAGGGAATACTTTTTAGGAAAAACTTGTTGTAATAGATTGGTACACTTGCCGTTAGGTTTAACCCGTACAAAAATTCATTGGCATTTTGAGCGGGTGCAGAACCATAACAAATAATGTCATCAGAAAAGGCTAGGTGTGAGAATAAGGGGCTTATTTAAGGAAATGTCTATAATCTGCTTAGCATCATAAACTACTATTAAGAAGCTGGACAGGGTCTCCTGAGCAATGATTGTAGAGGAAGGGGAAATTTGGATCACCTTGATGGATACATCTTTCCTGAAATACTGTTTACTAGGGGAGCCATTAATAATAATGGAGCCTTTGACAGAGGTCACACAATTCATAACAGGGATTCTCCAATAAACAGGGAAACCCATGGATTTAAGCACTTGATCAATAAACCTCTACTCTATCCCGTCATAGGCTTTGTTAAGGTCCACGTTACAAGCAAATAAGCTTTTCATTTTCGCCTGAGATTTGGACAATCGATTATGAAGTTCACCAGCTACAACAACATTATCTATAATCAACCTTCCTTCAACAAACCCATATTGGTTAGGGAAATGATAAATGAAAAGATAGGTTGGATCATATTAGGAAACACTTTGGTAACAATCATATAAGAGAAATTACGTAGAGCAATGGGCTCGAATCTTGAGATAAAGGAGGCACCAGATTCTTTAGGGATGAGGTATATGTAGTAGTCATTAAAGGAGGGAGGGGGAGTGTTACCATTGAGAATATCAAGAACTGAGGCTACAACTTGCTTCCCCGACGAGCTCAAGAATTGCTTATAGAATCTTCCATTAAAACATCAAGGCTGGGCGCTTTATCAGATCCAAGTTGTTTGATAGTTAAAAGGATTCCCTCATCGGTATAAGGGATGGATAAGGATGAATGGAAACCAGAGCTAGGTCACCATTAACAACAAAAGTGAATGAAGTAGAATCACCCCATTGCTAGAAGAAAAGAGCTCCTGGAAATAGGTACAAGAAATAGATTTCAAATCATTCCAAACAAACTTCATAATACCAGCTTCATTTTGAAGCCCAAAAATTTCATTTCTTCATCTATTAGTCGATGCCCAATAATGGGAAAATGAGGTATTCTTATCTCCTTCTTGATCCATCTTTCTCGGGATCTTTGTTTTCACCAAGTCTCCTCTTTGAATCTAGGAAATTCAATTTCAATAATCAATCTTTTCCTATTGGTTGTAGACCCCACAGTCTGGGAACCATCTGTGATAAGAAGGAGTTCATCTTTTTTCTTCTTGATTTTGAAACGAATCCTTGGAGCAGACCATCCATTCCATTCAATCAATTTCTTTTTGCACTTCTGGATCTTCTGAGTTAGGGACACAAAGGAAGGACCCCAAATCTTATGAACACTATATCCCTACATTTCTCTTAGACAAGCCACACATTTTCACATCTAAATATTTCCCCAGGTTTTCAATGATATCCAGATAAGCAAAGGACAATGATCAAAGAGTTCTCTTGGAAGGTGTTTCACAGAGATTAAAGGAAAGAGATCAATCCCATCTTGAGTACTAAAAACCCTGTCCATTATACTAACCAAGGTGAAAGGACTAGGCTGACAATTTGAAAGTGTAGGGATAACCTATAACACTAGGTCTATCAAATCAGCTTCAGAAATGGCATTTCTAAAGAGGGTCATATTAATCTTCCCTATAATATTTCAACTTTTTTTTAAATATTTTTCAAAAAAAAATCTAATTGAAATCCCTGTAACAATCTAGGAGATATCAACCTTTCTACTTAAAGAAAGTAAAAATTTCCAAGACGGGTATTTCATATTCCAGTTCGACCAGCAATAGAAACCAGTAAAATGTAATTAGAAATTACCTGGGAAACAAATATGTTGCAACATGGTGATTGGAGTAGTGAACAAGATCCACCACAATGTCCTTCTTCTACATATAAGCACAAACCACCACTCCTTCCAACACTTGGAACCACCATCCATTGGATAAGCTCCATCTTTTTAAAATATGATCCATCTCTTGACTGGATCTATAAGTCTTCATCAAAAACAACAACTCGGGTTTATGCTTTCTGAGCAAGCCATTTGACCCAAGTTATTGTAGTGTGATGACCTACCCCCTTGCAGTTCAAGGAAATACAACTCATTTGAAACGATTGCCCTCTCATGTGCAACCCAACTATTCTCCTACTTTTAAGTTATAACAAAAACATCCATCAAGTAATAATTACATTTGTACTTCAACCTCTAGAGTTGGACATGGCCCATTTGCTCGAGACCATCGAATGATTAATCTATTTTAAAAGATAGATGAGGACACATTGCAGTATTTTATTGGATGTTTTTCAAATTAGGCTGACAAAAAGCACATATGTTGAATTATTACTCATTAACCACAGTCACCTTGATGTAGACACAGATATATCCTCGTTTTAGTAACCTAAACATGTCACTCGGCAAATGCAGCAAAGCTGCATTCAGGATAAAGGTACTTCTAATTACTGCACTTTAGTCTGGTTAACAAATAATAAATTACCAATTGTACTCAACTTAAATTTTAATGGACCTGAACCATTAACATAGAACACATGGAATAACTTTATTATAAAGAAGTATTTTTTTCTTAATGTACCTTAAAGCTCTCTAACTAACGAGACCAATTTATGATGGCGCCGGAAACCTGCGAAGCAGCGAAGATGGCGGTAGAGATGTTCTTTTCAACAGCCACGAGCCAAAGTTGTACGACTTCCAAAAACTGCGACGCCGTAATGTCAGACTCGATTAAGCTTCTCTCGGGGCCTCCTGCTTCGTAATTTTCTTCTATTCGATTTCTGTGTAATCTTTACACTCCTTGGTATTCTTCCTCCCATCCATCAATCTGCGCATATTTCGACGAGCAACTTATGAATGCAGTGGGAAAACGTCGTTGCTGATGCAGTTTGCTCTCAACGAAGCCTTGCGTTCCTCGCGAGACGTCGTTTTCATTTGCAAACGCCAAAAGCTTGCAACAAAACCTCCATTCCTCTCTCAGGTATAGACATAAACAAACGAGGTCATTTCTTCTTCTTTCAATTTGAGAGCAACTAAATCTATTCATCAATATTTGGGCACACTTCTTCAGGGTATCGATCCGTCAGCCGATATCCTTCAACGGATCCAGTTCAAGTATACAATGCTTTTCTCTGGTTCAGTGATTTCTTGACTTGATTAAGCCCGCAAATTAACCCTATTTGTCAATTAAAATTGAAAATTCTTATCTCCAGGTATGTAGATGATGAGGAGGGTTTGAAGAAATATTTTGCTGCCTTTCATCTCTATGGTAATCAATTTCCAGTGGCTGTTGTGGTTGATGATTTCGGTGATTTTTTCAATGAAAGGTACAGTGAGCTAATCTTCTCCGCATATTCGCGCAGAATATGTTCAAGTGTTATGCTGTTATGCCATTCTTGCTCTCTAGTTAATGACCTATTAATATGTACTCCTCTTTACATATTTGAGAATTTAAGGAGGTGCCAAGAGAGGTATGGGAATAATCCCCGTGGACGGGACTTGGCTATGGTTCGGGTGCTAGCTCTATGCAGGAGTGCAAGCAAGCATGCAAAGTATGAGTAACTTTTACTTCAAGATTACATTTAGAAATATAATAGCTCGCAAGCCTGATAGATGAAACTTCAATGAATGAATGTCTTCATTTGACCAGTAAGACAGCATCTTGCCACATATTACTGTCTGATACTCATCAAGGGGATTCCCCAAGACTCTTCTTCATCTACAAAAGATGGATTTCTTCCTTGTTTACTATCTCAGGTACAAGAGATTTTCTGTAATTTGATTATTATGTAATTTGTAATAAGATTATCCGAGTTTTTTGGTTCAATTTGGGAAGGTGATGGCCGTGGAGACGGTTCGGGCTCCTTTTTCTTAAAAAGCACCGTCCTTGCATCAGGGGATGGCTGGAGCTTTGAGAGTAAACGGAGGATCGCCAGGTATTCAATTGCACTTCAGTCCTTGGTTTTGAAGGAAATCACAGAAGAAGCGGAAAAGCAGTGAGTAATTAGATTTGCCTGCAAGCTCAGTCTTTCAAGTACAATTACTGGTTATTATGATCATCGACATCTGTAGAGTATGAATTTCTTGGTGGGAGTGGGTGGATTCATCACTTGTACCTAAGATGGTAACCAAGGAAGACATCCATCTTTTATAGATGAACAAGAGTATGTGGGCGATCCTCTTGGTATGAACCAGACAGCAGAGCATGTTGCAATATGCTGTTTTACTGGTCAAATGAACATTGTTCTGCTGGGAGTGAGTGGATTCGTCAGTAAACTGCTTTAAGATAGTTAGATTCTCTCTCATGGTGAGTTTAAACTTGTTAGAGGATCTTTGATCAGTCTACTACCAACTTGATCATGCAATTTAAAGCCAAGCCGTCCTTTCATTTTGTATGTTTAGAATTACCTTATTTCATTCAACTCAAACGGGATTACATGCTTTCAAAGCCTCTCCAAAGACACAAACCTAAGACTATTATAAATAAAGAGAGCTGCAAACTTCAAGCAGGAACTGTAAGAAGACAATCCTAGATACTATAATGACATATCCCGTGGAAATCTTCTTCTTTAGAGACATTATAAATCCACCAATCACTTAGGTGATACTCATCCATACCACTTGGACTAATTTCATCAACACCCATAACTGAGGCGAAGAGATAAGCTATTAATGTTGTTGGAAACGAAATCTTAAGCCTTACAGGAGAAGACAAGACAAAAACCATAGCCACTTCAAGGAGAAGACAAAAACCCTAAGGTATCAAGATAGAGAAAACCATAGCCACTTGAAGGATTTATTATTCATAGGCCTTCAAAAGGAAAGGAGATCACCAACATCTGTTAAACTTGTAGCTTGTTGCTTGTTGCTCTTCAAACACTTGAAAGGTATTGTTAGTTTCAAAATCCGGAAGGAAACCACCATTACCAAGTGTAATCAAACATATAAGGGGTCACCTTTAAGGCTCTGTTCAGCATGGTTTTTTTGCGGTTGTTTTGTAGCTGTTTTGATCTGGTTGTTTTGGCTGGTGTTTTTGTGGTATTTTATTGGTTGTTTTGTGGTTGTTTTGAAAATTGGTGTTTGGCAGTGTGGCGGTTTTGTCTGGTGTATTTGAATAAGTTAGTTACGTGTAGTACGTTTACGGATGTCTGTGCTACAATTAAAAATTTTATATTACATTTTAAATAATTTTTTAAAGATGAAAATAAAGAAGCTACTAACAAACATATAGATTAATATATACATAATTTATAATTAGAAAAACAACAAAGTTTTATTACAATAAATATTTGTTAACATTTATATTTAGATCTATAAAAGTAACTTCGCTATTATCAAGCACAATTCTATTAATGGATAACAATAATTGTAACTATACATGGTTTTAACACACCAGACTACTTGTTCACATTTGAATAAAAGAAAAATTAATTAATTAATGAACTTTATTAATGTTTACATCATACAAAAAACAATTTAGTTGTTAAAAAAATGACCTATATATCAATATATGTAGATATAATTAAATATTCATATTTTATACCTTATTTTAGCAATATATGTAACACCCGAGATTTTATCTTAAATAAAAACTTACGAAAGTACGAGTCCAACGACGCAAACAGATTTAAAAACGGACTCTAGACGAGTCATAAAACTACAAAACAACCTTTGTCCAAAATTGTGTCCGGACATCGATGTTCGGACACAAGTTGAGAGTTAAAACTAGTGGGCATCCGAACGTTGACCTAAACTTATAAGTTCGGACATAAGCCGAGACTTAAAAGTTGGATTTCGTCCTTACATGTTGTCCGAACATGTAAGTTTTTTTTTGATAATTATAGGCACATGGCCTAGGGTGCCGCAAGGGCAAATCAAATAACACCGATCTTACTAAGGCTAGAGATCTTGTCCTAGGAACCTTCCTTGACCATTCCTTGGAGATGACCTCGAGCATCCATCGGAAACTTCTTACAACCTTTCCCTTGCATCTTTGAAGATATGGCGGACATGCTGGCCTTGGGACCGTTCTACAATGCCACCCCATTCCTCCACCAGGCTGGGTAATCGAAGAGTAAACTCCTTTCCCCCACCACTCGTCCTTCACGCCACTCCATTCTTCCACCAGGTTGGGTAATCGAAGAGAAAACTCCATTCTCCACTCCCCCAGAGAGAAAACTCCATTCCTCCACTCTCCCAGAATGAGTAGAGAATAAACTCCTTTCCCCCACCAAAGTGGGTGGTAAGAGGATTCGAACTCAGGACCTTCCGTCCCCTACTCCAATCCTCCACCACTCGGACTGATGTTTAGACGCACCCAAAACAATGAAACCATTATAAACTCTCGGGGCCTGTCCGAACAATGATGTCCGGACGGATGTTCGGACAGGTCCTGGAATGCAAATTTCAATACGAAACAGAGTTAGGAAAACACCAAAAACATTCACGAGATTAATGTCAATAGATAGAGAAATGCTTTAGTAACATAGATAGCAGTAAGTTGCATACAAACATAGTAGAAACAGCATTTCGACCATCTTATGAAAATCTATAAATTATCCTGAATGTTATTCTGAACATCATAATCAAAACATAACTTCAAATAGCAGCGGAGTTAATTCTCTAGGGTATTACCGCCACACTCAACACCCGTTGAGTGCTCAGGCTTAAATCAACTAAAAACAATCCCAAAATATTTCCTGAACGTCATAACTTAAAGAAAAGCGTTTCAAACCAACATAGCTTAACTCAGTAATTGAAAACAATAACTGTCTTTCCTAGACTATGTGGTAGCGCGTTCCCAAATCCCCAAATCAGCCATCAATACCGGCGATCAGAAAACGATGGACAAAAACAAAAAGGGATTGCACAAATCAGAAAAATTGAGTAAATCCTACCTCAATGTGTAAAATACATTTTGAAGTTCATTTTATCCATTTTCCAATCAGACGAGAGAGATAATGAACAATTGCATCAATTTTCCAGAAATATTAGTCATCAACCAAAATCAGTAGGGAGCTTTCATAAGGAAACAATCATAAAACCAACACGGAGGTCACCTACAGGTGTTATACCCAAAATTTCAACCCCCCGGAGTAGTCTCTAAGGCATACGTGTTACAAAGGGCAAAAGGGGTCAAAAAGCACCAAGGCGGGATTTTCCAAGGACATTATCGGGATTTTCTATTTTTATATGACTTGTTCATTATCTCCAAACACTTCCAAATATCATAGTCATTATGAAAGGTATTTCATGATTCTTTGATAATATTTATTCTGGAAATTTAGCTTTTAATTCATATTATAAGCTAATTTCTTATTAACACATGAAATAACCTCAAAATAGAAATAATAAAAGGTTTCCAAAATTAAAATAAAATTGTCACATGGTTAGAATGACTACATACAGTCATAAACCTGAAATTATTTTATTTGGAACCTTAACCCAAAATTTAAAAGAGAAATTCAATCATTTTTGCAATTTTCTCTCTCCTATGGAAAATACGACGAAAACAAAACGTCATGAATTTTAACACAAGATAGAGGATGTTATTAGACTAATGCCGTTGGAATTTCGTTATTTTGACTTTCCAATAATAAGTTATGAATTATGGGAGATTCCTGGTTGCAGATTTTTATCTAATCGGTTATTTATCAAAATAACCCGATTCCAACTCTCAAAATTCTAAATCATCCTTTATCTTCAGTTAAAATTTCATAATTTATCGGCCTGAACATATTTTACAAAATCAGATTCCCTTAGAGCACAAATCAGGTTTTAGATAAATCTTGTCTATCAACCATGGCTCTTTCTATAAAAGGACCCCAAAAACGACTAGGGCAGAGGAGATCATCCCCAAAGTCAGAGAACTCAGCCGTCAACCTACTTCCAACGTTTTTGCAACCCCGAGCCTCGAATCTATACCGAAATCATCCCGAAATCACCAAAAAACACATTCCTTCTTCTCCCATTGAGATTCCTAGCACCAAAACACAAAAATACAGAAGCAAACCGTGGCTAACAATACAAGGAAGAAGGAGCCAGAAGCTTGGGTCAAAGTCGAACCGGATTGGCCATCAACGAAGCTCTCGAAGATTCCCGACGTGAAGGAACAATCAAATCCCGAAGTCAAAACAGGTTGGAATTTGACTTCCTTAACCCCTCTGATCAGAATACACTTATGTGTGAAATTTCTAAATCGAATTTTTATTGCTTCTGAATTAAGGTTTGTTTGTGTTTCTGTCTAATAACTTGTTAACTAAGTTTCGTATTAATTTTGACTTCAAATTGAATTCTTTCAATCACTAACGTCTTGTACATCTTTCAGGCTACACACCCATAAAATTTGAGCCAAAAACACCTTCGGAACAGCCTCAACGCCGCCGTCCGAGGGCGGTCCGCACCCACGGACGTCATGTCCGGGGTCCCGGACTCCCTGTCCGTAAGCTCGGACGCCCACGGACGGCGGCGGGATTTTAAATTTTAAAATTTAGGTTTTCTAATAATGTCCGGGCCCACGGACAGCCTGTCGTGGCCCCGGACTTTACAATTTTTGTTTTCCTGTTTAAATTCGACTTTTGTATATAGGTTAACTGGGGTCCGTGGTCTCGGACATGGTCCGTGGCTACGGACGGAAACAAAATTTGACCTAATTCTGCCTCCGAAACCCTAGTTTAGGTAATTTTAATTTCCACTTTAATTTTCTGTCAAAAAAGTTAAAAAAAAAAAAAAGAAGCTCGCACTAGGTTAAAACACTTTGTAAAAGCCGTAATTGAACCAAGTAGAGGAAAAACGACCTAGGAAGGGTAATGAAAGTAATTTGAACCCTAATTAAGTCGAATATCAAGCCCCCGAACCCGAACTCTCCTTTCCTAATTTGATCTAGGTTAAAATTAGGTGGCGACTCATAATAGGTTCCAGTGAGCTGCTTAGGTTTTAATAATTATTGTTATATGACATAGTTATTAATCTTAGGCTATAAGTGGACCTAAAACCCGATTAGATCCCAATCAAGTTAATCCACATAGGATAGGGTTTAAAATCGAGGTTCACAGACTGGCGACTCTGCTGGGGACAAACTCTTAATTTTAACTTGTTTAATTTTAAGAAAGAGGGCTTAACTCGAAAATGTTTATTTATGGCTTTATTACTTTGTTTGTTTACTTTTGTGCGCACTTTAATTTCTGCACCTTTGCATCATATGAGAGCGAGGGTCCACACAAACCGATTTCACCCAGGGACCCGTTTGAGGGTCCCCTGTCAGGGACTCACACCTTTTAGGTGATGTGAATAAGCGGGGGAAAAGAGGAGGATGTCGTCTAACCACATCCCCTTAATACCTGGGCTTTAGCCCCAAGCGTTTTCCTGGCAGTGCCCTTACCTAGCCCATTGTTTGGTCAGTCAAAGACCCGACCGTAGACGCACACCTTCAGGTGATGTGAAAAAAGTGGGGAAGCCCAAAGAGAATAGCGTGCAAGCCCTATTCCTTTGTGGCGACCTGGGCCCAAGCCCCAAGCATCTCTCCGGATCGATCCATACCCGGTTTAATCTTAACATCTAGTGAGGACATGTTGAATTTGTGTGGGCCTTGTTTACCTGCATGATCGGCCCACTACCCAGCCTAGAATTGATAGGAACTTCTCCTACATCAACTCAGCCCAACCCGATATCACGGCTTTATTGTTTGCGGCCCAAAGACCCTGCTTGATTTGAATGTGTGAGTTATTTGTTCAGGCTTCGGCCCAAAAGTTTAGATTTAGGTGATTTATCTTTCAGCCCAATTTAAATTACCAATTTAGTTTTAGGCCCATGGAAAACAAATCCACCTGAAGCAATCCATAAAAATCCATCAGGCCTTTCCATTTCAAGGCCCATTCTAGTCTAGGAAGACTTTTCACTCGGGTTTTGACCCAAGATCCAAGACACATGCATCATATTTTAGGACCAATCTGAATTACTTGGCACAGGTTCCAATTCACATCAAGAACATGGTTTAGGAATCAGTTTAGCCCGTATGCTTTACCTCTAGCCCAGACACATTCTGGCCCAAGCGCCCAATTCTCAAAATATTCTGGCCTAAGAGTCACATTCTTCAAACACTTCTAGGCGCCTCCCTTCCAACTTATTTTTGGCCTCAGTGTCTACCCACAATCTTCGAAACATTCCAGCTCATATGCTTTTCTTGCAGCCCAAACAAGTTTTCACCTAAAACTTCTTCGCGGTCCAGAATTTTAGCTCAATCCACTTTTGTTTTCCAACAGATAAGCCCGAATCCCAAGTATGGCAGAGGGAGGAAACCCAATCAGCATGGAGGCCCAGCTTGCAGCCTTAGAGCAAAAGTACATGGCCGCCTTTGATGCCATGGAACAGAAACATAGGTCCACCACTAATGACATGGAGGCTAAGTATGTCACCATCATCGAAGAGCTGAAAAGAAAAATCAATTCTCTTGAGGTTGGTCATCAGGAAAACATTCCAAGGAGGATTGCCGACTCTGGGAACGAGCGCGACTACATCGAAATTAACTCCGTTGGGGTCCAGGATGCGCACAGATTTGTAGGGGAAGCTGCCCCAGACCACCAACTAACCGCAGAACTCAAGAAGGCTCTGAAAAGGATCGAGCGCATGGAAAAGGCTAGCAAGCCGGCTGCCCGATTACCTTTCCATGACGTCATATCCCGAGGTTGACCTTCCCCCAAAGCTGAAGCTACCTACACTCGCTTTGTACAAGGGTTCCTCGGATCCACAGATTCACTTGGCTATGTTCGACCGGGAAATGTCCATCTTGGGGCTCAATGACATGCAAAAAGCCAAAGTTTTCGCACGCTATCTAGACGAGACTCCTCAGCGTTGGTATCTCACTCAGAAGATGAATACCAAAACCTACGAGGAGGTTTGCGAGGCTTTCCTAAATCATTTCGAGTATGCTAAGAACCTCGAGGTCACCAGAATCGATCTGGCAGGAACTCGACAGAAAGATGGTGAGTCCATGTCTGACTTCATCAAGCGTTGGAGGAGAAAGGCTGCAGCCATGCCTACCAGAATGGACGAGCAGGAGCAAATCCGCATGATAATTGAGAACATGCGAAAACAACACAACCATGAGCTAAAATTTATGTACTTTCCGAGTTTGGACATGTTGATGGGACAAGTCGGTATTCTAGAGGAAAGGATTCATAAGGAAGGTTTGGAGCTCGAGTGCTCAAGAAACTCCGGCAGTGGCTCCAAATTATCTAAGCCAGGACCAGAAAAGGCTTATCTTCAGACAGTAGCTTGCGCTCAAAGCAGTTTCCCAGAAGTGAATATGGTTCAACGACCTAGATCTCCGCATCAAAACCTTAGGACAGTACCCTTACCACCACGCCGAGACTCATCGCAAAGGGAATTCACCAACATTGGCCGAGCACCAGGTCAGGCGTTTGAAGAGCTTCAGAAGAGAAACCTGCTACAGCCCCTGGCCCCTCGGCCAGGAACCACTCATTTGGGGAGGCATCTCAATCAATTCTGCCACTACCATCAGTTGCCTGGCCATTATGCTGACAATTGCCGAGCATTGAAGCACAAGATTCAAGACCTCCTCGAGCAAGGAGTCCAATTTTTCTAAGTGTGCAGATCGTTTTCTTGCATCTTCAAGTTTTCCTAGTAGCTTATTAGTTAGTTTTCGGTCACCTCAGATTGTAATCTTTACGTTTCTTTCATGATTCATAAATAAAATCATAGTTCCATTTTCACAATTCCTGTACAAACCATTTTTCATTCATCGAAAAAAACAAAATTGTTTTTTAAGAAAAAGGATCACGAAGCAATCATTTTCTGACTATGGAACGGCTTGTCTCTTGTTTCTAAAATTTGAACATGCCTAACCAAACACTACAACTCACCCCATAATATCCAAACAACCCACAAAGAGGTTCAAAGTCCACATCTATCGAATTGTTGTCGCAAGCCCCAAATCAATACTGGGGGCAATCTAAGTTTAAGTTCGTCATCTTTTATCTTTTGTTTAAATGTGTGAACGAGTTCCCAAGTGAAAATCTCGCGAGAGTGTCTTGAGCGGAAAAACCATGAGCGAACGAGCGTGTCATTTTTACACGACTCTGGTGAGACCACATTCAAAGGTGAGGTAAATGGCATAACTTTGACCGAAGGAGATAATTTGTAAATTTACTCTTAGACCTGCGAAAAGTAACAAGGAACGGATACACAACTATCAGGAATGACGAAGCACCTAGGTACAGCACCACATAGCCAAAAGCTTGTGAACCCCGATGTTAAACCCTAGGCACCCCCTGAGCCTTCCATATATCCCTTTTCGATATTGTGAACTCCACAAAATAACCCAGCCAGTGATGAATGTCCGACCCGGTGACCAAAGGAAGCGAGAGCTCGAGACTCAGATAACATCTTCATCAAAAAGCAAGCTATCGACATGACGAAGCGATCCGTAAATGGTCCCAGAGTGACACAGGATCCAAAGAGCACACATCAAAATAGCTCTCGAAGCCCAAAACCGGGAAACACAAGAACCCCGAAGAAGTCAAGAAAGGATCAAACAAAGGCAAAACCGAAGTGCCTCGAAGAAATCCAAAAGACAAAGAGAGAGAATGGTGTAAAGGACAAAAGTCCAAGTCCAGAAGCTCAAAACAACGTCAACACAAGCAGTTAGACGACTTCAAGACAAGGAAGATGAATCCAGAGAAGACAGTGTGCAGCTTTGGTCACCCTTTTAGCTCCACATACCTCAAATTCCTCCATGGTCCCGTTGTCCTTCATCACACCCCGTGGCCACGTTATAAGCTTTAAAGACTTCCGACTTGATAGTTGTGTGTCCAATCACGTGAAAGTAACAGATCAAATGCGTAAATCCATCAAATATCGAATTCAATGGTCTAGAAGTTATGACGAGAAGAGTGCAAACACCAACCACGTCAAGTGTAGGTTAGGGAGCACCACATCAAAGCATAAGCCTCGACCCTGTGAGGGTGAGACTTGTTCGCATGTTTAATCAAAGAAAATACTGGGGGCAATCGATCGTCCCGATCGATTGCCATGAACTCTAGCTCAGATTGTCCTAAGGAAAAATACTGGGGGCAATTGTTGGTTCCAACAATTGCCATGTCAACACCAATTAAAACCCAAAGCTCGAGCACCACCATCCCACCACAGGCACACATAAGTCCTTACCACCACACACACACACTCAAGCCCGTCATTGGCCTTGACCTCCATCCAAAATCACAACCCAATCCCAGGTCTGTCACAAATCCTGAACACCGGCAAAAGCCTTCAGCACCACAACAAACACCACACACTTCCACCAATGACATGTTCATTTTTCAAGAAACAAATTGCGGATATAAAATTTTTAGTCAGGAAATGATCATTTCACTTTCCTTTTTCAGCAGAGTCTTTCTCAAGCATTGCCATGTTTGACATATTTTTCAACAGTTTCTTGTTTTGGCAAGCTTCCAACAAACACTTTAGTTGCATTTTACAACTTTTGCATAACACCTCAACAATGCCAAGTTTGGCACCTTTTCCAACAGTTTCCTGTTTTGAACGAGTATCTTTCATATATTTTGATTGCATACATTGCCATGATTGGCACTCCGGTAATCATTTTTCATCATTTGCACGAGACCATTATCTTTCTAACTCATTTTTAGCTCGAGACCCAAAATCAGTGCGAGACCCATCATTTTCAAGACTTTAGTACGAGACATCTTCATTCAGTGCGCGACCCAGAATCAGTGCGAAATCCAGTTTTTTTTTCATCCGTTTAGTACGAGACTTCAGTGCGAGACCATGCATCTTCATCAGTGCGAGACCATGCATCTTCATCAGTGCGATACCATCACTTTCGTCAGTGCGAGGCCTATCATCTTCATCAGTGCGAGACCTATCACCTTCATCAGTACGAGACCTATCACCTTCATCAGTGCGAGACCGAGCATCATCATCCAGTGCGAGACCAGTACGAGACCTAGTATCATCTTCAGTGCGAGACAAGTACGAGACAGAGCGTGATCTAAGTTGGCGGGGCAGAGGCAATAAGTCCCCATCTTTATGTCAACTTGCTTTGGGATCAACGAATGGTGGGCAAAGGCAATAAGTCCCCAGGGTTTTTACCAGGAGTTATCCCTGCACACCGGCTTGGGGGGCGATGGCAATAAGTCCACATTGGGTCCAGCCAGGAGCATCGACATGGGTTTCGGTCCCCAGAAGCATCCGAGCATCATCAACATCATCAATATCATCAGCATCATCAGCATCATCATCAACATCATCAATATCATTAGCATCATTAGCATTGCTAGCATATCAACATTCCTACATCTACACATTATTTAGCTTTCATCATCTTCAGGTAGTCAACGCCTTAGAATAGCTTGACATCATTTCATTTTTAGGTAGTCAACGCCTTAGAATCGATTGACATTTATTTCATCATTTCATTTTTAGGTAGTCAACACCTTAGAATCGCTTGACGTCTTTTCATTTTCATTCTCACTCATAGGTAGTAGCGCCTTAGAATAGCTCGACACAATCTACATGTAGGGTCTTTTAAGATCCAAAATTTTGGGGTATCACTCAGGCATCAACTAGTCTTTCATCTTCATTACAAAGCCTAGTTGACGGGGGGCAATCTGTTATACCCAAAATTTCAACCCCCCGGAGTAGTCTCTAAGGCATACGTGTTCAAAGGGCAAAAGGGGTCAAAAAGCACCAAGGCGGGATTTTCCAAGGACATTATCGGGATTTTATTTTTATATGACTTGTTCATTATCTCCAAACACTTCCAAATATCATAGTCATTATGAAAGGTATTTCATGATTCTGATAATATTTATTCTGGAAATTTAGCTTTTAATTCATATTATAAGCTAATTTCTTAATTAACACATGAAATAACCTCAAAATAGAAATAATAAAAGGTTTCCAAAATTAAAATAAAATTGTCACATGGTTAGAATGACTACATACAGTCATAAACCTGAAATTATTTTATTTGGAACCTTAACCCAAAATTTAAAAGAGAAATTCAATCATTTTTGCAATTTTCTCTCTCCTATGGAAAATACGAAATCGAAACAAAACGTCATGAATTTTAACACACGATAGAGGATGTTATTAGAGACTAATGCCGTTGGAATTTCGTTATTTCGACTTTCCAATAATAAGTTATGAATTATGGGAGATTCCTGGTTGCAGATTTTTATCTAATCGGTTATTTATCAAAATAACCCGATTCCAACTCTCAAAATTCTTAAATCATCCTTTATCTTCAGTTAAAATTTCATAATTTATCTCGGCCTGAAATATTTTAAAAATCAGATTCCCTTAGAGCACAAATCAGGTTTTAGATAAAATCTTGCTCTATCAATGACCTGCTCTTTCTATAAAAGGACCCCAAAAACGACTAGGGCAGAGGAGATCATCCCCAAAGTCAGAGAACTCAGCCGTCAACCTACTTCCAACGTTTTTGCAACCCCGAGCCTCGAATCTATACCGAAATCATCCCGAAATCACCAAAAAACACATTCCTTCTTCTCCCATTGAGATTCCTAGCACCAAAACACAAAAATACAGAAGCAAACCGTGTCTAACAATACAAGGAAGAAGGAGCCAGAAGCTTGGGTCAAAGTCGAACCGGATTGGCCATCAACGAAGCTCTCGAAGATTCCCGACGTGAAGGAACAATCAAATCCCGAAGTCAAAACAGGTTGGAATTTGACTTCCTTAACCCCTCTGATCAGAATACACTTATGTGTGAAATTTCTAATCGAATTGACTTTTTATTGCTTCTGAATTAAGGTTTGTTTGTGTTTCTGTCTAATAACTTGTTAACTAAGTTTCGTATTAATTTTGACTTCAAATTGAATTCTTTCAATCACTAACGTCTTGTACATCTTTCAGGCTACACACCCATAAAATTTGAGCCAAAAACACCTTCGGGAACAGCCTCAACGCCGCCGTCCGAGGGCGGTCCGCACCCACGGACGTCATGTCCGGGGTCCCGGACTCCCTGTCCGTAAGCCGGACGCCCACGGACGGCGGCGGGATTTTAAAATTCAAAATTTAGGTTTTCTAATAATGTCCGGGCCCACGGACAGCCTGTCTGTGGCCCCGGACTTTGCAAATTTTTGTTTTCCTTTAAATTTGACTCTTCTGTATAATTAGGTTAACTGGGGTCCGTGGTCTCGGACATGGGGTCCGTGGCTACGAACGTAAGCAAAATTCGACCTAATTCTGCCTCCGAAACCCTAGTTTAGGTAGCTTTTAAGTTCACTTTAATTTTCTGTCAAAAAATTCTAAAAAACACAAAAAAACAGAAGCTCGCGCACTTAGGTTAAAACGACTCGTAATAAGCCGTAAATAAACCAAGTAGAGGAAAAACGACCTAGGAAGGGTAATGAAAGTAATTGAACCCTAATTAAGTCGAATATCAAGCCCCCAAACCCAAACTTCCTTCCTATTTGATCTAGGTTAAAATTAGGTGGCGACTCATAATAGGTTCCAGTGAGCTAGCTTAGGTTTTAATAATTATTGTTATATGACATAGTTATTAATCTTAGGCTATAAGTGGACCTAAAACCCGATTAGATCCCAATCAAGTTAATCCACATAGGATATGGTTTAAAATCGAGGCTCACAACAGGACCCCCAAACAATAATACTAGGACAGTCACCTATGGGACCGTCAAATAAAATAACTAGGACAGTCACCCTATGGGACCGTCAAACGCCACCTCACCCCTATGAATCAGAAGTCCATAAAGTAGATCATAGAGCTTAATTGCAGTAATTGTATGCAGCGCAAAAGATAATAATAATAATAATAATAAAGAGGAGCACCTATGGGCTCCAAAGACATGGTAATTATTCTTATGAAAGTCTCCAAATCCTCAATCAATCACCATAAAAACATTCAAATTTCACCATTCTCAATACAAGGGAAATAATCCCAATTCGTAAAACCATAATTTGAGAATAAATTATCTTCCAACAGAAATAACCTCAGAGTCACAAAACATTTTCCTCCAATTTTCAAACCATGAAACCAGACAAACATGAGCATAGAGATTAACCTGATTCGTCAAACAACTTCAAGAGATCAATTAACAGAACTACTGGTAGCGTTTGTCGTCGTAATCAGGGTCTAAAATATATACAACCAACAATCAAAATCTACAAACACCATCAAATAATTTAATACACTAATTGGCTCGAGGGAAGAGGTTTGACAATGGCAGAACGAAGAGCGTAAATTTGAGAGTTCAAAAGAGAAGGAACGAGAATATTTCAATTGTGAAGAAGAGCGGGGAAGTCATGGTGAGGAAGAAGGGAGTGGGGAACACACGATTTAAATAGAATATTAATAATATTTTTAAGAGTTAAGATATTCAGTATATGAATTTTATAATTTATTTTAAATGATAGAAAGTAATTAGATGAATGTTGTAAATAATTCAAAAGTGTAAATAAGTCACTTAAAGAACATTCAGTTAGGAGAAACAAATAATATTTAAATGAGTTGTTGAAGTAGTTGAGAAATAAACGACCGATGTTACGTAAAGATGAGGATGAGTGTAAAAATATATATAGAGGAATTAGTTAATTTATTATGGAATGAAAGAGACTGAAATTAGAAAAATTAATAATTCAAATACAAGGAAAAGTCGTTATGCTAGGAAGAGTATAGAATAATAACATTATTTAAATCAGGAGAGGAATAAGGATTTACCAAGATCTATATTTAATTTGGAAGAGGTAAACTAGACTTGAACTCTTAAGAATAATTAATTAAGAAGAAGTAAAATTGGATTTGAACTCTTGAGATTAAGAATAATTAATTAAGAGGAAGTAAAACTATATTTGAACTCTTAGAATTAGATTGACTTGTAACGTCTGTGGAATGTAAAGATAAATATCTAGATAGTAATATCAACGAGGAAATAAAGGAAAGTATATTTAATAATCATTAGGATAGAATAGATAATTGTTTAACTTCCATGGGTCTACTATTGATCCTAAAGTTGGACTATCCACCCTTATCATATTTATCCTAATATAATGTTCATCATTCTCATGTCAACCATATATTATACTTATTCTAACTTGAGAATTTGTGGGTATTTCATCAAACCCCCCTTAAAAGAAAGCTTCGTCCTCAAAGCTAAAACTCAATCATAATGCAGTTGCTACCGACTTGGAACATATTCTATACTCATTCGATGTAGACTTAAATTATTACCTGATCGAAGAGCTGTGGGTACTTGTTCCTCATCTCCTACTCTACTTCCCACGTAGCCTCTACAGTCCCATGATTGGACCATAGGACCTTGACCATACAAGTGGACTTTGATCGAGTCTCTTTGGTCTGGGTATCGAGGACTCTAATGGGGTATTCCTCATAGGATAGGTTCTGCTCTAGCTCCAAAACCTTTGGCTGCAACACATGTGAGGGGTCGAGGATATACCGCTTCAGCTGGGACACATGGAAGACGTTGTGAACTTTCTCCAACTCACAAGAAAGCGCCAAACAATATGTCACCTCCCCAATCTTCTCCAGAATCTCATAAGGTCCCATGAACTTGGGACTGAGTTTCCCCTTCTTCCTGAATCTGGTTACCCCTCTCACAGGAGACACCTCCAGGAAGACCTTATCTCTCACCTCAAACTCTACCGATCTTCGCTTATGAATGAGAATTTAGTTCTTAGATAAATTTTACCTTATGTTAAGATATAATGCTTATCCTAAAACATAATAAAGGGAATTAATTTATTAAGTTATTCCTTTGAAACCTTAGGTTTTGAAAACAATTTAAAACGTATTTAAGACATAAGTTTATTAAAGTTTAGTATAAAAGGATTATACATAATCTATGGAGGGAATGTGTGTAAAAATAAAACATTTAGGAAATTAAATGTAAGTAAGGATACATAAAAGGTTATCTTAAAACACCTTGTTATATGGGTAATGATAAAGCAAATAATATACTTTGTGAATACTAAATGTAAGAGTTCGATAAGTCTAAGTTAATTATAATATAGTTATTTCAAGATGAAAAGTAATTTAACATCTTATGACAAGATTATTAGATGGGTGTAATAAAAAGTCCTTTTAAACTAAAGATAAGATAATTGAGTTTAGTAGCTCAACTAAGTTATAATAAAATGCATATACAACACTATGATTCCAATATACAGGATGTAGATCCTAATTAAGTTAAGGGGAAGACTTAATCATAACGGATTATCTAGTAGATATTGATAAAATACATAATCATTACATTGTGAAATAATAGTTAGTATTCTAAGATAAACCCATCATAGGTCATAATACGATGTTTATCCTAAAGTAAGAATAAAGGTATTAAGCTTAAGAATTATTATTGGGATTCTAAGATTAATTGAATAATATAAAATGCACTTATGATATAAAGGTCTCAAAAGTCTTGAATGTGAGAATTATGGTTAAGTATTAGTAAAGTGGATAAGAGTGGAACCATTAACAAGTGTTAATAAAATACATTCCTTGATCTTAGTGTGGAGGGTGATTTTTCAGTATGAGGGGGTCTATCTAAATATGGTTCTTGACTCAAAAGCCTAGATCCTAAAATGCCATTCTTTGGAGGGTAAAAACCCGTTATTCTGGCAGCCCTCAAATACCTACTCTATCGCCCGTCTTTCTCGGAAAGCATAAGGGAGAGTGCAAGTGTACACTACACCCGTTCTCAATGGGCTCCACACGGACTTATGCCCTAAGGGCGGAATTGACTAGAGTCACCACCTACTTTGACCTAAGGAACTAGGAAGGGAGGAGAAGGGTTCTAAGAACCGTTAATTGACTCTGTGATTTGCATATGGATTGGACTTATCTGGTCATACCAAAGATTCTGTGTGGGTTCGCACTGGGTTACACCCCTTAGAAGTGGCAACAACCATGACTTCGGATTGGTGCCCGAGGAAACCTCGGTCTCCAATTATCGGGATTGCCTTCTTTTAAAACCTTATTAGAGAGATTCAGTTAAAGCCAAAGGATAGGGTTGAGTGTAGACTGAGGAGTAGATAATTTCGAGGAGTTTTGAAAAATAGGCTGGTCTTGAAGTTGGTTTTGAATGTTTGAGAGGTTTTGATTGTTTATGAGAGGTTTGAGGTTGTTTCGGCTTTCACGGGGTTAAGAGGATGCTGGAAGTTTTAAGGAGTAAAAGGGCATTTTGGTCATTTTGGTGGAGCAAAGGGGTGTTTGGATCATTTGCTGGAGTTGAGGAGTTTTTTTTGGGACATTTTGTGTAGTTGGAGGTACTTGGGTTATTTGATGAAGTAAAAGGGAATTTGGGTTATTTTGAGGAGTTTTCTGGGTTTGTGAAGTTCAGGTTTGGAATGGTCACATTTTTGAGGTGTTTTGGGAAGTCGAAGGTGTGGAAGAGGAATTTAGGTTTTCAAGACGATTGAGTATGGGAGAGGATATTCAGTTTGCAGGTGTTCGGGCTTTGAAGATGTTTCAGGTTTCACATGACTGAGGTTGTTCAGGAGTATTCGGGAATTGAAGGTCCTATGTGACTTTAGAGTTTGTTCAGAGAAGGATTTAAGAAGTGTTAGTGTGACTTGAAGCTCTAATGGAAGGGTTGGATTGGTTTATTCAGAATTGTCTCTCTTAAAATTTTTTAAAACCAAAAAATAAAAAATCTTTTGTTATAAAAGGGCGGATAATCCCGAGGGATTACCCTATGTACCCCCTCGAACACGACACTTAATTAATGGTAAGTGCCGAGGCTCGAAAGATGGGGCAATGAATTTATGTCGAACAATAGAATTTAGAGAGAAACACTATGAATGATATGTTCTCAGTCAAACCCTAAAAACGTCTCTAACTCCCGGGTTTAAAAAATTAACAACTGAAAATACTAAAATCGAGTGGAAGGGAGTTAGACGATTCTAAAATTCCGGCTGCGACTAGGAAGGTCGTTACTTCCCTAGCACCCTGCCTTGTGAAAATCTAGGCTGCAATTAGGGGAGGTTTGTCACCCTAATGCCCCGCCTAAAGAGATCCAGACTGCGACAAGGGAGGTTATGACCCCAGCGCCCTGCCTCGGATTTTTATTTTGGAAAGGGAGACAAGTGATGTTATAACTAGGAAGGAAATGTTTTGAAGGGGTCAGACATTTCTTGTTCCCCGAAAACGGTTTATTTTGAGTTGAAAACTAAGTTTGACAACTTTCTGAAGTTGTTCGGAATTCTCTGTAAAGAAACACTGATTTTGAGAAATGTTTTAGGAGAAAACTTTTTGTATATATGAGAAGAACTCTCTACGTTTGAGAAGAGTTTTCTGTGATGTTGAGAAGAGCTTTTTCCTTTAAAATTCCACAAAATGGTTTCTTTTGAAAACTTGATGATATTTGAATAAATTGATTTTTTGAAATTCTTTTTGGCTTTTTGGGGTTTGAATGAAATTTACCAATTGAGTGTGGATTTTGGGTTTGAATGAATTGAATTAAATTGAAATCGGGTTTGAATTAGGTTGGGGTCGAGTTTGAATTGGATTGAAGTTCGGTTTGGATTAGATTGAAATTCGGGTTGAGTCAAAGTCAGGTTGGGTCAAAGTCAGGTTGGGTCAAGGTCAGGTCAAGGTCAAAGTTTGGTCAAGGTCAACATTCAGATGGGTCAAAGTTTGGTCAAGGTCGACATTCAGATGGGTCAAAGCTAGGTCAGGTCTAAGTTTGGTTGGTCAAAGTTCGGGTCAAAGTTTTGGATAAAGGTCAAAGGTTGGATCAAGGTCAAAGTTCGGGTCAAGGTCAAAGTTGGACCAGGTCAAAGGTTGGATCAAGGTCAAGGTTTGGTTCAAGGTCAAAGTTTGGTTCAAGGTCAAATCGGTTTCGGGTCTAAGTTTGGTTGGTCAAAGTTCGGGTCAAAGTTTTGGATAAAGGTCAAAGGTTGGATCAAGGTCAAAGTTCGGGTCAAGGTCAAAGTTGGACCGGGTCAAAGGTTGGATCAAGGTCAAGGTTTGGTTCAAGGTCAAAGTTTGGTTCAAGGTCAAATCGGTTTGACTTGTGTGGACTTGGTTTAATTCTTTTGGAGTTGATTTGGGTTGGTTTAGGCCTTGGGCCGGGTTTGTGGGCTTAGGCCAGGTTTGTGGGCTTGGGCCGGGTTTGTGGGCTTGGGCCGGGTTTGTGGGCTTGGGCCGGGTTTGTGGGCTTGGGCTGGGTTTGTGGGCTTGGGCCGGGTTTGTGGGCTTGGGCCGGGTTTGGGTTTTTGGAGATGGGCCGAGTTTGGATGAAAGAATCTTGGGCTGGGGATGATTTCTTTTCATCTTTGAGAAACAAAATTTTGAAATCAGATTGGAAATGAATTTATCACTAAAGAGAACATTGGGATTTGTATTTACAAAATGATTTATAGAAAATGAGAGACAATTTTGAACATTGAGGATGGAGGGTGAGAAGATGAAGTGTTAGTGACTAAATTTTGAATTAAAGATTTTGAAGATCTGAAATGGAAATGAGGTTTGTTAGTACATATATATACATATTTTTGGTGTGTGTTTTAGGGTTTTAGGAGTCACCACCAAGAGATTGGTCATTGACCAATCAAGTATGGGGGACCCCCTCTATCCTAAGGGCTTGGACCTAAGGACATAGTAACTAGAGCGTAGATAAAGATAATCAAAATTAGACAAAAAAAATGAGATTTAAGAAGGAGAAGATCGAATGTAAAGCATGAATATATATACAACACAGAACAAACAGAAGTATAAATAAAATGGCAGGCTAATGTTATATTGTCAGATCATGAGAATTGCAAATACGACTTAAACAACGGAGGGTAATGCCATTAATGACCTGAGTGATAGTCAATCTAAACTTGAATTGCTAATCCAATTTTTAAATCAATTTTGTTCACTACTTATTAAAACCTAACATTGGGTGATCAAAGAGCATATCAGATTGTACACACGGTCCTTCAATGAAATTCCCAAAATGGAGCCTTACTTAAAATACATTAGACCGTACTTAGGTGATCCTATTGAAGCATTTTAAACAGTCCGGTACTAGTTCTAAGCCTAATTTAGATTCTTAGCTGAACAATCGAACATGTTTTTCAGTTTGTACAAAAGAAACAAAATCTACAATGAACTAATTATCTCCAATGTTAATTAAACCTAACTGTACAAATACAGCAAAGCATGATTTTCTAATGAACTATCCAGCTAATAGTGAGAAGAACATAAACTTAGATAGGACTGCCAATTGAACTGCAACAGAAAACAAATGGTATAGCGGATTAAAGATTTCCATTATGCACTAAATAAGTAGATACGCCATTATGAAGGTTTTAGAACCTAGGGTGTCTGTTGAAAATTTTTCTTTTCTCTTCTTTTTGTTTTTTTACGCACTCAGCTAATAAGAACAGATTTCAGAAGCTAATCTTAAAGACATGGATTTGAGGAGAAAGCAAAATCATGACAGGCAAAGCATAACAGATACATATATATTTGATAGAAAGAAACTTTGCTGACCTACATTTCAGGAATCAAAATGCATTAGAATGCTTATAATACTTAAAGTAGGCACATAATGCTGAGCAGTGACACTTAAAACGGTCAGAAATCAATACCACACCGGAGCACATGTAATTCCTTTCAATGGTTCAAAACATACCAGAGACTAAACACAATGTTAGCCCATGACAGATAGGCAGAAAAACAGGTGTAAGCACTTAACCTTGCAGACCACCAAAGAGGGTGAGGTCAAACTCCTTATCAGATGAATAACATTCAACAAGTATACATAGTGTGGGTAGCATCTGGAAGAAAGAAATGGTTCCATGTCCATTGTGGCTCATGACAACAGGGGTAAATTATAGTGTAAACCACAACGAGATAGGTTAGACATAGAAGAGAGGGACGTGAAACCCATGACTGGAAGAGAGCAGTCGGTTATTATTTACTGAAACAACACTATAACTGCATATAAGAAATATGACTGGAGATGGACCAGTCTCAACTACCAAATATCAAATATGACGCTACGCAGACCAATAGAGATGGGTCAAACGGTAACCCACACACTTAGATTCTGAGTATGGGAGTATGCTCTTTCGGCCTGTTCATGGACTTCAATGTCCATACCAGGTTAGATAGTTCCCTGAAAATGATAACAAACACACGGTTACAGAAGATACAATAATTGACATAATCGAATAAATAACTAAGCGAGGAGAAGATGATAGCCATAGTTGGGAGAATTCCCGAGACCAATCGACTCCTCTTGATTCAACATGCAAAAGAGCGAAATAAGCGAAAAGAAAATGTGGGTATAAGACAGGAAACGAATGCTCTCGCCTTCGAAATTAGGGAACTATGAAACTGAACGTTCGAGCCCTGATCCTGGTTTTCGTTGAAAGAAGAAATGAAACACAGAAAAGGAAAAATAAAAGAGATGAGGGTTGGCCCCCTTGCCGGAAACACATTCTCGACGGAGCCATAGTTTTTGCCGTCATCAGCTTGAGCCTTTTGGCAAAATTCGATCGAAATAGCGGAATGGAAATGAAGACAAAGAGTGGGGATCGTTAAAATGCTAGAGAAGTTTAGAAGGAAGGAGAAGGCCAGAATCCACTTACACTGTCGATAACACGGTGGAACAATTTCAGAAAGCAAGGGAGCTCTGGGGTAAACTTAAGGTTTCCAAAGGGACGAGGCATTGGTGGTGGTAGAAGAAGGACTTATGAATGTGGAAGAAGTTTCCGGCGAACAGGGGTGTGGAAGAGGAGTCCTCGGGTGGAGTTCAAAAGGGAAAAACAGACATAATGTGGAAGTTTCTTTCAACAATGAGAATACTAGGGATTTGTGGCTGATTAGAATAGTCTGGGAACAGTAGGGTTTCTGTGGATGTTTTATAATAGAGGGAGCAGGGCTTTGTGGGGAATGTCTGATGGTTTTATGGGCTGATTACTACATGGGTTTTATTTGGGTAAAGAGACCAAAATGGACCCAGAAGCAAGACTGGGCCAAGCTTGGTCCGGTTGGCTTAAAAGAAGAAGAAAATCAGGAGAAAACCAAAACTTGCATGCGCCCAAGTTCGAACTCTGCGCCTTCGACCTCCCACCCGCACGCCTTGACCGACTAAGCTGTAGCAAGATTTAGTAGACAATGGCAATGACGAAAATAAGAGCTCCGTTGCGGGTTAAAACAAAAATTATAATGGCCCCTAACCCTTTGTCAGGAATCGAACCCGCAACCAACGGTTTATATGGTGAGTGCCTTGACCAACTACACTAGGTCAACCTTCAATATATCAAT
The DNA here is from genome assembly GCA_023374045.1 of Limonium bicolor. NCBI lineage: Eukaryota > Viridiplantae > Streptophyta > Magnoliopsida > Caryophyllales > Plumbaginaceae > Limonium > Limonium bicolor. The sequence continues at coordinate 165,431,684 of CM041776.1, read as the reverse complement.
GGGAGAAATAATACAAGATCTTCAATTTCGACTGGATAATTCTCCTAAAAAGCTATGAATCCAAAAGAAAGTATGCGACAAAATATGAGTGGATTAATCTAATGACATGAAAGTATGGAATACAATTAAAAATAAGACTCAAAATGTAGTGAGACATAAATAAAAAGAATAGCATATGTACATGAAATAATGAAAATTAATGCTTGTATAAAATAAATGAAAATTTATAGTAGTAAAAAAATAAAAGATACATACAATAATAGAAATAGCGACGATAAAACAATGAGAAAAGTCAAAAGGAAATAAATAATAATAATAAAGGAAAAGTAGAAACCAATCGAGTACATAAAATGATACAATGTAAAAATAATACAGTGAAATATTTTAAAACAAAAGCAACCACATAAATATACAAAATGAAGTGGGTTAAAACGGATTACAATAAACAGCTCGTGCTCCTTTCCCATAGAGATGTGAGATTTAAATGTCGGGAAAAAAAATTCCTTTGGTTGAAAACGGGGACGACCGCCTTGTTTCTAGTAGCATGTTTATTTTTGTATTTTTGTTTCAATATAAAACGGGTGAGAACTTTTGGTGTCTACAGATGACTCCCCTTGATTCAATTCTGCAATAGAAGGCTTGCAGAATTGGTTCAAGGTTGACCGGGCGCCAAAAATTCTCACTAAGGTTTTTATTGGGTATATCAAGATGCGATTAGGGATAAAACACCGTGTGAACACGCCGTGAGAGTAACATGATAACCGGGTGCACGAGGACTTAGGAGTGCCTCAACTGGACCTCTTGATATCTAGTCCTAGGGCTTATGACGAGCCTAGAATGTGATTGAAAGTACGAGGACTTAGAAGTGCCTCAACTAGACCTCTTGATATCTAGCTATAGGACTTATGACGAGCCTATAATACAAACAATCCTGATCGGTTTAAGGTGCACGAGGGCTTAGGAGTGCCTCAACTGGACCTCTTGATATCCAGTCCTAGGGCTTATGACGGGCCTAGAATGCGATTGAAAGTACGAGGACTTAGGAGTGCCTCAACTAGACCTCTTGATATCTAGCTATTGGACTTATGACGAGCCTATAATACCAACAATCCGATTTGGTTTAAGATGCACGAGGGATTAGGAGTGCCTCAACTGGACCTCTTGATATCCAGTCCTAGGGCTTATGACAGGCCTAGAATGCGATTGAAAGTACGAGGACTTAGGAGTGCCTCAACTAGACCTCTTGATATCTAGCTATAGGACTTACAACGAGCCTATAATACCAACAACCCGATTTGGTTTAAGATGCACGAGGGCTTAGGAGTGCCTCAACTGGACCTCTTGATATCCAGTCCTAGGGCTTATGACGGGCCTAGAATGCAATTGAAAGTACAAGGAATTGGGAGTGCCTCTACTAGACCTCTTGATATCTAGCTATAGGACTTATGATGATCCTATAATACTTTAACGGAGTTGTACGAAACTCGCTGCGGTGAGAGGTTGATCTGAAGTTGAATTTAGTTGTATGTTGACTTGGGGTTGGACGACCTCTGATGGGTGCTTTGATCCTCAACGAAGGATTTGAGGTCATAAATTTTCCTCTGGTGTTGTCTCCCTTAACTGCATGAGTGTAGGGGATGGTGGGATCAGGCGATTCCGATATATACGGTTGGATGATTTAACGTAACTTTGGGGACCGCAGTGGTCAAGTGCGATTTTCGTGATTTTTGGAGAGGGCTTCGGCCGATAACTCGGGTAGTTTGAAGGCGACCTCGATATTGTTCTGGGGTGGCTCCGGCATGGCTTTGAGATGGCTCTGGTATGGCACTAGGATGTCTCTGGTATGGCCTTGAGATCATCCTCTCAGTTGAGGCGGATTTCTTCATGACGTGATAGCAATGGTCTTGTGGTTCAAGGGGTGGGGGGGGGGGGGTTTGTATTTGGAACTGGGTCGCACCCTGAGAGGGTTACCTACGTACTCAACTCCCTGTTGAGATCAGACCTTACATAGTTCATGAATTTTGACGAGTGAGGAGTTTGGTGGTGAGGAGGGATGTCTTACGGGGCATTTCTTTGGTTGGTGCCTGAAGACTTTTAATCCTTTGTTTGGATGGTTACGCAGTCTTTCACATTACTCAGAGAATGGCTATCGTGCCGGTTGATGAAGGAGACAAGTACTATACCGTGGCCTCCCCTACAAGGAGAGTATACTCATTTTTCTTTTTCCGTGGTGTAGGATATTATGTCTGAACCGATGAATGCAAATCTATTCTACATGCATTTTTTTTAATTGGATATGATCAAATGCAAAGGGGATGTCGTGTCAAGGTGAGCTCAACCAAGAATTCTAATTAACTCAGATTAGTCATTTCTAGATCACTTCTTTCGTGAAAAATCTTTCCGAAGGAGGTCTCTCGGGATCTCTTATACATTTTCGTTTCCTTTCTTAAGGTCATTTTGGCTTTCTTTAATCGGGGTGATAAACACTCGTTTTTTCCTTTTCTCCCTGGTTTCTCTAACGCTCATTTGTGCATGCTTATTTTGATAAGATCGGACGCGTTGTTGCCTTTCATGTGTCGAATTTAGTACTTTTCAAGTCATGCAATTACCATCTTTAAGTCGAAGGTCTTTCACTGGGTAATAACGGGGCTACAAGGGGTGTCGCATGGGACGGGAGGATTTGTTTGAGAACTGTGGAGCTTTTGTGCCATGGAGGATACGCTTCACCTTTGCCATGGGTGGAGTGATTTCAGAGTTCTTTCGCATTTGTGCGGATTATGATGTGTTCCCATTTTTGATTTGCTACTTTCCTTGAGCAGTCTATTTGCACCTTTTTGACATTTTCGTTCTTATCTACTCCTCAAATGTGAATGTTTCGTGTAATGTGAGGCTTTCATTTCCTCTCTTTACTCTTTTGAGTATTGCGTTCCGTTTCTCGTTTTCATCCTCCTTGGGTATCTCTTTCAAGCTTTCTTCCATGCTTTAAATGGTGGGGAAGGAACCATGGCCTCGACTCTTTTCATCGTCTTTTGTAGGGGTGGATTATCGTGTGATGTGGGGTGGTATATCGTGGAGCTATTTTTGAAAAGATTTTCAATGAAAGGCTTAGCGAGGTTCACTAAGGGATCATTTTCAGGGTCAATAAGGCTTTTGGCCTTGTGAAGGTTTTCTTTGATCCTAGGTGCCTCATCATCCCTATTGACAGATAATTGTTTCCTCTACTATTTCCCAAATTTTGGCATGAAAGGTAACGAGCTTTTCTCATCAATATTTGGTTCTGTGAAGGGAGGTTCTTACATAATGTCTCGAATTTTACATACGTCAAACACTCTGGGTTTTACGCACTCTGTGTTTCTCTTATGCACTTGGCTCTCACAGATGGTTGGAGATCCTTTCATGACCTCTTCAGGGAAAATGATACAAGAGTTCGACGACCTTTGTGATGACTTATGTGACTTTCCTAGAATTAAAGATCGAGATACGCCTCGAGGCTGAGGATATGTAGATGCAAATACAGTTAAGATAAACCTAATGCATATGATAATTTTTGTGTGGACGCATTTTTTTGGATTTTGAATGGAAGCATTTCTTTTGGATTTTTGTGTGGATGCATTTTTTTGGATTTTGAATGGAAGCATTTCATTTGGATTTTTGTGTGGATGCATTTTTTTGGATTTTTGTGGCGGTTCAGACATAATATCGTTTCAACCGGTCGAGATTGACAAGACTTTGAAATTCTTCTCCGTCTAAATCTGTCAGTAATACAGCACCGTGAGGGGTTATCTTTTTGACCAGATAAGGGCCCACCCAGTTCGGTCTAAATTTCCCTCGTGGGTCTGGCAAATCCTTTCTCAGCTCTTTCAGGACGAGATCACCCACTTGGATGTTTCGTTCTCTGACCCTTTTGTTGAATGCTCTAGCCATTCTCTTCTGGTAACCCTGCATGTGATATAATGCTAGTAGGCATTTCTCATCTAGGAGGGCTAGGCTGTCATAACGTTGTTGTAGCCAGTCACTTTCAGCAATTTTCAGTTCATTAAATGACTCGAAGGGTTGGAATCTCAAGCTCGATTGGTAAAATACATTCTAACCCATAGACCAAGGAATGCAGGGTGGCTCCGGCTACAGTTCTGACAGTAGTTCGGTAACCCCAGAGTGCGTAGTGCAGCTTTTCCGGCCAATCTTTGTAGGTTTCAACCATTCTTGACAACGCGCTTTTTACAACTTTGTTGGCGGCTTTGACTGCTCCATTAGTCCGAGGTCTGTATGGGGATGATCTGTGGTAACAGATGTTGTATTTTTCCATGACCCGGATAGTGTCTCTGTCAAATTGAGGATCGTTGTCTGATACGAACTCTGAGGGAACTCCGTATCGGCATATGATATCTCGCTCGATGAACTGGGTAACTTGCTTTGATCTGATGTTTGCGAATGACCGTACCTCTACCCATTTGCTGAAATAGTCTATCACCACAAGGATGTAGCGATGTCCATTGGAAGCTTTAGGGTGAATTTCCCCTATGATGTCAATTCCCCATATAGAGAACGGCCAAGGGGCTGCCATGGTTGTTAGGGGTAGGGGAGGCAGGTGTTGCAAATTAGCATGTGTTTGACACTTGGCGTACTTTTTCACAAATGCGTGACAGTCGGCTTCCATTGTTGTCCAGTAGGACCCTAGTCTGAGGATTTTCCGGGATAGGGAATGTCCTCCAGCATGGGTTCCACATATCCCTTCATGGGCATCCTCGATGATCTTCTCGGCCTCTTTCTTGGTTACGCATAAGTGTTGAACCCCATTCGACATTCTCTTATAGACCTTGGTTCCACAGATCTCATATTGATTCGATATTCTTCTCAACGCAATGCGGTCTTGCTTAGTGGCTTCTAGCGGGTAATCTCCTTTTCCAAGGAAATTCTCAGTATCCACGAACCACTCATCTTTGGTTTCCTCTACTTCGATGACTCCAATTTCAAACGAGGGTACATTGGTCATTGTTATCCACAAGGGGAAGTACAGTGAACCGGTAGGCACTTGGACTACTGAAGCCAAGGAGACTAAGGAGTCAGCAAAGATGTTCTGGCTACGGTTCACATGCTTGAAAGTCACGTTTCGAAAGCAGGTGATTAGGTATGAAAGGTACTCATGGTAGGGGATCAATTGTTCTTCTCTGATCTCCCAAATCTGGTTGACTTGCGAAATAATGAGATTAGAATCACCAAAGACCTTTAACTCTTCCACTTGCAATTCTAATGCCATTTCAAGTCCCAGGATGCAGGCTTCGTATTCTGCCATGTTATTAGTGACCGGGTAATTGATTTTTACCGCAGCTGGAAGCAGATCTCCCTCAGGATGGATCAACAAGATCCCGGCCCCTTTACCCTTATGGTTGACGGCACCATCAAAGTACAACCTCTAACAGGTTTTCTGTAATGTCATGATTTGCTCATCCGGGAAGTCGTCATTTCCGAAGAACTCGGATGCTAAGGGGCATTCTGCTAGGTGTTTGGCTATGGCACTCCCTTTGATTGATTTCTAAATTTTGAAAGTGATATTGAATTCGGACAATAGGGACCATTTGGATAAGTGACCGTCAAGAATTGGCTTTTCCAGAAGGTACTTTGTAGGGTTCATGCATGCAATCAGATAAACCTCTTGCCCTAACAAGTAGTGTCTTAGCTTATTCGTGGCCCAAACCAAAGCAGCACAAAATTTGTGGATGTCGGAGTATCGTGTTTCTGCATCAACTCATTTCTTGCTGATATGGTAGATTGACTTCTCGCGCGGTGCAGATCCTTGCTCTTGGGCCAACATGGCGCCCATTGATGTTTCTCAGGCAGTGAGGTAAAGGATCATTGGTTTACCCTCCTGGGGCAGTACCAAGACTGGTGGGTTCTGCAAATAGGTTTTGATCTTCTCGAATGCCTCTTGACACTACTCATTCCAGACTTTAGACGCATCTTTCTTCAACAGATGGAAGATAGGCTCACAAGTCACAATTAGCTGCATGATGAGTCTTCTGATGTACTGAACTCTACCTAAGAAACCTCTGATCTCTTTTTCTGTCTTCGGAGGAGACATTTCTTGAATGGCTTTTATCTTATCCGGGTCTACCTTGATTCCTCGGGTCGTGATCACGAATCCTAGAAGTTTTCCCCCGGTTACACCGAATGTGCATTTTTTCGGGTTGAGTTTCGTTTGTATTTTCGCATTCGATCAAAGAACTTTCTCAAGTTTGTCAAGTGGTCCTCCCGTTGGGTAGCTTTGACTATCATGTCATCTACGTATACATCCACTTCCTTGTGAATCATATCATGCAATAACGTAGTGGTAGCCCTTTGATATGTGGCTTCGGCATTTTTCAAGCCAAAGGGCATGTTTACGTAACAAAAGGTTCCCCACTGCGTAATAAAAGACGTCTTTTCCTGGTCTTCTACAGCCATTCGGATCTGATTGTAACATGAAAGTCCATCCATGAATGAAAGTAGCGCATGTTGGGCAGTATTGTCAACAAGGATATCGATATGGGGTAAGGGAAAACTGTCTTTGGGGCTGGCCTCGTTTAAGTCCCGAAAGTCAATACACACTCGCACCTTTCCATTTATCTTTGGGACGGCTACGATATTGGCTAGCCAATCAGGGTAATTGATGACCCAGATGAAGCCAACACATAATAATTTTTCAACTTCTTCTTTCACCTTCAGTTGATGCTCATGTTTCATTCTTCTTAAACGTTGTTTCTTAGGTTTGGCATTGGGATACAACGGTATTCGATGTTGGACAATGTCAGGATCGATCCCAGGCATGTCTGCGTAACTCCAAGAAAAAACATCGACATATTCAGTTAGCAGAGAAGTCAAGTCACGTTTTTCTGTTTCACTCAGACCCAGACCGACTTGCAAAGTTTTGAGGTAATCAGGTGTTCCAATATTTATTGCTACAGTGTCCTCCACAATCTGAGTGTGGGTGGAATATTGTTCTGTGGGAGGCATGCTCTCCTCATCATATTCTTCCTCTTCGGCCTCAAGAATTTGCAATGAATCAAACGTTTGAGAAGACAGAGTAGACAGAAATTCTGAACATACTGAATTTTCATTATTATCCGAGGAGCTTGGGAGCTCTGAGATTGTTAGAAAATTGCCACCATTTTTACAAGTGAAAATAAATGGTGGTGATCCTTCCCCTACTCTGATTCTACTTGCATCATCAATGTCCATGTTACAACTATGATGGCTACTATCACTAACACTACTGCCATTGCTATCACTATCACTATCATCACTACTGCTAGCTAAGCTAACTATGTAGGGCTCCTTAAGAATTGGCTCTTCCTTCTTGTGGTAGACGACAAGACATGCTCCATGGCCATCTACCGAGAGTGCGGGGTCCTTGAAGACTGGTTCGATCGTGACACTGTTCTCTGCTTCCTCCTCGGGCATTCCTTGGTCACATCCCTTGCCGTCATGGTCTTCAAGGCATGAGTTGAGGAAGAATAAAGTGGTCCACCAGCTCTCCCACTCCGTTGTCTCCTGATCCTCCCGAGCCTGAGCTACTCTCTGCTCATCACAACTCATAGATATATATGGTTCAAGGTTAACTGATAAGAAAGAATCTGTGGGAATTCTTACATGTGAATCTGTCAACATCATACCTGGCACCTCTATGAATCCTCACCCGGCTCCTTGGCCTCCAGCATATGGCGTTAACGGCTCTACCAAGCCTTGTAGCTCCTTCCCTAATACATTCCCCTGTTTGTAACCCATCCGAGACATCATGTGCTGTGATGCGGGGCTATAGACACTAGGGTCAAACTAGAGAGGAGTGATGGAAGAAGTTTGACTTACCTATTGCGCTGGTTTCGCCACTGTGAACCCCCCAAGGGTTAGCTCTTGTTGACCTGGTGCTTTGATCTCAAACAGTTGAGATTCAGTCCTTGCCTCTCCTAGCACTTCCACGATCCGTCTTCCATGCTTAAACTTGAGCTTTTGGTGGACTACTGAGGGAACACCCTTGATTTGGTCAATGAAATTTCAGCCTAGCGATAAGTTGAAGGTGGAAGAGATATCGATGACCATCACCTCGACAGAGAAGGAGGCATCCTCGATTAGGATCGACAGAGTGATCATTCCCAACACCTTTCTATGGCTATTATCATACGCGCTTAAAGTCATCTCTACAGGTTTCAGATCATTATACCCCATGTGTTGAGCGACACGCAGCGGGCAGACCTTCACTTTAGCACCTTCATTGATGAGTGTCTTGGGGACATTGAAACCCCCAGCCTTCACAGATACGTAGAGGGCTCATCCAGACTGGCGTGAGATCTTCTCGTCCGTGAAGGTGATTGCCATAGCAGGGGTTTGGGTCAAGTGGGCTACAATGGTGTCTACACTGACCGTTTGCTTCTTATCCATTTTAAGATGTCAGGCCACTGCATTCTTATGTTCCTCCGACATGGTCAACAAGGACCATATTGTGATGGGGATGCTTGTGCTCTTCAACTTCTTGAGCAACTCCTCTTCTCTAGCCAATTTATTTTCTGATTCACTCAAAGTGAGATCATGTACTTTCTGGGGCAATGACACAGCCTCTTCAGCAAGCTCGACTGGCTTGTAGTGTTTCCTTGAATGGGTAAGGTGGTGAGTCTGACCTAGATCTTCATCTTTGATCAAAAGAGGTGCCCTAATTGGGGTTACAGCAGGCGGACCATCATCTTCGTTGGTGATCAAAATTACGTTACAGTCCGAAATTCCCCTTCCACGTCTCTCGGAAACCTTTTGCCGGCACCAAGCCTCCTTAACCTTCAATGCTTTCATAGCTTTATAGAGCTCTCGTGCTTCAAAGTTCAGCCCCACGAGTAATTCGAGGTTCTTCTCCATGTGTCATCCTACTATCAGTTGGGTGATTATAGACACCCTTCCTTGTTCTCTCAGACGCTAACTGTGTCTCGAATTTCATGCATCATAGCTAGATATTCATGCAACTACGGTTGGATATCATGCTGGATTTCTGGATGAGGAACTTAGAAGGCATCTAGCACCGGAGATAGCATAATCGGAGGGGGTGTACTCTGGTTGCCAGGCTCAGAAGAATTTTCGATGACATTAATCCTCACGATTCTGCCAATATCTGACTCTTCTTCTCCTTCCCCCCCATCAGACTCACCATATTCACATGTCTGGGGATTGAGTTGTTCTGAGTGTTTGGATTTGTCTTCGGAAATTCAACCTCTCTAGCATCGATTAGGTCTTGGATGGCGTGGCGCAAGCCCCGACAATTATCTGTACTGTGTCCCTTGATTAGGTGGTATTCAAAGAAGCTGGCAAGGTTGGTTCCCATCTGGGTAACTCTTGGTTTGGGTTTTGGGTGTCCCAGCAAAAACCCACTTTTCTTTAGCTTTTCATAGGCTTTGTCCATTGGCATTCCTAAGCTGGTGTAAATCCTTCTGGGTTGAGTTTGGTAGCTGCTTGGCGGTAGTGTTACAGAATAGTCTGGTTTTAGCCCACTGACTTGGGCTTGATAAACTGGAGGTTGAGATTGATTGCAGGGAGTAGGGACAGACTTTCAAACTATGTCCGCCTTGGACTGCCTGTTTTGATAATTCGTCCCTCTAGGGTTTGACCCTTGAAATTTCAAACCCTTCAGACGTCTAGCTAGGGATAGTTCCTCTGCAGTAGTGGCAGCAGCTTTCAAGTGTCAGAAATCACAAATTTCGAGGGACTTAAGATGGTCTGAGTAAGGGTTTTCCAGGCAATCGATAATGATTCTTATTTGCTCATCTTCGCTGGGCCGGTCTAGCATCTGCCCTGCCTTCTCTCTCCACCTGGTAATGAATTCCATTACTGTCTCATGATTTCTTGGTCTCATGGTTTCCAAGTCTCTCCGGGTGACCTCTAGGTGAGTGTTATAGCTATACTGCTCCACAAATGCTTGGTAGACTTCTTCCAACTTCTTCCTAGAGAAGTCCAACCTCGACACCCAAGTTTGGGCAGACCCTTCGAGGTAGCTGTAACGCCCCGGTTTACCACCACCGTATACTTAACCATTTTTTTTAATTCTTTAGAGATATGCTATAACTGAAATAACACCTTTAGCTTGTATTATACATGCGTCAGTCTTTTTACATAAGGTCCCCTAATACTAGCCCCGGGGGTTACCGCCACACTTACTAAAGACTAGTAAGTGTAAGGCTACTTACCACCACCACCCCCACGTTAGCTATCTTACAACGCTGTTCTACTACCAAAAGAGTGACAGAACCAACCCGTCACTTTACACCTTAGTATCAAAAGACCCCTTTCAGCCAACTACTATGTTAGCTCCTACTCCTATTTTACACCAAAAGCAAGGGGTATCAAATACTATTACATCACTAGCATCTTAGCATGGGACTACTTCCATGTACTCATAAACAGTGGAAACTTCATAGGTGATGGACTGACTACTGCCATTCTCCGGGTGCCTAAAACCCTGTATCTTCTTGTTCCACTCCTCAAGCACTATCTCGGTGACCCCTGGCTGTATACTTCTACGATAGGTGACAAACATGAAAATATAGAAGGTATCGGTGGGCTCGTCCTCAGTGCAGAGAAGGTGACCATCCCAGTTACCCTGAACACACAGAATTCATATACACAAGAAAACACAAACAAATAAAATCAGTAAAAACTGAGTAACACTACCACTGAAATACCCCTACTTAATTAAATATTGATTAAACATATAATCAATTAAATTAAGGCCTAAACATGCCTTAAAAGTAAATTAAACACAACAAAGTTTAACAGAAAACAAGTATTACACCCGTTGACCTTTAAGGGTGATTAAATATTCAAACGAACTCCGTTTGACCTAAAATTTTAACCTGAGCCTTATAATACGTAAATGAACACATTAAATCCATTTCCAAGGGAAACCAAGCTCAGGAACTCACTAGAACACAAAATGTGCACTAGGCTTTCTTAAAGCTCATTTTTGTGAGATTGTCTCTAAAATGAGCTTTGTTTAATTTTAGGGTCTTGAGTACCCTTAAATATACTAATGTGACATAATGTGCCACAATAAAATGCCCAATTCTAAATTTTTCAAAAATACAAAAATATGTGCATTGGCTTGTGAATAATAACCAAATAGTGCAAAAATAACATTTAATCTCTTAATCTAGTCTATGGTCAATATACTCCCTTGATCTTAGCTAATATATTCCGCCAGTTTTAACCTCATAACCAGGAATATTGCCGCCCCCATTTATAAGTATATGTTACTCACTACCTATACCTTATTAAAGTAATGTAAGTACGTCTTTTTGCATAATAATATCTAAGCTACTTATCTCTTCCAATCTCACCTGATCTTGCCGTTTTATCAAGACTCTTCCCTGGGTGTATACTGGCCGGCTTCTACAACAAATACGTGTGACATGCCAAGTTACTTTTGTAAAGCAATAATCAACACACTCTTCATATAATATTAAACAACCCTTCATTCTTACCTCTATCATTGTCGCCTGCTACTTGATCACCCTTATCCACTTGCAAACCTGCAAGCCACCGAAATGTCACACACATAACGTGAGCCATGTGACATGTATACATATAATAAATATAATAACAAACCAATCAAACTTGCTCTTACCGTATTACTACTACTTACTACCGACAATCCCTGCAAGCTCAATCAATTATTTAGTCATGGGAAACCTTCCCACTTGACTTATTTGGCCAAGCCTATACCTACTCATTATCATCACCGATTTCCCTCTCTTTTTTTTTCATTACCGTCTTCTTCCAGCGCAAGCTCCCAGCTCTCCCTTGCTGAGTTCAAACCGAGAATAACACCCATCTTCATGGCTGCTATTACTTGCTGTAGCAAACCAAGCTAAATTTGTGTGTGAAGTTGAGCAGCTTCTCGGTTAAAAACAGAAGAGAAAAAGGGAGTCTTCTTTGCTTAATCTCTGGTCTTCTTCATAAAAAAAAACAGAGAACAACGTTAAGCTCATGTGGTAACAAGACCCAAGCAACATCCATGCTATACCAAGTATCGGTAAGGAAAAAACTGGCCATTTTCTTCTTCCTCCTACCGGTAATATTACCAGCCTTCTTGAGCTTTTCTTCTTGCCTTCTTTACGTACAAAACAGAGGAGCTCACATCTCCATTTTTCATCCAGCAAACCAAGGCTGAGTTGGGCTTGAAGTAGTGCGGTTACTCGTCTGAAAATAGAAGAAGAAAAAGAGGAGTTAGTACCTATAATCAAGGTAATAAACAAGCATAAAACTAGTAGTCTATTCTTTCCTTCCTTGATTGCCGGTTGAATACTCAGCTTTCCCAGCTCTTTCTTTGCTCCTTTCACGTACAAAAACAGAAGAAAACACCAAGCTTTATGAAGGAGAAGAACCAAGCATTGAATCTCCTTTCTTGACCTTCTCGGTGAGCTATACCCACTGCCCATTTCCTTCATGTTCTACCGGTAATGTACCTAGCTTGTCATGAGCTTTTTCTTTGTTTTCTTCACGTAAAAACAGAGAGGAGAAATGCCCATGAAACATGCAGTAGCAACACCCTTGGATGACCATGTTTCGGTAAGAAAAATCTCATCTTATACTCTTGAGTCCACCGGTAATATAAGCTAGTATTAGTAGTGGTTTTAACACGTTGGACTTTGCTCACTAAAAACAGGTGCAAGTAGTCCTTGAAACCAGCCTTAAACCAAGGCGTGAGTGAGCTTAGAAACCAGCTCCAAAGCAAGGTAAAAACCATGCCTTGTTAAGCTTAAACTCATCACTTAATTACCTACATAATGAGTAACTAATATATACTCTTTTGCTGCATAAAATTCCTGCCGTAAACACCTTGGAAATCTTGGAAAAAAACTTCTGCACAACATGAAGAACCAAGTCCAAGAAATAAGGGTAGGCAAAGTGGGTATTTCCACTCTATAAACTTGTGTATATATTAAGCTAATGATTCAACATTCAAAACTAATTAAATCTGGTGTTAACAACTAGGCCGAGAGTGCTAGTTGTTGTTTGGAGTGCTTGGAAGCTTGCAAAATCAAAAGCTAGGTGAGAAAATACTTACCTTATATTATAATATGGTTTTTATGAAATTTTATTACACATATATGTTAGCCGTGGGATTTATGGGCATTATAAAACCTAATTATGTGTTAAGACATTTAATAACGTTTTTGGTAAATTAACTTGGTGAATTAATGACCTATAAGGCCAAGCAAATTAAATATGGTCAAAAGCATAATTTATAAAAATATATGGTGAGAGTAATATAAGCCGTAAGGTTATAATGTCATTTGAGACATTTATGAGTAATTTTGTTCTTTGCGAATTATTGTGATAAGGCCATGTATGTTTAGGCTATTTAATTTATGGTTATTAAGTTTAAAATGATAATTAAACATTACCGAATTATTTAGGGGTTCTTCTGTAATTAAAATGATTTTAGGGGCTAACTATAAATAACAACCGGAAACTAAGCATCCAAACCTTATTTTATGAATTATATAAAATTTAATAAAGTTTTGAGGCAAAAATGAGGTTTATGGAAATTATGGGGGTCAAACTGTAATTATATAAACTTCTGGTCAAACTGAAAGTCAATGGGTCAATATAGACCATATTAAGAGGTTTGACCAAATTTAATGTCATGAATAATTAATTTATGAACTTATATTAATATTATAAGTGAAATGTTGAATTTATAAAACTTATGGGGTATAGAAAGTAAATACCGAAAAGTTGAGGTATAGATTGGTTAATATAGTGATTTATATCCTAAGTATAAATTTGGGAATTTTTGGATTTATATAAATGGGTATAATAATAATAGAGTATAATATATGGTTAATATATGAATTGTGGAATGGTTGATGAAAACCTTGGATGGGAAGTAACATGTACATAATACTAAATTTCATATTCCATTAAGAGATCAATGTATATATATATGTATACAAATATATATACCGGCGCAAATAACATGCATATACGTTATGGTTTACAAGCCAAATGATAATAAATAAGGAATGTTAACTTATTAGTATAACTATATGCTATTAAGTCATAAGATTTTAAATGAATACAACTTGTTACATAAATGGGAAGTTGTACAATATAAGGTATATTAAAGCATAGTAATATACCATGCGATATAAACTAACGTTGCATGGAATGCATGCAACCATAGGTTATAAACAATAGCCATGCATGCAACTATAGATCATCATACGTACCTATGCATGCGATGTAACAGTGGAATTAAAAATACGTGAACGAACGGATTTATATAAAACGTAACACATATAAATTACTACGGGTTGGGAAATATAACTCCTACGTTTAAAAACGCTAAGTACGACGTTCGCATAAAATCCGACGTCTTCGTCTAACGGAGAATTAATACGTACTACGCGTAAAGAGTTTTAAGGGTAACGAAACCTTAACTAATAACGGTTGAAATCTATGGTTGTAACACCGGGGTTACTGACGTTATTCGGAAATACCGAATCATTTTGGTCATGTGAATTGACGCTTAGCGTTCTTCGTATTGTTAGATCGCCTGTCAGACGTGCGCGCTCGACAAGCTTAGTGGACTACACTGCGCATCCTTGGTCTAAGGTGTACGGTATGTGAAGAAGGGTTTGATCCGGGTTGACCTAAGAAAGGGCCCGGAAACTGTTTGATAACTTGTATGTTGTTATGTGTCTCTGATTGTCTCTGAGGGCTTCCTCAGTTCAGACTTCTGTGTGATCTGTGATAAGATTGTTTGTCTGAATGATTAATTAATATGCATGAATTGTATATTTATAGCTGCTTATCATTTTACTGTTGTTGAGTTAACAGTATTGGTTCGTATATATGAACCTATATATAAAACGAACTAGCGGCTATGGTGCTATCTTATATGAAATATAAGGAACGTCAGTAAAACGTTGTAGCACTAGGATAATAAAATATACATATTATCCGAGACTTTTATACGGAGCATTGGCCTTTCTATACGCCGCTCTCGTATCTAACACTGGATCCCGAGTTTACAGACTCCGGATTGGACTAATGACCTTAGTCTGCTGTGTTAGGAAATTTGGTAATGCGATGCGATGGTATAATTAATAAATTAATGAATGGAAGTAAAGCCAAGAGGATGTGGCTCTTGGTGCGCGCTGTGATCACAAAAACGATACCAGGATGTCCGCGTACGGGTCCGTAAGTATCAAGAAAATTTCCCGTGAGCTAGGATGGCTCGTTGGTCGGAGACTCTACCGCTGGAGTGGCTACTGCCGTGGGTGACCCGCCATAATATATGGGTAATTTAGAGACACGTCGTTTTAACGAGACGTTGTCACCAGGTATAACTGAACAATTACGAACAGCTTGTTAGCTCGTACATTTGGTGAACAATATTGGATTCTAATACCAAAGACGGGAATTAATACTCTTTTATTATTCTTGTTGTTACGCCTTGTTGTTCATTGGTTATACTGTATGGTGTTATGCTGTGTGGAATATATTATGAGTGTTAATGGTTGTGTCTAATTGTATGGTTATTACTGTTAATTGTTTTACAGTTTAATTATATCCGTAAACTGGTAAAGCATGAAATCAATCTAATATCAAGATGGTTAAAATGACAAGTGACCAATAGGGTCCAGGCCCGCATACTCAGCGTTTATCGCTGAGCCTTTATGGCTTGTTGCAGGTCGCTGTTTATCGTTGAAGCTGAAGTACGGGATCAGGGTAGGTGCTCACTTGTCGACGGTTATGATTTGTTTTGGACTTAGTATGATGTATAGGATTTATCTCGTTGTCACAGCGGTTTAGTAGTTGTGTATTTTGGGTTGTTGGATTTAGTTCTGCTTCGTTGCTCGCATGGGCGAGTAATGGCAGGTGACACCCGAGTGAGTATTACTATTGTTATTTATTCTTCCGCTGTAAAACGTCTTTAATTATACTACGTGGGGGTTTATTGCATGTTTATCGAGAGGGGTGTTACAAAAGTGGTATCAGAGCGGAGTACCGCTCTGATGACGAGATACTAGGTTAAGACAGTGAGCTTAGGACTTGGGAAACATTGTGAGGTATGAAACGTCTTTGATTTAATGGAATTATGTGTTAGTAAAGCCTTTGGCTTGCAAAGTGTTAGCCTCGAGGCGCTCAAAGGAGTTGACTGTAATAAGAGGAGTTATCGAGTAACGAAAAGACGAACGGTAATACCGATGTCTAGTGGTGGTGTGGGCCAAAAAGCTGGCCAAGGGCATAAAGGCCCGGGAACATTACCCCTGTTATGATCCAGCTGAGAGCTCAGTCAGGAGGAGACATACCTACGTCGTGAGTACATTGGCGACAGTCCACTTTTATGTGGAAGCCGAGCATGGACTATCGCTGACAGTACCCCTCCCGCCACAACCCAATGTGTATCATGCTACTGAAAAACATAAATCCCCGAGTAGCGGGAAGAGGCTACCAAGCCTGAGAGTCCGCCTAAGCGACTTCATACTGAAAGTATAAAATTTTATCCTTATAACGTTAACAAATTCCAGTCCCAATCTTGTGTACACACAATACTGTAACACTAGGACCTTGTTATGATGACACCTATAAAAAAAACGAACAAACAAATTCCGAGCGTTATACTACCATAAATCTAATGGGAGGTAGAACTTAAATATTCTAATAACAATGTGGACAGGGAAATTTTCCAATCCAAATACCGTTTTTTTTTATGAACAATCGTTCTAACGGTACATGAGCAACCAACACGGTAGTAAGACGAACGAGTCTGAAACTGACAACTCTACTTGCATGGCGCGCTTGCCACTGCAAGCGCTAAGCTAAACAATGTACTAATAATTCCGTCTACCCCGCGCACTTGCTACTGCAAGTGCTGCAAACAACTACGACTATAGTTACCATTGCTATTACCGTTACAAACGAAGTCTGTAAACAGTGTAGACCAATGGTACAACGCCATGGCTACCGATAACCACCAAACAATTGTACAAATCTAATATAAACTACAGGAATACAATTGTTGCCATACGAATAATAAACCGCTCAGGTACGAGGCGTATAACCTCGGAAGGACCCGATGAGTCCGACTAAACATAACAAAAGGGGCATACATCAGCCAAAAACAAGCTGCCTTCATTAAACGGTGATGAATCAACAACAACGACTTACGAGCCAAGTACTATGACATATTGTAAACTATTTAATGACTTGTTATGGATGTGGGAGGTGGAACTTGATCCGGTACAGGTCAAGGGAAGCTGAACACAAATTGGGGTGGAAGGATAGTTCGACGCTGGTGCTGATCACATCAGGGTCGGACGACTCCTGAGACTCTTCACAAGTTGCCACAATTAATTACAGTGAGAATAAATACAAAAATGCAGTACTCTAACGACAAACAGGTAATAATAATAATCCAACCATAAGGTATTAAATAAGAATGCCCATGACTAACAGCTCACATTGGCATATATATTAAATTATACAAAAATTATAGAGAGAATACGATCGTATAACGGTCAATATCAACTTGTGATGTACCAGAAAATTTGAAAAATCATACCAGTCCACAGTCGGACCAAGAACTGAAAAGAACAATTCTACCGTAACCCGGTTATTACCAATAGCATTCGCAACATTGAACGCGAATTAACACTGAACGCACGAATAATTACCACCCCTGGGCACTACCTTTACCAAGGAGTGCCATATATGATTATGTACGATTAAGTACGAACAATGTCGAGATTAAATTTTGTGTATAATATCATGATCATACTGATCGTTGGACAAGTTCCAAGTAAAAGGTGGCTACCGCCATTGGCGTTCCATCATGTGAAAAGTAATAATTATGGGTGTATGCAAAAAAAGGCATGTCGTCTACTATTAGTACGACTATCAGTAATGATGAATATGTGGATTAAGCAACGACAAATCACCTAATCAGTAATACAAATGCCCAAGTGTAACCAACGGTACGAAATACCCAAACTAGACACTAAATAGCGTAAGTCAAAGTAAGTACCTAATGTACTAATAATGGGTGTGAGCGTGGGAGGATGGGGACACCACCTCCGATTACTTTTCAATGTGAGTTACTATGTATAACAATGTCTGAATTAGAATAACAAACTTACAATACCGGAATGCGAGGATTCTCTTAAAGAAATCAACTAACCATCATCAACAAAATACTCAAAAAAAGGGGGGAGAAAAACCATCTCTCAGTTTTACAGTGCGAGCCTTACCTCTAGGATAATTATAACAACATCTGCCAATACAAATACACGAACCCATAACCATTGAGCAGGAAATCCAGGGAACCGAACATTCCCACGGGAGACCCCCAATATTAACAAAAAGGGAGTTTGATAACAGAATACTTCATGAACGTGTGACGGACACCACGAGTCTATAAACGAGTTATGGGACGACCACACATTCCTGAGTTAGTCGAGTAAGTAGCAATGTACCAGTACGGTACCCCATACACATAGACATGTGGTGAAAGGAACACTGGGAGTAGTCGACTCCACACGAAGGTCAGAAATGTAAATTCAAACCAGTGTAAGTAATCACCTTGAATAAATTAACAAATAAACCCAAGTTTAATTAACGAAATGAAAGGAAACACAACCTTGAATATAAAAATAATGACCAAACCGTAACTCCGCAAAGGAGTGGATAAAATAAAGTAACCCAAAAAGGAAAACCTCCCGACAATGGAGGGAATTGATAGTTGAGTACATGACAAGCAAGAAAACCCAACAAATGGGCGAATGAGATTATAATAATCAAAAAGGCTCAATAACCGTTAAAACTGACGATATACGGTACTCAAAAGCAATGATTCGATGATAAAAATCATTACCCGTAAACGGGGCAAAGAGAGAATTACTCTCCAAATATAAATGTATACAACGATACCAAATGGTATAATAATTACGTATGTCCAAATTAAGGACAGTGGTACGTTCTTAACCAAAAAGGGGTTGAACACAAGTACATTATTGTCTGAATATACAGTGAGGGCGAAACTAGTACACCAGCGGCTGCCCTAAATTGAAAGAGAATACCGCAAAAATATACAACCGTCTAATAGACTGAAATATGGTGCACGCGGAAGCGACCATTACAAACTACTATATGAATAAATACTTTTCCAAATATAGACGAGCAAAGCTCGCACAGGAAACAGTGATAAAAAAAATGCAAGGAAGGCTATACAACAACCTGCACAGTTAAAAGACGTGCTCCAAAATAACTACCGAGTTCAAACAATAACTTAAACTTGAACTCACAAATATATAATGATACTCCTTGTGAAAAACGTGTGAACACAAGATGTAAAATATAACTGAGGAAATACCTCAACTGCCAAGAACATACCCGCACGGGATATCAAACAGTGCAGGACACAAACGTGACTATGACAACGGATTTCCCTAATAAACGGGATAAATCAAATTATGAATATTACGGACCGGCACAAGGTAGCACTATATATATACCAACGGAAAATACATAACAAATATTCCAATTAAATACTTTACACCGGAACAAACAACCGGGAGACACGGGATCACAAGAATCATCCTTGTGCATTGACAATGATATTCCTTAAGAAATTATTTAAGACTAGTGCAAAGCGGCACTTAAAACAAACAATAATTGATATCATATTTTGTCGCTACATTATAGCAATGAGCGAAGAAAGTAACGTTGCAAACTATATTTTACGTTATTAATCTAAAACTTCGATATACGATTGAGATCCAGTCGTGTGCACACACCATTAACGTTATCGCACCGACTAGGATACCTCTATGTCCAAGTAACAAGACTGTGATCGACACTGTCATAGCGGAACGAGGTCAACAATAAATTACTGCCAATAAACCGTCTAAGATAACAATAGAACAAAGGGCGTATTAGCCCATTTCTTGGGTCAGCACCTCAATACGGAGCGAGTGGGCCCAATAGAACGTGGTTGAGACAGCGCACCAAGTACTTCATGCCTTTGGCTGGAAATAAACGCGCCTCACCTTTCTCATAACTTCTTTTAAGAACCAAATACCTAAGATTGATCCATCTCTCAATATGAGAATGCCATGAAACCCAAGTATCCGGCGCTCTTCAGTCAGCGGCTGTTGTATACTTGTGGGGTACGGGGGCGTAACCCCTTTTTAAGGGGGGTAGAGCCTCTTGGCTGTGCACAAGTGTGCACTAGTTTTAGTGTTTTCGTATGCGGGGCATACGCTGTTTTGTCGGTTGTTTGTATGCGCATTGCGCACCTGTGTATGTTTGTGTATGTATATGTAAGTACCCTATGAGATACCCGGTGGTGTCTGTATGTATGAACTTGTTGATGATATCTATATGTATATTCTATTATGAATTCAGTTTATGTTGTTTTTTTTAGATACGAACATATAGATACTGATTGAATCATAGGGATGGAACGTGGAATGATGTTATGGTATGGACACCTCGGGGAGGTTGTCAGGGTTGGTAGAACTGATAAGAAATGATGGTGCTGGATCGCCTACATTCATATATTTGAATTAACGCCACGGATGATGGCTAGTGCTGTATGAGCACAACACGGATGTGTGTAAAAATGATATATCACATAGATATACATTATGGATTATACGGGTAGTTATAAATACACCTATTTAAAATAAAGCGACTTCGGGACGAAGTCTTTTTAAGGGGGTAGATTGAAATACCCCTACTTAATTAAATATGATTAAACATATAATCAATTAAATTAAGGCCTAAACATGCCTTAAAAGTAAATTAAACACAACAAAGTTTAACAGAAAACAAGTATTACACCCGTTGACCTTTAAGGGTGATTAAATATTCAAACGAACTCCGTTTGACCTAAAATTTTAACCTGAGCCTTATAATACGTAAATGAACACATTAAATCCATTTCCAAGGGAAACCAAGCTCAGGAACTCACTAGAACACAAAATGTGCACTAGGCTTTCTTAAAGCACATTTTTGTGAGATTGTCTCTAAAATGAGCTTTGTTTAATTTTAGGGTCTTGAGTACCCTTAAATATACTAATGTGACATAATGTGCCACAATAAAATGCCCAATTCTAAATTTTTCAAAAATACAAAAATATGTGCATTGGCTTGTGAATAATAACCAAATAGTGCAAAAATAACATTTAATCTCTTAATCTAGTCTATGGTCAATATACTCCCTTGATCTTAGTTAATATATCCGCCAGTTTTTAACCTCATAACCAGGAATATTGCCGCCCCCATTTATAATATAGTTACTCCTACCTATACCTTATTAAAGTAATGTAAGTACGTCTTTTTGCATAATAAATCTAAGCTACTTATCTCTTCCAATCTCACCTGATCTGCCGTTTTATCAAGACTCTTCCTGGGTGTATACTGACTGGCCGGCTTCTACAACAAATACGTGTGACATGCCAAGTTACTTTTGTAAAGCAATATCACACACTCTTCATATATATTAAAACCCTTCATTCTTACCTCTATCATTGTCGCCTGCTACTTGATCACCCTTATCCACTTGCAAACCTGCAAGCCACCGAAATGTCACACACATAACGTGAGCCATGTGACATGTATACATAAATAAATATAATAACAAACCAATCAAACTTGCTCTTACCGTATTACTACTACTTACTACCGACAATCCCTGCAAGCTCAATCAATTATTTAGTCATGGGAACCTTCCCACTTGACTTATTGGCCAAGCCTATACCTACTCATTATCATCAACCGATTTTCCCTCTCTCTTTTTTTCATTACCGTCTTCTTCCAACGCAAGCTCCCAGCTCTCCCTTGCTGAGTTCAAACGAGAATAACACCCTCTTCATGGCTGCTATTACTTGCTGTAGCAAACCAAGCTAAATTTGTGTGTGAAGTTGAGCAGCTTCTCGGTTAAAAACGAAGAGAAAAAGGGAGTCTTCTTTGCTTAATCTCTGGTCTTCTTCATAAAAAAAAAAAGAACAACGTTAAGCTCATGTGGTAACAAGACCCAAGCAACATCCATGCTATACCAAGTATCGGTAAGGAAAAACTGGCCATTTTCTTCTTCCTCCTACCGGTAATATTACCAGCCTTCTTGAGCTTTTCTTCTTGCCTTCGTTACGTACAAAACGAGGAGCTCACATCTCCATTTTTTCATCCAGCAAACCAAGGCTGAGTTGGGCTTGAAGTAGTGCGGTTACTAGTCTGAAAAGAAGAAAAAGAGGAGTTAGTACCTATAACTTCTCAAGGTAATAAACAAGCATAAAACTAGTCTATTCTTTCCTTCCTTGATTGCCGGTTGAATACTCAGCTTTCCCAGCTCTTTCTTTGCTCCTTTCACGTACAAAAACAGAAGAAAACACCAAGCTTTATGAAGGAGAAGAACCAAGCATTGAATCTCCTTTCTTGACCTTCTCGGTGAGCTATACCCACTGCCCATTTCCTTCATGTTCTACTACCGGTAATGTACCTAGCTTGTCATGAGCTTTTTCTTTTGTTTTCTTCACTTAAAACAGAGAGGAGAAATGCCCATGAAACATGCAGTAGCAACACCCTTGGATGACCATGTTTCGGTAAGAAAAATCTCATCTTATACTCTTGAGTCCACCGGTAATATAAGCTAGTATTAGTAGTGGTTTTAACACGTTGGACTTTGCTCACTAAAAACAGGTGCAAGTAGTCCTTGAAACCAGCCTTAAAAAGGCGTGAGTGAGCTTAGAAACCAGCTCCAAAGCAAGGTAAAAACCATGCCTTGTTAAGCTTAAACTCATCACTTAATTACCTACATAATGAGTAACTAATATATACTCTTTTGCTGCATAAAATTCCTGCCGTAAACACCTTGGAAATCTTGGAAAAAAACTTCTGCACAACATGAAGAACCAAGTCCAAGAAATAAGGGTAGGCAAAGTGGATATTTCCACTCTATAAACTTGTGTATTATTAAGCTAATGATTCAACATTCAAAACTAATTAAATCTGGTGTTAACAACTAGGCCGAGAGTGCTAGTTGTTGTTTGGAGTGCTTGGAAGCTTGCAAAATCAAAAGCTAGGTGAGAAAATACTTACCTTATATTATAATATGGTTTTTATGAAATTTTATTACACATATATGTTAGCCGTGGGATTTATGGGCATTTAAAACCTAATTATGTGTTAAGACATTTAATAACGTTTTTGGTAATTAACTTGGTGAATTAATGACCTACAAGGCCAAGCAAATTAAATATGGTCAAAAGCATAATTTATAAAAATATATGGTGAGAGTAATATAAGTCGTAAGGTTATAATGTCATTTGAGACATTTATGAGTAATTTTGTTCTTTGTGAATTATTGTGATAAGCCATGTATGTTTAGGCTATTTAATTTATGGTTATTAAGTTTAAAAGATGATAATAAACATTACCGAATTATTTAGGGGTTCTTCTGTAATTAAAATGATTTAGGGGCTAACTATAAATAACACCGGAACTAAGCATCCAAACCTTATTTTATGAATTATAAAATTTAATAAAGTTTTGAGGCAAAAAGAGGTTTATGGAAATTATGGGGGTCAAACTGTAATTATATAAACTTCTGGTCAAACTGAAAGTCAATGGGTCAATATAGACCATATTAAGAGGTTTGACCAAATTTAATGTCATGAATAATTAATTTATGAACTTATATTAATATTATAAGTGAAATGTTGAATTTATAAAACTTATGGGGTATAGAAAGTAAATACCGAAAAGTTGAGGTATAGATTGGTTAATATAGTGATTTATATCCTAAGTATAAATTTGGGAATTTTTGGATTTATATAAATGGGTATAATAATAATAGAGTATAATATATGGTTAATATATGAATTGTGGAATGGTTGAATAAACCTTGGATGGGAAGTAACATGTACATAATACTAAATTTCATATTCCATTAAGAGATCAATGTATATATATATGTATACAATATATATACCGGCGCAAATAACATGCATATACGTTATGGTTTACAAGCCAAATGATAATAAATAAGGAATGTTAACTTATTAGTATAACTATGCTATTAAGTCATAAGATTTTAAATGAATTCAACTTGTTCATAAATGGGAAGTTGTACAATATAAGGTATATTAAAGCATAGTAATATACCATGCGATATAAACTAACGTTGCATGGAATGCATGCAACCATAGGTTATAAACAATAGCCATGCATGCAACTATAGATCATCATACGTACCTATGCATGCGATGTAACAGTGGAATTAAAAATACGTGAACGAACGGATTTATATAAAACGTAACGCATATAAATTACTACGGGTTGGGAAATATAACTCCTACGTTTAAAAACGCTAAGTACGACGTTCGCATAAAATCCGACGTCTTCGTCTAACGGAGAATTAATACGTACTACGCGTAAAGAGTTTTAAGGGTAACGAAACCTTAACTAATAACGGTTGAAATCTATGGTTGTAACCCGGGGTTACTGACGTTATTCGGAAATACCGAATCATTTTGGTCATGTGAATTGACGCTTAGCGTTCTTCGTATTGTTAGATCGCCTGTCAGACGTGCGCGCTCGACAAGCTTAGTGGACTACACTGCGCATCCTTGGTCTAAGGTGTACGGTATGTGAAGAAGGGTTTGATCCGGGTTGACCTAAGAAGGGCCCGGAAACTGTTTGATAACTTGTATGTTGTTATGTGTCTCTGATTGTCTCTGAGGGCTTCCTCAGTTCAGACTTCTGTGTGATCTGTGATAAGATTGTTTGTCTGAATGATTAATTAATATGCATGAATTGTATATTTAGCTGCTTATCATTTTACTGTTGTTGAGTTAACAGTATTGGTTCGTATATATGAACCTATATATAAAAGGAACTAGCGCTATGGTGCTATCTTATATGAAATATAAGGAACGTCAGTAAAACGTTGTAGCACTAGGATAATAAAATATACATATTATCCGAGACTTTTATACGGAGCATTGGCCTTTCTATACGCCGCTCTCGTATCTAACACTGGATCCCAAGTTTACAGACTCCGGATTGGACTAATGACCTTAGTCTGCTGTGTTAGGAAATTTGGTAATGCGATGCGATGGTATAATTAATAAATTAATGAATGGAAGTAAAGCCAAGAGGATGTGGCTCTTGGTGCGCGCTGTGATCACAAAAACGATACCAGGATGTCCGCGTACGGGTCCGTAAGTATCAAGAAAATTTCCCGTGAGCTAGGATGGCTCGTTGGTCGGAGACTCTACCGCTGGAGTGGCTACTGCCCGTGGGTGACCCGCCATAATTATGGGTAATTTAGAGACATGTCGTTTTAACGAGACTTTGTCACCAGGTATAACTGAACAATTACGAACAGCTTGTTAGCTCGTACATTTGGTGAACAATATTGGATTCTAATACAAAGACGGGAATTAATACCTTTTATTATTCTTTTGTTACGCCTTGTTGTTCATTGGTTTATACTGTATGGTGTTATGCTGTGTGGAATATATTATGTTTTAATGGTTGTGTCTAATTGTAGGTTATTACTGTTAATTGTTTTACAGTTTAATTATATCCGTAAACTGGTAAAGCATGAAATCAATCTAATATCAAGATGGTTAAATGACAAGTGACCAATAGGGTCCAGCCCGCATACTCAGCGTTTATCGCTGAGCCTTTATGGCTTGTTGCAGGTCGCTGTTTATCGTTGAAGCTGAAGTACGGGATCAGGGTAGGTGCTCACTTGTCGACGGTTATGTTTGTTTTGGACTTAGTATGATGTATAGGATTTATCTCGTTGTCACAGCGGTTTAGTAGTGTTGTGTATTTTGGGTTTTGGATTTAGTTCTGCTTCGTTGCTCGCATGGGCGAGTAATGGCAGGTGACACCCGAGTGGAGTATTACTATTGTTATTTATCTCTTCCGCTGTAAAACGTCTTTAATTATACTACGTGGGGGTTTATTGCATGTTTATCGAGAGGGGTGTTACAAACCACACCCCGTAAAACTTATTTTCTCTTTAAAACCTTTGTTTCCAACAAATATTAACAATAACAAATCAGAATAGATCACACACCATTTACCTGTACCAAGAATTATCAAGAGATAATTAATATCATATACAAGATATTTCCAAATGAAGTCCACCACCACCACCCACCCTATCTCCTTAAGTGTGCATACCCCCCTATAGAAAACTTCTGCCCAATAGGAGTAGATCATAGTGGCAGCTCCAATTCATTAGTAGGAGCTTATATTGTTGCCGGAACGTCGGCTTGGCCTTAAAGGCTCTCACAAGAGGCATAGCCTTAGGATAACCATGATATCAATATCACACAATACTTTCCACCACCACCACAAGAGGTTATCCTTAAACACATTTACAAACCATGAGTAAGATATCATAACCAAGCTTAACACAAGCTACACAAGTAGTAATTCACACATCAAGCTCACCACTTGTAAAATAACCTTAATAACATCATAAAAATACCATTCAAGCTCCACTAAATCGGAGAATCAAACAATTTCCAAGAAACCACCTTAGAAAGCTTAAAAACTCATTTTTGACCAAAATCACTATTCACCAACTTAAATAACTTCCCAAAGGATTCTCGGCCTAAACTTTACCCATGATTCAATATCAACAACACAAGTATCTCCCCAAAATTTCAGCTAAAGATCAATTCGGAAACCCATTCAACCACTCAGAAAGGCTTAAAGCACATTTTCTCATTTTTAGCTTCTTTACCTTGTCTAACCGACTTAAATTTCTCCATTCGACTTGATTTTTCCACTATAACCATATATTAACTATTAAAGACTACCCTCAAAAGTTTAGATCAAACCCATGTCGGAAACCCTTCCAAACAATTCCTAAAGCTTAAAGCTTATTTTTCTCCATTTTCAAAGTTCTTTAGAGTTTTCCTACTTCCCAACCTTATTTCGACTTGATTTTCTAGGATAATCATTAAATATTCATCCCTAGTTTACTGTACAAATTTTAAGAAAATAGGACATAGGATTCGTAGGTAACCAAATAGAATGACTTAAGAAGGAAAATAAGCTTTAAAGGTGAAAGATGTGCATAGATGTTACCTGTCCTATCCTAGCAATTTTGGAGCTTTTATATCTTTATTATAGGTTGATTGAACTCAACATCTCCACCAACCAAGTCTCCCACCTTGGAGTTTGGCTTCCACTCCTTAAACTTGCCTTTTTCCTTGATTTTAGCTTAATTACTACCTTAAACTTATGTTTCTAATGGAGGAGTATTGTTGCATAAGCTCCAATGGTGTTTTCTAGCTTAGGAGAAGCAAGGTAGATGAAGAAGAATGGCCACCTTGCTCACCTACCATGGCCGACCTCCACCCCCCCTTTTTATACTAAATTTCATCCTTATCCTTTAACTTATAATCATTACTTCTAGAATTGTCCATAGCCATTGATTTGTGTCAAGTGTCAAAACCCAATCCTAACCATCCATACATAACCGCCCTTGAATGGATAAGGAGGGAGCAAGTTGCCTTGATCATCATTACAAATAGTAAGGAGGTGTGAACAGTGGTGAATAGTAACCGAGCTATTTTCTCTCCTTTCCTTGATATTTTCGGCCACCACCTTAGGCCATGTTTGGCTTGAGCTTTTCATGGGTATTAAGACTATATGGGTAGGTATGTTAATACTAGTATGGGTTATCTAGTTTCAGGAATTTCCTCGGGTCACTTCTGAGCTCTTCCGAAGCCTCGTTTGCCCAGAACCACTAAATACTGAAAAATGTAACTGGATTGTCTTGTATTAAAAGAAGAAAGATATGATTGTTTCTTCCCTCAAAACACTCTCAAAAGTATCTAACACTCTTCCTAGGGTTGATAACCACTCTCAGTTCCTAAGGAATTTATTAATTTTCGGAAATTTCAGGAATCCTGCAAACTAAGGTTTACCGGGTGATACTCCGGGAACTAAGGTTCCTAATGTTCACCAAGCTCCTCCAACTAATTATAACCTTCTCCATCTTTAGAAATTAGGGTTTCCTAAGGTTTACAGTTAAGTAAGGCCCTAATCACAGTTTAGAAATTTGGGGTATTACATCCTCCCCCGTTAAACAAAGCTTCGTCCTCGAAGCTCAATTCATCACACCAAACAATATATTCACACAACTCCAAGAAATTAAAACAATATTCCACACAATAATTCCCAGGTAACTTTATCAACCACAAATGATTCAGCAACATCAAAAAACCTCAGACACACCAATCCCATCCATCACACAATATAAACCATTCACAAATTCAATGATACCACATATATAAAATCATGAAGAAAACAACTCCTAAAATAACATTCAAGTATTACCAACCATTTCTGGCACCAACAAAGATTCATAATCTCCAACAAACATTCACAAACACTAACAGACATTCACCACTTACCATACGATTCCCCCCCCCCTAAAAAGAATGTTTCCATCTAAAGCTTAATAATTAACTTTAACCGTGACAACTTCCTGAATCCTATGAAGATTCATTAGTATCTTCACTGCCTTTCTTATGGTTATGGGTCCACAACGTTTCTGCTGCGCTACTCTGATAAGCATTTCCACCACTCTTACCTCCATTATCCTTCCCGTACCTACACTCGAAGGCTCTATGTCCTAACCTTCCACAATTAAAACACTTCACTAACCTTCCTTCACAATCTTCACCTGGATGGTTCTTTTCACATATCTTGCAATAAAAGTATCTAGTTCCTTTATCATTGATTCATCGTCCCGAGTAATTGGGCCTGGCTTCCCCACTTGGCCTAACCTCTACTTTAGTCCTCTTATCAAAACTCTCAGCCTTACGTGACTCCATTCTCCTTTTCCGTCCCGTTTGTACTTCCTTCCTCCTCTGTTGTACCCTATAAAGATTAGCAGCTTTATCGTACGCCTCTTGTAAAGTACTTATAGGTATTACACTTAGAGCTTCTTGTAAATCCCAATTCAACCCCTCTAGGAAACGTTGAACCTTAGCAGTCTCATCAGGTACCACATGCGGAGCAAATCTAGCAAGCTCCACGAACTTAGCATGATAAGTTTTAACATCATCCATCTGCTGCTGCCAATCCAGTAAATTCCTGATATTTTTGCAACCGTACATGCTCCGGATAAAATCGTTTCCTCGTCGCATCCTTCAACATATTCCACCCAAAACCCGGATTTCCTTTGAGTCTCTCCTCCTCCGCAGTCCACCACAGATCAGCCTCTCCTTTAAAATAAAATACAACCCCACTTACCTTCTTTTCTTCAGGGCAATCGATGATATCAAATATTTTGTCAAACTCTCTGATCCACTCCTCTAGAATCACCGGATCCTCTTCTCCCGAATAAGTACTTGGTTTCATAGCTGCTATCCTCCGGGAGAAATCCTTGGGTATTTTAGCTCTAGCCTCGTGCTGCTCCAAGATTCTTCCCATACTCAGTGTCAACTCCCTCAGTTCATCCATCTGTCCTCTCCCCTCTCCATTACACTGTCCTCTCTCCTCTCCATTATTCTACACACAGATATGTTAGTTGCAATATAAATAGTTAACTATAATCAATCAAGCACACAACACACAAATATCACAGCAAATCATATTTTCAGAACCACATGGTTCTGCCTAGACTCCTAAACCTAAGCCTGGGTCACCTTGCTTCTAGACAAACTTGAATTTTCCGCTCCAACTAACCTATAGCTCTGATACCACTCTGTAACGCCCCGGTTTACCACCACCGTATACTTAACCATTTTTTTTTTTTTTAACATTCTTTAGAGATATGCTATAACTGAAATAACACCTTTAGCTTGTATTATACATGCGTCAGTCTTTTTACATAAGGTCCCCTAATACTAGCCCCGGGGGTTACCGCCACACTTACTAAAGACGAGTAAGTGTAAGGCTACTTACCACCACCACCCCTACGTTAGCTATCTTACAACGCTGTTCTACTACCAAAAGTGACACAACCAACCCGTCACTTTACACCTTAGTACCAAAAGACCCCTTTCAGCCAACTACTATGTTAGCTCCTACTACTATTTTACACCAAAAGCAAGGGGTATCAAAACTATTACATCACTAGCATCTTAGCATGGGACTACTTCCATGTACTCATAAACAGTGGAAACTTCATAGGTGATGGACTGACTACTGCCATTCTCCGGGTGCCTAAAACCCTGTATCTTCTTGTTCCACTCCTCAAGCACTATCTCGGTGACCCCAGGCTGTATACTTCTACGATAGGTGACAAACATGAAAATATAGAAGGTATCGGTGGACTCGTCCTCAGTGCAGAGAAGGTGACCATCCTAGTTACCCTGAACACACAAGTTCATATACACAGTAAAACAAAACAAATAAAATCAGTAAAAACTGAGTAACACTACCACACCCCGTAAAACTTATTTTCTCTTTAAAACCTTTGTTTCCAACAAATATTAACAACAACAAATCAGAATAGATCACACACCATTTACCTGTACCAAGAATTATCAAGAGATAATTAATCATATACAAGATATTTCCAAATGAAGTCCACCACCACCACCACCTACCCTATGTCCTTAAGTGTGCACACCCCCTATTGAAAACTTCTGCCCAATAGGAGTAGATCATAGTGGCAGCTCCAATTCATTAGTTGGAGCTTATATTGTTACCGGAACGTCGGCTTGGCCTTAAAGGCTCTCACAAGAGGCATAGCCTTAGGATAACCATGATATCAACATCACACAATACTTTCCACCACCACCACAAGAGGTTATCCTTAAACACATTTACAAACCATGAGTAAGATATCATAACCAAGCTTAACACAAGCTATACAAGTAGTAATTCACACATCAAGCTCACCACTTGTAAAATAACCTTAATAACATCATAAAAATACCATTCAAGATCCACTAAATCAGAGAATCAAACAATTTCCAAGAAACCACATTACAAAGCTTAAAAACTCATTTTTGACCGAAATCACTATTCACCAACTTAAATAACTTCCCAAAGGAGTCTCGGCGTAACACTTTAACCATGGTCCAATATCAACACACAAGTATCTCCCCAAAATGTCAGCTCAAGATCGATTCGGAAACCCATTCAACCACTCAGAAAGGCTTAAAGCACATTTTCTCATTTTTAGATTCTTTACCTTGTATAACCGACTTAAATTTCTCCATTCGACTTGAGTTTTCAACCATAACCATATATTCACTATTCAAGACTACCCTCACAATTTTAGCTCAAACCCATGTCGGAAACCCATCCAAACAATTCCTAAAGCTTAAAGCTCATTTTTCTCCATTTTCAAAGTTCTTTAGAGTTTTCCTACTTCCCAACCTTATTTCGACTTGATTTTCTAGGATAATCATTAACTATTCATCCCTAGTTTACTGTATAAATTTTAAGAAAATAGGACGTAGGATTCGTAGGTAACCAAATAGAATGACTTAAGAAGGAAAATAAGCTTTAAAGGTGAAAATGATGTGCATAGATGTTACCTGTCCTCTCCTAGCCATTTGGAGCTTTTCTACCTTGATTATTGGTTTCTTGAACTCAAAATATCCACCAACCAAGTCTCCCACCTTGGAGTTTGGCTTCCACTCCTTAAACTTGCCTTTTTCCTTGATTTTAGCTTAATTACTACCTTAAACTTATGTTTCTAATGGAGGAGTATTGTTGCCTAAGATCCAATGGTGTTTTCTAGCTTAGGAGAAGCAAGGTAGATGAAAGAATGGCCACCTTGCTCACCTACCATGGCCGACCTCCACCCACACCCTTTTATACTAAATTTCATCCTTATCCTTAACTTATAATCATTACTTCTAAATTGTCCCTAGCCATTGATTTGTGTCAAGTGTCAAAACCCAATCCTAACCATCCATACATAACCGCCCTTGAATGGATAAGGAGGGAGCAAGTTGCCTTGATCATCATTACAAATAGTAAGGAGGTGAATAGTGGTGAATAGTAACCGAGATATTTTCTCTCCTTTCCTTGATATTTTCGGCCACCACCTTAGGCCATGTTTGGCTTGAGCTTTTCATGGGTATTAAGACTATATGTGTAGGTATGTTAATACTAGTGTGGGTTATCTAGTTTCAGGAATTTCCTCGGGTCACTTCTGAGCTCTTCCGAAGCCTCGTTTGCCCAGAACCACTAAATACTGAAAAATGTAACTGGATTGTCTTATATTAAAAGAAGATAGATATGATTGTTTCTTCCCTCAAAACACTCTCAAAAGTATCTAACACTCTTCCTAGGGTTGATAACCACTCTCAGTTCCTAATGAATTTAGTAATTTTCGGAAATTTCAGGAATCCTGCAAAACTAAGGTTTACCGGGTGATACTCCGGGAACTAAGGTTCCTAATGTTCACCAAGCACCTCCAACTAATTATAACCTTCTCCATCTTTAGAAATTAGGGTTTTCTAAGGTTTACAGTTAAGTAAGGCCCTAATCACAGTTTAGAAATTTGGGGTATTACAGTAGCTGGGGAAGCAGATTATCTTCATTTCATCATCTCGCCCGTGCATAGTCATGACCTGGTCAAATTGGGCAAGATGATGCCTAGGGTCACCTTTCCCGGCGTATTTAGAGATTTCTGGCAATTTCAGATTCTCAGGCAACTTGGAGTTTGGCTTCAATCGGAAATGATGGAAATCCAACATCTTTGCTCGCTCCCCGAGCTGCATCTCTGCTAGTAACTCTTCCTTTAGGGATTTCTTCATTTGACCAAAGTCAATTGGAAGGTGCTCCACGGGTGGGGCTTGATTATAGCCATGAATCAAATGGTTAGACAGATGTGGTAGCAACTGGGTATGAGGAATTGCTTACTCGAAACGGATAGCGTGTCCTAGGGTGGTGTGCTGGTATGGCCTCATCTGCATGACGTCAGGGAGTGGCGAATTAGGGTAAAAGTCTTCAAGTGGCTTGACCCGGCTGAGATTGGCAGTTTGGGTAGTGATTCCAGTAGGCGGGAATGATGGTAATTTGGGGAAGGTAGTTGGCTGGGTTGTGGTTGTGGTCAGAATTGGTTGTGGCATGGGGGCCCCAGATAACAAATCAGTTGCTTGAAACATTGTGGGATGGATGGTGGTATGCTCATTCTTTGATTGTGGTGTGAGATTGAATACGGGGTTTTGGGTGAATGTGAGTTTTGGTGTATCATTGATGTAATCATCGTCAGCATTAATAAAGTATGGGTCTTTCCCCTAGCTCGCTCTTTCTCTGCGTAACTGTTCCTCCTACCGTTCGATAGTCTGCTTCATAGCTTTTTCATTTTTTAGCGATTGCTCCAGCATGCGATACAAAACATTCGGATCAGGAAGATTTATAGCACTGCCACTGGCCCCTACAGCCGCACTTGTGCTCGCTTCAGCAGCTGACGCGACCGTGGTATTTTCTGGAACAGTGGGATTCATCATACTTGGGTCCATAGTATCCGATGAGGCTTCAGTCGTGGTGTCACTAGCCAGCCTGCCTCTAGAGTCTCTTTTCCAAAATTGAGTAATGTTGCAAAACTGATAAGTGTCCAAATGAGCATGATTTATAGGTGTGTTTCATATATTATATTAGCACTTTTTCTTACTCATTTCTCCACTTCGGTTAGTTTTTCCTCTAGTTTATGTTTTATTGTTATCTCACAAATTTATTGTTTAAACATGAGGAAAACCAAGCTGGGAGTAAAGTAGACGAAGAGACGAACGCATAGACGCAAACGGCTCAGAAAACGGAGTCCTAACGAAGAATCTAGAGCTGGTCAAAGTTCGTAGAAGAAAATAAGTCAAAACCATCCTTGTGTCCGCATGGGGATAGGCGGACAGCTAGGCGGACACCACATGCCTGACCTCCCCTGTGTCCGCATGGGGATAGGCGGAAAAGACTGGAGGAGAATCCGCCCCTGCGTCCTCGTGAAATAAGGCGGACAAGAGAGGAACATGTCCGCATAATATAAGCTAGAGGTGTCCGCATGGAATAAAGCGGACAACAAAGCGGACAACAGAGAGGACCGCGAGACGACCGCATAATTAGAGGCAGACATCTACGCGGACGCGTGTAAATGTCCAGATAATTAACGCGAGCTGTTTATCTTCTTCGCGGCGCCTGCAACTTGATTCTGCCGACAGTATTCACGTGTTCAGCCACCCAATCCATTCCTTAATTCACTCACGCGTTCTGCAACTTATCCATCTACTCCATCAACTGGCACCTCCCTTATCTTGTTCACCCACTAGCACGCGTGATCCAGCCTGTCTCTTCCCTTCTCCTTCCTCCCTCCTTCTCCTATAAAAACCCACGAGCCTTCTGCTCAAAAATAGAGATCCACCACCCAACATCATCGATCCACTACAGAATACCATCGTCCATCCCATTTCTCTTCTCCCATCTTCTCCATTTTATTTATTTTTACATTCCACCATATCCACCTCTAGTCCTACGTATACAAAATAGCAGAACGAATGCAGGAGTGACTATAGATGATTTCTACTACTCTTGTCTCTGTTTATCTATTTAATATGTTAGGATAGAATATTTATACTCTGGGAATGGTTATTATGTGTTTGTATTAATTATGCAATATGTTTACTGGTTTATTTAAATATAGTTTGTTGCGTTTTAAAGGTTATCTCGCACCTTTTTAATAAATGTCATGAGTTTATTAAATTGCTTTACTAAATCTATTTCTAATCTGATCGGTGACAAATAGATAGGTTAATTAAGCCGTAAATCTGGAGGAAACTTATTTTCATCGTTTAAGTTAGTACTCAGATGCATAAATAATTTCTCATATTTAAACCGTCCGTTTACACGCATTTTGCTTGAGTTTTCATCGGACCTTGCATTTTCAGGTAAACGAGTTCTTATGAGTTTTCATCGGACCTTAAGATAATAAGAGGAATTTTGCCAAACAATTATAATTAAACCAGTAGACATATAGCATGAAAGAGCAGATTATATTAACCTGACCCAGAGTCCCATTTAATTTATCTATTAACTTAGTTTATTTTATCTTTCCTTTTTATTTATAATACAAGTCAATTAATCCCCCCTTTTTGTGACACACTTAGGTACTATAATATGCACATTAGTCCCACGGTTCGATATCCGGTCCCTTACATTTCACTATACTACCACGACCGGGATTTGTTTGCAGCCCGACCTTTATTTTGAGTTTTAATTTCTTTTCTTTTATGTTAATTTCTACAGCTCTAACCACTCAGATATACACGTCTGCAAAATGGCGCCGTTGCCGGGGACTAGATTTATTCTAGTTCCTAAGCCCCGGATTATTCACCTGTTAAATTATAAATATTTTGTTCTCTTTATTCTGTTAATATTATGTCCATAATATTTTGTTTATTGTTTATATTATTATCTACTATATTTTGTTTATATTATTATATTTGTTGTTTAATCTAACTCCTAACATTTAATTCTAACTACTAACATTTTAATTTTATGTACACTAATTCCTAACGTTTAATATTCTGTCAACTAACTACTAACATTTAATTTTCTGTAAATTAACTTCTAACATTTAATTTTCAGCAATCTAATTACTAACTTATAATTTTATGTCATCTAAACTAACTTATAATTTTATGACATATTTATTTTGATGTTGTTTGATAAATTTAATTGAAATCAAAAAAAAAAGGAATCGCGAACAGAGCCATGTCCGCGCGGACAAACAATGCGTCGCCTGGTAACACGCGGACACACTTGCGGACAGACTTGACCGCGTCCGCCTAGCTCTACACGGTCGTCCACGCGGACGCCACTGAGGACCGCTACTCCATGCGGGCACACTTGTCCGTCCGCCCAACACGAAGCGGACGCCCACGCGGACGTGTCTCGATTCAGAAAAAAAAGGAGCTCGACGCCGCGTTTCAATTCTTGTTCTTCCCCAATTCTCAGAACTCAACCCGACGACCGAAGAGAAGAAGCAGCTCGCGAGTTCGCCCCATCTCCAATTTGCTCCAACTTCTTCAATTCTCCACCGAATCACGCAAGGTTAGTACCGAAATCTTCGTTTTTCCGTTCTCTACGTTTCTATTGCTTCAAATCCACAAATGATGAACTACACTAGGAGAAATTAGGGACTGAATTTTCGAACCCTAGGTCGACGTTTTCGAAAATTTCGAGCTTAAATTGCGTTTTTGCCTTCGAATTCTTCTTCTATAAATCATATTATACATACACAAGGTTAAATCTACATTGATTATACTTAAATTTGATGTTTTGGGTGAATTCCAAATTTAGGTATATGTGAAGTTACGAAGTGCATTGTTAAAAATTGCATTTCCCAATTCTATAAATACCTTGTTGTTATTAACCGAATAATTTATGATTATAGGATGTTATATGTGGATTTATGCTGATAACGGTATTAAATTACCTTGAGTTTGACTGAATTAATTGTGGAGAATCGAAGATTTTTAGGGGAGGTTCTGTCGAATTTTCGATAGAATTTGCGTTGTTTATTTTTGTTTATATTTCATATTTTTGTTCTACTTGTTTTCTATTTTTGTTAATTTGCTAAGTTGTTTATGTCAAATATTAATGTTCTGTTTGTTTATTAATTTTTATGTTGTTGTTGATATTAATTTTCATGTTATTATTACTCTGTTTAATATTAAATATTAGTGGTTATGCTGTTAATGTTTGTTTACTTTCAATTTCCAAATTATTAGTATGCCTCCTCGTATGCGCGGTGGTCTTTCTAATTCTGGTCCTGCTAGGGGCAACTGCCCCGGAGCATCTTCGTCTGCACCTCCTCGTCATCCGGATCTTCGGGATGACGGTTTCATTTCGGCAGAGGCCCGTGCCTGGTACGATCTAGGCAAAGATTTTGTGATGGAGAGGCGACTTGCGCCTGAGGTGATAGAGGCTACAGGGGTGGAAACCCTGTTTGCCAGATTTGGACTTTCGCCGGTCCTAAAGACGGGTGCGGGACTTTTTTGTGCAGAGCTGGTTAGAGAGTTCTATGCGAATGCCCAGGCGGGCAATTTGAGCATTACCTCTTTCGTACGCCATCACCCCGTTGAGATCACACCGGCGACATTCTCATTTGTCCTACAGATCCCGGTTAATCCTGACGATATCCGAGGATTCACAGAGGATCACATGCAGAGGTCGAAGTCGAGGTGGCTTCAGGATGTAGGTCGGAGGACCCGACATAGAGGGGAGGAGGACAAGGATGTCCTCCCTTTCGCGAGTTTCCCCACACTACTTCAGAGGCTTCTCCTGGAGATCCTCAGTCATGAGATTCGCCCATCTGGCGCGCACGATGCTTCTGATGAGGATTGTGCTTTATTAGACTACTTCCTCTCTCCATCTCCACCCACTCAGCGCATCTCCTTCAGCCACATCATGTTTGGCCAGCTCCATAAGGTGGTCTCCTATCTGAGGACGAAGAAGAAGAAGATCACTCCTATTTTTCCCTTCTTCATCTGGTACCACCTTTTCAATGTCCTCCCAGTAGAGGTCAAACGAGGTTTAGAGCTCCGGACAGGAGAGCGCCCAGTCATACTGCAGACTGTACGGCGCTGGGGCTTTATGCGCTTAGATGACGGTACCTGGGTCAAAGGTCGCGCTGACCGGTCTTCCACTGCATCTTCCACAACAGCAGGGCCCTCTACGGGAGCTACACCCTCTGCTGATCCCGACCCACCGTCCGCTGACACTGCACAGGGAGAGGAGCCCTACGTGCCGACAGATCTACAGACCCAGCTTCAGGCCTTCCATCAGATGCAGCAGCAGATGCATCAGCGGTTTGAGAGCTTTGAGCAGACCCAGCAGAGGATGCTGGCTGAGCAGACACGGATGACACAACGCTTAGATCGGAGTGACGAGTTGCAGGCACAGGCAGCGCAGCAGCATGAGCGGACCGCTCAGCTCCTACAGCATCTCCTCGCTCAGACAGGCCAGGGATCAGTACAGCCTCCACCACCACCGCAGTGATTTTTATTTTATTGTTATCTTATTTTATATTACTCTGTTGTTTACTAACTTTTTGTAGACTCTTACTGTTTGAACCTTGTCTAACTTTTGTTATATTCAGGAAGGTAACAGTTTAGTTTACTCTATGCTTTTATTTTATTATTTATGTTTTGTTATTTATGCTTTATTATTTTTGTTTTTCCTCTTATTATTTTGGTGTAATTTGAGTTCTGCTGGCTATACTGTTTTTCTTTTCAGAATTAATTCTATATTCGAATATAGCTGAACTCGCATATGGAAAGCAACCTCAGTTGCTTTGGAAATTTGGGTATCTTCGGTTGAACACTTGCGCAAATTTAAGTGTGAGGAACGTCTCACCCCTACCAAAGCTTTAAGTGTGAGGAAGGGCACCTTCCTCAATCTACGATATAAGGGGAGTCTCAGTTCTTTCTTTATTATATTAATGTTCAACCTATCTGATGTTAATCCTACTATATTAAATTTAATCCTTTATGAGTCTGTCATATTTTGAAAGGTCCTTTTCTTGAATTTAATTCTGAACAATGAGGACATTGCTCCTCTTAAGTGTGAGGAAGGAGAGACCTTTCCCTGAAAATATGACAGTTGTTCGATAATGCCACACTCGCTTTTGCTACTCTAATTGCCTGTAAAAAAATGAAAAAAAAATGAGATAAAAAATTGTAGAAGTGTCTGAAATTATGTCAAGTGACAACTGAAAGATAGTTTTATTTTAAGGAGTTTGTATAAAATTATTTTCCATCAAAATACTCTATTTTTCACTCAAATATGATAGATCTGCTAATTGTAAAAACCAATTTAGTTTAGCTTGGGATTATGGAAATATGTGGAAAGTCAAGGAAAGAAAAGGATAAAGACAAGGTACTCCGCTGTTTATGAATTTTTCTAACCCAAAACAGGCCTCGTCTATCCGGTTATTAAGTTCTTCGGGGTGCTTTAACACCTATCTACCTAAGGTCTCGCGATCTGGGATAGAAGACCCAACACCGCTACAAGGATAGAGAGAAAAGTCTGGGGTACAGAAAATAATGCAAAAAAAAAAAATTACCACGTACTCATGTTTATAAATATAAATTGCAATTTATTATTTTCATCTCTTTTTTTTGAATGCGAAGACATAAATAGCAGAACGAATGCAGGAGTGACTACAAGTGACTACAGAACGAATGCGTAGATGTCCGCCTTCAGTTATGCGGTTGTCTCACGGTCCTTAGCCTTGTCCGCGTAGACGTCCGCCTTCAGTTATGCGGACGTCTCATGGTTGTCTCGCGGTCTCTCTTGTTGTCCGCCTCTTGTCCGCGTAGAATGGGCGGACACATTGTTTAGGCGCGCTCCATATCTTGTCCGCATGGCTGTCCTCGTGGCTGTCCGCGTAGAATGGGGCGGACACATTGTTTAGGCGCGCTCCATATCTTGTCCGCTTGTTGTCCGCCTCTTTTCCGCGTTAGAAATGGGGCGGACACATTGTTTAGGCGCTCAAGTCTTGTCCGCATGGCTGTCCTCGCTTGTGTCCTCGTTGTTTTGGGTGGACGCTCATGCGGACACCATGCGGACACAAATTTTGACCGGCTCTAGATTCTTCGTTTGGACTCCGTTTTTCGAGCCGTCTGCGCCTATGCGTTCGTCTCCTTGTCTACTTTGCTCCCAGCTTGGTTTTTCTCATGTTTAACCAATAAATTTGATATAATAATAAAACATAAACTAGAGGAAAACTAACCGAAGTGGAGAAATGAGCAAGAAAAGTGCTAATATTTTGTCTATTTTATTTTGTTTGTTGTTTATATTAATTATCTTTTATATTTTGTTTACATTATTATTATGTTTGTTTCTAATCATTTTATTTTCTAATCTATTTCAGTAGTTTTTTTATATACGAAAACACAAAAAAAAAAAGATCTGTACGTGGCAAATGGAACAGGTGTTCGAACAAGAGTTTTGCTATTGACAGTATTTATACTGCTCCGTATGTGGGGGAGCTCATGATTATGAGGATTGTCTCATATTCCAAGAACAACTCTGGTTAGAAGATCAACCAGATTACCTGGAAGAATCGCTCAACGAGAACAGCAACCAAAGAGCGAAATAGTTCATGAGGTAGAACACCCCACTACGGATGTAAGTTACTCTCTTCCCTCTACAGTCACCTACCGCCATTTTCCATCCTTCTCTATGCTCTATCCAGAGATGAGGATACTTACATCCTTGAAAATGAAGAGAGAATTGTCATCACCTCCCGCCAAGATATCCAAACAAAACGCCACTATCACCTTCGAAGAATCAACTTTCTCTGAAGATGATATCGATCAGCGTTCTTTCTATGAGCCTCACCTACAAGAGGAGGATGTTTACATCCTCCAATTTGAGGAAGAAAAATCATCACCACCGGGTCTTCTGTTAGAACTACGTTCCCGGCAGTACCTCCTCAAACACCAGGTTTTGTGGAGTATTCATTTTCCTATTATATTTGCCGAAGTAACGTTTTATTTTGATCCAGGTGGTTTGCTTTTAATTATTGTCAACTCCGTTTTCCTGGCAGAACTGTTGTCTACTTATATTTTTGATCCAGGATAACGAAGCAGGCGTCTAGCCAAAGACGTTAAAGAAGGGCAGCTTCCCGGGAGGCAACCCGGATGAACTTTTATTTTATTTTCTTTTATGCTCTTTTAATTTTCAGGTTCTCTTTAAATTTTGTTTTTGCTAACTTTTAACCCCGTTTGTAGTATGGTTGCTTCTAGTGTCTTATGCAGGTGTAAATTCATGTCTACACTGCAACCAAGCTACGCTACTTGAGGCTGAAGCTCAAGTGTGGGGGAACTCCTATAAAAGCAAGCAAAAATAATATCAGGGGAGTACCGGTTTCTTTAATTATGCTTTTATTTTAATAAAAACTGCAGAGGAGCGTTTATGTGCTTAAATGTTTATTTGTGACCTTTGTGTTATCTCTATTTTATCTACTTACCGAAAAGGTCTTCTGAAACCTTCCCTTGTTTTTCTGGTGAACAATGAGGACATTGTTCAAATTAAGTGTGGGGGAGTGTGCCCTTTCGGTGGAATTTGTGCTTAAATGTTTAATCGATCTCTCTCCTTATCTTGCGTTTGTCCAATTCAATATCGTGGACCCTTTATATGTGGGTTGTTCTCTTTAAGAATAAATACTGTTATGAATTGTAGGATAAATGGTACAAAATTTTAAAAATTTTGATTACTTTTGAGGAGCATTTTATATGCGGTGTGACCAAATAATCTGCAAATGGTTGGATTTTATTGCTCAGGGTTTCTTTCTGTCTTCTCTCTTAGGGATTGCTAAGGGGTGCTTCTCTGTTAAAAAAAAAGAAAGAAGAATACAAAAAATAATAAGGGACTTGCGAGACACCATTGGTAACCAACAAAAGAGAGTTGAGTGCTCTTAAATACAAAGGCGTGATGCCTACATTTTATCTTCTCATCCCTTATGCAAAAGTGAAACAAATGCATGAATCTATTTTTCCTTTTGTTTTCTCCTCAAATGCCCATTCTTGAGAGAAGTTGGCCATGGTAAAAGTTCTCAGAGTCGCCTAAATAAAGAAGCATTGAAGTACCTTGGATCATACCCCGAAAATCTATATTTTATTTTTACCCTGAGCACACCTATGCCACCAGCAGTTGATGGATCACACTCCTCAATAAGTTAAAATGATCATGAACTGTTCACCTCTTTATCCTACCCTTCATAATATTATTTGTTAGTATTGAGCATTTCCTACTTACTTGGGTCCGAGGTTTTGCTTGAGGACAAGCAAAAAGATAAGTGTGGGGGTGTGATAAGTGTCCAAGTGAGCATGATTTATAGGTGTATTTCATATATTATATTAGCACTTTTTCTTACTCATTTCTCCACTTCGGTTAGTTTTTCCTCTAGTTTATGTTTTATTGTTATCTCACAAATTTATT
This sequence comes from Limonium bicolor, assembly GCA_023374045.1. Lineage (NCBI taxonomy): Eukaryota > Viridiplantae > Streptophyta > Magnoliopsida > Caryophyllales > Plumbaginaceae > Limonium > Limonium bicolor. Next base: position 165,389,720 of record CM041776.1, on the reverse strand, counting down.
GTTTAAACATGAGGAAAACCAAGCTGGGAGTAAAGTAGACGAAGAGACGAACGCATAGACGCAAACGGCTCAGAAAACGGAGTCCTAACGAAGAATCTAGAGCTGGTCAAAGTTCGTAGAAGAAAATAAGTCAAAACCACCCTTGTGTCCGCATGGGGATAGGCGGACAGCTAGGCGGACACCACACGCCTGACCTCCCCTGTGTCCGCATGGGGATAGGCGGACAAGACTGGAGGAGAATCCGCCCCTGCGTCCTCGTGAAATAAGGCGGACAAGAGAGGAACATGTCCGCATAATATAAGCTAGAGGTGTCCGCATGGAATAAAGCGGACAACAAAGCGGACAACAGAGAGGACCGCGTGAGACGACCGCATAATTAGAGGCGGACATCTACGCGGACGCGTGTAAATGTCCAGATAATTAACGCGAGCTGTTTATCTTCTTCGCGGCGCCTGCAACTTGATTCTGCCGACAGTATTCACGCGTTCAGCCACCCAATCCATTCCTTAATTCACTCACGCGTTCTGCAACTTATCCATCTACTCCATCAACTGGCACCTCCCTTATCTTGTTCACCCACTAGCACGCGTGATCCAGCCTGTCTCTTCCTTCTCCTTCCTCCCTCTCCTTCTCCTATAAAAACCCACGAGCCTTCTGCTCAAAAATAGAGATCCACCACCCAACATCATCGATCCACTACAGAATACCATCGTCCATCCCATTTCTCTTCTCCCGTCTTCTCCATTTTATTTATTTTTACATTCCACCATATCCACCTCTAGTCCTACGTATACAAAATAGCAGAACGAATGCAGGAGTGACTACAGATGATTTCTACTACTCTTGTCTCTGTTTATCTATTTAATATGTTAGGCTAGAATATTTATACTCTGGGAATGGTTATTATGTGTTTATTAATTATGCAATATGTTTACTGGTTTATTTAAATATAGTTTGTTGCGTTTTAAAGGTTATCTCGCACCTTTTTAATAAATGTCATGAGTTTATTAAATTGCTTTACTAAATCTATTTCTAATCTGATCGGTGACAAATAGATAGGTTAATTAAGCCGTAAATCTGGAGGAAACTTATTTTCATCGTTTAAGTTAGTGCTCAGATGCATAAATAATTTCTCATATTTAAACCGTCCGTTTACACGCATTTTGCTTGAGTTTTCATCGGACCTTGCATTTTCAGGTAAACGAGTTCTTATGAGTTTTCATCGGACCTTAAGATAATAAGAGGAATTTTGCCAAACAATTATAATTAAACCAGTAGACATAGCATGAAAGAGCAGATTATATTAACCTGACCCAGAGTCCCATTTAATTTATCTATTAACTTAGTTTATTTTATCTTTCCTTTTTATTTATAATACAAGTCAATTAATCCCCCCTTTTTGTGACACGCTTAGGTACTATAATATGCACATTAGTCCCACGGTTCGATATCCGGTCGCTTACATTTCACTATACTGCCACGACCGGGATTTGTTTGCAGCCCGACGTTTATTTTGAGTTTTAATTTCTTTTCTTTTATGTTAATTTCTACAGCTCTAACCACTCAGATATACACGTCTGCAAAAACTGGAAGAAAACTCCTTATGTTTCTGCTCTGCGATACCCGGGGAATATAGAATACGTGAAAAATGTCAGTATGAAAGTAACTTAAAAAGGTGAGAGAGGGAAAGAGGAGGGAGGGGTCATCCCCGATGTTGTGTAAAGACGTGTGAAAACGATTGAATTCTTTTCTGTGAAAACGATAAAAGGGAATGACACACGAGCCGATTTCCATTCCCAAAGCGAAGGTCGTGCCATTATTGCTTAACTGCGGTTGCAACATAGTGGGGGATAAGGGATTACATTCGAGTTCATAGGGGAAATATAACATTAGTTTGCAAGAAAGAAATAGTCATTACATAACCGAGTTTCGTAATGGGGGGGAGGGAATTACACCTAAATTAAAAGGGAGGCATAATGTCAAACGAAAAATACAAAAGTTCGTTACATATTCGAATCTTCAAAATGGGGAGAGGGAATTACATCTAAATTAAAAGGGAGAGACATAATGTCAGACGAATCATACAAAAGGTCATTACATATCCGAATTTTGTAATGGGAAAATGGGGGACACGTCCAAGACTTTCTAGAACAAGTGAGTGGACTGGCGTGAAAGGTCAACCAAGTATTTTCTTCTTCTTCAGGTCTCTCCTCTCCTTCTTCCTCAGTTGGCAGGCCGTCATAGGAGGCTGCAAGTTCTCGACTATATCTTCACCAGGTTTGCTTGATCACCGGATGACTGAGTGAGTATGGATAGCGGACTAGTCGATTGATCCTCATGTCAAGCCAATTCTTGTATCCGTCGTTAAGGTCCAAACAAGTATTCCTATCTACATAAACAACCCACTTTAAGGCATTGGCATAAGCCTCGATGACATATCTAACTGCGCTGTCGGTGAACTGATGGTTCTTGAAACCCGACTCAATGGCTCCCGGGATGGTCTGCTCGCGTCCGAATTGAAGCATCGCCCTCTGTGGGTAAATGGTGACAAATTTGCTCAGGCCAATGAGGACTAGTCCATTGTTGCCTGCCGATTGGACTGCTCCCCCTTGGACATCCCAATCTTTAATGACCCATCGCTTGAAAATCAAATGGGTGTCGCTCTTACGCTCTCGCTTCCTTCTTATCATATAAGTGTCCATGTTAACTGGTGCTTAGACGGGTGCTATTGGTAGTAGATTCAAATGGTCAAAAAGCCAAATCTGAAGCAATAAGGGGCTTCCTACGAAGAAGGTGTCTGCAGCTCCTGTCTATTTCCAATGGTCCAAACCCCGAATGATTTTGGCGGCTACCACCGACCCGGCGCTTAATCCTTCTTCAAAAGCATGTAGTAAATAAATGACCTGAGGATTCATTCTGAGGTCCCTCTACCGAAACAAGAACAAACCCATGACGCGCAGATCTAATACCCGTCTCTTGGTCCTGAGTGAGTGGTAAGGTCGGCTAAAACGTTCCAGCAGTTTTGGTAAGCTCAGTCCCATATTCCCGAAGTTCTCAACCTCCTCTAGGCTTACCTCTAAGAACTCGCCTGTAAATTTCAGAGTTTTCGTCTGCTCTGTGGTGATCATCGGCGTTCTCTGATGAGGCTCTATCTTGAGGCAAGCATCCAACTCCGCTGGCAGTATCACCAATTCCTCTCGAAAGAAGCGGTATAGGTGATCGACCGGATCCCAATAAGTAACAGATTTGAACAGTGCTTTATAGATTATATCGACCTTACATAACCGAGCGAGGCTTGTCAAGAGTGGCTCACATGTATTCTTCATCTCCATGCAACGGCTCAAGAGCTCTTGACCAAACTCCCTTTCTCTATCTAGTTCCTATTTCATCCTTTGGTTTCTGTTGCGTCCTTCTACGCTTCTTCTCTTCCCAGGGCACAGGCACTAGTCCGTTGAACATGGTTAATCCTGCAAAATAGAGTAAATAAAGAGAAGGGAAAGAAAGTGCTGAGCAAGAATAAGAGAAAGCAACTTTAGCAATATAAGATGCGAGTCAGAGAACAAGGATGCATTGGCTGATGCTTTATCTTGGGGGGAGGTTTCCCTAAAAAGCTAGAAATGAGATATACCTTAAAAACAAAGGCAGAGCGTAGAAACCGCAAACAAGTCCCAGGCAACACTTTGAGCATAGATACAAGCGCGTGAGATGCAAACCCAGGCAACGTTTTTTCTTCCTCTACAAAATTGAGGTAACTCGCCTAACTCCAGGTTCTATTAAACATCAGTAGCAACGGTGACACTCGGTAAAGGTGGTAGCAAACCGAGTAGTCGACTTAAAATCTTCCCTGTTTGATTGTTTATGAAAAGAGGTTAATCAGTTTTTCTGTCCTTGCTGATGTTCAATACGTCACACTAAGCTACATTCCCCTGCATTCGCAGCAGTTATGCAGCAATATCATAGCTTTATTTTATCATCACTTTTGACTATCAAAAGGCATATAATCTGATTGAAAACCAACCTGAAATTCTGGGATAACCATAATCAAGCCCTAGACTATCCCAAGTTGTTACATTTGTAGATCAACTTAATTTTTGTTAATGTTTGTACAGTCGCTACAATTAGTCTTTAACATAAAGTTTTGCTAAGTCAACACGGCTTTTTTCTGATTAACCCAGAGTAATGGACAAACTTAGACTATTGTTTTGCTGCTATTAGTTTGCCACTTAGAGAATGATCTAACTAGTCAGCTTATCATTCTGCAGTTACCAAATATTGGTACCCTTCTGATTTGAATAGCTTTTAACTACAGCTATGTTAATAGTGTTATGGACCATGGTTAAGCAATATGTGGCTTAGCCCTCTTAAATGCTCATACCCCATTCTATTTTATTGCTCCACGATGTTGCTATTAAAATTATACATATGGAAAACAATATACCTTACCCACTCCTATATATCATGCTTCTTGGAAATAGTATTCATAGCTCATCCATCCACTTGTCTTGTTCTTCCCAGGCATTATGTTACAAATATTAAGTTGTTGCACGCTTCATTTAACGTTAACTAAATGCATGATTCTAAAATATGTTTAAATACCCTTACCACTACATGTCATCCAAAAAGGTATATAACTACCACATTATGATTACAAAATCTTAAAAGTACTAATAAAATCTCGAGGAAATCACAGGTACTTTTACCAGGGGACTGCTCACCCCCTGAGGTATTCAAGGAAAGAATGAAAAAAGGGGGGCCAGAGAGATACGTTGGGCTGAAACTTACTGAAATACCCCTAAATTAATTTAAATTAATTTAGGGGATTTCTTTTATTAAACCCTAAATAATACTATTAAACATTAAATTATTATATGGTATTATGAATTTAATAGTAATATTTATAAGTCAATAAATTTTGAGACACTTCAATTATATTATAAAGATTATAGAAATATTTAGAGCATTGATTTGAATCATAAAAGTCAATATAAAATCATAGAAACCTTAAAGCTTCTCAAGCCTTGCTAGGGTTGACTTTTTGAGAATGGTCAAACTAGCTCATGAAACCTATACCAATAAAAAGGTTATGGAAAACCAAGAAGACTGATAATAAGAATGTTAAAAATGGATCATCCTAGCCAAAGTTATGATACAATGAAGCTTAGAGCCAAAATTTGGAAGAAAGCTGATATGTCCAAGTCCTGCTAACTCATCCGCGCCGCGGGACTCGTGCAATAAGCAAATTCCTACAAAATCGCCCAAGTGTTCGCAGCAAACTACCTTTACATTGAGCAATCTTCAGACCTTAATATCTCAGCCAATACTTCGTATTTTTGAGTGCCGTCTTCTTCATTTTATTCTGATACAACTCTACTTTCTAAGAATTACTCACACTTGACCTAACTTTCCCCACATTAATCAAAGAGTAAATTACTCAGAACCCTCTTGAGGATTTAGGATATTACAGTTAACCCCCTTGTGTTTATCATAATTATTGGTAACCACCTCGAGGTTAAGGTATCTTTGACTACGAGCCCCCAAACTACAACTCTGTTATCAGAAAGTTGACTACATTTTGACCTATCAACTTAATCACATTAATAATGTCAGGCTGGACAAAAAACACTACTTAATCAGCATTGTTATTTTCCTAAAAATGTCAATCCTGCCTTGAAAATGCATCTAAAGTGGGATGAGAGAGAGTTAGATGATGTTGATTAAGCAGTTTTGTTGTCCAGTCTGGCATTATTAATATGATTAAGTTAATAGATTAATACGTAGTTAACTTTATGATAACAGAGTTATAATTCGGGGGCTCGTAGTCAAAGGTACCTTAACCTTGAGGTGGTTACCAATAATTATGATAAACACAAGGGGTTTAACTGTAATACCCAAATCCTCAAGGGGTTCTGAGTAATTTACTCTTAATCAAAAAAATCAATCTAAAGTTGCCTCCCCAAGAATCTACAACCCAGAATTTCCAGAAATCCATTTGATAAGGTAAACTTCGTCTTATCATATCTTCTTCATCTGTGAATGAAACTCGAGTTCTATAGCTCATTTTGTAGATCTTTAACTCCTCTACAACTTTCTTTTAACAACCAAGGATGATTCTCAATCGTGTGGAAGATCAAGGCATCTAAAGTCCCCAACTCGATCACGGCAGTGTTCTTGCCCAGAATTTTTCTAGAAACGAAATGGTAAACTCAGATCTTTCGGGATCTATAACTTTCTCCCTAGTTCTTCATTTTCAATGATTCTTCTACCCATGTTTAGAGTTACATACCTATTAAAATGTGGTAAGTTTCGTGGATCGAATCCTTCTCAGTTAGCACGAGTTGATCCGCAAAGTAGTCTACTTGGTCTGCACATAAAATATCAATTTTTCTAGAAAATTGAATCTGATTCTCCTCGCCGGTGCTATTCCGGTACGTTTCTGACCAAATTACACCGATACTGTTATGCGGTTTTGCATTCTCGAACATACACAACTATTAATTTGACACAATATGCATTATATAGAGAGAATTTGTCGAAATTCGAATTGAAACCGGGTATAAACCCTAGTCGAGTTACCCAGAATTGAAATCATCGCACACTGCATTATAGTTAATAAATTAGTACCATTGGATTCGTCTTTTAATTTCGAATCCAATGAAACAAGAATCGCCGAATTTTGTCCTATGGATTGAGAGAATCGATCGAATCTCACTCGTAATGTTTTGGGGGTTTTCTGATGAACTTGTGCGTTTTGAGCCGTCCGATCGTAAGTGTAACACCCCATCCAACATTAACACACTTATAATAAACTGCAGCGGAAAGCAAACTTCATCACATTACTTATCTCTTGGTGTTACACGCCGTTAACCACCCACGTGGCTAACAAGGCTATTACATATACATTGTACCAGTCTGATGGACTAGATTCCCGAGCGACTACACATTATTATCCCTTAACAACAACCCATATACTTTATACATTCCAACCGTACCGAGTATTTACAAACTAATGCCGATAACAATTTCGGTCTTACTACGCTTACAATACTTACGCCATTTAAATGGCTACCCATGCGTGAACATCTACCCCGTCCTACTCTCGAACGGCTTCCAGCTCCTTGTACCTGAAATAGAAAAGGAGAGAAAGGGTGGCCCCCAAGGGGCTCAGCACCTTTGCTGGTATGGTAATCCCGCAGCCCACATGCTACCGGGCCACGCGCAACTAATTGTCGTCTTAACATGCGATTGATTATATTTAATCATGCATGCAACTGTAAACACACAACACAAAACATTTCGCCCCAATGGGCTCAACAAACGGATAATATATCCTTACTTGATTCACTCATGGTATTCATTATCCTTAGAGTGTTCCTCCTCTAACGGAGCTACTTCCTTAATAGACGACACTTACCCTTAAATCGGGTTATCCTTAAACGCCTCTTGTCACAACTGGGATTCATTTCCATGATCCACACACTCCATATCTTACAACATATCACATTCCTCACATAACAAAACATAACAACTCTTTTCTCGTTTCGACGTACACATGATAACATCGCATTCATTTTAAACATCTAACATATACATATCATAGCATAGCAAGGGAAATTGCCTAGCACAGTATCAACACAAAACACATAAGATCGGTTCACACAAGGAACCTTCCACCATAGTTAGTATACATAGTGAGCCTAGAGATTATTGCCAATCTCATGCTAAGCTCGTTACCAACCTCGTTACCGTCCAGTTATATCGAACGGTTAACTTAAACCCAAGGTGTGTCGGATATAGTAATCCCAAGCACACCGAAATAACATTTGTATGCCCCTGTGGCCCGACATGAGTCAGTAAACTAGCTTTGGATAAGCTAAGGGAAGGTCGAAACCAAATTGGAATACAACCTATACATACACCAAGAGAGCCGAACCGGATATGACATCGACTCCCGTCCTCACACGCGTGGCCGGAACATACCGGACTCCTCACCCCCCATTAGTACATATATACTTATAAATAAGTAGTTAGAGACCCATTATGGAGCCTACCACATCCACACACCATACGGTATCATAACCGAGTTAAGCACACAAGGGAGGTTCACACACTTGCATACAACAACAATATCCAACTAGCTCACACATAGCCGTGGTTAGAACGTTCCCAAGGTTTGGGTCGTTAACTCCGAATACCGATCTCTCATGTGCTCCTAGTTCTAGTTAGCTAAGGTTTAACACTTATTTGAGGTTAAACGGTATCGGAGATTAAAAGCGCCACATAAATGAATTACTGTAAACTCATTACATGTTTTTATCTTACAAGGTGGCAAACACTCAGCAAAACACATTGGCATACAAGCCGGTGTAATCCGGTAGGACACGGGTTGCAAGAAAACCATACCTGTCACCGGGGTCCACTTTATCCTGTCCACTTATGTTCCTCGAGCAATTCTCGGACAACTGATAATATTACATGTACTTTGGTTAACATCGGGGTAGCACGATTACTTAATGTCTAATGCTTATAACTTTTTCCCCGTTAACTTAGTTACATAACTTCACTTTTTAACTTGTTTTACTTTTACATTTCAATACAACTTTTCACCCACTTAATTGTCATTAAAACTCACCTAACATGTCCTTAACAACTTTATAACATCATTACTAATCAATCCCCATCATTACATATCATTTCATAACCTTAACCCATGTTTTTGGTCCGACCGAACTTACCGACCGACCTTGCACAAGGTCGGTCCATTCCAGAACACTTTACCGTCAAAATTTCTACTCCGACCGACCTTGTAAGTTCGGTCGCATGTTCGGTCCATTCCCGAGAGTTTCTTCCCTTTGAAAATTCAAGCCCGACCGAACTTGCCAAGTCCGGTCCCATGTTCGGTCGGTTCCAGAAACTTAATCCGTACACAAAATACAAGCCCGACCGACCTTGCAAGTCCGGTCCCCAAGGTCGGTCCATTCCAGAAGCCAATTCTCGCAGGGTAAACTGGGCTCGACCGAACTTGCAAGTTCGGTCGCAAGTTCGGTCTGCCCCAGACCCTTGTTTTCCTTTTCTCATTCAACTCCAAACTTCACCCCATATATCCTAGTATACCCTAACCTCATTTGGGCACTTCAAACACACCTTTAGCCATGTACTAAACTCTCTAAATCACACACCAAAACCATCTTATCATTCACAAATTCCTTACAAAATTCTTAGCACTTGGAATGTTTCCTCCTTAAGATTCCTAAGTGGTATTTCACCAATAATGACCACTATACCAAGATGTTTCCTCTACACCTTAACATCATCTCTCAAACTTCTTTTCTTACTAACTAAACCTCCTTTTTCACATCTTACCTAAACATCACTTATTCCTTGGACATCAACATTACCTAAACCTTAAACAAACTTCTCCAAGACTTAAATACATTCTCAAAACACACATTGAATTCCTAGAACTTCCAAGATAACACCTAAATCCTTGCATCACTCTAAATCACCTTAATACATGTTTTCTTCCCAAGTAAACATTTGTTCACCTTTAACACTTCCTAGTTCACCAAAACTTACTTAAAACACTTAGAACTTCTTACACATTTTCCAAATTTTGCCATAGCTTCTCTTGTATATACTCACATCCAAACACTTAGGTTTTTACCTTATTTCATTCAAGAACACCTAAAATCCATCAAACACATTTTTATACACAAACTTCACACATTTAGCACTACATCACAATATAGTGCATAACTTAAATTGCTTGGCACTTAGGCCCTTAAATAACATGGCTCTTAGGCCCTTAAATAACATAAATCTTAAACACTGAATTTCCCACATAAATAATGCCTTTGACCTGCAAATACACCCAACAATACATATGCCCTTAATAAACTCCTTGAGAGCATTTTACTAGCTCATTTGCCATTGGCTCCTTAGGTATTTTATTAAGCAAATCAAGCTCATTTTCCTAAGGCATTTAAACTACATTGAGATAGTTTGTTTACCTCTTTTTCCTCACAACTTCTTTCTTGTTTCCTTGTAAAACCGGTGGGATGTTTGGTTTCTTGTCAACTTTTAAACAATGTACACATAATAGAATGAGTATTCAAGCATCATGCTTCATCTCATTGTAAACCCTAGTTACATATTGTTTTAAGGTATTAAAATGATTGTTTTACCTTGGAATGGAAGAGAGCTTGAATAAGTATTAAGAGAGGACTCCTCCTAGCCCTTGGAAGATTCAAATGAAGCTAAAACAAGACAAGAGAAGACACCATTACAAGGTGCATTTTCGGTCAACACCAAAAATGAAGGAAATGGAGTTTTCTTTGGTTTTTCCTTACCTTGAAGCAAAGTGATCAACAAGGCATGAAAATATGAGCTCAAGCTCCTTCAATGGTGAATCTCCATGGCACCGAAATGATGATTTTGATGATTTGAAAAGATAGAAGTGAAGAGCTTGGTCTAACTAAGACAAATATGGTCTTAGAATTTGATTTGGAGCATTAATGAACATTTGGTGAGCAATTGAAGTTAGAGAAGAGAGGGGCTGTAGCAAGCTCGGTTCTGGTTGGGAGAATAGAGGAAGAACACGGTGGGAAGGCAAGGAAATGAAGAGGTGCAAACCGAAATTTGACCTACTAAAAGCTAAGAAATAAACCTAGAAATTAATAAATCAAAAAGTCTTCGGGTTGCAAATAATCCCGGTCACTGCAGTATAGAAAACGTAGCAACCAGGTATCGAATCCGCGGGACTTGAAGAAAGTAAGTCTAGTCCTAAGAAAACTGGAAATTCAGAGGGTTGTTCTTGTTTTGGGAATCAAATAAGAAGAAGAAAATAAATTGAAATAAAACTGATAAAGTTATATGGATGAGTGGAACTCCGGGTTCAAGTTATTTTTTCACTACGGATTATGCGAACTTCTACAAATCGATAAGAGATATGGATTGGCTAATTCTTCAATTCTTTCCAGAATTAAATCATAATCTCCGAAAAGCTCATCTAGTAGAACACACAAGGTCTAATCCAGAACCTAGCGAAACACACATAGATGGATGAAGCTTAAAGAATTACGACGCACCTGAGGGAAAATATAATCAATCCGATCTAATTTTCCACAGGCTAACAGATTAATTTGACCTTCTTGTTAATCACCGATCTGATCATAACAAGATCGTAAGGCTTTTTAAAAATTTGCGAGATTAATTAAAAAGCACAACATTTGCATTAATCTGAAACAATCCGAAAATAAAATCTCAAATCATAATTGTAATGTACTTAAAACGAACTAGCTACAAATCCAGCACCCGGAGCAAATTCTTCCTAGCCTAGCATTTTACAAAGAGAGTATAGAGAGATAGAGAAGAATTAATCTGGTGTAGAAGATTCCTCCGTTTGTCTCGCTATCCAGATCTGCAATTTACTAGGCTGGAGGTTGAGATGATGGTGGAGGAGAATAACTCTCGCGGCTGCTTGCGTTCTTCTCGGCGTGAGAAAAGAAAATAAAACTAACCTAAAGCTAAAAATAGAACTGAAGTGATGTTGTGTGGATGAGTGGATGAGTGGATGGGTGGATGAATGGATGCTTTCTCATCCAAAGCCTTCCTTATTTATAAGATAAATTCAAGGCTCTTCGCTTGTTCATTAATGTTTCTTTAGTTTCCTTCATTTCGCGAAGTTAATGAAGACCTTCCAGTTCCTCCAAGTTACTTCCTTGAATTTAACTTTCTTCATCAATAACTCTTGAAAGAATCCGGAGTTACTCCCTTGAATTTATCTTTCCTCATTAATAACCCTTGAAGACTCTGGAGTTCCTGCACATAAATAGGATTTAATGTCAGCAGTTTAATTATTATCTCCTACACAAACTTCTGAATTCCCTATATATCCATCCTAAATCATAAAAATATCAAAATAAATCTGTTTCCGTACAATTTCTTTTAGATATAGGAATGGACTTCATTTAAGTACAAAATCAAGGGAAAATGGTAATAAGACATGGGATTTCGACTTAAAAGTATATAGAATATCAGCTTATCAAGAGGAGAGGTGAGAGGTCTCACTTTTGCAAGATATTTAAGCTTAAAAGCAAATAGTAACTTCACTTTATTCTTTTTCTTTTCTTTAGTTGGATGACTAGGTTGGTGACTCCCCCCTTAAAAACCATGGCCCCTTCAATATATAACATATATATGGCCTTTGTTGACCAATTAAACAACTTATGTTGACTTATAACTTAAACTAGCACTATTTGAGCACTATTCACAAAACAAGGCACATATTTGTGAAATTTTTGATTTCCCATTGATATAGACTTCCAAATGTGATACTATATAGTACACATGTTAATTAATGAGTAATGATGGACATTTAGCCATTCAAAACCCATTTACAAGACATTTTTCAAAAACGTGCTTTAAGACTCCTTAAAGCACTTTTTGTGTCTTAGCTCGTTTTCAAGCTTGGTTTTTCTTTGGTAATTGATTTAATATATTCATTAACATATTTATAAGGTATAGGTATGACCATTAGGTCTTATACAAATTTATCCCAAGCTTAGAGCATATTTTAGCCCATATTGACCTTAAGGTATTTATTTGTGTTTTGTTTGGTTTCATTGTCTACCAAGGTTTCCTAAGGACTTAATTAGCCTTATAAAATCATAATTAAATATTATCCAGTCTTGGTAGGCTCTTTGGGTCCTAACCAAGTTCACTCCGAGCTTAGAGCACGTTTTTGCTCAAACCGTGTCTTAGTGTTTCATCGTGCTTTACTATGGTTTAAATTGTACATTGATGTTTCTAAGGCACTTTTTAGCCTTTAGATGCCATACTTTAACATTTAAACAACATACCAAGGTTTGGGGTATTTCAATCTACCCCCTTAAAAGAACTTCGTCCTCGAAGTTCACATTTCCACGCATCATTGGGTTAGAATACGGGAATTGCTTTCGAAATTAACTTCCATTACCAAACACTCTTTACATCCAACCTCGGACTTGACGGTCCGGGCAACATATCCACATCCATACATAACCACCTCGTAACGTACTTACATTATTACCTCGGACTCAATGGTCCGGGTACCTTAACCGTATTGTTCTTGCATAACAACCCTTAGACTCTCAGGTCTGGGTAACATAACAATAGTTAGACTCATAGGTCTGGATAACATAACACCTTCGGAACTCAACCACATTAGGACTCAAGGTCTAAAATAATATTTCTTACTCATACCACACAACATGTCTTAGCATGTATAACAAACAGAAATACATTTTCCATCTCTTCATGGGCTCAAGTCCCATGTCGAGTACATATACACTGTGATCCTGCAGAACCCGGTCGCGATGGACACCTTTTGGTCCCCGTTTCTTTGGGAGGTCAAAACAATCACATACATTTTTAAAATATACTTCTCATGTCACCGGTCCGAAGACAAAGGCTCATACGTCCTCAGCTCGTGAGCAAGCATTACAAAATATTCTTTACTAGGTTAAGTATAGAGAATCCTTTATTCAAAATATGAATCGGCTGTTTTGGAAATACCATTTGAAAAACCTTTTTGAAAACGCAATTCAACTCCAAGTTCAACTCATGCTCTTTGTATCTTTCTTAACGTGGTTATTTGTGACCACTTACAGGGAGCTTCTAGAGTTATCCAACCCTGATGTGATCAGCATCAGTGTTGAACTATCTTTCCACCCCAATTTGTGTTCGGCTTCCCTTGATCTCATGATAATCAAGTTCCACCTCCCACTTCATTTTCAAGCATCAAGTAATACACACGTTTCCCTTTTCTATCTTTTCAATCATTCTAATCATAGTCATCACATCTCCAAGGGATAGAACTCCGTCTATCAATCATCATCCAAATCCAACTTAATTCAAGTTACCTAGGGAATTAAATTCTCACTAGGTTCTATGTCGGTCTCATGCCCCTTCATAAATCACAACACTGTATATATATATATATATATATTATTTATCAAAATACAATACATGGTTTACATTTATACCCTGTCGGGGTTTTAGTTCCCCGGGGGTTTCTTTACTCCCTTACACTTGTACCTTCACACACAACTGTTAACAAAATAAACACACTTATCCCAATGGTATTCGCATCTTCTGTGCGCAATTACCACAATTTAACCACGAATGAATGTGTATGTTTATATAACACACGCGCCAACCATCATAGCAAATCATTTTGTGCTATGCACAACATAGTTCACGTACACTTGTACGGTAAAACACACTAAGTGGCTTTGCGCTCTACCCCCCTTAAAAGGGATTACGCCCACGTAATCAATCACTAAACCTTGGCTTAAAATGTTCTGCCGTCGTGAAGTGTTTGACTTCCACGCGGTCTATTACACAATGGATTCTGATTAGAGGATCTTAACCATATTGGCGGTTTAGTCCCTAAACCAAGAATTCGCATTGGAGTTCTAACTCATAACCGGTTTCGGTCCTGGCCTGTGAGGCTTTTAGGCATTGATAGCTAGCCATTTATTCATATTCACCATGTATATTCAGTATCTGGTGTATGGGCTCCCTGGCCTCTGTTGCGCAACTCTGGTAATTATAGATCTAGTTTGCCCCATTCGTTACTGTTATTGTATTATGCATCTCTAATGTATTACCCTTATCTTGGTAATAATGGTTTCTCAACCGACGCATGGTATCTCTGACCCTGAGCGAGTTCGGTGAGTTTCACAACTTTCTATCCATTTCCATAACAATTTACTGTGTATACAGCTATGTATTTCACAATGATTGACTTGTTCCCTTCCGACTTACTGTCAGTTGAGATTGAGCTACTACCTAGTGCGTAGTGCTCTCTCAGCTATTTACAACATTTGGGGTATATTCCATACTGATATTTGGCAGTTAGTGCTACTGTAGTCACTTACTGTTAATCATGTCTCCACCTTTGGTTTTGTACATGTATTCTTTCATTGGTGCGGCCTTGCATTACCTATGCATCGGCCATTATAACATTATTCCTCCACAATTACCATGCTTTTGATTCCTAGCTATCCCACTTGATCATTACTGCGTAAGTGCAATACCAAAACACTCAGTCATACAGAGTGCAGAGGCGTAAACTCTTGACAGTAAATCCTTTATGCGATTCACCATGGAATTCACACTGAGTTCCTCATCACACAATACCTACCACTGGCTTATTGCCCAGTCTGTTTAACATCGCTTATCTTGCATCTCTACTAAGTTTAACTCATAACTGGTCTTTTCTGCCACATTGTCATTCAACAATACTTATACAACGGTCGCTTACTGCGCGCCGTGCTTATTGTATAACATAACACTAACTTGCATGGTATTTACTGTCACATTAATTTCCACACGTTACTTACATTATTCACATTATGGTTCGTCATTCATTTGGATGACTACCGAATGTTCCTTGAGCGTTGCTCACTCGAGTCACAAACCGGCGTTACTTAGCTCGGTGCTTCACTTTATACACACATACTACTAAGCTAACTGCTCTCTTTCAATAATAACGTCGTCCATCCTTAACATATTTCTTGAACTTGATTCACATAACTACCGCTCCTGCGGTCTCACAATATCGAGAGGTATCCCCACTCTTAATGCAGTGGTTCGTTCTCCGCTCTATTACTTGTATAACATATACTTCTGCAACTGATCAAATTTACATAACACAAGTTGTTGTGGCTTATAAGCCTTACTGTCACGATTCCTTCCAAGTTATCTCTTTGGCAACTTAGGGTCCTACTGTTAAGTGGGTTTACCTTCAGTGTTTAATCCGGGTAATTGTTCCAAATCTTGTGTTTCTGTTATATTGCTCCATCTAACAATGTTTAATCCAAACACCCCTCAAGGATTGCTCCTGGGTGTTACTAACATATGCCATTACATCTGGCTTGCACTCCTGGGTACATTCAGTAACTACGTCTTCTTACGTTCTTAGTTGGGTATTCGTTTCTGCTATCATGTCATATCCCTCAGACTTCTCAAGTCATATGTGATGTCTTTACATAACAGCCCGTGCTCTTCGCACTTCTTGACTCTACACATTTCCTTGACCAGGTTTCTTTACTTCAACCATTCATGGTAATGCGTCGCTCTTGTTTAACTCACACTGCTGATCGTAGTACGGAGTCGACTACTTCCCGTGTTTCGGACTCTACTCGTATACATATGTGGGGTACCCTACTGATACATTACTACTTACCCAACTAACCCATAAGTAGGTCTGTCAGGCCCACAAGCTCCTATCGGAGTGCGGTCGTCCCACAATTCAGTTGGTACACTCGTAGTGTCCGTCACACGCCTAGGTGAAGTATTCTGTTGTCAACTCCCTTATATTGTCCCGTGACAATATTCATTCCTTGCTTCCCAAACTGAATCGAGGGAAAGTTTATCCACTGTTGTATCTTTATCAACTGCCCTTGGTTTTACTGGTTTGGTTTAAAAGAAGGTTGGACAGAAGTGTTGGTTTGAAAGAAAATTTTGGTTTTGAAAGAAAGAGTTTAGATTAATCTGGGTTTGAAAGAAAAATTTTCATGGTTTCACAACATCTTCTTACCTTAGCCAAGTCTAGCTTCTTGCTGACTGGTGTACTTACAATTACAGAGGTTAGGCTAGCAGGCCCTTCCACTGTTATGACGATCACATTTAACTTTATGGTACTTTTCCAAGTACTTTGTAATGGTTATAAATTTCCCGAACAGCCCTGTTATAGCAGCACTTGCTATGGCAAGTGCGCCATGCTAACTGGCTATCGGTTTAACACATACCGGTTGTGGTATTGTTTTTACCCATACTGTCATCAGTGGCCTTGTTGGCCCTCACTGATCTCGCTGCCTTGATAATAACTCTTCTAGGTGACTTCTCACTGTCTTCACATGACGATCATCAACTAGGGTGTTTCCCATTCTGGGAGACCCCTTTTTTTCTTAGTATTGTATTCTCTTTGTAGCCCGTTCCACGTATTTGGGCACTACGTTGTAGTTCCCTTGTCGGTTGGTATACCGTTGGTGTATTATTTATCAACTGTGGTCCCGTAGACACTCGTCTCGGGTTTCACTAATCCACTTCTTGCCTGTTGCAAGCTGGTTATTCTCGACTGCTCGGCATGTCGACCCAGGTTGCCGGAAATTCTATTCTCCTATACACGAGATTCTTCATTCTTCGCTATGAAATGCGGTTAACATTATTCAGATGGGAACCGTCTCCGGGATTCCCAGTTTTCGGGATCTACCGTATGACAGGTTCTCCGTACCTTAGAGGTGTTAATAACAGCCAGATCGGGTATTCCCGAGTAAGAGAGGACTTCCATCTCTATGGCGTTCTTTCCCAAGTTATAAAACAGGGACTGTGGAGGGTGGGATGGAGATTGTAGGTTTCCAGTACACACTGGTAATACCTAACTAGCGTATCTCTCACGCTATCACTCAACCCTTAACCCAAAGTACTTAAATCCTAACTCGGTACTTCCTAAGCTCGGTAATTCAGTCATCAGAGCGATACTTCGCTCTGATACCACTTTTTGTAACACCCCATCCAACATTAACACACTTATAATAAACTGCAGCGGAAAGCAAACTTCATCACATTACTTATCTCTTGGTGTTACACGCCGTTAACCACCCACGTGGCTAACAAGGCTATTACATATACATTGTACCGGTCTGATGGACTAGATTCCCGAGCGACTACACATTATTATCCCTTAACAACAACCCATATACTTTATACATTCCAACCGTACCGGGTATTTACAAACTAATGCCGATAACAATTTCGGTCTTACTACGCTTACAATACTTACGACATTTAAATGGCTACCCATGCGTGAACATCTACCCCGTCCTACTCTCGAACGGCTTCCAGCTCCTTGTACCTGAAATAGAAAAGGAGAGAAAGGGTGGCCCCCAAGGGGCTCAGCACCTTTGCTGGTATGGTAATCCCGCAGCCCACATGCTACCGGGCCACGCGCAACTAATTGTCGTCTTAGCATGCGATTGATTATATTTAAATCATGCATGCAACTGTAAACACACAACACAAAACATTTCGCCCCAATGGGCTCAACAAACGGATAATACATCCTTACTTGATGAGTCACTCATGGTATTCATTATCCTTAGAGTGTTCCTCCTCTAACGGAGCTACTTCCTTAATAGACGACACTTACCCTTAAATCGGGTTATCCTTAAACGCCTCTTGTCACAACTGGGATTCATTTCCATGATCCACACACTCCATATCTTACAACATATCACATTCCTCACATAACAAAACATAACAACTCTTTTCTCGTTTCGACGTACACATGATAACATCGCATTCATTTTAAACATCTAACATATACATATCATAGCATAGCAAGGGAAATTGCCTAGCACAGTATCAACACAAAACACATAAGATCGGTTCACACAAGGAACCTTCCACCATAGTTAGTATACATAGTGAGCCTAGAGATTATTGCCAATCTCATGCTAAGCTCGTTACCAACCTCGTTACCGTCCAGTTATATCGAACGGTTAACTTAAACCCAAGGTGTGTCGGATATAGTAATCCCAAGCACACCGAAATAACATTTGTATGCCCCTGTGGCCCGACGTGAGTCAGTAAACTAGCTTTGGATAAGCTAAGGGAAGGTCGAAACCAAATTGGAATACAACCTATACATACACCAAGAGAGCCGAACCGGATATGACATCGACTCCCGTCCTCACACGCGTGGCCGGAACATACCGGACTCCTCACCCCCCATTAGTACATATATACTTATAAATAAGTAGTTAGAGACCCATTATGGAGCCTACCACATCCACACACCATACGGTATCATAACCGAGTTAAGCACACAAGGGAGGTTCACACACTTGCATACAACAACAATATCCAACTAACTCACACATAGCCGTGGTTAGAACGTTCCCAAGGTTTGGGTCGTTAACTCCGAATACCGATCTCTCATGTGCTCCTAGTTCTAGTTAGCTAAGGTTTAACACTTATTTGAGGTTAAACGGTATCGGAGATTAAAGCGCCACATAAATGAATTACTGTAAACTCATTACATGTTTTTATCTTACAAGGTGGTAAACACTCAGCAAACACATTGGCATACAAGCCGGTGTAATCCGGTAGGACACAGGTTGCAAGAAAACCATACCTGTCACCGGGGTCCACTTTATCCTGTCCACTTATGTTCCTCGAGCAATTCTCGGACAACTGATAATATTACATGTACTTTGATTAACATCGGGGTAGCACGATTACTTAATGTCTAATGCTTATAACTTTTTCCCCGTTAACTTAGTTACATAACTTCACTTTTTAACTTGTTTTACTTTTACATTTCAATACAACTTTTCACCCACTTAATTGTCATTAAAACTCACCTAACATGTCCTTAACAACTTTATAACATCATTACTAATCAATCCCCATCATTACATATCATTTCATAACCTTAACCCATGTTTTTGGTCCGACCGAACTTACCGACCGACCTTGCACAAGGTCGGTCCATTCCAGAACACTTTACCGTCAAAATTTCTACTCCGACCGACCTTGTAAGTTCGGTCGCATGTTCGGTCCATTCCCGAGAGTTTCTTCCCTTTGAAAATTCAAGCCCGACCGAACTTGCCAAGTCCGGTCCCATGTTCGGTCGGTTCCAGAAACTTAATCCGTACACAAAATACAAGCCCGACCGACCTTGCAAGTCCGGTCCCCAAGGTCGGTCCATTCCAGAAGCCAATTCTCGCAGGGTAAACTGGGCTCGACCGAACTTGCAAGTTCGGTCGCAAGTTCGGTCTGCCCCAGACCCTTGTTTTCCTTTTCTCATTCAACTCCAAACTTCACCCCATATATCCTAGTACACCCTAACCTCATTTGGGCACTTCAAACACACCTTTAGCCATGTACTAAACTCTCTAAATCACACACCAAAACCATCTTATCATTCACAAATTCCTTACAAAATTCTTAGCACTTGGAATGTTTCCTCCTTAAGATTCCTAAGTGGTATTTCACCAATAATGACCACTATACCAAGGTGTTTCCTCTACACCTTAACATCATCTCTCAAACTTCTTTTCTTACTAACTAAACCTCCTTTTTCACATCTTACCTAAACATCACTTATTCCTTGGACATCAACATTACCTAAACCTTAAACAAACTTCTCCAAGACTTAAATACATTCTCAAAACACACATTGAATTCCTAGAACTTCCAAGATAACACCTAAATCCTTGCATCACTCTAAATCACCTTAATACATGTTTTCTTCCCAAGTAAAACATTTGTTCACCTTTAACACTTAATAGTTCACCAAAACTTACTTAAAACACTTAGAACTTCTTACACATTTTCCAAATTTTGCCATAGCTTCTCTTGTATATACTCACATCCAAACACTTAGGTTTTTACCTTATTTCATTCAAGAACACCTAAAATCCATCAAACACTTTTTATACACAAACTTCACACATTTAGCACTACATCACAATATAGTGCATAACTTAAATTGCTTGGCACTTAGGCCCTTAAATAACATGGCTCTTAGGCCCTTAAATAACATAAATCTTAAACACTGAATTTCCCACATAAATAATGCCTTTGACCTGCAAATACACCCAACAATACATATGCCCTTAATAAACTCCTTGAGAGCATTTTACTAGCTCATTTGCCATTGGCTCCTTAGGTATTTTATTAAGCAAATCAAGCTCATTTTCCTAAGGCATTTAAACTACATTGAGATAGTTTGTTTACCTCTTTTTCCTCACAACTTCTTTCTTGTTTCCTTGTAAAACCGGTGGGATGTCTGGTTGCTTGTCAACTTCTAAACAATGTACACATAATAGAATGAGTATTCAAGCATCATGCTTCATCTCATTGTAAACCCTAGTTACATATATTGTTTTAAGGTATTAAAATGATTGTTTTACCTTGGAATGGAAAGAGAGCTTGAATAAGTATTAAGAGAGGACTCCTCCTAGCCCTTGGAAGATTCAAATGAAGCTAAAACAAGACAAGAGAAGACACCATTACAAGGTGCATTTTCGGTCAACACCAAAAATGAAGGAAATGGAGTTTTCTTTGGTTTTTCCTTACCTTGAAGCAAAGGTGATCAACAAGGCATGAAAATATGAGCTCAAGCCCCTTCAATGGTGAATCTCCATGGCACCGAAATGAAGCTTTTGATGATTTGAAAAGATAGAAGTGAAGAGCTTGGTCTAACTAAGACAAATATGGTCTTAGAATTTGATTTGGAGCATTAATGAACATTTGGTGAGCAATTGAAGTTAGAGAAGAGGGGGCTGTAGCAAGCTCGGTTCTGGTTGGGAGAATAGAGGAAGAACACGGTGGGAAGGCAAGGAAATGAAGAGGAGAGGTGAGAGGTCTCACTTTTGCAAGATATTTAAGCTTAAAAGCAAATAGTAACTTCACTTTATTTCTTTTTCTTTTCTTTAGTTGGATGACTAGGTTGGTGACTCCCCACCTTAAAAACCGTGGCCCCTTCAATATATAACATATATATGGCCTTTGTTGACCAATTAAACAACTTATGTTGACTTATAACTTAAACTAGCCCTATTTGAGCACTATTCACAAAACAAGGCACATATTTGTGAAATTTTTGATTTCCCATTGATATAGACTTCCAAATGTGATACTATATAGTACACATGTTAATTAAAGAGTAATGATGGACATTTAGCCATTCAAAACCCATTTACAAGACAATTTTTCAAAAACGTGCTTTAAGACTCCTTAAAGCACTTTTTGTGTCTTAGCTCGTTTTCAAGCTTGGTTTTCTTTGGTAATTGATTTAATATGTTCATTAACATATTTATAAGGTATAGGTATGACCATTAGGTCTTATACAAATTTATCCCAAGCTTAGAGCATATTTTAGCCCATATTGACCTTAAGGTATTTATTTGTGTTTTGTTTGGTTTCATTGTCTACCAAGGTTTCCTAAGGACTTAATTAGCCTTATAAAATCATAATTAAATATTATCCAGTCTTGGTAGGCTCTTTGGGTCCTAACCAAGTTCACTCCGAGCTTAGAGCACGTTTTTGCTCAAACCGTGTCTTAGTGTTCATCGTGCTTTACTATGGTTTAAATTGTACACTGATGTTTCTAAGGCACTTTTTAGCCTTTAAATGCCATACTTTAACATTTAAACAACATACCAAGGTTTGGGGTATTTCAGTAAGTTATAAGGATGGACGGCCGAGATTAAAACGTGGATGTTAATGAAGTTTAAGTCAGAATAAATTACAGGAATACTCTAACTTGCTAGATTAATTAAATGACCTTACCTAATGTATTTTGCCATGAAATTTTTAACTGATTTCTTATAAATGAAGTTTATTTTTCATGTAAATCAATATGGGTTTTGAGTTTTTAAACGTAATTATAATTTTTGTAAGTTCTGAGTTAATTTTGGATTATTTAGATATTAACAAAAGAGACTTTTATGAAATAAAATTTTATAATATGTCTAAAATATCATAATCTGAATAATATAGTTAATTGTTTGACTATATATTAAATTTGAGAATTTTTAGACAAGAGGAAATAGGTCTAAAATTGTTTTTCTGAAATTTTCATAAGTTACCTTATGATATATGGTTTTAATGTAATGAAAATTAAAGTATAGTGGAATAATAAACTTTATAGGTTGGAAATAATATAAGAATACTGAACTAATTAACATTTAGATGCAGAATGTTAATAAATGTTTTAGGTATAAACTTTTGAGTTGTAATAAAGAAATAAAAGAAATAAAAGTTTATCTTAGGTTAAATCAAGGAATTAAATTAACCTACTTTTATGTTAACTATATACTATATAAGTTAATATACTAAACTGAAACTAAGAAAAATACTTTATTTTATAAGTCATATACGGGAGGCAGATGTGTGTACAAGTTAATGGGAATATATAAATACAATAAGGCTACATAAAGAATGTCTTAAATACATCCTAATATATAGATAACAAAAAAATAATTAAATAAAAGAAATAAAATACCTTATGGAGAATAGATTATGAAGGAATTAATAAGTTAAACTAAACCTATACATAATACTATCAAAAGAATATTATATGAGGTGGTGTTAAATTATGGTTATAAAATTAAGCTTAAGGAGTCACCTTTGAATTTATAAGATTTATATAAACCATATTAAAATGCATGTATAATATTATTTGTCATTGACCAGAATGTAAAACGATAATTGAGTTAGGTAATTAATAAGTTAAGACATAGGAATATTTGTAATTTGATTACATAAGATGTGACATAAATAGATGTTATTATATAATGAAATACTTTTACATCTAAATGTGAAGTGGATTAATAAGTCTAGATTTAATCATTTCATAACATTTATAATATTGAATAATAACTTGATGTTTTAAGATAAAATCATTAAAAGGGTTATGATATAAAACTATATTCAACTATGATTAGGAAATTAATCTAAATAATAATCCTTAAGTTTCTTGGGATTAGATAAGCCATATAAAATACATTTATGACATTAATTACCAATATTCAGAATGTGAGTTTATAATTAAGTGATGTATTCAGTAGTTAGAACTTATAAAAGGTTTGTAAATAGAAATTAGATACTTAAAACCTTTGAACCTTTTATTAGATGAAACTAAGTTACATAAGAGATTATATTGATCTATTTTACGACACTGGAAATATTAATATATCATTTGAATATAAGGTATGAGGATTTTTCAGAATAAATGATCTTATTAAATAATCGACAATTTGACTCATGAATGAGAATTTAATTCTTAGATAAATCTTTACCTTATGTTAAGATATAATGTTTATCCTAAAACATAATGAAGGAAATTAATTAATTAAGTTATTCCTTTGAAACCTTAGGTTTTGTAAACAATCTAAAATGTATTTTAGACATAAGTTTATTAAGGTTTATTATAAAAGGATTATACATGGTCTATAGAAAGTAATTGTGTAAGAATAAAACATTTAGGAAATTAAATGTAAACTAAGGATACATGAAAGGTTATCTTAAAACACCTTGTTATATAGGTAATAATAAAGCAAATAATATACCTTGTGAATACTAAATGTAAGAGTTCGATACGTCTAAGTTAGTTAAAATATAGTTATTTCAAGATGAAAAGTAATTTAACATCTTAAGACAAGATTATTAAATAGTTGTAATATAAAGTCATTCTAAACTAAAGATAAAATAATTGAGTTAGTAGTTGTCTCTGAATTCTAAGATCAATTAAGTTAATATAAAATACATAATGATATAACGATCTTAAAAGTCTTGAATGTGAGAATTATGGTTAAGTATGAGTAAAGTGGATAAGAGTGGAACAATTAACAAGTGCTAATAAAATAAATTTGAAATACCCCGAACTTAATTAGGGTGATTAAATTACTCTAATATAATATTTGAGGGCCTAATTGTAACACCCCCGAATAAACATCCAACAATACAAACAACGCTCCTTGCTATATTATAAGTTAACTATGCAGCGGAATAAACTCCATCCGGGTGTCACAGACGCCAACCACCCACGTGGTTGACACGACCACTCTTCCAACACCAAGTTACGGTCTGCATGACTGGAAACATCCCTCACCAAAATTCATATGCAATATAAGATACAGTTTCCAATACCGAGTGACTACAACGTGATTGCTAAATCATAAACTGAAAAGTACAACCCGGGTTTGGTAACAACCCATACACTAAACATACTATTCCAAACTCAAACTTTCATGCCCTGATGGGCTACCCCCATGGTAGTCATCCCGCCTACGCTCCGTTATCATCCGGCACAATACCTGTAAAAATTGGGTTGTAAAGGACTCAGCAAACTACGCTGAGTATGAACGTGTGTAGCCTGTATGTTGCCGGGCCACACGACTACTTGGTCGAATATTATTAAGTCAATTTGCATGCTATAATAAGCAGTAAAGCAGGCCACAATACATCATGGTTTCTTACACACTCAAAGGTAGCAAAGCATTAGCAACAAGCAACCAAGCATAACATACTGGCGTCATAGCCACATCAAACACACAACCAAGCACAACAAGCTGCTAGTATAGCAACAACACTCATGTAAATAATAAAGCGTGTGCACAGGTATGTTATACCCATGACCCTCACTATAGGATCATTCGAACGTTGTGTGTTTTCATTTCTTTTCATTATTCTCATAATGTGTATTTTCTTTCTCCTCCCTTGCACCATGTGTGCCAATCTTTCCTTGGTTCGTTAAGGATTATTTGTGGGTACTCTTATCACCACAATTTGGAGAACGTCTTGTCCATAGCCAATCTTCCATTCCCGGATAGCTCTCGCTCTCTGTTGTTTTTAAATGTTACTAGCCACTGCCCCAGATACCAAGGGTCCGTCTCCCTATTCCTTTTCAATGTTACTAGCCTCTGCCCCAGATACAAGGGTCCGTCTCCCTATGCCTTCTGATGTTCTGGTCTCTACCCCGGATACAAGGGTTCGTCTCCCTATTCCTTTTAATATTATTGGTCTCTACCCCCCGATAC
The DNA here is from genome assembly GCA_023374045.1 of Limonium bicolor. Taxonomy (NCBI): domain Eukaryota; kingdom Viridiplantae; phylum Streptophyta; class Magnoliopsida; order Caryophyllales; family Plumbaginaceae; genus Limonium; species Limonium bicolor. The sequence goes on along the minus strand of CM041776.1, from coordinate 165,364,125 downwards.
AAAGGGTTTGTCTCCTTATTCCTTTTAATATTATTGGTCTCTACCCCGGATACAAAGGGTCCGTCTCCCTATTCCTTTTAATATTATTGGTCTATACCCCGGATACAAAGGGTCCGTCTCCCTATTCCTTTTTAATATTATTGGTCTCTACCCCGGATACAAAGGGCCTGTCTCCCTATTATTTTTAATATTATTGGTCTCTACCCCGGATACAAAGGGTCCGTCTCCCTATTCCTTTTTAGATTATTGGTCTCTACCCCGGATACAAAGGGTCCGTCTCCCTATTCATTTCTGACGGGTATTGGCTTATCATTATCATTGATAGTTCGACACCATAGTGGGTGTCATTAGAGGTCCTCTATAGTTAAGAAGAGTTTTCCCTTTATGTAGTTCCTTTGTTTTGTTTACGAAGTTCGTTGTGTTTCATCTCAAGGTTTCATCAACAGGAAAGGGACTACACTACTGTGTGCGTGCAAGCAATATGCACAATAATAACAAGCGGGTAAGCAAGGAAAATAAGAAATCCGTTCACATGCTTTACACAAGCTCACAACAGACAAATAAGCACGGTAAAACAAACATCCGTTTTCATGCATTAGTCTTGTGGTCATAGTCAAACAAGGCACACTGCACACAAGCCGTGTAACACGGAAACATACGAACCACACATGTCCATACCTTTTTCAGAAGCACGTGTCGTCTCACACACGGGGTCCCGGGTGGCGTTCATTACGGCCCTAACGTTGATTAAAAATAACGTGTCAGTTCATGATTTCATGTGACGACACTTTATATCAGGTGTTATTCCCTAGGTGTGTTGTTAAGTGCTTAGTTTATATTAGCCCTTAGGGCTTCCCAAGAATTAATCCTAGGCTTATCTTACTCTTAGGACATTCACCTTGCCAACTCACACGTTAACTAAGTCATTTCCTCTAGCTAGTGCTTTAGGGTATTATAAGCACTAACATGTAACAAGTTTATTTAAGATGGACTTTTATTTGCCTAAGTGGTATTCTTTCCTTAGCTAGATAGTTAGGTTTTAAGCTCCTTATTTACACATTAGCACTCTTCAAACACTTCTAGAACTCCCTTATACTGAAGCTTAAATGTTTCAAAACTGAAACAAATCTCTAGTGTATAATCTTATCTTATCACACTTTTAACATATTTAACGGTGTCCAAACTTCCCAAGATGTTTTACCAACTTAGTTAAGTGTATTAGCAATGATTTGGGTTCCTTATTAGACCAACACCACACTTTTAACACCTCTAGAAATCGATCATACAGAGGCACCAGTTTCAGAAAACTGAAACATCAAGCATGTGCATACTTCCATTCCAACTTCTCTTTTAATGCATTAAATTGACTTCCAATCTTCCCCAAAGTGTTTACACTCTTATGTTGATGTATTAGCTAGGTTATAAGTTCATTTACAGACCATTCAACACTTTTAGACCCACTGTATTACAGTTATGCAGAAGCCACAACATCATTGAAATATGAAACAGCAATCTCCATGTTTCTTCCTGATTCTTGTTTCTAGTTAGTCCAAGTGATATTTAATTCTCTCCCACAGTATTTACCCCACTAATTATGGGTGTTAACAATGTTTTAAACTCAAGACTAAATCAATAAGACACTCACCTAACTTCTGTACTCAATTACACAGAAACAGCCACTGTCGAAAATCTGCAACCATACTTTCAGTGCAATACCCCTCCATTCCTCCCCTTGTAGTTAGATTATCGGTTTCTAAACCCACCAAATTTTCTTGTACAGAGTTGCTTAGGTGTATTAGTTAGATGTTGGTTTTATTAGCAAGCTGGTACAACTCTCTCATGCTCCTTGTTTTTCAGTTATACAAAGCTCAAGTTTTCAGGAATTCTATGAAACTGAAATATCAAAACTATGTTCCCTCTTCTGTTGCTTTTACTTGTTCACGAATCTGACCTTGCATCCCCCCTTATAAGTGTGTATTTGAGATTTTAAACTCACGACAACCCCAACAACATTGTCTCAAGCTACTGTAACTTCATTATACTGAAACTGAAACATAACCTGAAACTAAAAGAAAACAGGAGTCTTGAACTGATGCATTGCTTTCCTGTTATTTTCTTTCTGCTCCAAAGTCTGTTTTCTGTTTTCCCCCCTTATTTACATGTAGGTTTATATGCTAGCATGGTTCAGATTCACTTCCCCTTCACTTCCCCGACAATGCAACCGTTATAAAGCCTCTGAAAAAGTCCATGTACTGAAAGGCCCAAAATTTGCAGAAGCTCAAACCTAAACTGACATGTTCCAGCACTGTTTTTTTTTCCTTAGCTAAATTATACAGGATTTCCTGAACCTTCACAGTTCCTTATCGTGCTTTTAGCTCTTAATGCTTATGGTTTTAGACTCTCAGATGTCATGCATCACTCCTACAGCCAAGAGTGGGCTACTGGTTCATATTACAACTTACAAAAGAAAGAAACTGATAGAGAATATTTTGATCACGTGACAGATTTAGGAGCTTCTCAACTCTTAAATAACGTAGTTGTTTTGTCAAACCCAAATTCCAAACAACCCAAACAACCTCGTCATGTTACAGAATTACCCACGCACAGAAACTAGGGAGTTGAGAAACGGAACATGAAGTTTCAGAACGAGGAGTTGATAGCAACTAGAAATCTGAAAGCTCCAAACCTGATACTTCTCTTTGATTCTTTCTGTACTTTCACAGATCTATTTTTCAACTTCCCCTCAAACTGTTTTCCCATTTGGTTAAGTGTCTCATTAAGTTTTAGTTTCGAAACAGGACCAAAACAGCAAGGTTTAACTACTGAAGTTGCAACGAACAGAAGGTATAAACTGGTGTATTTGTTTTTTTGTTCTTTTAAACTGCTAGTTGTTTCTGTTGGTTCATAATTCTGTTTCCAAGTTTCCCTCATTGCTAACCTACGTATCTAAATGTTTATTAAGGTTTTAAATTCCAAACAACTTGGTAGTATCATGGATGCGTCAAAACTGAACTGGACAAACTAAAGAAAAGAGCAGACTGAAAATCTGAAACCGGTGCATGATTATTTCCTGTTGTTTTAATCTGACTTTCAACTCCCCCCCCCCCCCCCCTCTTTCTGGTTTGTTAATGCAGGTGTGTTCCATCTAACATTAGATGGGATTGGGAGGACATTAAGGAGCTTAGATAGGTTAGTACGTTTATCTCCTTGCGGGAGTTAGCTCCTGAATTCGAAATGCAATAAACACAGAACTGAGATCGGTTTCTGAATTCTGTTATTCCTTTGCTTCCAAGTGCAGTTTCCTCTTCGTTCTACTCCTGGTTAGCTTTGGAATGACTGGCAATGAATTAGGTTGGTTTAATAGCGGATGTAGAAGAGTTTAGACACGAGACAAGTTTTGTTACAGAGGCTCACCGCACAGGAGGAAATTAACTGGAGTATCCGTGAATCCCTGTTACCGTTCTGTGTGAAAAATGCTGGATCAGATTCTCTCCACGCAGTTGCCATTTCACTGTCTTCCTTTCTGTGATTTTGAATGCAGAAGAAATTTGACACAAGAGGAAAATCATCAAGGTATCTTAGTTGGGGTTCTCAGCGACACACACAAGAGAGTGAGACTTAGGCTGATTCAGACACAGACTGCTTAACAAGGCTGATTCATGACTTACCTGATCTGTATTCTCACCAGGTGGCACTGGTTCCTATCTGTTTTGTGTTTTTTTTTTGAAAGATGATGTCGTGGGGTGCAACCAGGCTTCAGCTATACTGCAGGGGTAGAGTTGGTCTCTTTGATCAGAAAGAAAGGGATCAAGAAAAAAAAGACAGCCTTGACAGTGACTTACCTTCACGCAAGAGTAACAACAGTGTTCAAGTTTTGCTGCTACATGTGGTGGGCATGCAAGAGGAAGGAGAAGGATCACTGAGGCAGGGACATTCATCAACTGATAAGGCACGGGGAAGACTGATTGCCGGGCTTATTAACTGATAGTGGGGTAGAGTTCCTATAAACACTTTGTGGGGGTTTGAAAAAAAACACAACTTCTGATGCGTGGAGGTTTGAGGCAGAAACAGACTTTGATGGGCATGTCATTACTTTGGCTATTTTCTTCTGAAATCAAGAAGCTCAGGCTGCGCTTCAGGTTAACAGACAGAGCAAGGTATGGTCTGATTCCTGTGGATTTTTTTTATTTTGATAACCCTCAACACGTGGTATGCATTGGAGTTGGCAAGCAATTCTGAAATAGGCTGGGTCTGTTTTAATACAGATTTTCAGACAGAATGCTCAGGGGATAGATATATTTTAAATCATGGAGCAAGCATGGGAGATCTTATTTTCTAAAAGGAATTCTGGTGTCCACCGTTTTCACTTGGTAAGATTTCAGGTCATGCATGTGTGTAGATAATGTAATGTTCAACACATAAAATATTGGAGTGTCCTAATGTCCCCTCTTAGTTGATATTAAAACGTTAGTGCAGTTAACTATCGAATATGGGCACAACACAATCGGTTAAGGCACTCTGTAGAGATACCAACGGTACCGGGGTCGAATCCCGATAGGAGCGTATTCTGCTCTCTTTTTTTATATCAGCTAAATATATATACATATGTGCGACTATGTTAATATGTCGCGTGATTAGTTATGTACGCGACTATTTTCTGTTGTCACGTTATTACTTATACATGTCATGTTGTGATATTATAACGTCGGTTGTACGTATATGTATATATATATATCCATATAAATGTGTCGCATTGTTACTTATAACGTTTTTGGTTTAGAGATGTGCATTCATATATACATGAGTTTATGTTTGCGTGTTACGTACCGATACGGCGATGTTATTATTATTATCATCTCCAATATTTTTTTTGGAGTTTAATCATCATGGTTGCTCATAATCTTAATTTTAATTTAAACTTCACTAATTTAAAGTGATAATCACTTGGGGTATTTCACTAATAGTGCCTAAAGAATTTTGGTAAAGAAAATAAAACCAAAAGAAAAGAAAAAACGCCTAAAAAGCGAAAAACGCTAAATTGAGCGTTATATGACCGTAGGAGGAATACGACCTTGAAAAGGGTCTTAGATGAATTTACAAGGCTTAATAAGGCCTAATTAATATACAAGAACAATCTCCAAAGAAAACGGATCCATAAAACGAATTAAAAACGCTAATAAAGCTTTAGCGCACGTTTTTCGAGAAAACCCAAAAACGTGACTTTGAGTCGTCAAATGAACCCGTAAAAATTATATTTCATTAAATAACTATAAATAAATATTAATGGGAGTAAATAACCATAAAATCAAAGAACGAGAAAAATCTGGAAAACGGGCCCGGTTAGTGAATAGTGCCAAACCAGGTAAATTAACGAGCGTTTTCTGTAAAAGACGAAAAACCGCTCCAGATTATATATATGTGGGGGCCGATTTTTATATGTAATCATCTCTCACACACTCACACACAAACCTAGCTAATTAATAAGTCAAAAAGCAAGTAAAGCCAAAAGGTAAAAAGCAACCTTACCTTCTCTCTCCTCTCATTTCTCCTTTCCCTTTTCTCTTTCTTCTTCTTGTGTTCCTCCTCCCAGCCGATTTTGCTCCCCTCTCTCTGGATGGGACGATTTTTGAGTTCTCCACAAATCTCCCATGGTTCTCCTCCTTCTTTTGCCTTGCCCAAGCTTCATTAAAGCTCAAAACACAAAATAACCCATATTCTTCTTCCTCTCATCATTCTCTATCTTCCTCTCTTTTCAAAATCCCAAAAGGATGAAATTCATCTCCATGGGTTTATCCCATTTGAAGATAAAATGGTATCAAATTGAAGCTTGGAGTCTCCTCTCTCTCCTAAGTAAAAATCTCTAAGAAAAACCTCATTTTCTCCACTCATTTGTGCTGACCGAATTTTTCCCTCATAGATACCTTGTTTTCTTCTTTTTTTTGGAGCATTGGTTCAACTCTCCAATGGTGGTGGAACCCTTCTTTTGATTCATGGGTGAAAACTCCTCCTAAAACTCCAAAGGTAAAACCATAACTTTTGTACCTTAAGCCTTTCCTTGAGTTAGAACTTCTTCTAAGGCTAAGGAGTTTAATTATGTTGAATTTTTTTTCCCTTGGGTGTTGGGATGGAGTTGGGAAACTCCATTGCCATTTGGCCGATTTTGATCAAGAAAGAGAGAAGAAGGAGAATCGAAAATAACTTGGAAGATTAAGGTAAAAAGCTTACCTTAATACTTGTGTTTTAATTGTTTTAGAATTTGGATGGGAAAATAAATCAATGAACCCAAATTATGAACTGCAATCTATGTTGGAAAATGTGTTTAGTTGATTTTAGAGAGAATGTGAACTATCTTGATTTAAGGGGCCTAAGTGCCATTGCATTTGAGATTTTTGAGCTAGATTATTGTGATTTAGTGAATTTCGGTTGAGCTTATGTTCTGGTAGGACCTTTGAGGGTGTGGCTAGATTAGGATTGATATGGATGAGAATATAAGAATGTGGACATGTTAGGTTTATGGGGAGGTTATGGCAAAATTTTGGAAAAAATGAGTGTTTTAGATGACTTAGTGAATGGGAGAACCTAGGTGTTTGTAGTGTTGAGTAGAGTGAATTAATAGCCTAGAAATGGTGAATGGAGAATGGGTTTGAAAGATGTAAAAATCTGTAGCAAATAGCATATAAGGATATGTAGAAACTAGGAATGAGTTAGTGTGCAAGACTTAGGAAGATGAGAGCTGAACTTGGGTTTTAGAAGTGCAATTGTCTAGGAATGGTTTGGAATAGTCATTAAGTGATTTGGTAAGGTTGGTAGGAGGTAGAAACTATCAAGAAAAGCTAGAAATGCACAAGTGTGCAAAATGTAGAAGTGGGAATGAAAAATTGTAGAAAACTAAGCAAGAATTTGAGTAAGGATTAAACCAATGATTTGGAGAGGTTTAGAGCATGTTTTAAGGTGTTTAATTATGTAGGAAACTTGTGGAAAGATTAGGGAAAGTTTGAGTGTGGATTAAGGGTTGATTTGGGGATAAAAATTTACATAAGTAATAGTTTTTAGCAGGGTCCGGGACCTAGGTTGGGAACCAAGTCCCGGACCGCATCAGAAAACAGGGCGAGAGTGAAAACAGGTATTGGTCCGGGACCTAGGTCCAGGACCATGTCCCGGACCAGGGGTAAAAATCAGCCGAGAGTTATTTTCTTGATTGGTCCGGAACCTTGGGTGCGGACCAAGTCCCGGACCACCCCCAAAATTCTACCGAAAGTGTTTTAAAAGGGCTAAAAGGTGGGGGATTGATTGGTATTGGTTTTAGATGATGTTAGGAGTTTTTTGGTGACTTGTAAAGGTCCTAAGAAGTGTAAACAAGTTGGAGAAGTGATTGAGAAAGTTGTGAGTTTAAGAACACATGAACTAAACTAAAGAATAATGGGATAACGGGGTGAATTATAGGAGTACTAGTCTTACATATCGTAGTACCTTAAATTAATGGAGATGTTTGAAATATTATCAGTGGACCAAGAGTAAAACCGAGGGACATAAGGCGACCCGGTAAAGTTAAACCAAGGTGTAAGGTATGATTTTCTCATGCAACATATGCTACCTTGGCTACTCTGATTTGTGCGCTTGTTTTTGATGTGATCACCTAAACAAGATAAATGCACGAATCGGAATGTTTGCACTTGCTTGTGCTTGTATTGTATTGTTGCTTGTTGGATTGTGAATTGAATTTAAGTTTGTATAATTCATGAAATGTATGAGTATGGATGAATTGTTTGTGTGTGAATGAGCACTGTAGTGCGGCTCATAGTTGAGTCTTGTTTGAGTAGTGACTCATTGAGAGAGTCATGTTGCAAATTAATAAAGACGTGGAAACACACTTAAACTATAAAACCAAGAAACGATAACGTAAACTTATGAACTCTCTAGAATGTGAGAGAAATGTACGGGAGTAGTAAACTCCCGATAACGGTTAGAGAACCGAATTGATCTAATCCACAAAACAACTAATAGTGGAAGTATATAAGTAACCTCTATCTAGAGGATTGATAATTGTTGCAAAATATGAACCTTGAGTAAAGTAAAGTACAGTAAGGGATCACCAAACCCTTAGAAAGATAGTCGAACCCCAATGAGAGGATCCGACTAATATAAACTATGTCCCGAACATGAGAGTATTCGATAAGTTGGGTAAAACCTTAAACCTAAGAATACTAGACATTGCGAAATTCCCTAAGCCAATTGATGTTATCGAGAGAGATACCTCTAGGCTAATCCATGAGTTTGTGAAATGACTCTGAGAGAGGAGTTTGGGAATTTAAGTAGTCCGGTAGAGAACCAGACATTTGAGAATTTGAGAAGCTAATTGTATAGCTCCATTTGTATTTGTAAGCCCGGTGGTGGGTCTTGTGTATGACCCTACCCGGAGGTCATGGGCAAAGACTTAAAAGATGCCTTTGAGTATTGAGAAATTGGTTTGAGTATTTGATTTGAGAATTTGATTGAGGTAGAGAATTTAGTATTGAGTATTGAGTATTGAGTTGAGACTTGAGAGAGTTGAGAGTTGAGTTGGTAACTTGAGTATTGAGCCTTGAGTTGAGGGTTGTAAAACTTGTTTGAGATTGTGAGTAAGAGAATTTGAGTAAGAGAACCCAAGAGAGTGGGTTAGACAAGGAAGAATGGGTTAAGGCATAGTGAGGTAGAACCCTCAAGCCTAAGTATAGGATACATTAAACTAACCTCTTGATGTGTGTGCGTTAGTGTTTGTATTCTATGTTGAACCTTGATTGTGCTAATATACATATATAATGTATTGTTGCCTTGCATGCTGTTTGAATTAAAAAGAACCGCATGTTCTCAACCAAAGCAATCGGCGTACCCCTGTTAGCACGCGGGGTATGCAAATTTCATATGCAGCAATTTGCTGAGCCCCTTGGGGCACCGTTTTTATTTTACAGGAACATTGAAGCCGAATACCGTTCGAGTGTAGGACGGGTTGCCATGTGAGCATAGGTAGTTGTTTAGGAAGTTGTATTTGTTTTGTATTATGGAATTGTAAGACCGACATGTGGTCAATAAGTTTGGGAATTGTAGTAGATACTCGGTATAGAATGTAATTGAAGTTGTATTGTATAATATGGGATTGAAGTTGTATTTGGTTGAGATTTGATTAAGTAATGGAAGGTATCGTTTGTATAGAGTACTCGGTATAATAATCCATCAGACCGATAATGTATTTGAGTTGTTGTATTGAATTTGGGTTGGCCTTGTTAGTCACGTGGGTGACTAACGACATTATATCACCCCCGGTTGTATTGAAATTCCTGCTTGTGTATTGGAAATGGAGACAGGTTAGGAGATAATTGTGTGATTACCGGTAGGGGTGTTACAACATTCCTTGGTCTTACAACCTTGAGCTATACAACGTTCTAAACTAAGTCCAAATGGTTATGCATAACATTTAAGCGAGGGCTTACAAAAATTGAGATTTAGAAATAAGAGTGAGAAATTCGTTTAAGTTAACTTAGTATATAAGTTATTGACAATAAACTACCTTTAATATTCCTCAGAGTATTGTTGAATATGTGCTCAAGTCTATTGGAACTGCTACAACATTAATCAGGTTTGATTTCTCGTACTCAGATGCTTTTGCTAACAAACTTAAGAGACGTTTTTGAAAAACGCTAATTGAGCTTAAATGGATTTCAAAAAGGAAAACTGCTTGTGTGACTAACTCAACTTGATGTGACTAACTGAGCCTTGAATGTACAACTTACATGGTTATGGTTCCTTCCTATCTAGTTGATTCACTAGATATTAACTGCCAAGGGTTTACGCCTCTGCACTCTGTAGGACTGAGTGTTTTGGTATTGCACTTGTGCAGTTAACGATCTAGTAGGGTAGCTAGGAATATGGGAAACATGTCAATCTTGGTAAATTCTTCTTTTGACTCTGGATATCGTTTCATCCATGAGCTGAGTTTTTGTTGTGACATGCGCGCGTCTTCACCGATGACTGAGAACGGGTCGGTAACAACGAAGGGGTGTATATCCTTGTCCAAAAGGATGTGTATAACAGCGAAGGGTTGTATATCCCTTGTCCAAAAAGGATGTGTATGATAGCGGATGAAATACCCCTAACATTTAAATAATTAATATAAGTAAATAAATATTATTTTGGAATTATAAATATTATTTGGGGAATCATGAAACCCTAAGAAGGCATAAAAAACACTTGGGCGTTAAAACGCACCTAAACTCCTTAAGGTCAAAAACGTGCGTTAAAGCCCGACCTTAAGTTAACAAGTTATATAAGTTATAAACTTCATATGAAGTTAATCAAGGATCATTATATGACCCTTAGAATGCAGGACCTCATCTAAAACTGAGTAAAAAATACAAAATGCTCGGGAGTTCCCTTAAAGGCCCTTAAGGCCCGAAAGTCCCGGAAATACATTATAGGATGAAGTAAAGCATTACACTTCATTCCAAATGCACCATAACACTTTATTAAATATATAAGATGAAGTCCTCAAGCTAAATTCTCAGTTAAATGCAAAGTGCTAGGAGATGCCTTATGGGGGCCCCATAAACCCCGGGAATGCCCAGGAGGAGTGTCGAGGTGGCACGAACTCCTATAAAATTAATTCTTAGAGTCCTAAAATCATTATTCAACATTCTAAAGAGAATGCTTGAGCTACTTTCTCAAAAATAAACAAAGTGCTCGGACAAATTTCTTAACGCACCTTTTTGCCCGGTTAGCCCGGAATTGTGTTTTGGGTTGATATAACCCCATATAACTCAATGTAACACCTTAACATATTATTATTGACTATAAACAATGTCAATAAACACTTGGAACTCATAGCGACTAACTATTTTCCAGAAAATCCTTGAAGCACAAAAACACACCTTCGGGTGTCACAAAAATGCGTTTTACGCAATTGCCTTGAAGTTTTTGAGGAGCCACGAGTTGATAATCTTAAAAGGGGATAAATTGAACATCTAAATCAATTAATGGCAGTACTAATTTCATAGTACAAGTGGGGCGATTTTTGGGTCAAAAAGGTACCTAAAATCAGCATTTTTACCTTAAAACTTTCATCTTTTACCATCATATAAATGTACCAAATAAATGCTGGAACCTATTACACATATTAGTATGGTCTTAGTACAATATAATGTGACAGGAATTAAAGCAAAAATCAGTCTCAACTGACCTCCATTGCAGGCGCCAAATGGGTGTTATTTGACTAGTTTTAACAAAAATATGTCTTATGATAAGATGACTCATCCCTATCTATACTATATGATAATGTAGCAATTATATTCAGTAAATTGGAGCTTCATCTACCGTATGACCTGCAAATAAGACAAGAGGATTAGTATTAGGAAAGTAATGACATTAATATATATACAAACTAGATCTACTTTTGTACTAGGCTATAAACAATTGAAATAGCCATGTTACTAAGCCATGTGCTACCGATTTTGTAAGGGAAAGCAAGCCTAATTTCTGTTAAATATAAACAAATAAACAAGTTATACCGTTGGTGTATTATTTTCCCGTAGACATGTGTCTCGGGTTCCGTTACTTTACTTCTTGGCCTGTTGCACAGTTGGTGCGTTGCAAGCTGGTTATTCTCGACTGCTCGGCATGTCGACCCAGGTTGCCGGAAATTCTATTCTTCTATACACAAGATTCTTCATTCTTCGCTATTAAATGCGGTTAACATTGTTCAGATGGAAACGGTCTCCGAGATTCCCAGTTTTCGGGATCTACCGTATGACAGGTTCTCCGTACCTTTAGAGGTATTTAATAACAGCCAGATTGGGTTTCCCGAGTATGAGAGGACTTCTATCTCTCTAGCGTTGTTTCCCAAGTTATAAAACAGGGATTGTGGAGGGCGGGAAGGATATTGTAGGGTTCCAGTACACACTGGTAATTCCTAACTAGCGTATCTCTCACGCTATCACTCAACCCTTAACCCAAAGTACTAAAATCCTAACTCGGTACTTCCTAAGCTCGGTAATTCAGTCATCAGAGCGATACTTCGCTCTGATACCACTTTTTGTAACACCCCATCCAACGACAACACACTTAACAACAAACTGCAGCGGAAAATATACTTCATCACATTACTTAACTCGTTGGTGTTACATGCCGTTAACCACCCACGTGGCTAACAAGGCTATTACATACACATTGTATCGGTCTGATGGACTAGATTCCCGAGCAGCTACACACTACTATCCCTTTCCATTAACAACAACCATTATACTATACATTCCAACTGTACCGAGGTTTTACCAACTAATGCCGATAACAATTTCGGTCTTACTACACCTACAATACATATACAATTGAAATGGCTATTCGTGTATAAAAAACTACCCCGTCCTACTCTCGAACGGCTTCCAGCTCCTTGTACCTGAAATAGGAAAGAGAAGAAAGGGTGGCCCCCCAGGGGGCTCAGCACCTTTGCTGGTATGGTAATCCCGCAGCCCGCATGCTACGGGCCCACACAACTAATTGTCGTCTTAGCATGCGATTGATTATATTTGAATCATGCATGTAAACTATCAACACATAACACATCACATTCCACCACAATGGGCTCAACAAACAGATAACACATCCATACTTGATAAGTCACTCATTGTGTTCATTAACCCTAGAGGGTTCTCCTCTAGTGGAGCTACTTCCTTAATAGACGACACCTACCCAATAATCGGGTTATCCATAAACGTCTCTTTCATAAACTGGGATTCATATCCATGATCCACATACACCACATAACAACACTTTTCACGTTTCAACGTGCACATAACATAACATCGCAATGGGAATTGCAGTACAACAATAACACATAACACAACGGGAACGGTTCTCTTAGGAACCGACCCAAACATAGTTAATTCACCTGTGAGCCTAGAGAATGATATTACCCTCACGATAAGCTCGTTATACAACACTCATTACCGTCCTAATAGTCGGACGAGTAACTTAAGTTAGATGGTTCGGATATAGTGACCCGAACACACCACACAAACACATGTTCCCCCTAAACCGATCATAAGTCAGAATAGCTAAGCTTTGAAGTAAGCTAGTGGGAGATTGTAATCCAAGAAGAAAAACAACCATAACAGAGAGGAAGGTAAAGCAAGGATGGATACCGACTCCCAAACAACGCGTGACCGGAACGACCGGATTCCTCACCCCCCATAATATATATAAACATAGTTAAGGGCTCCACTATGGAACCTATCACATCCATACACCTTACAGTATTACAACTGGGTTAACAGACAAGGGAGGTCCATACATTCACACACAAACATCACACAATTAACTCACGCATAGCCGTGGTTAGAACGTCCTATGGTTCGGGTCGTTAAATCCGAATACCGATCTCTCATGTGATCCTAGACTCAGTTAGCTAAGGTTTAACACTTTCGAGGTTAAATGGTATCGGAACCAGACACACCACATATATGAATTACTATAAACTCATTACATACTTTTATCTTATAACGTGGCAAACATTCAGAAAAAACATTGGCATACAAGCCGGTGTAATCCGGTAGGACACAGGTGCAAGAAAACCATACCTTTCACCACGGTCCACTATATTGTGTCCTCCTAGGTTCCTCGAACAAATCCCGTACAACTGGTAACATCACAATTACTTTCATTAACATCGGGGTGACATGATTGTTTAATATCTAATGCCCATAGTTAACCCCGTCATCCCGTTGTACTTAATTTATTTATGTGATCTTAAGTTCACAACTTACACATTCACTCTCACACTTGTTTATACTTCCAATGGCCTTTAAAAGTCACCAAACAAGGCCTAAACATCATCTAAAACCATTACCATTCAATCCCCCATCATTAGGAGCCTTAAACAAATTTTTCTTCATCTCTGGGGCGGTCCCAGGGGCGGTCCACAACAGAAGCTACACGTTTCTTTTTTTTCACTTCTCTGCACTGGACCTCCCACGGGGCGGTCCAGAACAGACCCCATTTTAAAAACCGTTTTTCTCCTCATTTTGAACTCCAAATTCACTCCAATCTTTTCCTATGCATTACACATGTTTTCCCACATGTTTTAACATCTTTTTGGCACACTAAAACCCTCTCTAAACATCCCAAAAACTCCTTAAACTTTTACTCAAATTTTTTACTAAATCCTTAACATTTAGAACATTTTACTTACACTTGTAACTTGTAATTTTGCTTAAAGCTTCCACTAACCAAAGTGTTCTTCCACCACAAGATAACCACTCCTAAAGCATCATTTTGCATCACATTCACCCCCTTTACACACACTCCTCAAGTATTTCCCACAAGTTCCTAATTAAACCTTCACAAGGCATTACACTTCCATTGTTCACCAACTTTGCACAAGACTTTACCACACCTCCACCATCACCTTGGTGTATTTAGAAATCATCCATTAGTTCTCTAAATCTCCAATACTATGCCCAAGGCATCTTAACACTTAAGAACACCTTATTCCACTTTCTTTCACCATCTTAACACTTAACAATCCCTAGTACCTTCTAGGTCATAAAATCTCATTACAATACTTAAACTCCTTTGTTTATCAACTAAATTTTGTCATAGCTTTCTTGTATCACCTTACACCAAAACACATAGTTTTTCCACCATTATACAATCCAAGAACACTCAATCTCTTAATGCACATTCTTTACACAACAAACATATGGTTTTTCATCCTTAACCTTCAAAGACATTCACCTTCACAAGATATGTTCTTTACACAAAACTAACCTTTAAACTACACTACATCACAATATAGTGCATAAACTTAAATTGCTTGGCACGCTAGGCCCTTAAATAACAGGTCTCTTAGGCCCTTAAATGCATAACTTAAACTACACTGAATTTCCCACATATATATTGCCTTTGACCTGCAAATACACACAACATCTCATATGCCCTTAATAAACTCCTTTTTGGATAGTTTGCTATCTCATTTCCCATTGGCTCTTTAGGTAGTTTATAATAAGCATTTTAAAGCTCAATTTCCTAGGACACATAAAACTTCATTAAGGTATCTCATTTACCTCTCTTTCTTCAAAACTTCCTCACTTGTTTTTCCTTGCCCTTCTTGATTAAAAATCGGCAAGGTGTTTTTGATTGCTTGTCAAACTTCTAAGCAATATACAAGTAAGGATAATGAGCATTAAGCATTATACCTAAGCTCATGAACAAACCCTAGATTAACATAAGTGTTTTAAACACTAAATGAGATGTTTACCTTGGATTTGCAAGGTAACTTGATTAAATAGCAAGAGAGGACTCCACCTAGTCCTTTGAAGTTTGGAATGAAGCTAAACAAAAGCAAGAGAAGACACCATTACAAGGTGATTCTTGGCCATGAATAAAAATGAGAGGAAATGCTAGTTTTCTTTGACTTTTATTACCTTAGAACCAAGAAGAACAATAAGGTGCAAGAAATGGAGCTTTTCCTCCATCAATGGAGATTCTCCATGGAATCAAACTTGAGCTCTTGAAGTTTTGAAAAGAGGGAAATGAAGAGCTTGCTCCAACTAGAAGAATGGTAGTCTCGGAATTAAATTCGGAGCTTGGAGCCATGAGTTACAAGCACTCAAAGATGGGGAATGGATACTTGCTGTAGCAAAACGAGATGGAGAAGGGAGGATGAGGTTGGAGACGGTGGTAACCAAGAAGAAAAGAAGAGAAAGTGAGGAGAGAGGTTTAGTTTGGAGATATTTATGTTATAAGGCATAAAGTAACTTTTCACTTTATTCTTTCTTCTTTTCTTTATCTGCTAGCCAAGTGTGATGACTCACACACTAAAAACCGTGCCCCCTTCAATATATAAGATACTTATGGTCTTTGTTGACCATTTAACTAATTAAAGTTGACTTAAGTCAAAACTAGCACTATTCACAAATTAAGGCACATAATTGTGAAATTTTTATTTCCCATTGATTTAGGCTTCCTAATGTGATACTAAGTAGTAAACATGTTGATTAAAGAGTAATGATGGTCATTTAGCCACTCAAAACTCATTTACAAGACAATTTTTCAAAAATGTGCTTTAAGACTCCTTAAAGCACATTTTATGTTTTAACTTGTTTTCAAGCTTAATTTTCTTTAGTAATTGATTTAACATGTTCATTAGCATGTTTATAAGGTCTAAGAATGACCTTTAGGTATTATACAAGGTTACACCAAGTCTAGAGCAAGTATTTGCTTAAATTGACTTTAAGGTGTTTTCTTGTGTTTTGTTTGGTTTAATTGTCCACCAACATTCCCTAAGGACTTATTTAGCCTTATTAAATCATAATTGAATATTATTAAGTCTTGGTAGGCTCTTTGAGTCCTAACCAAGTTCACTTCCAAGCTTAGAGCATGTTTTTGCTCAAACTGTGTCTTAGTGTTTTATTGTGTTTTACTATGGTTTAAATTGTTCACTGATGTTTCTAAGGCACTTTTTAGCCTTTATATACCATAGTTTAACATTTAAACAACATATCAAGGTTTGGGGTATTTCAGTCTTCTCTAGCCATTAGTTACCGAAATCAATCAAGAAAAAGATCTCCATTTGCTGTTTGAAAATTAAACTAAGACATCTACTAAAATAGCATGTTTCTATGTCATTTATTATCAAAGAAATCAGTCTCCAAGTAGCATACCACCGTGAGCAATCAAGAGGGAAACAAGGCAAGAATGACATGTTAATTGCCTTAAGAAAATCAAAAGAAATACCTACCTATATCTACTCTTGTCTTCTTCTTTCAATTATCAAACAAAGCTACTCCAATCACTTTCCAACCAGCCGTAAGTTTGTCTAAATTGGGAGACTTTTGTAGTCAATTTGAAGACAAATAAAACAAAAACAAGACATAGAATAATGCCTTAGAATATAACAATTATTTCCAAATTTGATTCCTTTCATTTCCTTACCTTAAGACATACGTGAGACTCTCATTCTTTCCTTGCCTTTCACTTGGCCGATTGTGTAAGTTCCATTTCCTCTCTTTTCTTCTTCCTTTGCTAAGTTAATTCCTAAGAGCTTTAAAGCTCCATTAATGGTGAATTAAGTTCTAACACCATTTCTATGCAATTTCTTAGTTAAATCTCCTAAGTCTTGAAGCAAGAATCATCCTAGGGATTCTTATAATTTCGCCAAGCTTAGATGCTCTAAGGAGGTTCCTAGATTCAACAACAACACAAGGAACAACAAGATCAAGTTAAGGTATATTTTCATGTTGAAAAATCTTAAGTAATTACCTAAATCATTTTCGAAAATAAGGAACTTCTAAATCTATATTCTCTTCATTATTTCATGAAGGAAACTTGGATCTACAATCATCACAAGGTGTATCAAAAATACCTTGATTAATTCCAAAGGTAAACTCTTGTAAAACTACTTCAAATCTTATTTATAAATTCTTGTTAGAAGTCTAACAAATGGATCTCCTAAATATTTATAAGGAGGCCGAATTCTCTTCATCAAAATAGCATTTGGAGAGCTTGGAATTCAAGGAGAAATCAAGTACAAGAATTGTCTTAATTAAAGGAGTAAGTATATATAATTAAGGTTTATTAAGTTTAAGCATGATTTAAGCTTCAAACTTTGGTATAAAAATTATGTATAACCTTTAAATAAATTAAGGCCGAAATCATAGGTTATTATGTCAAGAAAATAATTTATAACATATAAGGTAGGATTATTATCTTAAGGTATAAAATTGTGTCACAAAAATTAAATATGATACATATACAATCAAACTGAATTGTCTAAGGATAATATGTTCTATTTTAAGTTTTTAATCATTCTAAGTCATTAGCATAATTTTTAGAAGTGTTATATGGCTTATAAACATTTATGTATTTATTATAAGGTTTAAATCAAGTTTTAAAACCATATGGTAAAATAAAATTAAAGCCGAGAGCTTAATGTATCATTTGGGTGATTTTCGAAATATATAAGTATATTAACTTATATTTAAATTTTGGGAACATTAAAAATAGCTACAAGTATTTATATGGCTAGTTTATAATATTATGTGGCTAAAATGTAAATTTTGAAAAAGTTTAGAGTACAAATAATAAAAACCGAGAGCTTAAGGGTTTGTTTGGTATAAATATGATATAATATAAGGTAGGAATTAATATTATGAATTTTGGTGAATTTAAATAAGTGTACAAGTGTTAAAATAACATTTTATAAAGTTTTGGGGCTATTTTGTAATTATTGGGAATTTTGGGAGTATAGCCAAATTACAAGTGAATTTATGGGTATATTAAGATATTAATTATGAAATTAAGTCTTGGTCAAAGTGTTGACCAAAAACTTTGGGTTAAAATGATTTAGGACATAAAATATTAAGTTTATAAAAGTTTAAGGGGTGAATATGTAATTTATGAAAGTATAAGTGTAAAAACCAAATTTAATTTGGGCCGAATTCAGAATTTGCAAAGTTATATGGTTGTTTCGGTTATTTAAAAGAATTTAACATTAAAACTATAATTTATAAGTTGATATATAACTTATATAAAAGTTTTGGGGTTAAAATGCAAATATAGAGAATATATTTACTAAACCGAAATAGCTAAGGGGAGAATTCACAATTAATAAGACTATAAGGGCCTTTTTGATATTTAAAGAAATTAAATATTAAAACTATAGTTTATAAGTTAATATGTAACTTATATAAAGTTTCAAGGGCTAGAATATAATTATGTGAAATTTTATGTCAAACCGAAAGTTATGTGGAGATTTTGTAATTTATAAAGGTTAGAGTATTTAAATTACAATTACCGAATACAAAATGTAAATACCGAATTTATAAGGTTATTTGATAACTTATAAAAGTTATTGTGTCCAACTTATAATTATAGAAATTAATAAGGTTGGATTTATAATTTAATAAAGAAAGGAATTAAAACTGGGTAATATGATGTATTAGGGTATATTATGGAGTATAATATAAAGTTTACAAAATATTTGTGGTTATGATAAAAATAACCAAATGAATATAAATACAGATTATGAAATAATTGTGGTTGCAATAAATATCACCAAATCATACTGATATATGGAATAAGAGGAAATAGTTATGGATATTTGATTAATGAAATAAAGGTATACCGTATAAAGGAAATTCATTATCACTTGTGAACACCACATAAAATAATGAACTGATGAACTACCTAGAACCACTGTTAAATAAACAGGGGGAAATAAAGAATATACGAAGTTATTATACAACGAGTATAAACGCTACAGAACAGTACTGTAATATTTAGCGAATAGCTATATTAATATTATCCGGTATTGCATGTTTATATAACAGCGTACGGGAAGGGACTATTGAACAGGGATTTGTCAAGCTAGCAGTTACTTGGTGAACGGTATGTTAATTGTGTGGTCTGAAAGTCCTAAGGATTATTGAGAAGGGAAGAAATGATGCCAAGTCAAAACAAGACACGGAGAGCATCCGGCCGGCCTAGCCGGATGAGAATAAAGTTGCATAGAGCATCCGTCCGCTTCAGCCGGATGGAAGTAGAAGCACATAGGGCATCCGGCCGTCTCCAGTCGGATGAAAATAGGACTTAGACAAGGCAAAATACCGTATGACCGACCGCCTGTGGTCAGCCAAAGATACTAAGAGAGGGATGTACCCCCATGAAATAAAACACGCTACATTTGGCAATCAAACTTACACTCGATTCTAACTAAGGCTCTCTCTCTCTCTCTCTCTACTCTTGTGAAATTCTGTAATCGAGACCAGGTAACGTAGAATAGAGGATCAGATCGGATTGTATTAGGATAGCATATACTGTTTCATTTGGCGCCGTCTGTGGGAAGCGAACGGCAAGAAGCAACCACGAGACCACCTAGAGACAGGGAAGTAATCTGTAACGATTTGTAGTGGAAATCCTGAAACAACTAATGACATTTTTTGCAGGATCTGAATACGAGAAATGGCTCCAAGATCAAAGAAAACACCGAAGAATGCTACCGAGGATAACAATCGTTCTGAAGAAGAAATGAATTCGGAGATGCCAGAGGCCATCTCCAAAAAAGATCTCGAAGACATGCTAAGGGGATTAGTCAGATCCATTGACGAAAAAATTGTAGAGGGAAACGAAACTCTGCAACAGGAACTAATGCAAAGGGACGAGGAGTATCAGAAAAAATGGGATGAAATGACTGAGGCCATAGAGCAGCTGAGAAATAAGGATTCCAGAGGCAGCAACGGCGAGGAAAGTAAGGATATGAAGTGTAATTCAATCATCAGTGAAGAAGAAATGGAAGAAGATGACCAGATAGACATGAGCTTGTACCCCTTCTCAGAACGGATGAGAAAAGCAAAACTCCCGCCGCATTTCGTTGCTCCGGCGGTTGAGAAGTATGATGGGACTGGAGACCCCGCCCAACATATTAAGAAGTTCATGTTTGCCATGAACACTCAGGGGATCAGCTCCCTCGCTCTCTGCAATTTATTCCCCGAAACGCTTTCGAAGAGAGCGTTGGGATGGATCTCCACGAGACCGCCATAGTCCATCACGAGCTTCAAACAGCTGACCGAAGAATTCCTGCAATACTTCGCTGCGAGTAAGAGGGTTAAAAAAGAAACAATAGAATTGATGGACGTTAAGCAGCGAAAAGGAGAAACCGTGAAGGAGTACAGCGAGCGCTTCCATAAGAAGGTCGTAGAAATCGACGATATCGATGAAAAGATCTTGATTAAGGCCTTTGGAAATGGCTTGGCCCAACCTCGTCTTGCTGGAAAGATTGCGACGAAAGCGCCAAAAACTCATGGGGAATTAGCTGAAATGATCCATGATTTTTTGAAATCTGAGATAGCAGAGAACAAGGCTAAGGAGCTAGCAGATAGCTTCAAAAATACAACAGCATCAGAAAAAAAAAGAAGGACAAGGTGGAGGTGCCGGAAGAGGAGGATCAAGATACAAGCCGTATTATTACAAATCAACTGCCGGATCCTCCTCCCAGGGGCCACAACATCAGGGAGCAAGGACTATTGTCTACATCGACCCTGGAAAGTACGCTGCTGCAGTAAGGGATGGATACCTCCCTCAGCCAAGAAAGCCGCCACAGGGAGAAATTCCAGTTGCATTCTGTGAATACCATGGGAACCGCAGCCATCGAACCGTAAACTGTGCCACTCTGGCCAAAGAGCTCCGAGACATTGAAGAGAATAAGAAGAAGGGAAAGCAACAAGCCGGAGCGCAAAGACAGTATGGCGGTCAGCAGGGCAGCGCCCAGAATGTGTCACAGGGACGGCAGGAGGAAGAAGTCCATCCCAGGCTAAACCCTGGCAAATCGGTGGGTATGATAACAGGGCTATTTTCGGAGGTAGGACCACTAACCCCTAATGAAAGGAAGAAGCACATTCACCAAGTACATCAGGAACTCCCGGAAAGGAAGATTGCCAAAAAGGAGGGCTTTCCTCCGATTTTCTTCTCCGACGAAGATGAAGATGGAGTGCTGTATCCACACAATGATCCACTTTTCATTCGTGCGCAAGTAAATGATCGAATGATGGAAGGGATCCTGATTGATAGTGGAGCCAGAGCAAACGTTATCTCAGCTGAAGCGGTTAAAAAATTAGAGGTACCTGAGAGCCGGATTAAGCCATATTCGGCGGTTCTAGGAGGGTTTGTAGGGGGAGTTTCTACCACATCTACCGGCAGTATAGATTTCACTATGACCCTCGGTCAAAACGATGAAAGGCGAACGGAGAAGCTCACAGCTTTTATTGTACCAGGTCTGTCCGGATATAACATGTATCTCGGAAGGCCAAGAATCAATTCTTTTAAAGCCATACACAGTACTCATCACTTGAAATTAAAGTATTTAACCACAAGCGGAAAGGTGGTTACAATAAGGGGAAGTCAAAAGATGGCCCGGTTGTGTGAAGTTCGCATTATGGACAGTCTTCCTAGCGAGGAGGTAGTCAAAACTGTGGGGTCACAAAAAGAGTTTAAGGGAAAATTACCTTCTTCCCCGGAGCCAAGGCAAGAAAAAAAGGAACATCAAACAACTCAAGACTCCCTAGAGAGAAGGGCAACATTCGCTAGGAGCACGGACGAGATGCCTGGTATAGACCCAAGCGTTATCCGGCATGAGCTCAGGGTAGACCCTAAGCATCCGGCGGTCAGGCAAAGAAAAAGGGTAATAGGGGAAGAACGAGATTTGGCCGCACGAACAGAGGTCCAAAAACTCCTCAAAGCCGGATTCATCAGGGAGGTTGCATACCCACGATGGCTGGCTAATGTCGTCATGGTGAAAAAAGCAAGCGGAAAATGGAGAGAATGTGTGTGGATTTCACAGATTTAAATAAGGCATGTCCTAAAGATTTCTACCCCCTACCATCATTAGATAGATTGGTGGTTTCAACTGCCCAGAGTTCTGTGTTAAGTTTTCTAGACGCTTTCTCCGGCTATAACCAAATAAAAATGAAAGAAGATGATTCGGAAAAGACGTCCTTTATTACATCAGCCGGAACATTCTGTTATAAAGTAATGCCTTTTGGCCTGAAGAATGCAGGGGCCACCTTTCAGCGAATGATTGACAAGGTATTTTGTCAGCAAATTGCCCGGAATGTGGAAGCTTACGTTGATGATATAGTTGTAAAAAGTCCATCAAAAGAACAACACATGAAGGATTTAGAAGAAACATTCGACACCTTGGACAAATACCAAATCAAACTGAACCCGGAGAAATGTGTGTTTGGTGTAACCAAAGGGAGGTTTCTTGGTTTCATTGTTGGACAACGAGGTATTGAAGTCGATCCAGAAAAAAGTCAGGCAATCCTCAACCTTTCTCCTCCAAGAAATATCAAAGATGTCCAAGCCCTGAATGGGAGGCTCACAGCTTTAAGTAGGTTTTGTTCTAAACTTCAGGAAAAATCAATCCCATTCTTCAATATTTTAAGGAAGAACAGCAAATTCCAGTGGGGACAAAAGTGTATAGACGCATTTGAAAAGATCAAGGAAATGCTTCGGGATCTGCCTAAATTGGGTGTACCTGCCCCAGGACAGGATCTCTATCTTTACTTGTCCGCAACAGATTGGGCAGTTGCAGCTGTCTTGATCATGGAAGAGAAAAGGGAGATACCAGTCTATTATACGGGCAAAATCTTGAGCCCAACAGAAGAACGGTACACTAACATAGAGAAAATCTTATTTGCACTGGTGGTGGCGTCAAGAAAATTATGACCCTATTTTCAGTCGCATCGAATATTTGTCAGTACCAATTGGCCGCTCAAACAAATTGCGAACAATCCAAATGCCTCCGGCCGGATGGTAAGCTGGACGGTAGAGCTGACACAGTATGAAATTCACTTCTTGCCTAGAACGGCGATTAAGGCCCAAGCCTTGGCAGACTTCATAACAGAAACAAACTTTGCAAAAGAGGAGAAGCGGACTCAGAGTCCATATGTCATCTTGGTCGATGGAGCCCGATGCAAAAGTGGGGCAGGAGCTGGAATAGTAGTACAAGCGCCGAATGGGCAAAGCTTGAATTATGCCTTCCGGCTGGACTTTGATGTTACCAATAATGAAGCCGAATACGAAGCCCTTATCCAGGGTTTGGAAGTAGCTACAGCCCTCGGGGCGACAGGTTCCATAGAAAGATACCTTCTCTATTCTTTCATTCTTATAAAATCCTGTCTGAAATAAAACTCATGAAAGTATAACCTATTTTTAACAGAGTTAGAAATATATTCGGACTCTATGCTGGTGGCAAGACAAAACGACAACATCTATGAAGTCAAAGAGGTAAAACTATGGAGATACTTGCTCAAGGTCCAGGAGCTAAAAGCAAATTTCCAAAGATGCGAACTAAAGCACCTTCCTCGCGAGGAGAATGTCGAAGCTGACGCCTTAGCAAAGTTGGCAACTATGGCCGAAAGGGTACCCAATGAGATATGGCTAGAAATCAGGACTTCACCAAGCATAGATGGAACTCAGGTGTTGGCAGTAGAGTCGAGTGATAAAGAAGAATCCTGGATGACTCCAATCATAGATTACATACGGCAAGGAAAGTTGCCGGAAGAAGAAAAGGAAGCCAGGATAATAAAAAGGCGGGCCGCGTCATTTTTCATTGAGGATAACCAGCTGTATAAGCGATCTTTCGCAAGACCAGCACTGAAGTGTGTTACCATAACTGAAGGAGCAGAGTTGATAAGAGAGATACATGATGGGCTTTGTGGAAATCACCAGGGAGAAAGAACCACAACTCACAAAATCTTGAGACTCGGATACTTTTGGCCGAAAATGATGGAACATTGCAAAGAGTATATACGAAAATATCGCAAGTGTCAGGAGCATGGAAACAAGATACACACTCCTCCGGCGGAGCAAAAATCTATTCTCTGTCCGGTTCCCTTTGCTATGTGGGGGTTGGACATTGTGGGGCCATTTCCGGAAGCTTCTCCAGGGAGATTCAAATTCATGTACGTTGCCATCGACTACTTCACAAAGTGGGTCGAGGCAATGCCCACTATCTCCATCACAGCTAGAAAGTCACAAGAATTCATCTGGAAATATGTGGTATGCAGGTTTGGCATACCAAAGGCAATAATAACTAATAACGGAGCGCAGTTCAATTGCGAAAGCTTCCAAGAATTCTGTGAGGAATGGAAGATCGACTTAAGATTTGCATCAGTAGCGCACCCTCAAGCAAATGGGCAGGTCGAGAATGTGAATGGGCAGATAGTAAGGGCAATAAAAAGAAACTCGATGAGAAAAAAGGAAAGTGGGCAGAATTATTGCCTCAGGTCCTCTGGTCGTACAGAACGACGGAAAGGGGGCCGACAGGAGAGACGCCCTACAGGCTGACATATGGTTTGGAAGCCGTCATTCCGGCGGAAATTGTGGTGCCATCCATAAGATGAGAATCATATGACGAAGAGGTCAACAATCAAGGAGTACAGAACCACCTAGATCTCCTCGAAGAAACTAGGATGGCCGCCGCAGTAAGGATGGCGAAAGATAAATCCAAGGTGGAGCGATATTTCAACCGAAGGATAAAAGAACGAAGTTTCGCCCCAGGAGAGTTAGTCCTCCAAGAAGTTAAGCAGCCTAAAAAGCTGGAACCTCAATGGGAAGGACCATACATCATACACCAGAAGACGGGACGAGCTTCATACCGCCTGAAAAATGGTGAGGGGTACGAACCGCATCTTGGCATGGAGAATGTCTAAAAAAATTCTATGTATAAAAATTTATGATTCTTCAATAAAGAGGTATTATTTTTTGAAAGAAAAAGAAAGCACCGGCCAACGAGCCGCAGGCTATCATGCCTTGAAAGAAAAGAAAGCACCGGCCAACGAGCCGCAGGCTATCATGCCTTGAAAGAAAAAGAAAGCACCGGCCAACGAGCCGCAGGCTATCATGCCTTGAAAGAAAAAGAAAGCACCGGCCAACGAGCCGCAGGCTATCATGCCTTGAAAGAAAAAGAAAGCACCAGCCAACGAGCCGCAGGCTATCATGCCTTGAAAGAAAAAGAAAGCACCGGCCAACGAGCCGCAGGCTATCATGCCTTGAAAGAAAAAGAAAAGCACCGGCCAACGAGCCGCAGGCTGTCATGCCTTGAAAGAAAAAGAAAGCACTGGCAAATGAGCCGCAGGCCATCATGCCTTGAAAGAAAAAGCGACCAAACGGCCATACAAAGAAGAAGAAAATTCGGCCGCCAAAAACAGAAGTTCGGTCAATAAGTCACGAGCCCCTTGTATTGAAAAGAGTGAAGTCGTAACTAACATTACTTGTGTAACACGACCATATGAATTAACAAAGTGGTACAAGGCATAACTTGTATTACACCCAGAGATAGAAGTACAAACAATTGCAAAGTGCAGCCATTATTAAAGATTCGGTAAAGACAAAAGATTCACACCAAAAACCCCTCCAAAAATAAAGAAACTCCTATTCAATCTTTTCTGCAGCTAGTCTATCACCGCTACCAGCCACACTCTCAGAAGACTTGGACCTACGCTGCACTCCTCCGGCAGACGGTAGGATGTTGCTTCCAACGGGAAGGAATGAGGCTTCGCCGGCACCAAAGCAAGTCTCTACAGGACTGCGGCAGAACCTCTCGAGCTCCAAGAAGAAGTTGGACTTCTGAGCAACAGCCTTGAATTCCAGCTTATTGTACAGATCATCATCCAGCAACTCTCCTTTCTCGAGAGAGTGATCCGAGACAATCTGCTGGCAAATATCGACTATCCGGCGGCACTGAGAAGCAAATGACTCCTTTAGATGGGCATTAATCGTGCCTTGCTTCTGTATCTCCTCCTGAGATTACCGGGAAAATGACTTAAGCCTGGACACTTGAGATTCAAGGGTCAGGACTTGGGCTCGATACTTATCACGTTCGGAATTGGCAAATAACAGCTCCTCCTTAGCACAGACTACTCGACCATTCAACTGATTGACGTGCTTCAGTAGGTTGGCAGAACTCAAGCCTAGCCGGAACACAAAAAAAAGAGTAAGAAAAAGGAGGGACAGAAGAAGAAACGAAAGTCAAAGATCTGAAAGTTTACCATGGCCGATGGCTCAGTATTCTCGGCTTGAGAACGAGACTTGGCTTCCTCCAGCTCTTTTACTCTCCCTTCCAGCCTGGTCTTCTCTTCTATCAAGGCAGCTTTGTCCGCGGTAAGAGTTTTCTTCTCCTCTTCCAAAAGAGAGCAATCTCGGAGCAGAGACTGCTTCTCTTGTTCGAAGGAAAACCTTGACTGCTCCTCTAGTGCGGCTTTTTCCTCCGACAGACGGTTAAGCTCCTGCATAAGCTTCTCCTTTTCCCCTACAAGGGCCTCATTCTCCCGCTGAAGAGCTTTCTTCTCCTGATCAAGCGTTTCAACCTCCTTCTTGAAGGAATTACTCTTCTGATAGAAAAAGGCCTTGTCGGCCTGGAGGGAGTTCACCTCGTTCCGGTGAGCAGTGCGCACCTGATCCAACAAAGCGTTCTAGGTCAGAAAAGGCCCGAGTCAACTTATCTTTTCCAGTAGAGAGATGACTTTGTACCTCTATCAGGGTATTGTCAGCTTCCAGGATCCGGCTTTTTAGAGAAAAATTGTCTTCACGAAGTTTCTTCAGTTGTGACTCATACGCATCACGCTGACGGACGCACTCCTGCCGGGACAACTGCAGATCCTTGTTTATCGCCTCAGTCCTCTCCTTTACCTTGAGGTCGATCTCGTAGTTAATCTGATCAATATACGCGTTATGAGAAGAGCGGCTCAGCTTCAGCTCCTCTAGGGCATTGTTGGCTCGACTCTCCTCATAACGGAGCCTGGACTGGAGGTTGCCGAAGTGAACCTCGGCACTTTGAGCCATGGACATCACCTAAAGTGAGCGGCGCAATTCACAGGATTAAGAAGGAGTAAAACAAATCAAGGAAGAAGCACAATAAGGAAGGAAATTGAAAAGGGGTGTATTCCTACCCGGAAGATACCCTCCCACATGAAGTCGAACACATCTTCTATTGGGAGGGAGTTCCGCATGATGGCATCTGCCCCCCCACCTCCCATCCGCAGCATTTTCTTGGTGGTAGTAACAGTTGCCGGAGGAGCAAAGATCCCGTCCGGATGGTCAGACCTCTTTATTGCCTCCTTCCAGGCAGTAGAGTACTTGGCAGATTCACAGGAGATTAGAGGAAGAGGGCGCCCGCAATGGTAAAACCACCCTTCCTTTTGAGAAGGACCGGTGTAGGATTCCTGGGCGGGAGGAGGTGGAGATGAAGAAGAGGAGGCCATAATGTCTTCTCTTTGCTTACTCCAGAGCTCAAGGTCTTCAGGAACTTGCCGATATTCTGCCACTCTTGCACGCGCCGCTTCTTTGGCCGCAGCAACATCAATGGCGAGGGAGGCCGAGGCCTCAGGATCACCAGAGGTTTGTTCTTCTCCCGATATTACTGGCAGCGGAGCCTTTGGCTTTGACGTGGTTTTCTTCTTTAGTCTTTGCCTAGCAGGAGCAAAAGCTGCCGCAGCGGTAAAAAGTGGACACAATGTCATTACTAGAAGCCTCAGGTGTAAACGAAGCCGGAAGTAGAGGAGTACCACAAGGGCAAAAAAAAACAACAAAAACAAACAAGGGTTCAGTCAAACCATGGTCTGCCAGAAGTCCTGTTGCCTCCAAAGTGTTCCCTTGAGAAGGATCTGAAGAAAAGTAGCCCGATAAGTCAGGAAACTGCTCGCAAATCGGGGTCGGATGACCGGACTCCCGCTCCGAGCGAGAACCTAAATCCAGACCCGAACCAGGGGTGAGGGGAAGGAAAACACGGTGCCCAGACTTAGGGACCACATGCCAAGTACCTGACAATCCGGCGGCGGTATGTTCAGGAGATTCCACCCTTTTCTTTTTCTTCAGGTGATCAGCTTGATCATCCCTGGGCTCTTGCCTAGAACGCTTTATAGAAGGGGGAGCATCCCCCAGAGAAGCTGCCCAGCCGCATCAGTAGCTGCATCCAGGGTACGTAACGTAGTAATCGATCTTCTCGTCCCCAACCTAGAAGGTGACAAAGTTCCAATTGTGAAATGGACCAATCTTCTCCCCCTTCTGGAAGAAATCTACGATCAACGTACCAAAATAATAAGAAAACAACGAAGACGGCAAAACTTGTACTAAAATCAAGAGGCTCTTACTGTGATAAGTCTTCAAGGAGGATAGGCGTGCTTTTGTGAAAAACGCCTCGACGGTCGGTGGCTTCTTGTTTACTGCCCTTAGAATCTTCGAAATGGACAGCTCGGCCGGAGGGGTTTCGGGGGAGATCAACTGGCCTTTGCCAACTTCAGCGCAGTAAGGGACGCCCAAGATCCGGCCGGATGGAGGGACAATGACAAACCATCGTGGACTCCACCCATGAGCTTTCTTTAATCAAAAAGGGAATAACCGGCCTTCGCGATAAGGGTTAGACTATCGGGATCGACTCTAACCGTGAAGAATCGAACAAAGTCAGTACCTTCCGGCCGAATCTTGCTTTCTTCACAAAGAGAGACAAAAGCGTGAAGATGGGAAATGGCTTTTGGGTGAAGATGGGCGAGAGAACAGCAGCGGCGAAGGAGGAACCCCAGGACAAAGGGATGTGGGGGAATGGTCAGGCCGGAGCGGAAGAAATCGGCATAGACCACGTACCCACGGCCAAAGTCATCATTGGGGTGAGAGTCGGGGGACGGCAGGTAAATCTGGGTGCCCCGTGGGGCATCGACCCCCCTGAGGCAATCGCAGAGGGAAGAATAATCAAGGGAGGAAGGAGAAGGCTCGCGCCGGACAAAAAGGCCTTTACAGGTTTCAGATACGAAGGGCGGAAGCCATTAGAGAGAGCGGCAGCCCTGAATCGCCTCAATAGCCGGCGGAAAATTTGCAGCGAGCTTACTCTGTTTTGCGGCGGAAGTGGGCATTGTTGAAGCTTAGTGAGGAAGCGAAGGACAACGACAGCAAAGGGAACGCGATAGCAGAGTGGCGAGAGGGAGAAGGCAGTCGAAAACAAGAGAGAAAAGGAGAAGAAAGAGAAGAAGCTCAAAAAACTCGGACTTAAGGAAAGTTTTCTCCCGCCCAAATAAATATATATATATATATATATATGCGTGTGCAAACAAAAAACACTTTTTGCAGGGAGAAAGAAAGAGCTACACGCTTCCTAAAGACGGTTCCGACGTTTGGACGAAAGAGAGACCCTGCAAATTCCACACTAAAGACAGGCGGAAAATTCAAAAAAGCAGGGTAAAAAGCAGGTTCGGGTCACAAGCTTCGCGCGTGGCCAGTAAAAAGTTCTTCTCTCCGGATATGAAGAAAAAAGAACTAGTGGGACTGAGATAGGAAAAAGACGAGGCATAGACAGGCCAAAGAACCTCAGGGATGGCTGCAGTCACAAAAATTTTCACCAAAGCACAGAAATAGGACACAGAAGTTCTATCTTCTTCTCCAAGAATCAGAAAGAAGATAGATAGAACTGGGACTGATGAGAAGGAGAAAAAATGATGCCAAGTCAAAACAAGACACGGAGAGAGCATCCGGCCGGCCTAGCGCGGATGAGAATAAAGTTGCATAGAGCATCCGGCCGCTTCAGCCGGATGGAAGTAGAAGCACATAGGGCATCCGGCCGTCTCCAGCCGGATGAAAATAGGACTTAGACAAGGCAAAATACCGTACGTACCCGACCGCCTGTGGTCAGCCAAAGATACTAAGAGAGGGTAAAACTGTACTTATACATGTAAAATACAGGCTGGCACCATGGAACCAAGGCCAAAATACTATAAATAGGGATGTACCCCCATGAAATAAAACACGCTACATTTGGCAATCAAACTTACACTCGATTCTAACTAAGGCTCTCTCTCTCTCTACTCTTGTGAAATTCTGTAATCGAGACCAGGTAACGTAGAATAGAGGATCAGATCAGATTGTATTAGGATAGCATATACTGTTTCAATTATCCTAAGGTCCAGACATTATGTGTTAATTGTTTAAGAACGATATCTGTGATTTTATGTATATGATATTGTATACTGTATTGCTCAAACTGTTGCGTGGTATTTTATACGCGAACGTCTTATGACTGGAAGTTTATACATCTAAACTGGAACAAGACAAACTGACCTTTAGGTATTATTGAACCTAACTGATGGTCAATTGTTATAGTCTTAATTCGAGTATTGGTTATTATACCACTGACTAAAGGGCTAATTTATAAAGAGAGGAATCCAGACTGTTTCGACTTTCTGGTTGCGCATAGTGATCACTACGAGAGACTTCAATGGGGAGTCACTCAAGGGAATCCATCAGCCACATTCGGGGATGGCGGAGGGCACTGCCGTAGGTGCACAGGTTCGACCGGATCGGTCATTTAATTATCCAGGGCCATAAGGTCAGCTGGTAACGGTTCCATTGGAACCCAGGGGACTATCGTCCATTAATAAGTTATTAAGGGTTGTCTTGACATGACGCCTGAGGTGGTAACTAATTGGAAAAGGTTAAGTAAATGGTTTAAAAGGATAAGGGCCAGGTGGCCAACTAACAAGTAAAGTTTAACACGCGTATCTTGTTTGGATTATTGATGTGGGATTATTGGTTATTGTTATTGATGTGTGGTTATTGGTGTTGTGTACTATTGTACATTGGTGTTTACAGGTGAGTTATTATGTGAATTTTAATGTATACAGTTATCACTGTTGTTATTGTAAACCGGTATTTCATGTAAAGAATCTAATATCAAGATGGCTAAAACGACTTAAGGAATCTTGATGATTTAAGACTACATTTAGCATAACAGCATTTCGATTACTAAACCCTTCAATGGGCCAAACATTCCAGGTTATTGAAGAAGACTCAAGGCGGAGTGCGGGACACGGGGGTAGCAGTTGTGTTTTTTCAACAGACACCTTTGGTTTTATTTGTATTGTTTTAAAGAGGTTGTTGTATTCAGTTAGTTTTCATTAGTTGGATCTGGTTGTAATAATTAGAGGTGCTCAGTATCTGTTCATCATAGCATGAGGAGTTAATGTTGTTGGATGAATGCCTTGTTACTCACAAGGGTGAGTAACGGCGGTAACACCAAGGTAGTTATTTTTATTTTCCCGCTGCGAATTATTATTTATTATCTACGATTGCGGCGTCATTACAGGTTTGAGGATTAGGGGTGTTACAAAAAGTGGTATCAGAGCGGAGTACCGCTCTGATGAAAGATACTGAGTCAAGAATATGAGCATAGGATATTTGGGAATTCGGGAAAACGTCTGTGAGGATTCGTGACCTAGAAAAACCTAGGAATATCTTTATTGCTAGTGGTTAACTTTCTTATATGTTTGTGATTGTGTATGTAAAACGGTGTAGCAACCGAGTAGTAATAATAATATACTATAGGTCGACAAGAGAAAGACCACGTGGAGGCAACAGTGGGCGTAGTGGCGAGACACCGGCGGATGTTTCAGAGGTACCAAGCTGGCAGCAGTCATGGCGTCCTTCGCACAGCAACTAGGAGCTCAACTTACGGGAGCCATACCTCACCCGCTGCAGCCCAGGGAACCCAACTAGTTGAAGAGCGTTGCAGACGCGAGAGTACCGACTTATTCAGGGAACCGGACCCCGCCGCACTGGAGAAATTCATTAAAGAGCACCAGAAGGCGTTCAAAGCTGTTGGAGTTCCAGAAGACCAGAAGGTCGACATCACCGTGTACAACCTGAAGGACGCAGCAGACATTTGGTGGCGGTCTGTGGAGGGCCACCGTAGAGCTACAGTGGACTTTGGATGGATAGCATTTGTAGAAGTGTTGCGGAAGAAGTTCTACCCCGAACACCTAAAGCAGAGAAAAGGCAGGAGATCGAGACCTTAAACCAAGGGAGTCAAACAGTTGACCAACTACAAGCGGTTCCCTAGTTTATTGGACTACACACCAAGAGTCGACCACTCCGACACGTGGAGATTCAAAAGTTTAGGGGAAGAGGCACAGGAAGAGAAGAGAAAGAGTGTTGAAGGAGATGATGGTGGAGCAACCTCTGGTGGTCACTACAAGAAAGGGAAGAAATTATTTGATAAGAAGAAAGGGCGGAAGGACTTCCATGGTCATAAGACGAAGGAGCAGGTTCCTCGTCAGACCGGCCCAGCCATTGATGCGTAGCCACGGAAATCAGCACCACCTAGGAGCAATAAACCAACCCAGTGCCACTACTACTGCAAGCGCTGTGGAAATGATCACCCAGGAGTAGATTGTTCAGGAAGGAAGGTGAAGTGTCGCTATTGCGAGAAAGAAGGTCACAGGGAGTATGAATGTTTTTCCAATCCAGGAAGCCGAGTATACAAGGGAGCTAGAGGTTCACAGAGAACACCAGCTATTGAAGCAGGCGGACCAAGAGGAGGCCAAGCGCCAAAGACTAACACCTATACTAGAGGACCGGGAGGACAGCCATCCTCACCCGGGAGTCGGAGGGGAAAGGAGATACTTCAGAAGAAACACCTAGTACACAGTGGGAACTTCAGGCGCTGAGGCTAGCGCTCAGCGCGAAACCAGTAAGCCTAGAACTTAAACCAAATGCATGATGCTTAAAATGTGTTTTATAATTATCAGTCGATGAGACTTGTATGTGTTAGTAAGTATCAAATATAGAGAGACCTAACTTAGATAACCTCTCACCTAATAGGATACTTCGACATTTGTTTCCTTACCTATGAGACCGAGGTCACCTGAGCCTATGAGCGAAGGTCTGGAATATCCAGAGGCATAATGCCAAGTACTTTGACCCGGCATGATCCTACTCAAGAAATACTTAACTATAAATGAACAAATAACTATTGTAAGTGAATGTAGAACTTGGGAATAGACCTTGGAGGATTTTATATTCCAGGATATGGGAGTGGATCAAAACTTAAATTATATATGATATGTATGGGTAAGGATTGGGATACCAGTTGCATCATTCTCCATGGGAGATGATGCTGAATTATTATACGGTGATCAGAAGAGGATAATGAGACGAACAAATTGTTTTAAGGTCAGGAGACGCGTTAAGATTTGGTGGAGAATCCAGATTAGTGTACCATGGGATTAAGAGTATTAAACCGAAATTAGCCTTGGGATACATGGTGTGGGATAGTACAGTGAGGGATAGTAAACTAGTTTTTGCTCGATCCGCCGAAGGGCGTTGTCAACTATCCAATCTTTCAGTAACTACAAATTATGACTTGCCTAAATGACGAGCAGATGTCATGAAGAGGAATACATTAATTAATATAAAAATACTTAAGACTACTTGAATTGTCAAAAGGGTCTGATGAAGACCTGCACGTAAAGAGCAAACAATGAAATTTTATGGGATACCCAGGCACCGAGTTTACCGCTCAGTGCGGGACTAGAAAATCTTACAATCCCTTATTAAACTTCACAAGAAGATAGTACGGAACCTTGGAAAATGACAATGGAAAAAAAATTCTCAAAATATAGAACTAAACATCCATCATGGATAAGCACGGGTTTTAAATACCTGAGCAAATACCAAGAGTCTCAGCTAGTATCAATGTAGTAACAATGCTGGACTCCAAATTAATAAAGGGATGAGAATAAACTTTGAATCTATATTTTCTTAAGTCGAGACAACTACCTAATTAGCAATACCAAATGCTACATATATACATATAATTTGGAGGTTGTAAACCTAAAACATTGAGGAGTATTAATACATTTCAGAGGGCTAAGTATCATTAAATATACCTACCCTATTTTGAGACACATGTCCTATACTATCCTTATGACTCTAGACGAGCACATGTCCTCTATGACAGCTCAATTTATGAGTTTGAATTAATATATACACACAAAAAGTGAGTGGAAGTTAAACTTAATGGTAGGGGAAACTTACCCCTTGACTTGTAACAAGTATTCTATATGTTAAACCTTCCTAACTTTTATACAATTTCTAAGAATTTTAGATCCTCTATTTGATACAACACAATCGACCTATTTTTGGAAGCCATTGAGTTTATGGATTAGCCACGTTTCTAAGATAGAAACAAACAATAAGCTTTGATTGTCCTGTTACCAAACCGTAGGATTCAAACTGGAACTCTTAATATGAGATGGTACTAATATTAAGAGACACTTAACCTAGGCTGAACATATGGTTCACCTGATTCATGGAGTTTAGATGGAATAAGAAGAAAAAGGGGGGCCAAGCTTTAAGGTGGAGGAAATAATACTTTATGGACTATAATTGTTGATCGAGTTAGGAAAACTTTTCCTTGGAAGTCTAACTGTGACTGTCCTTGTTCAATGTAATAATAACCAAAGTATAGGCAATAATCAAACCCTGATAAGCTAAATACTAGATAAGCCTTTTAAAGAGAAGAGTGTATTCTAAGGTATTCAAATCCATAACTGAATTTAGTACTTGTATGATGGATTTAAGGGTTTAAATGATTGTTGAATATAATTATTAGACAGTATGTGCCTAGATGTTTTAGTAAGAATTTACCCTTTTATGCCAAGAGGAAATACTGGCTTCCCCGCTTGATGATTTGATCAAAGGAACTTAGTTCCGGGGATTAAGGAATACACTAGATTCAAGTATAGGTTATAACCTTATTTGGATAGTTGTATAACAGTCAAGGAAAAATGTATAGGTAGTAATCACCACGTCACAAAATTCGATAAGATAAAATCTGGAAAATGATAATTATGTGGTTGTTTGAATTTTAACGTGGGAGGTCGAACTTGATCCTGGTCAGATCAAGGGAAAACCAAACACAAAATGGTGTGGAAGGATAGTTCAACACTGACGTTGACCCCGTCAGGGTTGGATGATTCTTGATACTCCTTACAAGTGGTCACAAATATTTCTGTGATACGTAAGTATTCATTCTTAAACCTAATATGAAATTGACTAATAAGAATATGAGATGTAGATGGTGTAAATTAAGAGGTAAGTTGTCCAGGTTACCCTGAGGAAATTAAATAGCCAAAACAACTCCGCATATGTCGGGAAAATAATCAATTGTGAGGGAAATATTAACTATTATTATTCCATAAACCATGTTAATAAATTAAATATGAGATCGAGAGACAATTACCTATAATAAAAGTATCCTCAAGCTACCTTCTAGCATCTGGAAGGAAAGATCGACTTCCATGTCTTTCTTTATGAATTCAAACCCAGTATATTTAAAGGGAACCTACCTATAAACATGGTAAAAGATAAAGAGAAGAAACATTATACTAATACTCACATGAGTTGGTTCAAAACCGCAGGAACACGTTCAATGGAGAAGAAACTGTACCTTGTTAGAAACCTTAGCAGGAACCCTACTGTGGTATACCTGATGAACAGACGATAATAATCGTGTACGTACTATCAACAACTGGTGAATAAATAATATCAAGAAATCTTTCTACAATATACATAAGATGCATGGCTTGACCATAGCTCATACTCTACATTGAAAATGAAAACCGAATATGGTGATAGTAAACTCAAATACCAGAATCACAAGATCATGACCTGAGGATCAAAAGAGAGGGAGCTTAAGTATGCCCCAATATTAATACAAACCCAAGCGCCGATAATTACAACTACAATAGGCGATTAATGGAAGTGTCTTACATGAGATAGTATAAACAAGCCATAAGATAATATGGACAACGTATAGGATGGTTGATCACCTTCACCCCCATACATACGGGATTCAAATATAAAAGCATACTAGTGCACTAAGGAACATATCAGAGAATGCATAAATTCTTGGGGACTATACCCCGAAACAGACAGAAGTCATATACTGATGTCCGTAGGAGAGATCTCGAATAGCAGTGGCGATCGAGTCTTCCTTAGAGTTTCACTTTTGAAGGGAATTTTTAGATTTGGCAAGGGCAAGCTAAGCCCGAAGTATGTAGGACCGTACTTTATTACGGAGCGAGTGGGCCCATTAGATTACAGGTTAGATTTACCTGCTGAGCTTGGGAGAGTGCACAATGTGTTCCACATTTCACAGCATAAGCTAGCAGTTTGTGCCTCATCCATCACATATTTTAGAGCCCGAGACACTCGAACTAGATCCTACACTTAGATATGAGGAAACCCCAGTTCGCATCTTAGACTCCAAAACTAGGGAAACCAGGAACAAGACCATTAGAATGGTCAAGTTCTGTGGTCAAACCACGACATTGAGGAGGCGACATGGGAGTCAGAAGACTCCATACGAGACAAGTATCCAACACTTTTCTCTTCGTTTTGTGTATGCTTGTGAGGGTACGTGGGCGTAACCCTTTTTAAGGGGGTAGAGCACCACATGCGACTTGCATATCTGCAGTCTATACTGGCTTTGTAATGGGTTTTTTGTATTTGATTGTTGCGCATGTTTGTAATTGGTTGGAGGGTTATGGTTATTGATATGTCCTATGTGACAATGGTTTGTTATTAATGATATGTCCTATGTGACACTGGATATGATTATGTTGTGTCATATGTGACACTTGAATGGTTATGGTTGTGTTCTATGTAACACGTGATATTTATGTGTTCTATGTAACACTTGGATGTTTATGGAAGCACTTATTTACGTTGCAGTATATTTATTCCTACAATCACACAAGAGATTCACTGCCAAGGTTTTACGCCTCTACACTCTGTAGGACTGAGTGTTTTGGTATTGCACTTGTGCAGTGATGACCGAGTGGGATAGCTTGGAAGTTGGGACATTTATTTGTTTGCAGTATTTATCAATACTTATGCTATAATTACAGAGATAATCATGAGTAAGGTTATGTGTATGTACGAATTGTATACACTAGGATACAGATGGAATGTAGAGGTGTCAATATAGTATTGAAACCCAAAGAATGATAAGTATACATGAATAGTTGTGAGGAACTTGATTCCATAGGATGAATAAGTATAAGTTATGACTTCGGGACGAAGTCCTTTTAAGGGGGGTAGACTGAAATACCCTAACATTTAAATATTAAATATAAGTAAATAAATATTATTTTTTGAATTATAAATATTATTTGGGGAATCATGAAACCCTAAGAAGGCATAAAAAACACTTGGGCGTTAAAATGCACCTAAACTCCTTAAGGTCAAAAACGTGCGTTAAAGCCCGACCTTAAGTTAAACAAGTTATATAAGTTTATAAATTCATATGAAGTTAATCAAGGATCATTATATGACCCTTAGAATGTAGGACCTCATCTAAAAATGAGTAAAATACAAAATAAATGCTCGGGAGTTCCCTTAAAGACCCTTAAGCCGAACCCAGTCCTGGAAATACATTATAGGATGAAGTAAAGCATTACACTTCATTCCAAATGCACCATAACACTTTATTAAATATATAAGATGAAGTCCTCAAGCTAAATTCTCAGTTAAACGCAAAGTGCTAGGAGATGCCTTATGGGGGCCCCATAAACCCCCGGGAATGCCCAGGAGGAGTGCCGAGGTGGCACAAACTCCTATAAAATTAATTCTTGGAGTTCCTAAAATCATTATTCAACATTCTAAAGAGAATGCTCGAGCTACTTTCTCAAAAATAAACAAAGTGCTCGGACAAATTTCTTAACCCACCTTTTTGCCCGGTTAGCCCGGGAATTGTGTTTTGGGTTGATATAACCCCATATACTCAATGTAACACCTTAACATATTATTATTGACTATAAAAAATGTCAATAAACACTTGGAACTCATAGCAACTAACTATTTTCCAGATAATCCTTGAAGCACAAAAACGCACCTTCGGGTGTCACAAAAATGCATTTACGCAATCGCCTTGAAGTTTTTGAGGAGCCACAAGTTGATAATCTTAAAAGGGGATAAATTGACCATATAAATCAATTAATGGCAGTACTAATTTCATAGTACAAGTGGGGGCGATTTTTGGGTCAAAAGGTACCTAAATCAGCATGTTTACCTTAAAACTTTCATCTTTTACCATCATATAAATGTACCAAATAAATGCTGGAACCTATTACACATATTAGTATAGTCTTAGTACAATATAATGTGACAGGAATTAAAGCAAAAATCAGTCTCAACTGACCTCCATTGCAGGCGCCAAAATGGGTGTTATTTGACTAGTTTTAACAAAAATTATGTCTTATGATAAATGACTCATCCCTATCTATACTATATGATAATGTAGCAATTATATTCAGTCAATTGGAGCTTCATCTACCGTATGACCTGCAAAGAAGACAAGAGGATTAGTATTAGGAAAGTAATGACATTAATATATATACTAACTAGATCTACTTTTGTACTATGCTATAAACAATTGAAATAGCCATGTTACTAAGCCATGTGCTACCGATTTTGTGAGGGAAAGCAAGCCTTAATTGCTGTCTAATTATTCAAGGGAGACAGCTACCTAGCAAGCACATATCTATGTTAAATATAAACAAAGAAACAAGTGTCTTCTCTAGCCATTAGTTACCAAAATCAATCAAGAAAATGAGCTCCATTTTCTGTTTGAAAATTAAACTAAGACATCTACTAAACTAGCATGTTCCTATGTCATTTATTAACAAAGAAATCAGTCTCCAATAACATACCACCGTGAGCAATCAAGAGGGAAACAAGGCAAGAATTACATGTTAATTGCCTTAAGAAAATCAAAAGAAATACCTACCTATATCTACTCTTGTCTTCTTCTTTCAATTATCAAACAAAGCTACTCCAATCACTTTCCAACCAGCCGTAAGTTTGTCTAAATGGGAGACTTTTGTAGTCAATTTGAAGACAAATAAAACAAAAACAAGACATAGAATAATGCCTTAGAATATAACAATTATTTCCAAATTTGATTCCTTTCATTTCCTTACCTTAAGACATACGTGAGACTCTCATTCTTTCCTTGCCTTTCACTTGGCCGATTGTGTAAGTTCCATTTCCTCTCTTTTCTTCTTCCTTTGCTAAGTTAATTCCTAAGAGCTTTAAAGCTCCATTAATGGTGAATTAAGTTCTAACACCATTTCTATGCAATTTCTTAGTTAAATCTCCTAAGTCTTGAAGCAAGAATCATCCTAGGGATTCTTATAATTTTGCCAAGCTTAGATGCTCCAAGGAGGTTCCTAGATTCAACAACAACACAAGGAACAACAAGATCAAGTTAGGTATATTTTCATGTTGAAAAATCTTAAGTAATTACCTAAATCATTTTCGAAAATAAGGAACTTCTAAATCTATATTCTCTTCATTATTTCATGAAGGAAACTTGGATCTACAATCATCACAAGGTGTATCAAAAATACCTTGATAAATTCCAAAGGTAACTCTTGTAAAACTACTTCAAATCTTATTTATAAATTCTTGTTAGAAGTCTAACAAATGGATCTCCTAAATATTTATAAGGAGGCCGAATTCTCTTCATCAAAATAGCATTTGGAGAGCTTGGAATTCAAGGAGAAATCAAGTACAAGAATTGTCTTGATTTAAGGAGTAAGTATATATAATTAAGGTTTATTAAGTTTAAGCTTGATTTAAGCTTCAAACTTTGGTAAAAAATTATGTAGAACCTTTAAATAAATTAAGGCCGAAAATCATAGGTTATTATGTCAAGAAAATAATTTATAACATATAGGGTAGGATTATTACCTCAAGGTATAAATTGTGTCACAAAAATTAAATAGGATACATATACAATCAAACCGAATTGTCTATGGATAATGTTCTATTTTGAGTTTTTAATCTTCTACTAGTCATTAGCATAATTTTTAGAAGTGTTATATGGCTTATAAACACTTATATGTATTTATTATAAGGCTTAAATCAAGTTTTTAAACCATGTGGTAAAATAAAATAAAGCTGAGAGCTTAATGTATTATTTGGGTGATTTTCAAAATATATAAGTATATTAACTTATATTATAAATTTTGGGAACATTAAAAATAGCTACAAGTATTTATATGGCTAGTTTATAATATTATGTGGCTAAAATGTAAATTTTGAAAAGTTTAGAGTACAAATAATAAAACCGAGAGCTTAAGGGTTTGTTTGGTATAAATATGATATAATATAAGGTAGGAATTAATATTATGAATTTTGGTGAATTTAAATAAGTGTACAAGTGTTAAAATACCATTTTATAAAGTTTTGGGGCTATTTTGTAATTATTGGGAAGTTTGGGAGTATAGCCGAATTACAAGTGAATTTATGGGTATATTAAGATATTAATTATGAAATTAAGTCTTGGTCAAAGTGTTGACCAAAAACTTCAGGTTAAAATGATTTATGACATAAAATATTAATTTATAAAAGTTTAAGGGGTTGAATATGTAATTTATGAAAGTATAAGTGTAAAAACCAAATTAATTTGGGCCGAATTCAGAATTTGCAAAGTTATATGGTTGTTTCGGTTATTTAAAAGAATTTAACATTAAAACTATAATTTATAAGTTGTTATATAACTTATATAAAAGTTTTGGGGTTAAAATGTAAATATAGAGAATATATTTACTAAACCGAAATAGCAAAGGGAGAATTCACAATTAATAAGATTATAAGGGCCTTTTGGTATTTAAAGAAATTAAATATTAAAACTATAGTTTATAAGTTAATATGTAACTTATATAAAGTTTCAAGGGCTAGAATATAATTATGTGAAAGTTTATGTCAAACCAAAAGTTATGTGGAGATTTTGTAATTTATAAAGGTTAGAGTATTTAAATTACAATTACCGAATGTCTAAGTGGTTAGTTAAGTAATTTATAAAAATTATATGGATACTTGTGATTTATAAAGATTAGTATATCAAGTTTGTAATTACCGAAATTTAATGTGGATATTTGGTAAATTAAAGGTTATGTGGATAATTGGTAATTTGTAAAAGTTGTTGGGTACAAAATGTAAATACCGAATTTATAAGGTTATTTGATAACTATAAAAGTTATTGTGTCCAACTTATAATTATAGAAATTAATAAGGTTAGATTTATAATTAATAAAGAAAGGAATTAAAACTGGGTAATATGATGTATTAGGGTATATTATGGAGTATAATATAAAGTTTACAAAATATTTGTGGTTATGATAAAATAACCAAATGAATATAAATAGAGATTATGAAATAATTGTGGTTGTAATAAATATCACCAAATCATACTGATATATGGAATAAGAGGAAATAGTTATGGATATTTTATTAATGAAATAAAGGTATACCGTATAAAGGAAATTCATTATCACATGTGAACACCACATAAAATAATGAACTGATGAACTACCTAGAACCACCACTTTAAATAAACAGGGGAAATAAAGAATATACGAAGTTATTATACAACGAGTATAAACGCTACAGAACAGTACTGTAATATTTAGCGAATAGCTATATTAATATTATCCGGTATTGCATGTTTATATAACAGCGTACGGGAAGGGACTATTGAACAGGGATTTGTCAAGCTAGCAGTTACTTGGTGAACGGTATGTTAATGTGTGGTCTGAAAGTCCTAAGGATTATCCTAAGGTCCAGACATTATGTGTTAATTGTTTAAGAACGATATCTGTGATTTTATGTATATGATATTGTATACTGTATTGCTCAAACTGTTGCGTGGTATTTTATACGCGAACGTCTTATGACTGGAAGTTTATACATCTAAACTGGAACAAGACAAACTGACCTTTAGGTATTATTGAACCTAACTGATGGTCAATTGTTATAGTCTTAATTCGAGTATTGGTTATTATACCACTGACTAAAGGCTAATTTATAAAGAGAGGAATCCAGACTGTTTCGACTTTCTGGTTGCGCATAGTGATCACTACGAGAGACTTCAATGGGGAGTCACTCAAGGGAATCCATCAGCCACATTCGGGGATGGCGGAGGGCACTGCCGTAGGTGCACAGGTTCGACCGGATCGGTCATTTAATTATCCAGGGCCATAAGGTCAGCTGGTAACGGTTCCTTTGGAACCCAGGGGACTATTGTCCATTAATAAGTTGTTAAGGGTTGTCTTGACATGACGCCTGAGGTGGTAACTAATTGGAAAGGTTAAGTGAATGGTTTAAAGGATAAGGGCCAGGTGGCCAACTAACAAGTAAAGTTTAACACGCGTATCTTGTTTGGATTATTGATGTGTGATTATTGGTTATTGTTATTGATGTGTGGTTTTGGTGTTGTGTACTATTGTACATTGGTGTTTACAGGTGAGTTATTATGTGAATGTTTAATGTAACAGTTATCACTGTTGTTATTGTAAACCGGTATTTCATGTAAAGAATCTAATATCAAGATGGCTAAAACGACTTAAGGAATCTTGATGATTTAAGACTACATTTAGCATACCAGCATTTCGATTACTAAACCCTTCAATGGGCCAAACATTCCAGGTTATTGAAGAAGACTCAGCCGGAGTGCGGACACACGGGGGGTATCAGTTTTGTTTTTCAACAGACACTTTGGTTTTATTTTGTATTGTTTTAAAGAGGTTGTTGTATTCAGTTAGTTGCTCATTAGTTGGATCTGGTTTGTAATAATTGAGGTGCTCAGTATCTGTTCATCATAGCATGAGGAGTTAATGTTGTTGGATGAATGCCTTGTTACTCACAAGGGTGAGTAACGGCGTGTAACACCAAGGTAGTTAGTTTTATTTTCCGCTGCGAATTATTATTTATTATGCTACGACTTGCGACGTCATTACAGTGTTTAGGATTAGGGGTGTTTACATCGGAGGGCTTGTATATCCTCTTCCATGTGGACAT
This sequence comes from Limonium bicolor, assembly GCA_023374045.1. Lineage (NCBI taxonomy): Eukaryota > Viridiplantae > Streptophyta > Magnoliopsida > Caryophyllales > Plumbaginaceae > Limonium > Limonium bicolor. The sequence goes on along the minus strand of CM041776.1, from coordinate 165,320,916 downwards.
TTGACTGGCGGTGGGGCCATCTCTCTCCAATTGGTTTTATTCCAGACTCTTGAGTATGTTGTCTATGGGAATCAACTTTCTGAAATGGTGGAGACATAAACTGTCCACTACGGGTTGGAGATTCTTGTCATTCCTAGTCCTTTGTGACTATCTGAGTCTTTCTCCTCTTAATCAGAATTGGATCTAACATCAGCAATGAGTGCTTACTAACTTTATGGTGTGCCCTCTTAAGTGGATGACTTGGTTTTAAAGTTGTTTGTCTCTGTCTTTGTCTTATTCTCTTTTCTCTATGATTGATTGTTTTGAAGTGCCTCCTTTCTCTGTTTATTTTTCAAGAGTTTAATTTCAAGTCACTGTTTTTATTTTAAGAGTTATGTTTTAATTATTGTTTTTGGAGAATTGTACCAGTTCCATTCCAGGGAACTGACTCACCCCTCCAGGGGTGGGTTTCTTGTTTCATCTTGCAGGTACGAATTGTTTATACAGGTGGCCACGAAGAGTATGAGTGATTGATGGGAATTAGGAATGTTGAGAGTGTTGCTCTATTTTTACTTGTAGTTATGTTTATATTGTTTTTCCTCGAGTTCATACCGTAGCTTAGATAATTTTTAATTGTTGTAATCAGGGAGGTTTTATACCGGGTGTTTGGTGCCTGATGATCTGTAAACACCAGTAGAGATTTTATATTCCGTTGTTTTTTGTAAATAGGGTGTTACACTTACGTCCGGCAAAGTCGGCAAGAAATTTCCAAACAACTTTGTGTTAGCGAATTCAAGAGCATCATTAAAATCCATGGCGCTTTCATAGACCCTATGGAAAAAAGTAACACCTTGGGCTGAAACGAAGCCTGCCGTAGAGCCACCTTGGGCTGAAACGAAGCCCGGCCATAGGGCCACCTTGGACTTAAAGAGTGCTGCGGCCATAGAGCCATCTTAGGCCGTCGCGAACGTGCCAACCAAAAAAGAAAACTCATCTCTAGATCCATCAGGAGCTCTGGTCGCCTGTAATGGGTGAATCATTAGGTGTGGGACGCCACACCGTACCTGATCCAATACCTTCTAAAAGAACACTTTAGAAGGGTATGATCATAAGTACCATTCTTTGGCTACCGCAAGCAAAGATGGAAATATATTAAAATAAAGTACCATTCTTTGGCTAGCATAAGCAAAGATGGGAAACTGAATCCCTGTTTTCCTTTTAAAGGAATATCATCCCTTGGCTAGGATAAGCAAAGATTGGGTCATCATATTATTAGATACACTTACGGGACTTGTATCGTGCTAATTGTACCAACTTTTTTATTTTGTAAGTTCATTTTTCTTTGTAAAAAACTAAAGAAAAAGAACTTGTGGGACTAAGAGATGGAAGAAAGGAAAAGTAGAAAGAATGTAAATTTTTATCTTTCTTTTTGTAAGTTCTACTTTTTTAAGTTCCAAAAAGTAGAACTTATGAGACTGATGAAGAGGGCAAAAATATGATAAGACAGAAGAACCAAGCGGCTCAGATCCAGGGCCCCCGGCCCAGACCCCGGGCCTCCTTCAGAACCTGTTCAGGCTCCAATTTGGGCACCAAGCATCAAGTCCGGACCCCAGCCCGACCCTTGGTTCGGGACTATAGATTACAGAACCGGGCGCCACATCCCGCGCCTCATGCTCTGTGATCGGGCGTCACACCCCGAACCCGACATCTTTTGGCAAGAAGGCCTTATAAACGAGAAAGTATCAAAATTAGGAAGGTTCTTCAATAATATAGTGACAAGTGTATAAGGGTGTAAAGATAGGTTTCATCTTAAAAGTCTATAATTATAGATAGAGGGAATCATTTTGAGGGGGGAACTACATTAGAAGAGAGAGAGAAGTTCTAGAAAAGCTCTCTAGTATTGTAACCCAAAAGAAAGCAATAAAAAATTGTCTAGAAGGGGATGTAGGCCGGAACCACTATAATCCTCGGTGTTCAGTAATCTATTCATTTGTGAGATGTGAGAGATAAATCTTAGATGTGAGGGACAAATCTTACCTTTTCAGTCCATATATGCTAATAAATATATACCCCTCACGTGGCTTGTAGTGCCATCTTCATTAACAAGAAAACTGGGGGATTCGGGCTAAAGGATATTCATAAATGGAAAATGTGCTTCATGCTTAAGATTATTTCCTCCAATGATTTTGAGCATCTCTAGATCCAGTTCATAATATTGTCATGATGGACCGTAAGATTAGGAAGGCCACCAGTGAAAGGGGGATGATCCATGGACCTATAAATCTATCCTACATGCTAGAGATTGGTGGATCATGTAATGTTGGTCTATTTTCTGATAACTCATCACTCCCCTTTCCTATACTCCCCAATCCGTGTAAGTTCCAATTATAATGATGTCTCCCACACCTTCAGCCCATTTTCCTGGTACAACATCTGTTGGAGAACTTGGTCAATCCCTAATGCCAAATTATAATGTAGGATACTCTTAGAGGTAGACTTAAAACTTGCGATAAGCTCCAATCTTGAGGCATTTGCTTAGCTAACAGATGTTGGCTTATGAGCACGCTCTAGAGACTAGCCAATACCTCATTTTCCTTTGCAGGTTCTCTTGCAGGATTTGATGGACAATATGTGATTAGCCAGGTATCCTTACCAACAGTTCAAGCCTCTACACGCAACTGTATCATTACTCGATATCCTGCTACTGTAAAGGAAAGGCCTGATTGACTTGGTGAGAGAGTTATCATCACCAATGTTGTCTACTATATCTGGATTGAGAGATGTAAGCATGCCACGACTAAATTAGCTAGAGATCCCCCGTCATTGTATCCAACATCAAGGGTGTAATATGCCGGTTTTTGTTTATGAAATTCCTGACATCGGTTTTTGTTTAAACATCCTAAGTTATGTGTCTTTTAGCATTTGGTACCTTCGGGGCATTTAATTAAAAGATAAGGACAAGGCGGTCTTTTCCTCCTTTTAATTTTGGTAATTATTTTCAAAGGAAAGGAATTCGTTATTTTATTTTCTCGCTCGTTCATTCCCGACAATTTTCTCTCTTCGTTTTGTGTAGCGCTCCTTATCCTCTCCATGTTCTCTTTCTTTTGGTGGTCTTAATTGTTGCTAAGTTCGTTTGTTTGGTGCCCCATTCCATTCTGCTGCAATTGGATATTCTTCTGCGGTGTTTTCAAGTTTGATTTATAAAGATTTTAGTGGTTGTTTGCTCCCGGTTTTGGGAATTATTTTCTGATTTTGTGGTCTGATTTTGGGGCTTTTTATTATGACTATTCAGTAGTGTTTTGCCCCCTGTCGTCTGCGTGATCGTCTAGGGATAGTTGGGCTTTGGAAACCGTCGTTTGCACTTTGAATCGATGTAAGTGGGGATAGAATCAGGTAGTTTTCTCACCCATGGGGTGCAGTTTTTAATTTACGTTTCTGGTTAGAATTTGCATTGCGTTGGTGATGAATTGTGATGGTTTTCGGCTATGTTTCTGTTCTCCGAACTGGTGTTTTTGCGACGTCTGGATGTCTGTCCGGACAAGTCGTCTGGCGCACCTCTGATTTATGCATTTTAGAAGTGTCTGGACTTCTGTCCGGACAAACAGAGTGCAAGGACATTTTCTAAGTTTTGCTCTCGACATGTGTCCGAACTTGTACATCTCCAGGTTTTGAAATTCGACATGTGTCCGGACACATGTCTGGACGTTTCAGTATGTTCAACCTTTGGACTTCCGTCCGAACATGCAAGGTCGGATGCAAGTCCAGACAACCTTCTGTTTTCACCTCGGCATGTGTCCGGATATGCATGGTCGGACGCATGTTCGGACCCTCTTCTGTTTTGACTAAAACGCTCGTTTGAGCTCCGTTTTGACCTCTGTTTGCGGGATTTTGTTCCCCTAAGTGTGAATTGGTGTTTTATACATGTGTTATGCTTATTTAAGCACTTTGATTGTTAATCTGGCTAAATGTTTTTGGGACCTAGTAATATGCTTTTGAGCCTTGGATAGTCGGGTCGAGCTGTCCCGTAGCATGCTGCGCACGAATTCCTTCTGTATAAGTTCCTTAGGGTATCCTTAGGACGTTTAATGACGACGGGTTCGTTAGCTGTCTCCACAACTTCTGATGTAGGATCTTCAGATCCATATGACATTAGTGTGTGTACTTCTAATGTGTTTTTTCGGGTTTCTAGTGTCCCACCTTGTGTTTCTATTTCTGAAAGTCCGACTAATGGTTTGATGTGATATTTTGCTCTGCTTTTGAATCCATTATGCCCTTGTTCGTTTGTTTGCGAACTAACCTATGTTTCCCTTTATTTACCTAATTTCTTACTTCTGCTTTAAGTAGGCTTCCTTGAGGAAGTTTTGCTTACTGGGCTAGTGGAGCTCACCCCTTTATTTATATATGCAAATTGATCGCTTGGAGAACTTCTTCTCTTTTTGGAGTTCTATTTCATGTTTACGTTTATGATCAGACTTGTATTTGGTTTAGCGCGATAGACGCTTTTGACAATATGAAGCCTACGAGCCTTTACTTTGTATTTACATTTTGTGTTGGTATTTGGGATATTGTAAACACTCTTTTCGTTAGCATAAACATTCTATTTGGGTTTGAGTGCGTATGAGTTAGTGCCTTGCATTATTAAGTAATAGATACGCATCATGTAACGTCCCTAACTCCTAGGATGGTTTTGGGGTCGTTACATTTAATGGTATTAGAGCCAGGTTGACTTTCTCTACTGATTGTGGGATCTGTTTGAATGTTTAAATGTTTGAGATATCTGTTCTGGGGATGTTTGATGGTTTCTGATAAATTCTAGTGTTTGTTTCTTAGTATGCCACCCCGATGTGCAGTGAGAAGCACTTCTGAGGGCGAGACTCCACAGGGAGACCTTGCTACCATTCTTCAATAGGGGTGACCCAGGTGCTCCAGACCGTGGGTACCACCACTGCACTAGCCGCTGGAGCTGGTAGTTTGGGGGCAGTAATGTGAAGGTGCTTCAGGAGTTCTTGAAGTTGAAGTCACCTTCTTTTGATGCCAGTGGTGATCCGCAGGAGGCGAGCCATTGGATCACAACCATTGAGGACTTACTGAGGGTCATGGGCTGTGAGGAGGAGCAGAAGGTGGGCTTTGCCACCTTCATGTTCCAAGCGGAGGCGAAGGAGTGGTGGAAGTCGATTGAGGGGAAGTACCCCCACCCTTGGTCATGGGATCATTTAGAGCCTGCTTTAATCAGTAGTTCTACCCATACGTCTTCCGCAATCAGAAGACTGTTGAGTATGGGAGACTCCGTAGACTAAAAAGATGTTGGTGGATGATTACGTGCATAAGTTCATTTCTCTGTTGAGGTTTGTGCCTGAGCCAGATGAGAACCAGAAGGCGAGGAAGTTTGAGGCCAGACCGAGGGTTGAGATCAGAGCTGCTGTGGCACCCTTCCGCCACAAGACATTTAGGGATCTGGCTGATGTGGCATTAGTGGTTGAGACTGAGCTACAGGAGAGGCAGTGGTATGAGAGGAAGAACCAGAGGCCCGATAAGGGCAAGGAGCAGAAGAGGAGGGTAGAGTCTAGGAGCTTGAGAGGCATGAGCACTCTTCTTCTTAGAAGAAGTTTATAGGGAGAATCGTAGTGCTTTATATCATCCACTTCGCCAGCCAGGGCAAAGTGCCTGGATTGTGACCATTTCCATACTAGTCGAGAGTGCTACCGGAAGTCAGAGTGTACTTCAAGTGTGGCTCCATGGATCATCGTATCGCCCAGTGTCCGCATGCTAGAGGTGGCAGTGGCAAGTCTGATGGCAAAGGCGCCAGTTCAGGGTCTGGGTAGATGACTGATCAGAAGAAGCCTCAACCCAAGCTCGAGTCTACGCTTTGGCTGGTGAGTGTGAGCGTTGATGAGTGTCCAAATGAGCATGTTTTAGAGGTGTATTTCATATGTTTTATCCACACTCTTCATGCTCATTTATCCACTCTAGCTAGTTTTCCTCTAGTTTTGTGTTTATTGGTGTTTTACACAACTATTGTTGAAACAGGAGGAAAACATAGCTAGAAATAAAGTAGACGAAAAGACAAATGCGTGGGCGCAAACGGATCCAAAATCGGAGCTAAAATGAAGAAGATACAGCATTTTGAAGTTAGTCTGCCCATAGGACCGACCCACATGACCGACCCAGGGTGGGTCGGTCGGATGATTCCGGAGCCCAGAAATTCTCGTTCCAGGAGCCGAAAGTGCTTCTGACCCGACCGACCCTAGGACCGACCCAATGGGTCGGTCGGGACTTAAAAACGCGATTTCCGGCCCCAAAATTGCTTCTGGACTCTCCGGACCGACCCACGGGACCGACCCAGGGTGGGTCGGTCGGGTTCAGATTTTGCCCAAATCTGCCTTTTTAAAAGGAGAAAAGAGAGAGAGAGGGGGAAGTGACTCGACCAGAAAAAGACGGAAAAACAAGAGAAAAAGGAAGAAGAAAAGAAGGAAGAAGAAGAAAGAAGAAGAAGAAGAAAGGAAGAAGAAGAAGGAAAGGAGGAGAAGACTCACCTCCATTGAAGCTCTTCTTCAACCTCCCATGGCTATTTCTTCTCCCTTCTCTCATTTTTGTTCCTTAATGGTTGTGTAGTCTCTTTGTAGCTAGGGATTGGGGATTTTTGCCCCAAAATCCCTATACTCCATTGTAGATTCTTGAACTCATTTATGGTTTATTTAGTTCTTGTTCTTAGTACCGATAATAATTGTGTGTTTGTGGCTCTTAAACTTGTCACCCATGATTTGGGGATTTGTTAAGGGTTTTGCCCAATTTGTTATCTATGTGTTAAACTGGTTGGTTTGGCCTACCGATTAGTTGAGCATTCTTGTGGATTTCTGTCAACATGTGATTCTGAGATAGAAATCTGGACCGTCGGGGACTAGAACAGCGTACTCTAATATCGATGATTTCGAGATTGGATTACACTGAACTTATGGGGAAATTGTGCTTAATGCTATCAATTGACTAGGTACTTGGAAGATCCGCCAGGTTCCATTCTGTTGGTTAGGATTAGTAGACCTTGATTAGGCTATTAGTTAATTTGGTGTTCCTGTTGTTTAGCCATGAGTTCGAGGGTTGACCATTGGTAGTAAAGGGAAGTTGGGTGCAAATATCCATCCCGAGCTACACACCTATCCTAGATTAGTTAGTCTAGTTTTATTGCTTTCCTTTATTTTCCATCTATCAACTAAAATCCCCAAACCCCAGTTTTACATTTATGCACTTTTGTATATATCTTCCTGCACATTTACTAAGCTTATAATTAGCTAGATAGTTACGAAGTCCCTGTGGATACGACCTTGTTTACTACAATGATTGGGTTCACTGCCCATAGTTAGCAGAGTAGTCTCACCACTATTTTGCTCAACAAGTTTTTGGCGCCGTTGCCGGGGACTTCGGTCCAATTATCTGGTTAATTATCTTTTTAGTTTTCGTGCAGATTTTTCATTTCCTTATTTGCCCTTTTGTGTATAATTTTTTTTTCTTTTCTTTGTAGGAACTTTAGCTGATGGATGGTTATTATGATCCAGCTGATGGTTGAATGACTACTCTTATGGCCAAGAAAACTACAATCAATGGTTTGTGTGTGAGAGATGCGGAGGAACCATGACAGTTCTCAATGTCAGGTTGGAAGCTCTAGGTTGGAGGACTTGATGGTAGATTTTATCTCAAGATACCAACCAGATGTGAGTACACCAACTGAATTGGAGGACTATCATGAGAATACACAAGTCGTCAACCCATGGATTGTGTGCCAAGAATGTGGAGGAGACCATGAGTGTTCACAATGCCCGGTTTTGCAATCTCTAGATTGGAGGGTCTCATGGAAGAACTCATCTCAGTGACCACTGTAGAGATTGCCAAATGGATGAAATTCAACGCTGAACAAGAATCCATCACATGAGAATTCAAGCTAAGCTAGATCATATATCGCAACAACTTGAGACCGAAATAGTTCATGAGATGGAGCAGCCTTCTGAAGATTTGAGTTTCTCTCTCCTTCTCCTCCCTTGTTTGAGCCAGAGAGTACACTGTCAAACAACCACCATCTTGATTATGAAGACAACTCGTCAGAAGAGAGTTTCCACTTTGACCTCATGGAGTTTCCTCCCTCTGAAGTCAACCACAAGTTGTCCCCCCCTCCCTTGTTCATCAATACAATGAGTATGATCACATCTTCAACTTTGAGAAGGAGGTGACACCGCCTCCCTCTGAGTCATCAGAGGAGAGTGCTACAATCAACTTCAAGGAGCCACCTCCCTTTGAAGTTGATTTCCATCAAGGCTCTTCCTATGAGCCTCACAATGAAGATGAGGATGTTTACATCCTCAAATTTGAGGAGGAGGAGCCACCATACTTTGATCTTCACCTGAAGGATCAAGGCCTTCCCCACTTGTGCAACAATGATGTAAGGTGGAAGCATAAAGTCCACCCTCTAAGTGTGGAGGCCACCTTCCCATTTGATCCTGGACCGGAAATAGAAGACAAAGTCCCACCCCGGAGTTCTTCATGCACCGCTAAATGAAGATAAGGATGTCTTTATCCTTAAATTTGCAGAGGAGTCTCCACCACAAGATGATTCTCGCACCAAGGATCATCAACCAAAAATTCTGGGCCGTTCTTCAAAGAAAAATGATGCCCGCCCAACCCACCCGTTGAAGCCCACTTCAACATTCATTTTTGATCCTGGAGGACTTCAATGTGGTATGGTCTAGCTAAAGACCTTAAAGATGGGCAGCTTCCGGGAGGCAACCCGGATGATTTTCTTTCATTTTTATTTATTTTAATGTCAAGTTCTCCTTTGATTTTGTTTTTGCTAACTTTTAACCCCGTTTGTAGTTGGTTGCTTCTAGTGTTTTATGTAGGTGCAACTTAGTTTCCACACCACAGCAACCAAGCTACGCTAATTGAGGCTAAAACTCAAGTGTGGGGGAGTTCCTTCAATGCAAGCAAAAACAATCCCAGGGGAGTACTAGTTTCTTTTAATTTTGTGTCTCTCACTTCCCTTCATTTTGATTCTAAGGCATTCTTCTGCTGGGGATAGCTTCTGTGCTATAATGCTTGCTTGTGCCCCCATGTGTTTTCTCTTTTGTCTGCTTCCTGAAAGGTCTTCTGAAACCTTCCCCGGTTTGTCAGGTGAACAATGAGGACATTGTTCAATTTAAGTGTGGGGGAGTGACCTTTTCGGTGAATTGTGTGCTTAAATGCTTAATACTTCATACTTATCTAGCGATTGTCCAAAATAAAAAACTTGGACCTTTGTGTTGTGAGTTGTTCTCATTAAGACAAATACTGTTATGAATTGTGGGATAAATGCTTAAATTTTTCATTTTGATTGCTTTTGAAGAGCATTTTACATGCGGTGTGGCCAAGTGATCTTGTATGGTTGGATTTTTATTGCTTTGGGGTTCCTTCTGTCTTCTCTCTTAGGGATTGCTAAGGGGTGCTTCTTTGTAAAAATCCTTCAAGACTTGTGAGACGCCATGGGTAACCAACAATGAGAGTTGAGTGTTCTTAATGTAAAGACTTGATGCCAAATTTTTATCTTCTCATCTCTTATGCAAAAGTGAAACAAATGCATAAATCTATTTTTCCTTTTGTTTTCTTCTCAATGCCCATTCTTGAGAGAAGTTGGCCATGGTAAAAGCTCTCCAAGTTACCTAATCTTTAGAACTTTGAAGCACTCCGGATCATACCCCGAAAACTCTAGTTTTTGTTTTTCCCCTAAGTACATCCATGTCACCACTAAGAGATGGTTCACACTCCTCAAAGGTTTTAATCACTTTTTGATTCTTCTCCTATCCTACAATTCATGTTAGTATTTGTTAGTCTTGAGCATTCTTACTTACCTGGGGGCTTGGTTTTGCTTGAGGACAAGCAAAAAGGTAAGTGTGGGAGTCTGATGAGTGTCCAAATGAGCATGTTTTAGAGGTGTATTTCATATGTTTTATCCACACTCTTCATGCTCATTTATCCACTCTAGCTAGTTTTCCTCCTCTAGTTTTGTTTATTGGTGTTTTACACAACTATTGTTGAAACAGGAGGAACAACATAGCTAGAAAAAGTAGACGAAAAGACAAATGCGTGGGCGCAAACGGATCCAAAATCGGAGCTAAAATGAAGAAGATACAGCATTTTGAAGTTAGTCTGCCCACAGGACCGACCCACATGACCGACCCAGGGTGGGTCGGTCGGATGATTCCGGAGCCCAGAAATGCTCGTTCCAGGAGCCGAAAGTGCTTCTGGACCCGACCGACCCTAGGACCGACCCAAGGTGGGTCGGTCGGGACTTTAAAAACGCGATTTCCGCCCCAAAATTGCTTCTGGACTCGACCGACCCCTGGACCCACGGTGGGCCTCGACCCAGGTTTTTCGGTCTGGGAAGAGGAGGTACGGTAGGCAGGGTGGGTCGGTCGGTCGCAGAGTTTGCCCAAAATTTGCCCAAATCTGCCTTTTTAAAGGAGAAAAAAGGAGAGAGAGAGGGGGAAGCGACTCAGACCAGAAAAACGACGGAAAACAAGGAGAAAGAGGGGAGAAGAAGAAGAAGAAGAAGAAGAAGAAGAAGAAGAAGAGAAGAAAGAAGAAGAAAAAGAAAGGAAGAAGAAGAAGGAAAGGAGGAGAAGACTCACCTCCATTGAAGCTCTTCTTCAACCTCCCATGGCTATTTCTTCTCCCTTCTCTCATTTTTGTTCCTTAATGGTTGTGTAGTCTCTTTGTAGCTAGGGATTGGGGATTTTGCCCCAAAATCCCTATACTCCATTGTAGATTCTTGAACTCATTTATGGTTTATTTTAGTTCTTGTTCTTAGTACTGATAATAATTGTGTGTTTGTGGCTCTTAAACTTGTCACCCATGATTTGGGGATTTGTTAAGGGTTTTCCCAATTTGTTATCTATGTGTTAAACTGGTTGGTTTGGCCTACCGATTAGTTGAGCATTCTTGTGGATTTCTGTCAACATGTGATTCTGAGATAGAAATCTGGACCGTCGGGGACTAGAACAGCGTACTCTAATATCGATGATTTCGAGATTGGATTACACTGCAACTTAAGGGGAAATTGTGCTTAATGCTATCAATTGACTAGGTACTTGGAAGATCCGCCAGGTTCCATTCTGTTGGTTAGGATTAGTAGACCTTGATTAGGCTATTAGTTAATTTGGCGTTCCTGTTGTTTAGCCATGAGTTCGAGGGTTGACCATTGGTAGTAAAGGGAAGTTGGGTGCAAATATCCATCCCGAGCTACACCTATCCTAGATTAGTTAGTCTAGTTTTATTGCTTTCCTTTATTTTCCATCTATCAACTAAAATCCCAAAAAACCCAGTTTACATTTATGCACTTTTGTATATATCTTCCTGCACATTTACTAAGCTTATAATTAGCTAGATAGTTACGAAGTCCCTGTGGATACGACCTTGTTGTACTACAATGATTGGGTTCACTGCCCATAGTTAGCAGAGTAGTCTCACCACTATTTTGCTCAACAAGCGTGCTTCAGACCATGTGGTGTCAGGTATCCTTCGGATCTCTTCTCAGCCAGTATTTTGTCTGTTTGATTTAGTAGCTACCCACTCCTTTGTGTTTGCTGATTTGGTGGGTAGTCTCGGTTTGTCTACTTGTGCATAGAGAGGATGACTTATGCATTTCTAATCCTTTTAGTGGTGTTCCTGCTTGTGTGCTTAGCTCTGTGTGTAAGTGTCGTCCTGTGGTAGTTATGGATAAGACTTTACCTGCTGATTTGATTCCGATGAGCATGTCCTGTTTTGATGTTATCTTGGGCATGGATTGGCTAGCAGCTAGAAGAGTTGTGTTTGATAGGCTGGGTGAGACCCGCTTTGCATTCGTTGGAAATCTTGTCCCGTGTGCGCCAGTGTTAGTGTCAGCGATGCAGGCAGCTAGCTTCTTGAGGAAGGGCTCATATGGTTTCTTTGCTATGTGCCTGAGGTTCGAGAGGGATATCGTTTGGAGGACATCCCTGTTGTGCGTGAATTCCCTGAGGTCTTTCAGGATGATGTGCCAGGATTACCACCGGATCGTGAGGTGGAGTTTTCAATTGAGTTAGCGCTGGGGACTCAGCCTATTTCTAAGGCCCCCTACCACATGAGTCCGGCAGAGCTGAAGGAGCTGAAGGTTCAGCTGCAGGATCTTTTGGATAAGGACTTCATTCGTCCTAGCGTGTCTCCTGGGGAGCGCCCGTTCTGTTTGTGAAGAAGATGAATGGCACCTTCCGGTTGTGCATTGACTACCATGAGTTAAATAAGATGACCATCAAGAATAGATATCCCCTTCCCTGCATTGATGACCTCTTCGATTAGCTTGCTGGAGCGACTGTGTTTTTGACGATCGATCTGCGTTTTGGGTATCATCAGCTGAGGATTAAGGTAGAGGATGTGCCTAAATCTTTCTTCAAGATTCTGTATGGGCATTATGAGTTCTTGGTCATGCCTTTGGTTTGACTAACGCTCCTTCGTTCTTCATGGACATGATGAATAGAGTCTTCAAGCCTTTCCTAGATTCTTTTGTGGTTGTCTTCATCGATGATATCTTGGTGTATTCCAATAGTGCTAAGGAGCATCTAAGAACTATACTTTGGACTTTGAGAGAGAGAGAGTGAGTTGTACGCCAATCTGAAGAAGTGTGAGTTCTGGCTTGATAGAGTGGTCTTTCTTGGTCATGTGGTCTTGAAGGATGGTATTTATGTAATATCCAGAGAAGATCAGGGCGGTGATGAAGTGGGCGAGACCCACTAGTGTATCTGAGGTGCGCAGCTCCCTAGGGCTGGCTTGTTATTATAGGAAGTTTTTTTAGGGTTTCTCCAAGATAGTGTCTCCCTTGACTCGCCTTCTTAGGAAGGATGTCAAGTATGAGTAGAGCGAGGCGTGTGAGGAAAGCTTTCAGGAAGTTAAGAGGAGGTTGACTACCGCTCCGGTCCTAGCATTGCCTTCAGGGACAGACGCATTTGAGGTTTTCTTCTGCGCTGCTTCTCATAGAGGTTTGGGTTGTGTTCTGATGCAACAGGGTAAGGTGGTGGCTTATGGCTCTCGTCATCTTAAGCTGTATGAGAAGAATTACCCCCCACATGTTGAGTTGGTGGGGCCAACCCACGATTTAGAGTTGGTGGTTGTGGTCTTTGCTCTGAAGATTTGGAGGCATTACCTTATGGCTGGATGTGTAAGGTCTACACGGATCATAGGAGTCTCAAGTATTTGTTCACGCAAAATGAGTTGAACTTGTGACAAAGGAGATGGTTGGAGTTGTTGCATGATTATGATTTAGAGATCCTCTACCATCCTGGTAGAGCGAATGTGGCAGACGCTTTGAGCCGTAGAGGTGCGCCAGGTCTTGCTTGTTCGCTGTCTAGAGTCTAGAGGTCGGCGTTAGAGCTTCAACGCATGGGAGTTTGGGTCATTCGTTCTAATAGCGATGGGATGATAGCTGCTCTTCAGGTGCAGTGACGTTGGTAGATCGGATCAGGTCTGGTCAATTGGTAGATGCAGAGTTGTGCAGGGTTCGTGAGAGGTTGTCAGATGATCAGGAGTCAGACTTCTTGGGCTACGTTCGGTGTTCGTGTTTTTGTGGTATAAATGTGGTATTTTTGAGTTTGACATTTTTGACAAAAATGTCAAACCGCCACACTACCGAACAATAATTTTCAAAGCAACCACAAATATACTAGCACAAAACAGCCACAAAACAACCAGCAGTTTATGCTGCAAAGAGAGAATAATACTGTAAATAGAGGCGGCCAGAAAACTGTAATTAAGGGGACGAGAATATTGTAATAATATTAATTAATATTTAAAAATTAATTTATAATAAATTAATTTGAATTTTCAATATTTATAATTATATTTAAAAAATGATACTATATATTAAATGTGATACAAAAATTAAATTAAAATTGAAATATAAAATTAATATATAAAGAGTTTGTTTTACCTTTTTTTTAGTTTTTTTTATAAAGATTGGTATACTAAATCATAAGTTAATGACAATAATATAGAACAATAGTTTTAAACTAGTAGTGTTTTTCTAAAAATTTATACTAAAAATATTTTGAGTAATTCTAATATTTTTAAAATTTATAGAATCTGTAATAAAAAGCTAAAAAAATATTTGTATATGGATAGAAGGGGTACATGATTACTAAGAATGACATAATAATTAGTTTTACTTTTTACTATATTGCTAAAATAAGGTATAAAATCTAGATATTTAATTATATACATATATTAATATATGGGTCATATTTTTAACAACTAATTTTTTTATGTTTTATGATGTAAACATTAATAAAGTTCACTAATTAACTATTATATTTTCCTTTTATTCAAATGTGAACAAGTATCCTGGTGTGTTATAACCATTGATAGAACTGTGTTTGATGATAGTGAAGTTATTTGTATAGACCTAAATATAAATGTTAATAATTATTATTGTAATAAAACTCTATTGTTTTTCTAATTAAATTATGTGTATATTAATCTATATATTTGTAGTAGCTTCTTTATTTACATCTTTAAAAAAATTGTTTTAAAATGTAATATAAAATTTGTAATTGTAGCACAGACATCCGTAAACGCACTACGCATAACTAACTTATTCAAATACGCCAGACGAAACCGCCACACTGCCGAACAACAGTTTTCAAAACAACCATAAAATAGCCAGCACAAAATAACCAGCAAAGTACCACAAAACAACCAGCAAAGTACCACAAACAGCTAGCCAAAACAACCAGACCAAACAGCTACAAAACAACCATAAAAAGCCATGCCGAACAGAGCCTTGGTGTCCGACGATGGCTGTTTGCGCTACAGAGGTAGAGTTTTGTGAGCCCAATGATGCGGTCCTACGGCGAGAGATTATGCAGGAGGCTCATGGAGCTCCTTATTCGGTACATCTAGAAGGTGTGAAGATGTATTGGGACCTCAAAGAGTCCTTCTGGTGGTCGAATATGAAGCATGAGATTTCATACTTCTTAGCTCGTTGCCAGTCCTGTCAGCAGGTGAAGGCTGAGCACCAGCGGCTGGCTGGTCTTCTGCAGCCCTTTCCCATTCTTGGGTGGAAGTGGGAGAGCATGGGGATGGATTTCATTGTTGGACCCCCTAGGACGTTTTTAGATTTTGATGTGTTGTAAATGATCGTTGATAGATTGACGAATTCAGCCCATTTTCTACCGGTTAGGAAGACCTTTAGCCTTGAGCACCTTGCTTGACTATATGTGGATGCGATTGTGAGATTGCACAGGGTGCCGACAACTATAGTTTCTTATAGAGATCCGAGATTTGTGTCCCGTTTCTGGTGTAGTCTGCATTAGGTTTGGGTACGAATTTAGCATTCAGCTCTACGTATCATGCTCAGACCGACGGTCAGATAGAGAGGACTAATCATATCTTAGAGGATATGTTGAGGGCCTGTGTGTTGGATTTCGGAGGCAGCTGAGATCAACACGTTACCTTGATTGAGTTTGCTTATAATAATAGTGAAATACCCCAAACTTAGATATGGTAATTAGATGTTAAACTAAGATATAATAAGGCTAAACATGCCCTATAAACATTAGTAAACTATTTAAACCATATAGAAAACACAAGGAAACACCATAAAGACAATTTAAGCAAAAACATGCTTTAAGCTTGGATTACCTTGATTAGGACCCAAAGATCATTCTTAGACCTTACTAACATGCTAATGGACATGTTAAACCAATTACCAAGAAAACCAAGCTCAAAAACAAGTTAAAACGCAAATTGTGCTTTAAGGAGTCTTAAAGCACATTTTTGAAAAAAATTGTCTTAGAAATGGGTTTGAGTGGCTAAATGACCAAGTTTATACCTTAATCAACATGTGTACTACTTAGTATCACATTAGGAAGCCTAAATCAATGAAAAACCAAAAATTTCACAAATTTGTACACTAATTATGAATAGTGACCAAATAGTACCCAATTTAGCTTTAAGTCAACTTAAGTTAGTCAATAGGCAAATTAAGTCCATAAATATCTAAGAAGAGGGAGGGGCCAATTTTTGAAGGTGATGAGTCACCATGAGACTTCAGCAAAATTAGAAAAGAGAGGGGAAGTAAAGTAAAAAGAACCATTTACCTTTTAAAGGAAATATCTCACATAAGCTACCTCTCTCCTCTCTCTCTTCATTCCTCCCCTTCACCACCGGTTTCCTCTTCTTCATCGTCTCAAAGAAAAACGTTGGAGCAGCACTCCATTCTTCCATCTTCAACCTCTTGCCAAATCCAACTCCAAGCTCCAAATCAAAAACTAAGAGCATATTATTGCTAGTTAGACCAAGGCCTATAATTCTATCCTTTCAAAACTTCAAAAACTCAAGTTTGATTCCATGGGGAAAACTCCATTGAAGAGAGAAAAGTTCAGTTTCTAGAGCTCCATTACACCTCCATTCATTTAAGTTAAGAAAAGCTTGAAAAATCCAAGGTTTTCTCCATTTTCTTAATGTCTGAAAATGCCTTCTCATGGGGTCTTGTTTTACTCCTTGAATTAGCTTTGTTTCAATCTCCAAGAGACTAGTGGATGTCCTCCTTGATTCCTTACCAAAGTCTATCTTAAGACTCAAAAGGTAATCATCCATTTTAATGCATTAAGCAATCCTTGTAGCCTAGGAATGATTTCCATGAGTCTAGGTACATTTTCTTAGCACTCATTACATTATTTGAATGTTTATTAGAATATTAGCAAGGGAAACAAAAGCCTTGGCCGATTTTCTATCAAGAAAACCAAAGGAGGAAAGTGAGGAAATCTAGAAAAACACAAGATAAATTACTTACCTTAAGGTGGTTTAATGTCTTAGGGAATGGGGTTTAGATAGATACCAAATGTAGCTTAGAGCTTACATTATATAATGAGCTATATAACCTAGGAAAATAACATGATCATATTTGTGAACTTGTGACTAAGGAGCAAATGGGAATTGAGTTAGTAAAACAACCATAATGTGAATTATAAGAGCATGTATAATTGCTATTAGAATGATGTGTGTAATTGCAGGTTGAGAGCTATTAAATGTGGAAAATTCAGTGTTTAGATTTATGTCATTAAGGGCCTAAGAGCCATGTCATTTAAGGGTCTAAGTGCCAAGTAATTTAAGTTTATGCACTATATTGCGATTGGTGTAGTTTGATTGTAACTTGTGTGTAGAGAATGTTTATTGAGGATTTAAGTGTTTTGGTTGTTAAGGATGAAAAATCTAAGTGTTTGGGTGTAAGAAAGTACCAGGGAAGCAATGTCAAAATTTGGTTGAGAAACTAAGAGTTTTAAGTGTTCTAATGAAATATTATGACCTAGGTTGTACTAGGAATCATTAATGGTTAGTTGGTGGAAAGGAATAAATTAAGGTGTTCTTGAGAGTTAAAATGACCTAGAATTGTCTTGGAGGATTCAGAGACCAAATGGGTGAGTAAGTCACACCAAGATCATGGAATGAGAGATGCTAAGACTTGTGCAAAATTTTGTAGTAAGTAAAGTATTATGTCTTGTAAAGACTAAGGAGTGAACTAGAGATGGTGATATTGAGAATTGTGAGTAAAGGGATCTAGTTGAGTAATAATGCTTTAGGGTGGTTAAAATGGTTGTGAGGAAACAGTTTGGTTAGTTAAGGGTTGTAGGCATAATTTACCACTTTGAATCCTAAGAACAATGTTACAAGTGTTAGGAATTTTGTGAAAAGTTGAGTAAATGATCAAGGGGTTAAGTGGTGGGTTATTAATGAGTTAGAAGGGAGTTTAAAGTGCCAAAATAATGTTAGAACATACTAGGACACTTGTGGAAAGGATTGGAGTGAAATATACACTTTAAAAAATGGGTCTGCTTCTGACCGACCCAAGGGAACGACCTTGGCTGGGTCGGTCGGGCTGAAATTACCCAACACAGATGTCTACTGACTTAGACCGACCTTGCAAGGTCGGTCGAGCTGAATTTTTCAACCCGTAACTCACTGACTTCGACCGACCTTGGTAGGGTCAGCCGGACCTTATAAAAAAGGGAAAAAGAAAGAGTGGCATTAGTAGTCCACCATTAGGAGAAATGATGGTTAGAAAGATAAGCATGTAAGGACTTAAGAGATTAAGTAAAGTAAAACTATTTTTGTGATTAAGATTAAACTACAAAGACTTAGCGGTTATTAGTCGAGAATCGTTAGTGGCTAAGTAAGCTAGGTTAATTGAAAGTAATTAACAACCTAAATTGGATGGATGTTTTAGGACTTGAGATTTGGACTCAGAAGGAGATTAGGCAACCGAACGACCGACGGTGAACGATATGGTTTTCTTGTAGCTTGTTTGCTAACGAGGTGTCCCTCGGCTGTGTGCTATTTGTTTAATTGCTTCGACTAAAACAAGATAAGACATGCAACCGGTTTATTGTGTTTCTTGTGTGTTACATTATACTAACACACTTGGCTTAAGTTAACTTACTAACTATGCTTAGTAAACAATGGTATGAGATAAGAATACACCTCGCTAATATTGGTTGGTTAATACCCGAAAAAGGTTTAACTAACACAGTTGTCTTGAAACTTCTACTAACTGGAACTTGGGGGAGTGAGGAATCCGGGACTGACTCCGGTCATGCATGTTAAGGAAAAGGGGGTTGGTATCTGTATTAGATCCGACTTTCATTTGAGACTCATCTTGACTTGTCGCCTAGAGTCGACATATAGACTCGACCACCTTGGATTATAGTCCAAGGTGGGAGGCCAGATTAATTGGTGCGGTGGGATCTCCTAAATCCCAAATTTAAGAAATAATATTTATTTAATCCAATGGAGTTAATAGCTCATTGGCTAGGGTTACTTTTGACCCGACAAAGATAAACATTGAGTTAAGGAACAACCAATTCTAATAAAGAACGGTTGGTACAATGAGATAAGAGTGAATATGAGAATAAGGGGAAATCTGAACTTAAGGAGTTAAAAAGGCTAACACACTTACTTAAGGAACGCTTTTAAGTCGTTCAATGTGTTTGAACTATGAATTTCTTCATATGTTTGTGTGGTGTTTATTGTACTTCTCATTATTGATGTATTAATAATCAACCGCATGTTTACGACAAAATAGTCGTGCGTAGCCCCTTTAGCTTGGGGGCTACAAGTTAATCGTACCAGCAAAGGTGTTGAGCCCTCGGGGCATCCATATTTATATTGCATGTAAGCGCCCACGGAAGACCAACCTTGAGAGTAGGAGCGGGTAGACTTAGGATGATGGCTTTACATTTTGTCTATGGGTTGTGCATGTACACCCGTTAGTTGATAGTTGCATTGTTATCAAACTATGTTAGACTTGAGATACTGGATACCGATTGGTATTTTGGTATTTTGGTTAAGCTTGTAAATATTTAAGTTTGGTATATTGGATCGTTCAGACCGTAGCAAGGTTCTAGGTGTTGTAGTTAATTCCGCTGCGAAGTTTGATATATATCGGTAGTTTATGCGATAACCACATTTAGATGAGTTGTCAGTCGATGGATTAGAGGGTTTACAACCATGGCTTCAGTCGAGTATAAGGATGGCCCCATTTGTGGAGCTATATGGTAGGCGTTGCAGATCTTACTATGTATTGGGATGATCTGAAGGAGAGAGTGTAGAGGAGTCTGTGGGCTAGCGGAGCCTTTTAGAGAGCGATGGATAGATCAGACCATTAGGGAGCGTCTATTGGTTGCCTAGAGCGGCGACAAAAGAGTTATGCAGATCAGAGACGTCGTCCGCTGAGTTTCAGGTTAGGGACAATGTTTATTTGAGATTTCTCCAGTCCGTAGCATGGTCGATTTGCAAGAGAGACAAGCTCAGTCCTCACTTTGTGGGTCCATTTAAGGTGCTTAAGAGGGTTGGCCCTGTGCCTATAGGTGGCCTTGCCACAGCATTGGCAGAGAGTATATGACGTATTCCATGTGTTGATGCTCAAGAAGTATCTACACGATCCTACCCATGTGATTGACTATGGCCAGCTTCGACTTCGTGAGGACTTCAGCTATGAAGCAGTGTCGGTGCGTGTTTTTAGCTCGTGATGTTCGCCGACGCCGTAGTAAGACACTATCTATGTAAGGGTCAATGGTCTGATTAGTCTGAGCGCGAGGTGACTGGGAAATCGAGGAGGAATGCGTGCAAAGTTCCGTCCCACTTTGAGCAGTGAGGTATGTCGAATTTTGAGGACCAAATCCTTTTAAGTGGGGAATGAAGTAATATCCCGATTTTGTTTCTGAAATTTAACGTCGGTTTTTTAACTTCTTATGTTATATGTCTTTTAGCTTTGGAACGTCCGGGGCATTGATTAAAAAGATGAGGACAAGGTGGTCGTTTCCTCCTTTTAATTTGGTAAGTATTTAATAAAGAATGGAATTCCTTTTTTTTCTCCCTCGTTTCATTCTCGAGTTTCTTCTTCATTTTGCGTAGCGCTCCTCATCCTATCCAAGTTCTCTTTCTTTTGATGGTCTGAATTGTTGCTGAGTTGGTTTGTTTGGTGCCCCAATCCATTCTGCTGGTTGGATATTCTTCTTCGGTGTTTCAGGTTGATTTGTGAAAGATTTTAGCGGCTGTTTGCTCCCGGTTTTGGGATTTTTTTATAATTTTGTGGTATGAATTTGGGATTGTTTTCTGTACAATTCAATGGTGTTTTTCCCTTTTGTTCTTTGTGTGATCGTCCGGGGATAGTCGGGCTTCGGTCAACAGTCGTCTACACTTCAAATCGACGTAAGTGGGGGATGGAATCGGGTGGTTTGCTCACCCATGGGGTGTAGTTTTTAATTTGAGTTACTGGTTGGAATTTACGTTGCGTTGGATGACTTCTATACTGAATTGTATGTTGGTATTTGAATGGATAAACCCCCCCATAGGCAATGATTTTGAATTCTGGAAAGTTTGGTTGATTTTGGTGATGAATTGTGGTCGTTTTCGGCTCTTTTTCTGTTCTACGAACTGGTGCTTTTACGATAATCGGACGTCTGTCCGGACTTGTATGTCCAGACAGGTCGTCTGGCGCGCCTATGGTTTCTACGTTTTTGAAGTGTCTGGACTTCTGTCCGGACAGACAGAATACGAGGACGTTTTTTGAGTTTTGCTCTTGGCATGTGTCCGAACGATTCTGTATGTTCAACTGCGGACTTCCGTCCGGACTTGCAAGGTCAGATGCAAGTCCGGACAAACTTCTGTTTTCACCTTGATATGTGTCTGAACATGCAAGGTCGAACGCATGTCCGGACACCTCTTCTGTTTTGATTAAAACGCTCGTTTAAGCTCCGTTTTGACTTATGTGGGCTTTTGTTCCCCTAAGTGTGAATTTGTGTTTTATACATTGTGTTATGCTTATTTAAGCACTTTTGATCTGTTAATCTGGCTAAATGATTTTGGGACCTAGTTACTATACTTCCGAGCCTTGGATAGTCGGGACGGGTTGTCCCATAGCATGGTGCGTAGGAGTTCCTTTATATAAGGTCCTTAGGGTATCCCTTAGGACGTTTAGTGACCGATGGGTCGGTTAGATGTCTCTACGATCTACGGGACTTCTGATGTGGGATTTCGATCCATAGGGCATTATTGTGTGTCCTTCTAATGTGTTAGCGGGTTTTCAAGTGTCCAACCCTGTGTTTCTGTTTCTGAAAGTCCGACTGATGTTTTGATGTGATATTCTGCTCTACTTTTGAATCCATTCTGCTCCTGTTCTTCTGTTTGTGAACTAACTTATGTTTCCCTCTGTTTACCTAATTTCTGACTTATGCTTTGAGTAGGCTTCCTTGAGGAAATCTTTTACTTACTGGTAGTGGAGCTCACCCCTTTATTTACATATGTAGATTGATCGCTTGGAGAACTTCTTCTCTCTTTGGAGTTCTGTTTCATGTTTACATTTATGATCAGACTTGTATTTGGTTCAGCGTGATAGACGCTTTTGACATTATGTAGCCTACGGGCCTTTGTATTTACATTTTTGTGTTGGTATTTAGGATATTGTAAATACTCTTTTCGTTAGTGCAAATGTTTTGCTTTGGGTTTGAGTGCGTATGACTTAGTGCCTTACGTTATTAAGTAATAGATACGCGGCGTGTTACGTCTCTAACTCCTAGACCGGTTTTGGGGTCGTTACAAAGGGTGTCACTAAAGCTATCACTTGGATGAAGATGGGAGCTTCCAACAAAAATTTTATTGGTTGAATATGGTGCTTAGCTCCTAGAGCTTCTATGTTGCGTGGGTAGCTTTTCTATGTCATCTCTCTCTCCCATTCTTTTTGAACATCGTGGTGGTTTTCTAGGATTTTTGTATCTTCCCCTCCTTTAATTGCTGCCTTTTGTTGCTTATATCCGTCACTTAAGTTTTGGCATGTAAGGAATTTTACATATCTTTTAACATTTGTTATAAAATCTTTTATATATCATATTTTCTACGGTCATTTATTATTATTAATAATATATTTTACCCTTTTTTTTTAAAAAAAAAAAGTGAAGCAGAAGAAAGTTCAAAATGGAATGACAACAAACATATGAAAAAGGAAAAACGAGCGCGTATCACGGACAAAAATGACATCAGAATTCACATACAGTTTGATTTAGAAATAAACATCACATGTTAAAAGTAGGCCCCCCACCCCACCACCGGCAGTATCAACGGCAGATGCTGCTAACACGTGGGTAGCAAACATGGTAAGTAAGAAGGGGCCGGCAGCGGTAATTGCACGTACAAAAGTGGGAAGTTAATGACCCGGTGTTTTATTTGGTCCAGTATTATTATGTTCTCAGGAACGAAGTAGTAAGGATCCTAAATATCAACATCTTGTTATTTTTGCTGTTTTAAATGTAGTATTCCAGTCTTCAGTGGTCTGTGTTTTGTTAGTCTGGCCGCAGTGCATCAGCACAGAGATCCGTGCGCATCCAAACCGACAGATTAGCAGCAAGAGATCTGTTATGTTAGATGCAATTAAAAAAAAAAAAAGGAAAGGAGATCAATCACTGCCCAGAACAGATCAAAGAGGAAAGAGTTGATACAGACAGCTGTAGCTGTGGCTGTGGGTAAGTAAACAGATCGAGTAGAAGCCAAGAGCCTCTGTCTGCAGAGTATTTAACGAAAGAAGAAGTTAGATCGATGAAGAATAGTAGTAGTAGCTCGGTGAAAGAGAAAGATCATCTTCACCATTCCGTACTGCTGAAGAAGCTGTTACAGTATCTCTTTTATGGTCTAATTCCGGTAATAGTCTTCTTCAGGTTTTACTACTACCCTTCTCCTCCTCCACCTACTCCACCGGATTCTCTCTTCTTCTCCCCTTTACATAATGATGAGGTGGGTAAGATCGACTCTATTGCTACTTCATCCTTGTCTGATGATCAACCACCGACTTTCCCACCACAACCATCATCATCCCAAGGTACGTACTTAATTTCTTCTACTATTTATGTCCTTCTAAACTATTCATATTTACAGAGGTCTGGTCTGGTCTGGTCTGGTTTCCAATATATTCCTACATATGATGTGGTATTACAATCCCGTTGATCGAATTTTTTTTGTTTTTTCTTTGTTCAAAGATGAAGAAGAAGAAGAAGATGATGATAAAGAAGTAACACTAAGAACAACATCATGCGACTACACAGAGGAGAATGGGTCCCAACAACAACCCCACCCTTATACAACGGAACAACTTGTTCCCAAACAATCAAAGACAATCAAAACTGCATCTCCCATGGCCGTCCAGATCTAACTTACCTTTACTACAATTGGCAACCCAAACATGTACCCTTCCTCCATTCACCCCATCAACGCTCCTCACTTCCCTCAAAACAAACACCTTGCATTCATCGGCGATTCAATGGCACGTAATCAACTCGAATCCCTAATCTGTCTACTCTCTTCACACATTCACCTCAACTCATTTACTCATACCCTGAAAACGACATAAAATTCCGTCGCTGGTGGTTTCCATATCCTCACAATGTAACTATTTCCGTCTACTGGTCACCATTCCTCGTCTCGGGTGTTGAGAATCAAGCAGTGTTAAGTATTACAACACACTGTTTCTCGATTCCCCTGATCCAAACTGGGTTCGGGATTTACCAGGGTTTGATATGGTTGTGTTAACTATTGGTCATTGGTATCTTCACCAAGCGGTGTATTACGAGAATGGGAAAATTCTAGGGTGTAATGGTTGTGGTGCGAGTTTTAATTACACTGAGATTGGGTTCTACGGTGTGTTCCGAAAAGCGTACGAAACAGCATTAAACACCATTACGCGACGACGTCGTGTTGGTGGGATTCTTCAAGTATTTGTGACTACTTTCATGCCGTCCCATTTTGAAGGGGAATGGGAAAGTTAGGTGCGTGTAATAAGACGACACCGTATAAGGAAAGTGAAGTGCAAGTTGAAGGAATGAATGCGGAGATGAGGAGAATTGTATTAGAAGAAGCGAAACGACAAGTGGTGAGTGATGGTGATGATGAGAGGGTTAGGATTAGTGTGTTGGATATTACCAAATTATCATTGTTGAGACCGGATGGTCATCCTGGTCCCTATATGTATGCTTTTCCGTTTGCCGATGGGGTTGTTAAGGAACGTGTTCATCAGGATTGTTTGCATTTTTGTCTTCCTGGACCTATTGATACTTGGAATCAGATCATGGCGGATATGATACTTAACAAGCCGAATTAGTTTGGTAGTAGTTTTTGTTAACTTTTTTTTTTTTTTGTGTTCAAGTTCAACTATGGGTCCCAATGTATACAGCAACTAAACTATACATTACCAGCCGTTGCCTTTTGCCAACATCAATCTTTTCTTTTCTCCACCATTTTGATATGTGACACTTAGTAACAGTACACGCGGAATGATATTGCAAGATCGATGTCCATTTAACAACTAAAACAAACGATTATATTTCAAAACGACCGGCTTTATTTAATATTCACATGGACGTCGACTTTGAAAATAGGTCAGTTATATACTATAAATCACAAATTAGAATTACGACATTGCTCACACTTATAGTACGTAGTTGATATTTCGGAAAGTCACATGTGTTAGGTTCAAGATAGTGGTAGTAGTTAATGATGTAAGGGCTAGCAACTTTTTCTTTGGTGACAGCCGCTGCCTTTCTCTTTTTTTTGCTTTAGCTACATATGTTGTTCTCTTATTTTCTCTGCTTCATGATGTGTCCTTTGGTTATTTATCTCTTTATTTATTTTTCTTTTCCTACGTCTTTTTTCTGCTCCTCTTGTTTTTACCTTTTTAGCTTGTTGGTGTAATAGTATCTTCATAGACTCATCATAGTTTTTCATCTATTACATACTCTTTTGCGTGTCAAAAATTTCCCCATTGTCGTCTTCAATAAATCCCTTATTTTGTGCCACCTTTACTCATCCTTAAATTATTTATGTCTAATCCACATCCAGATGGTGTGTGTCTACAAAATTTTTAACTTTTGGTCCTTTTTTGATTGAAACTGTTACTTCATCATATATTAAACCACGGGGTTCTAGCCACCAAATAGTTACATATGCTGGCTTCCAAAGTGATTGCATGAAGGAAAAGATTAGAACGTTGTGTTTCTCCCCTTTTTCCACCAGTTGGTGTTGTTTAAACAAACTACACGCTAACATTGCAGGATAAGAAACCTGCTTACAAAGCATTAATCGGAAATTACTAAAGGAGTTAATGTCCTTCAAAACATCCGAAAGATCATCATCATGTTGTTGTCGTCTTCTCATGAGAATTATCGACAGCTTCTTAGTCTCCATCTGGTTGACCAAGACCACCATTTTTGATATGCCTGCCTCTGTTCGAGCTTCTTTAATACCAAAAGAAATAGTTTCAACCTCCGCTTGGACTTGATCTCTACACCCTTGCACTTTCCTGTTGTAAGTCATAATCAATTTCCAGGATGAGAAGTTAGAACACCACTTAATACCAAATAAGCACCTCTCTTCCTGAAAGAATGAATAGACAGACACACTTCATTTCGCTTGAGTTGGAGAGGGAGACACTCAGAGATCCCCTGGATCTCCTTGTTCTTATCCATATCTTGGTACACTTTGATGAAAGTAAGATTGCATCAATACACTCCGAAATTGACAATCCATATTGTGTCTAACTCTATTTTAGCATCATAATAGCCCATTAGTATTAACTATTTCTGCTAACCCTCTGATCAGACCATTTGCTAATATTATTCAAGAACCATTCTTGTATAGCCCCCTCACCTTTCAGCAGGTAATTGGCTAACAGACACCACTCTGTCTCAATAGTCTCTAGTTGCCCCATAGAAAGATGCTGTGAAAGTCGGTATCCTTCTTACCACAATAGAAGCACTTGTCGAGGCCTCCATTCCCTTTCTAGCTAAATAACCATACAGGAGTAATTTTGTTGAAAATTTCCAGCAAAACAGCTTGGCTCTGGGAGGGATAAGATTGGCATGCATTCTCAAGAAGGGTTTCTTGGGGCTTTGGACAACGATGCAGGTTTAGGAAGTCTGTTGAGCATGTATATCTGACTCCTGACTGTATAATCTACTGAAGGGTACCACGTCCAGAACCACTCATCAATGAGTGCTAGGGTTAACTTGACCTAAAATGCGGTCTTGATTCAATGGGGGCAAATTCATTCAAAATCAACTCCTTATCCCATCATTTGAATTTGGCTTCATCAGCTGATTCACAGTGACAAGATTGTGGCTGATCGAGTTGGATACCACAATTTTTGCCGGGAGGGTGTCTCAGATCCAAGTGTGGTCTCTGATTCTGATCCTCTTCCCATTTCCAACTCTGAGTGCAGCACCTTTGGAAATATATTAACCCCCCACGCAGAGATCCTCAAATTGGATGCAGAACTTTTTGCTATTGACACCAAAGAGTCCTTGTTAGGAAAATACAAAGCCTTCAGATTGGAACTAACAAGGGATTCAGGGTTTGTAATAATTCTCCAAGCTGTTTTAGCTAACAGTGCCTCATTAAAGCCTCAGAACTTCTTTGAACCCCAAACTCTTCCTAGGATGCTTACAGATTCTTGCATTCTTCCACCCATAGGTTTTTTGTTGTCAGATCCTCCCCACCAAAATTCGCCAGATGGAGTTCATTTGAGTGATGCTCTTAGAAGTTAAACAGACACATAGGTCGCACTAGTGATTAATCCTTAGTGACTGTTATGAAATAGCGAGAAATTGCTTGAGGACTGGTCAGGGTAGCTTCTGACTTGAGGTACTAAAAATCATACGTTGCTGAGGGGGAGATCAGGGGGATAAGGAGGTAGGAAAGGAATCAGGGAAGAGGGTTTCATACTGAAGGCAACTATAGGGGAAGAGGTGAGAGACTGAACTATCCTAGGTGAAGGGTAAAAATGGCGAGTCAATAGTGGTATTGATTGAAGGAGAATATGGAGGTCTTCCAGCTAGAATTAAAAAGAAATCACAATCTGAGCTTGCTTGAATGGCAGATGGTGTCAGGTATAAGGATGGTGAGATGATTGGAAGGGAAGTCGGTCTGAGATCTGGATCCTCTGTCTCACTTGAACTCAAACACTGGAAATAATATAAACAAGGAGATCTAATGGACTGATGCTCTTGCTATTGATGGTGTTCAAAAACAAAGCTTCAGATTGGAACTAGAAGCATGGGGGTTTGTAATAATTCCAAGGAGAGCTTTAGGTTGGATTAAAGTTTGATTGAAACAGCTCAGAATCAATGGAGTAGGAACCTGAGGTCTGGGTTTTTTCGTTGAACTCCCGGACCAAAATTCGCTGGAGTTATGGAAGGAATTCTTAGGAAGTTTAAACAGAGACATAGTGAAATTAGGGAGAGCTTGCAACACGCTTTTAACAAGGACTGCCCTAGCAGCCTGAGACATCGGTTTTTTCCAGCCTGAGACTCTTTTCCTAAGGTTGTCTAACAGAAATTTGAATGTTTCATTTCTGTTCCTACCTATTTTGACAGGTAATCCCAGATATTTTGTAAAGAAAGGAACTTGGGAAACTTTTAGGATGCTGGAAATAGAAGCTTTCAGATCAAGAGACTTTTGGACTAAACACAATGTCAGATTTCTGGTAGTTAATGTTGTGACCCGAAGCTTTCATAAAATCCTCCAGAGTGTTAGCCAAGAACTGAGCATTTTTTATGGAAGCTTGGCCGTACAGAATGATGTCATCTGCAAAGGCAAGATGAGAAATAGGGGAGCAGGTTCTAGCTAATTTGATCCCAATGTATTCTTGCTTATCAGTAGCTTCATTCAAGCGGGACAGAGCTTCTTGGGCTAGAATAAACAAGAAAGGAGATAATGGATCCCCTTGTCTCAAACCTCTTTTCTGGGCGAACCACTCCCCAGGAGCACCATTAATGATCACAGCTCCTCTAGGAGATGTAATACAATTCATAACCGGGATCCTCCAATGGTCTGGGAATCCCATCTCTAACAGGATATTGTTGATAAATCCCCACTCAAGTCTGTCATAAGCTTTACTTAAGTCAATCTTACAAGAGAAGAATCCTTTCTTCTTAGCTTTGGATCTGGCAATTAGGTGGTGAAGCTCCCCTGCTAAAATAACGTTATCCGTGATCAGTCTGTTTTTAACAAAACCAGACTGATTCTGGGAAATGATACAGGGTAGATATTCTGGATGCGATTGGCAAGAACTTTGGTAATAATCTTGTAAACAAAATTACAAAGCGCAATCGGCCTGAAGTTGGGAAGAGAGTTTGCACCAGGAATTTTTGGGATAAGAGCAATAAAATAGTCATTCAAAGAGGGGGGGACCAGGTCACCATTAAGAATTCTCAGCACTTCCTCATTCACTTGTGACCCAAGACTAGGCCAGAATTTTTTGTAAAAGGCACCATTGAAGCCGTCCGGACCCGGGGCTTTATTAGAGCCCAACTGTTTGGTAGCATTAAAAATTTCCAGAGCCGTGTAGGGTTCATTAAGCTGGGCTATTTGGTCAGCCTGAAGGATGTTGGCAATGGGCTTAGCAAATTGATGCACACTTGTAGGATTAGAGGAGGAGAAGAGCTTTTGGAAGAACTCCTTTGAAATCGAATCCAAATCCTTCCAGTCTGATTTAAGAGTCCCATTGGAATCTTCAAGACTCAGAATTTCTTTTTTCTTACGGATGGTGGAGGCTCTTCCATGAAAGTAACCAGTATTTTTATCACCCTCCTTAATCCAGTTCTCTCTAGCTCTTTGTTTCCACCAGCATTCCTCTTTCATTTGCAATAACTGAATTTCTAACAGGATTCGTTTACCATTTTCAACAGCCCACACATTTTGGAATTTTCTCCTCACCTCCTCCAACTCCTGTTTCTTATTCCTAATTTTGAAAGAAATCTTATGAATATTCCAACCATTCCACTCCACCAGTTTCTTTCTACATTTGTTGATATTATCAATCAGATTTTGATCCTCCTCTCCCCAAATAGCAGAGACAATCTCTTTGCACTTTTTTTCTTCCAGCCACACATTCTCAAACCTAAATATCTTACCCTTATTTTTGTGGTTTCCTATAAGCTTAACTAGAATAGGACAGTGATCCGAATGAAGTTTGGGGAGATGCAACACAGAGCTAGAGGGAAAAGAATTCCAAAAATCAGTAGAACATAAAGCTCTATCTAATCTACTTTCACTATGAAACGGTTCACATTGAAGGTTGGTGAAAGTGAATCGGTAGCCACTAAAACCCATATCAATCAATCCAGAAAAATCAATGGCATTCCTAAAAGGCAGCATTTCCTTTTCCCCTCTAATTTTACCTCCCATTTTCTCACTCTCAAAGCAAATCTGATTGAAATCTCCTACAACTAACCAAGGATGCCTCACTTGGTCTCTCAACTTTTTTAATAACAACCAAGAAAAGTTTTTCAATTTCCAGTCGGACCAGCCATAAAACCCAGTAAAGTGAAAAACATCCATACCTGAGATTGCACCTCAGCAGCCATATGGTGGTTTGAGGAATTAACCAGATTGACCTTCACTTGTTTGATCCACATCAGAACAAGACCTCCACTTTTCCCACAACTAGCAACAGGAAAGCCCTCATAATTTCCCACTTTCTCATAATCTTCTCCATCTGCTCCTTGCTCCTATGGGTCTCCATCAGAAAAACGAGCTCAGGTTTATGGATTTTCAATAAGCTCGAAACCCAAGCAACTGCCCAGGGGCGACCCAACCCCCGGCAGTTGAGAGACAGGCAACTCATTTGGGCTGGCAGCCCTGCTCCTCAGCAGGGTCTGCCATCTTACGGAGCCAACAGTAGTAATCAGACTCCTCCATTTCTTCCCTAAGAGAGGAAGAATTGATCATCAGAGGTCTGAGGTTAGCTGTTTTCCGCTTTTTGTTCTTGAACTTGTCCGGGTAGTGAAGGCTAAGAGCAGATTCAGGAAAGGCCTTCTCCTTGCCTTTTCCAGAGGAAGAGATATTGCAAAGGTCTTGAGGATTTGAGTTCTGGAGAGAGGGAGACGAAGTCTTGGACACTCTGGCCTCCGCTTCTATCAGAATGTTATTTAGCTCCGAGCCAACTCCCTGGCTACCAATAACCACCCTTTTCTGTTTATTGTTGAAGTCTGCACTGAAATTGGAAACAGCAGAATCCCAATCAATATCGTGAATTGATTTCTTGTACTCATCAGGCTTCAGGCTGGGTAAACCCCCACCTAGGGAAGAAGAGATATTATTGGAGCTGGCTGTTTGTGAGGGGATAGGGACTAAAGATGAAGGAACAGCCGAGGTGAAATTATCCTCAACCGGATTAGGTAAGGCCTGGCATGAGGCCATAGCTCCAGAAAGGGGAAGAATAGGACCAGCATGGCTAAAGCTTTGGTTCTGAGGAACAGATAACATTGGCATATGGGATACAAAATGAGATGAAAGGTTTGGTCTATCCAGGACAGGCGGTAAATTTGGATTTGCAGATGTGAGGAGGGTGTTGCTAGGGATCGTGGCTAGGGTTAGATCAACGTTCACCTCAGAAGAGTTGCTGTTGACAAGAGGAGATCTTTGGAAGCCATAGCTGTAAGGCTATCTAGCAGACCTTCATTTTTCCAAAGAGACAGCAGAAAAGCATCTGTAGAATCCGACATCATTCCAGCAAATTCTGATCTAATCCACGGACCAAATTTTTCAGAACTATGCGGAGTGGGGTTTGCAAGCAGACACTCCGACACAATATGTGTGAGTTTACCACACCTGTAACAGAAGCTAGGCAGATTCTCGTACGAAACCCTACAGACCCGGTTACCATTACTAGTCTTGATGATCAACAGACGACATAAGGGTTCCTCTATTTTAATTTCCACCTTAATTCTTAAAACATTTGAAGCCAACGGGTTGATACGATCATGGCATTCAACAAACTTACCTATCTCTACTCCCAGTAAGGTAGCATAATGTTTGTTGAAACAACCTAACGGAAGCTTGTTGATCCCAACCCAGATGCTGATAATCTGGGGATGATGCTCGACCAAATTAATATCCGGATTAATCGGCATGAGCGCAAATAGCCTATTCTGAAAGTGCCAAGGCCCATTTCCCAGAACGAAGCTAACATCCCTTTCCGCCTCAAATTGAATAGTGAAGCGATTAAAATCGAATTCTAGAACTCTAAAATTTGATCGGGTTCGCCACATCTGGTTTAGGATTTTTTGGAGGAGCCTAGGATGAACACGATTAGGACGCCAGATCTTACCGACCACGGCTTTATTAGTGTCAAGGTGAAGTGGGATATTTGGTTGAGCCTCAACTTCAATGACCGCCATTTCGGCCGGGTGAAGTTGCATTCTAGAACAATTAGCTATAATAGAATCCATGGGGGGGGCGGAGACCAAAACAGGAGGGATTTTGTGAATAAGCTTTCTGGAGGTCGGGGAGATGGGAAAGAGTTTTGCAAATTTGCTACTAAAACTTCCTAATACCCCCAAATTCAACTTTTCAAGAGCACTAATTAGGTTATCAGGAGGAACAAGAAATATGTTAGGAGACTTTACCCGCTTACTGGCCAAATCCCGGGCGCAATCCTCACCCCAACCACCTTCGTAAATGCATCTGTCAGAGATCTTCTCCTCCGAGGCCACTAGCTTGTGCCTACTTCCGACGCTCACACTACTTTTCTTCACGGAGGAGGAGGGGCCAGACGGTGACTGTAGGAGATTAGATAAGGAGAGAGATCTCAGCGTAGAAACGCATTCCGCGTCTCGTAACTCGAAAGCCATCGATGGCAAGCAGATCTGGAGGAAGGAAAAGAATCTGGAGGAAAGACAGGGTTGACTCTCTACACTCACACACAACTGAGTTAGAGGAATAAATGCAAGGGCTGCAGGTTCGGGAAGAACCGAAATAGAGAACTCGATAATTTGCATATCGGAGGAGAAAAACTCAAATGAAGGTAGGGGAGAGGCGCGTGCAAGCGCGTTCTCCACTCACTAAAAAACTCTCTTCGTGTTCAAATTCTCCTCATCCTTTAACTTTTGGTCCTACTTGTGTACGATTTCAAATATAACAAGGATTCGTCATTTGCTAGTCCACAAGGGCAGATGAGGACATAATGCGAAAGCTATCCCTTTGTGTGGTTGCATTTATGTGGGTAATCTCATTATGTGGACGGTAATTCACCCTCACCCTTTGCATGTTCATTTTACGGTAGTGAAGCTAAAGAAATTGGGGTCGATCGGGTGGGGAGCAAGGACAATGCTCTCTGTCTACTCAAGTCGGTGCTATTGGGATTGAATAGGAGGTGTGATCGATCCCTTTGCTCTCGCTCGAGGATTAATGCTTACAAAGAGGGGCTTCTCCGTCATGTGGTTAATGCTTAAGGGAAGTTGGAAAATCCACTCTAGCGCTGTCCAAATAATTCTGAAACTGCGTTATCGACTGCAAGTGAAGTGTATCATACATGTTTTCTAGTCAACTGTACCATATCTTGCGGTATATATGGTTAATTGAATAGTATAAATTAACCGATTTCGGTAACGGTATTAAATTTTCTAGAATCCTCAGTTAATTGTGGTTAGGTTAACCGATTATATAAGTTTGTATTTCAGGGGCAGTTTAGTAATGTGTTACTGTCAAGTTGGGATTAGCAACCTACTTAAGGGGAGCTTATTAGATTGTAAATCATGCTGGAGTTTAATATAGAAGGTCTCACCGAGACTTGGGAGAGCGATACTTCTCGAAACGTATCAAATTGGTATCAGAGCGAGCGTTACTTCCCTGACGTGAGAGTGACGTTTCATGGTGATTAGAGATGGGAAAGAAACGTCGATGGAGCTGCTGGGGAAGGAACAGTCTGTAATCAAAGGGAGGCTTGAAGATATCAGCGGGAAGATTGATAATCTTTCCGCCGCTGTAGTACGTTCACAGAGAGATATGGATGGGAAGATCAATAGTCTTTTTGCGGCTGTAATTCAGATGCAAAACGATTTGCAGGTCCTGCTGCATCAAACGCCGCAAGAAACGGGAGTTCAACCTCAAGGATCTCTTAGCACTCAGAGGGAATCGGCGATGGAAGCAGTCAAGAAGAGTGAAGAGCGGAACGTTTTTGGGTGTGCGGGAGTAAGCAATGAAATTGAAGAAGAGCGATTAGAAATTCCTTACGATTTGCGCCAAGAATCAGATGTGGAAGAATTTCGTAGGAACATGGGGTGGTCATCTGGTTCTTCTCCTCGTGTCGGTCAGGTTAGGGATACCCAAATCCCTAATTTTTCTTCTCCATCGTCGACGCCATTGTTGTTGACAGAGAAGTCTCCTCCACCTCCTACTCTCAAATTAACTCTCGTGTTGCATAGTACCAACCACCAGCATCCTTTCTATCTCAAGAAATCAGAGTGGTCGTTTGATTCTTCCTCTCGCGTGGATTCAAGTAGGGAGGTCACAATCCCTAATTTGCTCGTTGAGAAGAAACCGTCCGGGTCGCCGAGTGATTCCAGCAGAATCGACCAAATTACAGAAATTCCCAACCCTAGCTTGCGGACGTCTTCGCCTGCAACGATTTCTTATGCTTCGACAGCAGCCTTTAATGGATTTAGAAGAAGTCTTGAAGAGGGAATGCTGAAGTGTAAGTCACCAAGATTACTCACTGGATTTAGGGATGTCAACAAGGGAAGGAGACAGAGAGAGATCTCTCGGAAGAAGAAGAGAAAAAGGAAAAGATTTAAGCAAAGGAAAAAGAAAAAGAGGGAGGAAGAGGACCAACACATGTGGCACATTCGAGTTGAGGATTTAGTGTGATTAGAAGCTGAATCTGCAAAGACGACCACCATCAATATGTTAGATTTGCAAGCAGATTCTGCACTACAGTGTTGTGTTGCAAATGCTATCCGTGTCACGTCTGTGAAAAATGAAGATTTAGCCATTTCTACTATTGGACTTCTGAGTTCTGCTACCCCTATCAGCATGCCTTTTTTTTTACTACTCCTGTTTTTTCTTCTTTCTCAAGCAGTTTTCCTACTCCAACCTTGAGGACAAGGTTGCTTTTAGGGGGATGGTAATGTTAGGGTGTGTCATTAGTTTGTATTTCAGGGGCAGTTTAGTAATGTGTTACTGTCAAGTTGGGATTAGCAACCTACTTAAGGGGAGCTTATTAGATTGTAAATCATGCTGGAGTTTAATATAGAAGGTCTCACCGAGACTTGGGAGAGCGATACTTCTTGAAACGTATCAGTGGGTAATCTCATTATGTGGACGGTAATTCACCCTCACCCTTTGCATGTTCATTTTACGGTAGTCAAGCCAAAGAAATTCTTGGGGTCAATCGGTTGGGGAGCAAGGACAATAGTCTATGTCTACTCAAGTCCGTGCTATTGGGATTGAATAGGAGGTGTGATCGATCCCTTTGCTCTCGCTGGAAGATTACTGCTTACCAAGAGGGGCTCCTCCGTCATAGGTTAACGCTTAAGGGAAGTTGGAAAATCCACTCGACAAAACAGGCCAGTGCCTACTTTGGGGCTTAGAAAATGCCATGACTAGGTCCATTTGTAGTTGTAGCGCTGTCCAAATAATTCTGAAACTGCGTTATCGACTGCAAGTGAAGTGTATCATACCTGTTTTCTAGTCAACTGTACCATATCTTGCGGTATATATGGTTAATCGAATAGTATAAATTAACCGATTTCGGTAACGGTATTGAATTTTCCAGAACCCTCAGTTAATTGTGGTTAGGTTAACCGATTATATAAACAATAAAAAACTTGAAATATTATTATTCATCTTAATTATATACTAATTAATGTTAGTTATTGAGGAAATATACATATTATTATGTATTTTTGTCACATATGTTTGATTTATCACTCATGATTTAGGTGAATGGTCAATGTTTTACTATAATAATTTTAATTGTTAACCAAACATGACCTAAAGAAGTCACCCGAATTGACCCATAACCCGAAAAAACCGAATATCCCAAAGGCTAACCCGAACCGAAGTCACCCGAAATGACCCATAACCCGAAAAAACGGAATATCCCAAAGGCTAACCCGAACCGAAGTCACCCGAAATGACCCATAACCCGAAAAAACCGAATATCTCAAAGGCTAACCCGAACCAAAGTCACCCGAATCCAAATCTACCAAACTAAAGTCACCCAAATCTAATTTAAACCAGATGAACCCGACCCAATCCGAACCAAACCGAATATTAAATATCTATAATAGGCTCGACTCGAACCGATCCGAACTGAGCCCGACCCGAGTGACCCAAATTGCTAGGTCTAGCCCTACAACAGCAAATGACTGACCTAGCTCAACATTCCACACAACAACATGCAATGACAGGCTCTAGCAGGGAAAAGGGTGGAGGACTATGACCCATTGTTCGATGAGATAAACCAGGCCACCCTCCCTTCCAACTTCGCCAAGAACATCTATAATGTATGATGGTTTACGAGATCCCGTTGAGCACATGTCTCGCTTCAAGAACACCATGAATGCAACCCACATAAACGATCACACTCGTTTCCACCTCTTCTCATTGTTCTTGGCAGGACGAGCATTCACGTGGTTCACACGCCGACCGAATAAGTCCATTCACAGCTTCGAAGAGGTCAGACAACCTTTCCTGGACTTCTATGCTGCTGAGTGACGAACCAAGAAGACATCCACCGACCTCATAGGCATGCACAACACCCGCAAAAATATGTCAAAGGGTATACCAATCGGTTTCGTAACACTGTCAGAAAGATCGACGAACACGAAGACTCGGTCATCGTCTCGGCCTACCAACACAGCTATTCGAGGTCAAGAGTTTGTAAGGGAGTTGACCATGACGACCCCCAATTCCTACGATGAGCTCGTCACCCGGGCTAAGAACTTCATCAAGAGAGAAAAGACCATCCACGTAGCCAGAGAGATGGCCACAGTGGCCCACAATTACTTCGACGACAAAGACGAGCCTGCCAAAAAAACGACGAAGCCCAAGGACCACAGCATGAACCGCGAACCAGCCACCGCACTAGCTAGAGGCACCGGCTACAACAAAAATCATAGCTCTGGATCACATGTGTTAGGTACAAACACAATCTGACTTATATACTACTATTAATCAGAAATCAGAATCACGACATTGCTCACACCTTTAATCGTTGATCTTTCCAAAAGTCACATGTTTTAGGTTCAAAAGTAGTAGTAGTTTGTTAAAAATAAAAAAAAGAAGTTATAGCAGATAGTAACAAAAAGTACTATTGTTATTTATCCATATGTGTTTTTAAGAGTCCACACAAGCCACCAAATAGCTAGGTACCATTAATATACTATTAATGATAGTAATCTTTGAAGACGTGATTGTTGAATCAAAAGAACTCTATCCACACAATAATCAAACTATACAAACACACAGAAGAACGCGCAATCCACACGGAACCTATATACCACCTAAAACTGCTGTAATGACAACAGAGCCAAAGAGTAGTTATCATATACTCCATTTCCTAAATAATTAACACAGCAATTCCGTCCTTTTAAGGATAGTTTGATCACGATCCTATGTGAACCCTCGGTTAGTTGACTGTGTCCACACTCGCCAATGCACAGCCCACTTCGTCATGAATTATGTTCGATTTGGATAAATATTAGTAGTTGTATGGTTATAATTAAAGATGATGCATGGTTAGGAATTTTCACCCGGATGTACCACGTGCTATGTTGGTCACCGATTTTCACCCATATATTGTGGGCTTTTTACCAATACCATTTTTTAAAATGGGTATAAGGGTGAGGTTGTGTTAAATCAAATTCAACTTATTTTTGCTCTCGACAATGTACGTACTATAACTTAAGATCCATTTTTTTTATATAATAATTTTGAGTCCAGATTTAAATCTTAAACCAATAAACCTTTTTCAGATATTGTTGTGCTCCAATTTTTTTCTCTTTTGTTTCAGGCTTTCAAAGGGAGTGTTAGGTTATTTCTAACCTTACATTAGAGAGTTATGTCATTGTGACTGATTATATTAACTTAGAAGGGATGAGGGGTAAGAGAGTCATTTTGCTATGTTATTAATAAAGAATAAGAAAGGGTTCTGCTTTCTTCTCCCTTTGCTCCTCTCCCATTCTGATTGTTCGTCTGATCTTCCACCTCGTTTGGAGTGTGAAGCCTGAGGCCTCCGTTGCCGTGTTGTGTGTCATTATTCCGGTTTGAGATTGTGGTTTGGATTTGCATTAGTTCATTGCTTCATTTCCTTTTCCGTTCTGATTTGGTTTTGACTTCTGGTTATGAAATACCCCTGAAATACCCCAAACCTTAATGTGTTAATTAATTATATAATTATAATTTTCTAAGGCTAAATAAGTCCTTAAGATCATTGGTGAAGAAATGAAAACCAAAAAGAAAAAGAAAATGCGTAAAAGTCACCAAACGTGAAAATACGTATTTAATTATTTTAGGAGGTACATAACCTTCGTTAGGGTTATAAAAATATTTCTATACCCTAATTACACACTAAGAAACATGTGGGAAAAATCCCGGAAGAAAACGAATCCGAACAATGCGTTAAAACGCTAACGGAGTCTTAAAGCGCGTTTTTCGAGAAAACCCGAAAACGTGACTTTAAACAGTCAAATGACCCCGTAAAAATTATAGTTGATCACATAACTATAAATAAACATTAATGGGGGTATAATAACCATTAAAATTAAATAAACGAGAAAATTCCGGAAGACGGACCCGGTTAGTGAATAGTGCTAAAACCGGGTAAATAACGAGCGTTTTCAGTAAAAGACGAAAAACGCTCCAGCTGGTATATATTAAGAGGGCCGGTTTTGACTAGTCAAAAAGCCTCCCCCTCACACACAATAAAATAGAAAGAAAGAGAGAAGGAAAGAAAAGTTAAAAAAAATAAAATAAAATACTTTATCTTCTCTTTCCTCCTTATTTTACCTATTTCTCTATTCTCTCTCCTTCCCTCTTCTTTTCCATCGTACTCATCCTCCTCCCTTCCCCCATGCTGCGATTTTGGAGCTCTCCACCAAGCTCCAATGGCCTCCTCTCTTCTACCCCATGCTCTAGCCAACTCCAAGCTCCAAATACAAAACAAATTACATATTTGAACTCTCCTCATCCTCCTCTACCTTTCCCTCTTTTCGGAATTTCAAAAGGATGAGTTTCATCTCCATGGGTTTTTCCCATTTGAAGAGGAAATGGCATATTCTTGAAGCTTGGAGTCTCTTCTCTCTTCTAAGGTAAAAATTTCCAAGAGAAAGTCATTTTTCCTTCAACTCTTGGTGTAATCAATTTTTCACCATTTTTGATACCTTGTTTTCTCCTTGTTCTTGAGCTCCAAATTGATCCTTCAATGGTGGAGAAGTTCCCCTCTTGATTCAAGGGTGAAAATCCCTCTTGAAAGCTTCACAAAGGTAAACCCTAACCTTGTGATCTAGCCCTTTGATTGAATTGAAATATTGCAAGGGTTTAGATAATTAATTGAGTGTGTTTTGTGTTCTTGAATGTTGGGATGGAGTTTGGAAACTCCATGCCCTCTTAACCGATTTTGGAGAAGATATGGAACAAGAGGAGAATTAAGGAGAAACCTTGGATTAAGGTAAAGAATCTACCTTAAATGCCTATATTATTTGTTTTAGAATTGGGTTTGGGAAAAATAAAAGATGAAATAAAATCTGGAGCAATAATGTGCTTGGTTGTGGTTAGTTGGATTTTGTGAAATGTTGGTTTGAATGGAGGGCCTTGGGGCCAAATGATTTGAGTTGTGGTTATATTGTGGTTCATTAAGTTTTGGAGCTATATTGTGATATTGTTGAATTTTGGATTGATATGGTGTGCTGGTAGGACCCTTCAAGGGTGTGGCTAGATTAGGAATGAAAATTTATGAGGATGGTGATTTTGGAGATGTAAGGTTTATGGGGAGGTTATGGCGAAATTTTGGTAGAAAATGAGTGTTTTTGACTCTTTGATTTGGTGATGTTTTTGGTTGATTTTAATGTGTGTATGATGCGTTAAAACCCCGTGGAAATGTGTTTTCGATGGGCTATTTTGCTACTATAAGTTATGTATGTTTTGTGGGGGATTTGTGGCTTGGTTCTAGTTGTTTTCCGTAATGAATTTTGCAGTTTTCGGTATATCCTAACATGTGTCCAAACATTGAAGTTCGGACATCATACGACGGAAAATTTTCAGAACTCTCGACTTATGTCCGAACATGCAAGGTCGGACGCATGTTCGGACCAACCTTTGTTTTTGCATAACTTTTTCGTTTGAACTCCGTTTTGAGTGCCGTTTGCGGCGTTGGATTCCTCTTTTCAAGTACTATCTGTTTTGACATGTTTTTGGCATATGTTTAGGTATATTTTTATTTGAAAATGACCAATAATCTTTTGAACTCCATTTTTTTTGCTCTATAAGTGTGCTTGAGCCTTCTAATGATGGGGGATTGGATGGTAATGGTTTTGGATGATGTTAGGCCTTGTTTTGGTGACATGTAAAGGCCTTAAGATGTGTAAACAAGTGTTAGGTTTGATGTGAGAGTTGTGAACTTAAGATCACAAGAGTAAAATTAAGTATAACAGGGTAACGGGGTTAACCATGAGCGCATTAGTCGTTAAATAATTATGTTACCCCGATGTTAATGGAGATAGTTATAATGTTACCAGTTGTTCAAAGATTTTCAAGGAACATGTGATGACACATTAGAGTGCACCTTCGGTGACAGGTATGGTTTTCTTGCAACCTGTGTCCTACCGGATTACACCGGCTTGTATGCCAATGTGTTTTTCTGTGTGTTTGCCACCTTGCAAGATAAAGCATGAAATGAGTTTATTGTAATTCATTAATGTGGCGTAATTAATTCCGATACCGCTTAACCTTAGTTATGTGTTAAATAATAGTTAACCGACCTTAGGTTCACATAAGAGATCGGTATTCGGAATAAACGTCCCAACCCATGGGAACGTTCTAACTACGGCTATCCGTGCGTTATTGTTGTTGACTATGCGTGATGTATGTGACTTGTTTAATATGTTGTTGATGTTGGATACTGTTATCCGTGTTGTTGAAATGGGATATGATTTCCCTTATGTGTCTAACCGAGTTAGTAACACTATGTGACGTATGTATGTGATAAGTTCCATAAGGGAACCTCTAACTAATAAGTATATGTTATGTATGGAGAGGAATCCGGGTGTCCCGGTCGCGCGTATTGTTTGGGAGTTAATATATATATGTGAATTAACTCCCATCCTGTTATGTTAGGGTTGTTTTCCTTCATTGGATTTCGACCTCCCACTAGCTTAGCCAAAGCTTACCTACCCGACCTCCACATCGGGCTAGGAGGGAAATTATGTATAATGTTGGTAGGGTGTTGAAGCCTAAGTTCGCTTCGACTCCCTCTTGTTATGTTACGGTTGTTCTTCCTCCTTGAATTACAACCACCCACAAGCTTAACCAAGGCTTACCTACCTCATCACTATTGGAGCTAGGGGGAAATTGTGTATGTTGTGTACGGTCCTATATGAGGCCGCCACTCAAGTAAAGAAAATGTATGTATGTTGTGCTCGGGCCTATATCACCCCGACACTCCCTAAATGAAGTTCATGTACTCTAAGAAGAGTGAAATTAAGTTGTGTATGTCATAAAGTGAAGTGTGTTGTTATGTTGAGTGTGCTAACCTTGTGTCTGTATTCTATTAATGGATGTTTGCCTATAAGCATGATATGTGTGTGAGTTTGTGCATGTTTGAAATAAATCAACCGCATGCTAAGACGACAAATAGTTGTGCGTGGCCCGGTAGCATGCGGGCTGCGGGATTACCATACCAGCAAAGGTGCTGACCCCCTTTGGGGGCTCCCATACTTTTCAGGTACAAGGAACTGGAAGCCGTTCGAGAGTAGGACGGGGTAGTGTTCGTATGTGGTAGTCATGAGAATTGTGGATGTATTTAAGACCGAAAATGTATCGGCGTTAGTTGGTAATTACTCGGTACAGCTGTAATGTAAGTGTATAATGATTGTTGGACATGGAACGGGATTTATGTGTAGTTGCTCGGGAGTTTAGTCCATCAGACCGGTACAATGTATGTATGTTAGCCTTGTTAGCCACGTAGGTGGCTAACGGCGTGTAACACCAAGGAGTTTAAGTTATGTTGTGAGTTGTGATTTCCGCTGCAAGGTGTTGTTAAGTGTATTGTTAGTAGTTGGGGTGTTACAACCCCAAACTTAGATGTGTTAATAAATTATGTAATTATGATATTATAAGGCTAATTAAGTTCTTAAGAACATTGGTGAAAAAAGGGAAACCAAAAGAAATAGGAAAAAGCATAAAAGTCACAAAATGTAAAAACGCGCATTATGTAACCAAAGGAAATATATAACCTTAACTAGGATTTTTAATATATTTTTATACCCTAAATACACACTAAGAACAGGTGGGAAAAGTTTCCGAAGAAAACGGATCCATATAGTGGATTAAAAACGTAAACGAAGCCTTAAAGCACGTTTTTCGAGAAACCTGGAAAATGTGACTTTAAGCGGGTTTAATGGACTCGTAAAAATTATAGTCAATCATATAACCTTAATTAAACACTAATGGAAGTCTAAGAACCATTAAAATGAACAAAACGAGAAAATCCAGAAAACGAGCCCGGATTAGTGAATAGTGCCAAACGGGGACTTATGGGGTGTTAATTGCTAAAAGACCAAAGTGCCCCTCATTTATTTTGAAAAAATAATCTGGCCTCAATTCTGTAGAGAGCCCACGTTTTTAACCCCCTCCCTCTTATCTCTATTGCCTTACTTTACAAAAGACAAAGTAATAAAGTAAAAACAAGTACAAATACCTTTTTGGACTCTCTCTCTTCTATCCCCTCTATTCTCTCACGTTTTTGCCTTCCTCCTAGAACTTCTCTATTCTCCCAACTCCAGCAATGGTGATTTTGTAACCCTCCACACAACTCCATTTCTTCTTCCATTTTCAAGCCCTAAACAAAGTCAAAACAACAAAATCATACACCATCTTGCTCCCCTCATCTTGGAGCTTCTTTTCCATATCTCAAAGCCTCCAAACTCTAAACTTGACTTCCATGGCTGTAGCTCTTTTTGAAGGGATGAACACCATTTCTTGAGCTAGACAACTTCTTGTTAGTTAAAAGGTAAGAAAAGTTTCAAAACACCTTCGTCTTCCTAGTTTCTTTCATGGCCGATTTTTCCAGCTTTTTGAACTCCATTTATCTCCTTGTTCTAGCCTTGTTTTATATTTAAGAAGGTGCTAGAGCTAGCTTATTTTGATTGCCAAACACTTCATTTTGAAGTTAGAAGGTAATCTCTCTTTTAATGCCTTAGACACGTTCTTATTCTAGGGTTAATCCTAGAGCTTAAGTAATCTCTTAATACTCATTATTGTCCCATTGGGCATTAGTCTATAGTTAGCAAGTAAACCCCATTGTGACAGGTTGTTAAACAAGAACAAGGAGAAAGAAAAGAACGAGAAGAAGGAGGAGAAGAAAAGAAAAAGGAGGGCTTGAAAACAAAGGTTAATGTACTAACCTTAATGCTTCTTATGCTTTTGTGTTGTTTTGTTGGTGTAATTGTGATCAATAAAGGCTTGATAGGAAATTAAAATATTGTAGTTTATTGTAAATGTTTAAGGGCCTTGGAGCAAAGTTATTTAAGTTTGAAGTGCATCATTATGGTTATGAGAATGTGCTGGAAATTGATATGTTGTAAGTGTCTAGAGTGAATGTGGTGATTGAATTGATTTAGGTGAGCTGAATAATCCATGTGAGCATGGTTAAACTATAGGGAAAACTCTGTCAAAATTTGTGTAGAAACTAATGTCTTAAGTGTTTTTGTGAGTAGAAGTGACCTAGGTTTAACTAGGTGTCTTGAGAGGTAAATTTGATAAACTATTCACCTTGGAACTAGATTAGAGGAAAATGATTTAGTTGGGTAAAACTTGGAATGAAAATTATGCAAGTTGCATGCTAGTAATGCATTAGTTGTGAACCAATTGAATGAGTGAACATAGTGAGCAAAATCTGCATTTTTAGAACCTAGGAAACTAAGTGCAAGTCCTAGGAGAATAAGAGTGGAAATTGTGTAAGTTAATCAAAAAATTGAGTAATGAGTTTGTTCAATGGTTTAGGAAGGTTTAAAGCATAATTATGGTGTTAGAACATGCTTAAATGCTTGGGGAAATATTAGGGAAGAAATGAGTTAGAAATGATGTTAGGATAGCAAAATCAAAGTGAAAATTGTAATAGGAAGTTACAGGGTCCGAGACTTAGATCCAGGAAAAGGTCCCGGACCAACACCTAAAAACTGCCGAAAATTGCCTATAACGTTGGTCCGGGACTTAAGTCTTGCATCAAGTCCCGGACCACCCTCAAAATAGGACCGAAATTGAGCTATACAACTGGTCCGGGACTTACCTTAAGTACAAAGTCCCGGACCAACACAAAATAACTCCCGAAACTTACAAAATCAACTGGTCCGGGACTATAGGTCTGGACCTAGTCCTGGACCACACTAAAAATCAATTCGAATGTTAGAAAATGGCATTGAATGAAGAGGACTGTTTGGTATTATTGTTATATGATTGTTTAGGACATGTTTAGTGACTTATAATGACCATTAGGAGGGTGAACAATTATAAGTTTAAGTGTGAAAGTACACCAAATGTAATGTGAAGTAATTAGTTAATCGGAGGGTAAGTATGATAATTAACTGACATGATTAATTATGTATAGGAGCTGCATTCGGTGGGCAACAAACGCAGCAAGGACCAAGGTATGGTTTTCTTGTAACTTGTTTGCTACCGGTTTACACCAGCTTGTATGCCTATTTGTGTTTGTGGATGTTTATCACCTTATAAGATAAAGCATGTAATGAGTTTACAATATTTGATTTATGTGGCGCGTTTTGTTTCTGATACCGTCTAAACTCGAGTATGTGCTTACCCCGTTAGCTAACCAACCTTAGGATCACATAAGAGATCGGTATTCAGATTTAACGTCCCAACCTATAAGAACGTTCTAACTACGGATATTCATGTGTTAATTGTGGACTGTTGTGTGTGAATGTGTCTTACTTCCCCTGTGTGTCTAACTGACTTGAATAACTAAAATTTGACATGATGTGATAAGTTCCATAAAGGGAGCTTCTAACCAATGTATAACCTG
The DNA here is from genome assembly GCA_023374045.1 of Limonium bicolor. Lineage (NCBI taxonomy): Eukaryota > Viridiplantae > Streptophyta > Magnoliopsida > Caryophyllales > Plumbaginaceae > Limonium > Limonium bicolor. The sequence continues at coordinate 165,276,338 of CM041776.1, read as the reverse complement.
GGGGTGAGAAATCCGGGTGTCCGGTCGCGCGTGTATGTACGGAAGTTGATATCTAGATCAGATTTAACTTTCTCCATGTTTCATTGTGTTCCTTCTTGGAATTCAATCTCCTACGAGTCTTTTAAATGGCTCTCCTGCCTTGACTTAAGTTCGGGGTTAGGGGAAATTATGTACGGTGTGCTTGGATCAGCTATATCCAACACATCTTGTTGTAAGTAATGTGTTCGATAAACAGAACGGTAACATGTTATGTAATGAGCTCGACATGAGAATGAAATCATTCTCCAGGCTCTATAAAATTGACTAACTCTTATTTCGGTTTGATTCCTCACGTGACTCGTTCCTGATTTATGTTGTATGCATGTTGTTATGCGACAAATGTTGTTATGTATATGTATGTTGAATGTTAAAATCAATCCCATGTTTATTATGAGAATGAGTTGCGTGTATCCTGGTAGCCGGCGGGCTGCACGTTAATCATACCAGCCAAGGGTTGCTAAGCCCTTCGGGGCACCACCATTTTATTTTAGGATGAGGATCGAAGAAGCGGAGTCGCTCTAGCATGGAGTAAAGAATTCTTTTGAATATTTTTGGATAGTGAACCTGAGATGTGCCTGTACACTCGCGGTTGTATACTATAGTGAAACTAGACTAGAAATGTGATCTTTTGTACATTATCACTCGGTTTAGTGTAAGCTTGGAAGTTTGTAGAAATGTTGTTTCTTATGCTCGGGAATCTTGTACATCAGACCGATACATTTTGTAAGTAATAGCCTTGTTAGCCACGTGGGTGGCTAACAGCGTGTAACACTGCCCTTTTTAGTTAGTGTTTATGTTATACTTTCCGCTGCGATTACTTATTAAGTGTGGAGTTTATGGTTGGGGTGTTATAAAAAGTGGTATTAGAGCAAATGTAACACCCCTACCGCTAATCCCCTAATTACTATCTATAGTCTCGGTCATCATACTACTTGCATCAGAAATACAAGTACAAACGGCGGGTGATACAATGCCGTTAGCCGCCCATGCGACTAGCAAGACCTACTCTACATACAGTCACGGTCTAATAAATAGAAATATACCGAGCTTCTAGAAACACTTCCCATAACATCTACATCATTCACTTACAACGTTTGATTACCGAGTATATAAACATAATCCGAATACATTCCTTTTTGCAAGTTTAACAAAAGCTATGCGTTTGACAACCCGCTCATTTCTACCAAGTCTACATGATTTCCAAAAATACCAAAAGGGTGTACCACATGGTACTCCTGCTACTCAAAAAGGCTACCAGCCATGTACAACTCGGTACACCATTCACATCCTACTAACTAAACAAAAACATGCGTCTCGGTTTCATCACAACCATCAAACTTCCCGGGTACCTGGAAAATAAAAACAGTGCCCCAAGGGGCTCAGCAAATTGCTGGCATGAAATTCGCATACCCCGCATGCTAACAGGGGTACACCGACTACTTTGTTGAATACATGAGGTTCATTTTATACATGCATACATGCTATTATGAACAACATCATAGTCATACAAGGCACATTCATACATAGAGCACAATATATACAATGGAAGACAACTCACAAGTCAACCGAAACATTAGAATACACTTCTCTAATTATCAAAAAATTAGAATACACTTCTCAAGTTCTCACCTCATTCATTGTTAAATAGTTACTCATCCGGGTTAATCGGATGTTCTTTCACTAGTACAAAAAGGGCCTATTTCGGCGGTTGTAAAAGGTCTATTTCGGCGGTTCTAGAACCGCCGAAATGGAGACCGCCGAAATAGGGATGAGACCCTATCTCGGCGGTTGTACAACCGCCGAGATAGAACACCTATGGTGGCGGTTCCTAGCTACAACCGCCGCCATAGGTGGTTGTTTTTTTTAAAACACACCTATGACGGCGGTTGTTAGCTAGGAACCGCCGCCATAGGTGGTTTTCAAAAAAAAAAAACACACCTATGGCGGCGGTTCCTAGCTAACAACCGCCGCCATAAGTATTTTTTTAAAAAATAAAAAAATTAGCTGCATCGTTTTCTTTCTCGGGAGCGAGATGCAACAGTTTTGCATCTTTGTAGAGGCGCAAACGCAAGAGAATGAACAGTGCACAGAGCATGTAAGCTTCTTGTTCGCCTTGCAAAATCACTGTGAGTGTGAAGAGATTGTAGTGGCGCAGACACTAGAAGAGAATAAAGAGACACAAACACAAAGAAGAGAATAAATAGGCGCAAAGCATGTATGTTTCTTGTTCTCCAAAAAGAAAAATATAAGTTTGAGTATATTACCGGACCCAGAATGAACTACTTCAGCCCCGTCTTCAATCTAGTGAGTGAGATGCAACGGTTTCAGTGATTTGTCACTACATAGGCGTAGACACAAGAAGAGAATGAAGAGATGCGTAGACAAAACAAAGAGAATGAAAGGCACAGAGCATGTATGTAGCTTGTTCTCCAATGAGAAAAAGATAAGTTCGAGTATATTACCGGTTCTAGAATGAACTACTTCAACCCCGTTTTCAATCTGGTGAGCGAGATGCAGAGAGGAGCGTTTAGCAAGTACAATCGCCAGTTAGAGTTGCAAAATTACCGTGAGAGGAGAGAGATGAAGAGCAGTTGCGATATATATAATGAAATAATGTCTATTTCGGCGGTTGTTAGCTAGGAACCGCCGAAATAGGCTAAAATTTTCCCGCGGTCCGAATTTTTTGAAAAAAAACCCGGGAAAACAGGCTTCCAAAAATTTTATGTCTAATAAAAGGCACCTATTTCGGCGGTTCCTAGCTAGGAACCGCCGAAATAGGCTGAAATTTTCCCGCAGTCCGAATTTTTTGAAAAAAAAAACCGGGAAAACAGGCTTCCGAAAATTTTATGTCTAATAAAAGGCACCTATTTCGGCGGTTCATAGCTAGGAACCGCCGAAATAGGCTGAAATTTTCCCGCCGACCGAATTTTTTGAAAAAAAAAACGGGAAAATAGGCTTCCAAAAATTTTATGTCTAAAAAAAGGCACCTATTTCGGCGGTTCCTAGCTAGGAACCGCCGAAATAGGTGCCTTTTTTTAGACATAGAATTTTCGGGGCACCTATTTCAACGGTTGTTGTTACAACCGCCGAAATAGGGGCGCCGAAATAGGCGTTTTTTGTACTAGTGTTTACTCTTTTACTCGAGATTGTAAGACTTACACCAGTCATGATCTTACGCATTCAATTACTTCTTCTTTTACTTAATACTTAAGTTAAGTCGGTATGACCTCCAGGCAGAGACTACACCGTCTCACCACCGGGCTTTAGGTTGGCTTACTTTCCCCGGTTGCTACCCATTTAAGGGGTTTGGACCATTGGGAAAGGATAGGCCAGGATTCGGATAACAACCTCTCGTGTCTCCTCATCCACACGCGTGGCCGAAGCTGTATCAGGCTTCTCACATACTCCAAGTTACCATTTTACTCAAGTTAAAGATGTCACAAGGTTAGGGAGTTAGTGAGAATCGTTCGTTCATTACCATACGGTTAGCACACTTCACATTCAAGCAATTAAGTACTTCATCCAATAAATACACCTTTCATGAATTATACAAACTTCACCGTTCAGCCACAATACAACCAATGGATAACAAATCACATTATATAAGGAAATGCAATAATCCAAATTCATGCATTTTATCTTGATTAGGTGATTGCATATAAACACACAAACACACAAATCAAGGAAACCTTGTTAGCATACAGGGCATGAGAAAATCATACCGTTCACCGTCGTTCCCGGGTTGTCGACTCTCCTTCGAAGTCCAACTATCCGAATCCTATAACTTACATGGAATCGGGTGGTTAATTATCTATAATTAGCCTAACTCATTTCGTCTTTAATGTTTCCCGACGTATAGTTACTATCTCATTACAATTCACACTTACTTACACAAGTCAATCACTTCTTATTATTTGTAAGCTTGTTTATACCGTTAATGACCATTATATATCATTAATCATGTCCTAACAATCTTATAATATCAATACCATTCAAATCCCCATCTTAAAACACCATTTATACACTTTTTAAAACAAAACTAGGTTGGTCCGGGACCTTGTCCAGGTCCCAAGTCTCGGACCAATACTTAGATGAATTTTCGGCAGTTTTTGTAATACGGTCCGGGACCTTAGCAGGGACCTAAGTCCTGGACCCTGCTATACTTTTACAGATTTACATTTTCTAAGCTTGTTTTAGCTCTATTCTTTTGCCCATTTCTTCCCCAATCTTCCCCAATCTTCCCACATATTTTCTAGCATGTTTTAACACTAATTTGACACTCTAAACTCTCCTAATTCATTCACTAAACTCATCACTCATTTCTATGTTAATTTTAAACAATTTGTACTCTTAATCTTCTTTCTTGAGTTCTTGCTACATATTTTGCTTTCTTTCTTTTCACTAACTTAGTGGTTCTTCAAATAATGCCATCTAGCTATACACTTGCATTATTTTCATCCAAGGTTCTATAAATTACACAACTCTCTCCATTCTAGTTTTCAAAGTGGTTAACTACTCACATTAAACCTAAAACACACCTAGCTAATCCTAGGTTATTTCTTCTCCTTAAAACACTTAAGTCTTCTAGTTTCCTAGGACAAATTTGACAAAGTTTCCCCTATAATTTTAACATTGCCCACACACAATTCAGCTCACCAAATCAATCCCAATAGCCACATTATTCTAAACACTAACAACACATTAAATTCCCGCACATACACACTCATTCCAGCACTTAGCATTTTTGTTCACTTGGCTCAAAGGCCCTCAAACATTATATAAACTACACTAACATTACTCCATTACTTGCTCAACATTGCAGTAGCATCAAACCATCCCAAAGCAATGTAATTACTCATACACAACCATTAAAATTTTGTACAAGGTAAGTTCATTACCTTAGTGTTTTTAGTTCTTTTCCCTTTCTTTCTTTCTTTCTTCCTTTCTTGTTCCTCCTTTCCTCTTTGTTCTTGTTTTATTTGTTTCTTGATTTCAAAGGCCAAGCTACAGCCGTCCAAGGGTATACAACAATCAACACTAATAAATTCCTAACTCAAGAATCAAACCCTAACATACAAGAGAGTGCTTAAAGCTCTAAGGAAATATTACCTTGGAACTTCTAGATGAAGTTTTTGAACAGCAAGATAACAAGATCCCAGCACCTTTCTTGAAGCTAGAAACCGGGTGGAATAAGAAGAGCAAGAGCTCAAAATCTGGAAATTTCTAGATTGAAAAAGAGAGCTAGAATGGGAGATTTTTGAGTTTCTTTTTACCTTAGAATAACAAGGAGATGAAGGATCTCACAATGGTGCTCTTAAACCTTCAAATGAGCTTCAGCCATGGAGATGAAAGTGGAGCTTTTCAGATTTTGAAAAGATGGAAATGTGCTCCTAGATGAGGGGAATTCAACGGTACAATTTTTGTGGAATTTGGACTTGATTTGAGCCTTGAACAAGAGGGGAGAAAGCTTCAGCTGGTTGGGGTTTACAAAATCACCATAGATGGCATGAGGAAGAAGAGAGTTCAGATGGGGGGGGGGGAGTAAAACCGTTAGAGAGATGAGGGAGTAGGAGAGAGAGAGAGTAAAAGTGGGTACTCTTCATTTTATTGTTTTGTCCTCTAGTGACTAATAGGAAATAAAGAGAGAGTGAGAGAGGGGCTGATAAAATGTGGGAGTATACAAAGGAGGGGGTTTCAGATTTTTTTTATTTACAATAAAGAGGAGTATTTTACTCTTATTACAATTTACACCCCATAAGTTCCCGTTTTTACACTATTCTCTAACCGGAGCCCGTTTTCTTAAATTTTCTCGTTTAATTAATTTTAATGGCTCTAGACCTTCACTAATGTTTAATTATAGATATTTGATTGACTATAATCTTTATGAGTCTATTAAACCCGCTTAAAGTCACATTTTCCCGTTTTTTTTAAAAAACGTGCTTTAAGGCTCATTTACATTTTTAACCCATTTTATGGATCCTTTTTCTTTAGGAATTGTTCCCACCTATTTATTTAGGCATAATTAAGCTTCTAAAAATCCCATTAGCCTAATTAATCACTATTTTAAGTTCAAGGTATTTCAATCTACCCCCCTTAAAGAACTTTGCCCTCAAAGTGTGTCAAAGTTGGTGAATTACTATCTTTACTTATTTGATATCTCAATTGTCAAAATCATACATTACTACCACCTTACAAGGTGTTCACATTCATTACACTGCAAGCACATCACATTGCAAGCACAGCACAATGCAGGCACCATGCAACCATACCATACAATACACTACAAGCATACACAATGCAAGCACTATACAATCAGCACTACAATAAATGTACATACATACGACACAATGCTAACTCAAAGCAATGCAAAAACAAAATGGCTCTACCCCCCTTAAAAAAGGGGTACGCCCCGTACCCTCTAGGCACTAGACAATCTAGTCTACAAATAGTTGTGGGTACTTCGCCTTCATGGCATCCTCTAATTCCCAAGTCGCTTCTTCGACATCGTGGTTAGACTACAAGACTTTCACCATGACTTATGGTGAGTGTCTCTAGTCTTAGTATCAAGGATCCTCAATGGAGTCTCGACAGATCTCATCGTCGGCTCAAGGGATAGATGTTCAGGTTCTAGAACATGAGAGGGATCAGCTATGTATTTCTTGAGTTGTGACACGTGAAAGACATCATGGACACACCCCAACTCCTCAGGTAATGCTAATCAATAAGATACAGCTCCAACTTTCTCAGTAATTGCACACGGCCCTACAAATTTGGGGCTCAACTTGCCCTTCTGGCCAAAACGGAATACACCCTTCATAGGTGAAAAACGCAGAAACACCTGATCGCCCACGGCGAGCTCAAGGTCACGTCATCGCACATTCGTATAGGAGTTCTGTCTATCTTGGGCTGCTTTCATATTTGCTCGGATTTACTAAACTTGAGCTTACACTTGCTCTAGATACTCCGGTCCAATAATGACCACTTCACTCGACTCATCCCAACACAAAGGGGTACGACAAGGTCTACCATACAAAGCTTGGAATGGTGACATCTTAATTGAAGCGTGATAGCCGTTGTTGTATGAAAACTCTATTAGATGAATCTTATCAATCCAACTCCCCTGAAAGTCTAAGGCACACGCTCTAAGCATGTCCTCAAGTGTCTGGATGGTCCTTTCTGTCTGACCGTCAGTCTGTGGATGAAACGCGGTGCTAAGCTTCAATTCAGTACCCAGCACTTCCCGTGTAGCTCTCCAGTAGCTCGAAAGAAATCTGGTATCTCGGTCAGAAACTATAGTCTTGGGCACTCCGTGGTGTCGAATGATCTCCCGATCGAATAGCTCAGCAAGCTTCGCCACCTTCCAGGTCTCCCTCATCGGTATGAAGTGGGCAACCTTGGTGAGGCGATCGACCACTACCCAGATCATGTTGAGTCCTTCTCTAGCAGGTGGGAGTCCAACAACAAAATCTGTGGAGATATTATGGAATTTCCACTCCGGAACTGGCATAGATTGTACCATTCCGCCCGGTCGTCGGTGCTCAAATTCACCTTCTGGAAAGTGAGACACCGTAAAACATACTCAGTAACATCTGCCTTCATCCCCGACTGTAACACACCTACTCTAATCAGCTCCTAATCATTTTACTTAACATTGTAATCACAGCGGTAATCTAAACAATTGAACTACTGGTGTCACCGTTCTCACTCGCCCATACGAGTAATAACGTGCTTACTGATATATTCATAAATACGAAACAATTTCCCACAGTGACAACAAGAGATAGATCTATCCTTCCATTCCAATATAAAATACAATCATAGTGAGCATTCTATATACCCCAATCCTATACACGTTTCTATGTTCGTATCAAAATACTACAGTGCATATTTAAACAACTGTGACTAAACTACCCAGCGCGTCCCGCTCTTTGTCGACACCGGAAGCTGCATACCTGTAAAATATTTGTTTGTGGTATGGAATCAGCCCCTGCTGAGTATGTTACTACATGACTATCATGCCCCCTCAGACCCTCAATTAATTGGTCGAGGGCATGCAATTCATTTTTATGCAAGTAGTTTAATATAAAAACTGTAAAGCAACAAATATATTGCAGTAAACTCAAATAGCAAACAAGCCCCCGGCTTCACACATCACATCACAATAACCACTGAAAGCGTTATAACACTTATATGAGTACGAAGACTCCACTCCAACAAACACTTAATAATTTATAATTGGGTACGGCGACTCACTCGACCAATCAATCCACAACAATCCACACACGAGTACAGCGACTCGACTCAACCAGTTCACAACATAGATATAAGTACAACGACTCAATTAAACCAATTCACAACACACATATGAGTACAATGACTCATTTCAACAAATCCACCAACATATATCACAAGCCACATAGCATAACCATTACACAACAAGGCAAAACAACGAGGATTATAAACAAGTATAGATTCTCGTCTTTAGCTTACAAGCCCAAATAATGTTCGCCTACTGTACGAGCTAATATAGTTGTTCGTAATTGTTCATGAACAACCATATAAATTAACCAAATCATCAACTTATTAAAATATTAATACCAACTCAAATTATCCCCAAATCTCTAGAAATCCTAATTTCAAATTCCTCAAAACAAACCATAATTTCAAGTCAAACAATCTCCCAAATCAGACCCTAATTTCGGATTGTACCGCACCAACTTCCATCCTGAACTCTCGCACAACCAAATCAAACAAACAAAATTTCAGAACGGACTTATTTCAAACCACACCAAGAATTAATACAATACATCAATTTGAGTTTGCCAACAACAAAAATCGGTTTCTAATGTCCCTTCACAACATAAAGCTCACCGTTTTTTTTTTAACGCAGACCACCGAATGTCAAAAATTAGTAAACACCTAACCCAAAGCCCTAATCTTTTGGACTCTCGTTTTACATAGCACAAAGTAAGATGAAATTTAATACAAGTTTTGAAGGTTAAACCTTCAATTTTATGCTCCTAAACTCGACTTTAGCGCCTAGGTTCTCGGTTCTTTGCGGGTTCGCTCGCAATTTCTCCCCAGATCCGGTCAAGGAGGGTGACGCTCGGCTTCCAGGTGTAACCGACAAGAAGGAGAAAGGTCGATTAGGTATTGTTTGGGTTTCGAAAATAAAGGAAACACTAGAGAAGGAAAGACTAGACATTACCTTAACGTTTTTGGTTTGAATCAGAACCCAAGTTTCATCTTCAATCTTCTTCTGTAAATCTCGATTTTTGGCACTACGTCGAGTCCAAATCTGGCATGGACGCGTGTGTTCCTTGTTCACTGAAGAGGAACGAGAAGGAAGGATTAAGAGAAAAGGAAGAGAGGCGCCAGATTCACGAAGAGAATGATGAAGAGAGGGGCAATGTTTGCCAGTTTAGGGTTTTTGATATTTACCGTGAGTCAAGAGAACGAAGAGGGGCAAGGTTATTCTCGATAACCAGTTAGGGTTTTGAGAATTAGAATAGAGAGTAGAATAGAATAGAGAGTTGAGATGGGTCCGATATTTTTTTTTGTTCTTTGTTGATGTTGTTGGGTCGGGCGTGACCCTGGGCGGAAGAAGTGACTGGGCCGGCCCAGTTCTTTTGGGCGGGTCAGCCCATGTCTGTTTATAAATATATATATATATATTGAACGTTATACATATAAGCCGTTTTTAGCTCATTTTTTTGTCCGTTTTCCATGCCGTTCGCGGCTCGTTGTCCCATTTAACGAGACAGACCTTTTTATGAATTCAAATTTACATTTCCAAACAATAATCGTTATTGTTATTTACAAATTCTATTAGTTAGTTTTTAATTTCTAATTGACCTGCGTTTCGCCATCTTAGACGAAAAACGTGATATCTTTTATTCCGACTTCTTAGCCAATTTTTAATGCCCCAAAAATTATCCAAATGACCTCGTAAGTTATCTAGGACCTCATTTTCACTTCTAAAATATTTATGGCATGTTTTTTTGATGTAAAAATGATTAATTACGTTTTCGTTTATGTTCCTTTTTCAAACCCTCTCAAGGTCATTTTTAGGACTCGTTAATGTATCCTAACGACTTCTTAGGATTTATTCCAATATTATATTATTCTCTTTTACTTATTTAAGGGTATTTAATTCCTTAATCTCTTATTAATTACTTATATTTAATTAATTCATTATTAATTAAAGTAATTAGTATTTGGGGTATTTCAATCTACCCCCCTTAAAAACGCTTCGTCCCGAAGTCATTACTCACATTCGGTTTTCCTAAGGAATCAAGTTCCACTAGGTACGCAAGCAGTCTCACTACTAGGGAACGTGTCCCGCTAGGTTCGATCCGAGATTGCATGTATCGTCGTTGATACAACGCTAACTGTCAATTCACATAGCCATGAATCATGGCACATTCATTCACACACAACACTAAACAAGGTGCGAAATCCATTCATACACAGCACTAGACAAGGTGCAAAATCCACCAGAAGTACTCAAAGGTGATTCGCAAGGGATACTCCACGCATCCCAATCTACATGTTAGTATCTCGCGAGGATACCCATACTTCACCCCGCGTGTATGTGTGCACATATATTTAACGATGGCAATCACGGGGAAGCGGTCTTAAAGACCAGGACTTGACGATCCCCAACCCATGCTAACCACGTCAACTACTCGTGGACACACCGGTTTAATAACGAAGGGTACTGCGGTCCACGACTCCTTGGATAGTGTCACCTAATTTTCTTTAATCACCCGCAGACACACCGGTCTAATGACAAAGGGCTCTGCGGTCCACGACTCTTGGGTGATGTTACTCGCAGACACACCAGTCTAATAACAAAGAACTCCACGGTCCATGGCTCTTTGAGTGACGCCCTAAATTCCAATTTCTATTCATTTTAGTGTCCACTTGTAGGAAGTTCCGAGAATCATTCAACCCTGACGTGGTCAGTGTCAGTGTGAACTATCTCTCACCTCAATTTGTGTTCGGTTTCCCTTGATCGGACCAGGATCAAGTTCAGCTTCCCACGTCAATTTCAATCAATTAATTATTTTCCAATTCTAATCTTATTTTCTCTTGATATTTGCCACCTTATGTTCTATAGATACACAAGTCAACTAGTGTAATTAATCTTGTCATTGGCATATAGGATCATGTATCCTAACCATGAACCAAGTTCTCTCGACTTATAATTATTCATACAACTCCTAGAGGTTTTCCATCCACTAGGTTACACATCGGTCTCATGCCGATTCACTCATCGCATTTCAATAATCAGTTTCACACCGAGTCACATATCATATAGTACGGAGCTTTCTACTTCTTCTATTTGAAATCTCTCATCGGAGCTACAAGATAGACCTACTTGAACTCTCAAATCAAAGCTAACAAGCTAGGCGTTTATGTGTCTAATGTTCGCAACGTTTGCGTAAATAATCGGAACTAGGTTAAGAACACTCTATCTGTTCTCCCTTCCTATTTGTCATAACTAATGCGAACTAAATATATATATATATATATATGTTCATACATATGATATATCAAGTAATATAATACAATCATAAGACTTGTACTCTACGTACAATAATCATTTGCAGCATGAGTACCATGCGCTACGTACTCCTACGTACGGTATATTTTAAACGCGCGAAATCGCTCTACCCCCCTTTAAAAGGATTACACCCACGTAATCTACGAATATATCATCTTGAAGTAATAAGTTCAAGATGTTCCACTCTGTGGAATATTCGTGCACTAATGTGCTACATATTACATTACCTCTTTTCTCTAGGGTCGGGCTTTAGCCATTCTGGCTATACTGCCTATCTTGGTTAGGTGTATGTATATTCATATACGGTTTGATCGGGAGATGTAAACACATCATTTGTTTTCCCAAACCTGCTAGGTATGTCAAACTTAAGCAATATGGGCCCACTCGATCCGCAAGCAGTACAACCCAACTACCTTAGGGCTAGTTTACCCTTTTAAGTAGTAGTTTCATGCCGGTTTCAACTCCACGTGACGGTGTTTTCTACACGGTCTTCCATAATTATGGAAATGGAGGGAAAAATATCGCTGCGTGGTATCAATGTCACACACACTAATTATTCCGACTAGCTCTTTTATTCAGCCACTCTAACTTCTATACATGCTCAAGGTGTGTTCCAAGAGTTCATGTTACCCTACCGAACTAACCTTTGGTGTAAGGGTTATCGAGCTATGCTCAAGCACCTAGTGCTCACAGTGGTTGTTTCTAAAATCTCTAGACGAGTCTAAAATGTGTGTCTAATGGGTGCCTCACGACTCCGAGTTACCTTTCTTCAAGATGAGTTCGTTCGTTAGGTACTTTGCAGGTCCTCTTTTATTGATGTGAACTCGTATCCCTCGTGTGTTGGTATTTTACTACACATTTATGGTTCATCCCTACTCTCAATTAGGGGAATCCATTTATAACATCTTTCGGGTCTGGTTTCATTTTACCATTTGTAAGGTTCATAAGAACTATCTTACACCCTCAGTATTAGTATGGACTTGCCCTCTCTTGGCAGTCGAGAATTTCGCCTCACTGTCCATTATATCCTTTCTAGTGTGGCATTCACACATCTATTTGCTGTATATATTTAGAGTATTCCATCGGTTAACTGTTCTTCCTCGTTCTGCTTCTCACCAACATAATTTGGTTATAGTCGTTTATAATGGTCACCTTATTGCGCACCATGTACCAGTCGATTAGACGGTTACCCGCCATTGCAGTTTTCATTGAGTACTTAATCTCCAGCTTAAAGTATCTCCTAAAATGCTAGCCCTTTAACCCTCGCCTATTGTAAACATACAATGCGACTATGGGTTTTAACTAGGCATTGTTTTCCATTCAACCATAATTGGTGATGATATGTACTACGCTTTATGGCTTGAGCATGTGGTTATTATTACTTAATGTGACATCATCGCCGCGCCCTCAATGCATAATATAACTCTCTTGTGCCCCTTCTCGGGTGGCATACATATCATTACACAGGCTTCTCTCAAGGTGATTAACATTGTATTATCCAGAGAAAACTATTCCAACCTAATAAGGTACCACAATTCATCTTCTCATTCATGGGTTCTCCTTGCCTTTACCATTAATCGGCCTTTGGCTTCCTCGTTTACTAAGTTCTTAAAACTTCAGTTCTAACTTCTCCTCTGTGGATTTACATCCTTCTGTCGTGTCACTATCAAGATATCCTTGATTTTCTCAACCTTGCTGTTTGACTGAGATCTCTCTCGTCAATTCATCGTTTACCTAGTCAGGATTCCAATATCTGACTTAGACACAGAGTTGATTACCTCTTGGGTCCTTACACTACTCGTTTACATACATGGGGTACCATACTGATACATTACTACTTACCCAACTAACTTAAAGTAACTTTCGCCAGGTCCACAAGCTCCTAGGAGTGTGGTCGTCCCATGTCTCGTTTAGTGCACTCGTAGTGTTTGTACCCGGTGGTTATCGCACTCTTAGTCCTGGTAATTTATGTTGAAGTAACTAGGCTGCCTATTCTTAACCTTTAGTGTTAGAATGGCCCTAGAGGGTTCTTGGGTTCTATGGGTTCCTTTATTAATATGTACATTCATACCTTCGCTCTCCTAGATTTGGGTCATTATGGTGGTACTAAAGGTATCCTTCTGTAGGCCTATGCCATATGATATTTAGGCTCAATGCTTATTCTGATAGTTAAATGATTGTTGGTCTTTGTATTTATTTTAATCCTAGTTGGTTCTAATACTTTCTCCTAAGGTTACAATTGGGTACCCACAACTTAGTGGGTTCTGCTGATCATCGCTCTTCGTTGTGTCATCCTAACTCTTATTCAACTCGTATTTCCTCCATCCTCTTCGAGGTAACGGTATCTTCCTTCCTCAGGCAAATTCACTGTTCAGTTAATATCCACTGCCCTCCGTACGGGAGTCTAGCAGCATAATGGATTCACAACACCACTGGTGTGTGTGGTGCGGGCATAACATCAGCCCGCTTCATTGCACGTTTGCATCTGCCTATTCTTCTCTTATAACTCCCAAATAGCTTGCCATAACGGCACTTGTCTATTATTTTCATCCACTTAGTCGGATAGTTTTTAATTAAAGTCTTGGCTCGTATAGCCCACTTCTTGCCCTCTAACAATGTTCAGTGGTAGCGGTTTAACCACAAGTGTCGCGCACTCCCTAGGTATGGTTATGCTGGTCCTGAAGACTCAACACTCCCCACCGGTATTACTTGACGTTTAATGTCCATACCGGTACCGGGGTTAGGCTTATAGGCGCTACTTATCGTTGTTCTCATTGACACCCTTTCCACACTCTACTAAATGGTGTATTATTTTTAGATTTAATGGTCAGACCGGCTAGGTCTTCCCGAGGTTTTATCGACCTCCAACCCAAGGGTTTCGTAACCCTGCCTTTAAGAAGGCTATGTCCTGCTCCATTGCATTACGGACTCACATGAAAGTTTAGTGTTTATTGGTAACCACCTGGACTACTCGGTCCTTTGGGGATAGTTTACCGTCGCTGCACTTGCTGTAGCAAGTGCGCAAGGCAGGTTGAAATTTAGTACTTTGGTTAGTGTGGCACTTGTAGTGGCAAGTGCGCCATGCAGACTGAGCCACCGGTACGGTGTGAGTCAGTGCAGTGCTATTCCCTAATCGGGTTTCTACTCCTGTTGAAGAAGTTCATATTCGAATTAATACAGTCTCATTCCCGCACCCGTTCCCACAAGTTTACCGTGGTTGTAAGGTCTTATTTCCCCTTTCGAGACGTTGCATGAGTAGCAACTTAGCGAGTCTTTATTTCTATAGCTCTCAGATCCCTCCTCATGCACGTCAGGCCATCTTGAACCTTCAGTATTGCATGGGTTAGGGTTACTCGCTTCGGGTGAGACTTCAAAAAGGTCATCCATTCTGTCAGTTACATATCTCATAAACTAATCTTTACTCGTCGTTTCCACTTTCTTCCCCCCAAGCGCACTTATCAGTGCTTTCCTGGATGTAGCAGAGTTGCTGTGCTTATATCAAGCTAGCCCCATTAGTCCTACGAGAATTATCTCCTCAACCTTGGTTTAATATTCATCTCATACTTGGTATGGTAGACATTACGTCATTACCAGGACCCCCGGTCCTAAACAATTCATCACAACACAAAGTCTTATTTCTACATTTAACATAATTCTTGTAGCATCCACATCGGGTCTTCCCGATCATGAGAGTTATCTCTGTGGTGCTTCTCATTTCATTGCCTCACTAGGCAGTACTCGTGGTACGGGCTGCGGCGGGTGGGGCACCACTACAAATTCCCGGGATGCTCTCTCATTCAAGTGCGAGCGGTTCCTACCGTCTTCGCATTACTTGGGTTGCTGGACCTTCACCACTTTCCGCTGCGCCTCGTCCTTCCTTAGTACTATTCCCAGACCTCTCCCTGACGTATGTCAAGAGGACGGGTTAGGCCTTTACTCGGTCTCATACCGCAGTCTCGGTCGTTTAATATTGAAGTGCCTCTACGGCCATTGTGTGCAAGCCTTAAGCGTTGCATCGACCTCGCAAGGTCACGTATCCTCACAACGTTTCCCGTATTTCCAAAACCTATGCTCACTATCTAAATCCTACTATCTCTTGTCATCAAAGCGGTACTCCGCTCTGATACCACTTTTGTAACACCCCTACTCTAATCGGCTCCTAATCGTTTTACTTAACATTGTAATCACAGCGGTAATCTAAACAATTGAACTACTGGTGTCACCGTTCTTACTCGCCCATACGAGTAATAACGTGCTTACTGATATATTCATAAATACGAAACAATTTCCCACAATGAAACAACAAGATAGATCTATCCTTCCATTCCAATATAAAATACAATCATAGTGAGCATTCTATATACCCCAATCCTATATATGTTTCTATGTTCGTATCAAAATACTACAGTGCATATTTAAACAACTGTGACTAAACTACCCAGCGCGTCCTGCTCTTTCTCGACACCGGAAGCTGCATACCTGTAAAATATTTGTTTGTGGTATGGAATCAGCCCCTGCTGAGTATGTTACTACATGACTATCATGCCCCCTCAGACCCTCAATTAATTGGTCGAGGGCATGCAATTCATTTTTATGCAAGTAGTTTAATATAAAAACTATAAAGCAACAAATATATTGCAGTAAACTCAAATAGCAAACAAGCCTCCGACTTCACACATCACATCGCAATAAACCAACTGAAAGCGTTATAACGCTTATATGAGTACGAAGACTCCACTCCCAACAAACACTTAATAATTTATAATTGAGTACGGTGACTCACTCGACCAATCAATCCACAACAATCCACACACGAGTTCAGCGACTCGACTCAACCAGTTCACAACATAGATATAAGTACAACGACTCAATTAAACCAATTCACAACACACATATGAGTACAACGACTCATTTCAACAAATCCACCAACATATATCACATAGCACTAGTATAAAAATGGTCTATCGCAGCGCACCTAGCGTAGCGGTTGTAAAAACAACCGCTGAGATAGGCCGTTTTTAAAATTCGACAAACCTATCTCAGCGGTTGTTATTAACAACCGCTGCGCTAGGCTCATTCAAAAAAAAAAATACGCAATCGCAGCGGTTCCTACTAAGAACCGCTGAGATAGGTCTTTTTACTGACCTATCTCAGCGGTTCTTAGTAGGAACCGCTGCGATAGATCCCTTTAATTTAATTCAGTCGCGCGACTTCTTCTTCTTCCTTCCTCTCACTGTGGCTAAACCCTCTCTGTGCGACAGCGATTTCCAGAGCGAAGAAGCTTCGACGCCTGGGACCGCCACCGCCACTGCCGCCGCCACCGCCTTCTCTACGCGCCAGCCGCTCTGCCTCCGTCGCTGTCGCCATAACACGCCACCGGTTTGCAGGCGTCGATTTGTTGCACGAATGAACAGAAAAAACCAGGTTAGTTCTAACTTCGTTTTTTGTTTGTTTAATTGAAATGTTATTTGTATTGTAGTAGATTCGAGACTACTTTGTTCTGATTGTTGGATTAGTGCGATTTTTAGGAGTTGTTGAGTGTTTACTGTGTTTCTGAAATTGTGGAACTAGAAACCGTGAGCTGCAGAGTGGATTTATCGTGAGTTATTAGCACAGGTGAAATTGATAAAAGAGAGAAATTAATACTCAAAATATCCGTCGGGCTGCAAATTAAAACCCGGTCGTAGTAGTATAGAAGACAGAAGCGGCCAGGGGTCAAACCGTGGGACTTAAAGCGAGTTAAAACAGTTCCTAAGCTTGTCACAAAAGGGGGGAAGTTAATTGACTTGTTTTAGAGAAAATATTAAGCAGATTAGAAAACTGAGTGCAGATGAATTAAATGGAACTCCGGGTTCAGGTTTTATATAATCTGATTAATTATGCTATCTCTACCGGTTTAATATATTAGTTTGGCAAAATTCCTGTTATTATCCTAAGGACTAAGTCATAGACCCTTAAGAACTCGTTTACCAGAAAATGCTCGGTCTAATCAAGGTTCGAGCAATACTATGTAAACGGACGTTAAATTCAAGGAATTATAATTGCATCTGTAAATACTAACTTATTAAATCATAATAAGTTTTCTCCAGATTTACGGCTTAAATAACCTGTCTATTTATCACCTGGTCTGATCAAAATAGACTTAGGAAAGCATTTTAATAAATTCATGTAATTTATTAAAATGGTGAGAGAAATCCTTTAAGCGTAACAAACTGTATTTATTAAAACCGGTAGAAATATTGATTACATAATTAAACAAACCATAATTTAAAACCTTGCCCGGAGCAAATCCTCCTTAGCCAGACATATTAACTGGTAATAAATCTGACAGAGGTTGGACGTAATAACAGCACGGAGACGTGATTAGTGAATGGAGAAATGGAGAGGTCGAAGAGTGAAACATGTACGTAGGCTATTATAAGTGAAGTGGGTGGATTAGAGAATTAATGGAGTGAAATGGTATACGGGAGCGATTTACTGGAAGAGAATGAGACGAGGTGAGTGTGAGTGATTTTCAGGTTTTCTCCGTGCACTCGTACAAGGTTGTAGGTAATGGGTATTTATAGAAGAAATGAAGAGGTAGTCTTCCGTAGATATTGCAGTTGATTGCCCACTTGAATGCTTCATTGATTGAGAGCATTGATTGAAGCATTAATTGCAGGGGACAGGAGCTGAGTGCGTGAGGGAAATATGGTAGGCGGTGCGGAGTAGATAGATATGGCGATTCAAGTTGAAGACGACGACTGCGCGACGAAGAAAACTAGTCCGGCGTTCATTTTAGTCTTAACCGCCTCTTAAGAGGCGGTTTCTTGTTGTTGTCTGCCCGTGGTCCGCCTCGCGGTTGTGTGTGGTGTCCGCCACTTACGGGGCGGTTGCAGCCAGTCTCGTCCGCCACTTAGTAGGCGGTTGCAGCCTGTGAGACGTCCGCCACTTAATAGGCGGTTGCAGCCTGTGAAACGTCCGCCACTTAATAGGCGGTTGCAGTGAGACGTCCGCCTCCTCTTGGGCGGTTGCAGCCCTTGACCGTGGCCTATTTTCCTTCAGACTTTGACCGGCTCTAGATTCTTCGTTTGGACTCTGTTTCCTGAGCCGTTTGCGTCTACGCGTTCTTCTCTTCGTCTACTTCACTCCCGGCTTGGTTTTCCTCATGTTAAACCAATAATTTTGTGAGATAAACAATAAAACATAAACTAGAGGAAAACTAACCGAAGTGGAGAAATGAGCAAGAAAAGTGCTAATATTATACATGAAATACACCTATAAAACATGCTCATTTGGACACTTATCACACCCCCACACTTATCTTTTTGCTTGTCCTCAAGTAAAACCATGTACCTAAGCAAGTAGGAAATGCTCAATACTAACAAATATTATTATGAAGGGTAGGATAAAAAAGTCAATAGTTCATGATCTCTAAAACTTATTGAGGAGTGTGAAAAATTATCTGCTGGTGGCATAGGTGTGCTCAGGGTAAAAACAAAATATAGAGTTTCGGGGTATGATCTAAGGTACTTCAATGTTCTTTTGTTTAGGCGACTCCGAGAGCTTTTACCATGGCCAACTTCTCTCAAGAATGGGCATTGAGAAGAAAACAAAAGGAAAAATAGATTTATGCATTTGTTTCACTTTTGCATAAGAGATGAGAAAATATAGGCATCACGCCTTTGTATTCAAGAACACTCAACTCTCTTTTGTTGGTTACCAATGGTGTCTCGAAAGTCCCTTATTTTTTTTTTGTTTCTTCTTCTTTTTTTTTTAACAGAGAAGCACCCCTTGGCAATCCCTAAGAGAGAAGACAGAAAGAAACCCTGAGCAATAAAATCCAACCAATTTGCAGATTATTTGGTCACACCGCATATAAAAATGCTCCTCAAAAGTAATCAAATGTAAATTTTTTTTAAAAAAATTTGTACCCTTTATCCCACAATTCATAATAGTATTTGTTTTTAAAGAGAACAACCTACATTAGCAGGGTACATAATTCAATTTTTGAAAAAATGCGAGGTAAGCAGAAGATAAGCAGAGAGACTTAACAATTTTAAGCATTTAGATGACCTGAAAAGGCTCTTCCCCCCCACTTAAGCTTTAAGCAATGCCCTCATTGCGTAGATGAACTAAAATTAATAAGGCATGCAATTAGTAAAGGAAAGAGTGTACTCCCCAGATTTCGTAGAGTGTGTAGAGCTCCCCCACACTTGAGTGTTGCTGTGGAATGTCATGAATTTTAACCTGTAAAGAATATTCTACACAGCGAGAAGAACTCAAGTGAAGCCTGCATTTTATTATAGCAAATAAAAGGGAAATATAGTACAAAAAGGAAAAACATATTAAATTAAAGAAAGATAAAATAGATAGTGGGTTGCCTCCCACCGAGCCGCCCGGGTTTAACGTCTCTAGCTAGACGTATTTGACCAAGTTTTAGTTTGGAGAAGATTCTGAGGGCAAATTATCCCGCTGTTCTTGGACAAAATAAGTAGCAGATAGGTCAGTTGAAATATTGGAATGAGAATTATACCTTTTAAGACGTGCCCCGTTGACCTTGAAAGTTTCGCCTTGTTTGTTCTGGAGTTCAAAGGCTCCGTACGGGGTCACACTAACAATTTGAAAAGGGCCGGCCCAATGTGACTTGAGCTTCCCAGGGAAAATCCTTAATCACGAGTTATATAAGAGAACCCAATCACCAATTTCGAAGTCCTTCTTGAGGATCATCCTGTCGTGGAACTTTTTGGTGCGCTCTTTATAGATCTTAGCATTCTGGTAAGCCTGATCTCGCAGCTCTTCTAATTCGGTAAGTTGGAATTTTCTCTTCTCTCCTGCAGAAGTCATGTCAAAGTTTAGGGCTTTGATTGCCCAATACGCTTTATGCTCCATTTCCACAGGAAGGTGGCATGCTTTTCCATAGACCAGCTTAAAAGGAGACATCCCGATGGGAGTCTTGAATGCAGTGCGGTAAGCCCAAAGCGCATCATCCAGTTTAAGTGCCCAATCCTTTCTTGATGAGTTAACCGTCTTCTGCAGGATCCATTTTAACTCACGGTTGGAAACTTCTGCTTGGCCGTTTGTCTGGGGGTGATAAGGTAAAGCTACCTTGTGTCGTACCCCGTACTTAACCATAAGTGCTTCGAATAAACGGTTGCAGAAAAGTTCCTCCATCACTAATAATAATCCTGGGCACGCCGAAACGGGTAAAAATATGTGCTTTTTGAGGAATCTTGTTACTGTCTTTGCATCGGCATGATGACATGGTATAGCCTCCACCCACTTCGAAACATAATCAACTGCCACTAGAACATATTCGTGGCCCTGCGAAGAAGGGAACGGTCCCATGAAATCTATGCCCCAACAATCAAAGAGCTCTACTTCTAGTATCCCTTGTTGTGGCATCTCATGTCTCCTGGATGTGTTGCCCATTTTCTGACAATTATCACATTGTTTGCAGAATTGGTACACATCTTTATGAAGGGTTGGCCAATAAAAACCTGAGGCCAGGATCTTAGCAGCGGTCCTCGTGGGTCCATGGTGACCTCCGGCTTCCCGAGAATGACAAAAGTGAATGACGCTCGGAACCTCGTCGTCCGGAGACATCGTCGAATCAGCCCATCAGCACTAACTCGGAACAAGTACGGGTCCTCCCAGAAATAATGTCTTGAGTCAGAAAGAAATTTCTTCTTCTGGGAGTAGGAAAAATCGTAGGGTACTGTTCCTGAGACTAAATAATTGGCCAGGTCTGCGTACCATGGCTCCTGTACTTTGGTGATGGAGAAGACAGTCTCGTCGGGGAAGAATTCGTTGA
Source organism: Limonium bicolor (assembly GCA_023374045.1). Taxonomy (NCBI): domain Eukaryota; kingdom Viridiplantae; phylum Streptophyta; class Magnoliopsida; order Caryophyllales; family Plumbaginaceae; genus Limonium; species Limonium bicolor. Next base: position 165,254,937 of record CM041776.1, on the reverse strand, counting down.
TGGGCACACTATCCGTAGGGGTCACCAACCTAGAGAGATGGTCAGCGACGACATTCAGTTTCCCGCTCTTATCTTTGACTTCGATGTCAAACTCTTGAAGTAGAAGAATCCAGCGCAATAAGCGAGGCTTGGCTTCTTGTTTTGTGAATAAGTATTTGAGAGCGGAGTGGTCTGTATGCACGATGACCTTGCTTCCCCATAAGTAAGATCTGAACTTATCGAGGGAGAAAACTATAGCCAAAAGTTCTTTTTCGGTGGTCGTATAGTTTTTCTGTGCGTCGTTCAGTGTTCTGCTAGCATAGGCGATCACTCTCAAGATTTTCTCTTTTTTTCTGGCAAAGAGCTGCCCCACGGCATAGTCATTTGCGTCACACATGATCTCAAAAGGAAGAGACCAATCAGGTGGTATGACAACAGGTGTTGACACCAATTTTTGTGTTATAGTTTGGAAGGCAGCTGAACATTTTTCATCAAAATGAACGGGGCATCTTTCTGTAGCAGGTCGGTCAATGGTTTGCTGATTTTGGAGAAGTCCTGAATAAACCGCCGATAAAATCCTGCATGCCCTAGAAATGCTCGTATATCTCGAACTGTAGTTGGTGCTGGTAACTTCTCGATAACCCCACCTTGGCTTTATCCACCTCTATCCCTTTTGCTGATATTTTATGTCCAAGGACGATCCCGTCCTTGACCATAAAATGACACTTCTCCCAGTTTAAGACGAGATTCGTATCCTCACACCGTCTCAGGATCAAATCTAGTTGTGCCAAGCATTTGTCGAAACTAGAGCCATAGACTGAGAAATCGTCCATGAAGACTTCTATGCTCTGCTCAATGAAGTCAGCAAATATTGCTTGCATACATCTCTGGAAGGTAGCAGGGGCGTTGCATAGACCGAAAGGCATTCGTCGGTATGCAAAGGTACCGTAAGGACAAGTGAAGGTTGTCTTGTCCTGGTCCTCAGGTGCGATTGGTATTTGAAAATAACCCGAGAACCCATCTAGAAAACAGTAGTACTCTTGCCCTGCTAGTCGTTCCAACATCTGGTCGATGAAGGGGAGAGGGAAATGATCCTTCCTGGTTGCCAAGTTCAAACGCCGATAATCAATACACATGCGCCATCCTGTGATCTTTCTTTGAGGGATAGTCTCTCCCTTTTCATTAATAACAGCTTCGATGCCCCCCTTCTTAGGGACAACTTGAACAGGACTGACCCATGGACTGTCAGAAATTGGATAGATGATGTCTGCGTCAAGGAGTTTCAGAACCTCCTTTCGAACTACCTCCTTGAGGTTAGGGTTTAGCCGGCGTTGAGGTTGTCGGATAGGCTTGAAGTTTTCCTCCATGTAAATATGATGCGTGCAATAGGAGGGATCAATTCCTTTGATATCAGCGATAGTCCACCCTATTGCTGTCTTGTGCTTTTTCAATACCTCAAGTAGCTTCGTTTCCTCTCCGGAATTCAGAGAAGAGGAAATAATGACAGGCAAATGGTCATTTTCAGCTAGGAAAGCATACTTGAGGTTAGAGGGTATTTCTTTAAGCTCGAGCTCTGGTGGTTGTTCTACTGATGGAATTGATTTTTGAGGTTTTCTGTCGAGTTCTTCGATTGGTGGCCGGAACGATTGATAACCAGCCCTTCCTTTTTCTACGTACGCGCCAAATGGTGTTAACTGCTGGATCCTCCATCTTTTCTTCTAGAGGAGTAAATAATACTCGCTCTAGGGGTTCAGTTTCAGCTTCCTGGATGGAAGATGGAAAATACGTGTCCTCCTCTGTAGCAAAATCGCCTTCCTCCTCCTCGTCATCTGTGAATCCCACCGTCTTAGCATGAGGAGAAAAGTTTGAGCTTTTCTTCATCATTTTCTGCATGTCGAATTCAATCGTCTCATCTTCGTACCGAAGAGTGATTTTCCCGTCGTGGACGTCAATGATAGCTTTGGCGGTACTTAGAAACGGTCGACCTAGAATCAGGGGAACCTCGACATCGTCATCCATTTCTAGAATGACGAAATCAGCTGGAAGATGAAGCGAGATACTCTCAACTACCAAATCCCGGACTATGCCCATGGGCTTGATCTCTGATCTGTCTGCTAGTTGGAGTTTGAAAGAACCGTTTGCATTTCTCCTCCTTTAACTTTCAAGAAGGTGGCGTATGGCATGATATTAATGCTGGCTCCTAGGTCGCATAGACCACTTCCACAGTCCACCCCACCTATAAAGCACGGGATCACGGGATTTCCCGGATCTGTTTGTTTGGGGGGAAGTGCTCGAAGAAGGGCTGCAGAGCACTCCTCTGTCAGGTGCACTGTCTCTTTTCCAAATTTCTTTTTCTTTTTCGTCAAGAGATCCTTTAGGAACTTTGCGTAGTTAGGCATCTCTTGCAAAGCATCGATCAGAGGTATGTCGAGGGTCAGTTTCTTGAAAATACTCAAGAACTTGGAGAATTGCTCATCAAGATGTTTCTTTTTCATTCTGTTCGGAAATGGGAGTTCATTGTTTTTATGAGTGGAGGTTGGGATGTCGATGGTAATTCGAGATGGAGGTGGAGTAACAGGAGTAGGAATTTGAATTTCTGAGGGAGGTGAAGTTGGTTTGGTGGTTTCATCAACATTGATGTAGGAATCTTCAAGATTTTCTTTTTTTCTTTTCCTTTACTGGTGGCAAGTTCCCTTCCACTCCTTAAAGAGACTGCACACAATTTTGTTGATTGTAATGTGCCATCGTCTATAAAGACTGAATTTGCTTGTTCCTTCGGATTGGGATTAGTCTGTGAAGGGAATTGACCAGGTGGTCTTTGTTAGTGAGTGAATAGCTGTTGGATCTGAGATTGCAAGGCTTTTTGATCTTGCAGATGATGCGACCTCTTCTGAGTTATATGCTGATTTTATCCGATTCTTGCGTATCTCGTGATTTAACCCATCATCGCCTTAAACATCTCATCCATCAGACATATCGATCGAAGGAGGTGGAGCTGGTCGGTCGATGAACTGAGCTGTTGATGCCTTGGGCCGAATGGAAGTCTGAGGGACTAGGGTGTGGCCGATATTTCAGAGCTGTTGGATTGATACGTTGCCATGGTGCGCCTCCTGTGGAAAGAGGGGTGGAATTTGGTGGAGTTGGTATGTTTAGAAGGTGAATAGGTGTCGATTCAGAGCGTGAGTGAGATGTTGGATTTGATGAGTCTGAGGTTGTAGGTAGACTGGTGGATTTGCATGTCTGCAAGCTTGATTGTAGTTTGGTGTCATGATATCTAATCTATGAGGACGCAGTTCGATACAAGTTGCATTTGGTTCCATGCTTTGTGTTGCTTGGTAGTTGTTGTTCTCTCTTCTTTAGTTCTCTTTTGTTGCTATGTTTCATCCACGTTGATGGTTGTCTGTATCCTGAATTGTTGGTGATGTTTTGCTTCCTCCGCTGCTTTCATTTCTTGTAGTTGGGGCATTGATCGTAATCATGAGGCCCGCAACATTGCGTACAATTGTTGGAGATGGTTGGGATTGAGAAGCATAGCCTGGAGGGGTAGTAGGTGGTCGGGATCATTGACTTAGCTTGCTAAGGGAAGGAATTCATAGCCATTTGTTCGACCACTTTCGTAGAGTGCTCACTTTTGTTGCTTGCTGAGCATTGCTTTCCATGAGTTGCTCATGCTTCCATGAGCTGGTCGAACTTGTTATCACTTTCCCCAACATGATATAATCCTGGAGTACCGCTCCTTGATCCACCGGAGGCCCAGTCTCTGATTTCCTCACAGAGAGATTCCATGCTGTTCAGAAATTGTGCTCCCGGCTTTTTCAGAACGTCAGCCCCTAACGAAGATAACACCATTGTTCTGCATGGACCGATCAAGCCCTTGTAAAACAATTGTGATACTTGTTCCTTCGTCAAACCGTGGTGAGGACAAGTGAGTAGTAGACCTTTGAAACGGTCCCAAGTTTCACAAATATTCTCCGACCCTGGTTGCTTGAAATTATAAATTTCAGCAATCATCTCTAAAGTTCGGCTCGGGGGTAGGAATTTGTCATAGAACTTGGTGGCCATGTCGTCCCAGGTACCGATGGTACTCGGTGTTAAGCTATGATACCACTTGCTCGCGTTTCCCGTCAGGCTGTGTGGGAATAAAGACAATCTTGCATATTGAAGTACTGCGTCGGTTGCAGTAAGGCTATTGGCATGTTGCAAGAATTTTGTAACATGCAACAGGGCTTCGTCTGGACTGGTGCCATCAAACATGCCCAACTCCTTCACACATCGAATCTGATGATATGGCTTCAGCTTCTGCCACTCATCGTATTCGGATGGGCTGAGGTGAGGAAGGATGATAGCAGGCTGTTGTCCTTGGTTAGACGGCCTGTTGATATTTCGAACCGTTGCTGGTGTAGCTGCCATGCTAGCTTCCGGGTCAGAATCTATCACTGTGTTGGTAATGTTCTGTTGAGTTCGTCTCTGCCTGAGATTGCGCAGAAAGGTTCTCTCGATTTTGGGATGTAACCAACCGTGTGATTAATATTCTCTGGGAGGCTCTGTGACCTGGTGAAAGGCATACACCACTCAAAACAGAGAAAAGAACTGGTTATACGTTAGAATAATAAAAATGTTAGGAATTAGTAGACAGAAATTTAAAGTTAGTAGTTAGTATACAATGGAAAGAAATGACAATGGAACGAAATGACAAAATTTTAAGTTAGTAGTTAGAGACAATGGAACGAAATGACAATGGAACGAAATGACAGAAATAAATGACAATAATATAACAAGTTAGTAGTCAGATGTCCAAGTCAGATCAGAAGTTAGATGTCCAATGTCCAAGTCAGATGTCCGAGGTTATATGTCCAAAATTGGATTAACAATTTTTTTTTTGAATTTTAATTTTTTTTTAGTAGATTAACAGATTATTGTAATTAAACAGGTGAATTAACCGGGCTTAGGGACTAGATTAAATCAAGTCCCCGGCAACGGCGCCATTTTGCAGAGTGGATTTATCGTGAGTTATTAGCACAGGTGAAATTGATAAAAGAGAGAAATTAATACTCAAAATATCCGTCGGGCTGCAAATTAAAACCCGGTCGTAGTAGTATAGAAGACAGAAGCGGCCGGGGTCAAACCGTGGGACTTAAAGCGAGTTAAAACAGTTCCTAAGCTTGTCACAAAAGGGGGGAAGTTAATTGACTTGTTTTAGAGAAAATATTAAGCAGATTAGAAAACTGAGTGCAGATGAATTAAATGGAACTCCGGGTTCAGGTTTATATAATCTGATTAATTATGCTATCTCTACCAGTTTAATATATTAGTTTGGCAAAATTCCTGTTATTATCCTAAGGACTAAGTCATAGACCCTTAAGAACTCGTTTACCAGAAAATGCTCGGTCTAATCAAGGTTCGAGCAATACTATGTAAACGGACGTTAAATTCAAGGAATTATAATTGCATCTGTAAATACTAACTTATTAAATCATAATAAGTTTTCTCCAGATTTACGGCTTAAATAACCTGTCTATTTATCACCTGGTCTGATCAAATAGACTTAGGAAAGCATTTTAATAAATTCATGTAATTTATTAAAATGGTGAGAGAAATCCTTTAAGCGTAACAAACTGTATTTATTAAAACCGGTAGAAATATTGATTACATAATTAAACAAACCATAATTTAAAACCTTGCCCGGAGCAAATCCTCCTTAGCCAGACATATTAACTGGTAATAAATCTGACAGAGGTTGGACGTAATAACAGCACGGAGACGTGATTAGTGAATGGAGAAATGGAGAGGTCGAAGAGTGAAACATGTACGTAGGCTATTATAAGTGAAGTGGGTGGATTAGAGAATTAATGGAGTGAAATGGTATACGGGAGCGATTTACTGGAAGAGAATGAGACAAGGTGAGTGTGAGTGATTTTCAGGTTTTCTCCGTGCACTCGTACAAGGTTGTAGGTAATGGGTATTTATAGAAGAAATGAAGAGGTAGTCTTCCGTAGATATTTGCAGTTGATTGCCCACTTGAATGCTTCATTGATTGAGAGCATTGATTGAAGCATTAATTGCAGGGGACAGGAGCTGAGTGCGTGAGGGAAATATGGTAGGCGGTGCGGAGTAGATAGATATGGCGATTCAAGTTGAAGACGACGACTGCGCGACGAAGAAAACTAGTCCGGCGTTCATTTTAGTCTTAACCGCCTCTTAAGAGGCGGTTTCTTGTTGTTGTCCGCCCATGGTCCGCCTCGCGGTTGTGTGTGGTGTCCGCCACTTACGGGGCGGTTGCAGCCAGTCTCGTCCGCCACTTAGTAGGCGGTTGCAGCCTGTGAGACGTCCGCCACTTAATAGGCGGTTGCAGCCTGTGAAACGTCCGCCACTTAATAGGCGGTTGCAGTGAGACGTCCGCCTCCTCTTGGGCGGTTGCAGCCCTTGACCGTGGCCTATTTTCCTTCAGACTTTGACCGGCTCTAGATTCTTCGTTTGGACTCTGTTTCCTGAGCCGTTTGCGTCTACGCGTTCGTCTCTTCGTCTACTTCACTCCCGGCTTGGTTTTCCTCATGTTAAACCAATAATTTTGTGAGATAAACAATAAAACATAAACTAGAGGAAAACTAACCGAAGTGGAGAAATGAGCAAGAAAAGTGCTAATATTATACATGAAATACACCTATAAAACATGCTCATTTGGACACTTATCATGAGCTATATGTTGTATTTAGACGTTGAAACCAAATTTAGTTTCTGGCTAACTGAAATGATATGACTGCGAAATTGAGCCCATAAAATTGAACTAGGATCTCGAAATGGTAGAAGTTTGTGGCTGTTATTGATTTCCGAAAATTTGATTCAACATTGGTGTTGTTATTCTGTGCAGAAATTATGGTTCTTAGGTTATTGAAGGGTTCCGAAAATTAAGACCTTGTTTTGGAGTTTTAATAAAGTCGGTTGGTTAGAGTTTGATTGTGGGGATTAAGGTACAAGATTTACAAGGTGAAAACAAGCATTAAAATATTCTTTTTCTATTTTTTTCTACTGTTCTGCCGTTTTCCCTTCACATCTTCAACCTGTTTCTTTCCAGTTTAAACATGTTCAATCGATGGGAATATCAACCTCCTCTTGTGCTGTTTTAAATGGGGTTTAAAAACTGTTAAGAGTCCTTTATTCAAGGTAAATACTAACACGTGGTATTAAATTATGATTATTAAGAGAAATAAATACCTTATAGGAAATAAAAGAAATAAAATACCTTATACTAACACGTGTTACGAATTTACACTTTGCTCCTCTCCTCTCTTTCATCATCATAATAATAATTAGAAATGGAATCAAATTATCTTATTGATTTAATTCTTGTAGTTTCATTTTGTCAATTTGGTTTATTGAACTATAGGAAACTAAATAGAAGAAATCTAAAACTTAATTTTAATATAAAAATTCTTCAATTATCAATTAACCGACGCTTACACTTGGATAATCGAAACTGAATCCTCAATTGGTGTATTTTGGTTTTAATCTTGATATGTTAGTTCCAGTGTTATACGCTATAGAAAAAAGAATCTTTTTTTGTTACTCCCCACTTTCCACTCCACATTAATCTCTACATAAAATACAAAAAGAGAAAAACATTATATGCAGTTAGAAGATTAATTTATATATATTGAGGGGCCACCATAAAAACTAATACTCCCCCCGTCCCTTCTTGACCGTCTCGTTCACTATTTGGGCATGTCGTTTGACTTCAATATTTAACATATAAGATAATATAATTTCGCAAATCTAGGTTTTGTAATTGATTCTTTATGTTATAAACTACATAATGCAAAACTTAATTTTATAAAATTAATTTATCTTATATATTAAATATTGAAGTGGAAAAACGTGCCAAAAAACAAATGAGAAGGTCAAAATGGGACGGAGGTAGTATATATTTCTGTTGATTTTTTATTTTATTGGGGGGGCTAAACACCCCCAGCCCCCTTCCCTCCGCCTCTGATTATATGTGAACTTGAATTACAGATTTAGGTTTAGAATTAAATTAAATTGAAGTGGAAAAAATTTGAATTGATAAAATTAAGGTTTCTGGAAAATTGGGGTAAAATGATGATTATGAGAAAATTGTGACCGGAAATGCAATTGAAGAAATCATTGTTTACGAAATTTGAAATTTTGTTATACTTTGTGGTTCATTTGCTCATGTGGTTTGGTCTTGTTGCAGTTGCTCATCTGGTTAGGCCATTTCATTAAGCCATTGATCGGATCTGGCTGCTTAGTGTGACGTACCGCGCGAGCTGCCGGTCGTCGCAAGATTCGAACCAGGCCGCACACAAGCAGCAAAAAAGGTTAGCATATTTATTCTGAATTTGTGAATTGTAATTGGCATGATTATGGTATGATTTATTAATAAAAATGTTGTAATGCAGTTGTTGATTTCTAATTTAGTTGTGTGTGGATAATTGTATATAGTTATATTGTTTAGTTAGTTAATTAGTTATGCATACAATGTTCGATAAAATACCTGAGTGGAAAATTGTGTTGTTTGCGATTAAGGATGGATGTTGCCAATTGTTGAATTTGTTTGTCGTGGTAAATAAGATATTGGTGAATGCTTAATGATAAACATGGGATTAGCATGATTACACAAAGGTCATGCTGAATTTTTTCAAGAATTGTATTAGTTTTATTAATTAACTTCAATTATTTGCTGTTTGTGTGTAACAATTAATCTACGTCTCTTTCTTCCTCATTCCTTGCTTCCCCGCTGTCTGCAGTAATTGGGGTGGTCTCTACTTCTTCTTCCTCATTTCTTCTGCTGTGGAGTAAGAGTGAAAAGGTAACATCTTCATCTGTCTTTTCTCTATGTTTGTTTAATTAATTATTGCGAAAAAATGGTTGTGGTTAATATTGAGTGATTGCGAATAAGGATGGTTGCTGTCAATTGTTGAATTTATTTGTCGTGGTAAATAAGATATTAGTGAATGCTTAATGATAAATATGGGATTAACACGATTACGCACAATTCATGCCGAATTTTTTCTAGAATCGTATTAGTCTTATTAATTAATATTATTTGTTATTTGTACCTGTACTTTCCCAGCCCATTACCAAAGCAGTCTCCTAGCTTCCCCCTCTGTACCACCTTAAAACAAGTAAGTAATTAAACTTTATTTTTTGTTTTAATAATGCAATGATTTGTTGATGTTAAATTAAATGTGTTAGAATAAGGCTAGATTAGTTACGTTGGAACGTTAGAGTACTCAGGCTACGTTAGTTTGGTTGGAACCATAGAGTAGTGCTGAGTTTGGTTGCAACCGTACATCCAGTAGAAACATGCTCCATATACAAATGCAGACGAAACTGAAAGACACATCAATCTTAAACTTGTTTTGTTTTCACATATAGAATGGAGCATGACTGGATGTACGGTGATCGAGGGGATCACTACTTTGATGAGAAGCTGAAAGAGTTTCTCAAAGCGGCAGTGCAACACAAGGACAGAACAAAGGCGGACAATATTTCATGTCCTTGTGTTGACTGTGGGGTCGTAAGGAAATATGTAGACATTGAGGAAATTAGATTTCATCTTAAGTCCCGTGGATTCATGCCACATTACAGAAGATGAAATTTTCATGGAGAAACTGTTGCAGCTAGTGCTTCAACATCATCAAGTGCTCATGATCCACGTTACGCAAGTACCGCCCACACCTTCAATACCATCAATGAGTCGGTACCGTTAAGTGATTCAGGATTCGATGACAGTGAGACCACTCACCATGATGAGCAAATAGATGAAATGTTAGAAAATGTTGCGGATACATTTGTCGATAAGCCGGAAGAGTATCAAAGATTGTTGGACGCATCAAAGACACCTTTGTACCCTTCATGCGTTAAATACACAAAATTGACTGTTGTACTTAATTTGTTCAACTTAAAGGGGAAATATGGAGTTGGTGACAAGTGTTTCACGTCATTTCTAGAGCTGATACATGATATGCTTCCTGATGAGAATGGTCTTCCTACATCCACCTACGAGGCAAAGAAATGGATGTGTCCAATGGGAGTTGAATATAAAAAGATTCATGCTTGCCCAAATAACTGTGTGCTTTATAGGGGTGAATACGAACATCTAGACAAGTGTCCTAAATGTTTGTTGTCACGGTACAAGGACAAGGATGAGGATTCCTCCTTTCAGAAAAAAAATCGTCCAGTGAAATTATTGTGGTACTTGCCGATAATTCCTAGATTCAAACGGTTGTTTGCCAACCCGAAAGATGCGAAGAACTTACGATGGCACGCGGATGGTAGAAAAATTGATGAAAAATAAGACATCCTGCAGACGGACCTCAGTGGAGAAATATCAACAGAAAATTCAAACATCATTTTGGGGATGAGGATAGGAATCTGAGACTTGGATTGTGTACCGATGGGATGAACCCGTTGGCACGTTGAGCAGTCAGCACAGCACTTGGCCGGTGCTACTAGTGATCTACAATTTACCATCATGGTTGTGCATGAAACGAAAATACATTATGTTATCACTCCTAATTTCTGGTCCAAAGCAACCTGGTCATAACATTGACGTATATCTTGCACCACTGATCGACGATCTGAACTTGTTGTGGAATGAAGGGACAGTGGTATATGATGCTCATGCGAAAGAAAATTTCACACTGAAGGCGATGTTGTTCTGTACTGTTAACGACTTTCCTGCCTATGGGAACTTGTCAGGATACTCGGTGAAAGGATTCAAAGCGTGTCCGGTATGTGAGGATGACACATGTTCAGACAACACCCTCGTGATCTGCAATATGAAATTGTTGTTGACAATAGCCAGCTTAGAATTTTATTTTCCCACATCTTTCTTCGACATTATGGTTCATTTAGTATGCATATTGTCCGAGAGATCAAATATTGTGGTCCGGTCTACTTACGCTACATGTATCCTTTCGAACGATATATGGGATTCTGAAGGGTAGAATGAAAAATAGATATAGACCGGAAGGCAGTATCATCGAAGCAACAGTGACTGAGGAAGTCACAGAATTCGTGACAAGTTATTTGAACGATGCAGAGTCAATTGGTATTCCCAAACCACATCACCATGGTAGAATTTAAGGGTAAGGAGTTATTGGCAAAAAGGTTGTTCGTATCTCTCGCGATCTTATTAATCAGGCACATTTGTTTGTACTTACAACACCTTGAGGTTTTGAACTCTACTTCGATATTCACATTGCTGAGTTGAGTCGACAAAACCCTACCAAAAACCCGTATCTGGCTTAAAAAAGAACAAAATCTAGTATTCGTCCAATGGTTTAAGGAATATGTGTTTGAGCAAGCTTCATTGAACCCCGAAGATGTCAGTGAAGAAATTAGATGTCTAGCTGTTGGTTCTGGAACAGATGTTGTATCGTTTGAAGGGTATGACATTAATGGATGCACATACTACACTGCACGCCAAGATGCTAAATCAATACATCAGAAAGTGGGGTAAAAATTGAAGCATCGGTGACTGAATATGGTCTAGGTAACCAGTTTCAACCAATGAGCAGTAGTAGTTGGTATTATTGTGTGATAGAGGACATATGGGAACTAAACTATCACATTGATTCGTTTCTATTGTTCCGCTGGCAATTGGGTGGACAACCGACATGGACTCCAAAATGATAAAGGACTTATTTTGGTTGATCTTTTCACGTGTTACAACTAATAAGAGATCATTTTGTGTTGATAAAGACTGTGACCATGTTTTATGTTGAAGACCCAAAAGCTAGTAGATGGTATGTTGTTCTTCCAGGAGAAGACCGGTTTTGTTTGAGGATGAAAACCACCGACGATGATGATAATGAGATGATAGATGAAACCAATATCGCTGCATACAGGGTTGCATGATCAACTGATGATTTACAAAATGATGATGTTCAGACCATCTACGCTCGATCAGACCATAATGAGGGGGTTTGGGTAGAAACAGATCATGAATATGTTACTATGTCTAGGTAACACCATTGGTTGAAATTACATTATATAATTCGTATATGTTGTTAAAATGTTATCAAGAATTAATTATTTATGTTTATTTTTGTAATTTACATCGTTCCATCAATATTGATCTAATGTGTGGTGTTTTTTTTTTCCTCAGTGGATGATGATCCTATTGATGATCCTATAGGAATACAGCTGTCTCCTGACTGGGGAAAGTAGACCGGCAAAACGCACTACCCGAGGTGGTAAAAAGAAATCAAAGAAAGCAGACATAGAGACCACCCCACAGCAGACTGAGACAGCTGGGCCTTCACAGGAAGCACAAGAGATACAAGTTGCTCCTCCGCCTCTCAAGAAACCCCAAAAATGAGGGGCAAACTCGTGGGTTGAAAGCAAATAGAGGCCCCCCGACGAAGCCTTTGGAGTTCAATGAGTTTAATCAGCCCACGGGTACTTGGAAAAATGATTTCACTGCTCTAGCTAGGCATTTGGTGAGTACATATTTCAAATAAACCACCATTGGAAGCAGTTGCCTCAGGCGTTGAAGGAGTAGATATTTGAACGTCTCAAGGTATTTTTTACACTTAATAGTTTGTTTTAAAGATTTATATTGAAACCCCAAACTTAGATATGGTGTTTAAGTGATAAACTAAGATATAGGAGGCTAAATAATGCCTTAGGAACATTAAGAAACACTTTTAAATCAAAGAAAACATAAGGAAACTCCAAAGAGCAATTTAAGCAAAACGTGCTCTAAGCTTAGAGACATGGGTGAGCACCCAAATATCATTCTTAGACCTTAGTAATATCCTAATGGTCATTTTAAACCAATTACCAAAGAAAACCAAGATTGAAAACAAGTTTAAACACAAAATGTGCTTTAAGAGTCTTTAAGCACATTTTTGAAAATTGTCTTGTAAATGGGTTTTGAGTGGCTAAATGTCCATAATTACTCTTTAATTAACATGTGTACTAATTAGTATCACATTAGTAAGTCAAATTAATGGGAATCAAAAATTCACAATTATGTGCCTTGTTTAGTGAATAGTAACCAATAGTGCTAGTTTAAGACATTAGTCAAAGTAAGTCAATTAAATGGTCAACAAAGACCACAATCTACCTTATTTGACAAAGGGGGCTGGTTTTTAAGTGTGATTCACCACACTTATCTAGCTAAGTAATGATAAGCAAAAGTAAGTAAATTCACTATTCACCTTTAACATAAATATCTTACCTTTACTTACCTCTCTCCTCACCTCTTCATTCTCTCTTGTTCCCACCGGTTTTGAGCTGCTCCTCTCTTCTTCTCCAACGTGAAGAACAACCTCCATGCTAGCTTCACCTTCCTTTGATTACTACTTACTCATTTAAGCTCAAAATCAAAACCAAGTACATATATCTCTTAGTTAGCTCAAGCTCTTCCTTTCTATCTTTTCAAAACTTCAAGAGCTCATTTTGGAGCCAAGGCAAACTGCCATTAGAGGAGGAAATCCAAGTTTGGAGAGTTCATTGGCTTCTCCATTCTCTTAAGGTAAATAATATGTAAGAAAATCTAGGTTTCCATCATTTTCTTCCTTGTCCAAATTTGTACTCAGGGGACTCCATGTTTATGCCTTGTTCTAGCTTGTTTTCTTACTCTCACGAAGGATAAAGGAGGTCCTTCTTGCTTCTATCCAAGCTTGTCTTGAGAAACCAAGGTAAAACACTCAATTTAATGCCTTAAAAACACATTTTAACCTAGGTTTTATTCCTTAAGGTTAGTGTGTTTTTTAGTACTCATTGGAGTCATTGAATGTTGGTTAGAACTTGGAAGGAAGAACTGATTTGGTGACCGAGATTGAGCAAGGAAAAACCTAGGAAGATGTTTGTGAAGCTTGAAAAAGAACAAGGTAAATGTCTTACCTTAAGGGTTTAATGCATTAAGGGATGGGATTTAGTATATGTGAGTGTAGCTTAAGGTTTACATTAGAAAAGGCTATATATAACTAGGAGAAACACAATGACTATGTTTGAGAACTTGTACTATGGAGCCAATAGAAAAGAGATAGTTAACCATATTGAGATGAATTACAAAAGCATTTTATTTCAATGGAGCCTTGTTGTGTGTATTCGCAGGTTAACAGGCAAATATATGTGGAAATTCAGTGGTTAAGATTAGTGTTATTTAAGGGCCTAAGTTGCCAAGCATTTTAAGTTTATCACTATATGATGATGTGGTTTATTTTGTGAAAATTGGTGTGTTAAGATGTTGTAATGAGAATTTGAGTGATCTTGGTTGTTTGATGGTGAAAAACCAAGTGTTAGGTGTCCAATAGATAGAGAACCCATTAAAATTTATAAGTAACTAGTGTTTTTAGATGTTCTAAAGAAATTCATGACTAGGAGGGTACAGGAAGTTAGAGAGGTTGTCTTGAAGGAAAAGAGTGAGTTAAGGTGTTCTTGTGAGTTATAATGACTTAGGGCATCATCATGGTGGATCTCTAATCAAAGAATGTTTAGGTTTGTAACACCCCATCCAAAGCCAATCGTGGTTATCGCAAAACTGAACACTTAAACGAATATGTTGCAGCGGAATCATAAACACCTGGACCTTGCCACGGTCTGATCACAGAATATACCGGCCTTAATAATTACAACACTTTCCAAAATACTGTCCACCCAAAACATCACCATCCAAATACCACAACCAACCGAGTACAAGTGGCTAAATCATAATCACAACCTTACATCAGTTTAAATATAAACAGTCGGGTGCACAGGCGCAACCCGAACTCAAAATAAACATCCCACCCTAAGTCTAACCGCTCCTACTCTCGTAGTGCGTCCTCATGGGTCTCTTACCTGCAAGTGTAAAAATAGCCCCAAGGGGGTCAGCACGAATGCTGGTACACCCTCTCATGGCCCCCAAGCTAACGGGGCTACGACGACTAATTGTCGATAGCATGGAAATTGATTACATACACAATCATAATATGAAGTGCAATAACAATAACCACAGATGAACATATATAGTTCACAAACAATGAACGACTCAAGCGTTCCCTTATCAAGTGGGTTAGTAACCCCCTCCTTAGTCCTCATTTCCTTAATCTCAGTTCCTTACCTTACCTTAATCTTAATCTCAACTTATTCTCAGTTTACAAACCGTTCCTGGAAGGGATTGGTTGTAGCTTAATTCGAACCTGGGATTTAGGTGATCCCACCGCACCATCTTAATGCCACCTACTACTCTGGCGGAGTCCAGCGTAGCTGAGCCGGCAACCGGCCCTAGGCTACAAGTCCGAAGACAAGTCCTTAAGCGGAGGGCGGATCTGATTCAGATACCGTCCCCCTTTTTCCTTAGCATGCATGACCGGAGATCGGTCCCCGGTTTCCTCACTCAAGTTCCAGTTAGTAGAAATCTTAATCACCATGTGCTAGCTAAGCCCTAACGGGCATTAACCAACACCACCAAACTTATCTCTTATTCTTAACTCAGTAAGTACTAAACTTGGTTAGTAACAATCTCAAGTCTCGCGGTTAGTGTAAGATAACACAACACAACGAGAAAATATAACCGGTTGCATGCTTTATCTTGTTTTAGTCATAGCAATTAAACAGATAGCACACAAGCCGAGGGACACCTCGTTAGCAAGCAGGTCACAAGAAAGATTGTACCGTTCACCGTCGATCGTTGTTTGATTAACCTTCTTCGAGGTCCCAATTCACAAACCTAAACATTCATTCATTTTTAGGTCATTAGTTATTCGCACCTACTTAACTCACTTAGTCCCTAAAAATTCCCATTTAATAACCTCTCAAGTCTTTGCCACTTAGCTTACAAACTTAACTTTAAACATTAAAACTTATACTTAACTTAACTTAATCCCTAAGTTCTTAGGGTCCTAATCATTACCACCCTACCAAAGGTATACCTTATCACCATTGCCATTCTTAGAATTCAAAATTTCTTTTTTTTTTATTTTTTAGGCGACCGAACTTCCGACCGACCTTACCTAAGGTCGGTCCATTCCAGAACACTTTACCGTTTGAAAATTCTACCCCGACCGACCTTGCAAGTCCGGTCCCCAAGGTCGGTCCATCCCGAGAGTTTCCCCGAGGGAATTTGAGCTCGACGAACTTGCCAAGTCCGGTCCCATGTTCGGTCGATTCCAGAGACTTATTACCGTACAAATTCTTGGCATGACTGACCTTGCAAGTCCGGTCCCAAGGTCGGTCCATTCCAGAGACTTTAATTCCTTCACAAAATACAAGCCCGACCGCACTTGTAAGTCCGGTCCTATGTTCGGTCGATTCCAGAACTTTCTCCGGTAGTGTAATTTGAGCTTCGACCGTCCTTGCAGGTCCGGTCCTAAGGTCGGTCGGCTTCAGAACCTTGTTTCAAATTCTCTTTAAAACTCCAAACTTCTCCTCATATATCCTAATATGTTATAACCTCATTTGGGCACCTCAAATACACCTAAGCCCTCCTCTAAACACATTAAATCTTCACCAAGATTCACCCTTAGTCATTATGCATTTTCCTTGTAAAATGCTAACACTTGTAATGTTTTCCACTAGGTTTCTAGGTGTGGTTCATACCTAATGTAACCACTATGCCAAATGTTTTCCTCACCACTATAACATCATCATTCCCAAGCATCTTTCACCGTCTAAAATTCTTTAATGCCTTACTTAAAGTTCCTTCACAACTTAAACTTCCTCCTTAACAACTTATTTGCTTCCTAGTTTTTACCAACATTTGCTTAAGTCCTAAATACTCAAATACATTCTCTTGATTCCTAAATCCTTCATGGTGATACCTAAGTCATTATAAGTCATTAGAACACCTTATCTCACCCTTTTTCATCAACAAACCTCTAGAGCTTCTAGTACTTCCTTAGTCATTAAATCCCCTTAGAATATCTTAAACACTTAAGTTCTCCTTTAAATTTTGCCATGGGTTCTCTAGTACATAGCACATCCTAACACATGGTTTTTCCTCAACATCACCCAAATTCTCATCACAACACCTTAACACACAATTTACACCAAAACCACACCACATCATCATATAGTGCTTAAACTTAAAATGCTTGGCACTTAGGCCCTTAAATGACAATAATCTTAACCACTGAATTTCCACATATATTTGCCTTCAACCTGCGAATACACACAACAAGGCTCCCATTGAAATAAAATGCTTCTTGTAATTCACCTCAACATTGTTTTAACTATCTCTTCTTCTCATTTGCTCTTAGTCACAAGTTCACAAGTATAGTCATTGTTTCTCCCTAGGTTTTATATAACCCTTTTCTAATGTAAACTCTACACTAAACTCATCACATATCTAAATCCCATTCCCTTAAACAATAAAACACCTTAAGGTAAGTAATTTACCTTGTTCTTTTACAAGCTTTAAAAGCTTTCTTCCTTAGGTTTCTTTGCTCAATCTCGGTCACCAATATATATCTCCTTGCCAATGTTCTAACCAATATCCAATGACTCCAATGAGTACTAGATAATACATTAACCCTAAGGAACAAACCCTAGGTTAAAAATGTGCTATAAGGTATTAAGTGATTGTTTTACCTTGGTTTCTCAAGACAAGCTTGGATATGAAGCAAGAAGGACCTCCTAAATCCTTTGAAGAGTAGAAAACAAGCTAGAACAAGGCATAAACATGGAGTCCCATGAGTGCAATTTTCGGACAAGGAAGAAAATGATGGAAACCTAGATTTTCTTACACTTTCTTTACCTTAAGAGAATGGAGAAGCCAATGGAGTCTCCAAACTTGAATTTCCTCCTCTAATGGTGGTTTGACTTGGCACCAAAATGAAGCTCTTGAAGTTTTGAAAAGATAGAAAGAGAGAGCTTGAGCTAACTAAGGAAATATGTAATTTGTTTTGGTTTTGAAGCTAAAATGAGTGAGTTGTGTGCAAGGCTAGATGAAGCTAGCATGGAGGTATGCTTCACGTTAATGGAGAAGGAGAGAGAGCAAGAAACCGTGGGAAACAGGAGAATGAAGAAGTGAGGAGAGAGAACCACTAAAGGTGAGATATTATGTTAAAAAGGTGAATAGTACTTACTTGCTTTATAAGTCTTTATTTGATTAATGAGTCATAAAGGTGGTGACTCACCTTATAAGAAACCGGCCCCCCATTAGTAACAAGGGTACTTAAGTCTTTGTTGACCAAATATCTCACTTATATTGTCTTATGTTATAAACTAGCTTAATTAATTTACTATTCACAAAACAAGGCACATTGTTGTGAAATTTTTGATTTCCCATTGATATAGACTTCCAAATGTGATACTATATAGTACACATGTTAATTAAAGAGTAATGATGGGCATTTAGCCATTCAAACTCATTTACAAGACAATTTTTCAAAAACGTGCTTTAAGACTCCTTAAAGCACATTTTGTGTTTTAACTTGTTTTCAAGCTTGGTTTTCTTTGGTAATTGATTTAAAATGACCATTAGGATATTACTAAGGTCTTAGAACTATATTTGGGTACTCTCCCAAGTCTCTCCAAGCTTAGAGCACGTTTTTGCTTAAACTGCTCTTTTGGTGTTTCCTTATATTTTCTTTGATTAGAAATGTTTCTTAATGTTTCTAAGGCATTATTTAGCCTCCTTATATCTTAGTTTATCATTTAAACACCATATCTAAGTTTGGGGTATTTCAATCTACTCCCCCTTAAAAGAACTTTGTCCTCAAAGTTCACATGTGTGCTTAATCATTCACGGTACTCAATTCCCTTAATCTTAACACCACATCTTATATTCACATTCACACATCTCAAGACTCAAAGGTCAATCTCAAATACAATACATAAGTATTATACATAACTCAAACTTACACCGAAGTGTAGCAACTTACACAAATTCACATCTTAAACAACCAAGCAAACGACAAACATGATCGTTTCCTAACTCAAAAGCGAGGAAGCTCTACCCCCCTTAAAAGGAGGTACGCCCCGTACCCTATACAGACGATCTAGTCAGTAAACAAAGAAGGGTACTTCGCCCTCATCTTATCCTCTAATTCCCACGTGGCCTCTTCGACATCCTGGTTAGACCAGAGAACCTTTACCAGTCGCACTGACTTGTGGCGAGTGTCCCTAGTCTTACTGTCCAAGATTCTTTGAGGAGTCTCCACGGATCTCATATTTGGTTCCAAAGTCAACCTCTCAGGTTCTAACACATGGGAGGGGTGGTGCATGTATTTCTTTAGCTGTGAAACATGAAAAACATCATGCACTTTACCCAGCTCAGCAGGTAAATTTAACCTGTAAGCAACCGGGCCCACCCGCTCCGTAATCTCATAAGGACCAACAAATTTCGGGCTTAATTTGCCCTTCTGCCCAAACCTGAATACACCCTTCATCGGTGAAACTCGCAGAAATACCTGGTCGCCCACTACGAACTCCAGGTCCCGTCGTCGAACATCAGCATACGACTTCTGCCTATCTTAGCAGCTTTCATGTTCTCCCTGATTTGCTGAACTTCAGCCTTAACTTGTTCTAAGTACTCTGGTCCTATAATGACCGTCTCACTCGACTCATCCCAGCAGAGCGGTGTACGACATGGTCTACCGTACAACGCTTGAAAAGGTGCCATCTTGATCGAAGCGTGATAGCTGTTGTTGTATGAAAACTCGATCAGATGCAATCTGTCAATCCAACTGCCCTGAAAGTCTAAGGCACATGCTCTCAGCATGTCCTCGAGTGTCTGAATAGTACGCTCAGTCTGACCATCTGTCTGAGGATGGAACGCGGTACTCAGCTTGAGTTCTGTACCCAACGCTTCTCTGGTAGCTCTCCAGTACCTCGAAAGGAATCTGGTATCTCTATCTGACACTATGGTCTTTGGTATCCCGTGATGTCTCATGATTTCTTTCTCAAATAACTCAGCTAATTTGGTCACCTTCCAAGTATCCTTCATCGGTATGAATCGGGCTACTTTGGTAAGGCGATCCACCACCACCCATATCATGTTGAGACCTCCCCTAGCAGGTGGAAGCCCAACTACGAAGTCCATGGAGATATCATGGAACTTCCACTCCGGAACTGGCATCGACTGTACCATTCCGCCCGGTCGTCGGTGCTCGAATTTCACCTTCTGGCATGTGAGACACCTCAAGACGAACTCGGTAACATCTGTCTTCATCCCCGACCACCAGAAGTATCTCTTCATGTCTTTATACATTTTAGAGGCTCCCGGATGGATGTAAACTGAAGAACAGTGTGATTCTCTAAGTATAACGGTCTTTCAGATCCGTGTTGCCCCGTGGTATAACCATACCGGCCCTTAAGTCTGATCAGATCATCATCATGAAGTCTGAAGTCGTATTTCTGACTCTCAAAGGTACCATCTGTCAGCTTCTGTCTGACCTCTCTCATGTACTCATCTGTCCTCTGAGCCTCTCGCACCTCATCAACCAAGCTGGAGAAAGAAACTAGCGAATGGAGTGAGTGTGCTCGACGGCTCAGGGCATCTGCTACAACATTGGCCTTCCCCTCTTTGTATTGGAGGTCAATGTCATAGTCTTTCAGAAACTCTAACCATCTCCTCTGTCGAAGATTTAACTCCTTCTGAGTGAATATGTATCTCAAACTCTTGTGATCTGTGTAGATCGTGACACTAACCCCATATAAGTAGTGGCGCCATATCTTCAAAGCGAAGACTACAGCTCCCAGCTCTAAATCATGTGTGGGGTAGTTCTCCTCCTCATGTTTCTTCAACTGGCGTGAGGCATAAGCCACCACCTTGCCATGTTGCATGAGCACGCAACCCAGCCCTCTGCCGGATGCATCACAATAAACCTCAAAGCCCTCTGTACCGTCTGGAATGGTCAGAACCGGTGCAGTGGTCAGTGAGTCCTTCAAGCGCTGAAATGATCTCTCACAGTCAACTGTCCACAAGAACGGTGCATCCTTCTTCATCAGACTGGTCATCGGTTTCGCGACCTTGCTGAAATCTCTAACAAACCTCCTGTAGTAACCTGCCAGACCGAGAAAGCTCCGGATGTCGGTAACAGTCTTCGGCCTTGGCCAAGTACGTACGACATCAATCTTTGCTGGATCCACTGCGATCCCAGCATCTGAGATGACATGACCCAGGAAAGAGACCTGGTCAAGCCAAAACTCACATTTGGAGAACTTAGCATATAGCTGGTTCTCCCTCAATATTTCTAATACTCTCCTCAGATGTTCCTCATGTTCAATCTTAGACTTCGAGTATATCAAAATGTCATCAATAAACACCACAACCGACTTGTCCAGCTGCTCCCGGACAAGCGGTTCATCAGATCCATAAATTCGTCGGTGCGTTCGACAAACCGAACGGCATCACTGTGAACTCATAGTGGCCGTATCGTGTCCGGAATGCCGTCTTCTCAATGTCTCCCTCCTTAATGGCTATCTGATGATACCCCGATCTGAGATCAATCTTGGAGAACACAGATGCTCCCTTCAACTAATCGAACAGATCGTCAATGCGGGGTAGTGGGTACTTATTCTTCACTGTCACTGCATTCAGCTCTCTGTAGTCGATGCAGAGGCGGAGACTACCATCCTTCTTCTTCACGAAGAGGACTGGCGCTCCCCATGGTGACACACTTGGTCTAATGAATCCCTATCCAACAAATCCTTCAATTGTTCTTTTAACTCAGTCATTTCTGCCGGAGCCATACGGTATGGTGCCTTGGCTATCGGTCCGGTACCAGGTAGCAGCTCGATGGTGAACTCTACCTCCCGAGTGGGTGGCATGCCGGGCAGTTCCCGTGGAAATAAGTCGGGGAACTCCGACACTACCGGTAAGTCGGGGTCGAACTCAGGGTCTCTCTCTATGTCCTGTACATAGCAGAGGTACACTTCTTCCTTTCTCCTTAATTCTTTATACATTGCCATGGCGGTGATGATCTTAGTCGAAGGCTCTCTGGGCCTCTGGCGGTATGATATTGTTACCCCAGACGGACTCCTAAGCAGCAATCTATGCTCGGCGCAGAGGATACGTCCCCTTGTGCCGCTCCAACCAGTTCATCCGAAGATAACATCAAATCCTAGCTTACTGAACTCAATGAAACTGACTGGAAAGTTTTCTCCCTTAATTCTGACAGTGGCTCCTCGGTAGTAACGAGTGCAACGAACCTTCTCCTTAGACGGGAGCGTAACCGTGAAGTCGGGTAGCTCATCAGCGTCTAGCCCCAACCTGCTCGCGAATGATGCCGAGACAAGGTATGCGAGGCCCCTGAGTCGAAGAGAACTGATGCCTCAATCCCATTAATCAGAAAGGTGCCGGTGAGGATAGTACCGCTGGCGTCGGCCTGTGCCTCTGTAAGTATGCTCAGTGCACCTTCCGTACCGAGTCCATAACCTAATTGTGTTCACAAGCTTCATGAGTATTGATGGTATAACAAGAGTCGTAACAATTTATATGAACAACACTGTTATTTTATTCATGACCATCCTGTTTACAACATGTGCTTCAATCTTACATCTCATTCCTCATCTCATTCTAACATTACATGGCTAATATTGGCTAAAGGTTAGGTTTAATCTTCCTGGTCTCATATGCATCGCATTGATTACTGCTGACGGTGCTGTATTCAGCTTGATTCTCTTAATCCCATGGTATAACATCCTTGATTCTCCTCCCATAATTAACACATCACCCGACTTAAGTACCAACTTATCTGCACGGTCCGCACGCTTCTGCTCGCCGTATAAAAACTCTGCATCATCACCAATGGACCAAGACACTACGGGTATCCCTCTTTCGAGAGACTCCGCTGTCTCGTCCTTATCCTGGTGTAGTCCCAGTCTCCCATCCTTCTCGTAGAAGTTTACAATGCAAATGTCTGTCTGGATGTCTGGAATCGGTTAAGCTTCCAACTGCTGAGCGATTTCCACAACTTGTGTAATAACTGGATGGAACTCTTCGGGTATTCCCGGTGGTGAGACTCCATCTTGCACTCTCATGGTTTGGTAATTCTTGGTATAATTTTCAATCCTTGCCCAAGCTCATCATCTTTAATTTCATCCTTGCTCCCCCTGGGTACTCCGGTGTGTAAAAACCTCCGGTCCCATTCCTAGTTGATTGCATCTTCTGATGATGGCTATTTGTGCTTCGGGTGTCAGGTATCCCCTTAATAAAGTCATACCTGGGCGGATAACCTGACATTGTTCGGTTGGAAAGTCTATGGTTTCGATGTCGGTGTGCTCCGGGTTAGGTGTAGATGGTATTGGGTAGCAGATGTTGAATCTTCCTAAAGTGGTAGTAGGTTATATCTTACTTAAGTTCTAATCTCATCTCATTCTCACTTAACTCATTTATTCGCCAAACATGCATGATAATGCGGTAAGCAGGCAGTTTTTATTACTAAATGGTTATAGCGGTACCTGGCCTCGATGAGGGTTCAGGCTCATCGTCCCGGTCCACCATGTGTAAAGTGGGTCCCAACTTCTGGGTCACCCGTGGGTTCTTGTCCGCCGTCTGCTGCACCTTCCTCTGACCGTCAGATCCAGCTCCCTGATCGGTCTTGCCCTTGCCCCTGGTATCGGGCCTATAGGCCCTGCTAGCAGGGTTCCGGTAACACTCATATGCCCGGTGTCCATACACTCCACAAAAATTGCACTCCACCTTATTCCCTTACAATCGAGCCCGGGTGGTCCTTGTGACACCACCTACAGATGAAGCGTCGCTGGTAGCCACCACCGGCTCCCTTCTCAGTCTCAGATCCTGATGATTCATAATGTCAATTCTCATATCTCAAACGGTTACTAATTTTTTTCTTAACTCATTCAATATAATTCCTTACCCTTTGGCGCCCTAGAGCGCAGGGTGTAGCTGCATAAGCATATGTCAACTTCAATGGCTCTTCCGGAGCCTTCTCTTTTTCCTCCTTCCCCTTTGGGTTCTGACTTTTCTGGGTCTGAGGCTGGTACTTTTGTTTCTTGTACCCTCCTTGCCCTGGACTCTCCGAGCTCTTACCAGCATTCTTTCTCTTAGCATTCTCCTCGTCCCAGCTGGACGGTTATCTCCACCTTAGCAGCGGCATGATAGCACTCCTGCTTTTCCATAGTATTAGTCACTCTTATTTCTCATAATCTAAATCTTACTCATTACTTACTCAAATCTCAATCATTCTTATTACCTGCAAGGTAGTGTAACTCGTCGGCCCCATGCCGTAGCGGAGTCGATGGCTAAGCCCGCCATAGAAGCGGTCCACCAGGATCTGGCCAGAATATCCAAGACCTGGCAGAAGACGGAGCAAGGCAGTGAACTCTGAGTAATACTCGTCCACTGTCATCTTGTCCGTCTGCTTAAGCGCATCCAACTTTAAGCGCTTCTTCGTCTGGACATGGGCGGGGTAGTACTTTGCTCGTAGCAAGGCGGTGTACTGCTCCCAGCCGAACTCTGGGTTGGCCACATGCTCGGCCCTCACCAGCTTCCACCAATCGTCTGCCACCCCCCTTCAGATAGAAAGCAGCTAGACGCACCTTGATCCCAGCAGGGACATCAAGGGTCTCGAAGGCGGTCTCCAGCTCGGAGATGTACGCCTCAAGCTTGGCGGGATCGGTCTCCCCCTTAAAATGTGCGGGTCGAAGGTCTGCAAGACTCTTCACCCATTTGGTTCCCTAGGTTGTGGCGGTGGAGGTGGTGCACCCACACCAGACTGGTAGCCCATATGCCCTAATGCGGCAGCTACGATCTCTGCGATCGTCTGCCCTCCAGGTATTCCTGAAGCATCATCACCCTGGCCGCGACCTCGGCTTCCCCTAGGACGTCCTGCCATCTGAACAAGCATAACTCACATTAGATTCGTATTCACCACTGTTTTGGTTAGTGAATTTATAACGTCCATAGACGGTAAAGACGATCCACACTTATTAGTGGTCATCTGACTCTACTCACTCTAACTTCTCACACCCTTATCCCATTACTTATTCCTTAACTTATATCCTAACTCGGTGGTTACTCATGTCCGGTATTTCTTGATCAGAGCGTAACTACGCTCTGATACCACTTTTTGTAACACCCCATCCAAAGCCAATCGTGGTTATCGCAAAACTGAACACTTAAACGAATATGTCGCAGCGGAAATCATAAACACCTGGACCTTGCCACGGTCTGATCACAGAATATACGGCCTTAATACATTACAACACCTTTCCAAATAATTGTCCAACCCAAAAGCATCACCATCCAAAATACCACAACCAAACGAGTACAAGTAGCTAAATCATAATCACAACCTTACATCAGTTTAAATATAAACAGTCGGGTGCACAGGCGCAACCCGAACTCAAAATAAACATCCCACCCTAAGTCTAACCGCTCCTACTCTCGTAGTGCGTCCTCATGGGTCTCTTACCTGCAAGTTTAAAATAGCCCCCAAGGGGGTTAGCACGAATGCTGGTACACCCTCTCATGGCCCCCAAGCTAACGGGGCTACGACGACTAATTGTCGATAGCATGGAAATTGATTACATACACAAGCATAATATGAAGTGCAATAACAATAACCACAGATGAACATATATAGTTCACAAACAATGAACGACTCAAGCGTTCCCTATCAAGTGGGTTAGTAACCCCCTCCTTAGTCCTCATTTCCTTAATCTCAGTTCCTTACCTTACCTTAATCTTAATCTCAACTTATTCTCAGTTTACAAACCTTCCTGGAAGGGATTGGTTGTAGCTTAATTCGAACCTGGGATTTAGGTGATCCCACCGCACCATCTTAATGCCACCTACTCTGGACGGGAGTCCAGCGTAGCTGAGCCGGCAACCGGCCCTAGGCTACAAGTCCGAAGACAAGTCCTTAAGCGGAGGGCGGATCTGATTCAGATATCGTCCCCCTTTTCCTTAGCATGCATGACCGGAGATCGGTCCCGGGTTTCCTCACTCAAGTTCCAGTTAGTAGAAATCTTAATCACCATGTGCTAGCTAAGCCCTAACGGGCATTACCAACAACCACCAAACTTATCTCTTATTCTTAACTCAGTAAGTACTAAACTCGGTTAGTAACAATCTCAAGTCTCGTGAGTTAGTGTAAAGATAACACAAACACAACGAGAATAAATATAACCGGTTGCATGCTTTATCTTGTTTAGTCATAGCAATTAAACAGATAGCACACAAGCCGAGGGACACCTCGTTAGCAAGCAGGTGTAGCTCTCTAGGATGCATCCGATTTCGAAGACAGATATATAGAAGGTGTGCAGTAAGAGATCCAACTATTGACGTTATAGGTAGCCAGTCTATACAAGACTCGGCCCAAGCAATGCCCAAAAGTCCCATGCCTTTCTTGGTTTGACCAACCTGCGATTTCCGACAGTCTTTCTTCTTTCATTTTGGAGCAAAAGCGGAACTACAAGAAAGCCATTTTATATGGATAACCAATTTATTTTCCAATATAGTTGGGAGACTTTACCCAAGAAATGGGTCAAAAAATCTGAAATACCCCTAAATTAATTTAAATTAATTTAGGGGATTTCTTTTATTAAACCTTTAATAATACTATTAAGTATTAAATTATTTTATGGAATTATGAATATTAAATTATTATATGGAGTTATGAATATTAATTATTATATGGGATTATGAATATTAAATTAGTATATGGAATTGTGAAATTTATTTAGGGGTTTTCTCCTATTTAACCCTAATTATTATACATTATTATATAGTATTATGAATTTAATAATAAGATTTATAAGTCAATAAATCTTGGGAAAATTATTAAACACTCCAAATATATTATAAAGATTTTAGGAAGTGTTGGAACATTGTTTTGAAACATAAAAGTCAATATAAAATTCTAGAAACCTTAAAGCTTATTAAGCCTTGCTAGAGTTGACTTTTTGAGAATGGTCAAACCAGGTCATGAAACCTATACCAATAAATAGGTTATGAAAAACCATGAAGATCGATAAAAAGAACGTCAAAACGGATCATCCTAGCCAAAGTTATGCTAGATTGAAGTTTTGAATCAAAATTTTAAGAAGTGCCACGTGTCACTCTGTAGTGGGTCGCCCACACTTAGCCGATTTCCTTCCCTGATTTTCGTAACCGATTTCACTTCCTAGCCCTAACTTTAGACGGCTATAACTTTCACATTACTCAATATTTTTCCATGCCGTCTTCACCACTCTCTTCTCCTACAATTCCTCTTTCCAACCATTACTCATACAAACCCTAGATCCTTCTGAGTCAACCGGAAAATCGAGCCAAAGTAGCCACCTTGCGAGACTGTTGCCAGAATTCCAGAATTTCCTTCGATTTCAGGTAACTTGCGTCAATCATAACTTCTCCGTTAATCCACCAAAATTCGATTTCTTTAGCTCGTTGTAAAGATCTCTAATCCCTCTACAACTTTCGTGTTTATTCCAAGTCCAATTCGTAACCAGTTGGGAGATATAGAGGCCTAAAGTTTCGGTCTCGCCAGCACATAAAATAATACCGAAACAGAGAGGTAAACTCGTGTTTTGTGACTTCGATTTCTTTCTGTGTGATGCGAGTTAGGATTAGAGCTTGCTATCATTGTGTAGATCTATGTTTCTTCTTTCTAATGAGCCCAAGAACATGGCCTAACTCGATCTAGAACGTATTTTATAGATCCCCGAAGTTGACTACTCGAACAGGCAAGGTTCGAATGTGTTTCCAGAAAACCGAAATCGATTAGCTCCGTTCTGCAATTCCCGGTGAGTTTTCCACAAATTCTTCCGACGATGCTAAACTACTCTTCATTGTCGACCAAACCCATGTAACAATTTCCCCTATTATGCATTAGGTTGAGAGAATTTGACAGATTTGTATTCGGTTCCCGATATGAACCCTAACTCTCGAAACAATTTTGAATCTTGATATATACTGCATGAAAATTGGGGAAACCGGTACCAATAGAACCGAAATTTGATTACGAATCCATAGAAACAAAAATCACTCAATTTCGTTCTGTAGATTAGGAGATATGGGTGAATTCGTACTCGACCTGTTTGTTGTTTCCTCTGATGAACTCGCGATACAGGGGCCGTCCGATCTCGTTTAAGAGATTTGGACGGCCAAGATTAGATCAGGCGATTTTAAGTTATTAAAGTTTCTATTAAAATTCAGTAAATAGCTCTAACTTGTTGATTTTAGTTATGGCCTTCCCGACGGTATTTTGGCTTGAAATTTTAACCATAGGTTCCTTATTTAATCTAGTTTATTTTGATATAAATTATTATGGTTTTGGAGTTTTTAAACATAAGTTATGATTTTTACAAGTTACGGGTTTTCTGGAATTATTTGGCTAAATTTAAAAGATATTTTTATGAAATAAAATTTTATAATATGTCTAAAATGTTATAGTTACTGTATATTAAATTTGGGAATTTTTGGGCAATGGTAAAAGGTTTTAAAAATTGTGTTTGTGAGTTTTTCATAAGAATAACTTATAATATATAGTTTTTGATGTAATCAAAAATTAAAGTATAGTTGATTAATGAACTTTATAGGTTAGGGAAAATATAATAAGACTAATTAACATTTAATACAGTATGTTTATAAATATTTTGGGTATTAACTTTAAGTGAAGTAAAAATTGTTACATATATTTTATATATATTTATATGAGAGAAATAAATAGAAACTTATATTAAATCAAGGAATTTAACTAAACTACATTTTATTTATTATATATGATATGGAAGCTAATATGTTTAACTAAAACTAAGGGAAATACTTTATTTTATAAACCATAATCAATTTTGGATATGTCTAAAAGATATTAGATATAATTAAGTACAATAGAATTTCTTAAAGAATGTTCTGGATAAATCTAATATATGTAGGTATATATATATATATATATATATATATATATATATAAAAAAATAGACAAAGAAATAACATTCCTTGTGAGAAATATAATAGGAAGGATGTATATATATACGATAAATAAATAAATAAAAGGAATAAAATACCTTATAGAAAATAGGATATGAAGGAATTAATGAGTTAAACTAAACCTCTACATGATACTAATAAAAGAATATTATATGAGGTGGTATTAATTTATGGTTATAGGTTGAGTTTTTAGTTATCTTTGAATTTCTAAGATTTATATAAACAGTATTTAAATATACGTATATATTTAGTCAATGACCACAATGTAAATCTATAATTTGGTTAAGAAATTAATAAGTTGGAATTTAGGAATATTTGGAATTTGTTTACATAAAGCGTTACACAAATAGATCTTATTATATAATTAATAATAAAATGAATGAAATACTTTTACATTTAAATGTTCTTATTATATAAACAATAGTAAAATAAATGAGTTACTTGTACATCTAAATGTGAAGAGGGTAAATAAGTCTAGATTTAATTATTTCTTAATATTTAGTATTGAGTAATAACTTAATATTTTAAGATAAAATCATTAAAAGGATTATGATATAATCTATATTAACGATGATTTGGAAATTTATCTAAATAATTATCCTTAAGTTTCTTGGCATTAGATAAGCCATATGAAATACATTTATAACATTTATTATTAATACTTAGGAGGTGAGTTTACAGTTAAGTGAGATATTTAGTAGTGAGAATTTATAGGAAGGTTTTTAAATAGGAATTTGATACTTAAAACCTTTGAACCTTTTGTCAGATAAAACTAAGTTACATAAGATATTATATTGATATACTTTACGGTAATGGGACATAATGATAGGTTATTTGAATATAAGATATGAGAATTTTCAGAATAGATTATCTTATTACATAATTAACAATTTCAATTGTGAATCAGAATTTAGTTCTTAGATAAATTTTACCTTATGTCGAGATATAATGTTTATCCTAAAATACAATAAAGGAAATTAATTTATTAAGTTATTCCTTTGAAACCTTTGGTCTTGTAAGTGATATAAAATGTATTTAAGACATAAGTTTATTAAAATTTAGTATAAAAGGATTATACATGGTCTATAGAGAGAATGTGTGTAAAAGTAAAACAGTTAGGGAATTAAATGTAAGTAAGGATACATAAAAGGTTATCTTAAAACCCTTATTATAAAGATATGGTTAAGTAAATAATATACCTTGTGGATACTAAATGTGAGAGTTCGATAAGTTTGAGTTAACTATAATATGGTTATTTCAAGATGAAAAGTAATTTAACAACTTATGACAAGATTAATAGATGGTTGTAATTAAAGGCCATTCTGAACTAAAGATAAGATAATTGAGTTTAGTAGCTCAAATAAGTTATACTAAAATGCATCTACAACACTACGATTTCAGTATACGGGATGTAGATCTTAATTAAGTTAAGGGGGAAGGCTTAGTTATAATGGATTATCTAGTAGATATTGATAAAGATACACAGTCAATAAATTGTGAAATAATAGTATAGTATTCTAAGATAAACCCATCATTGGTCATAACACGATGTATGTCCTAAAGTAAGAGTAAAAGTATTGTGCTTAAGAATTGTTATTGAGATTCTAAGACTTGATTGAATAACGTATAATGCCCTTATGTTATTAGGGTCTTTGATGTGGGAATTAAGGTTAAGTATGGGTAAAGTGGATAAGGGTGGAACAATTAACTAGTGTTGATAAAATACATTCCTTGGTCTTACAACCTTGAGTAATACATCGTTCTCAACAAGTCAAAGATTATACATAACATTTAAGTGAGGGCTTAAAAGATAATTGAGACTTTGAAATAAGAGTAAGGAGTTTATTTAAGCGTAACATAGGCTACAAGTGATTGATGGTAGATTATCTTTAATATTCTTCAGAGTACTGTTGATTGTTTGCGCAAGTTGATTAGAACTGCTACAGCGTTACCCAGGTACGATTTCTCGTACTCAGCTTGACGTGTTTTGGACTTTATGGAATGTTTTTACGATTTCTCGTACTCAGCTTGTTGTGTTTTGGACTTTATGGAATGTTTTGTACGGTTTCTCGTACTACGTTATTTTGGCTGATTGACTTGTGGAATGTTTTGGAAACGCTAACTAGCTTTAAGAGGAACTTCTAAAAAAGGAAATGGTTGTGTGACTGACCCAGCTTGTGTGACTAACTGAGCCTTGGATGTGGAACTTACATGGGTATTGGTTCCTTCTATTTGGTTGCCCGTTAGACATTGGCTGCTTAGGGTTTACGCTTCTGCACTCTGTAGGACTGAGTGTTTTGGTATTGCTCTGGGTAGTTGGTGATCTAGCGGGATTTTTGGAAAAGGTCAATCTTGGAAATCTTTCTTTCGACGGGCGCGCGTCTTTAATGGTAACAGTAGGGGGCTGTATATCCCTCGCCCATAGGGGCATTGATATTTGACAGTGAGGGGTTGTATATCCCCTGTCCTTAGTGGACATGATGAACAGTGAGGGGCTGTATATCCCCTGTCCTTAGTGGACGTGATGAACAGTGAGGGCTGTATATCCCCTGTCCTTAGTGGACGTGATGAACAGTGAGGGGCTGTATATCCCCTGTCCTTAGTGGACGTGATAAACAGTGAGGGGCTGTATATCCCCTGTCCTAAAAGGACGTGATTGGCGGTGGGGGCCATCTCTCCCAGTTGAATTATTCCACTCTCGAGTTCTTGGTTCTTGGATCTACTTTATCATTCCTAGTCCTTTGTGACTATCTGAGTTTTTCTACTCCTAACGGGAATTGGTTCTAACATCAACAATGGATGCTTACTAACTATGTGGTGTGACTACTTAAGTGGATGACTTGTTTTGGAAGTTCTCTATCTCTATCTTTGTCTTGTTTTCTTTTCTCTTTAACTTGATTGTTTTGAGGTGCTTTATCTCTGTTTTACTTTTAAGAGTTTGTTTTCATGTTACTGCTTATTTTGAAGAGTTATGTTTTATAAGTTTGTTTTTGGAGAATTGTACCAGTTCCATTCCAGGGAACTGACCCGCCCTTTTTGGGGTGGGCTGCTTGGTTTCATCTTGCAGGTACGAATTGATTTACAGGTGGCCACGAAGAGAATGAGCGTTTGGGATGGGACTAGGTTTTGTGGAGAGAGAATATGTTTAATTTCTATTATGTTGTGTTAAGTTTTTCTCGAGTTCAGACCGTAGCTTTTGTGATTGTAAGTTGTAAATTGGTGAGGTTTGGTGCCGGGTGTTTGGAACCCGATGATCTGTACGCCTTTAGTATTTTATTTCCGCTGTAATTATGTTAAGTAGGGGCGTTACAGAAAATGGTATCAGAGCGTAGTTACGCTCTGAACCGAGAAAACAAGCCGAGTGAAATACTTAGATTATAGGTGCACTTAAAACTGGGGAACTGGGTAGAATTGGAAGTGAGGACTCCAGTAAGGCACGACTCCTAACCCTTTTTGGAATTGTGAACGATTCCTTTACACACTTTTCTTTTGTGAATGTTTGTTGAGTGTGATGTGTTGTTATACCGTTCCAACAGTAAACTACAGAATATATATATATAAATTTGGAGCATCCTATATTAAGTACAATAATATTTTGGTTGAGATAAACCAAATATTAAGCTATTTTTCAAAAGCATACCCATGGAGAATACATTGCTAAAATACAATCCTTTAAAAGCTAGTACACAAATTCCTAGAATTTTAAGGAATACTTTTGGTTGAAAACAGTATAAAATAAAACTTTACATAACTAAATTAGTATTGATGTTATGTGAAGGTACTTCAACTCCTTTTAAGTTTGAAAATAATCTCATGAACTACTTGGTATCAATTTATTACCTAAAGATAATGTTTAAGATAAATCTTAAGTCTAGAAAATTATTAAGCTAACAAGAACTGGTAGCATATTAGAAAAGATCAACATCTGAACTTGTAAAAAAAAACATTAAAACTCTGTGTTAACTTTAGAAAGAAAACACATAAACCTAACACCCTACGGGAAGTGCCTGGTGCGACGAACTCCTAGGCTGAAAGTAGTGGGGGTGCACACCCACTTCTAGAAGTTTAGGGGCTAGACAAGCCTTGTCACCTAACTGTAAATAATCTTCTATGCAGGTGATGGATTGTGTTGAACTTGAGGGGAAGTGGTGGTAAGACGTTACCATCATGAAATCTTGAGCTAGGCATATTTCATTGCTAACCACAATGAACAAATCAATATTTGTATCTTAAGATCCGGTATTAAAACTCATAAATGTAAAGGGTTTATTGAGTTAAATCTTTGGTGAAAAATACCTATATATGGAGGAAGGGGATTAAGTTTGGGTACTCCAAGATACAACATCTACCCCTGGTTGGATAAAAAAAAATCAATAAAAGAAGTTACTTAAAGATTGAGTGAAGAGAAGAGTAATACTAGACTAAATATCATTGATCCTTAAATACTTGAGTATTGAGCATCTTAAAAAAAAAATTGAGAGTTACATAAAGACTGGAAATTCTCATGTTTATTTTGAAGTTTAACATTATACATGTATAAAATTTTAAAAGACACACTAAGAGTGATATTTACCAAAAGTCACAGAAAATATTTATCTTATAGAGTTTTAACATATGGTTGGCCAATAAACCTTTGAAGATAATTTTGGAAGATTATTGAGGATTATTAAATGATCGGGAATATTATGTTAAACTACTCAAGTACGTTACACCCGAGGTATAGCTTAGTAATGTAATTGATATGATAAATGATCATAAATGGACATATAATTCGTATCAGTCATTAAATGAATGGATAATAATCATAAGATAAAATTTTATAACCACCAAGGAAATACAAATACATAACAATCAAGAGATACATATATATAACGATCATAGATATAATCAACGGTGCAGTAAAATTCAACAAAGCTGGTTAATAAGGTGTTGAATTCTTTGAATGTGCCATTAGTAGCGGTACGAGGGCGTACCTTAGCTCTTTTAAGGGGTATGCTGGCATACTCCTCCTTCGTTATCTCATCCGGATTATGCCTCGTTGCATTATTAGCAAGGGAGAACAGTATTAGCAGAACGAGAGGTGTTTGTATGTGCTTGGTTTTTGCATTATGACTCAGTATGTGACTTTTGATTTTCATCATGTTATCTTGGTATATCCTGATTCAGTTTGATTTTGAGTAATCTTGAGTGGAATGTTGTTATGGAAGTGGATGGAAATAAAGGATTGGTTTGGTATGGAACTTCATTGGAACTTTTATTGTCTCAGCACACCCGAAGCGGTGTGAGTGCTTATTAGTTGATTTTTAAACTTCGAGGCGAAGTTTCTTTTAAGGGGGATATGCTGAAATACCCCTAAATTAATTTAAATTAATTTAGGGGATTTTTTTTATTAAACCTTTAATAATACTATTAAGTATTAAATTATTTTATGGAATTATGAATATTAAATTATTATATGGAGTTATGATTATTAAATTATTATATGGGATTATGAATATTAATTAGTATATGGAATTGTGAAATTTATTTAGGGGTTTTCTCCTATTTAACCCTAATTATTATACATTATTATATAGTATTATGAATTTAATAATAAGATTTATAAGTCAATAAATCTTGGGAAAATTATTAAACACTCCAAATATATTATAAAGATTTTAGGAAGTGTTGGAACATTGTTTTGAAACATAAAAGTCAATATAAAATTCTAGAAACCTTAAAGCTTATTAAGCCTTGCTAGAGTTGACTTTTTGAGAATGGTCAAACCAGGTCATGAAACCTATACCAATAAATAGGTTATGAAAACCATGAAGATCGATAAAAGAACGTCAAAAACGGATCATCCTAGCCAAAGTTATGCTAGATTGAAGTTTTGAATCAAAATTTTAAGAAGTGCCACGTGTCACTCTGTAGTGGGTCGCCCACACTTAGCCGATTGCCTTCCCTGATTTTCGTAACCGATTTCACTTCCTAGCCCTAACTTTAGACGGCTATAACTTTCACATTACTCAATATTTTTCCATGCCGTCTTCACCACTCTCTTCTCCTACAATTCCTCTTTCCAACCATTACTCATACAAACCCTAGATCCTTCTGAGTCAACCGAAAATCGAGCCAAAGTAGCCACCTTGCGAGACTGTTGCCAGAATTCCAGAATTTCCTTCGATTTCAGGTAACTTGCGTCAATCATAACTTCTCCGTTAATCAACCAAAATTCGATTTCTTTAGCTCGTTGTAAAGATCTCTAATCCCTCTACAACTTTCGTGTTTATTCCCAAGTCCAATTCGTAACCAGTTGGGAGATATAGAGGCCTAAAGTTTCGGTCTCGCCAGCACATAAAATAATACCGAAACAGAGAGGTAAACTCGTGTTTTGTGACTTCGATTTCTTTTTGTGTGATGCGAGTTAGGATTAGAGCTTGCTATCATTGTGTAGATCTATGTTTCTTCTTTCTAATGAGCCCAAGAACATGGCCTAACTCGATCTAGAACGTATTTTATAGATCCCCGAAGTTGACTACTCGAACAGGCAAGGTTCGACGTGTTTCCAGAAACCGAAATCGATTAGCTCCGTTCTTGCAATTCCCGGTGAGTTTTCCACAAATTCTTCCGACGATGCTAAACTACTCTTCATTGTCGACCAAACCCATGTAACAATTTCCCCTATTATGCATTAGGTTGAGAGAATTTGACAGATTTGTATTCGGTTCCCGATATGAACCCTAACTCTCGAAACAATTTTGAATCTTGATATATACTGCATGAAAATTGGGGAAACCGGTACCAATAGAACCGAAATTGGATTACGAATCCATAGAAACAAAAATCACTCAATTTCGTTCTGTAGATTAGGAGATATGGGTGAATTCGTACTCGACCTGTTTGTTGTTTCCTCTGATGAACTCGCGATACAGGGGCCGTCCGATCTCGTTTAAGAGATTTGGACGGCCAAGATTAGATCAGGCGATTTTAAGTTATTAAAGTTTCTATAAAAATTCAGTAAATAGCTCTAACTTGTTGATTTTAGTTAATGGCCTTCCCGAAGGTATTTTGGCTTGAAATTTTAACCATAGGTTCCTTATTTAATCTAGTTTATTTTGATATAAATTATTATGGTTTTGGAGTTTTTAAACATAAGTTATGATTTTTACAAGTTACGGTTTTCTGGAATTATTTGGCTAAATTTAAAAGATATTTTTATGAAATAAAATTTTTATAATATGTCTAAAATGTTATAGTTACTGTATATTAAATTTGGGAATTTTTGGGCAATGGTAAAAGGTTTTAAAAATTGTGTTTGTGAGTTTTTCATAAGAATAACTTATAATATATAGTTTTTGATGTAATCAAAAATTAAAGTATAGTTGATTAATGAACTTTATAGGTTGGGGAAAATATAATAAGACTAATTAACATTTAATACAGTATGTTTATAAATATTTTGGGTATTAACTTTAAGTGAAGTAAAAATTGTTACATATATTTATATATATATTTATATGAGAGAAATAAATAGAAACTTATATTAAATCAAGGAATTTAACTAAACTACATTTTATTTATTATATATGATATGGAAGCTAATATGTTTAACTAAAACTAAGGGAAATACTTTATTTTATAAACCATAAATCAGTTTTGGATATGTCTAAAAGATATTAGATATAATTAAGTACAATAGAATTTCTTAAAGAATGTTCTGGATAAATCTTAATATATGTAGGTATATATATATATATATATACAATAAAAATAGACAAAGGAAATAACATTCCTTGTGAGAAATATAATAGGAAGGATGTATATATATACGATAAATAAATAAATAAAAGGAATAAAATACCTTATAGAAAATAGGATATGAAGGAATTAATGAGTTAAACTAAACCTCTACATGATACTAATAAAAGAATATTATATGAGGTGGTATTAATTTATGGTTATAGGTTGAGTTTTTAGTTATCTTTGAATTTCTAAGATTTATATAAACAGTATTTAAATATACGTATATATTTAGTCAATGACCACAATGTAAATCTATAATTTGGTTAAGAAATTAATAAGTTGGAATTTAGGAATATTTGGAATTTGTTTACATAAAGCGTTACACAAATAGATCTTATTATATAATTAATAATAAAATGAATGAAATACTTTTACATTTAAATGTTCTTATTATATAAACAATAGTAAATAAATGAGTTACTTGTACATCTAAATGTGAAGAGGGTAAATAAGTCTAGATTTAATTATTTCTTATATTTATAGTATTGAGTAATAACTTAATATTTTAAGATAAAATCATTAAAAGGATTATGATATAATCTATATTAAACGATGATTTGGAATTTATCTAAATAATTATCCTTAAGTTTCTTGGCATTAGATAAGCCATATGAAATACATTTATAACATTTATTATTAATACTTAGGAGGTGAGTTTACAGTTAAGTGAGGTATTTAGTAGTGAGAATTTATAGGAAGGTTTTTAAATAGGAATTTGATACTTAAAACCTTTGAACCTTTTGTCAGATAAACTAAGTTACATAAGATATTATATTGATATACTTTACGGTAATGGGACATAATGATAGGTTATTTGAATATAAGATATGAGAATTTTCAGAATAGATTATCTTATTACATAATTAACAATTTCAATTGTGAATCAGAATTTAGTTCTTAGATAAATTTTACCTTATGTCGAGATATAATGTTTATCCTAAAATACAATAAAGGAAATTAATTTATTAAGTTATTCCTTTGAAACCTTTGGTCTTGTAAGTGATATAAAATGTATTTAAGACATAAGTTTATTAAAATTTAGTATAAAAGGATTATACATGGTCTATAGAGAGAATGTGTGTAAAGTAAAACAGTTAGGGAATTAAATGTAAGTAAGGATACATAAAAGGTTATCTTAAAACACCTTATTATAAAGATATGGTTAAGTAAATAATATACCTTGTGGATACTAAATGTGAGAGTTCGATAAGTTTGAGTTAACTATAATATGGTTATTTCAAGATGAAAAGTAATTTAACAACTTATGACAAGATTAATAGATGGTTGTAATTAAAGGCCATTCTGAACTAAAGATAAGATAATTGAGTTTAGTAGCTCAAATAAGTTATACTAAAATGCATCTACAACACTACGATTTCAGTATACGGGATGTAGATCTTAATTAAGTTAAGGGGGAAGGCTTAGTTATAATGGATTATCTAGTAGATATTGATAAAGATACACAGTCAATAAATTGTGAAATAATAGTATAGTATTCTAAGATAAACCCATCATTGGTCATAACACGATGTATGTCCTAAAGTAAGAGTAAAAGTATTGTGCTTAAGAATTGTTATTGAGATTCTAAGACTTGATTGAATAACGTATAATGCCCTTATGTTATTAGGGTCTTTGATGTGGGAATTAAGGTTAAGTATGGGTAAAGTGGATAAGGGTGGAACAATTAACTAGTGTTGATAAAATACATTCCTTGGTCTTACAACCTTGAGTAATACATCGTTCTCAGACAAGTCAAAGATTATACATAACATTTAAGTGAGGGCTTAAAAGATAATTGAGACTTTGAAATAAGAGTAAGGAGTTTATTTAAGCGTAACATAGGCTACAAGTGATTGATGGTAGATTATCTTTAATATTCTTCAGAGTACTGTTGATTGTTTGCGCAAGTTGATTAAACTGCTACAGCGTTACCCAGGTACGATTTCTCGTACTCAGCTTGACGTGTTTTGGACT
This sequence comes from Limonium bicolor, assembly GCA_023374045.1. NCBI lineage: Eukaryota > Viridiplantae > Streptophyta > Magnoliopsida > Caryophyllales > Plumbaginaceae > Limonium > Limonium bicolor. The sequence goes on along the minus strand of CM041776.1, from coordinate 165,216,344 downwards.
TTATGGAATGTTTTGTACGATTTCTCGTACTCAGCTTGTTGTGTTTTGGACTTTATGGAATGTTTTGTACGGTTTCTCGTACTACGTTATTTTGGCTGATTGACTTGTGGAATGTTTTGGAAAACGCTAACTGGCTTTAAGAGGAACTTCTAAAAAAGGAAATGGTTGTGTGACTGACCCAGCTTGTGTGACTAACTGAGCCTTGGATGTGGAACTTACATGGGTATTGGTTCCTTCTATTTGGTTGCCCGTTAGACATTGGCTGCTTAGGGTTTACGCTTCTGCACTCTGTAGGACTGAGTGTTTTGGTATTGCTCTGGGTAGTTGGTGATCTAGCGGGATTTTTGGAAAAGGTCAATCTTGGAAATCTTTCTTTCGACGGGCGCGCGTCTTTAATGGTAACAGTAGGGGGCTGTATATCCCTCGCCCATAGGGGCATTGATATTTGACAGTGAGGGGCTGTATATCCCCTGTCCTTAGTGGACGTGATGAACAGTGAGGGGCTGTATATCCCCTGTCCTTAGTGGACGTGATGAACAGTGAGGGGCTGTATATCCCCTGTCCTTAGTGGACGTGATGAACAGTGAGGGGCTGTATATCCCCTGTCCTTAGTGGACGTGATAAACAGTGAGGGGCTGTATATCCCCTGTCCTAAAAGGACGTGATTGGCGGTGGGGGCCATCTCTCCCAGTTGAATTTCCACTCTCGAGTTCTTGGTTCTTGGATCTACTTTATCATTCCTAGTCCTTTGTGACTATCTGAGTTTTTCTACTCCTAACGGGAATTGGTTCTAACATCAACAATGGATGCTTACTAACTATGTGGTGTGACTACTTAAGTGGATGACTTCTTTTGGAAGTTCTCTATCTCTATCTTTGTCTTGTTTTCTTCTCTTTAACTTGATTGTTTTGAGGTGCTTTATCTCTGTTTTACTTTTAAGAGTTTGTTTTCATGTTACTGCTTATTTTGAAGAGTTATGTTTTATAAGTTTGTTTTTGGAGAATTGTACCAGTTCCATTCCAGGGAACTGACCCGCCCCTTTTGGGGTGGGCTGCTTGGTTTCATCTTGTAGGTACGAATTGATTTACAGGTGGCCACGAAGAGAATGAGCGTTTGGGATGGGACTAGGTTTTGTGGATTGTAAGTTGTAAATTGGTGAGGTTTGGTGCCGGTTGTTTGGAACCCGATGATCTGTACGCCTTTAGTATTTTATTTCCGCTGTAATTATGTTAAGTAGGGGCGTTACATCACAAGAAAGATTGTACCGTTCACCGTCGATCGTTGTTTGATTAACCTTCTTCGAGGTCCCAATTCACAAAACTAAAACATTCATTCATTTTTAGGTCATTAGTTATTCGCACCTAACTCACTTAGTCCCTAAAAATTCCCATTTAATAACCTCTCAAGTCTTTGCCACTTAGCTTACAAACTTAACTTTAAACATTAAAACTTATACTTAACTTAACTTAATCCCTTAAGTTCTTAGGGTCCTAATCATTACCACCCTACCAAAGGTATACCTTATCACCCATTGCCATTCTTAGAATTCAAATTTCTTTTTTTTAATTTTTAGGCCCGACCGAACTTCCGACCGACCTTACCTAAGGTCGGTCCATTCTAGAACACTTTACCGTTTGAAAATTCTACCCCGACCGACCTTGCAAGTCCGGTCCCCAAGGTCGGTCCATTCCCGAGAGTTTCCCCGAGGGAAATTTGAGCTCGACCGAACTTGCCAAGTCCGGTCCCATGTTCGGTCGATTCCAGAGACTTATTACCGTACAAAATTCTTGGCATGACCGACCTTGCAAGTCCGGTCCCAAGGTCGGTCCATTCCAGAGACTTAATTCCTTCACAAAATACAAGCCCGACCGAACTTGTAAGTCCGGTCCTATGTTCGGTCGATTCCAGAACTTTCTCCGGTAGTGTAATTTGAGCTTCGACCGTCCTTGCAGGTCCGGTCCTAAGGTCGGTCGGCTCCAGAACCTTGTTTCTAAATTCTCTTTTAACTCCAAACTTCTCCTCATATATCCTAATATGTTATAACCTCATTTGGGCACCTCAAATACACCTTAAGCCCTCCTCTAAACACATTAAATCATTCACCAAGATTCACCTTAGTCATTATGCATTTTCCTTGTAATAATGCTAACACTTGTAATGTTTTCCACTAGGTTTCTAGGTGGTGGTTCATACCTAATGTAACCACTATGCCAAATGTTTTCCTCACCACTATAACATCATCTCCCAAGCATCTTTCACCATCTAAAATTCTTTTATTCCTTTACTTAAAGTTCCTTCACAAACTTAAACTTCCATCCTTCAACACATTATTTGCTTCCTAGTTGTTTACCAACATTTGCTTAAGTCCTAAATACTCAAATACATTCTCTTGATTCCTAAATCCTTCATGGTGATACCTAAGTCATTATAAGTCATTAGAACACCTTAATCTCACCCTTTTTCATCAAGACAACCTCTAGAGCTTCTAGTACTTCCTTAGTCATTAAATCCCCTTAGAATATCTTAAACACTTAAGTTCTCCTTTAAATTTTGCCATGGGTTCTCTAGTACATAGCACATCCTAACACATGGTTTTTCTCCATCAAACAACCAACATCACCCAAATTCTCATCACAACACCTTAACACACAATTTACACCAAAACCACACCACATCATCATATAGTGCTTAAACTTAAAATGCTTGGCACTTAGGCCCTTAAATGATAATAATCTTAACCACTGAATTTCCACATATATTTGCCTTCAACCTGCGAATACACACAACAAGGCTCCCATTGAAATAAAATGCTTCTTGTAATTCACCTCAACATTGTTTTAACTATCTCTTCTTCTCATTTGCTCTTTAGTCACAAGTTCACAAGTATAGTCATTGTTTCTCCTAGGTTTTATATAACCCTTTTCTAATGTAAACTCTACACTAAACTCATCACATATCTAAATCCCATTCCCTTAAATAATAAAACACCTTAAGGTAAGTAATTTACCTTGTTCTTTTACAAGCTTTAAAAGCTTTCTTCCTTAGGTTTTTCTTTGCTCAATCTCGGTCACCAATATATATCTCCTGCCAATGTTCTAACCAATATCCAATGACTCCAATGAGTACTAGATAATACATTAACCCTAAGGAACAAACCCTAGGTTAAAAATGTGCTTTAAGGTATTAAGGTGATTGTTTTACCTTGGTTTCTCAAGACAAGCTTGGATATGAAGCAAGAAGGACCTCCTCAATCCTTTGAAGAGTAGAAAACAAGCTAGAACAAGGCATAAACATGGAGTCCCATGAGTGCAAATTTTCGGACAAGGAAGAAAATGATGGAAACCTAGATTCTCTTACACTTTCTTTACCTTAAGAGAATGGAGAAGCCAATGGAGTCTCCAAACTTGAATTTCCTCCTCTAATGGTGGTTTGACTTGGCACCAAAATGAAGCTCTTGAAGTTTTGAAAAGATAGAAAGAGAGAGCTTGAGCTAACTAAGGAGAATATGTAATTTGTTTTGGTTTTGGAGCTAAAATGAGTGAGTTGTGTGCAAGGCTAGATGAAGCTAGCATGGAGGTATGCTTCACGTTAATGGAGAAGGGAGAGAGAGCAAGAAACCATGGGAAACAAGGGAGAATGAAGAAGTGAGGAGAGAGAACCACTAAAGGTGAGATATTATGTTAAAAAGGTGAATAGTTAACTTACTTGCTTTATAAGTCTTTATTTGATTAATGAGTCATAAAGGTGGTGACTCACCTTATAAGAAACCGGCCCCCCATTAGTAACAAGGGGTACTTAAGTCTTTGTTGACCAAATATCTCACTTATATTGTCTTATGTTATAAACTAGCTTAATTAATTTACTATTCACAAAACAAGGCACATTGTTGTGAAATTTTTGATTTCCCATTGATATAGACTTCCAAATGTGATACTATAGTACACATGTTAATTAAAGAGTAATGATGGGCATTTAGCCATTCAAAACTCATTTACAAGACAATTTTTCAAAAACGTGCTTTAAGACTCCTTAAAGCACATTTTGTGTTTTAACTTGTTTTCAAGCTTGGTTTTCTTTGGTAATTGATTTAAAATGACCATTAGGATATTACTAAGGTCTTAGAACAATATTTGGGTACTCTCCCAAGTCTCTCCAAGCTTAGAGCACGTTTTTGCTTAAACTGCTCTTTTGGTGTTTCCTTATATTTTCTTTGATTAGAAATGTTTCTTAATGTTTCTAAGGCATTATTTAGCCTCCTTATATCTTAGTTTATCATTTAAACACCATATCTAAGTTTGGGGTATTTCAGGTATGCACCCAAGGCAATTTGAGAATGTGTTTAGGAAATATGCAATCTTGTTAGGAGAAGAGTAAAGTAATGTGTTTAAAGGTGAAGAGACTTCATGTAGTTACATAAAGGAACCTAGATGGTGAAAGATGCTTGGGAGATGATGTTATAGTGGTGAGGAAGCATTTGGCATAGTGGTTATATTAGGTATGAACCACCACCTAGAAACCTAGTGAAAAACATTACAAGTGTTGGCATGATTACAAGGAAAATGCATAATGACTAAGGTGGATGTTGGTGAGTGATTTAATGTGTTTAGTGGAAGGCTTAAGGTGTATTTGAGGTGCCCAAATGAGGTTAGAACATACTAGGATATAAGAGGAGAAGTTTGGAGTCAAATGGGAATTTAGAAACAAGGTTCTGGAGCCGACCGACCTTAGGGACCGGACCTGCAAGGTCGGTCGAGCTCAGTTTACACTACAGGAAAGAGTTTCTGGAACCGACCGAACTTGGGAACCGGACTTACAAGTTAGGTCGGGCTTGTATTTTGTGTACGAATTAAGTCTCTGGAATCGACCGAACTTGGGACCGGACTTACAAGTTCAGTCGAGCTTAAATTTCCCATGGGGAAAACTCTCGGGAATGGTCTGACCTTGGGGGTCGGACTTGCAAGGTCGGTCGGGGTAAAAATTTTCAAACGGTAATGCGTCCTGGAATGGACCGACCTTGGGTAAGGTCGGTCGGTAAGATCGGTCGAGCCAAAAAAATAAAAGAAATTTTAAATTCTAAAGATGTTAATTGGTAATAAGGTATGCCATTGGTAGGGTAGTAATGATTAGGAACCTAAGAACCTAAGGAATTAAGTTAGGTTAAGTATAAACCTTAAGTTTAAAGTTAAGTTTATAAGGTTAAGTGGCAAAGACTTAAGAGGGTATCGAATGGGAATCTTTAGGGACTAAGTGAGTTAAGTAAGGTGCAAATAACTAATGACCTAAAAATGAATGAATGTTTTAGGTCTTTGAATTGGGACCCCGGATAAGGTTAAACAAACGACAGTCGACGGTGAACGGTACAGTCTTTCTTGTGACCTGCTTGCTAACGAGGTGTCCCTCGGCTTGTGTGCTATCTGTTTGTTTGCTATGACTAAGACAAGATAAAGCATGCAACCGGTTATACTTATTCTCGTTGTGAATGTGTTTTCTTTACACTAACCCACGAGACTTGAGATTGTTACTAACTAAGTTTAGTACTTACTGAGTTAAGGATAAGAGTTAAGTATTGATATCTGTTGGTTAATATCCGTTAAGGTTTAACTAACACATGGTGTGTAAGGTTTTTACTAACTGGAACTTGAGTGAGGAACCCGGGACTGACTCCGGTCATGCATGCTAAGGAAAGGGGGACGGTATCTGAATCAGATCCGCCCTCCGCTTAAGGACTTGTCTTCGGACTTGTTGCCTAGGGTCGGTTGCCGGCTCAGCTACACTGGACTCCCGTCCAAGGTTGGTGGCTTTAAGATGGTGCGGTAGGATCACCTAAATCCTAAGTTTAAGATTAAGCTACAACCATTTCCACTCTAGGAACGGTTTGTATACTGAGATTAAGATAAGGTTAAGACTGAGGTAAGATAAGGAACTGAGGTTAAGGAAATCAGGACTAAGGAGGTGGTTACTAACCCGCTTGATAAGGGAACGCTTGTGTCGTTCATTGTGTGTGAACTATGTATGTTCATCTGTGGATTGTTGTTTATAGCACTTCATATCATGATTGTGTTTCTAATCAATTTCCATGCTATCGACAATTAGTCGTCGTAGCCCCGTTAGCTTGGGGGCCACGAGAGGGTCGTACCAGCATTCGTGCTGACCCCCTTTAGGGGCTGTTTTTACACTTGCAGGTAAGAGGCCCATGAAGTCACTCCACGAGAGTAGGAGCGGTTAGACTTAGGATGGGTTGGTTATTTTGAGTACGGGTTGCGCTTGTGCTCCCGTCTGTTTATATTGAAACTGATGTAAGTTTGTGACTATGACTAGATACTTAAACTCGGTTGGTTGGTGGTATTTTGGATGGTGATGTTTTGGTCGGTTGTTTACTTTGGATAAATGTTGTAAATTGATAAGGCCGGTATATTCTATCGATCAGACCATGGCAAGGTCCCGGTGTTTGTTATTTCCGCTGCGACAAATTCGATTAAGTATTAAGTTTTGCGATAACCACGATTGGCTTTGGTCGGGGTGTTACAAAAAGTGGTATCAGAGCGTAGTTACGCTCTGATCAAGAAATACCGGACATGAGTAACCACCGAGTTAGAATATAAGTTAAGAAATAAGTGACGGGTTAAGGGTGTGAGCTGTTAGTGTGTGTAGAGTCAGATGACCACTAATAAGTGTGGATCGTCTTTACTGTCTACGGACGTTATAAATTCGTTAACCGAAACAGTGGTGGATACGAATCTAATGTGAGTTGTGATTGTTCAGATGTCAGGAAGGAGAGGCCGAGGCCGTGGTCGAGGCGACAAGACTGAGATACCGGAAGGGCAGACGATCGCAGAGATCGTAGCTGCCGCACTAGGGCACATGGGCTATCAGCCTGGTGTGGGTGCACCACCTCCACCACCACAACCCCGGGAACCGAATTGGGTGAAGAGCCTTGCAGACCTTCGACCCGCACATTTTAAGGGGGAACGATTTAAGGGGGAGGCGTATATCTCTGAGCTGGAGACCGCCTTCGAGACCCTTGACGTCCCTGCTGGGATCAAGGTGCGTCTAGCTGCGTTCTACCTGAAGGGGGCAGCAGGCGATTGGTGGAAGCTGGTGAGGGCCGAGCATGTGGCCAATCCAGAGTTCGGCTGGGAGCAGTACACCGCATTGCTACGGGCAAAGTACTACCCCGCCCATGTCCAGACGAAGAAGCGCTTGCAGTTGGATGCACTTAAGCAGACCGACAAGATGACAGTGGACGAGTATTACTCAGAGTTCACCGCCTTGCTCCGTCTTCTGCCTGGTCTAGGATATTCAGACCAGATACTGGTGGACCGCTTCTATGGCGGGCTTAGCCATCGACTCCGCTACGGCATGGGGCCGACGAGTTATACTACCTTGCAGGTAATGAGAATGGTTGAGATATGAGTAAGTAAATGAGAAGAGATTTAGATTATGAAAAATAAGAGTGACTAATACTGTGGAAAGCAGGAGTGCTATCATGCCGCTGCTAAGGTTGAGATAACTGTCCAGCTGAGGGACGAGGAGAATGCTAAGAGGAAGAGTGCCGGTAAGAGCACGGAGAACCAAGGGCAAGGTGGGTACAAGAAACAGAAGTACCAGCCTCAAGCCTAGAAGAGTCAGAACCAAAAGGGGAAGGAGGAAAAGGAGAAGGCTCCGGAAGAGCCACTAAAGTTGACATATGCGTATGCAGCTACACCCCTGCGCTCAAGGGCGCCAAAGGGTAAGGGATTGATATTGAGTGAGTTAAGAGACAATTAGTAACCGTTTGAGATATGAGTAATAATAATGCGAATGATCAGGATCTGAGACTGAAAAGGGAGCCAGTGGTGGCTACCAGCGACGCTACATCTGTCGGTGGTGTCACAAGGACCACCCCGGGCTCGATTGCAAGGGGAACAAGGTGGAGTACAATTATTGTGGGGTATACGGACACCGAGCATACGAGTGCTTCCGGAACCCCGCTAGCAGAGCCTATAGACCCGAGACTAGGGGCAAGGGCAAGACTGATCTGGGAGCTGGATCTGATAGTCAGAAGAGAGTGCAGCAAGCTGTAGACAAGAACCCACGGGTAGCCCAGAAGTCGGGACCCACACTACACTTGGTGGACCGGGACGATGAGCCTGAACCCTCATCGAGACCAGGTACCGCTAAAACTGTTAAGTGATATAATTACCTGCTTACCGCATTATCATCCATAATTGGTGAATGATTGAGATAAGTGAAGATAAGATAAAATTAAACTTAAGTGAGATGTAACCTACTACCACCTTAGGAAACTTCAACATTTGCTATCCAATGCCTCCAACACCTGACACGGAGTACACCGACATCAAAACCCTAGACTTTCCAACCGAACAATGTCAGGTTATCCGCCCAGGTATGATTTTATTAAGGGGATACCTGACACCAGCAGTGCAAATAGCCATCATCAGGAAATGCAGTCAACTAGGAATGTGACCGGGAGGTTTTTATACACCGGAATACCCAAGGGGAGCAAGAATGAAGCTAAAGATGATGAGCTTAGGCAAGGATTGGAATCCGTATGCCAAGACCTACCAGACCACGAGAATGCAAGATGGAGTCTCACCACCGGGGATACCCGAAGAGTTCCATCCGGTTATTACACAAGTCGTGGAGATCGCTCAGCAGTTGGAAGCTGAACCGATTCCAGACATACAAGCAGACATTTGCATTGTGAACTTCTACGAGAAAGATGGGCGACTTGGACTACACCAGGATAAGGACGAGACAACGGAGTCTCTCGAAAGAGGGATACCCGTAGTGTCTTGGTCCATAGGAGATGACGCTGAATTTTTATACGGCGAGCAGAAACGTGCGGACCGTGCTAATAAGTTAATACTTAAGTCAGGGGATGTATTAGTTATGGGAGGAGAGTCAAGGATGTTATACCATGGGATTAAGAGAATCAAGCTGAATACAGCACCGTCAGCAGTGATTAATGCGACGCATATGAAACCAGGACGGTTAAACCTAACCTTTAGACAACATTAGCTATGTAACGTTTTAGTGTGAGATAAGGAATAAGATGTAAGATCAAAGCACATGTTGTAAGCAGGATGGTTATGAATAAAATAACAGTGTTGTTCATATAAATTGTTACGACTCTTGTTATACCATCATTACTCATGAAGCCTGTGAATACGATTAGGTCATGGACTCGGTACGGAAGGTGCGCTAAGCATACTTACAGAGGCATAGGCCGACGCCAGCGGTACTATCCTCACCGGCACCTTTCCAATTAATGGGATTGAGGCATCAGTTCTCTTCGACTCAGGGGCCTCGCATACCTTTGTCTCGGTAACTTTCACGAGAAGGTTGGGGCTAGACGCTGATGAGCTACCCGACTTCACGGTTACGCTCCCGTCTAAGGAGAAGGTTCGTTGCACTCGCTACTACCGAGGAGCCATTGTCAGAATTAAGGGGGAAGACTTTCCAGTCAGTTTTATTGAGTTCAGGGAGTTGGGATTTGATGTTATCTTCGGGATGAACTGGTTGGAGCGGCACAAGGGTCGTATCCTCTGCGCCGAGCATAGATTGCTGCTCAGGAGCCCGTCTGGGGTAACAATATCATACCGCCAGAGGCCCAGAGAGCCTTCGACTAAGATCATCACCGCCATGGCAATGTATAAGGAGTTGAGGAGAAAGGAAGAAGTGTACCTCCGCTATGTACAAGACATAGAGAGAGACCCCGAGTTCGACCCCGACTTACCGGTAGTGTCGGAGTTCCCCGACCTATTTCCACAGGAACTGCCCGGCATGCCACCCACTCGGGAGGTACACTTCACCATCGAGCTGCTACCTGGTACCGGACCGATAGCCAAGGCACCATACCGCATGGCTCCGGCAGAAATGATTGAGTTAAAGGAATAACTGAAGGACTTGTTAGACAAAGGGTTCATAAGACCCAGTGTATCACCATGGGGAGCGCCAGTTCTCTTCGTGAAGAAGAAGGATGGTAGTCTCTGCCTCTGCATCGACTACAGAGAGTTGAATGCAGTGACAGTGAAGAATAAGTACCCACTACCCCGCATTGACGATCTGTTCGATCAGTTGAAGGGAGCATCTGTATTTTCCAAGATTGATCTCAGATCGGGGTATCATCAGATAGCCATTAAGGAGGGATATATTGAGAAAACGGCATTCCGGACACGATACGGCCACTATGAGTTTACGGTGATGCCGTTCGGTTTGTCGAACGCACCGGCGAAGTTTATGGACCTGATGAACCGCTTGTTCCGGGAACAGCTGGACAAGTCGGTTGTGGTGTTTACTGACGATATTTTGATATATTCGAGATCTAAGGTTGAACATGAGGAACATCTGAGGAGAGTATTAGAGATATTGAGGGAGAACCAGCTATATGCTAAGTTCTCCAAATGTGAGTTTTGGCTTGACCAGGTCTCTTTCCTAGGTCATGTCATCTCAGATGCTGGGATCTCAATGGATCCAGAGAAGATTGATGCCGTACGTACTTGGCCAAGGCCGAAGACTGTTACCGACATCCGGAGCTTTCTCGGTCTGGCAGGTTACTACAGGAGGTTTGTTAGGGATTTCAGCAAGGTCACAAAACCGATGACCAGTCTGATGAAGAAAGATGCACCGTTCTTATGGACGGCTGACTGTGAGAGATCATTTCAGAGTTTGAAAGACTCACTGACCACTGCCCCGGTTCTGACCATTCCAGACGGTACAGAGGGCTTTGAGGTTTATTGTGATGCATCCGGTAGTGGGCTGGGTTGCGTGCTCATGCAACATGGCAAGGTGGTGGCATATGCCTCACGCCAGTTGAAGAAACATGAGGAGAACTACCCCACACATGATTTGGAGCTGGGAGCTGTAGTCTTTGCTTTGAAGATATGGCGCCACTACTTATACGGGGTTAGTTTGACGATCTACACCGATCATAAGAGCTTGAAATACATATTCACTCAGAAGTAGTTGAATCTTAGACAAAGGAGATGGTTAGAATTTCTGAAAGACTATGACATTGACCTCCAATACAAAGAAGGGAAGGCCAATGTTGTAGCGGACACCCTGAGCCGTCGAGCACACTCACTCCATTCGCTAGTTTCTTTCTCCAGCTTGGTTGATGAGGTGCGAGAGGCTCAGAGGACAGATGAGTATATGAGAGAGGTCAGACAGAAGCTGACAGATGGTACTTTTAAGGGTCAGAAATATGACTTCAGACTTCACGACGATGATCTGATCACACTTAAGGGCCGGTTGTGCATACCACGGGGCAACACGGATCTGAAAGACTGTATACTTAGGGAATCACACTGTTCTTCAGTCTCCATCCATCCGGGAGCCTCTAAGATGTACAAAGACATGAAGAGATACTTCTGGTGGTCGGGGATGAAGACAGATGTTACCGAGTTCGTCTTGAGGTGTCTCACATGCCAGAAGGTAAAATTCAAGAACCGACGACCGGGCGGAATGGTACAGTCGATGCCAGTTCCGGAGTGGAAGTTCCATCATATCTCCATGGACTTTGTAGTTGGACTCCCACCTGCTAGGGGAGGTCTCAACATGATATGGGTGGTGGTGGATCGCCTTACCAAAGTAGCCCGATTCATACCGATGAAGGATACTTGGAAGGTGACCAAATTAGCTGAGTTGTTTGAGAGAGAAATCATGAGACATCATGGGATACCAAAGACCATAGTGTCAGATAGAGATACCAGATTCCTTTCGAGGTACTGAAGAGCTACTAGGGAAGCATTGGGTACAAAACTGAAGCTGAGTACCGCGTTCCATCCTCAGACAGATGGTCAGACTGAGCGTACGATTCAGACACTCGAGGACATGCTGAGGGCATGTGCCTTAGACTTCCAGGGCAGTTGGATTGACAAATTGCATCTGATCGAATTTTCATACAACAACAGCTATCACGCTTCGATCAAGATAGCACCTTTTCAAGCGTTGTACGGTAGACCATGTCGTACACCGCTCTGCTGGGATGAGTCGAGTGAGACGGTCATTATAGGACCAGAATATTTAGAACAAGTTAAGGCTGAAGTTCAGCAAATCAGGGAGAACATGAAAGCTGCTCAAGATAGGCAGAAGTCGTATGCTGATGTTCGACGACGAGACCTGGAGTTCGCAGTGGGCGACCGGGTATTTCTGCGAGTTTCACCAATGAAGGGTGTATTCAGATTTGGGCAGAAGGGCAAATTAAGCCCGAAGTTTGTTGGTCCTTATGAGATTACGGAGCGGGTGGGCCCGGTTGCTTACAGGTTGAATTTACCTACTGAACTGGGTAAAGTGCATGATGTTTTTCATGTTTCACAGCTAAAGAAATACATGCACCACCCCTGCCATGTGTTAGAACCTGAGAGGTTGACATTAGAACCGAATATGAGATCAGTGGAGATTCCTCAGAGAATCTTGGATAGTAAGACTAGGGACACTCGCCATAAGTCTGTGCGACTGGTGAAGGTTCTCTGGTCTAACCAGGATGTCGAAGAGGCCACGTGGGAATTAGAGGATAAGATGAGGGCGAAGTACCCTTCTTTGTTTACTGACTAGATCGTCTGTATAGGGTACGGGGCGTACCCCTTTTTAAGGGGGGTAGAGCTTCCTCGCTTTTGAGTTAGGAAACGAACTTGTTGTCGTTTGTTTGGTTGTGTAAGATGTGATTTTGTGTAAGTTGCTACACTTTGGTGATAAGTTTGAGATATGTATAATACTTATGTATTGTATTTGTGATTGACCTTTGAGTCTTGAGATGTGTGAATGAGAATATAGATGTGGTATTAAGATTAAGAGAATGAGTACCGTGAATGGTTACTACAGTGTGAACTTTGGGGACAAAGTTCTTTTAAGGGGGGTAGATTGAAATACCCCAAACTAAGATATGGTGTTTAAGTGGTAAACTAAGATATAAGGAGGCTAAATAATGCCTTAGGAACATTAAGAAACACTTTTAATCAAAGAAAACATAAGGAAACTCCAAAAGAGCAGTTTAAGCAAAAACGTGCTCTAAGCTTGGAGAGACTTGGGTGAGCACCCAAATATCATTATTAGACCTTATTAATATCCTAATGGTCATTTTAAACCAATTACCAAAGAAAACCAAGCTTGAAAACAAGTTAAAACACAAAATGTGCTTTAAGGAGTCTTAAAGCACATTTTTGAAAAATTGTCTTGTAAATGGGTTTTGAGTGGCTAAATGTCCATCATTACTCTTTAATTAACATTTGTACTAATTAGTATCACATTAGTAAGTCTAAATCAATGGGAAATCAAAAATTTCACAATTATGTGCTTTGTTTAGTGAATAGTAACCAAATAGTGCTAGTTTCAGACATTAGTCAAAGTAAGTCAATTAAATGGTCAACAAAGACCACAATCTACCTTATTTGACCAAGGGGGCCGGTTTTTAGTGTGACTCACCACACTTATCTAGCTAAGTAAGAATAAAGCAAAAAAGAAGTAAATTCACTATTCACCAACATAAATATCTTACCTTTACTTACCTCTCCTCACCTCTCATTCTCTCTGTTCCCACCGGTTTTGAGCTGCTCCTCTCTTCTTCTCCAACGTGAAGAACAACCTCCATGCTAGCTTCACCTTCATTTGATTACTACTTACTCATTTAAGCTCCAAAATCAAAACCAAGTACATATATCTCTTAGTTAGCTCAAGCTCTTCCTTTCTATCTTTTCAAAACTTCAAGAGCCTCATTTTGGAGCCAAGGCAAACTGCCATTAGAGGAGGAAATCCAAGTTTGGAGAGTTCATTGGCTTCTTCATTCTCTTAAGGTAAAGAATATGTAAGAAAATCTAGGTTTCCATCATTTTCTTCCCTTGTCCGAAAATTTGTACTCATGGGACTCCATGTTTATGCCTTGTTCTAGCTTGTTTTCTACTCTCCAAAGGATAAAGGAGGTCCTTCTTGCTTCATATCCAAGCTTGTCTTGAGAAACCAAGGTAAAATAATCAATTTAATGCCTTAAAATACATTTTAACCTAGGTTTTATTCCTTAAGGTTAGTGTGTTGTTTAGTACTCATTGGAGTCATTGAATGTTGGTTAGAACATTGGCAAGGAGAACTTGATTTGGTGACCGAGATTGAGCAAGGAAAAACCTAAGGAAGAAAGTTTGTGAAGCTTGAAAAAAGAACAAGGTAAATGTCTTACCTTAAGGTGTTTAATGCATTAAGGGATGTGATTTAGGTATATGGTGAGTGTAGCTTAAGGTTTACATTAGAAAAGGGCTATATATAACCTAGGAGAAACAATGACTATGTTTGAGAACTTGTGACTAAGGAGCCAATGAGAAAAGAGATAGTTAAATAATATTGAGATGAATTACAAGAAGCATTTTATTTCAATGGGAGCCTTGGTGTGTATTGCAGTTAAAGGCAAATATATGTGGAAATTCAGTGGTTAAGATTAGTGTCATTTAAGGGCCTAAGTGCCAGCATTTTAAGTTTATACACTATATGATGATGTGGTGTATTTTGGTGTAAATTGTGGTTAAGATGTTGAAATGAGAATTTGAGTGATCTTGGTTGTTTGATGGTGAAAAACCAAGTGTTTAGGTGTAGCAATAGATTAGAGAACCCATGTCAAAATTTGATGAAGGAACTTAGTGTTTTAGATGTTCTAAAGAAATTCCATGACTAGGATGGTACTAGGAAGTTTAGAGGTTGTCTTGAAGGAAAAAGAGTGAGTTTAAGGTGTTCTTGTGAGTTATAATGACTTAGGCATCATCATGGAGGATCTCGGAATCAAAAGAATGTTTAGGTATGCACCCAAGGCAATTTGAGAATGTGTTTAGGAAATATGCAATCTTGTTAGGAGAAGAGTAAAGTAATGTGTTTAAAGGTGAAGAGACTTCATGTAAGGTCGGTCGGGGTAAAAATTTTCAAACGGTAATGCGTCCTGGAATGGACCGACCTTGGGTAAGGTCGGTCGGTAAGATCGGTCGAACCAAAAAAAAAAGAAATTTTAAATTCTAAAGATGTTAATTGGTAATAAGGTATGCCATTGGTAGGGTAGTATGATTAGGAACCTAAGAACCTAAGAATTAAGTTAGGTTAAGTATAAACCTTAAGTTTAAAGTTAAGTTTATAAGGTTAAGTGGCAAAGACTTAAGAGGGTATCGAATGGGAATCTTTAGGGACTAAGTGAGTTAGTAAGGTGCCAAATAACTAATGACCTAAAAATGAATGAATGTTTTAGGTCTTTGAATTGGACCCCGGAGAAGGTTAAACAAACGACAGTCGACGGTGAACGGTACAGTCTTTCTGTGGACCTGCTTGCTAAAGAGGTTGTCCCTCGGCTATCTGTGCAACCAAGGGCGGTTATACTTATTCTCGTGAATGTGTTTTCTTTACACTAACCCACGAGACTTGAGATTGTTACTAACTAAGTTTAGTAGTACTTGACTGTTAAGGATAAAGTTAAGTATTGGTATCTGTTGGTTAATACCCGTTAAGGTTTAACTAACACATGGTGTGTAAGGTTTTTACTAACTGGAACTGAGTGAGGAACCCGGGGACTGACTCCGGTCATGCATGCTAAGGAAAGGGGGACGATATCTGAATCAGATCCGCCCTCCGCTTAAGGACTTGTCTTCGGACTTGTTGCCTAGGGTCGGTTGCCGGCTCAGCTACACTAGACTCCCGTCCAAGGTAGGTGGCATTAAGATGGTGCGGTAGGATCACCTAAATCCTAAGTTTAAGATTAAGCTACAACCATTTCCACTCTAGGAACGTTTGTATACTGAGATTAAGATAATGTTAAGACTGAGGTAGATAAGGAACTGAGGTTAAGGAAATCAGGACTAAGGAGGTGGTTACTAACCCGCTTGATAAGGGAACGCTTGTGTCGTTCATTGTGTGTGAACTATGCATGTTCATCTGTGGATTGTTGTTTATAGCACTTCATATCATGATTGTGTTTCTAATCAATTCCATGCTATCGACAATTAGTCGTCGTAGCCCGTTAGCTTGGGGGCCACGAGAGGGTGTACCAGCATTCGTGCTGACCCCCTTTGGGGGCTGTTTTTACACTTGCAGGTAAGAGGCCCATGAAGTCACTCCACGAGAGTAAGAGGTTAGACTTAGGATGGGTTGTTTATTTCGAGTAGGGTTGCGCTTGTGCTCCCGTCTGTTTATATTGAAATGATGTAAGTTTGTGACTATGACTAGATACTTAAACTCGGTTGGTTGGTGGTATTTTGGATGGTGAGTTTGGTCGGGTTGTTTACTTTGGATAGTTTGTTAAAGATGCCGATCTTACTATCGATCAGACCGTGGCAAGGTCCCGGTGTTTGTTATTTCCGCTGCGACGAATTCGATTAAGTATTAAGTTTTGCGATACCACGATTGGCTTTGGACGGGGTGTTACATATATAGTTTTACTTTTACACTAATCCATTTTTTTTGCATATAGGACCGATTCAGTATAGATCCTTCTATGAAGGATGATGTGATGAAGGGGATTGCCACACAGTTTAAAGACTTCAGATCTCTGCTCACGAGGCAGTACATTTACTTGAGGACCCGCAGAGATAGAGGAGGCAGAAGGTGAGATGTGGATGATCGGAGACCACCGTGGCAAACATATGATGGTATTACTGGAGCAGTGGAATGAGTTTGTTGCGCGTTTGACCCCTGAGTTCAAGGTGAGTTTCACACTAGTAGTTGTTCTTTTGTATGATAAATGTTTAGTTGTCCTTAGAGTTTTGGTTAATTCGTCTTTTTCATATATTATTTGCATAATTTGTATTTTCATACATATATGTAGGCTATACGTGAGAAACAACAACAAAATGCAAAAAAAAAAAAAATCGTTACCCCCATCACATGGGGAGTACAAGTATTGATCAGCGTGTGCCGCAGTGGGAGAAAGAGGGGTTGTTGCCAGCTGGCTCGAATGTCAGCGAACGAAGGATGAAGGTTTGGGACTTAAGTCGACGGAACAAACCTTCAAATCCGGCGGCACCTGCTGAGTATGATGACGCCACGAGAGAAGTCATCAACCAAATGGTAAGCGATTTTTAGTTTAAAAAATGTTTATTATATTTATAGAGTAACAATAGCAGTTAAATAAACCGAAGTATCCTTATTGACTTATTAAACTCCATAACAGGAAGAGTTAAGCTCCCAGATCACCCAGGGCACTTGGCAGCCCGTTAGGCAGGATGATCCACTTTCCCGCGCTCTCGGGAAGAAGGATCATCCGGGTCGTGCAGTAGGCTTTGGTGGTCATGTCGGTATACGCCAAGCCTTCGGTAATCCTGGGTCCAGAACAGTGCTGGAGGGAGCATTACATATGAGGAGCACTCACGCCAGAATGCGGAGCTCGAGCAGTGACTACGAAATGAATTTCAGCAGTCAATCGCTCAAGCTATGGAGATGATGCGATCTGAGAGGATGAGTCAGGAGGTTTCTAGACCGCCAGATCAGGCACAAGCATCAGAGCCCGCAGCAGTGCCTCCCAGTAGTGTTCACTCCATCAACCCATTTCCATATTCATCTCTCAAGGTTAGAACAACATGTTAACGACAAATACAAAAAAAAACAAATTATACACTTGTTTATGTGCATCTAAAATCTTTAATTTTGAAAATTTAGCAACCGATTGATTGCACATTGGTCCAAGTGATTGGCGTTGACGAAGTTGAAGTAGGGTGGGGAAAACTTTTCAAGTCTTCTGCTGGAGACACCGTGAGGAATGCAGCGCTCCGAGAGTACCATGGCCGGGTGCTTGTTGAAGGTTACGCGCCTGCTTACGCGGATTGTCAGATACCGGTGCCCAGTGCAGACATATCCACCCTTCGTCAAGCTGAATCCATGACTGTAGAGTGGCCCTGTAGATTGATTAAGCTTGGGGAGCAGCAGGTAACCCCATGAAAAAACTTATTCTTTAACATATCCTAGAGTAGAAACATATACTTATTAAATTAATATATTAGGATCACATTCAATCAAATTCTGATAAGGCAAAAGGAAAGAGAGTTGTTGTTGCACCAGCTAATCCTTCGATGGCATCCGCGACTAGAGTTGTGATGAGATCGAATTTGCTACATGCTAAACGAGAAATTGTAAGATAAAACTATATATAAAAAGAATAAAATAATAAACTAAACCTACAACTCTACTACGGGTAGCAAATAAAAAACCCGGTCGGAGTATAGTGTAAATATATTACGACCAGGAGAATCGTACCCAAGGGACTTATAGAAAACTAGTCCTAATCCGGGCAAAAGCCTATTCTATAACAAGGGGGAAAGTAAGTGTGTAAGTACAAATTAAGAAACTATCTAAAACCTAAACTAAAATAATATTTATAATGATTCTACCCCAGATTCGAAATGGCAACGTCATAAAAAGACAATTGAACACCAAGGGAAAAGAATAAATTCTGAACCAACCAACTTTTTGTAATGCCGGATACTATGCCGGACAAAATGCACCCGGCAAAGACAAGAATCTTGAATGTGCCGGACATCTTGCACCCGGCATGCCATCCGGCCTTCCCAAAATGTCAATTTACTCTTCCAGTTTGAAGCCGAAATAAGCACTCCCAAATCAGTATCGAAAACTAACAATATCTAGGTAATCAACGAACCGAAAAGGGGAGAATTCTAAGCCTTAAATTTCATCCTTTAAGTTATAAAAGACAAATAGAAAGACCACTTGGAATTCCTCAACCTTTCTGCCTTACCAAGGTCAGAATTGAAGTACTTGGAAGAAGAAACAACTTCATTCCTAATTTGCAATAAACTCAAAATTCCAAGTTGAACTTATATCTTTTATTGAGTGAACATAGTATGTTTACAAAGAGGACCATTTCTAACCAGAGAAGACAAAGAATTCTACATCACCTTCCACACAACTACAAGAAGAGAATACAAAGAGGGAGAAGGAGATGTTAATAGCCTTAACCCGACAAGGTCTTCTTCTTCTCTTGCGTGGATGGATCCGTAGACTTCTTTGGACACCAACAATGGAGTGAGGCGGAAATATAGAAGTGAATGGAGTGGATTTGGTATGTTGAAGTGTGTTCAATGATGTAGACTCTCGTCCTATTTATAGGGCTCAATTGTGTCTGTTGCCGGGCGTCGTGCCGGATGAGGAGTAGCCGGCACATGTGGAAAACGTGTCAACTGCTCAACGGTCAAAACCGCAAAAATCCGCGTGAAACAGTGCATATGCCGGGTAGGATTTACCCGGCATCATACCCGGCAACAGCCTAATCACCAACGGTCAATAACTGCTATCGCTTGGTCAACCGTGGCGACTCTTTACTTATGCCGGATGGAATCTACCCGGCATTGTGTCTGGCAAATCCTCTTTTCTGATCTAATCTCGTGCCGTGCAGAAGTTATCCGGCAGGGAGTCCGACATCAATGAACCTTTGGCTAGAAAATCAACCCTTGCACAGAAAAACATATAAAAACATAAGACTGAACTAATAAAACACTTTAATACCTAATATAGCACAAATAACTTATATATAACCTAATTTAGATAAATATAATACTAAATCTAACACCTAAAATATGATAAGTTTGCGGCTTATCAAGGCCCTACACTTACCTTTTGCTAGTCCTCGAGCAAAACAAGATTAGAAAGGACTAATTACTTATGCACAAAACAGATAAACTCCAGAATGAAATGTAGATAAATATTCTCAACTCTCTGACTCTATTTCACAAGTATCACTTAAACCTCCTTATTCCATCAGTAACATACTAATGGGTATAAAATAAAGACTTTCCAAAACCGATCAAAAACTTTTGGGCTATTTTACATAAGGGATTTGCAATCTCTCCTTTTTCCGGTTTCCATCATTCAGCTCTATTTTTCAAGAGTTTCTGAATGTGGCCAAGACACTCATCGATGGTTTTTATTATTCAGCCCTATTTTGCAAGGGTTTCTGAATCAACCATGAGTTTTTCTATATTGAAGAACGGGGAATTTAGGAGAAAAATAAAGGAAAAACTCTCGTTTCTTGCTTTTATTCAGAGGCACTTTTATACAACCTCTAGGAATATATTGCTTTTCCTTTGGAAGAAGATTTTTTTTCTTTTTGTTTTCCTTTTTTTCTTCTTCTTTCTTTTGCACAAAAACCCTTTTTAAGATTTTCACCCAAAAGATTTTTCACAATTTGGAAAGAAAAGAATAACACCGATAAGTACATAAAGGAAAGAATTAGGAGAAAGATCATGTACTCATGTTAAATAAAAAGAATCAAAAAGTTAAAAACAGGAATCTACAAGTCATTAAAAAGCTTACCTCTTGAGAGAACAAGCATTTATTCATTCCTAATCTCATCCCAATCAAAAACATGCAAAAAGTTTAGTAAAACATTGATAAACTTTAAACTTATTATATCAAATATACTAGTGATTTATTTTCTATATAATATATATATATTTAAAATAAAAATATTTTTTTTAGGGGGGACCCTGCCCTACACTTGGCAGGAACACTGTCCCCAGTGTTCAAAAGAAATATAAAGAAATAAGGAAAGGAAGTGACTCCCCTGCGGTGAAAGAAGACCAGATGCGTGGGGCTGCCCTACACTTAGCCTTCGGCTACTTGGCCGAGTGATCAGAGATCTCGATAGAAACGAAGATCTCGCATACTCCCGTTGATCAACTTAGTGTTGGAGACGGGAGTTGACCAAGTGGTCATAGTTGAGCAAAAAGTTGCTGCATTTGCAACTGCATCGACTTATGCTCCATGCGAATGGTCCAGAACTTTTGCATTTCCAATCTCTCAGGCGTTGTAAAATCTTGGAATTCGGTGCTCTAGGTGTGTGGTCGTGCACTAACCACATTTGCCTGCTGAGGAAGAGAGTCCTTGCCATTCGCCGGTGGTTTTTGATTTCATTTGTGCAGGGAGTGCGTTTGTTGGTTTCGTCGTTGCCTTAAGGAACGAAGAAATGGCTTCTTTGTCTCCTGATCGCGGTCAGATAAATCTTCATGAAGATTATGTGATCGGAGATGCATTCACCTTATTTACTTAGGAGGAGCAACAGAAAATGTTATAATATTTCGTAATAATAAAAGAAATAATATAATGACATAATTAAAATTATGAAAATACACGAATGAACAAATTTTTGGTTATGCCGGACATAGTGCCGGGTGATTCTTACCCGGCAGTGGACTTCCTCCACTAATGCCGGGTGTGTACAAACCGGCATGTTGCCCGGCGTGACCAAAAATCGAACATAACTTAATTAAAAGACATTGAAAGGTAAAGGATAATCAAAAATAAATGTAAGAGTAAATAAGGGATTGTAGGGGATCATTCCTAACTGTCCCTACTATTTACGATAAAAAAATACTGAGAGAATTTGAACATGCCGGGTGACATGCCGGATAAATCCTGCTCGGCATAGAAATTCCTTCGATAAGCCGTTTATAGTTAATCCGGCATAATACACGGCAAGTTCAAACTCGAAATCTAAATTAAAGAATCATAGTATAGGGACTATTAGGATAGAGAAATAACGAATGGGAGTAAGCAAGAATAAATTTAAATTGCCAAGAACTCAATACTGTAAGAAATTTTGAAAAACTTTGAACATGCCGGACACAATGCCGGGTAAGACATATCCGGCATCGGACTTCCTCCGAGTTTGCCGGGTGACAGACGCCCGGCACTCCGCACGGCACATTCAAATCTGCAAAACTAAGGGCGAAAATAAATTAAAGAATCAAAGAATCAAACAAATAAAGAATAGAGCGTTTTACCGAATTTAAGGACTTGGACTAATTCCAAGTCCCCGGCAACGGCGCCAATTTGCTAAACGAGAAATTGGAAGATAAAACTATATATAAAAAGAATAAAATAATAAACTAAACCTACAACTCTACTACGGGTAGCAAATAAAAAACCCGGTCGGAGTATAGTGTAAATATATTACGACCAGGAGAATCGTACCCAAGGGACTTATAGAAAACTAGTCCTAATCCGGGCAAAAGCCTATTCTATAACAAGGGGGAAAGTAAGTGTGTAAGTACAAATTAAGAAACTATCTAAAACCTAAACTAAAATAATATTTATAATGATTCTACCCCAGATTCGAAATGGCAACGTCATAAAAAGACAATTGAACACCAAGGGAAAAGAATAAATTCTGAACCAACCAACTTTTGGTAATGCCGGATACTATGCCGGACAAAATGCACCCGGCAAAGACAAGAATCTTGAATGTGCCGGACATCTTGCACCCGGCATGCCATCCGGCCTTCCCAAAATGTCAATTTACTCTTCCAGTTTGAAGCCGAAATAAGCACTCCCAAATCAGTATCGAAAACTAACAATATCTAGGTAATCAACGAACCGAAAAGGGGAGAATTCTAAGCCTTAAATTTCATCCTTTAAGTTATAAAAGACAAATAGAAAGACCACTTGGAATTCCTCAACCTTTCTGCCTTACCAAGGTCAGAATTGAAGTACTTGAAGAAGAAACAACTTCATTCCTAATTTGCAATAAACTCAAATTCCAAGTTGAACTTATATCTTTTATTGAGTGAACATAGTATGTTTACAAAGAGGACCATTTCTAACCAGAGAAGACAAAGAATTCTACATCACCTTCCACACAACTACAAGAAGAGAATACAAGAGGGAGAAGGAGATGTTAATAGCCTTAACCCGACAAGGTCTTCTTTTCTCTTGCGTGGATGGATCCGTAGACTTCTTTGGACACCAACAATGGAGTGAGAGTGAATGGAGTGGATTTGGTATGTTGAAGTGTGTTCAATGATGTAGACTCTCGTCCTATTTATAGGGCTCAATTGTGTCTGTTGCCGGGCGTCGTGCCGGATGAGGAGTAGCCGGCACATGTGGAAAACGTGTTAACTGCTCAACGGTCAAAACCGCAAAAATCCACGCGAAACAGTGCATATGCCAGGTAGGATTTACCCGACATCATACCCGGCAACAGCCTAATCACCAACGGTCAATAACTGCTATCGCTTGGTCAACCGTGGCGACTCTTTACTTATGCCGGATGGAATCTACCCGGCATTGTGTCCGGCAAATCCTCTTTTCTGATCTAATCTCGTGCCGTGCAGAAGTTATCCGGCAGGGAGTCTGGCATCAATGAACCTTTGGCTAGAAAATCAACCCTTGCACAGAAAAACATATAAAAACATAAGACTGAACTAATAAAACACTTTAATACCTAATATAGCACAAATAACTTATATATAACCTAATTTAGATAAATATAATACTAAATCTAACACCTAAAATATGATAAGTTTGCGGCTTATCACTACAACCGGCGGTTCTGAATATCTTATCCCCCAAGCTGAAACTGTTGCACTCCACACTGTTGATGACGCCGCCAGCAAGAGATTCGGTTACAATGGAACCAAGACCAGATCTTTTTTACCATGTAGGCGCTCAGAGTTTTGAAATCTATCTTACTGATTTTGTGGAGTTGTTCATGAAGGATTGGTTGAGTGCGTCGATTCTCAAATCGGCTTGCATGTGAGTAATTAGCATACCTTGTACACATTTTACTCTGTATATTTGAAAATTAAATTCATAATATTGGTTTCTTTATATTGTGCAGGTTTGTTGATGACAAGGCGGTCCAAGTACATGAGAATAGTAGTTTCGGGTTCTTATGCCCTGACTACTGTTCTGAAGCTAATATGGGATCTGACCCCCAAGCTTTGGTCTAGTACTTGTCGACTGTGATACATGCGTGTACAGTTGCTGATAAATCTTACATAATGCTGCCTCTTCATCAAGGGTATGAATTTTATCTAATGTTAAGTTATTTTAAAAATTATGATATTTGTATTATGTAATTGATTGAATTAAGTTCTGCTTGTATTGTAATCTATGAACAGCCGACACTGGTCTTTGCTCGTTCTATGTCTAAAAAGCCCAAGAGTCCTGCAGCTTGACTCAGCATCTCGGCATCCCAAGAGGCCACTTATATATAACATGTTGATGGGGTGATGAATTTACTTAACTTGATTAGTTATCAATTTTTAGTTATTTCTTAATCATTCGGTTGATAACTTTTACTTTATCTGTGCGTATGAATTCTAGTGCCTTTGTATCTGTACTAAAGCATATCCGAGGAGAGAGAATTAAGAAGATTTCGTGGAATGTAGTCAAGGTATTTTTGTAGTCCTTATTCAAACTTTGTAATATGTTCATTAGTTTTAAAATAGGAACAGTATTATAATTTATGTGTTAAATCGATTTTGAATATGTACGTATATACATGTGCAGTGTCCACAGCAGCCGGGAGGTTCGGAATGTGGCTACTATGTCATTCGGTTTATGAGTGACTTGATAGTGGGACCGAGACTCTTGCCAGAGAAGTCTCTAGACAAGGTAAGTAGCATTCTCGAAATATTATTAGCAACTAATCATATTTCTTTTTGTGTTAATTTCAAGGCTTTTGAAGAGTTGGTAGACGGTTACAACGAAGGACATATAACCGAGGTGCTCGAAGAATGGGCAGAATTCATGAGCGTTAATGTAGGTTGCTTTTAGGGTTTGGTAGGATTGAGTAGGATGATTTTGAAATTCTCATGAAACAATTGTGGTTTCTGTAAAGTTTTGTTGATGTTTGATTTATTTGCTCAAATTTGTAAATGTAAGTGGATTATTGCCCGTAGATAGGTTTGGTGGCTATTGAAATGGTGAAATGGTTGATCTAATGCCCCACTGTGGTGGCATTGTTAATAGCTATATCTTAACAGGTTTGATTGATTTTGGGTGTGTGTGGTAGAATTGTAGGGTGGAATGGAAAAATAAAAAAAAACAACCTATTGCAGCGGTTCTTAGTAAGAACCGCTGCAATTGGCCCTGTCAATATTTTCTGAAGAGACCCTATCGCAGCGGTTCCTTCAACAACCTCTGTGATAGGTTGTTTTTTTTTTTAAAAAAAAGGTCTAACACAGTGGTTCTTTTAACAACCGCTGCAGTAGGTGAAACGCGGCACCCATCGCAGCGGTTTTCAACCGCTGCCATAGGTACCAAACAACCGCTGTGGTAGGGTCTTTTTCTACTAGTGTAGCCACATAGCATAACCATTACACAACAAGGCAAAACAACGAGGATTATAAACAAGTATAGATTCTCGTCTTTAGCTTACAAGCCCAAATAATGTTCGCCTACTGTACGAGCTAATATAGTTGTTCGTAATTGTTCATGAACAACCATATAAATTAACCAAATCATCAACCTATTAAAACATTAATACCAACTCAAATTATCCCCAAATCTTCAGAAATCCTAATTTCAAATTCCTCAAAACAAACCATAATTTCAAGTCAAACAATCTCCCAAATCAGACCTTAATTTCGGATTGTACAGCACCAACTTTAATCCAGAACTCTCGCACAACCAAATCAAATAAACAAAATTTCAGAACGGACTTATTTCAAACCGCATTAAGAATTAATACAATACATCAATTTGAGTTTGCCAACAAAAATCGGTTTCGAATGTCCCTTCACAACATAAAGCTCACCGTTTTTTTTAACGCAGACCACCGAATGTCAAAAATTTGTAAACACCTAACACAAAGCCCTAATCTTTCGGACTCTCATTTTACATAGCACAAAGTAAGACGAAATTTAATACAAGTTTTGAAGGTTAAACCTTCAATTTTATGCTCCTAAACTCGACTTTAGCGCCTAGGTTCTCGGTTCTTTACGGGTTCGCTTGCAATTTCTCCCCAGATCCGGTCAAGGAGGGTGACGCTCAGCTTCCAGGCGTAACCGACGAGAAGGAGAAAGGTCGATTAGGTATTGTTTGGGTTTTGAAAATAAAGGAAACACTAGAGAAGGAAAGACTAGACATTACCTCAACGTTTTCGGTTTGAATCAGAACCCAAGTTTCATCTTCGATTTTCTTCTGTAAATCTCAATTTTTGGCACTATGTCGAGTCCGAATCTGGCATGGAGGCATGTGTTCTTTGTTCGCTGAAGAGGAACGAGAAGGAAGGATTAAGAGAAAGAAAGGAAGAGAGGCGCCAGATTCACGAAGAGAATGATGAAGAGAGGGGCAATGTTTGCCAGTTTAGGGTTTGTGATATTTACCGTGAGTCAAGAGAACGAAGAGGGGCAAGGTTATTCTCGATAACCAGTTAGGGTTTTGAGAATTAAAATAGAGAGTAGAATAGAATAGAGAGATGGGTCCGATATTTTTTTTGTTCTTTGTTGATGTTGTTGGGTCGAGCGTGACCCTGGGCGGAAGAAGTGACTGGGCCGGCCCAGTTCTTTTGGGCGGGTCGGCCCATATCTGTTTATATATATTTTTTTTGAACGTTATACATATAAGCCGTTTTTAGCTCATTTTTTTGTCCGTTTTCCATGCCGTTCGCGGCTCGTTGCCCCATTTAACGAGACGGACCTTTTTATGAATTCAAATTTACATTTCCAAACAATAATCGTTATTGTTATTTACAAATTCTATTAATTAGTTTTTAATTTCTAATTGGCCTGCATTTCGCCATCTTAGACGAAAAACGCGACATCTTTTATTCCGACTTCTTAGCCAATTTTCAATGCCCCAAAAATTATCCAAATGACCTCGTAAGTTATCTAGGACCTCATTTTCACTTCTAAAATATTTATGGCATGTTTTTGTGATGTAAAAATGATTAATTACGTTTTCGTTTATGTTCCTTTTTCTAAACCCTCTCAAGGTCATTTTTAGGACTCGTTAATGTATCCTAACGACTTCTTAGGATTTATTCCAATATTATATTATTCTCTTTTACTTATTTAAGGGTATTTAATTCCTTAATCTCTCATTAATTACTTATATTTAATTAATTCATTATTAATAAAGTAATTAGTATTTGGGGTATTTCAACGACCACCAGAAGTATCTTTTCATGTCTTTGTACATCTTAGAGGCTCCCGGATGGACGGACAATGAAGAATAGCGTGATTCTCACAGAATGTGATCCCTCAGCTCAGCATTGCTTCGAGGAACGCATAGTCTGCCATTCAGCCGGATCAGACCATCTTCATGTAGCTGGAAATCATACTTCTGGCTCTCAAATGTACCCTCTGTGATCTTCTCTCCGATTTTCTTCTTGTAAGGGTCGCTCATCTGAACCTCTTGCACCTCATCAACCAAGCTAGAAGAAGCGAGTAGCGAATGGAGTGAGTGTGCTCGGCGACTCAGGCGTCGGCTATGACATTCGCCTTCCCTTTTTTATATTGCAGGTCGATGTCATAATCGGATAAGAATTCCATCCACCTTCTCTGTCTCAGATTGAGTTCTTTATGTGTGAAAACGTACTGTAGGCCTTTGTGATCTGAATAAATGGTGATGCTAACCACATATAGATAATGCCGCCATATCTTCAATGCAAAGACAATGGCTCCTAGCTCAAGATCGTGTGTCGGGTAATTTTCCTCATGTTTCTTTAGCTGGCGGGAGGCGTAAGTTACCACTTGCCATGATGTGTGAGTACGCATCCCATACCTTTCCCAGACGCATCACAATATACCTCGACTCCCTCCGTACCCTCTGGAATGGTGAGAACGGGCGCTGAGGTCAACGAGTCCTTCAAACTCTAAAAGGATTTCTCACAGTCGTCTACCCATGCAAATGGCGTATCTTTCTTCATCAAGGCTGTCATGGGCTTCGCGACTTTAGAAAAGTCCTTCACAAATCTCCGGTAATAACCGGCTAAACCAAGAAAGCTCTGAATGTCGGTAACAGTCTTCGGTCTAGGCCATGAATGTACTACTTCAATCTTAGCCAGATCAACTGAGATACCCGCGCTTAAGATGACATGTCCAAGGAATGATACCTGATCAAGCCAAAACTCGCATTTGAAGAACTTCACATACAGCTGGTTCTCGAGCAGTGTCTCAAGTACTCGCCTCAAATGGCGCTCATGCTCATCTCTGGATTTCGAATACACAAGTATGTCGTCGATGAAGACTACAACTGAAGTTTCCAACTGTTCACTAAATAAACAATTCATCAAGTCCATGAACTTTGCTGGTGTGTTCGACAAACTGAATGGCATCACCGTGAACTCATAGTGGCCATATATGGTACGGAATGCCGTCTTCTCAATATCCTGCTCTTTGATGGCAATCTGATGATACCCTGATCTGAGGTCAATCTTGGAGAAGACTGAAGCTCCCTTCAACTGATTGAACAAGTCGTTGATGCGTGGAAATGGGTATTTATTCTTTTCAGTGACCGTATTCAGTTTGTGGTAGCCGATGCAGAGACGGAGGCTACCATCCTTCTTCTTCACAAAGAGGACCGGTGCTCCCTAGGGTGATACGCTTGGGCGTATGAACCCTTTGTCGAGTAGATCAAGTAACTGCTCTTTAAGCTCTGTCATCTGTACCGGTGCCATACGGTATGGTGCCCTAGCAATGGGACCAGTACCAGGCATGAGGTCAATCTCGAACTCTACTACCCTTTGTGGTAGCATACCAGGTAGCTCTTTCGGAAACATATCTGGAAATTCTGATACAACTGGCCCATCGGTGCTGAAGTCTGGGTCTCTCTCTAGATCTTGCACATAACACAAATACACATCGTGCCCCTTTCTGAGCTCCCGGTACATATCCATAGTGGAGATGATCGTAGTCGAAGGCTCTCTAGGTCTCTAGCGGTATGAAACTATAACCCCAAATGGACTCCTGAGCAGCAATCAATGCTTGGCGCAGAGGATTCGCCCCTTATGCCGCTCCAACCAGTGCATCCAGACTATTAAGTCGAATCCCAATCCATTGAATTCGATGAAGGAAATGGGAAATTCTTCACCCTTGATTTGGATCGTGGCAGCTCGGTAACACTTAGTGCATCGTTCTCGCTCCTTCGACGGGAGCGTAACCATGAAATCTAGTAGCTTATCTGCGTCTAGCCCCAACCTCTTCACAAATGATGGCGAAACAAAGGTATGAGAGGCTCCGGAGTTGAACAATATAGAGGCGTCAATGCCATTCACCGGAAAGGTACCCGTGAGGATGGTGCCGCTCTTACTGGCCTGTGCCCCAGTGAGAATACTTAGGGCACCTTCCGTACCGAGTCCACAACCTAATTATTCATAAGCTTTATAAGAATTGGTGGTATAACGCAAGTGGAATTTAATAACTAACACCGCTTTTATTGAATAAACCATCCATCATACATGTTGTGTCTCTAATACACATTACTAATGCATTACAAGGCTTAATACTTTCTAAAGGTAAGGTTCAGGCGTCCTGGTTTCATGTGCGTGGCAATGATTATTGTCGATGGTGCCGTATTCAACTTAATCTTTTTGATACCGTGATAAAGCATTCTCGACTTTCCACCCATGATCAAGACATATCCTGACTTAAGTACAATCTTTTCAGTGAGGTCCACACGCTTCTGCTCGCTATACAAAAATACCGCGTCATCACCAATGGACCAAGACACTACGGGCACTCCTTACTCAAGAGATTTCATTGTCTCGTCCTTGTCTTGGTGTAAACCAAGTTATCATCCTTCTTGATAGAAGTTAACGATACAAAGATCTGCTTCAAGTGCAGGGATTGGATCATCTTCAAGTTGTTGTGCAATCTCTACGGCGTGTGTAACAACCGTCTAAAATTCATTAGGTATCACTGGTGGTGTTGCTCCGTCTTCCGCTCGCGTCTTCTGGTATGTCTTGGTGTAAGGATTCCGGTCCTTTCCTAAGCACATCATTTTCAGCTTCATCTTCGCTCCACCAGAAAATTCGGGTGTGTAAAATCCTCCTGGACCCACTCCTAGCTGGATGCAACGTCGGATGATGGCAATTTGTGCTTCGGGTGTCAGGTATCCCTTTAATAAAATCATACCTGGTCGGATGACCTGACACTGCTCGTCGGTGAAGTGGTGAGTGGTGATGTTAGTATCTTCAAGGTTCAGGTCGTTAGACGGTATTGGATAGCAGATATAAAATTTCCCTAAGGTTGTAAGGTTTATCTAACATGAGTTGTAGGTTTAATAGCTCAATTCATGCTCAAATTCATACTTTAATTCTACTTATTCATGCATTCACTCAAACAAGTAATTCCTACTATAGGCATGCTCTCAAGGATTAAAGGAATTAGTTAGTACCTAAACAGGTTTTCGTACCGATCCCGTCACGGTCTATGATGTGCAAGGCTGGCTGCCTCTGTGGTGCGTCCTTCTGAGCACCCCAAGACCCCTGTCCCTGCAAGGTCTGCTGGGCTTGAGCATCACCGGTGGCAACCTCTTTTCCCTCTCTTTGCTTGTAGCCCTGGTAGTTGCCCTTAGGCCTCAGGTTGGTAGGGCACTCAAATACACGGTGTCCTGTCTTCTGACAACCGTAGCATCATATCTCTCTTCCCTGGCAATCTATGTCGGGGTAGTCTTTGTTGCAATGTTTGCAGACGTAGGTGCGGCCATCATTATTCCTACCTGAGCCGGAACTAGAACCTGTAGCTTTGAGGGTTAGCAATGTTTGGTATGCTACTAGTAGTTTCGTATGTGTGTAAATTTAATTCGGGTCTTACCCTTAGGTGGGTGAGATCTCAGTGGCTTTGTAGCCACCGGTGCAGAGTAAGCAAGCTCTAATGGCTCAGCTGCCTTGCCCTTCTCATTCTGGGCACTGCTATCTCTGAGGGTATTCTTTTGGTTTTGGGGGTACTTCCCTTTTCTCTTCTTCCAGCTCTTACCTTGACTCTGCTCCTCTGAGCTAGTGTTCTTGTT
This sequence comes from Limonium bicolor, assembly GCA_023374045.1. NCBI lineage: Eukaryota > Viridiplantae > Streptophyta > Magnoliopsida > Caryophyllales > Plumbaginaceae > Limonium > Limonium bicolor. The sequence continues at coordinate 165,185,636 of CM041776.1, read as the reverse complement.
GTTAGCTTTGTGCTTAAGTGCTTTCTCTTCATCCCTCAACTGGCAAGTGATCTCGACACGAGATGTAGCATGATAGCACTCCTGGAGTCATCGGACGTTAGATATCATTCTTGCATAATAAGGTACTAATTCACATTGACTACGACACTAATGGTTTAAATCGTTGTTTACGTGCAGAGAGGTAAACCGAGTATAACCCATGCCATACCAAAGGTGATGGCTCAGGCCACCATAGAAGCGGTCGACCAAGACCTGGCCGGTATACCCAAGGTTGGGTAGCAGTTTGAGGATAGTTGTGAAGGTGCGGTAGTATTCATCAACGGTCATCTTATCCGTCGTCTTCAAGGCGTCGAGCTCTAGATGCTTCTTGGTCTTAACGTGCTCTGGATAGTACTTGGATCGGAGAAGTGCAATGTAACACCTCAATTCTAAATCCCGTAATTAGCGTTAAATAAACTCCAACATAATTAGTAAACCGCAGCAAAATAAAACTTAACAAATTCGGTGTTACCACCGCCAGTCTCCCCGTGACTGACAAGGCCCTTCCATCCAAAATGTTATGGTCTGAAAGACTGGCACTACATTACGATCTCCATAAAATACATACCGAGTTACTAAGTCCCAATTAATACAACCAAGTCTAACAATGTCTCTACTAAAATCATCCTAACCCAAAAGTCGTCTACCCACCACGCTCCGCTTGAAGAAACTCCAGCTAAGTACCTGAAAATGGGGTGCCCGAAGGCTCAGCAAACAACGCTGGTATGATAACGCGTAGCCCACGTGCGACCGGGCTACACTCAACTAATTGGTCGGATAAACATGCGATTAATGTTATTACACTACAACAAATTAGATCTATGAGGGCAACTTTTATTGCCCTGATAGACCAATAGCTTGCCTTGTTAAACTATAAGGGCGAGTAAATAATTGCCCCTAGGTTTGCCTCTGAAGACATGCCATGTTAGACTATGGTGACGACCAATTTCGCTTGCCCTGGTTGATAAGATCTACGAAGGCAACTAAAGTCGCCCTCTTTGACGTGACGCAGAGGTAGCAACATTGTTGCTTTCTTTGATCAATGATCAAGAGGGGCGACATGATGTGGTCGCCCTCGTTGTTTTGTGTCAACAGAGGCAAGTTCAAAAACTCGCCCTCTTTGATTGACGTCAATAGAGACGAGGTAAAACGTCGCCCTCTTTGGTCTTTCTTCTCAATAGAGTTCGACTGCATTCTATGGTGACAACTTGTTTAGTCGCCCCCTTTGATGAATTCAATCGCCTTCTTTGATCTCAATCAATGGAGGCGAGTAATGTTAGTTGTCCCCTTTGAGTATCTATCAAGGCAACTTTTGTTGCCCTTATAGATGTTTTTTTTAGAAAAAAAAAATAAAATCAATTAAAGCACCTAAACAGCTAGGTACCAATCTGGTGCCTGAAACTAACAGCTGGGTACCATTGTATATGAGTTTAACTAATATCAATGACAACCATATAATCATAATCATCATATAATCATAATAATCAAAACCAAACCTTTGATCCAACAATTATGACAACAACTATGCTGAGTGTGATCGTAGTGCATAAGCACAAACTATTCTCAGTGCCATACAATTATGACAGGTCAATGAACAACAACATTTCAGCTCTCACTCATCATGACCATTATAGATAATTGTTATTACTGCAGTATACTTCCACATTAGTTCATGTTTACTAGATCCACTCCAAAAATATGTGTAGCTCATACACTAACATTTTACATCTATGACTAACTTTTACCAAATTAGCATCTCAATATAATGAAACAATCATTCCTAACCAATATGTGTAGCGCATTTAGTCTCTCAAGCTCCTTTTCCTTTGAATGGATCTCACTAACAATACCTTCTGCTTGAGCCTGTAAAAAAAGAGGAACCAAAGTCATGAGGACAGAATTCCAATGATCTATCATTTCAAAAAAAAAATGTGTAATGATCGAATGATAGGCAAGCAGTTGATAAGCTTAGATTCCAGGAAGCACCTGCTTTGAAGCAAGTTGCTCTATCAAGCTGTGAAGCTGTTTATCCAATGCCTTCTCTCTTTGAGCTGCAGATATGAACATCGCACATGTCAACAAACAAAGAACGCATCTGTCACTTGAGAGGATTTCCACTAACGCTTTACAGCTGAAAACAGTTTGCGAGACGAGATATTTACTTGGAGAAGGCTGCTGCATTGCTTTCCCTTGCACTTCCGCCCATTTCTTTTCCAAATCTTGAACCATGGCTTCCACAGATTGCTGCACCAAAATCAAAGATCGGGAAAGTAGAAGTTGGATATCCTGTAGAGGGAGAAAGAAAAGAACTCAACAAATTTGTTGAGTAGCAGATGACTAAGTAGCAGATGACTAAATATGGGTATGCCACTGACCAGTTCATTTTTCTTAGCATCCAACTTCTCTGACACAGCAGATCGTCCTTCACTGGCTTGGCTGTTTTCAAGTTCAACAGCTGATGTGACATTAGATTGCCTTGACAATTTTGCAGCTAGCTCTCAAATCTTGCTCAATCATCTCCATTTCTTGAAAAAGAACAAGGAAGGGAACTATCATGAAATAGCAAGATCAAGCACGTAGCAGGAGAAATTGATTTCATATTCTACCATGATAGTTTGCAAGTAGCTGATACTAGCTAGATGATGAATTCGAAACTATAAGAAAGTGTGTTTGAAGTCAACTTAATCAAATGGTTATCAATATCAAAGTTCAAAAGCAATGTGCCCCGATTTAATACATCAGAAATTCAAACCCTTACCTTTAACTTGTTTTGCAAAGATTCAGCTTCGTGCAACTTTTCTTGCACATTAGTCTGACAATCTGAAATTGCTTTTTCATAAGCAGCATTTTCTTCTTGTAATTGAACCTCTCTCCTGGGCCTGTTTTAATAAATTAATAAACAAGGTCTCATACTAGAGTTCGCACCACCATTATAAAACACTCTTCAAACTGTAGATAGAAATCTTTTGGTCATTCCGCAAAAGAAGATTTTTATGTTAGCTCGAAGGATCTGCGAGCAGTAAATCTGTTTTAGCACGACCAGTAGCTTCAGATATAAGGACCATTCTTGAAAAACATAGAACTGTAAGAAGAAATATAGAATGTAAACCTCATTTTAGAGCTCTTCTCGCCTTTTGATCAACAACACCTTCTTTTCTTCATACTAACAAAAGAAAGGAAAACAATTGAAGTCAGAGACTCAGAATAGTGTGCAGGCTACAACTACAATACATCCAAAGATAACCACTCACCTGATGCTGATAATCACTCGACTCTGATGAAAGTTCTCTACAGCGTTTATCATAACTCTTTGACCTGCTTCACCAAAAAAGCACTCTAATGCAACATGTTGTGAGAGGAAAATGGCAGCAATGATGAACGAAGTAGACGGAGCACAAGAACAGCAAATGCTATCGACCAAAAATATTTTGCCTCCGTTGATATGTTGTTCGATGATGATCCCTACCTAGTGCGGCAGCATCATCATCATCAGTTTGAAATGTGATTGAGTTCATGAACAATGTAAGAGCTCCTGTTTAAGTTCATGACAAGAAAGGAAGAGTTGAGTTTATAGAGTTTGTTGAACAGATTGCTGATATACCGACAGAGAGAATTACAGTAGTTATTAACCAAGCACGACAGTTGTAGAATCTATAGGTTTGTTTTGTCATTCTTGAATCACTTGAATTACAGATGCTGATATACCGATATAGAGAATTATAGTAGTTTATCTCTAACATCAGAGGAGAATCACTAGAATTTTATAATCAGTAACCAAAGCAGATTATGACTAAATCGCTTAGAATAATATACAATACACAATTCCTAGTTAGCCAAAACTGATATCACATAAACCAGAATAAACCAATGCCTCAAACGACTGAGTTATGACGATCCATGATCAAAGTAACCTGGATGCTCATCAACTGACATATATCTACGGTAACCCAAAGTTTGATACCAGTTTTCTAATTTGATAATGCAAAAGTATCAACATAAAAACACAGATGAACATAAATTATGCAAGAAGTACTGTTTTAGCAATTAATTAATATCATATGCTCTTGACTAACAATATGATTGTTTAGCATTAAGTCAGAATTTTGACCACATAAACGAACCAACAACTTGAACTGGGTAACTCAAATCTACCACTCATCAAGGTTGACAACCATCAGATAGCACATAATATGACCCTCTTCAATGATAACTTCAAGGTAAAAACTAAAACAGATGAAGAGGCCTAGGGGGATAGTACGGCAAGAACAAACCTAATTCATATACTGATATTGGATAGGCAGGTTGTCCTGAGCTCCCTTGGTCACTGTAAATTGGTTTCCAGAAAGAGTAGATCACATTTTGCCCTTTAAAGAGTATATCAGTAGCATGTTAGGCAAGGCAGGAGCCAACAGAGACCCACGCCCGAAAATAAAAACAAAGAAAACATGGAATAATCTCTTGTAAACCCAATTATAACTTATAACCATGTTTTTCTGTCACTAAACAGCACAAATACCTCTATAATCCTTTTTTAGAATCAAAATTATCTAGCTGGACAAATAATACACCTGGGACACCTGAAGGTAAGAAAATTTGTTAGAAGAATACAATATGTAGTATACGCATTCATAACTGAGTTCCTCTCTGGGTCAGTCAGAGAATAGGAAGATCAACAAGCTTCCGCAATAGAGATCTCTCTATTTGTTTAGCAACCTGCACCGTCAAGATGAATAAATCAATCATGCATAAGTCTGCTGTTTACTATTATTAAGTTGCTTTAAATTAGAGTATGATGAATTTAGTGGTTAAAACACATGGTTGGCTGGTTCAATATGGCTTTTGTATTCTGTTTATTTTAATGAGAAATTGAGCTATACTTTGGACAACGCTATTCAATTAACTCAAACAAGAGTTACACATAATTAATATATATCTTTAAGTTGAGAAATCTTCAGATGTTCGATGCTATAATTATGACTAGTTGTTCAGAGTTACCTATACTTAAGGGAATTATTATGGTAGTTGAAGTACCTCTGCATCAACTAGTGAGAAAACAGAGACTGAAAAACTATACTGACTTATTACTCATGAATTGGTACATGTGACTACCCCGTATGGGAAGGTAGATTTCTGTTCTAGTGTGTTGACCCGCTAGCCTTTGTGAAAATGTTAGTTAAATGGTTCTGGTGAGTAGAGGATTTACTTTGGTGGGCAGACCATTCAGTATTGAATTGGGAAATTAACAAAAAGACGAGAGAACTGAGCAAGCAAATTTTTCAAAGCACACACTATGTTTAGCAACAAATTTGTCCAACTTGATTTTTATGGTTTCCTACTCAAACCGCATATTTACAACCTTGAACTACAGTGTAACTGAGAAAAAAAGTGCCTGTACCTTAAGTTTAACAAGAACAAACGCTTCGTTTACACACGGAAATTTGGTTTAGCTTTTGTATGTTCAGCAAACTGAGAAATACTGATGGTATGAACTGAGAAATACTGATTGTTTTCAGAAAAGAAAGTACTTGAGCAATTGAAATTTAACATTAAACTATAGTGAGTTTAAACGGAAAGGAAAAGCAGGGATACTAGTACCTTGAGGAAAAGCAGGGATCCACAGAGGTGGAATATGAGAAGCCAGTCTAACAGAAGAACTGAGGAACAGAAAGCTCCCGTGCTGAGATTTTTGAAAATCTCTAGTCCCTTGGCCGTATTAGTGTCTGCTAATAGCCAAGTCTAGACTCTGGTACTTGACGTTGATTGAGCAGGAAAAGAAATCTTCAGAACCCTAATTTCACTAATTTACCCTAAATTTTACTAGAGATAGAAATAAATCGAGATGGAGGGGAGATGGAGCTCAGAGCTAGAAATAAATCGAGATGGATGAGAGATGGAGGTGAGTTTGGGACATGAGCAAACCGAGATGGAGAGGAAGGAGAGATGGAGTTCGAGTTTGGTAACATCGAACAAACCAGGTTGCGTTGTTTCTGTAAGGAAGGAGGGATGGTAATTGACTTATAAAACAACCGAGGCGACTAAACGTCATTGCCTCCGTTAGGAACAAAACAAACGAGGCGACTGAAAACAACTCGCCTCATTTATTTTGTAGGTTGACCTTAAACAGCATAAAAACGGAGGCAAAATATTTATGTCGCCTCCACTGATTGTAACAACAGAGGCGACTAACTAACTCGCCCCTATTGATCGCACCGATAGTGGCAACTAAGTGCTCGCCCCCTCTGATCTCAGTGTGCAGGAAAGTTTTATGTTGCCTCCATTGATGTTATACAAATTGCCCTAGTTGATAGATATTCTTGTAGTGTTAACAAACATGCATATATAATGAAATACTGTAAACACTCAGCATGACAATCATAAAACCAACAAATAGTCAATCAGTGATCCACACCGTGGGATCAATTCATCATACAAGGGTTAGTATTCCTTCAATCCTTAATCTGTAGATTAAGTTAGTTTCTCAAGTCCTTCCATAATATTATTATCCTCTTATTCTTGCAATTCACTTATTGGAATTGTTTAAGTTAAATCAATTATCAACACAATCCACACAATGGGATTGTTATGAATCCTTCTTAACATTTTCCATGCAGTCACGGGTTAATGACTGTAATATAGTACTTAGGGCAGTGGCTCGTATGAAGCGAGTGATATACTCACGAAGCAATGATAATAAGCGCCAAAGGTGGCGTGCCTTCCTTCCCCCGTCTATGATCATGCGCCAAAAACGTCGGGCCAATCGCTTGTACTCCGGGGAGATGCAGTCCGTCGACGCATCTATCATGAGGTTGGATCTGATGCAGATACCGCCCTCTCCTTCCAACAACACGCGTGTCCGGACCATTCCGGATCCTCTGAACCCCCCAATAATTAAGTATCATATAATTGCTCATAGCTTGACTTGGTTAGTCATTAATTAATTCCATGTGTAGTTAGTGAGGAGGTTTTGTTAGTCCTCTCAATGGGACAAGTTCGTCCCCTTAATCCTCTTGGAATTTCATCCATAACTTATTTGTTCATGCGTGTGTCTCGACTAAACTACCATGTAGTTAGTAGTACATCAAGTAGCAGATCACGTGAGAAAACACACAAACATAGCATGAGTATAATAATCCGTATTACATGCTTTAATCTTGTAGTTGTTTTTCAAACAAGCAATTAGCACACAAGCCGAGTATAACTCGGTAGCAAGTGGGTTACAAGAAACCATACCTTGGCCTAATAGAAGTCCGCCTAATCTCGTCTAGCACTCCCTCCTACCGATACGAATCCCTCCGATAATTTTATTTATTGAATGTATCAATAGTATATCGGGTTATTAATATTTTTTTTATGCGCATCGCTTCCTTATGTACTATTCCTTATGCATGCGCATGCGCAAGCGTCCCCATGCATTTGCGCCCTAATTCTAAGTCCGTATTACAAAGTGATTACGTTATTATTGTTATTCTATGTGAGACGTGATTATCGTTCGTTATTATCTCTTTCATCACATAACCTTATTTGTAATTAAGGTTTTGTTTATTTATTGCGTAATCTTTATTTATGAGACATATGCTAGTATGGTAATTCTCTTTTAATTACCTTCATGATTTCATGTGTAACATGTCATTTTATTTCCCTTTGATTTATTTAAAAGTCCTTAAAGGTAAATACATGTATGTTTAAATCATATGTTTGTAATTGTCTAAATATCTTAACAACTTTTCTAACTCCTTAATAATATTCCTAGGTCACATATGGACACAAATATTTTATATTTTTCATATTTACAATCTATCTCCAAATAATATTTTATTGTTTACACATTAATTCCTTATACTTATATAACCTATAGTTTAATTCCTTAAATCAAGATTTCTTTTCTAATTCTTCCAAATACCCACATAGGACTTATTAAAATTTTAATTCGAATAGGACAACCATTTTTTTCGGTGTTTCACATTATAATCCCAATAATTTACAAACTTTACATTTCATTTCGAATTACATTATATTATATAGTTTTAATTCCTAACTTTATTAAATAATAATTCCACCTCTATAATTTCGGTAATTACTATTTAAGCACAACACTCTCGGTAATTACTATTCAGCCCCACTTATTTTCAGTTTTGAACTAAACTTTTCTACATTTATATTTCACCCCTTAAATCTTATAACATTTACATATATATATTATATAACCCATAGTTTGAATATTTTATTCTGGATAATTTCAAATGCACCACTATACTTCTGTAATTTATACTACAACCCACAAATTTAATTCAGTTTTTTTTGCACCTAACTTTCCTTAATTACATTTTCACCCCAAAACTTCCATAAACTTTATATTTTATGTTATTAATTTTTAACTCCAATTTTCGGTCAACACTTTGACCAATACCTAATTTAATTCTAATACACTAATATACCTAGAATTTTACTTATTTCTCAGCTGGACCACCAATTTTCCAGAATTTACGATTTAGCCCCAAAACCTAATAATTTGTAATTTTAATTCCTTAACACTTATATAACTTACCCAAAATTCATAATATAAGTTCATATACTATATTACATCATTATACAGACTAGTTTACAGATTATTCTGGGATTTTAATATGTATACCCCATACTTTTTCAAAAATTACACTTTTACCACATAACTTATTAAACTAGTCATTTAAGTACTTATAATTAAATTTAGCTCATCCAAAATTTATAAAACAAGTTTATACTTATGTAGCTCATTAATATCCCATTTATACAGCAAGTTCTCGGCTGTAATTAATTTTTAACATATAGTTTTATAACTTATGTTTTTAAGGCTTATAATGTCATAAAATGCTTATAAAATATACCTAAACATTTGGCTAAGGTATAAACTATTTTATACACTTTAAATACATCAAAATGTCCATAAACATATACTGAAATTTCAAACGTAGCATAATAGTACAACCGGTTACATTTTATTTACATATTATGCCCTTAAACTTTATAAAAATGACATTAAAATGACTAAATTATTTTTAAACCTAACCCATTGTTCCACACCAGTTTATAATCACCTAGAGGTTAAACTAAACCCATATTTATCAGTTAAATTTCGTCCATAATAAAATATACGCCTAGAACAACTTAAAACACTTAATTAAGCCTTAAGCTTAACTTACATTTTTAATGCTTCAATTGTTGTTTTCCAAGACTTCTAACTTCAGCCCTCTTCTGTCATGGTGGGGAATATATTTAGTTTTTGTTCAACCTAAAGTTTTTGAGGTGTTTAAGACAATAAAACATGGTTTAGATGCTTACCACTCTTAAGGTATGTTTTTGTCTTCTTGTTTCCCCCTTGAGATTTTCGACAGCCCTTAGGAATTTTAGAACTCCATTTCAGCCATTTTACAAAGGAGGTAATAAAGGGTAAGGTTAGTGTATTATATTAGCATAAAATGACTTTAGGAAAAATGGTGTCTTAAGACATGAAAATGTGTTTCAGAGTTTAGTTTTACCTTTTGCTTTCAAGAAAGGGTTTTTTCTTCCTCTAGGTTTCGGAAATGGCTAGGAACAAGTGAACTTTGTCCATGGAAAGAACAAGGAAAATGGTGTTAATAGGGTGGGATTTTCGAACATAAAACATGACAAAAGGAACCTTGGTGTTTAGAGCATGTTTTTACCTTAAAAGATGATCTTAATCCTCCTCTTGCTCAAGCAATTTTTGGTTGAAGTTTCAGCCTTCAAGGAGGTGATTCTTTTCCACCATATAGCAAGGAAAACATAGGTGGTCATGAGTGGAAGAAATGAGGAGAGAAGAGCTAGATTAATTAGTTGTTTAATGATGTTGCAAGGAAAAGCAAAATGAAGAAAAGATCATGCTTACCTACGCATGGAGAGAAGAGAGTATGGCTGGGAATTTGGAAGTTGCCGGTAAGAAAGTGTGAGAGCAGGAAGAGTTAGTTTTATTTGAAATGGAAGTAATGAGTGAGTGTACTTCTACAAATTAGTTTATTCCTTAGGCAAGTACCTTCTACATGTTAGTTTATTCCTTAGGTAAGTACTTCCACCTTTTTCCCTTTTCTTTTCTTGTCTTCAAACCGATGGAAAGGTCTCCAAAAATCTGATGCTAGACTCTTCTTTGTCCATTGGTTACTCTTTCACATATTATACTCTTAAGGCTTATGACAACAAGTACATGGTCTCCATCATTCTCTCTTTTTTTTTAATGTAAAAAAAACGGTAACAAGGGGCTACTTCAGCCAGAAGCTTGTGCTTCTCTTTTGTTCTTGTTTATTATTTGTAGTATTGAATAATTATGGTTCATGTCATGTAGTACTAGTTAGGTGTATTAGGTAGTGTACTTCCTTGACTTTTCTTTTCATCTCTTATTCATTCTTCTATCTTCACCAAATGGGTGCTAGAAATGAATGGTTTTTATTTTGCTTTCTTCCTTGATTCATGGTAGCTTATGTACTTGTATGTATATTGTATTAGTTGATTTATTCAAGGCAAGTACAAGTTCCTTAAATCCCTCCTTGTATTACTCTCCTCACTTGTTCTCTTCTTACCCATTTTTTGTGTGTTTACGGCTGTAGCATGTGGAACCGGCCAGCACCTTCTTTTTTTTGTAACATTATACAATATATATTGTAGTTTTATATGTTTAGGTGTTGTCACATTAGACTTGTTTCATGTGTTAGTTTTTTTTGCACATGTTATTGTCTTGCCTTAAGGTTTATTCATTATGTATATTTTTGTATGAATGGTATACTTATTATTTATTGTGATTGTAAAGTATACTTAGTGATCTTAATACATGTATTATGTATGACATGCTACATTACCTTTAATGGTTGATTTCTTCTTAAAGTTGTTCCTCCTTTAGTCCATTGTTTAGTGTAAGGTTTAATGACTTTCATGGACTATATAATTGGGTGCATATAAATGCCTTAGTGTATAACATGATTAGTGTTTATAATTTAATAACTAATCCTCGCTTAAGTTCTCCTTTTATTTAATTCACCTTTAATCAAGGTGATTAAAGTTTGGGATATTTCAATCTACCCCCATAAAAAGAACTTCATCCCGAAGTTTCATTCCTAACCAATAGTGCTCTTGGGAACAAGTCCCGATAGGTTCTATACCTATCATTCTCGATTATCGATAACATAATTCGATCCTCAATGATATCAATCGGTGCATAACCTCAACAAGTATCATTATACGATACGTCAACAATAACAAGGTATCCACGTAGCACACAAATACATCAATGCACCAATGCACAATAATACAACATCACAAAACAACAACACAATATCGCCACACTACAGCGACATCAAAAGCCAAAAGTCCTACCGCCCTAAAAATAGGGGTACGCCCACGTACCCTACACTAGACGGCTAGTCAGTGAACAACGAAGGGTACTTCGCCCTCATCTCATCCTCCAACTCCTAGGTAGCCTCCTCTACATCCTGGTTAGACCAAAGGACCTTCACAAATCGCACTGACTTGTGGCGAGTGTCTCTGGTCTTCGAGTCGAGTATCCTCTGAGGAGTCTCAGTGCAATGCATAGTCGGCTCCAACGCTAGCCTCTCAGGCTGTAGAACATGAGATGGGTAAGGCATATACTTCTTAAGCTGGGAAACGTGGAAGACATTATGTACGTGTGCCAACTCAGCAGGTAGATCCAATCTATATGCAACCGGACCCACCCGCTCTGTGATGACATACAGTCCAACTAGCTTCGGGCTCAGCTTACCCTTCTATCCGAATCTAAACACGCCTTTCATAGTGGATACCCGCAAAAATACCTGATCGCCTACCGCGAACTCCAGGTCTCGTCATCTCTGGTCGGCGTAGTTCTGTCCTGGGCAGCATTCATATTCTTTCGTATCTGTTACACCTTTGCCTGTACTTGCTCTAGGTACTCAGGTCCTATGATGATGGACTCGCTAGTCTCATCCCAACATAGCGGAGTGCGACATGGTCTACCATACAATGCATGGAAAGGAGACATCTCGATCGAAGCGTGATAGCTATTATTGTATGAGAACTCAATCAGATGTAGCCTATCTATCCAGCTGCCCTGAAAATCCAAGGCACACGCCCTCAACATATCCTCTAGCGTCTGTATAGTCCTCTCTGACTGCCCGTCAGTCTGTGGGTGAAATGCTGTGCTGAACTTCAGCTCTGTGCCTAGCGCCTCTCTGGTCGTGCGCCAATACCTCGATAGAAATCTGGTATATCTATCAGAAACAATAGTCTTAGGCACACCGTGATGTCTCAATATCTCCCTATCGAACAACTCAGCCAACTTTGGTACCTTCCAGGTGTCCTTTATCAGAATTAATCTGGCCACCTTGGTAAGGCGATCAACAACTACCCAAATCGTGTTCAAACCTCCCCTAGTAGGTGGGAGTCCAACCACGAAGTCCATGAAGATGTCATAGATTTTCCACTTCAGAATCGGCATCGACTGGACCATACCTCCAGGTCTCCGGTGCTTGAACTTCACCTTCCGACAGGTGAGACATCTAATCACGAAGTCGGTCAAATCCTTCTTCATCCCGCTCCACCAGAAGTGACGCTTCAGTTCCTTGTACATCTTAGAAGCCCCGGGATGAATAAACAAGGTAGAACAATGCGCCTACTGTAGTATGCGCTCTCTCAACTCTACATTGTCTCGTGGAATGCACAGTCTACCATTCAGCCGAATCAGACCATCCTTATGCAATTGGAAGTCGTACTTCCCTTTCTCGAACTTACCATCTGTTAGCTTCTGGCTAATGCTCCTCATATACGGGTCACTCTCATGCGCACCTCGCACCTCCTCAATCAAGCTCGTGCCAGTAACCATGGCGTGTAGTGAGTGTGCTCAGCGGCTCAAAGCATCCGCTACGACATTTGCTTTCCCTTCCTTGTACTGAAGGTTAATGTCATAGTCCTTTAGAAATTCAACCCACCTCCTCTGTCTCATATTCAACTCCTTCTGAGTGAATATGTACTTCAAGCTCTTGTGGTCTGAATAGATAGTAATCTGCACCCCATACAAGTAATGGCGCCAAATCTTCAATGCGAACACAACCACGCCAAGCTCTATGTCGTGTGTGGGGTAATTCTCCTCGTGCCTCTTCAGCTGAGGGGAGGCGTAGGCGAGTACCTTCCCGTGCTGCATAAGCAGGCATCCCAATCCCATACCCGAAGCATCACAGTAAACTTCATATCCCTCTGTACCCTCTACAATAGTCAATACTGGTGCTAAAGTCAATGCGTCCTTTAGGGTCTGAAAAGAAGTCTCACAATCAGCAGTCCATACGAAAGGTGCTTCCTTCTTCATTAGGTTATTCATCGGCTTCACCACCCTGGAGAAGTCCTTGACAAACCGTCTATAATAACCAGCTAAACTGAGAAAACTCCGTATATCAGTCACTGTCTTCGGTCTACGCCATGAGCGGACAACCTCTATCTTCGTTGGATCCACAAAAATCCCCTCCTCTGAAATGACGTGTCCAAGAAACGATACCTGGTCCAGCCAGAACTCGCACTTGGAGAACTTAGCATATAGCTGGTTCTCCCTCAAGATCTCCAATACTCGTCTCAGATGGCTCTCATGCTCATCCCTCGATCTGGAGTATATCAGGATGTCATCTATAAAAACCACAACCGACTTGCCCAGCTGCTCTCTGAACAAGCGGTTCATCAGATCCATAAACTTCGCCGGCGCATTCGACAGACCAAATGGCATCACCGTGCACTCATAGTGGCCATATCTCATCCGGAATGCCGTCTTCTCAATGTCGCGATCACTGATGGCAATCTGATGATATCTGATCTCAAGTCTATCTTGGAGAATACTGACGCTCCCTTCAACTGGTCAAATTGATCATCTATCCGGGGTAGTGGGTATTTATTCTTCACCGTCGCTGCATTTAACTCCCAGTAATCTATGCACAATCTGAGGCTTCCGTCTTTCTTGTTCATGAAAAGCACTGGGGTACCCCATGGTGAAATGCTAGTATGTATGAAACCCTTGTCCAATGAGTCCTTCAGCTGCTCCTTCAACTCTGTCATCTCGGCAGGTGCCATGCGGTAAGGAGCCTTCGGTAGAGGTCCGGTCCCTAGTAGAATATCGATAGTAAACTCCACCTCTCGTGCTGGTGGCATGCCTAGGAGTTCCTTAGAAAAGAGGTCAGGGAACTCCGATACAACGGGTACGTCAGGGCTGAAGTCCAGATCCTGCTCCAAGTCTTGCATATAGCAGAGGTACACCTCCTGATGTTTCCTGATCTCCTTGAGCATAGACATGGCTGATATGATCTTCGTCGATGGCTCTCGAGGTCTCTGGCGGTATGACACTGTAATGCCCAAAGGGCTCTTGAGCAGTAGTCGATGCTCGGCGCAGAGAATGCGACCCTTGTGTCTCTCCAACCAGTTCATCCCGACAATCGCATCGAACCCCAATCCCCTGAACTCAATCAAATCAATGGGGAACTCCTCCTTCCCAATCTGGATGGTGGCTCCATGGTAGTAGTGTGTACAACAGACTCTCTCTCTTTGGACGGGAGTGTGACCATAAAGTCTAGGAGCTCCTCCGCATCATTCCCCAATTTCTTCGCAAGTGTAGGTGAAACGAAAGTGTGAGAGGCTCCAGAGTCAAATAACACCGAAGCTATGACGCCATTAATGGGAAAGGTACCTATAATTACGGTTTCATACGTTATCTCCTTTGTCTCGTAATACTCATCAAGGTTTAGTTTAAAACGGGGTTATACCTGTGAGGACACTGTTGCTTCCGCCGGCATGTGCCTCCGTAACAATATTTAGCATACCCTCAGTTCCAAATTCATCACCTGATTCATAAACTTCATAAGTACTGATTTATGACATGACTATAAATCAAACAACCACTTTTATTACACAACCATTGTTTACATCATGAGTTCGTTACAAGGTCCTCAATAAGGTACATGACTAATACTTCCTAAAGGTTAAGTTTAAGCGCCCTGGTTTCATGTGGGTGGTGTTGATTACTGTCAGAGGTGCCGTATCAGCTTGATCTTCTTTACGCCATGATACAGCAACCTCGACCTTTCACCCATGATTAACACGTCTCCAGACTTAAGGATTATCTTCTTGGCAAGAACCATTCTCCTCTGCTCGCCATAGAGGAATTCGGCATCGTCTCCAATGGACAAAGACACCACGGGAAGTCCCTGAGCTAGTGACTCAGGCATCTCATCCTTATCTTGGTGGAAACCAAGACATCCTCCTTTCTCGTAAAAGTTGATGATGCACACATCGTATTCAAGGTTCGGTATCGGGTCCACTTCTAGCTGCTAGGCAATACTTACCGCTTGCTCAACCAGGGGGTGAAACTCTTCAGGGATTTTTGGTATTGGTGCTCCGTCACTCGGTCTCGACTCCTGGTAAGTCTTAGTGTAAGGGTTCCAGTTCTTCCCTAAGCACATCATCCTCAGTTTCATTCAGGAACCTCCGGGGTACTCCGGTGTGTAAAATCCTCCAGGTCCTATTCCTAGCTTGCTCACCACTTGATGAAGGCTATTTGTGTTTCGGGTGTCAAGAATCCCCTGAATAATATCATACCGGGCTGGATAACTTGACATTGCTCACTTAGAAGGTCGAGAGTTTTGATGGTGGCTTCTTCTAGGGCGGGTGGTGTGGGGATAGGAAAGCATATATTAAGGCCTCATAAGGTAGTAAAGGTCTATTTTTGTAAGTCTTAAGTATCTATTTAATTACATGCGTCATTCAAGTAAATCACACAATGCTTGTAGGCATGCTTTCAAGGATTAATAGTGTTTAGTGTTACTTGGTCTAGACGATGGATCGGCCTGATCGGTAAGGTCAACCACATTCAGTATGGGCTGTCCCGATGTTGCTCCCCTCTATGGACCTCGAGCTCCCTGGCCAGCAGCAGGCTGAGTCATCGGTGTGGTATGGGGACCGCCGGGCCAGCCTTCTGATCGATCAGTGCCTTCCCCTTTCCTCTGTAGTTCTTGCTCTCGGGATTGATGAAACATTCGAAGGAATGGTGGCCCCACTTCTTGTAGTGATGGCACTGCACCTGATCCCCTTTACAGTTGGTGCCGGGGTGGTTCTTCTGGCAATGCTTGCAATAGAAGTACCGTGCAGGCCCTTTGCTCATCCCCGAGCTCTATCCCGAACCTAGTGCATTAATGGGAGTTAGTGTCGGTGTTTCCAAACATATTAGTGAGTATCTTTTCCAAGGTAGTACCGTATTATAGTTAAGTAAAGTGTCTTACCCTTAGGTGGGTAGGATCTCAGTGGCTTGACGGCCTCAACTGGATAGGTCAGCTGTAGGGTCTCAGTCGGCTTGCTCTGCTGAAATTGGGGGCGCTTCTGGTTCTGATGTGACCGTCAGCTCTTCTTAAAGTGCCCCCGCTGCCCCTGGTCCTCCCCGCTCTTGCCAGAAGCCTTCTTCTTCAATGCATGCTCCTCGACCCTCAACTGGATGGTAATCTTGACTAGGAGGCGGCATGGTAGCACTCCTACATATCCAATATATTAGTTATTCAATTTGGCCATAATAGTAAGTACTTAAACCGGTTTTATTTTACCTCCAATGTCGTGCATATAGCTGGCCCCATGTCGTATCGCAGGCGGTGGTTCAGCCCACCATAGAAGCGATTCACAAGAATCTGGTCCAAGTATCCCAAGTCAGGCAAAAGACGAAGTAGAGATGTGAATACCGCGTAGTACTCATCTACGGTCATCCACTCTGTCTGCTTCAGGGTGTCCAACTCCAGGGTCTTCTTTGTCGTGACATGTGTGGGGTAGTATTTCGCTCTCAGCAACGCCTTGAAGGGTCCCCATCCGAAATCAGGGTCGGTCAGATGATCGCCCTTGACTAAGTTCCACCAATCTCTTGCCGCATCCTTCAGGTAGAAGGCGGCTAGTCTAACCTTCGCTCCAGCTGGAATGTCAAGCGTCTCGAAAGCAGTCTCTAGCTCTAGGATGTACGTCTCGTGGCATGCGGGGTCAGCCTCTCCTTGAATGCTGCAGGTCAGAGATCCGCCAAACTCTTGACCCAGTTCTTGTGGCTGAGGTGGGGGCAGCTCTTGCTGCTACAGCCCTCTTGGCTAGAACCCCATACGTGCAAGGGTGGTAGCCAGAATCTCAGCTATAGTTTCAACTCCAGGTATACCGGGTGTCCCGGCCTCGCCCCTACCTTGGCCTCAGCCTCGGCCTCGCCCTGCATCTGTAAACGCTTTTGTAAAACAGGCTCTGTGTTTACTTGGTTATCATTCACTACTAATATAACGTCTTTTCAGACGGTCGAGTAACTATTAACTTGCGCGCCTTTCCAGTTATCACTCAATCCTTAACCCAAAATTTAGAATTCCTAAACTCTGTAGTTCCTGTCATCAGAGCATAACTACGCTCTGATACCACTTTTTGTAACACCCTTTCTCTAAATCCCGTAATTAGCCTTAAATAAACTCCACCATAATTAGTAAACCGCAGCAAAATAAAACTTAACAAATTTAATGTTACCGCCGCCAGTCACCCCGTGACGACAAGGCCCTTCCATCCAAAATGTTACGGTCTAAAAGACTGGTGTGGAGGGTGATTTTTTCGGTATGAGGGGGGTCTATCTAAATGGTAATGACTGAAAAGCCTAGATCCTAGATATTGTCATTCTGTGGAGGGTGAAAACCTGTTATTCTTGGCAGCCCTCAAATACCTACTCTATCGTCCGTCTTTCCTAGAAAGCATAAAGTGGAGTGCAAGTGTGCACTACACCCGCTCTCGATGGGCTCCACGCGGACTTATGCCCAAAGGGCAAAAATTGACTAGAGTCGCCACCTAGTTTGACCTAAGGAACTAGGAAGGGGGGAGAAGGGTTCTAAGAACCGTTAATTGACTTTAATCATTTGTTGCATATGAATAGGACTTATCTGATCATACTAGAGATTCTGTGTGGGTTCGCACTAGGTTACACCCCTCAGAAGTGGCAATGACCACAACCTTGGATTGGTGCCCGAGGAAACCTTGGTCTCCAATTGTCGGGATTACCTTCTTTCAAAACCTTTTTAGAGAGATTCATTTAAAAGCCATGGATAGGTTTAGGACAGGAGGAGAGAAAACGAGTGGATAAGGCGAGTTTTTTTTGCAAATCTAGTGCCAAGAAGAAGAATTGATGAATTCCAATGAGTATAGAATGAAAAATTAGGAGTTTGATTTTGAGAGTTGATAAAGTCGAGGGTTTGTGAGAGTCAGAGGGGATTTGAATGTTTGACAGACATGAATATCGCCTTAGATATGGGAAAGGGATTTTCTTGGATTGGAATGGGGTCACACCCTATGTGGGCTGCCTACGTACTCAACTCCCTGTTGAGATCAGACCTTACGTAGTTCAGGGTTTTGGAGATTTTGGGGATTTTAGGGTTTTTGAGGGGTTAGTCTGTGAGACACTTGGGTCAATGAGACATTTGGGATGTTCATGTAGTGGGAGGTATGGGATATCAAGGTCTGTGAGACGCTCGGGTTTATGAGACGTTTGAATCTTAAAATGGTGGAGAGATTGAGATGTTCGAGCATGTGGGGCGCTCGGGCCTATGAGGCTTTTGAAGCTAGAGAGAAATCAGGATTAAAGAGATGATTCAAGTTTGAGGTGATATTGGGTTTGGATAATGATTTGGGTGTGTGAGGCAATTTGAAGTTTGGGTAGAGATCCCAGGTTTTTTGGGTTTGAGGTTTAAAATCGATTGAGGAAAGTCATTTTATTGTGAAATGGCGGGTCACCCCGAAGGATTACCCTATGTACCCCCTCGAGCGTGACGCTTAATTAATGGTAAGTGCCGCGACTCAAAAGATGGGGCAATGAATTTATGTCGAAAGGTAGGGTTTAGAGAGAAACATCATGAATGAGATGCTCTCGATCAAACCCTAATAACATCTCTAACTGAAAACATAAAATTGAGTAGAAGGGAGTTAGACGATTCTAAAATCCCGGTTGTAACTAGGAAGGCCGTTACTTCCCTAGCACCCTGCCTTGTAAAACCCAGGGTGCAATTAGGGGAGGTTTGTCACCCTAATGCCCCGCCTAAAGAGATACAGACTACGACAAGGGATATTACGACCCCAGTGCCCTGCCTCAGATTTTTATTTTAGAGGAGAGACAAGTTATGTCTAACAAGGAAGAAAACGTTCTTTGAAGGTGTTAGACATCCCATGTTCCCAGAAAATGGTTTATATTTTGAGTTTGAAAACTGAGTTGGAAATTTTTGAAGTTGTTCAGAATTCTCGATAAAGAAACACTGATTTTGAGAAATGTTTTAGGAGAAAACTTTCTGTATATGTGAGAAGAACTTTCTGCGTTTTGAGAAGAGTTTTCTGTGATGTGAGAAGAGTTTTCCTTTAAAATTTCACAAAATGATTCCTTTGAAAACCTGATGAGATTTGAATAAAATGATTGTTCAAAATTTGAGAGAGAAGATTTTTTGGGATTTTTGAATTAAAGTTGAATACTGAGGAATGTTTTTGGATTTTTGGAGTTTGAATGGGATTTACAAATTGAGTTTGGATTAGATGAATTGAATGGAATTGGATTGAACTGAAATGAATTGAAATGAGTTGGGTTTGAATTGGGTTGAATTGAATTTGGGTTGGGGTTGGAAAACGAGTCGGGTCAAAGTTAAACCGGGTGAAAGTTGGATTGGGTCAAAGTTGAGGTTGGTCAAAGTTAGACCGGGTCAAAGTTGGGATGGGTCAAAGTCAAAGGTCAAAGTCGGGGGTCAAAGTTGGAGGTGAAAGGACAAAGTTTGGGTCAAGGTTTAACTATTGTGGGCTTGGTTTGACTTTTGTGGACTTTATTTGACTTTTGTGAATTCGGTTCGGATTTGGGCCAGGCTTTGAGATGGGCCGGGTTTTGAATTGGCCCGGGTTTTGAATTGGCCCGGGTTTTGAATTGGGCCGGGTCGGGCTAATGGGCCAGAATAGGCCTTGGTCAAAGTTTGGGCTAAATTGGGTTTGGGGTTAATTGGGCTTGGTGGGCCGAATTGGCTTAGTGGGTCGAATGGGCTTGGTGGATCGAATGGGCTTAGTGGGCCGAAATGGGTCTGGGTCAAGGTTTGGGCCTAAATTGGGTTTGGGCCGAATTGGTTTGGGCTGAAGTGGGATTTGAATTGGGCCTTGGAGTGACCTTTTGATTTTTTGACAAGGTTGTGAGATAATAACACGTGGGAGTGATCAATGTATTGATTTATTAACTCTTGATTCGGGGTGTGTTGAAGGCAAAGGAGGATTCCACCCACATAAAATGAATGAGAGACCCACTAGGCATGGGGTGGTTTCACATCCTAAGTCTTCCTAAGAGAGCCTTAAGGGCTTATTTTAAAAAGTTTTTGTTCTTATAAATATAAGAGTGGTTTGGATGTTTTCTGAAGGTATAGAAGATTACTGCCCCACGAAACGAATGAGAGACCCGTTAGGTGTGGAGCAATAATGCGTCCGAAGCTTTTCTGTTAGTCAAAAGGTCCTAGGGGGGAAATAACTTGGGCTTAAGTAATAAAAAAATAAAGTGCAATGAAATAATGTAAAACTGTAACATACCAAGCATGTATACACATAGTAGCAAGGGTAATTAGAGAATATACAACTGTGAAGGATACAGGTTAAAAGTAATTAAGAGAGGTAACCGAATTTCAATGGAATTAGTTCTGTTTTTGGGCTATATACAACCGGATGAAGAACTGAAACAACTGAGTTTGGAATCTAATGTTACTAACTTCAAGTGGTGAACAAATTTACCGAGTCATTTACACACTACATTCTAGGTTAACACCCTCTTAGGAAAAATTCCATCTGCCAAGACTTACTGTTACTAATCCATGGCATCAAGTTAATCTTAAGCTTGATTTTTCGCGTCTAGCTCCATAATTGGTTATTTCTAAGTCTTCATCTACAGCTTAAAGATTAAACCCATCAATGAACTGATTCTAGATCAATATAAATTGTACAGAAACGGCCTAGAAGGTCACCCGACTTCTTCTTTTTTTTTAATAAACTCTTACTCTTAAATTTCCAACCCGTTTTCTCTTCATCAACCTTTCTTTCAGGTTATTTGTCAAGTGCGAATGGAAGTGGGCAAGATAAAACCTAGCTACCCATTGATCATGTGTATTTTGCAAGGTGAGGAAAGCAGGGAAATAATAGAGCAGGTAACACAGCTCAGAATCAAAAGATGACACACATCAACATCGAGTTACCCAAACACACTGAGAGTCTAATGGCTAATTTTGGATCAGAGATGAGTACCCGAAAGAGGATGATCAGAACTGCTGCAAAAAAAATGCAAAATAACAACACAACAACGGAGAAGATGTTAAGTTAGAGGATGGTGACAGACAAATTCCTCTAATAACCATAGAACGAAAATATACAGAAAGCCACACGGATGCTAAACAGTATCACCAGCCAACATGGAGACTAGATTAATTCAAAGATAAATACCGAAGAGGATATTGGAGAAACCTGCAAAGGTTCAATGAGTTGGGCACAAATAGAGCAAACTGTTAACCCACACAGTGATATACGAAGGTGATAAGATGAAGGTGTGTGACAGTGAGAACTGAAATCAGCTTGGTAACTTGCTTTCCACACGAATCTGACAGCTTAAACCTGTCTTGAGGCCAGAACCAAAACAGAAATACACAGACTGATCTGCTTGTTTAAATAAACCTGGTATTTCTACTTCACTATCTGTTTGTTAAGCAAAGCGATAGACGGGGTATTTTCTACCAAAGAACACGATGGTATGTAAGCTATAAGGGGATCAAGGTTCGTCTACTACCCATACTGAGCCAAAGATGAACATAAATAAGGTTTCGATAGAACGTACCACAGAATACAAACCGAGCTCGGTGTTTCAATCCCAGTATGAACTTATATCCAAAACTAAAAGAGAATGCGTAAAGCAAAGTGAAATAGATATAAGACAGAACGACCAGACATGCATATAAAGACTGGAGTGCTTCTGAAGGTGAAACATGGTAGCAGTAGTCGACAACAGAGAAGTAAGGATGCAAACATTAAAATGGCCTCGATACTCAACTGTGATTGATATGCACAGCGAGAATCAAAGGTTTTCGGGCATAACGCAACAGAGATGAGATAGAAGAAGTAATTGAATACAGAATAAAAAGGGAGATCATCCGAACAGACTCATCTTCAGGATCAAAGTCCTGATAGAGTTAAATCTCCTTTAGCTATCGCCAGTCTTGGTTCATTTGGCAAAATTCACAGAGAGCAAAACAGAACGACATGTGCGCAAGTCTGAGGTATTTTCTCTGGGATTGATAATCCAAATGAAAAGCTACACCAAGCATAAATATGTTTGGAACGTACTGCGAACTTCAGAGATGGTGGGAAGCAGTTGAAAAGGTGTTTCGAAGATCAAATCGGAGAAACGAACGAAAACTAACACCACTTACTCCGTGTCTGAATGTAACGAGAGTAAAAGACAGGGCGAGGTTGAGGGGGCAGGCGAGAGTTCTGGTGAACGATGATGGCGTGAGTGTTGATGAAGGTGATTCGAAGCGAAAGGAAAGGGAAGAATTCAAAGCGGAAGAGAAACGGCCATTTCTGGGTTTAGCTTCTCTAGTTTTGGAAAAAGGAAGAATGTAGGACAATAGACATGAAGAATGAGAATCAGATTTGTGTCTGCCGGATGATTCGAAAAAACCTGCCCTACTGTAGGATTTTTGAGGTTGTTTTATAACAGAGAAGTAGGGTTTTTGGAGACAGATGTTGGTCTTGGGTTTATTTGGGTTGGACTTGTATTTGGGCCAAATGGGCCTCGTTTGACTGGGTGAGGATCTCCTTGGGGAAAATCGAGAGCTAAAAAAAATATGCTCCCACCAAGTTTCGAACTCGGCATCTCAGCCCTCTTCCCTTATATACTCTACCAGTTGAGCTATGACAAAATTCGTATAAACATGAGAGAAATAATACAAGAGCTCTAATTTCGGCTGGATGACTCTTCTAAAAGTGCTACAATTTCAAAAGAAAGTATGCAATAAACAAAAGAGTTAATCTAATGGTAGCATAAATCACAACGAGATATATAACGAATGAAATATGTACATGAAATAATAAAATAGTACTAATACGATGGTGATAAAAATACAAGTGAATGTAAAAAAATGGGAAACAAATTAAATATGTACGAATAACGGAAAATAAGATTGAATGAACAGGAAACAAAATAAAATAAAATATGAGTAAGCTTAACCAAATAAGCAACAAAATGAGGTATGCAAATAAAAATAATAATAGTAAAGGGCACATGAAATGATATAAATAACAATGAAAATTTTGATGATAAAAAAAGTAAATGCTAGAAGAAAATTAAAAGTAGCACTAAATAGGATAAAGAAGTAACAAAATAAAAGAAAACTTATAGGTAAGCAAATAAGCAATGAGACAAAAGGGATGGGTTTAAGACCGGATTGTCATTTGAAAATTCCTTTTCGGAAAATCGTGTTTGATGAAATGCTTTGAAAAAGATTATAAAACGACGGTTTCATTTTGGCACGCACGCTAATACGTTTTTGACAAAGAAAGGCGACGACCCCTCTTATTGTGTTTCTTATTCTGCAATTTGCTTTATGGGGTGAGAATTTTTGGTGTCTACAGATGGCTCCCCTTGATTCAATTTTGTAAGCCTTTGCGGAATTGGATCAAGGTGGATGGGGTGCCAAAAATTCTCACCATGATTTTTGGGTGCATTGGGATGCGACTGTGAGTGTGTGAAAGTGATTGGAAGTATGAGAACTTATGACAAGCCCCAGTTAGATCTCTTGACATCTAACCCTAGGACTTTTGACGAGCCCAGATACTAACAATAGGGTTTATTTATCGTGCACGAGGACTTATGACGAGCCTCAACTAGACCTCTTGACATCGAGCTATAGTACTTATGATGAGCATATAACGCTAACAATTATATTGGTTTAGGGTGCACGAGGGCTTAGGAGTGCCTCAACTGGACCTCTTGACATCCAATCCTAGGACTTATGACGAGCCTAGAATGCGATTAAAAGTACGAGGACTTATGAGAGCCTCAACTAGACCTCTTGACATCAAGCTATATGACTTATGATGAGCCTATCATACTTTGAAAGGGTACCGTACTAGTAGCGTAATAGCTTCCTAGCAGGTGGATGTGAAACGATCTTGCACTAGTAGCGTAATAGCTATCCAGTGAAGGAAAAATGACGGGACCGCTCTAGTAGCGTAATAGCTGCCTAGCGGGTTATGAAGTGAATGATCTCGCACTAGTAGCGTAATAGCCGCCTAGTGGAGGAAAAGATCGGGACCTCGCTAGTAGCGTAATAGCTGCCTAGCGGGTTATGAAGTGAACGATCTCGCACTATTAGCGTAATAGCTGCCTAGTGGAGGAAAAAATCGCGACCTCGCTAGTAGCGTAATAGCTGCCTAACTGGTTATGAAGTGAACGATCTCGCACTAGTAACGTGATAGCTGCCTAGTGGAGGAAAAAAGGTGGAACCACACTAGTAGCATAATAGCTGCCTAGCGGGTTATAAAGTGAACGATCTCGCACAGTAGTGTAATAGCTGCCTAGTGAAGGGAAAACGTTGGCACTGTACTAGTATCGTAATAGCTGGCTATTAGGTTATGAATATGCGTTAGATTGTGAACGAACTTTGTGGGTAGGTGTAAATGATATGCAATGTAAGATGGTTAAAAATAAAAACATGGGCTGGATCAAGACTCCCTGTTTATGGATGTAGAATCCTTTTTTAAATGAGTTGATGGGTTTTAAGTTGCTTCAAAGCTTCAGGATGGCTCCGACATGGCTTCAAAGATCTGAGATGGCTTCAGCATGCATTGATGGCTCCGGTATGCGCTGATGGCTCCTGTATGCACGGATGGCTTCGGTATGCGCTGATGGCTCCGGTATATGTTGATGGCTCTAGTGCACGTTGACAACTCCGGTACGCACTGATTGCGCCGGTGTGCACTGATGGCTCGAGAGAGTGACCAATGGTCTCGGGTGGTTGGTGGGTTTGAAATGGTTGGTGAGTTTGGTTGTTTTGAAGTAGTTTGATGGCTCTGGTGATGGATTTATTGTGGTTTGATGGCTCTGGTATCATTCTAGATTTGGCTCCATGGTGGCTCCAGAATAGCTTCAATGTGACTGCGAGGGGAAAAAGGGGGAGTTTTTCCTTTGAGGTGGTTGCACCCTGGATGGGCTGCCTATGTACTCAATTCCATATTGAGATCAGACAGTACGTAGTTCAATCCTCTATGAGCAAGGTCTTGGTGACGAATTGGCTCCAATAGGGATTCGAGGTGGCTCCCGTGTTGTTCTCAAACTGTTGGGATGGCTCCTGTGTAGCTCTGGAGATGGTCTCAATATTTGAAGATGGCTTCTGCATGCCTCTAACTTGGTTCTGGATATGGCCGTGGGATGGCTCCAGCTTTGACTTTCTTTTCTTTTTTTTATCAGAAGTTACGCTCTGATAGCGGCAACTGAAGTCAACTTTTAGTGAGAGTAGGTAGAATTCTTACCAGTCGGATGTTGAAGATGAAATGATTATGGTGCATGCAAATTTAAATGCTAGACACGATGCAAAATGCACATGCAGTTTTTAGAGAGAAGGTACGGTCCTATCCCTATTAATATGAGGTTTACGAATATAAGACATCTTTAGTTTGATCTTGAGTGATTGTTGAACTCGAATGCGTGAATCACTTTCCTCTCATGGAGGGATATGGGTCAATCTCTCGTGAGTATAGTTGTGTGTGCTAATGGTGTAATGATACTTTCAATGCTCGGAGAAGTATTTTCCTTAGAATTTCTTTCAAGGTTCTGAACTCTCTGATCCTTACAAATTCCTCACCTGTAATGGGGTAGGCTATTTATGATTTGGTGATTCGATCAAAGAGTCACTCGTACTAGAAATACCTTGTGATGTAAGGTTGCGCTCATTCGCTCATGGTCCTTTTGGTATGACGGGACATGTTGATAATAAGTACGAAGCTCATGATTCATGTTTCAGATCCGATACTTTCAGTTAACGCTCATCAACTAACGAGTCAGATGTCTTTTATTGGGTTATAATGGGGATGAGGGGTATGATGTATGTCACATGGGACTGGAGGATTTATTTGCGAGTTGTGGAGCTTTTGTGAAATGGAGGATATGTATCACCTTCGCCATGGGTGGAATGATTAGACAAACGATCATTGAGAATCCTTGTTGGCTTCGGTAGGACATCATTGGTCCTTATGCTTATTTTCTTCTTCCTTTCTGGTGTATGATTTTTGCTTGCTTACTTCCTTCTTTTGGAATCACATTGGCTCATTAACTTTCTTGGACATTTTCTGCTAACTCTTTTGGCCTTCGATTTTGCTTTCAGCTTTGGAGTTTCATGGACTCGCTGGTCATCTCAAACATTCTATTTGCTTCTTTTGTGAAGGATGGTGGGGAGATACCATGGCTCCAGCTCCTTCGAGATCCTCTATTGCAAGGGCAAGTTAATATATGTACGTGAGTTGGCATGTTGTGGAGTTCACAGAAAAAGGTTTATCGTGAAAGGCTCAACGGGGCTCACTAAGGGGTTATGTTCAGGAAAATCAAAACTTTTTGGCTTTGTGGAGATTTTGATCCTAAGTGCCTCGTCATTCTCATTATTAAATGATTGTTTTCTTACTCTTCTCAAATCTTTGCATGAATCACTTGTTAGGATTTCAGGCCCATTTCCCGAGGATCGTGGTGAGATCGACATGGTTGCCGAAGAAGAAAAACCACAAGATAATGTAATGATAAAATAGTGACACAAGGATTTACGTGGTTCGGTCCAAACATGACCTACGTCCACGGGAGGAGATAGAATAACTTTCATTAAGAAGATGAGGATTACAAGTTTAAATGAGGATTACCCAACCAACCCATCAACCCGTGTTTCCCGTGTTTCCCTTGGTGTTTTTACCCGAGTCCCTTTGAGTTCCCATAGAACCACCCTTGACTCCCTTGGATGTGATCCCCACAAGTTGGGATGATCCTAAGCTACGGGTTACTAGATTCATTTATAGCGATAGATCTAAACCCTTCACTTATCCCAACGTTAACCAAGTAACAACCATATAATAATGGCTCACAAGTTACAACGGTTACAACTCATTAACACCATCCATTAACACTCAGGTATCTGAAAAGCCAGAAGTCTTAACTTCTTCTTTTTCAAGGATTTAACTTCCTCATAACTCTCCTCATAATGTTAGAAAACCAAATGCTTTAGACGGCATTAATTTGCACCGCATAAATGCTCCCACTAATGCATCTTCAACATCCGTGAAACTCTTCGTAAATAATAAATTAATTGGAAGACAAAACCAATTAACTCCACAAGAGTAACTCAACGGATTTAGCATTAATTCTAGCAATTCTTCCTCTTAATGCTCAATCTGGTCAATCACACACCACCATCAATGCCAAACTTCCTCTTGAAGAATAATCCCAAAAACATCCCACACAAGGACGAACCGGATAACTTCAACTGGATTGTTTGCATTCCAACTTCGGTAAATTGACCACTCCTCCCCGAGCCCTCAAAGACTCATCTGGTCCAAATCTTTATGGACCCGCCACAAACACGAAGTAAGCAGCAACTCAGGAAACAACTACGCAACCAAAGACAATAGTGATCTCTCCCGTCTTTATCCGGTTCTCGCAAAGTCTCCAAACATGACCTAACAGCAGCTTCACAATTGATCACCTCGCGAAGCTCCGTTTGTGGTTATATGCGCGCTACCACAACCCTAGGTCCACCCACTTTCTATATGATCTCTAGTGCTCCATGGAAGTCCACGATCCGTCACGTGACCCGCTAAAATATTTTTCCCATTTTCTGCACCAATCCATCACCATTGAAGCTTAACCATTCTTTATTATCCTTACTCCCCCACAAAGGGTTAGTAAATAAAGAACTAGATTTTACTTCAAATATGAACGATGCACTGGATTTTCCAAGATCCAAGATTTTGAACTTGATCTCCTTCCAACAACACATCATCATTTGTTAACAATCCAAACATCTTCTTAAGAACACATCTCCTCTCCAACTCTTCCCTTCGTTCTTCACTTTTATCAAAGCTCACATCATCTTGAATCACCATTTTCTCTTCCTAATGACATCTTCACCAACACGAACATCCCGAAAAACCATGAGCTCTGATGCCACTTGTTAGGATTTCGGGCCCATTTCCCCAGGATCGTGGTGAGATCGACATGGTTGTCAAAGAAGAAAAACCACAAGATAATGTAATGATAAAATAATGACACAAGGATTTATGTGGTTCGGTCCAAACATGACCTACGTCCACGGGAGGAGATAGAACAACTTTCATAAAGAAGATGAGGATTACAAGTTTAAATGAGGATTACCCAACCAACCCATCAACCCGTGTTTCCCTTGGTGTTTTTACCCGAGTCCTTTTGAGTTCCCATAGAACCACCCTTGACTCCCTTGGATGTGATCCCCACAAGTTGGGATGATCCTAAGCTACGGGTTACTAGATCTATTTATAGCGATAGATCTAAACCCTTCACTTATCCCAACGTTAACCAAGTAACAACCATATAATAATGGCTCACAAGTTACAACGGTTACAACTCATTAACACCATCCATTAACACTCGGGTATCTAGAAAGCCATAAGTCTTAACTTCTTCTTTTTCAAGGATTTAACTTCCTCATAACTCTCCTCATAATGTTAGAAAACCAAATGCTTTAGACACCATTAATTTGCACCGCACAAATGCTCCCACTAATGCATCTTCAACTTCTATGAAACTATTCGTAAATAATAAATTAATTGGAAGACAAAACCAATTAACTCCACAAGAGTAACTCAACGGATTTAGCATTAATTCTAACATCACTGTTCATATCATGTTTATCGACATTGCACTCACTATGATTTGTGCCTCTACATGTGCTGAAGGAATGCGCATGTCACTCGTGGTTTTACCTCCATTGGATCTCTCTATCTTCCTACGTCACTCATTGGATTGTCCAGTACCTTTATTTGAAATTCAAGGGAAAATACCGCTCATCGCACACTACTCACTTTGTTTGAGGTGCTAATTTTGATTGGACCCTTGTGTTCGTTGACAAGTCGAGAGTTTAATGGTTCAAGCACTCTGTTCAATCAATCTCTCAATATTTTTCCAAAGATGTCGTTTCGATATGAGAGTATGCAAATGCAACTATACTACAATGCAATCTATTGTGGTAATATGAAATTTCTATGTGTAAGATGCATGAATGATTGAATGCTGAAGATGATGAATGCAGATGGTTGACTTCGGATTTTGACCGAATGTTTTTTGTGTCTTTTTTTTATACAATGTATGAGTGGTAAGGCTACACCTAGTCTTGCTTGAATCGGTTCCTGTTGATGGTATATGAAGCTCATACGATGCTCTAGGAACTTGAGATAGTCAGGTTTTGAGGGGGTTCCATGAAAGTCTTGACGTGACAACAATGTTAGACTGTCAACTGATTCCTAACTGCTTAAAGAGTTAAAGACTCCATACTCTTGCTGCCAGTATGACGAAATTATCTTGTTCCTCTTATAGCTAAGCAAACTCGGTCTTTCTTTCTCTCTTTTTTTTAAACAAAGGGGGAGGGAGGGGATGCAACCCGTCATACTATTATGACAATTGTAAAGTAAAAGGAAAACTGTTTTCTACCACTACCACTGATAGCTAAGATATCCCTTGGCCTAGGACGGATATTCTATTGTATGGATCAGCTCTTGAATTACATCTCTTAGTGTGGTACACTCATCGGTGATGTGTCCCCGGATTCTGTGATAGTCGCAATACTCATGCAAATGTGGCCCAAGTTTCTTGATTCTTGACCTTGTATTGAAAAGTGCTAGATGGCCTTCCTCGACTAATATTTTCAATGCTTTGCTGAGCGACATTCCGAGGTTTGAAAGTTGTCCAAGTGCACGTTCCTTTCTTTTCATCATTTCTGGTTGCTCAGTCAATTTAATTTCAGTGTCTTCCAAAGAAATCACGGCCGCCATCAATCGTTTGAAGTCACAAATGCCTAGGTATCTCAGCCGGCAATGATACTCTTCCCTCAGGCCAGAAATCACCATTTGCATTTGCTCCTCCTCAGTGGGTAGATTATTAATTTACCCAGCCTTCACCCTCCATCGTTTTATGAACTCCCTCACAGTTTCGCTAGGGTTTTGGCAGGTGATTTCTAAATCTCTGTGCGTAACTTCATGATGAAAGTTACCACCGTATTGAGTGAGAAATTCAAAGTACAAGTCTTGGTTTGACTTTCCTTTTAGATCTAGGCTCATAATCCAAGAATAAGCAGGTCCCCCTAAGTAGAATCTAAAGCACGCGGTCTTCAGCTCATCGGATAAACCATGTAGATCCATGAGCTTATCATACTTGTCAATGTGATGCCTCGGGTTTCCAATTTCTTCATACTTCTGTATTTCAGGCAAACACAAGCCTTTGGGAAAGCGAGCTTCAGCATATGGATTAATCGGTTCCAACCCACTGATTTGAAACGTTGGGTTAGTTTCCACTATTGCAATTCCATCCTCAGCGCTTGCATTAGTTCTATCATTAAGATCGCCTTGGGATCAAATTTTTGGATGAAGGTAGAGGCTGTCTGAGGGTGGCTATCGTCAAAGGAATGGGGAAATGGGATTGTTGCTCGTGGGTAAGGATATTGGTCAGGCTTTGATGACTAAGGGAGTGTTTGCTGTGGAGGAACTTGTTTTTGTGTGGGTGAGGAGATGCTTAGGTCGGGATTTACAATGAGTGAGGATGAGGTTTGGGGATTTCCTCCATTATAGATGATTTGCAACTGTAGTCTTCCCAAAGGGGCAACTAGGGTTCTCAGAGCTGAACTGCATACAGACGAAGGAGGCGTGCTTGGCACTACTCGGGTTTGGACAGAGAGAGTGTGCGGGTCCATCGCTTGAATAAGCATCGTATGCAGAGTAAGTTGGAGACTCCTTGTAACTGCTATCCGACTCTGAATATAGGCCTCTATTATTTTTCTTTGGGCACATTCTCTTGTCCTCAAGTTTTTCTCCAAGTCACCACTAAGGTCATGGGTCAATCCTTCATGAACAAACCGACCTTTGACTGCTTAATTGCTTCGGGGTGCTTGCTCCATCTTTTTGTTGTTGCTTTAAGTGGGTTAGTCTTCTTTCTTTTCAGTTACTGACTGTCACGAACACCTGCACGCACAAGGATTAGAATCAAGGAGAAAAAGTAATGTCAGTATGCTCCGTTAAACAAAAATGTGGTTGTGTGATGAGTGTGAATGATTGTTGGGGCAAAAAATACTTTTATTCGATTTGAAATTCTTTTGTGAAATGATGCATGAATGTTATGGACGTGAGCGCTTGTTAAGTGTCATTTTATCTTGTTTCTTCTTTTCATTAAGAAAAACTGGGTTTTAGAAAAGCCATTTTGAAAACACGTGTTTTCAATGTGGTGGATTCTCATTGATAGGAATTTTGACGCTTGGTCATTCGCAAATAAAATAGGGAGTGAGGAACCCTATACACATAAAGATCTAAAGAAAACTCAAAGGGGATGTGTTGACCTATACATGCGATCTACTTAGAAATGGGCAAGAGAAAATAGAATCATAGGGGAGAACCTATACAACAATTATAAAATGTCATTAAATGAGGATTTTGAGTTAAAACTTCTTTTGCTTCGTATTCGAGATTCTGACTGACTGCACATCCATGTGTTGGTCTCCTGATTGGCCGTTCGCTTGAGTTCAGGCTCTTGGTTGCTCGCTCGTCTTCGGGCTCTTGACCGATTGCACACTTGTCTTTGGGGCACTTAACCGGCTGCTCGCTCGTCTTCGGGCTCTTGATCGGTTGTTGGCTCATTTTCAGGCTTTTGTAGCAAAGCAATACTATGATAAAACAAAACGGGCTGGTGTTCTTCTGATTTTCAATAGTTTGAACTCGAACAGGTGTCACTAGTCTTTATGTCGCTTGACTCGGGTTGGTACACCTCTGATTTTGTATTTGAATGGTTGGTGTTAGTCTTCATGTCGCTTGCTAGCTCCACGGGTTGGTGCGCCTCTGGCCTTCAGCTTGATCCATGTAGTCGATCTTAATGCTGCTTTAGTTGCTTCGACGAGAGGAATGGGGGATGCTTTTGAGAAAGGAAATATGAATGATCGAGCACAAAATCTTATGTAAAAGTCCACCACTTTTGTGAAAACACGAAATGACTAGTACGCTCCACAGTAATGACCGCTGCTCTTGAAGGTGGGCAGAACTTCAAAAATAGCGGGTCACGACATGGGGACTAAATCATTTTTTTTAATACGTTAATGAAAATCAACTTTGAAAACTGTTTTATGAAAACTAACTTGAAACAATGTTGGTGAAGAATGTTGTTTGAAATTCGTTTGTAGAAAGTGGGTTTTCAAAATCTATTTTTGAAAATGGTTTTGGAAATAACATTTTAAAGATGAAGTGCCAGGTTTAAAACCGCAAATGTTTATGAGTAAAATTTAGGTGGGATTCAAAATTAAACGAGCTCGTAAAACAGCTTTAAGAAATGTGCAAAAGAGAATTCCGAACATTTTGCAGAACTCAAAACAGATTGGTTTAAGAAAGTGGTTTGCACACATGTATAGCATAAAGTAAATCGTGATTGTGTTTGATGTGAAGTTGTAAGTGTTAATGTTGGGATAATCACTTTCCAAGTCAATTATGATTATGTCTCACCGGGGGAACCGTCGTCCCTTCACTATCATCTCTCGGGGTTTTTTCTCTGCTATGCCTTTGTGGGGCACGTTATCAAGAAAGTCTAGAGTGCTTAAGTTCGAAAGGTTAGGACACCCGAGATGATAAGGAAACACACACCACAGCCAGTGATGATCCGACAACACGCTCACTTTTCGGGAAACTCGGGGAAGTACTGCATGGGAACGGGTCTCCCATTGTCTGCATGATAAGGTGTGTCTAAAGTCTAAATTATTCGCTGACTACGCTATGTCATGTATAGGTATCCGTAAATACAGGATCCGCTATAAATTTTTAGCGTGACATTGGGCTTTAAAGACACCTGTGGTGCAGGGGAATCATGGAGAACTGAGCCCATGTAATCTTCAGGGTATGGTAAAAGGGTGGTCAGACAGTCGTCATACAAGGGGGTGACTACCCATAAGCCCATCGTAGACACCGGATAAGGCAGCTGGACACTGAAGGCTCATGGCTCACTATATGCTGGCTTAGACTCGGGTAATGGAGGATTTTTTGGATCATGAGCTTCAAGGCGTTAGTCGGAGACCATACCGCCTTGTGGGTTAGTTCCCTCACAGAAGGGCCCAGCTCATAGGGAATCAACCGTGGACTGGTTGGAGATCCCGTGACATCGTGGATAAAATGGGTGACATAGAGGAATGCATGTCCTGAGCTACCCACCCAATGCACCCCCACAATCATATAGCAAACAAAGCATAGAAGTTAGCACCAACCTAATTACTAAGAGTTTTGTCTTGAGATTAGTGATTCCAAATTGGTTGTTTATTAACCTAAAGGGAAGTTAGCTCCATTGAGTCCTAAGTGTCTCTTTCTAACCGTGAGCTAATTATTAACCCAATTGTTGTAAGGGTTGTTGAGGATCTAATATGTCCTATCTGCCCTCATCAGATACACTCTAAGTGTGGAATATAATGATCCTAAAGGCTTTGAAAAGAATCTCTTGAAGGTTTTGAAAGAAGTGGGGATGTCCCGACAATTTTGAATGGAGTTCAGTCTTCCTTGAGTTTGAGAAAAACTTACTCAAGTTTTCCCCAACAGAGTCGCCATTCTGTGGAGGGTGATTTTTTGGTATGAGGGGGGTCTATCTAAATGGTTCAGACTATAAAGCCAAGATCCTAGAAATTGTCATTCTGTGGAGGGTGAAAACCCGTTATTCCCAGAAAGCATAAAGGGGAGTGCAAGTGTGCACTACACCAGTTCTCGATGGGCTCCATGCGGACTTATGCCCTAAGGGCGAAAATTGACTAGAGTCACCACCTAGTTTGACCTAAGGAACTAGGAAGGGGGAGAAGGGTTCTAAGAACCGTTAGTTGACTCTGATCATATGTTGCCTATGGATAGGACTTATGTGATCATACTAGAGATTCCGTGTGGGTTCGCACTAGGTTACACCCCTCGGAAGTGGCAATGACCACAACCTTGGATTGGTGCCCAAGGAAACCTCGATCTCCAGTTGTCGGGATTACCTTCTTTCAAAACCTTTTTAGAGAGATTCATTTAAAAGCCAAGGATAGAATTGGGACAGAAGGAGAGAAAACGAGTGGATGAGGCGAGCTTTATTGCACAGCTAGTGCCAAGAAGAAGAATTGATGAATTCGAATGAGTATAGAATGAAAGATTAGGAGTTTGATTTTGAGAGTTGATAAAGTCAAGGGTTTGTGAGAGTCAGAGGGGATTTGAATGTTTGACAGACATGAATATCACCTTAGAGTTAGGAAAGGGGTTTTTTGGATTGGAATGGGGTCGCACCCTATGGGGGCTGCCTACGTACTCAACTCCCTTTTGAGACCAGACCTTACGTAGTTCAGGGTTTTGGAGATTTTGGGGTTTTGAGGGTTTTTGAGATGTTTGAGGGGTTAGTCTGTGAGACGATTGGGTCAATGAAACATTTGGGATGTTCATGTAGTGGGAGGTATAGGATATCAAGGTCTGTGAGACACTCGGGTCTATGAGACGTTTAAATCTTAAAATGGTGGAGAGATTGAGATGTTTGAGTCTGTGGGGCGCTCGGGCCTATGAGACTTTGGAAGCTAGAGAGAAATCGGGATTAAGGAGATGATTCGAGTTTGAGGTGATTATAGGTTTGGATAATGATTTGGGTATGTGAGGCAATTTGAAGTTTGGGTAGAGATCCCGGTTTTTTCGGGTTTGAGGTTTAAAATCAACTGAGGAAAGTCATTTTGTTGTGAAATGGCGGGTGATCCCGGAGGATTACCCTATGTATCCCCTCGAGCGTGACACTTAATTAATGGTAAGTGCTGAAACTCGAGAGATGGGGCAATGAATTTATGTCGAAAGGTAGGGTTTAGAGAGATACATCATGAATGAGATGCTCTCGATCAAACCCTAATAACGTCTCTAACTCCCGGGTTTAAAAACATCAAAAACCGAAAACATTAAAATTGAGTAGAAGGGAGTTAGACGATTCTAAAACCCTGGCTACAACTAGGAAGGTTGTTACTTCCCTAGCACCCTGCCTTGTAAAACCCAGGCTGCAATTAGGGGAGGTTTGTCACCCTAATGCCCCGCCTAAAGAGATCCAAA
Source organism: Limonium bicolor (assembly GCA_023374045.1). Lineage (NCBI taxonomy): Eukaryota > Viridiplantae > Streptophyta > Magnoliopsida > Caryophyllales > Plumbaginaceae > Limonium > Limonium bicolor. The sequence goes on along the minus strand of CM041776.1, from coordinate 165,150,200 downwards.
CTGCGACAAGGGAGATTACGACCCCAGTGCCCTGCCTCGGATTTTTATTTTAGAGGAGAGACAAGTTATGTCTAACAAGGCAGAAAACATTCTTTGAAGGTGTTAGACATCCCATGTTTCCCGAAAATGGTTTATATTTTGAGTTTGAAAACTGAGTTGGAAAATTTTTGAAGTTGTTCGAAATTCTCGATAAAGAAACACTGATTTTGAGAAATGTTTTGGGAGAAAACTTTCTGTATATGTGAGAAGAACTTTCTACGTTTTGAGAAGAGTTTTCTGTGATGTGAGAAAAGTTTTTCCTTTAAAATTTCACAAAATGGTCCCTTTGAAAACCTGATGAGATTTGAATAAAATGATTGTTCAAAATTTGAGAAAGAAGACTTTTGGGGATTTTTGAATTAAAGCTGAATACTGAGGAATGTTTTTGGATTTTTGGTGTTTGAATGGGACTTACAAATTGAGTTTGGATTAGATGAATTGAATGGAATTAGATTGAATTGAACTGAAATGAATTGAAATGAGTTGGGTTTGAATTGGGTTGAATTGAATTCGGGTTGGGGTTGGAAAACGAGTCGGGTCAAAGTTAGACCGGGTGAAAGTTGGATTGGGTCAAAGTTGAGGTTGCTCAAAGTTGAGATTGGTCAAAGTTGATATTGGTCAAAGTTAGACCGGGTCAATGTTGGGATGGGTCAAAGTCAAAGTCAAAGTCAAAGGTCAAAGTCAGGGGTCAAAGTTGGGGGTCAAAGGGCAAAGTTTGGGTCAAGGTTTAACTTTTGTGGGCTTGGTTTGACTTTTGTGGACTTTATTTGACTTTTGTGAATTCGGTTCGGATTTGGGCCAGGCTTTGAATTGGGCCGGGTTTTGAATTAGGCCGGGTTGGGCTAATGGGCCGGAATGGGCCTTTGTCAAGGTTTGGGCCTAAATTGGGTTTGGGCCGAATTAGCTTGGTGAGCCAAATGGGCTTAGTGGGCCGAATGGGCTTGGTGGATCGAATGGGCTTAGTGGGCCGAAATGGGCCTTGGTCAAGGTTTGGGCCTTAATTGGGTTTGGGCCGAATTGGTTTGGGCTGAAGTGGGATTTGAATTGGGCCTTGGAGTGGCCTTTTGATTTTTTGACAAGGTTGTGAGATATTAACACGTGGGAGTGATCAATGTATTGATTTATTATCTCTTGATTAGGGGTGTGTTGAAGGGAAAGGAGGATTCCACCCACATAAAACGAATGAGAGACCCGCTAGGCATGGGGTGGTTTCACATCCTAAGTCTTCCTAAGAGAGACTTAAGGGCTTATTTTTTAAAGTTTTTGTTTTTATAAATATAACAGTGGTTTGGATGTTTTCTGAAGCTATAGAAGATTACGGCCCCACGAAACGAATGAGAGACCCGTTAGGTGTGGAGCAATAATGCGTCCGAAGCTTTTCTGTTAGTCAAAAGGTCCTAGGGGGAAATAACTAGGTCTTAAGTAATAAAAAAATAAAGTGCAACGAAATAATGTAAAACTATAACATACCAAGCACATATACACATAGTAGCAAGGGTAATTAGAGAATATACAACTGTGATGGATACAGGTTAAAAGCAATTAAGAGAGGTAACTGAATTTCAATGGAATTGTTTCTGTTTTAGGGCTATATACAACCGGATTAAGAACTGAAACAACTGAGTTTGGAATCTAATGTTACTAACTTCAAGTGGTGAACAAATTTACCGAGTCATTTAAACACTACATTCTAGGTTAACACCGTCTTAGGAAAAATTCCATCTGCCAAGACATACTGCTACAAATCCATGGCATCAGGTTAATCTTAAGCTAGATTTTTCGCGTCTAGCTCCACAATTGGTTATTTCTAAGTCTTCATCTACTGCTTAAAGATTAAACCCATCAATGAACTGATTTTAGATCAATATACATTGTTCAGAAACGGCCTAGAAGGTCACCCGACTTCTTCTTTTTATTTAATAAACTCTTACTCTTAAATTTCCAACCCGTTTTCTCTTTATCAACCTTTCTTTCAGGTTATTTGTCAAGTGTGAATGGAAGCGGGCAAGATAAAACCTAGCTACCCATTGATCATGTGTATTTTGCAAGGTGAAGAAAGCAGGGAAATAAAGGAGCAGGTAACACAGCTCAGAATCAAAAGATAGCACACATCAACATCGAGTTACCCAAACAGACAGAGAGTCTAATGGCTAATTTTGGATCAGAGATGAGTACCCGAAAGAGGATGATCAGAACTGCTGCAAAAAAATGCAAAATAACAACACAGCAACGGAGAAGATGTTAAGTTAGAGGATAGTGACAGACAAATTCCTCTAATTACCATAGAATGAAAATATACAGAAAGCCACACGGATGCTAAACACTATCACCAGCCAACATGGAGACTAGATTAATTCAAAGATAAATACCGAAGGGGATATTGGAGAAACCTGCAAAGATTCAATGAGTTGGGCATAAATAGAGCAAACTGTTAACCCACACAGTGATATACGAAGGTGATAAGATGAAGGTGTGTGACAGTGAGAAGTGAAATCAGCTTGGTAACTTGCTTTCCACACGAATCTGACAGCTTAAGCCCGTCTTGAGGCCAGAACCAAAACAGAAATACCAAGACTGATCTGCTTGCTTAAATAAACCTGGTATTTCTACTTCACTATCTTTTAGTTAAGCAAAGCGATAGACGGGGTATTTTCTACCAAAGAACATGATTATATGTAAGTTATAAGGGGATCAAGGTTCGTCTATGTAACACCCCAACTACAACATCATACTTAACAACAATTTGCAGCGGAATACACAACTCAACATTTACTTAATTCCTTGGTGTTACATGCTGTTAACCAACCACGTGGCTAACAAGGCTAATACATATACATTGTATCGGTCTGATGGACCAGATTCCCGAGCGTCTACACAATACGATCCCGTTCCATTTCCAAAAATCCATATACATTACATTCTGGCTGTACCGAGTACTTACAAACTAGTGCCGATAACAGTTTCGGTCTTACTACACCTACAATACATAAGTAACTAAATAACTACCCATGCACAAACATTTACCCCGTCCTACTCTCGAACGGCTTCCAGCTCCATTGTACCTAAAAGAAAAAAGGGTGGCCCCCAAGGGGCTCAGCGCCTTTGCTGGTATGGTAATTGTGCAGCCTGCATACTACCGGGCCACACACAACTATTTGTCATCTAAGCATGCGGTTGATTATATTTAAATCATGCATGTAGAACCATGAACACATAACACATTCACAAACATACAACACTCATAAGCGTAGCAATACTAACTGCATAGCATCAACAACATACATAACATAATAGGAACGAATCCCTTGAGGGAAACAAACCAAACACCAGTTAGTCCAACTTGGTAAGCCTAGAGAGTGAATTAAGTCTCATGTTAAGCTCGTTACACAATAACTTATTTGGGTGTGTCGGTCTTAATAAAGAACTGACCACACCATCACACCATAATTTTATTTATATGTGTCAGATATAGTGACCCAATCACACCTTATACATAATCCCCCTAGCCCGAACAATAGTTAGGTAGGAAAGCCATTTATCTTAGGCTTGTGGGTGATTACAATCCAAGGAGGAAAAACAATCAATAATAGAGTGGGAGTCAAAGCGAATATAGAAATCAACTCCCAAATAAACTTTACCATAATCCCCCTAGCCCGAACAATAGTCAGGTAGGAAAGCCTTTTATTAGGCTTGTGGGAGATTGAATTCCAAGAAGGAAAGCAACCATACATGGGAGAGAGTTGAATCCATTATGGATATCAACTCCCATACATACACGCGCGACAGAGACTCCCGGATTCCTCACCCTCATTAATATATATATATATATATTTAAGAGTTCAATTTATGGAACCTATCATATCCATACACCATATGGTCTTACAACTTGGTTAAACACACAAGGGAGGTAAACACTTTTGCACCCACATCAACACACACCAAACACACGGATAGCCGTAGTTAGAACGTTCCTTAGGTTGAAACGTTAAAACCGAATACCGTTCTCTTATGTAATCCTAACCTTGGTTAACTAGCGGGTTAGCACATATTCAAGGTTAACGGCATCGGAAACACACCCACACAATAATAATAATGACTGTAAACTCATTTCATGATTTAAGTCTTACAAAGTCATAAACATCCAGAAAAACAAACAACACACAAGCCGGTGTAATCCGGTAGGGCACAGGTTGCAAGAAAACCATACCTGTCACCTTGAGGTTGGCTAGCCTAATGTGACACCCTCTTAGTCCCGGCTGCCATTTTGACTAGTTTTCGTTCCTATAATTCATTCAATTGAACGGTTAACTACCGTTCTTACTTTCCGGTTAACTAATTACTTCACATTATTATGTTGTATACTTTCACACTCAAACTTTTACTTGTTCACCCTCTTAATGGTCATTATAACTCACCAAACATCACTTAAACGTCCGTATAACATCAGTACCTAACAATCCCCTTCATTACATGTCATTTTATAACCTTAAACATTTTAAATCATCTTACTTAACTTAACCTCTCAAGCCCTTATATACTTCCCTTTCTGATCATCATTGCCCCTTAATGGCATACCACTAATAACACTTAACATTCTTACAATTAATTTTTTTTTAAATAAGTATGGGCCGACCGACCCACCGACCAACCCAACCCCCTGGGTCGGTCCATTCCAGAACCAATCTCGTTCACTAACTTCTGCCCGACCGACCCAAGCTCAGCCCGACCGACCCAAAACCCTATGGGTCGGTCGAAGTCAGAACTTCGGTCCTTTGGGAATCTTAACCCGACGACCCAGCCAGCGTCGGTCCCCTGGGTCGGTCGACTACAGAACCTTCCCAAAACTTGTCTAACTTGCTCCAAAATTTTCCAAAAGTTTCCTAATATGTCCTAACACCATTTAGGCACCCATATATCACTTTTTACTCAAGATTAAGCATCCATCTCACTTCTTTGATCAACTTACCCCTAAAACCTTTAAACACTTGCTCATTTCGTGCAAACATTCCTAACACTCATAACATTTTTCCTTAGGTTTTCTAAGAGGTAAATCATGCCTACTATATCCACTAACCAAGGAATTTCTCCTTAACATGATAACCCCTCCTAAGCATTCTTGAAATATCCCAAACCTTAACATGTTAATTAATTATGTATTATGTTATTCCAAGGCTAATTAAGTCCTTAAGATCATTGGTGAAGAAATAAAAACCAAAACGAAAAAGAAAACGCGTGCTAAATAATTATAGTAAGTATATAACTGTAACTAAGGACCTAAATGGATTCCTAAGACTTATTTAGTCACTAAGAACATGTGGAAAAAAATTCCCGAAGGAAACGGACCCAGATAGTGGAGTAAAGCACAAACGAGGCTTTAAAGCACGTTTTTCGAGAAAACCGAAAAACGTGACTTTAAACAGTTAAATCGGACTTGTATAAATTATAGTTGATTTTATAACTATAATTATATACTAATTAAATTCTAAGAATTTTTAGAATCAGATAAAACAAAAATCCGGAAACCGGACCCGGACTGTTAAAACTAACAGTTCGGGAACTTACGGGTGTTATCTGCTAAATGACCATGTGCCACCTCCTCTCTACTTTTACAAAAAAAATTGACTTTTCCCTTATGTGAGAAGCAGCTCACGTTTTATCCCCCCCTTCTCTTATTTATTTTACACTATTAGCTAAAAGACAAAACCATAAAAGTAAACAAGTACAATTACCTCTTTTTTTTCTCTTTCCTCTACTTTTCTCCTTCCCTCTCGATTTTTCCCCTTGCCATCGCTCTCTCTCTCTGCTCCTTGTTCTCTTCAATGGCGATTTCTTGAGCAGCTCCAACCTCATCTTTCTCCTTCCTTGTTCCTTCACCAAATCAAGTCCAAATCAAAAACAAAATACACCAAAACTCACCTTCCTTTGGGGATCATTTTCCACCTTTCGAAATCTTCAAACTCCACATTTGACTTCCATGGGTGTAGCTCATTTTGAAGAGGAAAACACCCATTCTTGAAGCTAATCAACCCTTTGATGGTTTAAGGTAAGAAATAACTCAAAAACTCATTTATTTCTCCATCTCTTCTTGGCTGATTTTTGCCTCTGTTTTGAACTTCGTTTTTGGCTCTTCATTTTAGCTTGTTTAAATCCTCATTAAGTGCTGGAGCTTGCCACCCTTAATTCCAAACACTCCATTGTGAAGTAGAAGGTAAAAATCTCTTTATTTTCATGCTTAAACACCCTCTTGTTTTAGGGTTGTTGCAAGAGCTTTAATTAATTCCATGGTGTTCATCACCATTCATGGTATTCGGTCATTAGTGTAGCAAATAACCCCATTGGAAATCGGTTGTGGAACAAGAAGTAAGGTGGAGGGAAGTTGAAAGAAATCCAAGGTAAATAACTTACCTTAAGCTTATATGGTGTTTTAAGGACTTTGTGTTTTATTTTGGTGCAAATATAATGTTGAGTGAAATGCAGGCGTTGCTAATAATATGAGGAAATTCAGTGTTTAATTTAATGTTGTTTAAGGGACTAAGAGCCAAGCTTTTAAGGTTTATGTACATTGGGTGCTATTGTTGTTGAAATGGTGAAATTTAAGTGTGGTTTAGTGCCTTGGGCAAATGGATGGTTGGAGTACTTAGGTGGGTTAAATAATGTGTGGGAATATGTTAAAATTATGGGGAGATCATGTCAAAATTTGTGTAGAAATTTAATGGTTTAAGTGCACTTCTAGGTGGGGACAAACTAGAGAGCTACAAGGTATTATGAGAGGAAAATGTAGTATAAAAATCGGTTGGAAACTAGGTAAATGGAGATGGATGGATGAGTGAACATTAAGGCGGGAATGTTGCATTATTTGCGGACTAGCAAGTGGGTGAGAGTGGTGAGAAAAATATGTAGCATGGCACTTAATAGAACTAAGCTTTAGCTCTTGTAAGAGGAGAGTGGGAAATTTGGATGAATTCGATTAAGAATGGAGTAACAAGTGTAGGTGATGATTTAGGTGAGTTTAAGAGGTGGTAATGGTGTTGGAAAATGCCTAAATACATGTAGGAAACTTGGAGCAACAATGGGAAGAAGTTTGGAGTTAAATGGGCATTTAGAAACAAGGGTCTGGAGCTGACTGACCTTGGGGACCGGACTTACAAGGTCGGTCGAGCCCAGTTTAACCAGCCGGAAACCTTTCTGGAATCGACCGACCTTGGGGACCGGACTTGCAAGGTCGTTCGGACTTAAATTTTGTGCGTGAAAATCTTTCTGGAATGGACCGACCTTGGGGACCGGACTTGCAAGGTCGGTCGAGGTAAAACTTTCAAACGAGAAGTCTTCTGGAATGGACCGACCTTGGGACCGGACTTGGGAAGGTCGGTCGAAGTGGAAAATTTTCGAACCCGGATGCTACTGGAATGGACCGACCTTGGGTAAGGTCGGTCGGTAAGGTCGGTCGACCCAAATAAAAAAAACAAACAAACAAAGTGTGGCTTAGGTAGCAAACCCTAGCGGGTATAATAAAGATAACCAAGTGTAGGTTTAAGCATAAAGAATGCCATATAAACATGTAAAGTGTTTAGTAAATCGGAAGTAAAGCAAACTAATTAACCAACCTTATTAATAATGTATAGGAACTACTTTCGGTGGGATTCATACACAACAAGGACCAAGGTATGGTTTTCTTGTAGTCTGTTGCCTACCGGTTTACACCGGCTTGTGTGTTGTTTGTTTTTTGTGTGTTTGACCTTGTAAGATTAAATCATGAAATGAGTTTACGGTCATTGTTATTGTGGCGTATAAGTACCGGTACTGTTAACCTCGAATACGTACTAACCCGTTAGTTGACCAAGCTAGGATACGTAAGAGAGCGGTACCCGGTTTAACGTTTCAACTTAAGGAATGTTCTAACCTCAGCTATGTATGAACTAGTTGTGGTGAGTGTTGTTAATGTGTATCCCATTTCCTTTGGGTGTCTAACTGGACTTAAATACTTATGTGTGATTGTTATACCCAAAATTTCAACCCCCCAAGAGAGTCTCTACTAATAGGCTAGTAGCGAGGGTTCCCAGTTCGATCGGCACATTTCAGAGTACTAGGGACAGCTTAGTCATTTCCAGGGGCATTTTCGTAATTTTTCAAGGCTCCTAAGCCCCCTATAGGATTTCTCTCTCCTCTAAATAAGGGTCAAATCAATTCAAAATGCTTTGAAATTTTAACCCATGATAGAGGATGACATCTGAAGCATCATGGCGTTGGAATTTTGATTTTTCGAATTTCCAATAATTTTCTAGCAATTTCTGATTGAATCTGACGAGAAATTGAATTTAAAAATATTCCAATATCCAAAAAATTCGATTCCACTTTAGAAAAATCAGAAATCATCCTTTACCCATGTGTGAAATTTCATAACCAAATTCCTTTTGGAAGCTCTTGAGCTAAAACGTCGGTAAATCTCGGTTTTTACCGGATTTTTCTATCTTTAAGGAAGCCTATATAAGGAACCTTATCCCATGATCAAATCAGAACCTCAAGAACCCTAGACTCTCAAAGAAGGCAGCCATCTCTCTTTCTCCACGTTTTTGAACTCCAGAGCCACAATCAAACACCGAAATCTCACCAAAATCAACACCAAAACATATTTTTCAACTCCCACAACATCATCAATCATCAAAACCCCACAAAAACACCACCAAAACGTGAAGAACAGCAAGAACAACCACAACAACCATAAGCTTGGTTCGAAATCCTCTCGGGTCTGCCATCAACGGAGCACTCGATGAATCCCGGTGTGAAGAATCACCGTGAATCGAAGGTAAAACAGTAAAATCCCACTTTCCTAACTCTCCACGGTATTATCTGTCTTGCCTCAAAATTTGGGCTCAAACTAACCCCTCTACGCTTTTGTATTGCTGTTTGTTTAAGCTTCTGTCCAATAACTTGTTTACTAAGTTTCGTGCTTAATTCGAATTCAAATTGAGAATTTTCAATCACTAACGTCTTGTACATCTTTCAGGCTACACACCCATAAAATTTGAGCCAAAAACACCTTCGGGAAGAGCCTCAACGCCGCCGTCCGAGGGCGGTCCGCACCCACGGACGTCGTGTCCGGGGTCCCGGACGCTCTGTCCGAAAGCCGGACGCCCCCGGACGGTGGCGGGATATTTTTATTTTCAAAATTTAGGGTTTTATAAAACATGTCCGGGCCCACGGACGTCCTGTCCGTGGCCCCGGACTTTTCAAAATCTCGTTTCTGTTTAAATTTGACTTTTCTATGTAATTAGGTTAACTGGGGTCCGTGGGTTCGGATATTAGGTCCGTGGCCACGGACGGAATCAAAATTCGACCTAATTCTGCCTTTGAAACCCTAGTTTAGGTATCTTTCAATTTCACTTTAGTTTTCTGTCAAAAAATGCTAAAAAACACAAAAAAACAGAAGCTCGCGCACTTAGGTTAAAACGACTCGTAATAAGCCGTAAATAAACCAAGTAGAGGAAAAACGACTTCTAGGGGTAATGAAAGTAATTTGAACCCTAATTAAGTCGAATATCAAGCCCCCGAACCCGAACTCTCTTTCTCTTATGTCCTAACCTTGGTTTAACTAGCGGGTTAGCACATATTCAAGGTTAACGGCATCGGAAACACACCCACACAATAATAATAATGACTGTAAACTCATTTCATGATTTAAGTCTTACAAAGTCATAAACATCCAGAAAAACAAACAACACACAAGCCGGTGTAATCCGGTAGGGCACAGGTTGCAAGAAAACCATACCTGTCACCTTGAGGTTGGCTAGCCTAATGTGACACCCTCTTAGTCCCGGCTGCCATTTTGACTAGTTTTCGTTCCTATAATTCATTCAATTGAACGGTTAACTACCGTTCTTACTTTCCGGTTAACTAATTACTTCACATTATTATGTTGTATACTTTCACACTCAAACTTTTACTTGTTCGCCCTCTTAATGGTCATTATAACTCACCAAACATCACTTAAACGTCCGTATAACATCAGTACCTAACAATCCCCTTCATTACATGTCATTTTATAACCTTAAACATTTTAAATCATCTTACTTAACTTAACCTCTCAAGCCCTTATATACTTCCCTTTCTGATCATCATTGCCCTCTTAATGGCATACCACTAATAACACTTAACATTCTTACAATTAAATTTTTTTTTAAATAAGTATGGGCCGACCGACCCACCGACCAACCCAACCCCCTGGGTCGGTCCATTCCAGAACCAATCTCGTTCACTAACTTCTGCCCGACCGACCCAAGCTCAGCCCGACCGACCCAAAACCCTATGGGTCGGTCGAAGTCAGAACTTCGGTCCTTTGGGAATCTTAACCCGACCGACCCAGCCAGCGTCGGTCCCCTGGGTCGGTCGACTACAGAACCTTCCCAAAACTTGTCTAACTTGCTCCAAAATTTTCCAAAAGTTTCCTAATATGTCCTAACACCATTTAGGCACCCATATATCACTTTTTACTCAAGATTAAGCATCCATCTCACTTCTTTGATCAACTTACCCCTAAAACCTTTAAACACTTGCTCATTTCGTGCAAACATTCCTAACACTCATAACATTTTTCCTTAGGTTTTCTAAGAGGTAAATCATGCCTACTATATCCACTAACCAAGGAATTTCTCCTTAACATGATAACCCCTCCTAAGCATTCTTGAAATATCCCAAACCTTAACATGTTAATTAATTATGTAATTATGTTATTCCAAGGCTAATTAAGTCCTTAAGATCATTGGTGAAGAAATAAAAACCAAAACGAAAAAGAAAACGCGTGCTAAATAATTATAGTAAGTATATAACTGTAACTAAGGACCTAAATGGATTCCTAAGACTTATTTAGTCACTAAGAACATGTGGAAAAAAATTCCCGAAGGAAACGGACCCAGATAGTGGAGTAAAGCACAAACGAGGCTTTAAAGCACGTTTTTCGAGAAAACCGAAAAACGTGACTTTAAACAGTTAAATCGGACTTGTATAAATTATAGTTGATTTTATAACTATAATTATAGACTAATTAAATTCTAAGAATTTTTAGAATCAGATAAAACAAAAATCCGGAAACCGGACCCGGACTGTTAAAACTAACAGTTCGGGAACTTACGGGTGTTATCTGCTAAATGACCATGTGCCACCTCCTCTCTACTTTTACAAAAAAAATTGACTTTTCCCTTATGTGAGAAGCAGCTCACGTTTTATCCCCCCTCCTTCTCTTATTTATTTTACACTATTAGCTAAAAGACAAAACCATAAAAGTAAACAAGTACAATTACCTCTTTTATTTTCTCTTTCCTCTACTTTTCTCCTTCCCTCTCGATTTTCCCCTTGCCATCGCTCTCTCTCTCTGCTCCTTGTTCTCTTCAATGGCGATTTCTTGAGCAGCTCCAACCTCATCTTTCTCCTTCCTTGTTCCTTCACCAAATCAAGTCCAAATCAAAAACAAAATACACCAAAATACTCACCTTCCTTTGGGGATCATTTTCCACCTTTCGAAATCTTCAAACTCCACATTTGACTTCCATGGGTGTAGCTCATTTTGAAGAGGAAAACACCCATTCTTGAAGCTAATCAACCCTTTGATGGTTTAAGGTAAGAAATAACTCAAAAACTCATTTATTTCTCCATCTCTTCTTGGCTGATTTTTGCCTCTGTTTTGAACTTCGTTTTTGGCTCTTCATTTTAGCTTGTTTAAATCCTCATTAAGTGCTGGAGCTTGCCACCCTTAATTCCAAACACTCCATTGTGAAGTAGAAGGTAAAAATCTCTTTATTTTCATGCTTAAACACCCTCTTGTTTTAGGGTTGTTGCAAGAGCTTTAATTAATTCCATGGTGTTCATCACCATTCATGGTATTCGGTCATTAGTGTAGCAAATAACCCCATTGGAAATCGGTTGTGGAACAAGAAGTAAGGTGGAGGGAAAGTTGAAAGAAATCCAAGGTAAATAACTTACCTTAAGCTTATATGGTGTTTTAAGGACTTTGTGTTTTATTTTGGTGCAAATATAAATGTTGAGTGAAATGCAGGCGTTGCTAATAATATGAGGAAATTCAGTGTTTAATTTAATGTTGTTTAAGGGCCTAAGAGCCAAGCTTTTAAGGTTTATGTACATTGGGTGCTACTGTTGTTGAAATGGAGAAATTTAAGTGTGGTTTAGTGCCTTGGGCAAATGGATGGTTGGAGTACTTAGGTGGGTTAAATAATGTGTGGGAATATGTTAAAATTATGGGGAGATCATGTCAAAATTTGTGTAGAAATTTAATGGTTTAAGTGCACTTCTAGGTGGGGACAAACTAGAGAGCTACAAGGTATTATGAGAGGAAAATGTAGTATAAAAATCGGTTGGAAACTAGGTAAATGGAGATGGATGGATGAGTGAACATTAAGGCGGGAATGTTGCATTATTTGCGGACTAGCAAGTGGGTGAGAGTGGTGAGAAAAATATGTAGCATGGCACTTAATAGAACTAAGCTTTAGCTCTTGTAAGAGGAGAGTGGGAAATTTGGATGAATTCGATTAAGAATGGAGTAACAAGTGTAGGTGATGATTTAGGTGAGTTTAAGAGGTGGTAATGGTGTTGGAAAATGCCTAAATACATGTAGGAAACTTGGAGCAACAATGGGAAGAAGTTTGGAGTTAAATGGGCATTTAGAAACAAGGGTCTGGAGCTGACTGACCTTGGGGACCGGACTTACAAGGTCGGTCGAGCCCAGTTTAACCAGCCGGAAACCTTTCTGGAATCGACCGACCTTGGGGACCGGACTTGCAAGGTCGTTCGGACTTAAATTTTATGCGTGAAAATCTTTCTGGAATGGACCGACCTTGGGGACCGGACTTGCAAGGTCGGTCGAGGTAAAACTTTCAAACGAGAAGTCTTCTGGAATGGACCGACCTTGGGACCGGACTTGGGAAGGTCGGTCGAAGTGGAAAATTTTCGAACCCGGATGCTACTGGAATGGACCGACCTTGGGTAAGGTCGGTCGGTAAGGTCGGTCGACCCAAAATAAAAAAAAACAAACAAACAAAGTGTGGCTTAGGTAGCAAACCCTAGCGGGTATAATAAAGATAACCAAGTGTAGGTTTAAGCATAAAGAATGCCATATAAACATGTAAAGTGTTTAGTAAATCGGAAGTAAAGCAAACTAATTAACCAACCTTATTAATAATGTATAGGAACTACTTTCGGTGGGATTCATACACAACAAGGACCAAGGTATGGTTTTCTTGTAGTCTGTTGCCTACCGGTTTACACCGGCTTGTGTGTTGTTTGTTTTTTGTGTGTTTATGACCTTGTAAGATTAAATCATGAAATGAGTTTACGGTCATTGTTATTATTGTGGCGTATAAGTACCAGTACTGTTAACCTCGAATACGTACTAACCCGTTAGTTGACCAAGCTAGGATACGTAAGAGAGCGGTACCCGGTTTAACGTTTCAACTTAAGGAATGTTCTAACCTCAGCTATGTATGAACTAGTTGTGGTGAGTGTTGTTAATGTGTATCCCATTTCCTTTGGGTGTCTAACTGGACTTAAATACTTATGTGTGATTGTTATACCCAAAATTTCAACCCCCCGGAAGAGAGTCTCTACTAATAGGCTAGTAGCGAGGGTTCCCAGTTCGATCGGCACATTTCAGAGTACTAGGGACAGCTTAGTCATTTCCAGGGGCATTTTCGTAATTTTTCAAGGCTCCTAAGCCCCCTATAGGATTTCTCTCTCCTCTAAATAAGGGTCAAATCAATTCAAAATGCTTTGAAATTTTAACCCATGATAGAGGATGACATCTGAAGCATCATGGCGTTGGAATTTTGATTTTTCGAATTTCCAATAATTTTCTAGCAATTTCTGATTGAATCTGACGAGAAATTGAATTTAAAAATATTCCAATATCCAAAAAATTCGATTCCACTTTAGAAAAATCAGAAATATCATCCTTTACCCATGTGTGAAATTTCATAACCAAATTCCTTTTGGAAGCTCTTGAGCTAAAACGTCGGTAAATCTCGGTTTTTACCGGATTTTTCTATCTTTAAGGAAGCCTATATAAGGAACCTTATCCCATGATCAAATCAGAACCTCAAGAACCCTAGACTCTCAAAGAAGGCAGCCATCTCTCTTTCTCCACGTTTTTGAACTCCAGAGCCACAATCAAACACCGAAATCTCACCAAAATCAACACCAAAACATATTTTTCAACTCCCACAACATCATCAATCATCAAAACCCCACAAAAACACCACCAAAACGTGAAGAACAGCAAGAACAACCAACAACCATAAGCTTGGTTCGAAATCCTCTCGGGTCTGCCATCAACGGAGCACTCGATGAATCCCGGTGTGAAGAATCACCGTGAATCCGAAGGTAAAACAAGTAGAAATCCCACTTTCCTAACTCTCCACGGTATTATCTGTCTTGCCTCAAAATTTGGGCTCAAACTAACCCCTCTACGCTTTGTATTGCTGTTTGTTTAAGCTTCTGTCCAATAACTTGTTTACTAAGTTTCGTGCTTAATTCGAATTCAAATTGAGAATTTTCAATCACTAACGTCTTGTACATCTTTCAGGCTACACACCCATAAAATTTGAGCCAAAAACACCTTCGGGAAGAGCCTCAACGCCGCCGTCCGAGGGCGGTCCGCACCCACGGACATCGTGTCCGGGGTCCCGGACGCTCTGTCCGAAAGCCGGACGCCCCCGGACGGTGGCGGGATATTTTTATTTTCAAAATTTAGGGTTTTATAAAACATGTCCGGGCCCACGGACGTCCTGTCCGTGGCCCCGGACTTTTCAAAATCTCGTTTCTGTTTAAATTTGACTTTTCTATGTAATTAGGTTAACTGGGGTCCGTGGGTTCGGATATTAGGTCCGTGGCCACGGACGGAATCAAAATTTGACCTAATTCTGCCTTTGAAACCCTAGTTTAGGTATCTTTCAATTTCACTTTAGTTTTCTGTCAAAAAATGCTAAAAAACACAAAAAAACAGAAGCTCGCGCACTTAGGTTAAAATGACTCGTAATAAGCCGTAAATAAACCAAGTAGAGGAAAAACGACTTCTAGGGGTAATGAAAGTAATTTGAACCCTAATTAAGTCGAATATCAAGCCCCCGAACCCGAACTCTCCTTTCCTAATTTGATCTAGGTTAAAATTAGGTGGCGACTCATAATAGGTTCCAGTGAGCTAGCTTAGGTTTCAATAATTATTGTTATATGACATAGTTATTAATCTTAGGCTATAAGTGGACCTAAAACCCGATTAGATCCCAATCAAGTTAATCCACATAGGATAGGGTTTGAAATCGAGGCTCACAGACTGGCGACTCTGCTGGGGACAAACTTCTTAATTTTAACTTGTTTATTTTTAAGAAAGAAGGCTTAACTTGAATAATTGTTTATTTATGGCTTTTATTATATTGTTTGTTTTCTTTTGTGCGCAATTTAGATTTCTGCACTTTTGCATCATATGAGAGCGAGGGTCCACATAAACCAGCTTCACCCCGGGACCCGTTTGAGGGTCCCCTGTCAGGGACTCACACCCTTTAGGTGATGTGAATAAGTGGGGGAAAAGAGGAGGGTGTCGTCTAACCACACCCCCTTAATACCTGGGCTTTAGCCCCATGCATTTTCCTGGCAGTACCCTTACCTAGCCCATTGTTTGGTCAGTCAAAGACCCGACCGTAGACACACACCTTCAGGTGATGTGAAAAAAGTGGGGAAGCCCAAAGAGAATAGCGTGCAAGCCCTATTCCTTTGTGGTGACCTGGGCTAGCGCCCCAAGCACCTCTCCGGATCGATCCATACCCGTTTGGGTTTAAACGTCTAGTGAGGACATGTTGAATTTGTGTGGGCCTTGTCTGCTTGTATGATCGGCCCATTACCCAGCCTACAGATTGATAGGAACTTCTCCTACATTAACCTAGCCCAGCCCAAATTGGCGGCTCTATTTGTTTGCGGCCTAGAGGTCCTATTTGGTTTAATATGTGAGTCATTCGGGCTTCGGCCCAAAAGCTTAGACTTAGGTGATTTCTCTTCGGGCCCAATTTGAATTATCCATTTAGTTCTAGGCCCATGAAAAACAAATCCACCTCAAGCAGTTCGTAAAAATCCATCAGGCCTTTCCATTTCAAGGTTTATTCTAGTCCAGGAAGACTTTCCACCTGGGCTTTGGCCCAAATTCCTAGATATAGGTATCATCTTCTAGGCCCAATCAGAATTACTTGGCCCAAATTCCAATTCACATCTATGACATGGTTTAAAAATCATTTCGGCCCATGCGCCCTATTTCTAGCCCGAACACATTTTGGCCCAGGTGCCAAATTCTCAAAACATTCTGAGTACCGCACTCATAACTCACTTCATCTGGGCCCACAGCCCAATTCATAGTTTTGGCCCACGAACTTTGCTCTCAATCCAAAATTTCGGCCCATAACATAAAACATTCGAATCCCAGATAGTTTGCACAACCCATTCATTCTAGTTTCTGGCCTCAAGACCCAACAGGGTCATCAAACGAATCTTAGGCTTCAAGGTTTCTCTCTCGGCCTAGAGGCCCATTCACAATCCATGCGGCTTCCTTCGGCCCGTATGCTCCACTTCCACGGTAAGGGTATTCAGGCCCACACATCCGTTCTAACCTAGGGATCACTCTAGCCCATGCACTTCCCTCTCAGTTTGGAAGAGATTCAGGCCCTAGTTCCTCCTACATAACCCATAGGCATTCCTAGTTCAGACATTTTGCGGAGCCTACTCAGAGTTCAGAAAGAAGACAATCACGGTCATCTCAAGGGCGTCCCACTGGTCGAGAGCTCGAGTCTTCAGTACGTTGGCGTCAGACAATCCAACATTAGAATTTTCTCAATTTAAGTAGTTTTCTTTTCTCAGTCGCTCTTTCAACTCTTATGGTAGCTAGCTTCCTTTATCATTTTAGGTAGTTTTACTAAGATTACAATTTTTGATGTTATCTTTCCATTTGTGAATTATAGCATAGTTCCATTTGAATTTTTTGTGCATTCATTTAACAAAACAAAAAGTTGTTTTTCAAGAAAAGGGATCATGAAATAATTATTTTCTGACAACAGAATAGAACGACTTATCTGTTGTTTCTAAAAAGGGTGAACATGTCCGTCCATACACCACAGTCTATCTCAAAACATCCACAAAGCATTCCAAATCCACATCTGTTTAAGTGTTGTCATAAACCCCAAATCGATACTAGGGGCAATCTGAGCTCAGGATCGTCGTCTTTAATCTTTCGTTTAAGCGTGTGAACTAGTCTCTGAGTGAAATTCACGAGAGTGTCTTGAGTGGAAAGACCATGAGTGAACGAGCGTGTCATTTTTACACGACTCCGGTGAGACCACATTCAAAGGTGAGGTAAACGGCATAACTCCAACCGAAGGAGATAATTTGTAAATTTACTTTTAGACCTGCGAAAAGTAACAAAGAGCGGATACACAACTTTCAGGAATGACGAAGCACCTAGGTATAGCACCACATAGCCAAAAGCTTGTGAACCCTGATGTTAAACCCTAGGCACCCCCGCTGAGCCTTTCTTATATCCCTTTCTAATATTATGAACTCCACAAAATAACCCAGCCAATGATAAATGTCCGACCCGGTGACCAAAGGGAGCGAGGAGTCAGACTCTCATATAACATTCTCATTAGTCCAAAGAAGCAGCGCCGCTATCAGCATGACGAAGTGATCCGCAAATTGTCCCAGAGTGACACAGGATCTAAAGAGCTCACATTAAAACAGTTCTTGAAACCCAAAACCGGGAAACACAAGAACCCCAAAGGCAAAGTCAAGAAAGGATAAAACAAAAAGGCAAACCCGAAGTGCCTCGAAGAAATCCAAATGACAAAAAGAGAAATGGTGTAAAAGACAACTTCAAAAGTCCAGGTCCAGAAGCACGAAAACAACTTCAACATGAAGCAGCTAGACGACTTCAAGACAAGGAAGATGAATCTGAGAGAAGACACAAGTTGCAGCTTTGGTCACCCATTTAAGCTCCACATACCTCAAATATTCCTCCATGATCCCGTCGTCTTTCATCACACCCTATGGCCACGTTGTTAGCTTTAAAGACTTCCGACTTGATAGTTGTGTATCTAATCACGTGAAAGTAACAGATCGAATGCGTAAATCCACCAAATGTCAAATTCAATGGTCTAGAAGTTGTGACCCCGACCAGGAAACAAGTACAAGCATCAAACACGCTGAGTGTAGGTTAGGAAGCACCACATCAAAACATAATCCTTGACCCTGTGAGGACGAGACTCATTCGCACGTTTAATCAAATAAAATACTGGGGGCAATCGATCGTTCTGATCGATTGCCATGAACTCTAGCTCAGATTGTCCTAAGGAAAAAATACTGGGGGCAATTGTTGGTTCCAACAATTGCCATGTCAACACCAATTGAAACCCAAAGCTTGAGCACCACCATCCCACCACAGGCACACATAAGCCCCTACCACCACACACACACACTCTCAAGCCCGTCATTAGCCTTACCTCCACAAAAACATCAAACCCGTCATAACCCTGACCACCATCCAAAATCACAACACAGACCCAGGTCTATCACTAGCACCACAACAAACACCACACTTCCACCAACGGCATGTTCATTTTCTAAGAAACAAATTGCAGATTTGAAATTTTTAGTCAGGAAATGATTATTTCACTTTCCTTTTTCAGCAGAGTTTTTCTCAAGCATTGCCATGTTTAGCACATTTTTCAATAGTTCCTTGTTTTGGGCTAGCTTCCAACAAACACTTTAGTTGCATTTTACAACTTTTGCATAACACCTCAACATTGCCACCTTTTCCAACAGTTTCCTGTTTTGAACGAGTATCTTTCATATATTTTGATTGCATACATCTTATCATCATTGCCATGTTTGGCACTCCAATAATCAGTTTTCATCATTTGCGCGAGACCATTATCTTCCTAACTCATTTTTAGTTCGAGACCCAAAATCAGGGCGAGGCCCTGCATTTTCTAGAATCAGTGCGAGATCCAGCTTTTCCTTCATCCGTTTAGTACGAGACTTCAGTGCGAGACCCATCATCTTCAACAGTGCGAGACCCATCATTTTCTTCATTGCGAGACCATGCATCTTCTTCAGTGCGAGACTCCTCATCATAGACCAGAGATATAGATTCTCACCCCGAAGATACAGATTCTTCAGAGATACAGATTCTCACCCCGAAGATACAGATTCTTCAGAGATACAGATTCTCACCCGATCAGAAGATACAGATTCTTCAGAGATACAGATTCTCACCCCGAAGATACAGATTCTTCAGAGATACAGATTCTCACCCCGAAGATACAGATTCTTCAGAGATACAGATTCTCACCTGATCAGAAGATACAGATTCTTCAGAGATACAGATTCTCACCCCGAAGATACAGATTCTTCAGGGATACAGATTCTCAGCCAAAGATACAGATTCTTCAGGGATACAGATTCTCAGCCGAAGATACAGATTCTTCAGGGATACGGATTCTCAGCCGAAGGTACAGACTCTTCAAAGATACAGATTCTCAGCCAAAGATTCAGATTCACCAGAGCAGCAGAACTCACCAGAGCAGCAGAACTCACTAGAGCAGCAGAACTCACCCGAATAGAAGAACTCGACCCAACACCAATTTTCAATCACTGATAGGTAGTCAACGCCTTAGAATAGCTTGACATCATCTCATTCATTATGGGTAGTCAACGCCTTAGAATAGCTTGACATCATATCATCCTTATAGGTAGTCGGCGCCTTAGAATAGTCTGACATTACTTCATTATTGCCTTTAGGTGGTCGACGCCTTAGAACCGCTCGACACCCTTCCACTTTACTCATAGGTAGTCAGCGCCTTAGAATAGCTCGACGCAACTTGTCGGATTGCACGTGTGGTCTTTGAAGATCCAAAATTTTGGGGTATCACTCAAGCATCAACTAGCCTTTTCATTTCCATTACAAAGTCTAGTTGACGGGGGGCAATCTGTTATACCCAAAATTTCAACCCCCCGGAAGAGAGTCTCTACTAATAGGCTAGTAGCGAGGGTTCCCAGTTCGATCGGCACATTTCAGAGTACTAGGGACAGCTTAGTCATTTCCAGGGGCATTTTCGTAATTTTTCAAGGCTCCTAAGCCCCCTATAGGCTTTCTCTCTCCTCCAAATAAGGGTCAAATCAATTCAAAATGCTTTGAAATTTTAACCCATGATAGAGGATGACATCTGAAGCATAATGGCGTTGGAATTTTGATTTTTCGAATTTCCAATAATTTTCTAGCAATTTCTGATTGAATCTGACGAGAAATTGAATTTAAAAATATTCCAATATCCAAAAAATTCGATTCCACTTTAGAAAAATCAGAAATATCATCCTTTACCCATGTGTGAAATTTCATAATCAAATTCCTTTTGGAAGCTCTTGAGCTAAAACGTCGGTAAATCTCAGTTTTTACCGGATTTTTCTATCTTTAAGGAAGCCTATATAAGGAACCTTATCCCAAGATCAAATCAGAACCACAAGAACCCTAGACTCTCAAAGAAGGCAGCCGTCTCTCTTTCTCCACGTTTTTGAACTCCAGAGCCACAATCAAACACCGAAATCTCACCAAAATCAACACCAAAACATATTTTTCAACTCCCACAACATCATCAATCATCAAAACCCCACAAAAACACCACCAAAACGTGAAGAACAGCAAGAACAACCAACAACCAGAAGCTTGGTTCGAAATCCTCTCGGGTTTGCCATCAACGGAGCACTCGACGAATCCCGGTGTGAAGAATCACCGCGAATCCGAAGGTAAAACAGGTAGAAATCCCACTTTCCTAACTCTCCACGGTATTATCTGTCTTGCCTCAAAATTTGGGCTCAAACTAACCCCTCTACGCTTCTGTATTGCTGTTTGTTTAAGCTTCTGTCCAATAACTTGTTTACTAAGTTTCGTGCTTAATTCGAATTCAAATTGAGAATTTTCAATCACTAACGTCTTGTACATCTTTCAGGCTACACACCCATAAAATTTGAGCCAAAAACACCATCGGGAAGAGCCTCAACGCCGCCGTCCGAGGGCGGTCCGCACCCACGGACGTCGTGTCCGGGGTCCTGGACGCTCTGTCCGAAAGCCGGACGCCCCCGGACAGTGGCGGGATATTTTTATTTTCAAAATTTAGGGTTTTATAAAACATGTCCGGGCCCACGGACGTCCTGTCCGTGGCCCCGGACTTTTCAAAATCTCATTTCTGTTTAAATTTGACTTTTCTATGTAATTAGGTTAACTGGGGTCCGTGGGTTCGGATATTAGGTCCGTGGCCACGGACGGAATCAAAATTCGACCTAATTCTACCTTTGAAACCCTAGTTTAGGTATCTTTCAATTTCACTTTAGTTTTTTGTCAAAAAATGCTAAAAAACACAAAAAAACAAAAGCTCGCGCACTTAGGTTAAAACGACTCGTAATAAGCCGTAAATAAACCAAGTAGAGGAAAAACGACTTCTAGGGGTAATGAAAGTAATTTGAACCCTAATTAAGTCGAATATCAAGCCCCCGAACCCGAACTCTCCTTTCCTAATTTGATCTAGGTTAAAATTAGGTGGCGACTCATAATAGGTTCTAGTGAGCTAGCTTAGGTTTCAATAATTATTGTTATATGACATAGTTATTAATCTTAGGCTATAAGTGGACCTAAAACCCGATTAGATCCCAATCAAGTTAATCCACATAGGATAGGGTTTGAAATCGAGGCTCACAGTGATTGATTGTGTTAAGCTCCAACAATGGGACTTCTAACAAGTGCTAACCGGGGAGTGAGGAATCCGGTCGTTCCGGTCACGCGTGTATGTACGGGGGTCGACATCTGCATCAGATTCGGCTCTCTCATTATGTTAAGGTTGTTTTCCTTTTTGGATTCCGACCGCCCACTAGCTTAGCCAAAGCTTACCTACCTGACTTCCAATTGGGCTAGGGGAAATTATGTGTTCGGTGTGCTCGGATCACTATATCCGACTCATCTTTTAAGTTAAATTACTTGTTCGACTTACAGAACGGTAGCGAGTTATGTAACAAGCTTAATATGAGGATGAAACCATTCTCTAGGCTTACCATGTTGACTAACTATGTTGGTTGTTTACTAAAGTGAAGTGTACTCACTATGTATGTGTTGTTATTGTTATGCAATATTTCTTGCTTTGTAATATGTATGTTGTATGTTAAAATCAATGCGATGTTATCATGACAAATAGTTGCGTGTATCCCGGTAGTCAGCGGGCTGCACGTTAACCATGCCAGCCAAGGGTTGCTGACCCCCTTTGGGGGCACATATTATTTTCCAGGAGAGTGATCGAGGAAGCGGATTTGTTGTAGCCTGGAGCACGAAGGAGTACTTTTGTTATTTTGGATAGTGGACCCGAGTAGTATTTGAATACTCGAGGTTATTTGTTTTGGTGGATGTAAAGTTGGTTGAGTGATTTTTGTACATTAACACTCGGTATATTGTGTTTCTTTTGGATAGTAAATTTTGAAGGTTGTACTTATGCTCGGGATTCTAGTAATCAGACCGATACATTGTACGTAACAGCCTTGTTAGCCACGTGGGTGGCTTACGGCATGTAACACCGCCTCCTTTGGTTAATGTTTAAGTTGTGTTTTCCGCTGCGATTATTGGTTAAGTGTGGAGATAATGGTTGGGGTGTTACAAAAGTGGTATCAGAGCGAAGTGTCGCTCTGATTGCCTGGTTACTGAGCTTAGGAATATACCGAGTTAGGAAGCTTAAACCTTGTCGTCCAAAGGACGTTATAAACATTTGTCCGATAAGTTTGTAAGCGCAATACTAATGGGCGCTCATGTATGTTCAGATGGCAGGGAGACCACGTGGACGAGGCCGCAGGGGGCCCAGTCCAGGAGACACGGGGGATAACCCTACCGCTCAGATGATGGCCGAAGTAATGGCGGCCGCCCTAGCTCAAGTGGTACCACAGATAGTGGCTGCAGTGCAGCAAGGGCAGCAACAGCCCGCTGGTCAGGATCATCCGGAACCACCACCACCACCACAGCCACGCGAGACCAACTGGGTGAAAGCGTTGGCCGATCTACGACCCCCGTCCTTCAAAGGGGAGACCGACCCTTCCAAACTAGAGGCGTATATCTCGGAGCTAGAGACCGCCTACGAGACCTTGGTTGTTCCTACTGATGCCAAGGTCCGTCTGGCTGCATTTTACTTGAAGGGTTCGGCTAGAAACTGGTGGAAGCTTGTGCGGGCCGAGAAAGTGGCCGACCCGACTTTTGGATGGGAGCAGTACACGGCATTGCTACGGGCCAAATACTACCCAGTACATATGCAGGAGGCGAAGCGCCTCGAGTTAGACAGCTTGAAGCAAGGAGACAAGATGTCAGTAGATGACTACTACACCGCCTTCACCGATCTTGTTCATCTTCTACCCAACCTAGGTTACGCGAACCGGGTCTTAGTGAATCGATTCTACAGTGGGCTAAGCCACCGCCTACGCTACGACATGGGGCCAGCCGAGTACAATACCTTGTAGGTATTTTAAAAAATAATGTCTAAGTGTGAATGAGTTATGTTACATGTAAGTGTGTAAATGTGTGCGGGGCATGACTAACACCTTGAACCTCAGGAGTGCTATCATGCCGCTGCTAAGGTGGAGATCACCGTCCGTTTGAGGGACGAGGAGAATGCGCATAAGCGCAAGGTGTCGAGCTAGGGCCAGAGCTCGCAAGGGTACGGGGGAGGAAAGAAGAAGAAGCCTTACCCCCAGCCCCAGAAAAGCCAGCAACAGGGTGGCAAAGGCCAAGCCCAGTCCACCACCGCTGAGGAGCCGCTGAAGCTCACCTATGCCTATGCGGCTAAGCCCTTACGCTCCCAACCGCTCAAGGGTAATCACCTGATCCTGAAAACGAACTTAAAATGTGTGTTGTTAAGTTGTGAAATGTGTACTGATTTTGTAATGTGACAGTAGCCAATACGGGCTCTGGACCGGAGCGCCACTACTTCTGTAAGTGGTGCAAAGGTGACCACCCCGGCAAGGACTGCAAAGGGAACGATGTGCAGTGTCACTACTGCAAGAAGAAGGGGCACCGTGATTTCGAGTGCTACCAGAACCCCGATGGCAGAAATTATAGGCCGAGGGAGCAGTGGAAGGGTAAGACAGCCACGACTACTGAGGGCCCGAAAGCTACTCATCAGCCATCCTCCGGGCAGGGGAACCCTAACTTCCAGAAGGGGAAGGGGAAGGGGTCGGGATCCGGTAAGGCCGTCCTGAATGTGGTGGACCGGACAGAGGCACCAAGATCCTCTTCTAGACCAGGGACCGCCTAAACCGTTAAGTGAAATAAGTGTTTGCATACCGCATTTCATGCATGCGTGTTAGTGAGTCTGAATGTACAACCACCTAAATGATGAGTTAAGGTATGATGTGAAAGTCACCTAAATTAGGATTTCTAAACCTTAGGAACCTTCAATATTTGTTATCCAATCCCACCCACACCAACCCCCGAAGAGACCACCATCGACATTGTCGACTATCCGATAGAACAGTGTCAGGTTATCCAGCCAGGTACGATATTATTAAGAGGATACCTGACACCCGAAGCACAAATCCATATTATTCGACGATGCAACGAGCTTGGAGCAGCACCTGGAGGTTTCTACACACCGGAATACCCGAATGGATCGAAAATGAAATTGAAGATGATGTGCATGGGTAAGGACTGGAACCCTTACACCAAGACATATCAAGATACACGAACGGGAGATGGAGCTACCATACCGAGTATACCTAAGGAGTTCCTTGCGGTTGTTAACCACACCGTGGGAATTGCTCAGCAAGTTGAATCGGAACCACTTCCGAGTATCAAGGCGGATCTATGTATCGTAAATTTCTACGAAAAAGATGGAAGATTGGGTTTACACCAAGACAAGGACGAAACACCCGAGTCTCTAAGTAAGGGAGTACCCGTGGTGTCTTGGTCCATTGGTGATACGACAGTATTTATGTATGGCAAGCAGAAGCGTGCGGACCTCGCAAAGAAGTTGGTGTTAAAGTCAGGAGATGTGTTAATCATGGGTGGGCAGTCGAGGATGCTGTATCATGGTATCAAGAAGATCAAACTGAATACGGCGCCTCCGATAGTAATCAATGCCACACACATGAAACCTGGACGTTTGAACTTAACCTTTAGGCAATTCTGAAGTCATGTGTAATCATGTAAAGTGTGAAGTCAGTTGTATGTTAAGTATGTGATGCATTAAGTATGCTAAGTATTAAGCGATGTAGTCAAATGTAATACCATCATGGTGTAAGGATGAATTCTATGAATAAAGCAGTGTTGATCTCCTGAGTAAACCATCCGTGTTATTACCATTATACTTATTAAGTTTATGAAATAAATTAGGCGCTGCACTTGGAACAGAAGGTACACTGAGTGTGTGTACAGAGGCAGAGGCCGGCAGAAGCGGCACTATCCTCACCGGTACCTTCCCAGTGAATGGCGTGGATGCGTCGATCCTGTTCGACTCTGGAGCCTCACATACATTTGTCTCACTCTCATTTGCGAGGAGACTAGGGTTAGACGCGGAGGAGATGTCTGACTTCCTAGTCACTCTCCCGTCTAAGGAGCGGATCAGATGCACCCGTTATTACCGAGATGCCACCGTTCGAATTAAGAATGAAGAGTTCCCGATCGACATGACAGAGTTCGAGGGGCTCGGATTTGATGTGATTGTGGGGATGAATTGGTTGGAGCGGTACAAGGGCCGAATCATATGTGCCGAGCACCGTCTGCTTCTTCGGAGTCCGTCTGGAGTTACCATTTCATACCGCCAGAGGCCGAGGGAGCCTTCGACACAGATCATCTCCGCCATGGCCATGTATCATGAAATCAGAAGAAAGAATGATGTATACCTCTGCTATGTCCAGGACATAGAGAGAGACCCTGAGTTTAGCCCAGATGTGCCGGTTATGTTAGAGTTTCCTGATGTCTTTCCTAAGGAGCTCCCAAGCATGCTGCCTACACGGGCAGTTGAGTTTGAGATTGATTTGGTGCCGGGCACCGGACCGATAGCGAAGGCGCCCTACTGTATGGCTCCAACTGAGATGACAGAGCTCAAGGAGCAGTTGAGAGACCTACTCAACAAGGGATTTATTCGCCCGAGCGTTTCACCATGGGGAGCACCAGTCCTCTTTGTGAAGAAGAAGGATGATAGTCTCCGCCTCTGCATCGATTACCGAGAGCTGAATGCTATTACGGTGAAGAACCGTTATCCATTGCCGCGTATCAATGATTTGTTTGACCAGCTGAAGGGTGCATCTGTGTTCTCTAAAATTGACTTGCGATCGGGTTACCATCAGATTGCTATCAAGGACAGTGACATTAAGAAGACCGCATTCCGAACCAGATATGGACACTATGAATTCACGGTCATGCCGTTTGGTTTATCTAATGCACCGACGAAGTTTATGGATTTGATGAATCGGTTGTTTCGAGATCAGTTGGATAAGTCAGTGGTTGTCTTCATCGATGATATTCTTATTTATTCTAAGTCCAAGGTTGAGCATGAAGATCACTTGAGGAGTGTATTGCAGACATTGAGAGAGAACCAGCTATATGCAAAGTTCTCGAAGTGTGAATTTTGGCTAGACCAAGTCTCTTTTCTTGGTCATGTTATTTCTGAGGCCGGGATCGCTGTGGATCCGGCCAAGATTGATGTTGTGCGCACCTGGCCTAGACCAAAGACGGTTACCGACATCCGGAGCTTCCTCGGTCTAGCAGGGTATTATAGGAGGTTTGTAAAGACATGAGGAAAACTACCCTACACACGATCTAGAATTGGGTGCCATAGTCTTTTCCTTGAAGATATGGCGACATCATTTGTATGGGGTGAATGTGACAATTTATTCAGATCACAAGAGTTTGAAATACCTGTTCACTCAGAAGGAGTTGAACATGAGGCAAAGAAGATGGGTTGAATTCCTTACTGATTACGATATTAACCTTTAGTACAAGGAAGGTAAAGCAAACGTGGTAGCTGATGCATTGAGTCACCGAGCACACTCTCTCCATTCGCTAATCTCTCACTCTAGCTTGGTTGATGAGGTGTGGAGTGCTCAGATGTTCGATCAGTACATGCGAGAGATTAGACAGAAGCTTATTGACGGCACATTCGAGAGCCAGAAGTATGATTTCCGACTTCATGATGATGACTTGGTCAGGCTGAATGGCCGACTCTGTATTCCACGAAGTAGCGCTGAGCTGAAGGAGCGCATACTGAGTGAATCACACTGTTCCTCTACTTCTATTCACCCCGGAGCTTCAAAGATGTATAAGAGTATGAAGAGATATTTCTGGTGGACCGGTATGAAGAAAGATGTGACAGACTATGTTGTTAGGTGTCTCACTTGTCAGAAGGTCAAGTTTGAGCACCGACGTCCTGGTGGTATGGTACAGCCAATGCCAGTGCCTGAGTGGAAGTTCCATGATATTTCCATGGATTTCGTTGTTGGGCTTCCGCCTACTCGGGGAGGCTTGAATATGATATGGGTCGTTGTTGACCGACTGACCAAGGTGGCCCGATTCATTCCGATGAAGGACACTTGGAAAGTGGTGAAGCTAGCAGGGCTCTTCGACCGTGAGATTATACGGCACCATGGGGTACCGAAGACTATCGTGTCTAATAGGGATACCAGATTCCTCTCGAGGTATTGGAGATCTACACGGGAAGCGCTTGGTACCGAGCTGAAGCTGAGTACAGCGTTCCATCCTCAGACAGATGGTTAGAGCGAGCGCACCATACAGACGCTCGAGGATATGTTATGTGCATGTGCACTTGACTTTCAGACCAGCTGGATTGACAAGTTACATCTGATCGAGTTTAGCTACAACAACAGTTACCATGCTTCGATCAAGATGTCTCCCTTCCAGGCTTTGTACGGTAGACCATGCCGCACGCCATTATGCTGGGATGAGTCGAGTGAGACGGTCATTATAGGACCTGAGTATCTGGAGCAAGTTCAAGCAGAAGTACGCCAGATCTGGGCTAACATGAAGGCAGCTCAGGATAGGCAGAAAGCATATGCCAATGTGCGCAGACGTGACCTGGAGTTCGCCGTGGGCGATCAGGTATTTCTTAGAGTATCCCCCATGATGGGTGTGTTTCGTTTTGGCCAGAAAGGCAAGTTGAGCCCGAAATATGTGGGGCCTTATGTTGTGGCGAAGCGGATAGGCCCGGTAGCTTACAGGCTTGATTTACCTGTTGAGTTGGGCAAGGTACATGATGTATTTCATGTGTCCCAGTTGAAAAATATATGTCTCATCCGTCTCATGTACTTCAGCCCGAGAGGCTAACACTAGAGCCGACCATGCGATCAGTGGAGACTCCCGTATGGATCCTGGACACTAAGACTCGAGACACTCGCCACAAGTCTGTTCGACTGGTGAAGGTCCTCTGGTCTAACCAGGAGGTCGAGGAGGCCACCTGGGAGCTGGAAGATGATATGAGGGTGAAGTACCCGTTGTTGTTTACTTCATAGTATTTGTATGCATAGGGTACGGGGCGTACCCCTATTTTAAGGGGGGTAGAGCCGTTTCGGTTATGAATGTACGACATGTATTGAAATACATGTCTATGTTGTTATGTTATAGACTTTTAAGTCTAAGTCATGTTTTGTTATGGGGACCTTGAGTCCGATGTTATGTAAAGTATGTTTGTTATGGAAGTGTTCTTTTAGAATTAATCCCCGTGTTCTAATAATTAAGATACGTGGGAAGTGTGAACTTTGGGGACAAAGTTCTTTTAAGGGGGGTAGATTGCAATACCCCAAACCTTAACATGTTAATTAATTATGTAATTTTGTTATTCCAAGGCTAATTAAGTCCTTAAGATCATTGGTGAAGAAATAAAAACCAAAACGAAAAAGAAAACGCGTGTTAAATAATTATAGTAAGTATATAACCGTAACTAGGGTCCTAAATGGATTGCTAAGACTTATTTAGTCACTAAGAACATGTGGAAAAAAATTCCCGAAGGAAACGGACCCAGATAGTGGAGTAAAGCACAAACGAGGCTTTAAAGCACGTTTTTCGAGAAAAATGAAAAGCGTGACTTTAAACAGTTAAATCAGACTTGTATAAATTATAGTTGATTTTATAACTATAATTATATACTAATTAAAGTCTAAGAATTTTTAGAATCAGATAAAACAAAAATCCGGAAACCGGACGCGGACTGTTAAAACTGACAGTTCGGGAACTTACGGGTGTTATCTGCCAAATGACCATGTGCCACCTCCCCTCTACTTTTACAAAAAAAATTGAATTTTCCCTTATGTGAGAAGCAGCTCACGTTTTATCCCCCCTCCTTCTCTTATTTATTTTACACTATTAGCTAAAAGACAAAATCATAAAATTAAACAAGTACAATTAACTCGTTTATTTTCTCTTTCCTCTACTTTTCTCCTTCCCTCTCGATTTTTCCCCTTGCCATCGCTCTCTCTCTGCTCCTTGTTCTCTTCAATGGCGATTTGTTGAGCAGCTCCAACCTCATCTTTCTCCTTCCTTGTTCCTTCACCAAATCAAGTCCAAATCAATAACAAAATACACCAAAATACTCACCTTGCTTTGGGGATCATTTTCCACCTTTCGAGATCTTCAAACTCCACATTTGACTTCCATGGGTGTAGCTCATTTTGAAGAGGAAAACACCCATTCTTGAAGCTAATCAACCCTTTGATGGTTTAAGGTAAGAAATAACTCAAAAACTCATTTATTTCTCCATCTCTTCTTGGCTGATTTTTGCCTCTGTTTTGAACTTCGTTTTTGGCTTTCATTTTAGCTTGTTTAAATCCTCATTAAGTGCTGGAGCTTTTCACCCTTAATTCCAAACACTCCATTGTGAAGTAGAAGGTAAAAATCTCTTTATTTTCATGCTTAAACACCCTCTTGTTTTAGGGTTGTTGCAAGAGCTTTATTTAATTCCATGGTGGTCATCACCATTCATGGTATTTGGTCATTATTGTAGCAAATAATCCCATTGGAAATCGGTTGTGGAACAAGAAGTAAGGAGGAGGGAAAGTTGAAAGAAATCCAAGGTAAATAACTTACCTTAAGCTTATGTGGTGTTTTAAGTACTTTGTGTTTTATTTTGGTGCAAATATAAATGTTGAGTGAAATGCAGGTGTTGCTAATAATATGAGGAAATTCAGTGTTTAATTTAATGTTGTTTAAGGGCCTAAGAGCCAAGCTTTTAAGGTTTATGTACATTGGGTGCTATTGTTATTGAAATGGTGAAATTTAAGTGTGGTTTAGTGCCTTGGGCAAATGGATGGTTGGAGTACTTAGGTGGGTTAAATAATGTGTGGGAATATGTTAAAATTATGGGGAGATCATGTCAAAATTTGTGTAGAAATTTAATGGTTTAAGTGCACTTCTAGGTGGGGACAAACTAGAGAGCTACAAGGTATTATGAGAGGAAAATGTAGTATAAAAAACGGTTGGAAACTAGGTAGATGGAGATGGATGGATGAGTGAACATTAAGGTGGGAATGTTGCATTATTTGCGGACTAGCAAGTGGGTGAGAGTGGTGAGAAAAATCTGTAGCATGGCACTTAATAGAACTAAGCTTTAGCTCTTGTAAGAGGAGAGTGGGAAATTTGGATGAATTCGATTAAGAATGGAGTAACAAGTGTAGGTGATGATTTAGGTGAGTTTAAGAGGTGGTAATGGTGTTGGAAAATGCCTAAATACATGTAGGAAACTTGGAGCAACAATAGGAAGAAGTTTGGAGTTAAATGGGCATTTAGAAACAAGGGTCTGGAGCCGACTGACCTTGGGGACCGGACTTACAAGGTCGGTCGAGCCCAGTTTAACCAGCCGGAAACCTTTCTGGAATCGACCGACCTTGGGGACCAGACTTGCAAGGTCGGTCGGACTTAAATTTTATGCGCAAAAATCTTTCTGGAATGGACCGACCTTGGGGACCGGACTTGCAAGGTCGGTCGAGGTAAAACTTTCAAACGGGAAGTCTTCTAGAAAGGACCGACCTTGAGACCGGACTAGGAAAGGTCGATCGAAGTGGAAAATTTTCGAACCCGGATGCTACTGGAATGGACCGACCTTGGGTAAGGTCGGTCGGTAAGGTCGGTCGACCCAAAATCAAAAAAAAAACAAACAAACAAAGTGTGGCTTAGGTAGCAAACCCTAGCGGGTATAATAAAGATAACCAAGTGTAGGTTTAAGCATAAAGAATGCCATATAAACATGTAAAGTGTTTAGTAAATCGGAAGTAAAGCAAACTAATTAACCAACCTTATTAATCATGTATAGGAACTACTTTCGGTGGGATTCATACACAACAAGGACCAAGGTATGGTTTTCTTGCAGTCTGTTGCCTACCGGTTTACACCGGCTTGTGTGTTGTTTGTTTTTCTGTGTGTTTATGACCTTGTAAGATTAAATCATGAAATGAGTTTACGGTCATTGTTATTATTGTGGCTTATATGTACCGGTACCGTTAACCTGAATACGTACTAACCCGTTAGTTGACCAAGCTAGGATACGTAAGAGAGCGGTACCCGGTTTAACGTTTCAACTTAAGGAATGTTCTAACCTCGGCTATGTATGAACTAGTTGTGGTGAGTGTTGTTAATGTGTATCCCATTTCCCTTGGGTGTCTAACTGGACTTAAATACTTATGTGTGATTGATTGTGTTAAGCTTCAACAATGGGACTTCTAACAAGTGCTAACCGGGGAGTGAGGAATCCGGTCGTTCCGGTCATGCGTGTATGTACGGGGGTCGACATCTGCATCAGATTCGGCTCTCTCCTTATGTTAAGGTTGTTTTCCTTTTTGGATTCCGACCGCCCACTAGCTTAGCCAAAGCTTACCTACCTGACTTCCAATCGGGCTAGGGGGAAATTATGTGTTCGGTGTGCTCAGATCACTATATCCGACTCATCTTTTAAGTTAAATTACTTGTTCGACTAACAGAACGGTAGAGTTATGTAACAAGCTTAATATGAGGATGAAACCATTCTCTAGGCTTACCATGTTGACTAACTATGTTGGTTGTTTACTAAAGTGAAGTGTACTCACTATGTATGTGTTGTTATTGTTATGCAATATTTCTTGCTATGTAATATGTATGTTGTATGTTAAAATCAATGCCATGTTATCATGACAAATAGTTGCGTGTATCCCGGTAGTCAGCGGGCTGCACGTTAACCATGCCAGCCAAGGGTTGCTGACCCCCTTTGGGGGAACATATTATTTTTCAGGAGAGTGATCGAGGAAGCAGATTGGTTGTAGCCTGGAGCACAAAGGAGTACTTTTGTTATTTTGGATAGTGGACCCGAGTAGTATTTGAATACTCGAGGTTATTTGTTTTGGTGGATGTAAAGTTGGTTGAGTGATTTTTGTACATTAACACTCAGTATATTGTGTTTCTTTTGGATAGTAAATTTTGAAGGTTGTAATTATGCTCGGGATTCTAGTAATCAGACGATACATTGTACGTAACAGCCTTGTTAGCCATGTGGGTGGCTAACGGCGTGTAACACCGCCTCCTTTGGTTAATGTTTAAGTTGTGTTTTCCGCTGCGATTATTGGTTAAGTGTGGAGATTATGGTTGGGGTGTTACAATTCTTTTGCATCATCATCATCATCTCCTTTTTACAAACTGCTTAAGGTCTTTTCCACAAGTTCCCATTCTACCCATCACAAGGCATTTTATTTCCTTTACTCACCAAACTTTACACATGTCTCAACAACACACTCACCATGATTTTGGTGTATTTGAAAACATCCATTTGCTCACTAAACCTCCAACACAATGCCCTAGGCATTTTAACACTTAACTCACTTTCTTCCACCAATTTAAACCTTAACCATTCCTAGTACAGCCTAGGTCACCAAATTTATTTTAAATACTTAGAACTCCTTGTTTATCCACTAAACTTTGCCATAGCTTCTCTAGTATAACCTTACACACAAACATATTGTTTTTCAACCTTAAAAATTTAAGACATTCATCTTCACAAGGAATGTTCTTCACACACAACTACACTACATCACAATATAGTGCATAAACTTAAATTGCTTGGCACTTAGGCCCTTAAATGACATGGCTCTTAGGCCCTTAAATTGCATTAACCTTAAACACTGAATTTCCACATACAATTGCCTTCAACCTGCAAATACACACAACAATGCTCCCATGTCCTTATAGTCCACCTTGTAGATAGTTTTCTAACTCATTTCCCATTGGCTCTTTAGGTTGTTTATTAAGCAAATATAGCTTAATTTCCTAGTACACAAAACTACATTAGGTTAGGTTATTTACCTCTTCCTCTTCAAGATTTTGTCACTTATTTTCTCTTGTTCTTTCTTGATTGAAAATCGGCAAGGAACTTTGATCACTTGTCAACCTTCTAACCAACACACATATAAGGGTAATGAGCATTAAGCATTATACTCAAACTCATGAATAAACCCTAGATCAATAAGTGTTTTAAAACACTAAAATGGATGTTACCTTGGAATTGCAAGAGAGCTTGATTAAGAAGTAAGATTGGACTCCACATAGTCATTTGAATATTGAATCAAGCTACTAAAAGAGTAAAACAAGGAATCATCAAAAGATGATTTTCGGCCACACATAAAAATGAGAGGAAATGTAATTTTTCTTTGGTTTTCCTTACCTTGAAGCAAAGGAGAACAACAAGGTGTGAAGAGATGAGTTTTTCCTCCTTCAATGGAGATTCTCCATGGCACCAAAATTGAGCTCTTGAAGATTTGAAAAGAGGGAAATGAAGGGCTTGGTCTAACTAGCACAAATATGCTCTTAGAATTTGATTTGGAGCATGGAGTTGGATATGGCAAAGAAATGAAGATGAAGACGAGAGGTTGCTGTAACAAGAACGGTTTGGAGCAGGGAGGAGGATGAAGAACAAGGTGGGAAAGAATGGAAATGAAGAAAGTGAGGAGAGAGGTCTCATTTGGAAGATATTTAAGTCATAAAGCAAATAGTCTTTTACTTTATTTCTGTAACACCCCATCCAACACTTACGCACTTAATAACAAACTGCAGCGGAAAACAAGCTTCATCACATTACTTAACTCGTTGGTGTTACACGCCGTTAACCACCCACGTGGCTAACAAGGCTATTACATATACAATGTATCGGTCTGATGGACTAGATTCCCGAGCGACTACACATTGCTATCCCTTTTCCATTAACAACAAAACATACACATACCTTCCAACTGTACCGAGTATTCACAAACTAATGCCGATAACAATTTCGGTCTTACTACACCTACTGTATATATACAACTTAAATGATTACCCCTGTACAACGACTACCCCGTCCTACTCTGAACGGCTTCCAGCTCCTTGTACTTGAAATAGGAAAAGAAGAGAATGGGTGGCCCCCAAGGGGCTCAGCACCTTTGCTGGTATGGTAATCCCGCAGCCCGCATGCTACCGGGCCATGCACAACTAATTGTCGTCTTAGCATGCGGTTGATTATATTTGAATCATGCATGTAACTATAAACACACAACACATAACATTCCACCACAATGGGCTCAACAAACAGATAGCACATACATACTTGATAAGTCACTCATTGTGTTCATTAACCCTAGAGTGTTTCTCCTCTAATGGAGCTACTTCCTTAATAGACGATACTTACCCAATAATCGGGTTATCCTTAAATGCCTCTTATCATAAACTGGGATTCATATCCTTGATCCACATATTCCACATTTTACATCATATAACATACACCACATAACAACACTTTTCACGTTTCAACGTGCACATAACATAACATCGCAATGGGAATTGTAGTACAATAATAACACATAACATAACGGGGACGGTTCTCTTAGGAACCGACCCAAACATAATTAATTCACTTGTGAGCCTAGAGAATGATGTCACCCTCATGATAAACTCGTTATACAACACTCATTACCGTCCTAATAGTCGGACGAGTAACTTAAGTTAAGATGGTTCGGATATGGTGACCCGAACACACCACATAAACACATGTTCCCCCTAAGCCGATCATAAGTCAGAATAGCTAAGCTTTGGAGTAAGCTAATGGGAGATTGTAACCCGTGAGGGAAACAACCATAACAGAGAGGAGGGTAAGGCTAAAAAGGATACCCACTCCCAACAACGCGCGACCGGCCCAACCGGATTCCTCACCCCTGTTAGTACATACTTACTTTTAGATATTAGTTAGAGCCCCACTATGGAGTCTATCACATCCACACACCATACAGTATTACAACTGGGTTAAACATACGAGGGAGGTCCTTACATACACACACAAATATCACACAATTAACACACGCATAGCCGTGGTTAGAACGTCCCATGGTTCGGGTCGTTTAATCCGAATACCGAACTCTCATGTGATCCTAGACTCAGTTAGCTAAGGTTTAACACTTTCGAGGTTAAATGGTATCGGAGTTGAACACGCCACATAAATGAATTACTATAAACTCATTACATGTTTTATCTTACAACGTGGCAAACATAAAAAACACATTGGCATACAAGCCGGTGTAATCCGGTAGGACACAGGTTGCAAGAAAACCATACCTTGGTCCTTGCTGCGTACGAGTCCCGCCAAACGTGGCTCCTAGACATGATTGACAATGTCGGTTAATTACTTATTAAGTTCCGGTTTACTAAACACTTTACACGATTGAATGACACGTTTTCTTTTGTTTAAACTCACACTTGGTTGTCATCATTATACCCACTAGGGTTTACTACTTAAACCACACTTTGTTTGTTTTTTTTACATGTTTTGGGTCGTCCGACCCACCGTCCGACCCACAAACTGGGTCGGCCCGTTCCAGAAACTTTTTCCGTCTTTCAAATCCTCCCGTCCGACCCATGTCCGACCCAAGTCCTCTGGGTCGGACCATTCCAGAAACATCAACGGGTGAATTAACAGGGGCCGTCCGACCCACCCTGGGTCGGACCTCTGGGTCGGACAACACCAGGACTTGTCCAAAACTTGTCAAACTTCTTCCCAACTTTTCCTCAAGCCTCCTAATGTGTTCTAACATCATTTGGCACATTTAACCCTTCATATAACATCCATAAAACTCATTTTATAACTCCTTAAACACTTACTCTTTTCTTACCAGAATTCCTAACACTTATAATGTTTTCTCCTTAGTTTCTCCAAGTGGTGTTTCATACCTATGATAACCACTATGCCAAGAATGTTTCCTCACCATCATAACATCATTTCCCAAACATCCTTTCTTACTAACTAAATTTCCTTGTTCACACCTTCTTAAAATTCCTTCCTCATATCCTTACCTAAACATCATTCATTCCTTGTACATCAACATTACCTAAACCTTAAACAAACTTCTACAAGACTTAATACATCCTCAAAAACACTCATTGAATTCCTAGAACTTCAAGATAGTGCCTAATTCCTCGTAGCACTATATAACACCTTAATACATGGTTTTCTTCCCTAGTAAACATTCATTCATTCCTCACATTTCCTAGTTCACCAAAACTCATTTAAGCACCTAAAACTTCTTATACATTACCCAAATTTTGCCATAGGTTCTCCTAGCACAATGTCATACCAAAACACATTGTTTTTCACCATTTAAACATTCAAGAACACCTAAATCCATCAAGAACTTTCTCACACACAACACTTCACCAAATTTACACTACATCACAATATAGTGCATAAACTTAAATTGCTTGGCACTTAGGCCTTTAAATTGCATAAACCTTAAACACTGAATTTCCCACATAATATATTGCCTTTAACCTGCAAATACACTCAACATCACATATGCCCTTTAATAATCTCCTTAAGAACAATTCACTAGCTCTTTTCCCATTGGCTCCTTAGGTATTTTATTAAGCAAATCAAGCTCATTTTTCCTAGGCATTTAAACTACATTGAGATAGTTTGTTTACCTCTTTTCTTCAAGATTTTTACTTGCACACTCTTTTTCTTCCTTTTTTGGAAATCGGCAAGAGTAATTGGCTACTTGTCAATGTTCTAATCAATACACAAGTAGAACCAATGAGCATTCAAGCTTCATGCTTAAACTCATTTACAAACCCTAGGTTATATATATTGTCTTTGCACATTAGGATAGTTGTTTTACCTTGGAAACAAAAGAGAGCTTGAATAAGCATCAAGAGAGGACTCCTCCTTGTCCTTTAAGGATTGAAATGGAGCTATGAAAGAACAAGAGAAGACACCATTAATGGTGAATTTTCGGGCATGTAATAAAAATGAAGGAAATGTTGTTTTCTTTGGTTTTTCCTTACCTTGAAGCAAATGAGAATAACATGGCATGAAAATATGAGCTCAAGCTCCTTCAATGGTGAATCTCCATGGCACCAAAATGGAGCTTTTGAAGATTTGAAAAGACAAGGTTGTAGAGCTTGCTCCAACTAGAAGAATGGTGGTCTTGAAATTGAATTTGGACCATAGAGTCATGAGTTACAAGCTATGGAAGTTGGAGAATGGCTACTTGCTGTAGCAAACCGATGGAGAAGGATGGAGGAGGTTGGAGACGGTGGGAACCAAGGAGGAAAGAAGAGAATGAGGTGAGAGAGTATACTTTGAAGATATTATAAGTTGTAAAGTAAATAGTGAATTTACTTGCTTTTCCATTACTTATTTACTTATTAACTAACAAGGTGGTGACTCACCTTGATAAAAACCGGCCCCCATCATCTACTTAGGGGTAGTTTGGTTTTTGTTGACCAATTAACTTACTTATATTGGCTTATGTCATAAACTAGCATATTTTGGTTACTATTCACAAACAAGGCACATATTTGTGAAATTTTTGATTTCCCATTGATTTAGACTTCCTAATGTGATACTAAGTAGTACACATGTTAATTAAAGAGTAATGATGGACATTTAGCCACTCAAAACTCATTTACAAGACAATTTTTCAAAAATGTGCTTTAAGACTCCTTAAAGCACATTTTGTGTTTTAACTTGTTTTCAAGCTTGGTTTTCTTTGGTAATTGGTTTAATATGTTCATTAACATATTTATAAGGTATAGGTATGACCTTTAGGTCTTATACAAATTTATCCCAAGCTTAGAGCACATTTTCGCCCATATTGACTTTAAGGTATCTATTTATGTTTTGTTTGGTTTAAGTGTCTACCAAGGTTTCCTAAGGACTTATTTAGCCTTATTAAATCATAATTGAATGTTATAAAGTCTTGGTAGGTTCTTTGGGTCCCAACCAAGTTCACTCCAAGCTTAGAGCATGTTTTTGCTCAAACTGTGTCTTAGTGTTTTATTGCGTTTTACTATGGTTTAAATTGTTCACTGTTGTTTCTAAGGCACTTTTTAGCCTTTAAATACCATAGTTTAATGTCTAATCAACATATCAAGGTTTGGGGTATTTCAATCTACCCCCTTAAAAGAACTTCGTCCTCGAAGTTCACACATCCCACACATCATTGGATTGGAATACGGGGATTACTTGTAAAACAAAACTTCCGTAACCAAACACACTTTACATCACAACGTTGGACTTAACGGTCCGGGTACATATACACATCCATACATAACATAACATACTCACATGATAACCTCGGACTCAATGGTCCGGGTATCTTAACAACATTTGCACATACATAACAACCCTTAGACCCTTGGGCCTGGGTAACATAACAACATTTAGACCCGTTGGCCTTTATAACATAACAGCCTTTAGACACATAGGTCTATGTACACAATAATATTTAGACTCATAGGTCTTGATAACATATACTTTTGGAACTCAAGATCAAAATAATATTTATTTCACACACCACACAACAAGTCATAGCATGTATAACAATCAAAGATATCTTTTATATACACTGTGATCCCGTAGAACCCGGTCACGATGGACACCTTCTGGTCCCCGTTCCTTTGGGAGATCAAAACATTCACTTAATTTTTAACATATGTACTTCTCATGTCGCCGGTCCGAAGACAAAGGCTCATACGTCCTCAGCTCGTGAGCAAGTACTACAAAAATATTCTTTACTAGGTTAAGTATAAGAGAATCCTTTATTCAAAATATTAATCGATTGTTTTGGAAATACCAATTGAAAATCCTTTTTGAAAACATAACACAACTCCAAGTCCAACTTATGCTCTTTTCTTCTTTTCTTAGCGTGGTTAGTTGTGACCACTTAAGGGGAGCTTCAAGAATCATCCAACCCTGATGTGATCAGCATCAGTGTCGAACTATCCTTCCACCCCATTTTGTGTTCGGCTTCCCTTGATCGCATGCAAATCAAGTTCCACTTCCCACTTCAATTTCAAGCATCAAGTAATACACTCATTTCCAATTTTCTATCTTTTTAATCATTCTAATCATGATCATAACATCTCCAAGGGATAGAACTTCGTCTATTACTTATTTCCATTCACTTTAATGCTGTTACCTAGGGAATCTTATTCTCACTAGGTTCTATGTCGGTTTCATACCCTTTCATGAATCACTATATAGTATATATATACACATATATTTTATTAAAATACAACACACAGTTTCACATTTAGTGTCATATGAACATATAATGTCGGGGTTTTAGTTCCCCGGGAGTTTCTCTACTCCCCACACTTGTACTATCACACACAACTGTTAACAAATAAACTCACTTATCACAATGGTATTCACATCTTCTGTGCGCAATTACCACAATTAAACCATGAATGAATGTGTATGTTTACGTAACACACACACCAATCATCAAAACAAATTATTTTGTGCTATGCACAACATAAGTCACGTACACTTGTACGATAAACAAATTATTTTGTGCTATGCACAACATAAGTCACGTACACTTGTACGGTAATACACACTAAGTGGTTTTGCGCTCTACCCCCCTTAAAAGGGATTACGCCCACGTAATCAATCACTTAATCATTGGTTTAAAAAGTTCTACCGTCGTGAAGTGTTTCAACTTCCACGCTGTCTGTTATACAATGTGTTCTGGTTAGAGGATCTTGACCATATTGGCGGTTTAGTCCCTAAACCAAGAATTCTCATTGGAGTTTGCTTTAACTCTTAACTGGTTTCGGTTCTGGCCTGTGAGGCTTCTAGGCGTTAATAATTAGCCATTACTCATATTCGCTATTCACGTTGTACACTTGAATCACTGGTTCACTAGTGTCTGCTGCGCAACTCTGACAACTGTAGGGCGTAGTTTGCCCCATTCATTATTCTTATTGTATTATACATCTCCAATTATCGTCTTTATCTTGGTAATAACAGTTTCTCAACCGACGCGTGGTATCTCTTACCGTGAGCAAATTCGGTGAGTTTCAAGACTTTCTATCCACTTCTCTAATAACTTACTGCGTAAACTGCTACGTATTTCACAATGATTGATTTGTTCCCTTCCGACTTACTGTCGGTTGAGATTGAGCTGCTACCTAATGTGTAGCGCTCTCTTGGTTATTTCCAACATTTGGGGTATATTCCATACCGATATTTGGCAGTTAGTGCTACTGTAGTCACTTACTGTTAATCATGCCTCCACATTTGGTTTTGTACATGTATTCTTTCATTGGTGCGGCCTTGCATTTCCTATGCATCGGCCATTATAACATTATTCCTCCACAATTAACATGTTTCCAATTCCTAGCTATCCCACTCGATCATTACTGCGCAAGTGCAATACCAAAACACTCAGTCATACAGAGTGTAGAGGCGTAAACTCTTGACAGTAAATCTCTTATTAGCAATGGGATCCACACTGAGTTCGTTATCACATAGTACCTACCACTGGCTTATTGCCCAGTCTGTTTAACATCACTTACCTTGCATCTCCACTAAGTTTAACTCATAACTGGTCTTATCTGCCACATTATTATGCAACAACACTTATACAACGGTCGCTTGCTGTGCACCATGCTCTTACTCATTGCGTAACACTAACTTACATGGTATTTACTGTCACATTAACTTCCACACATATACTTACATTAT
Source organism: Limonium bicolor (assembly GCA_023374045.1). NCBI lineage: Eukaryota > Viridiplantae > Streptophyta > Magnoliopsida > Caryophyllales > Plumbaginaceae > Limonium > Limonium bicolor. Next base: position 165,109,089 of record CM041776.1, on the reverse strand, counting down.
TCGCATTATGGTTTGTCATTCATTTGGATGACTACCGAATGCTCCTTGAGCGTTGCTTATTCGAGTTACAAGCCGGCGTTATTCAGCTCGGTGCTTCACTTATACTCACATGCTTCAAAACTATCTGTTCTCTCGCAATGATAACATGGTCAATCCTTAACATGTTTCTTGAACTTGGTTCACATAACTACCGCTGTTGCGGTCTCACAATGTTAAGAGGTATCCCCACTCTCCTAGCAGTGGTTCGTTATCCGCTTCACGTACTTATATTACATAGACTTCTACAATTGATTCAAATTTACATAACACATTTGCTTGTGGCTTAGTAGCCTTACTGCCTCGAGCTCTGCTCATTGTAGGCTACTCATACACATTTACTTCCCTGTACAACATTACATGGTTTGGATATCATATTGAGCTCCATGACAAGGTCGTTGCATTCCGTTTCCTTTCATGGGATGCCCCTTAGGATTGTCAGTCCGTCTCCTGACAACTTATGTCTAAACTGGGTGTTAGTTTCAACCCTTGTGTTTCTGTCATGTCATTTCGTACAATTATCGTTGATGTGAACACCCTTCAAGGATTGCTCCTGGGTGTTGCTAAGTTATGCCATTACATCTGGTTCGCACTTATTGGTATATTCAGTTAGCCACGCCGTTTGCGTTCTTAACTGGCTTATTATCTTCTTATGTGAAGATCAACATTTCCTGGTAGTGTAGGTACACATTCTGGGAGTTTCATCCCGTTCATTGCACACTAATGTGTCCACATTAGGCATCTGCCTTGCCATGCACAGGCTGGGTCTCCGTTCCAGCTATCATGTTTATCCCTGAGGATCCTTAAGACATATACGATGTCTTTACATTACAGTTAGTGCACTTTGCACCTCCTGACTCTTAAACATTTCCTTGAAAGGAACTCACTAATTCCTTTAGTCTCGTTAACTTAACTGAGTTCCTTAACTTCAATCATTCCTTGTAATCCTTAGCTCTTGTTTGACAAGGTAACAACATAACAACATCGGACACAAGGTCCAACCCACATAACAACACAACATCATTCAAACTCAACGGTCTGTAACATAACAAGGTAACAACATAACAACATAACACAGACAATGTATCCAAATACATGTCGTACACACATAACCGAAACGGCTCTACCCCCCTTAAAATAGGGGTACGCCCCGTACCCTATACATATAAATACTAAGAAGTAAACAACGACGGGTACTTCGCCTTCATCTTATCTTCCAGCTCCCAGGTGGCCTCCTCAACGTCCTGGTTAGACCAGAGAACCTTCACCAGTCTCACTGACTTATGGCGAGTGTCTCGAGTCTTAGTATCTAGAATCTGTACGGGAGTCTCCATTGATCGCATGGTCGGCTCTAAGGTTAGCCTTTCAGGCTGAAGCACATGAGACGGATGAAACATATATTTCTTCAACTGGGACACATGAAATACATCATGTACCTTGCCCAGCTCGGCGGGTAAATCAAGTCTGTAAGCTACCGGGCCGATCCGCTCTGTCACAACATAAGGCCCCACATATTTTGGGCTCAACTTGCCTTTCTGGCCAAAACGAAACACTCCCTTCATGGGGGATACTCTAAGAAATACCTGATCGCCCACGGCGAACTCCAGGTCCCGTCTGCGCACATCGGTGTATGATTTCTGCCTATCCTGAGCTGACTTCATGTTAGCCCGGATCTGTCGTACTTCTGCTTGAACTTGCTCCAGATACTCTGGTCCTATAATGACTGTCTCACTCGACTCATCCCAGCATAATGGCGTGCGGCATGGTCTACCGTACAAAGCCTGGAAGGGAGACATCTTGATCGAAGCATGGTAACTGTTGTTGTAGCTAAACTCGATCAGATGTAACTTGTCAATCCAGCTGGTCTGAAAATCAAGTGCACATGCACGTAACATATCCTCAAGTGTCTGGATGGTGCGCTCACTCTGACCATCTGTCTGTGGGTGGAACGCTGTACTTAGCTTCAGCTCGGTACCAAGCGCTTCCCGTGTGGATTTCCAGTACCTCGAGAGGAATCTGGTATCCCTATCAGACACGATAGTCTTCGGTACCCCATGGTGCCGAACAATCTCTCTATCAAAGAGCTCTACAAGTCTTGCCACTTTCCAAGTGTCCTTCATCGGAATGAATCGGGCCACTTTGGTCAGTCGGTCAACAACAACCTAAATCATATTCAGACCTCCCCTTGTAGGCGGAAGCCCTACTACGAAGTCCATAGAAATGTCATGGAACTTCCACTCAGGCACTGGCATTGGCTGCACCATACCACCAGGCCGTCGGTGCTCAAACTTGACCTTCTGACAAGTGAGACACCTCAATACATAATCATTCACATCCTTTTTCATGCCAGTCCACCAAAAGTAACGTTTCATACCCTTATACATTTTTGAAGCTCCGGGGTGAATCGAAGTCGTAGAACAGTGGGATTCACTCAGTATGCGCTCCTTCAGCTCAGCGCTCCTTCAGCTCAGCACTACTCCTCGGAATACAAAGTCGGCCATTCAGCCTAATCAGGTCATCCTCGTGGAGCCGGAAGTCGTACTTCTAACCCTCGAATGTGCCATCAATAAGCTTCTGCCTGATCTCCAACATATACTGATCCGTCATCTGAGCACTCCGCACCTCTTCAACCAAGCTAGAATGAGAGACTAGCGAATGGAGAGAGTGTGCTCGGCGACTCAGTGCGTCAGCTACCACATTTGCTTTCCCCTCTTTGTACTGTAAATTGATGTCGTAGTCGTTTAAGAACTCGACCCACCTTCTCTGTCTCATGTTCAACTCCTTCTGAGTGAACAAGTACTTTAAACTCTTGTGGTCGGAATAGATTGTCACGCTTACCCCATACAAATGATGTCGCCATATCTTCAATGCGAAGACAATGGCACCCAATTCTAAGTCGTGGGTAGGGTAGTTCTCTTCATGCTTCTTCAGCTGTCGGGAGGCGTACGCTACGACCTTCCCGTGTTGCATCAACACACAACCCATACCTCTGCCTGATGCGTCGCAATAGACCTCAAAACCATTTGAACTGTCTGGTAAAGTCAGGACTGGTGCAGATGTCAGAGCATCCTTGAGACTCTGGAAAGAACTCTCACAGTCGACTGTCCACTCGAATGGTGCATCCTTCTTCATTAAAGAAGTCATCGGCTTTGAGACACTGGAGAAGTCCTTCACAAACCTCCTCTAATATCCTGCCAGCCCGAGGAAGCTCCGTATGTCGGTAACTGTCTTCGGTCTAGCCCAGGTGCGCACTGCATCTATCTTTGCCGGATCAACAGCGATCCCGGCCTCAGAAATCACATGTCCAAGAAAAGATACTTGGTTCAACCAAAACTCACACTTTGAAAATTTCGCATACAACTGATTCTTTCTCAATGTTTGCAACACACTTCTCAGGTGGCTTTCGTGCTCACCCTTGGATTTCGAATACACAAGTATATCGTCGATGAAGACTACCACTGACTTGTCCAACTGATCTTGGAACAAGCGGTTCATTAAGTCCATGAACTTAGCTGGTGCATTGGATAAACCAAACGGCATATCCGTAAACTCATAATGTCCATATCTGGTTCTGAATGCGGTTTTCTCAATGTCGCTCTCACAGATGGCAATCTGATGGTATCCGGATCGTAGATCTATCTTGGAGAATACTGACGCTCCTTTCAACTGATCAAATAAGTCGTCGATGCGTGGTAAAGGATAACGGTTCTTCACCGTAACTACATTCAACTCTCGATAGTCGATGCAGAGGCGGAGGCTACCGTCCTTCTTCTTCACGAAGAGGACCGGTGCTCCCCATGGCGAAACGCTAGGGCGGATAAACCCCTTGTCGAGTAGGTCTCTCAGCTGCTCCTTGAGCTCTGTCATCTCTGCTGGAGCCATACGATAGGGCGCCTTCGCAATTGGTCCGGTGCCCGGAACAAAATCAATCTCAAACTCAACCTCCCGTGCTGGCGGCATGCCCGGCAGTCCCTTAGAAAATACATCAGGAAACTTCGACACTACCAGCACATCTGGGCTAAACTCCGGGTCTCTCTCTATGTCCTGGACATAGCAGAGGTATACATCATTCCCTCATCGTAGTTCACGATACATAGCTATGGCGGTGATGATCCGAGTCGAAGGCTCCCTGGGCCTCTGGCGGTAAGATATTATGACCCCAGACGGACTCCGAAGAAGCAGACGATGCTCGGCACATAGGATTCTGCCCTTGTACCGCTCCAACCATTTCATCCCGATAATCACATCAAAACCAAGTCCCTCAAACTCTATCAAGTCGATCGGAAACTCTTCATCTCTGATTCGTACAACAACATCTTGGTGGTAGCGGGTACACCTGATCCGCTCTTTTGACGGGAGAGTGACTAGAAAGTCAGGCATCTCTTCACCGTCTAACCCCAGCCTCTTTGCAAAAGATAGCGAAATAAATGTATGTGAGGCTCCGGAGTCGAACAAGATCGAAGCGTCCATGCCATTGACTGGAAAGGTACCGGTGAGGATTGTGCCGCTCTTGCCGGCTTCTGCCTCATTGCAGACACTCAGTATACCTCCTGTTCCGAGTGCACAGCCTAATTCATGGCAAACTAATAAGTATTTGGTACAACACGGTTGACATACTTCAAACATCTCCACTTTATTCATTAACACACTCTTCTTACAACATACGTTGGTTTACACTGTTGACATAACTAACACGTACAACATCCTTAACATACACTGGTTTAACACATTACATGATTATACAAGGCTTTAAAATTGTCTGAAGGTCAAATTCAAATGTCCGGGTTTCATGTGTGTGGCATTGATCACTGCCGATGGTGCGGTATTCAGTTTGATCTTCTTGATGCCATGATATAGCATCCTTGACTGCCCATCCATGATTAACACATCTCCTGATTTCAACACTAGCTTCCTTGCAAGATCAGCACGCTTCTGCTCGCCGTACACAAACACTGCGGTATCACCAATGGACCAAGACACAACGGGTACTCCCTTACTTAGAGACTCAGGTGACTCGTCCTTATCTTGGTGTAAACCTAACCGTCCACCTTTCCGGTAGAAGTTCACAATACATAAATCCGCTTTAACACTTGGTATTGAATCTTATTCGACTTGCTGAGCAATTCCCACGGCGTGGTTAACGACCGCAAGGAACTCCTCAGGTATACTTGGTACAGTTGCTCCATCTTCAGCTCGCACGTCTTGATATGTCTTGGTGTAAGGATTCCAGTCCTTACCCATGCACATCATCTTCAATTTCATCTTCGATCCGCTCGGGTATTCGGGTGTGTAGAAACCTCCGGGTGCTGCTCCTAGTTCGTCGCATCGTCTGATAATGTGGATTTGTGCTTCCGGTGTCAGGTATCCATTTAAGAGTATCATACCTGGTTGGATGACCTGACATTGCTCCATTGGAAAGTCGGTGATGCTGATGGTGGTTTCTTCAGGGTTTGGTATGGGTGGGATTGGATAGCAAATATTGAAGGTTCCTAAGTTTTCAATTACCTAATTAGGTGTTCTCACATTATACTTTAACTGTTTACTTACATGGTTGTTTACTTAAACTCACTAACACACATGCATGAAATGCGGTATGCAATCACTTATTTCATTCAACAGTTTAGGCGGTACCTGGTCTAGTGGAGGGCCCTGGTGCCTCAGACCGGTCCACCACATTCAGGGCGGCCTTGCCGGATCCCGACCCCTTCCCCTTCTAGGAATCTGTGTACCTCTGATCTGGGGGTGGCTGATTCGCCGTCTTCGGGCCATCGGTGGTCACGGTGGCCTTACCCTTCCACTGCCCCTTGGGCCTGTAGTTCCTGCCATTCGGGTTCTGGAAGCATTCGTAGTCACGATGCCCCATCTTTTTGCAGTATCGGCACTGCACATCATCTCCCTTACAGTCCTTGCCGGGGTGGTCTCCTTTGCACCACTTGCAGTAGTAGTGGCGATCGGATCCAGAGCCCGTGCTAGCTGCTAACACATCACACACTCAGTACATACTTCACAAAATAACAACACACACCAGAATTCGACATTCGAATTTTATTTAATTACCCTTGGGTGGGTAAGAGCATAAGGGCTTGGCCGCATATGCGTAAGTGAGCTGCAGAGGCTCCTCAGCAGTGGTGGTCTGGACTTGGCCTTTGCCACCCTGTTGCTGTCCTTTCTGGGACTGGGGGTATGGCTTCTTCTTCTTTCCTCCCCCGTGCCCTTGCGTGCTTTGGCCCTCGCTCGTGGCCTTGCGCTTGAGCGCATTCTCCTCATCCCTCAGACGGACGGTGATCTCAACAATAGCAGCGGCATGGTAGCACTCCTATATTTAGGGTGTTAGTTATGCCCCGCTAAATAAACTCACATTTATATTAACGCACTGTACACACTTATTCACTTCATATTGTAGTTCATTACCTGCAAAGTAGTATACCCGCTTGGCCCCATACCGTAACGTAGGCGGTAGCTCAATCCGTTGTAGAAACGGTTCACTAAAATCCGGTCTGAGTAACCCAGATCCGGCAGCAGATGGATAAGTCCGATGAAAGCGGAGTAGTACTCATCAACCGTCATCTTATCCCCTTGTCTCAAGTTGTCGAGCTCTAGGCGCTTGGCCTCTTGCACATGAATCGGGCAGTACTTGGCTCGCAGCAGGGCCATGTACTCCCTCCACTGGAAAGTAGGATCACCAACTCTGCCCTCCCTTACCAGTTTCCACCAACTTTGCGTCGAACCCTTCAAGTAGTAAGCGGCTAGACGAACCTTGACCTCCTCGGGCACATTCAAGGTCTCGTAGGCGGTCTCCATCTCGGAGATGTACGCCTCCAACTTCCTAGGGTCGGTCTCCCCACTGAATGACGGGGGTCTCAAATCCGCCAACGCCTTGACCCAGTTGGTCTCGCGCGGCTGTGGTTGCGGTTGTGGCCCTTGTTGACCCGCACCGCCTTGCTGCTGCTGCATCGCGGCTACTAGCTGTGGGACCATCTGGGCTACGGCGGCCGCAACAGCGTCGGCCATGACCTGTGCCGTAGGGTTCTCCCCCTGGTTCCCGGTATCACCAGTACCGTGTCCGCGCCTCGACCGTGGTCTACCTGACATCTGAATTCACATGAACATTTATTAGCACTGTGCTTGCACACTTATCGGTCCAACGGTTGTAACATCTTCCCGACAATAAGGTATCTCCACACTTAGTTAGTGGTTAACCTTCTCATAACTGTTCACTTACGTAACTATGGCTAGGTTTCCTAACTCGGTATATTCCTAGCTCGGTATTCTAGCCATCAGAGCGATACTTCGCTCTGATACCACTTTTTGTAACACCCCTACTACGCACTTAACAATACTTGAAATCGCAGCGGAATTAAACAACTAAATAATAACCAATCGATTCGGTGCTACAACGCCGTTAACCACCCACGTGGTCAACAAGGCAGAATAAATACAAACGTATCGGTCTGATGATCAGACTCCCGAGCATAGAACTAATAACCTTTAATACATTAACATAATACCGAGTTTATAACTACATCCATAACTGTAAACTGTACACCACAATCTGTCACTGTGAACTGTCAACGACCGTCACTGTAATACAAATGGTAACCAAAATATATCGCCACGGGAGGGAGGAGCACAGGTGCATCCGGGCTCCACATCCAAAAATCCAAAAAGTATTCTGCAACCTAGAATCTTAGTCATTCCGCTTCCTCGATCCTCATCCTGCAGTAAAAATATGGAGCCCCGAGGGGTCAGCAACCCTTGGCTGTATGGTTAACGCGCAGCCCATCGGCTACCGGGATACGCGTAACTAATTGTCATGATGACATGGCGTTTAAACATACCACATATATATCATAGCACGATATTGCATAACACATCACACATAACATACAACAATTCCATTTAGGAAACGAACCAACACAATTAGTTCCCATGGAGAGCCTAGAGAATGTTGCCAAACTCATGCTAAGCTCGTTACATAACTCGTTACCGTCCTGTTAGATTGAACGAATAACTTAACACAAGGTGCCTCGGATATAGTGATCCAAGCACACCGACAAAACATAGTATGCCCCTGTGGCTGATAATGAGAATACATAGACATTTAAGGGTTTAATTTACCCTATACTTACTCATTTTCAGGATAATTTCTCACTTATCGATGTTTTTCCTAAGATTTATGTCTGATATGGACTGATATATTTTATGTATCAAATACAGAAAAAGTTGTAATCAAATAGTTTATTTCACAAGCTTTCCAACGCAACAAACGGCGAGTAAAACGGACTTATAACGAAGAATCTGGAGCCGTTGAAGATCGCGTGAAAATAGAAAACATTTTTTATTCTGTCCGCGTGAGGACGTCAGCTGCGTCCGCTGATTCTGGGCGGACAGGAGGGCGGACACAGAGACGTCCGCATGAGCATTAGGCGGACAGAGGCGCTGGACGGAAGACAGAGGCGCGACATCAGATCTGTATCCACGGAGTTCTGGGCGGACGGAGGCGAGACGCAGAGACGTCCGCGTGAGTTTTAGTGCGGACACAAGGCGACGCGACTAATTTCGACACGCGAAAGTTTTTCTTCTTCCTTTCTTCGCGGTGCCTACAGACAACAAGATAGGGCTGCCGACCGTCCTGAAAATCCTCACGCGTTCTACAAACCCAATCCATCTACCCCTTATCTGTTAATCCCTAGCACGCATGCTCAGCTCTTCTTCTGTTTTCTTCTCTTCTCTCCTCTATATAAACCTACCACTTCATCAGAAAACCTGCGCACATTTGACCGAAGTAACTCTCTGTAATATCACGTTCTCTCCCAAATCACCCTTCTTCCACAAAATTCCATACAGTGCGTACGAATGCAGAGAGCTCTATCTTTTCTTTAACTGTGCTCTGTTTTAATGGCTGTCGTGCTTACGACGTCTGTTTGTATAATTATGTCTGAGTAAAAACCTTAGCTCCGGGGTTGAGAAGCAAGCTTATTTTACTAAACTGTGTTACGTAGACTTTCTAATATAATCTGTTCAAGCAATATTTTGATTCTCCTCCTTAATGCGCTCTAATATTTAGGCCATTTATTAAAGTGATATTTGTAGTTTCTTGTCAAAATGCAGTGCTGAGACAAGATTCTAGACAAGAGAAGTCAAAGCAGGTTAACGACTAGAAGTGAGTTTTCACCTATAGGTTAACCAGTCTCCAATAGGAATTGTTAATAATGCGATTAATTTATTAATAACTTGAACAAGGAATTGCGCTTGTTATTTAAATTAATCAGGGTTTATTAGACAGGGAACGGTCAATAAACTAATTAAGATTCTTGAGTTTATTGCTAAAGTGGGGAAGTCTACAATAATATAATTGAGTAAAATAGCTGAGCAGAACAACCCGGGGTGCTTCCTCAAAAACAAAAGAGTTCCATAACTGCTATTATTAATGTGTTTTAATTAATTGTTTTTTACTGTTTATGAGTTACTATTAACATTTCCCAAAAAAATGATAATCTGTTTAAATTAGAATTCTCAGATTTATTACACTATCAGTTAAACCACAGCAAGGTCCCCAAGAGTTCGACACCCACAATCCACTATCCGCAAAACGATTAGGTACATGCCTAGGTTGAAGAAGTAGTCACATATTTCTCCAACAAGTTTTTGGCGCCGTTGCCGGGGACCTCCGGCACGGTTAACTGACAGTTTTTAATTTTATTAAGTTTTCTATTTAACTATCTAACTATCGGACATCGGACATCTACATCTAATTTCTGACATCTAATTACAATCTTTATTTTATTGTCATTTATTCAGTCATTTAATTTCCATTGTCCTTAACATTTAAATTTCTGTCATTTATTCTGTAAACTAACTACTAACTTCAAATTTCTGTCCTTAACTACTAACTTCAAATTTCTGTCCTTAATTACTAACTTATAATTTCTGTCCTTTAAAGTTTCTGTCATTTAATTTCAGTAACTAACTTTAATTTCCAGTATACTAACTCCTAACATTAACACTTTAGTTGTTTCTATATATGCGTCGTACTCGATCTGCAGGTAGTCCTCAAAACGATTTTGAACCTGAGATTGAAAGATTTCTCCACAGAGAAAGACGACAACAACGTGTAGAGATGGCAACTCGACAAACTCTTGCCAGTACCAGCAACCGTCAGTTGAAGGGAGGCCTTCTGCTATTGTCCTTCCTCAGGTCACTCAGGCTGAACTAGATGCCTGGCAATTCAAAACCAGTTTCATTACCACACTCTACCACCAGGGCCAATACAGCGGGCTAGATTCAGATGATGCTCCACACCATATATCTGCATTTCTTGATTTTTGTAACACTTTTAACAAAACAGGAAGTCTGAACGAACGCATCCGTCTGCAATTGTTCCCCTATTCATTGAAAGATGGCGCCTCCAGGTGGCTGAGAAGTTTACAACCCAGCAGCATCCACAGTTGGGCTGAGTTAGCAAACAAATTTCTGGAAATACTATCCCCCGTCCAAAACAAGAGAAAAATTGCTGAGATCACAAACTTCTGTCAAGAACCAGGTGAATCTCTTATGATTCGTGGGATAGATTCAAAGAATTACAGATATTATGCCCACATCACGGTATGAGTAGCCAGGAGCTTGTTTTATCATTCTTTAGAGGCTTAAATGATTCTAACAAATTGTTGCTAAGTTCCTCATCTGGAGGAAATTTTATGAAAATGACCGGAGAAGAAGCAGTTGATCTACTGGACCAGATGACCGCCAGCACCAGAATGGTGTAAAAATAAGGGGAGAGGTGAAGTAAAGAAAGAAACCGGTATCTACAGTATTCCCCCGCAGGATCATGTGTCTGCTCAACTAGCTGCACTCACAAAAGTTGTGGAGAAAACTAACTCTTAGTCAACCACAACAAAAAGCTGTGAAAACAGTAGCCACTTCCCCATATCTGACTCCCTGTTGCGAAAACTGTGGAGGAGCTCATGAAACCACAGACTGTGATGGCTCAGGTTGCAACAGGACCCTTGAGGAGGTAAGTCTGATCAACAACAGACCACCAAATCCTTATCCGAACTCCTACAACCAAAACAATTGGAGGAGCAATCAACAACCATGGAGGAATTATGACCCACAATCGAGTAACCAAGGTTTTAACCAAAACCGACAACCGCAGTACAACCGACAACAGGAACAGCCAACCAACTCACAAGGAGACATGGGCGAACTAAAAGGTATGATGAATCAGCTTCTGAAACAAGGTCAGGCGATAAATTCAAAATTTTCTGAGATAGAAGCCAAAGTTGCTGATCAGGCTACCATAACCACGAATTTGGAAAGACAGATAGGTCAGATTTCCCAACAGTTGGCTCAAAGACCAGCAGGGTCACTCCCGAGCCAGACGGATCCAAATCCCAGGGAGCATGCAAAATCAATAACCCTAAGGAGCGGGAAAGAGCTGGTATCCGATGCCCCTGAAACTGAGGAGAAATCTAATGAACAAAAATCTGACAAAGAAGACGTAACAATTTCCAAGGAGAAGGAGTCTCCTGCATCCCTTACTATTAAACCGTCACAGGTTTCATATGATATTCCAATCCCATTTCCTGACAGATTAAAGAAAAAGAATTTGGACGACCAATTTGGAAAATTTCTTAACATTTTTAAGAAATTAACTATTAATATTCCTTTTTCTGATGCCTTAACACAAATGCCTATTTATGCAAAATTTATGAAAGATATCTTGTCTAACAGGCGATCTTTACAGGAAAATGACACGGTGAAACTAACCGAAAGAGTTTCTGCAGTACTCTTAAAGAAGCTACCACCGAAGTTGGGAGATCCAGGTTCTCCCTATCATTCCTTGCGCAATTGAAGACATAAATTGTGGTAACGGGTTATGCGATTTAGGCGCAAGTATTAACTTAATGCCTTTATCTATATTCAAGAAATTGGGCATAGGTCAATGCTCTCCTACTCCTGTTCAGCTCCAACTAGCTGATCGTTCCATAATTCACCCCGAAGGAAAAATTGAAGATTTAGTGGTTTCTGTTGGCAAGTTTATTTTCCCGCTGATTTCATTGTTATAGACATTGAGGAAGATAAAGATGTCCCACTAATCTTAGGTAGACCTTTTATGAGAACTGCGAGAACTTTAATTGATGTTGAAGGAGGAAAAATAATTTTAAGCTTCATGATGAGCAGGTAGTTTTCGACATGACCCGGAACATGAAGCATCCTTCTGATACACAAAACTGTTTTTCTATTGACACTATTGACTCTTTAGTACAGGAGACGTTCCTCAGCAGAGATGAAGAAACAATTTTGGAAAGATGTCTTATGGCATCTTGTGAAGCTGAGACGAAAATCCCGATATTGCTCTCATGGCTGAAGAGTTAAACAAACATAAGCCATATTTCCTTCCTACCGACAAAGATTCGAGCCAGTAGAAGAAACGCAGACAGACCAAGCCATCCATCGAAAAAGCACCTACAGTCGAAATGAAACCTCTTCCTCCTCATTTAAAATACGCCTTTCTAAAAAAGCCATCTGATCTACCAGTTATTATCTTCTAAATTGACAGATGTGCAGGAGGAGGAACTTTTAGGGGTGCTACGCCGTCATAAAACCGCTATCGGTTGGTCAATAGCGGATATCAAAGGAATAAGCCCATCTCTGTGCTCTCATCGAATTTACATGGAAGATGATTTCAGGGCTTTAGCACAACCACAGAGGCGTCTCAACCCCGTTCTTAAAGAGGTGGTCAAGAAAGAGGTAATAAAACTACTTGACGCTGGCATTATCTATCCAATTTCAGACAGCAAATGGGTAAGCCCAGTGCAGGTGGTACCCAAGAAGGGCGGAATAACTGTAGTTCCCAACGAGAAAGGTGAGTTGATTCCTCAACGCACCACTACCGGTTGGAGAGTCTGTATAGACTACAGGAAATTGAATACTGCCACACGTAAGGATCACTTTCCCTTACCTTTTATTGACCAAATGCTGGAAAGGTTAGCAGGTCAGGACTATTATTGTTTTCTAGATGGCTATTCAGGATACTTTCAGATCCCAATTGCTCCAGAAGATCAGGATAAAACTACTTTTACCTGTCCTTATGGAACATACGCCTATAAAAGAATGCCGTTTGGATTATGTAATGCACCAGCTACTTTTCAACGGTGCATGATGGCTATTTTCTCTGATTACATTGAAAAATGTATAGAAGTCTTTATGGATGACTTCTCTGTCTTTGGTTCGACATTTGATACTTGCCTGGAGAATCTTGATCTTATTTTGGCCAGGTGTGAAGACACAAATCTAGTCCTGAACTGGGAAAAATGTCACTTCATGGTTCGTGAAGGGATCGTGCTAGGACATAACGTGTCTTCCAAAGGTATTGAGGTGGACCGCGCTAAAATTGAGGTAATAGAAAAACTTCCCCCTCCTACTACTGTCAGAGGTATCCGAAGTTTTCTTGGACATGCAGGTTTTTACAGACGATTCATTAAAAACTTTTCCAAGATTTCTAAGCCTCTCTGCACTTTACTGACAAAAGATGCTAAATTTCATTTTTCTGATGAATGTTTAGCAGCTTTTAATTTGTTGAAAGAAAAACTTGTCTCTGCTCCTATTGTTGTATCACCCGACTGGTCACAACCTTTTGAAATTATGTGTGACGCCAGTGATTATGCGGTGGGTGCTGTTTTGTGCCAGAAATTGGATAAGGTTCTGAGAGTAATTTATTATGCAAGCCGCACTTTAAATGATGCTCAGAAAAATTATGCCACCACCGAAAAAGAATTACTGGCAGTCGTCTTCGCTTTGGATAAATTCCGTTCATATTTATTGGGTAGTAAGGTCATTATTCATACTGATCATTCTGCTCAAGTATTTATTTGCCAAAGCAGATGCAAAACCAAGTTGATAAGATGGATACTTCCTTACAAGAATTCGACATCGAGATAAGGGATAAGAGAGGTATCCAGAATGTGTGGCTGACCACTTATCAAGAATGGAGGGACCAGAAGACGAAGACCCATCAATGAATTTTTCCCGGACGAGGCAGTTTTCACAATTCAAACGGCAAGAGACCCTTGGTTTGCCGATATTGCAAATTATCTGGCTACAAAGATCATCCCAGCTGATATGACTTATCAGCAGAGAAAAAGGTTCTTTTCTATTGTCAAACATTATTTATGGGATGATCCATTTCTTTTCAAAATCTGTGCAGATGGTATTATCAGAGATGTGTCCCAGAGACAGAGATCAGAAATATTCTTCTCCATTGCCATTCTAGAGAAACCGGCGGACATCACGGTGCAACCCGTACAGCTGCAAAGGTACTTGAATCCGGTTTCTATTGGAACACCCTTCACAAGGACTGTCATGCCTTTGTATCTACTTGTGATCGGTGTCAAAGGCAAGGTAATATTTCTCGCCGTAATGAACTACCCTTGAACAATATGCTAGAAGTCGAATTTTGATGTTTGGGGGATTGATTTTATGGGACCCTTCCCAAATTTTTGGAAATTTATACATCTTAGTAGCAGTCGATTATGTCTAAATGGGCGGAAGCCCTTGCTTGCTCTACTAATGATGGTAAAGTTGTGATGAAGTTCAAAGAAGAACATTTTCAGTCGATTCGGTGTTCCAAGAGCAATCATCAGCGATGGTGGATCTCACTTCTGCAATCGCCAGTTTGATGCTCTCCTGAAGAAATATGGAGTCCGACATAAGGTTGCTCTACCATACCATCCTCAAACGAATGGTCAGGCAGAGATAACAAACAGAGAGCTAAAATGGATTCTACAGAAGACGGTGAGCTCTTCTCGAAAGGATTGGTCCATTAAATTGGATGATGCACTCTGGGCATACCGTACCGCCTTCAAAACACCTATCGGCGTGTCTCCCTACAAACTAGTTTTTGGGAAGGCATGTCACCTGCCTGTGGAATTAGAGCATAAATCTTATTGGGCTCTAAAGGTGTTGAACTTCGATCTACAACAAGCCGGTGAAAAAAGAAAGTTCCAGTTGACAGAACTGGAAGAACTAAGGTACAACTCATATGAAAATGCAGTGATTTATAAGGAGAAGACCAAGCGTTGGCACGATAAGATGATTGCCAAGCGAGACTTCAAAGTGGGAGATTATGTCCTCCTTTATAATTCCAGACTAAAGTTCTTCCCAGGTAAGTTAAAATCCTTCTGGTCTGGACCATTTAAAATAATATCTACCTCCCTTATGGAGCGGTGGAATTGGACAATAAGAAGGGTGGATCATTTAAAGTCAATGGAGCTCGTATCAAGTTATATATGGGAAACACGTTGGATAACGAAGAAGCTTCTGCGCTTCTTTTCAAAGAACCAGTTACAACTTGAATCATGAGGTACGGTCTAGCCAAAGACCTTAAAGATGGGCAGCTTGGTAGGAGGCACCCTACTATCTATCTTTTTAATCTGTATTGTGTTTATATTCTGTATTTTATTTATGCAAAAAAAAAGAGTGAAATAAAAAGAAAGAAGAAAGAACGAGGAGAATTAACTTGAGTTCTTCTGGCTGTTTAGAATATTTATTCCAGGTACATCTTGCACATTCGACAGCTGAACTCAAGTGTGGGGGAGCTACTCTACATATTCTGCATGAAATCAGGGGAGTACACTATCCATACCTTGCTCTTTAAATTTAAATATCTCTTATTACCATGCTTTTTGATCATTACCCAGGTAGTTTGCATGCCCTGTTATTTTAATTCTTTCTATGCAATGAGGGCATTGCTTTGGTTCAAGTGTGGGGGAGAGATAATAATCAAAAGCTTGCTCTTAAGTTTTCTTTTTCGACACTGTGTTTAAATTTGTTAAGTGATTAATAATCAAAGAAGGAGCCATAGAGGGAGTAATGCTGGTATTAACAGGTTTAAAGGGTACACACAAAAAAAAAACACTCTGCTCCTTACTCAAAAAATTCTGAGGAAATTATCATTTGAATTTTGTTTTGACTTTGAGCCTGGATTTGAATTGGAATGAAACGGTGGAAAAAGAACAAGGCAAGGTACTCCTCTGATCCAAACAGGCATATTCTGATCCTAAACAGGCCTCGTCCACTCGGTTATTAAGTTCTTAGGGGTGCTTCATCACCCGGCTACCTAAGGTACTCGGTATCTGGGATAGTAGACCCAAAACCGCTACAAGGGTGGAGAGAAAAGTCTGAGGTGAAACAAAAATGAACTTCAAAATTGAAGTATCTGTGCATTCGGTACAAAATAAAATGAAAAAAATCGTCATTATGGATCATGAGTATGTGGCATTGAAAGGTATAATGGAATAAGATTTTACTTCATGCCCCTTGTCGTTCAAGGAATGTGAAAGAAAATGGTGGATTGGCTCAGGGTTAAAAGCAGGAAATTTGCTAGTTTGGATATTTAAGTAGTAAAGCAAATAGTACTCTTACTTTATTACTTTACTTAGCTTATTTTTGTTTAAGTATGGTGAGTCACCAAGAAAACCGGCCCCCATATTATACTAAGGGGTATTTTAGTCTTTGTTGACCATTTAACTTACTTATAATAACATATGTTATAAACTAGCTTATTTTAGTTACTATTCACAAAAACAAAGGCACATAGTTGTGAAATTTTGATTTCCCATTGACTTAGACTTCCTAATGTGATACTAAGTAGTAAACATGTTAATTAAAGAGTAATGATGGACATTTAGCCACTCAAAACTCATTTACAAGACAATTTTTCAAAAATGTGCTTTAAGACTCCTTAAAGCACATTTTGTGTGTTAACTTGTTTTCAAGCTTGGTTTTCTTTGGTAATTGATTAAATATGTTCATTAATATATAAATAAGGTCTTGGTAGGCTCTTAGAGTTTAAACCAAGGTTATCCCAAGCTTAGAGCACATTTTTGCTCTTATTGACCTTAAGGTATTTATTTGTGTTTTCTATGGTTTAAATTGTTCTCTAATGTTTCTAAGGTACTTTTTAGCCTTATTAGAACATAGTTAATGTCTAAACCACATACTAAGGTTTGGGGTATTTCAATTTGTTTTAGTGCTTCTGTTCGTTTCTAATCTGTTCTGGAAATTGCATTTTTCGGGCAGTCCGAACTTCAGTCCGAACTTTGAAGTTCGGACAGACCTCTGTCGCGTTTTATTTTTCGAGTTTTTCAGGTGTCCGAACTTCAGTCTGAACATTGAAGTTCGGACACCCTTGTTTTCTGTAATTAACCGAACTTCGACGTTAGGACACAAGTTCGGACAACTCTCTGTTTTGACCATAACTTCTTCGTTTGGGCTCCGTTTTGACTGCCGTTTGCGGCGTTGGAATCCTCTTTCCGAGTACTATCTGTTTTCATGTGTTTTAGCATGTGTTTAAGTGTTTCCTGATTTTAAGGTCTCTGATAATTCTTTAATCTCTTATATGCTCTGAAAATGTGATTCAACCTCTGACTTCGGTTTTGCTTTTGTATTTACTAGTCGGGTTACGACTTCTGTTTTGTTAAGGCTTTCCGTTAATAAGCTTCTGCTCTGATTTCGTTAAGCTTCTGCTTTCTGCTCTGATCTGACAAGGATTTTTGTCCTGTTCTGTATAAAGCTTTGATATGTTATGAGAGCTTCTGTTTTAGGACCTAGTCTTCTCCGTATCTGAACCTTTGGATGGCTGGTTTAGCTATCTCGTAGCGTGCTATGTAGGACGTCCTTCTGTTTCATGGATGGTATCCCCGTTCTGTTCACAGGTGTTCCACCTGTTCTGTTTACGAGTGAGGTTTCCACGTTCTGTTCACGGGTTGTTTACCCGTTCAGTCTGTATGCTTTGAATGCTAGTGTCCCACTTCTATTCGTGTTTTGTTTGGCTTCTGTCGGTTTCCTCTGCTTTTGGTATTTGGGCAGACTGCTGTGTGCTTTCTGTCCTTTGAACACCTCTGTTTGTTTCTACTGCATCCGCCTGCTCTGTCTGTTTGCAAACTCAGATAGGTTGCTGTGTGCTTCCTGTCTATTGAGGATTTCTGGTTTTGTAAGTGCTCTACTTCGTTTGCTCTGTCTGTATTTGATTTGAGACGGTCTGCTGTGTGCTTACCGTCTTCTGCTAAGTTCCGGATTTTGCTAAGCTTCTAATTATGTTTAAGCTTTTGAGTTTGCTAAGCTTCTGATTTCGTCGAGCTTTCAGCTTCAGTTTACCTTCTACTATTGAGTATCTGTTTTGACCACTGCTTAGCCCATTCTGTTTAGACTTCTGTGTCTTTGAAAGACATCCGTTTGTCTCTGATTTTGTTCTGGCAAAGCACCTTTACGTACGTTTATATTGGTATGTTCAGATTATGTTTTGAGCGTGCTCAGCTGATGAAGTTTATCACCTGCTGAGCTCTAGTTTGGCTCACCCCTATCTTCGTCTGATTTGCAGGTTTTAGTTCGTGCTTGGAGATTCAGCTTTTCCTTTTTGTCTTGGCATTTAAGTTTTGTATTCAGCTTGTTGGCCATGGTGCCCAGTTGTATTTCGATTATGCTTTGTATTTCAGTTTGGCTTCCGCCTGTGTATTGTAAAGACATGTTGTAATCGTTTATTTGATCAATATATGAGTTTCAGTTCTGTTTTGGGGTTTCGATAGTGTAGCCTTGCGTGTCTTAGGTAATAAGTGTGTGGCGTGTAACAGTCTCTCAACCAGGGTGGTTTTGGGGTCATTACAAAAGCATAACAAGGTGCTAGCATAATTACCTTAGTTAAACCAAGGAGAATTTTCCAGCAAGTCACCCGAGCCACAACTCTCTCTCTTGGCTCTTTAAAAACCTTGGTGTTTTGCTAGAGGTTTGAGACAGTCTACAGCCACTAACAACAGGGAGGAAACTCAATATACTGTGTGGGAAAGTAAGGGGAAGAAAAAGGGTGAAGCTTAGTTTGGTTCTTTACCGTGTCTTTATTCTCCTTTCATGGAGTATTTTCTGTGCGCCTTTGGCTTGAAGGAGTAGCAGAGAACAACTATAACGTGGGCAAAACAGAGACGGGAGAAAGAGGTTAAAGAGTAATATATTTGGACGTGAACAAGACATGGAACATAATGTCCTGGTGCGTTTCTTTTCTTACCGAGGCAGACCAAGGAAGCTGGTGTACTTCCGGTGGTGGTTTGGAGTTTCCAAAGGTGGATTATAGGCCTTGTAAACACAGGAAAAATGTTGAAGAGGGTGTTGCCTTCCCATGCCCAGAAAACGAACAGAAACTGATGAAGAAGGATAGAGTTTTACCTCGGTTTGTGCTCCCTTGCTTACTTTTTTTTTTGGGCTGGAGCTGAGAGCTCCAGCCTTGGCTTCTTGCTGGTGTCACTACAACAGAGGAGGAAGGGAAATGGGATGGAGTTGGGAGCAGAAGAACCGTGAAGAGGGGAAGGAAGGAGTGAGCTGGAACATTACCGTTGTGTTTCCTCTTCCTGTTTTTTTTTTTTTTCTAGTTGCTTTCACCGTGAATTACTAAAGCTGTAACGCCCCTATTAACCATAAATACAGCGGAAATAAAACTCTAAGGCGATTACAGACCATCGGGTTCCAAACACCCGGCACCAAACCTCACCAATTACAACATACAATCTACAAAAGCTACGGTCTGAACTGGAGAAAAACTTAACACAACCATAATAGAAATTAAACATATTAACTCTCCACAAAACCTAGTCCCATCCCAACCGCTCATTCTCTTCGTGGCCACCTGTAAATCAATTCGTACCTGCAAGATGAAACCAAGCAGCCCACCCCGAAAGGGGCGGGTCAGTTCCCTGGAATGGAACTGGTACAATTCTCCAAAAACAAACTTATAAAACATAACTCTTCAAAATAAACAGTAACTTGAAATTAAACTCTTGAAAGTAAAGCAGGGAAACAAGGCACTTTAAAATCACCAAGCCAAAGATAACAAGTTAAGGATAAAGATAAATGATAGAAAGGTAAAGTTAGTGAAACACAATCACATCATGTGTTAGTGAACATCCATTTCCTTAGTTAAACCCAATTCCCATTAGGAGTAGAAAAACTCAGATAGTCACAAAGGACTAGGAATGATAAAACAGATCCAAGAACCAAGAACTCAAGAGTGGAATAGTTTCAACTGGGAGAGATGGCCCCCACCGCCAATCACGTCCTTTTAGGACAGGGGATATACAGCCCCTCACTGTTTATCACGTCCACTAAGGACAGGGGATATACAGCCCCTCATGTCTATCACGTCCACTAAGGACAGGGGATATACAGCCCCTCATGTCTATCACGTCCCTTTTGGGACAGGGGATATACAGCCCCTCACTGTTACCATTGAAGACGCGCGCACGTCGAAAGAAAGATTTCCAAGATTGACCTTTTTCCAAAAATCCCGCTAGATCACCAACTACCCAGAGCAATACCAAAACACTCAGTCCTACAGAGTGCAGAAGCGTAAACCCTAAGCAGCCAATGTCTAACGGGCAACCAAGTAGAAGAAACCAATACCCAAGTGAGTTCCACATCCAAGGCTCAGTTAGTCACACAAGCAGAGTTAGTCACACAACCAATTCCTTTTTAGAAATTCCTTTTTAAGCTCAGTTAGTGTTTTCCAAAACATTCCACAAGTCAATCAGCAAAAATATCAGAGTACGAGAAATCGTGCAAAACATTCCATAGAGTCCAAAACACATCAAGCTGAGTACGAGAAATCGTACCTGGGTAACGCTTGTAGCAGTTCTAGTCAACTTGCGCAAACAATCAACAATACTCTGAAGAATATTAAAGGTAATCTATCATCAACCACTTGTAGCCTATGTTACGCTTAAATAAACTCCTTACTCTTATTTCAAAGTCTCAATTATCCTTTAAGCCCTCACTTAAATGTTATGTATAATCTTTGTGTTATCTGAGAATGTTGTATAGCCAAAGGTGGTAAGATCAAGGAATGTATTCGATCAACATTTGCTAATTGTCCACTCCTATCCACTTTATTCATACTTAACCACAATCCTCATATTCAAGACTTTTGAGACCTCTATATTTCAAAAAAAAAAAGACTTTTGAGACCTCTATATCATAAATGTGTTTACATTATATCATAACCTAATTGAGTTACTAACTCATTTATCTTATCTTTAGTCCAGAAAGACTTTTTATTACATCAGCTAATAATCCTGACATAAGATGTTAAATTACTTTTCATCTTGAAACAACTATATTATAGTTAACTTAGACCTAACGAACTCTTACCTTTAGTATTCACAAGGTACATTATTTGCCTAACTATTACCTATATAATAAGGTGTTTAAATATAACCTTTATGTATCCTTACTTACCTTTAATCTCCTAAATGTTTTATCTTTACACACATACACTCTATAGACTATGTATAATCCTCTTGTACTAAACTTCAATAAACTTAAGCCTTAAATACGTTTTTAAATTGTTTTACTAAACCTAAGGTTTCAAAAGAATAACTTAATAAATTAATTCCCTTTATTGAAATTAGGATGGACAATATATCTACGTAGAGTAGAATCTATCAAAGAATCAAATTCGGGTTCATAAGTGAAATTGTTAATTATTTAATAAGATAATCTACTATGAAAATTTCTCTTATTTTATATTCAAATAACCTTACATTATTCCCATTACCGTAAAGTATATCAATATAATATCTGATGTAGCTTAGTTTTATCTGACAAAAGGTTCAAAGGTTTTAAGTATCAAATTCCTATTTATAAACCTTCTATAAATTCTAACTACTAAATACCTCATTATTTGTGAACTCACATCCTAAGTATTGGTAATAAATGTTATAAATGTATTTCATATGGCTTATCTAATGCCAGGAAACTTAAGGATTATTATTTAGATAAATTTCCAAGTCATAGTTTAATATAGTTTTATATCATAACCCTTTTAATGATTTTATCTTAAAACATTAAGTTATATTCCAATACCATAAATGTTAAGAAATGATTAAATCTAGACTTACTAATCCACCTCACATTTAGATGTAAAAGTATTTTACTTATTTATCATGGTTTATTATATTAAGAATATTTAGATGTAATCATACTACATTTGTTTATCATTAATTATAGAATAAGATCTATTGCACAACACTTTATGAAATCACCATTTTTCCTAAGTTTTAACTTATTAATTACTTAATCCCAATTTAAGATTTACTCCTGGTCATTGACAAATAATACTATACATGTATTTTAATATGGTTATATAAAACTTGGAAATTCAAAGGTAACTCTTAAGCCTAATACATAACTATAATTTAATACCACTCATATAATATCCTCTATATAATATGTAGAGGTTTAGTTTAACTTATTAATTCCTTCGTATATATTTCCTATAAGGTATCTAATTTTATTTATGTAAATGTGTATATATCTATATATACTAGGATTTGTTCAAAACATTATTTATGTAGTTTATTGTATTAATTATGTTTAATAACTTTTAGGCATAACTACAACCGACCTATGGTTTATTAATAAAGTGTTCCCTTATTTATTACATATGTATAAGTATACCCGTATTAGAAATTAACTAAGACATTCCCTATGTAATTTATCATATTTAAACTATCTTATTAAACAACCTTAAACTGTATTCCAAGTGTATTTCGTAAAGTATTTCTTTTACTATATCTAGGATTCTAGCTCTTAAAATATTTAATTATGATAAGTGTTAATTAATAATTCTTGTTTTACTCTAAGTTACTCCTTAATTCCCTTTTATAAATGCGGAAAAATAACTATATATTTATTCCATAGTAAATTAAAAATATTAACTCCCATATAATATAATAAATAAAATGTAGAATAATTAAATTCCTTGATTTACATAAGTTTCTACTTAAATAGGTATATACATATTGTAAATAATTTCACTTCTCATAAAACTAATACCAAACATTATAAACTTACTGTTATAAAATGTTAATTTAGTGTTCCATATTTTTCCCACTTAAAAAGTTTATTAACAAACCATACTTATTTTTGGTTACATTAAAAACCATATATTATAGTTATTCTTATGAAAAACTCATAAACACAATTTTAAAACCTTTTACTTGCCAAAAATTCCCAAATTTAATAACAGTAACTATAACATTTTAGACATATTATAAAATTTTATTCATAAAAATATCTTTTAATTTAGCCCAATAATTCCAGAAAACCCGTAACTTGTAAAAATCAACTTAGTATAAAAACTCCAAACCATAATAATTTACATCAAAATAAACTAGATTAAATAAGGAACCTATGGTTAAATTTCAGTCAAAATACATTCGGGAAGATATTTAAATTAACCAACAAGTTAAGACTATTTACTTGGAATTTATTAAACCCTTATAAAAACTAATTCTGGAATGTTTTAATCTCGGCCGTCCAATCTTAAAACGAGATCGGACGGCCCCTGTACATCGAGTTCATCAGCGAAAGTAATATGCAGATCGAGTACTAATCTCGTTTATCTCTAATCTACAGAACGAACAATCGAGTGATTTGTTTCTATGGTTCGTAATAAATTCGGTTCTATTGGTATCAATTTCCCCAATTATAATGCAGAGTTCATCAGGTTCGAATTCGATTCGAGAGTTAGGGTTCTTATTAGTTTTGAGTTCAATTCGAAAAAATCCGACGAATTCCCCTAATATGGCACGTAATTGATTCAATTAAAACAGGGGTATATCGGAAAATACAACTACGAACATCAACAACGAGAGAAATTTGATCGGAGACTCACCGGATTGTGCGAATGTGCGAATTACAATTTGGAAAACTGGGAAAAAATCGAACTTTAACCAGTTCGTGATGCCAACTTTGAGGATCTATAACTAGCAGTACAAAACGATTTAGATTATGAGTAAGGGCTCATTGGAAAGAAAAATGTAGATCTACGTATTGGTAGCAAGAACTAAACTAACTCGCACCATACAGAAAGATATTGAAGTCACAAAACACGAGTTTACCTCTCTGTTTCGGTATGATTTTTGTGCTGCTGAAACCGAAACTTTAGATCTTATATCTCCACTGGTTACGAATCAGACTTGGGCATAAACCGAATATGTAGAGGGATTAGAGATCTTTAAACGAGCTAAGGAAATCAAATTTGGTTTGATTAACGAAGAAGATGATCGACGCAAGTTACCTGAGGCAAGAGAAATCTGGAATTTGGAAACAGTTTCGCAAGGTGGCTACTTTGGCTCGATTTCCGGTTGACTTAGAAGGAGTTAGGGTTTGTATGAGTAATGGTTGGAAAGAGAATTGTAGGAGAAGAGAATGGTGAAGACACATGGAAAAAATATTGAGAGATGTAAAAGTTACAGCCGTCTAAAGTTAGGGCAAAGTAAGGGAAATCGGTACCGAAATTCAGGGAAGAAATCGGCTAAGTGTGGGCGACCCATTACAGAGTGACACGCGGCATCTCTTAAAATTTTGATTCAAACTTCAATCTAGCATTTTGTTTAGGATGATCCGTTTTGACGTCTTTTTATCGATCTTCATGGTTTCCATAACCTATTTATTGTATAGGTTTCATGACCTGGTTTGACCATTCTCAAAAAGTCAACTCTTACAAGTCTTAATAAGTTAAGGTTTCTAGAATTTATATTGACTTTTATGTTTCAAAACAAAATTCCAACACTTCCTAAAATCTTATAATATAATTGAGTGTTTAGAAATTTCCCAAGATTTATTGACTTATAAATCTTATTATTAAATATTATAATATATATAATATATAATAATTAGGGTTAAATAGGAGAAAACCCCTAAATAAATTTCACAATTCCATATAATAATTTAATATTCATAATTCCATATAATAATTTAATATTCATAATGCCATATAATAATAATATTCATAATTCCATATAATTTAATACTTAATAGTATTATTAAGGTTTAATAAATGAAATCCCCTAAATTAATTTAAATTAATTTAGGGGTATTTCAGTATATCCCCCTTAAAAGAAACTTCGCCTCGAAGTTTAAAAATCAACTAATAGGAACTCACACCGCTTCGGTGTGCTGAGACAATAATAATAATTCCAATGAAATTCCATACCAAACCAATCCTTTATTTCATCCATTTCCATAACAACATTCCACCCAAGATTACTCAAAAATCAAAACTGAACCGGATATACCATGATGAAAATCCAAAAGTCACATACTGAGTCATAACTGAGTCATAATGTAAAAACCAAGCACATACAACACCTCTCATTCTGCTAACACTGTTCTCCTTTTACTAAACAATGCAACGAGGCATAATCCGGATGAGATAACGAAGGAGGAGTATGCCAGCATATCCCTTAAAATTAAAAGAGAGGTACGCCCTCGTACCGCTACTAACGGCACATTCAAAGAATTCAACACTTATTAAACAGCTTTGTTGTGAATTTACTGCACCGTTGATTTTATCTATGATCGTTATATATCTGTATCTTTGATTGTTATGTAATTGTTTCCTTGGGGTTATAAGATTTTATCTTATGATTATTATCCATTCATTTAATGACTGATACGAATTATATGTCCTATATGATCATTTATCATATCAATTATATTACCAAGCTATAAACCAGGTGTAACGTACTTGAGTAGTTTAAATAATATTCCCGATCATTTAATAATCCTCAATAATCTTCCAAAATTATCTTCAAAGGTTTATTAGTCAACCATATGTTAAAACTCTATAAGATAAATATTTTCTGTGACTTTTCAAGTTTCAATTGTTTCTATAATTAACTATCGTATTCTATACGATTCATTCAGTGTTTACTTTATTAAAATACTTATTATATAACTTCGCCCAGGCAGAATTTTAGGAAGTTCTTCCAAAATCTGATTCCTTTATCTTAAAATTTATATTATATATATATATATTTAAGGTAGGGACTCTGTATAAAATTTTAAGTCAAAATGAGCTAGTCTAATGAAAACTCACTCACTCTTGGTAATTATTTTCCTTAAGGTTTGTCTATGTAAGTATTCTCCTGATTATTAAATCTTAGTACTCCCTTAAATAATGGTGGTTTTGGTAAATATCACTCTTAGTGTGTCTTCTAAACTTTTTATACATGTATAATGTTAAAACTTCCAAGAAACATGAGAATTTTCAATCTTTAAGTAACTCTCAATTTTTTTTTTATATTCAACCAGGGGTAGATGTTGTATCTTGGAGTACCCAAACTTAATTCCCTTCCTCCATATATAGGTATTTTTCACCAAAGATTTAACCCAATAAACCCTTTACATGTTTGAATTAATACTGGATTAGATAAATTTAAAATTGTTCATTGTGGCTAGTAATGAAATATGCCAGCTTAAGACTTCATGATGGTAACGTCTTACCACCAATCCTCCTCAAGTCAACACAAACCATCACTTACGTAGAAGATTATTTACGGTTAGAGACAAGGCTTGTCTAGCCCCTAAACTTCTAGAGTGGGTGTGCACCCCACTACTTTCAGCCTAGGAGTTCGTCGCACCAGGCACTTCCCGTAGGGTGTTAGGTTTATGTGTTTTCTTTCTAAAGTTAACATAGAGTTTAATGTGTTTTACAAGTTCAGATGTTGATCTTTTCTATACGCTACTAGTTCTTGTTAGCTTAATAATTTCTAGACTTAAGATTTACTTAAACATTATCTTAGGTAATAAATTGATATCAAGTAGTTCATGAGATTTATTTTCAAACTTTACAGGAGTTGAAGTATTTTCACATAATATCAATACTAATTTAGTTATGTAAAGTTCTATTTGTATACTGTTTTCAACCAAAAGTATTCTTTAAAATTCTAGGAATTTGTGTACTAGCTTTTAAAGGATTGCATTTTAGCAATGTATTCTCCATGAGTGCTTTTGAAAAATAGCTTAATATTGTGGTTTATCTCAACCAAAATCGTACTTAATATAGGATGTTCCAAACTTATTATATATATATATATATAATATTTATAGTTTATCGTTGGAACGGTATAACAACACATCACACTCAATAGACATTCACAAAAGAAAAGTGTGTAAAGGAATCGTTCTCAATTCCAAAAAGGGTTAGGAGTCGTGCCTTACTGGAGTCCTCACTTCCCAATTCTACCCCAGTTCCCCAGTTTTAAGTGCACCTATAATCTAAGTATTTCACTCGGCTTGTTTTCTCGGGTTCAGAGCGTAACTACGCTCTAATACCACTTTCTGTAACGCCCCTATTAACCATAAATACAGCGGAAATAAAACTCTAAGGCGATTACAGACCATCGGGTTCCAAACACCCGGCACCAAACCTCACCAATTACAACATACAATCTACAAAAGCTACGGTCTGAACTCGAGAAAAACTTAACACAACCATAATAGAAATTAAACATATTAACTCTCCACAAAACCTAGTCCCATCCCAACCGCTCATTCTCTTCGTGGCCACCTGTAAATCAATTCGTACCTGCAAGATGAAACCAAGCAGCCCACCCCGAAAGGGGCGGGTCAGTTCCCTGGAATGGAACTGGTACAATTCTCCAAAAACAAACTTATAAAACATAACTCTTCAAAATAAACAGTAACTTGAAATTAAACTCTTGAAAGTAAAGCAGGGAAACAAGGCACTTTAAAATCACCAAGCAACAGTAAGTTAAATCACCAAGCCAAAAAACAAAGTTAAGGATAAAGAAAATGATAGAAAGGTAAAGTTAGTGAAACACAATCACATCATGTGTTAGTGAACATCCATTTCCTTAGTTAAACCCAATTCCCATTAGGAGTAGAAAAACTCAGATAGTCACAAAGGACTAGGAATGATAAAACAGATCCAAGAACCAAGAACTCAAGAGTGGAATAGTTTCAACTGGGAGAGATGGGCCCCACCGCCAATCACATCCTTTTAGGACAGGGGATATACAGCCCCTCACTGTTTATCACGTCCACTAAGGACAGGGGATATACAGCCCCTCACTGTCTATCACGTCCACTAAGGACAGGGGATATACAGCCCCTCACTGTCTATCACGTCCCTTTTTGGGACAGGGGATATACAGCCCCTCACTGTTACCATTGAAGACGCGCGCACGTCGAAAGAAAGATTTCCAACATTGACCTTTTTCCAAAAATCCTGCTAGATCACCAACTACCCAGAGCAATACCAAAACACTCAGTCCTATAGAGTGCAGAAGCGTAAACCCTAAGCAGCCAATGTCTAACGGGCAACCAAGTAGAAGAAACCAATACCCAAGTGAGTTCCACATCCAAGGCTCAGTTAGTCACACAAGCTGAGTTAGTCACACAACCAATTCCTTTTTTAGAAATTCCTCTTTAAGCTCAGTTAGCGTTTTCCAAAATTTCCACAAGTCAATCAGCAAAAATATCGGAGTACGAGAAATCGTGCAAAACATTCCATAGAGTCCAAAACACATCAAGCTGAGTACGAGAAATCGTACCTGGGTAACGCTTAGCAGTTCTAGTCAACTTGCGCAAACAATCAACAATACTCTGAAGAATATTAAAGGTAATCTATCATCAACCACTTGTAGCCTATGTTACGCTTAAATAAACTCCTTACTCTTATTTCAAAGTCTCAATTATCCTTTAAGCCCTCACTTAAATGTTATGTATAATCTTTGTGTTATCTGAGAATGTTGTATAGCCAAAGGTGGTAAGATCAAGGAATGTATTCGATCAACATTTGCTAATTGTCCACTCCTATCCACTTTATTCATACTTAACCACAATCCTCATATTCAAGACTTTTGAGACCTCTATATTTCAAAAAAAAAGACTTTGAGACCTCTATATCATAAATGTGTTTACATTAATCATAACCTAATTGAGTTACTAACTCATTTATCTTATCTTTAGTCCAGAAAGACTTTTTATTACATCCAGCTAATAATCCTGACATAAGATGTTAAATTACTTTTCATCTTGAAACAACTATATTATAGTTAACTTAGACCTAACGAACTCTTACCTTTAGTATTCACAAGGTACATTATTTGCCTAACTATTACCTATATAATAAGGTGTTTAAATATAACCTTTTATGTATCCTTACTTACCTTTAATCTCCTAAATGTTTTATCTTTACACACATACACTCTATAGACTATGTATAATCCTCTTGTACTAAACTTCAATAAACTTAAGCCTTAAATACGTTTTAAATTGTTTTACTAAACCTAAGGTTTCAAAAGAATAACTTAATAAATTAATTCCCTTTATTGAAATTAGGATGGACAAATATCTACGTAGAGTAGAATCTATCAAAGAATCAAATTCGGGTTCATAAGTGAAATTGTTAATTATTTAATAAGATAATCTACTATGAAAATTTCTCTTATTTTATATTCAAATAACCTAACATTATTCCCATTACCGTAAAGTATATCAATATAATATCTGATGTAGCTTAGTTTTATCTGACAAAAGGTTCAAAGGTTTTAAGTATCAAATTCCTATTTATAAACCTTCTATAAATTCTAACTACTAAATACCTCACTTATTTGTGAACTCACATCCTAAGTATTGGTAATAAATGTTATAAATGTATTTCATATGGCTTATCTAATGCCAGGAAACTTAAGGATTATTATTAGATAAATTTCCAAGTCATAGTTTAATATAGTTTTATATCATAACCCTTTTAATGATTTTATCTTAAAACATTAAGTTATATTCCAATACCATAAATGTTAAGAAATGATTAAATCTAGACTTACTAATCCACCTCACATTTAGATGTAAAAGTATTTTACTTATTTATCATGGTTTATATATTAAGAATATTTAGATGTAATCATACTACATTTGTTTATCATTAATTATAGAATAAGATCTATTTGCACAACACTTTATGAAATCACCATTTTTCCTAAGTTTTAACTTATTAATTACTTAATCCCAATTTAAGATTTACATCCTGGTCATTGACAAATAATACTATACATGTATTTTAATATGGTTATATATAAACCTTGGAAATTCAAAGGTAACTCTTAAGCCTAATACATAACTATAATTTAATACCACCTCATATAATATCCTTCTATTAATATTATGTAGAGGTTTAGTTTAACTTATTAATTCCTTCGTATTATATTTCCTATAAGGTATCTAATTTTATTTATGTTAAATGTGTATATATCTATATATACTAGGATTTGTTCAAAACATTATTTATGTAGTTTATTGTATTAATTATGTTTAATAACTTTTAGGCATAACTACAACCGACCTATGGTTTATTAAATAAAGTGTTTCCCTTATTTATTACATATGTATAAGTATACCCGTATTAGAAATTAACTAAGACATTCCCTATGTAATTTATCATATTTAAACTATCTTATTAAAACAACCTTAAACTGTATTCCAAGTGTATTTCGTAAAGTATTTCTTTTACTATATCTTAGGATTCTAGCTCTTAAAATATTTAATTATGATAAGTGTTAATTAAATTAATTCCTTGTTTTACTCTAAGTTACTACTTAATTCCCTTTTTATAAATGCGGAAAAATAACTATATATTTATTCCTTAGTTAAATTAAAAATATTAACTCCCATATAATATAATAAATAAAATGTAGAATAATTAAATTCCTTGATTTACATAAGTTTCTACTTAAATAGGTATATATACATTATGTAAATAATTTCACTTCTCATAAAAACTAATACCCAAACATTTATAAACTTACTGTTATAAAATGTTAATTTAGTGTTCCATATTTTTCCCAACTTAAAAAGTTTATTAACAAACCATACTTTAATTTTTGGTTACATTAAAAACCATATATTATAAGTTATTCTTATGAAAAACTCATAAACACAATTTTTAAAACCTTTTACCATTGCCCAAAAATTCCCAAATTTTATACAGTAACTATAACATTTTAGACATATTATAAAATTTTTATTTCATAAAAATATCTTTTTAATTTAGCCAAATAATTCCAGAAAACCCGTAACTTGTAAAAATCATAACTTATGTTTAAAAACTCCAAAACCATAATAATTTACATCAAAATAAACTAGATTAAATAAGGAACCTATGGTTAAAATTTCAAGTCAAAATACATTCGGGAAGATATTTAAATTAACCCAACAAGTTAAGACTATTTACTGAATTTATTAAAACCCTTATAAACTAATTCTGGAATGTTTTAATCTCGGCCGTCCAATCTCTTAAAACGAGATCGGACGGCCCCTGTACATCGAGTTCATCAGCGAAAGTAATATGCAGATCGAGTACTAAATCTCGTTTATCTCCTAATCTACAGAACGAAATCGAGTGATTCTTGTTTCTATGGATTCGTAATCAAATTTCGGTTCTATTGGTATCAATTTCCCCAATTATAATGCAGAGTTCATCAGGTTTCGAATTCGATTCGAGAGTTAGGGTTCTTATTAGTTTCTGAGTTCAATTCAAAACAAATCCGACGAATTCCCCTAATGGCACGTAATTGATTCAATTAAAACATGGGTTAGATCGGAAATACAACTACGAACATCAACAACGGAGAAATTTGATCGGAGACTCACCGGATTGTGCGAATTGTGCGAATTACAATTCGGAAAACTGGGAAAAACTCGAACTTTAACCAGTTCGTGATGCCAACTTTGAGGATCTATAACTAGCAGTACAAAACGATTTAGATTATGAGTAAGGGCTCATTGGAAAGAATAAATGTAGATCTACGTATTGGTAGCAAGAACTAAACCTAACTCGCACCATACAGAAAGATATTGAAGTCACAAAACACGAGTTTAACTCTCTGTTTCGGTATGATTTTATGTGCTGCTGAAACCGAAACTTTAGATCTCTATATCTCCCAACTGGTTACGAATCAGACTTGGGCATAAACACGAATATTGTAGAGGGATTGAGATCTTTACAACGAGCTAAGGAAATCGAATTTTGGTTGATTAACGAAGAAGTTATGATCGACGCAAGTTACCTGAGATCGAAGAGAAATCTGGAATTCTGGAAACAGTTTCGCAAGGTGGCTACTTTGGCTCGATTTTCCGGTTGACTTAGAAGGAGTTAGGGTTTGTATGAGTAAATGGTTGAAAGATGAATTGTAGGAGAAGAGAATGGTGAAGACGCATGGAAAAATATTAGAGATGTAAAAGTTACAGCCGTCTAAAGTTAGGGCAAAGTAAGGGAAATCGGTTACCGAAATTCAGGGAAGAAATCGGCTAATGTGGGCGACCCATTACAGAGTGACACGTGGCATCTCTTAAAATTTTGATTCAAAACTTCAATCTAGCATAATTTTGTTTAGGATGAGCCTTTTTGACGTTCTTTTTATCGATCTTCATGGTTTTCCATAACCTATTTATTGGTATAGGTTTCATGACCTGGTTTGACCATTCTCAAAAAGTCAACTCTTACAAGGCTTAATAAGCTTTAAGGTTTCTAGAATTTTATATTGACTTTTATGTTTCAAAACAATATTCCAACACTTCCTAAAATCTTTATAATTGGAGTGTTTAGAAATTTTCCCAAGATTTATTGACTTATAAATCTTATTATTAAATTCATAATACTATATAATAATATATAATAATTAGGGTTAAATAGGAGAAAACCCCTAAATAAATTTCACAATTCCATATAATAATTTAATATTCATAATTCCATATAATTTAATATTCATAATGCCATATAATAATTTAATATTCATAATTCCATATAATAATTTAATACTTAATAGTATTATTAAAGGTTTAATAAAAGAAATCCCCTAAATTAATTTAGGGGTATTTCAGTATATCCCCCTTAAAAGAAACTTCGCCTCGAAGTTATAAAAAAACTAATAGGAACTCACACCGCTTCGGTGTGCTGAGACAATAATAATAATTCCAATGAAATTCCATACCAAACCAATCCTTTATTTCCATCCATTTCCATAACAACATTCCACCCAAGATTACTCAAAAATCAAACTGAACCAGGATACACCATGATGAAAATCCAAAAGTCACATACTGAGTCATAACTGAGTCATAATGTAAAAACCAAGCACATACAAACACCTCTCATTCTGCTAACACTGTTCTCCTTTTACTAACAATGCAACGAGGCATAATCCGGATGAGATAACGAAGGAGGAGTATGCCAGCATATCCCCCTTAAAAGAGCTAAGGTACGCCCTCGTACCGCTACTAACGGCACATTCAAAGAATTCAACACCTTATTAACCAGCTTTGTTGTGAATTTACTGCACCGTTGATTTTATCTATGATCGTTACATATATCTGTATCTCTTGATTGTTATGTAATTGTATTTCCTTGGTGGTTATAAGATTTTATCTTATGATTATTATCCATTCATTTAATGACTGATACGAATTATATGTCCCTATATGATCATTTATCATATCAATTATATTACCAAGCTATAAACCAGGTGTAACGTACTTGAGTAGTTTAACATAATATTCCCGATCATTTAATAATCCTCAATAATCTTCCAAAATTATCTTCAAAGGTTTATTAGTCAACCATATGTTAAAACTCTATAAGATAAATATTTCTGTGACTTTTCAAGTTTCAATTGTTTCTATAATTAACTATCGTATTCTATACGATTCATTCAGTGTTTACTTTATAAAATTTACTTATTATATAACTTCGCCCAAGGCAGAATTTTAGGAAGTTCTTCCAAAATCTGATTCCTTTATCTTAAAATTTATATTATATATATATATATTTAAGGTAGGGACTCTGTATAAAATTTTAAGTCAAATGAGCTAGTCTAATGAAAACTCACTCACTCTTGGTAATTATTTTCCTTAAGGTTTGTTCTATGTAAGTATTCTCCTGATTATTAAATCTTAGTACTCCCTTAAATAATGGTGGCTTTTGGTAAATATCACTCTTAGTGTGTCTTCTAAACTTTTATACATGTATAATGTTAAACTTCCAAGTAAACATGAGAATTTTCAATCTTTAAGTAACTCTCAATTTTTTTTTTATATTCAACCAGGGGTAGATGTTGTATCTTGGAGTACCCAAACTTAATTCCCTTCCTCCATATATAGGTATTTTTCACCAAAGATTTAACCCAATAAACCCTTTACATGTTTGAATTTAATACTGGATATTAAGATATAAATTTAAAATTGTTCATTGTGGCTAGTAATGAAATATGCCCAGCTTAAGACTTCATGATGGTAACGTCTTACCACCAATCCTCCTCAAGTTCAACACAAACCATCACTTACGTAGAAGATTATTTACGGTTAGATGACAAGGCTTGTCTAGCCCCTAAACTTCTAGAAGTGGGTGTGCACCCCCACTACTTTCAGCCTAGGAGTTCGTCGCACCAGGCACTTCCCGTAGGGTGTTAGGTTTATGTGTTTTCTTTCTAAAGTTAACATAGAGTTTTAATGTGTTTTACAAGTTCAGATGTTGATCTTTTCTAATACGCTACTAGTTCTTGTTAGCTTAATAATTTTCTAGACTTAAGATTTATCTTAAACATTATCTTTAGGTAATAAATTGATATCAAGTAGTTCATGAGATTTATTTTCAAACTTTACAGGAGTTGAAGTATTTTCACATAATATCAATACTAATTTAGTTATGTAAAGTTCTATTTGTATACTGTTTTCAACCAAAAGTATTCTTTAAAATTCTAGGAATTTGTGTACTAGCTTTTAAAGGATTGCATTTTTAGCAATGTATTCTCCATGAGTATGCTTTTGAAAAATAGCTTAATATTTGGTTTATCTCATACAAAATCTTATCGTACTTAATATAGGATGTTCCAAACTTATATATTATATTATATTTGTTTATCGTTGGAACGGTATAACAACACATCACACTCAATAGACATTCACAAAAGAAAAGTGTGTAAAGGAATCGTTCTCAATTCCAAAAAGGGTTAGGAGTCGTGCCTTACTGGAGTCCTCACTTCCCAATTCTACCCCAGTTCCCCAGTTTTAAGTGCACCTATAATCTAAGTATTTCACTCCTGGCTTGTTTTCTCGGGTTCAGAGCGTAACTACGCTCTAATACCACTTTCTGTAACGCCCCTATTAACCATAAATACAGCGGAAATAAAACTCTAAGGCGATTACAGACCATCGGGTTCCAAACACCCGGCACCAAACCTCACCAATTACAACATACAATCTACAAAAGCTACGGTCTGAACTCGAGAAAAACTTAACACAAACCATAATAGAAATTAAACATATTAACTCTCCACAAAACCTAGTCCCATCCCAACCGCTCATTCTCTTCGTGGCCACCTGTAAATCAATTCGTACCTGCAAGATGAAACCAAGCAGCCCACCCCGAAAGGGGCGGGTCAGTTCCCTGGAATGGAACTGGTACAATTCTCCAAAAACAAACTTATAAAACATAACTCTTCAAAATAAACAGTAACTTGAAATTAAACTCTTGAAAGTAAAGCAGGGAAACAAGGCACTTTAAAATCACCAAGCCAAAGATAACAAGTTAAGGATAAAGATAAATGATAGAAAGGTAAAGTTAGTGAAACAAATCACATCATGTGTTAGTGAACATCCATTTCCTTAGTTAAACCCAATTCCCATTAGGAGTAGAAAAACTCAGATAGTCACAAAGGACTAGGAATGATAAAACAGATCCAAGAACCAAGAACTCAAGAGTGGAATAGTTTCAACTGGGAGAGATGGGCCCCACCGCCAATCACGTCCTTTTAGGACAGGGGATATACAGCCCCTCACTGTTTATCACGTCCACTAAGGACAGGGGATATACAGCCCCTCACTGTCTATCACGTCCACTAAGGACAGGGGATATACAGCCCCTCACTGTCTATCACGTCCCTTTTTGGGACAGGGGATATACAGCCCCTCACTGTTACCATTGAAGACGCGCGCACGTCGAAAGAAAGATTTCCAACATTGACCTTTTTCCAAAAATCCTGCTAGATCACCAACTACCCAGAGCAATACCAAAACACTCAGTCCTATAGAGTGCAGAAGCGTAAACCCTAAGCAGCCAATGTCTAACGGGCAACCAAGTAGAAGAAACCAATACCCAAGTGAGTTCCACATCCAAGGCTCAGTTAGTCACACAAGCTGAGTTAGTCACACAACCAATTTCTTTTTTAGAAATTCCTCTTTAAGCTCAGTTAGCGTTTTCCAAAACATTCCACAAGTCAATCAGCAAAAATATCGGAGTACGAGAAATCGTGCAAAACATTCCATAGAGTCCAAAACACATCAAGCTGAGTACGAGAAATCGTACCTGGGTAACGCTGTAGCAGTTCTAGTCAACTTGCGCAAACAATCAACAATACTCTGAAGAATATTAAAGGTAATCTATCATCAACCACTTGTAGCCTATGTTACGCTTAAATAAACTCCTTACTCTTATTTCAAAGTCTCAATTATCCTTTAAGCCCTCACTTAAATGTTATGTATAATCTTTGTGTTATCTGAGAATGTTGTATAACCAAAGGTGGTAAGATCAAGGAATGTATTCGATCAACATTTGCTAATTGTCCACTCATATCCACTTTATTCATACTTAACCACAATCCTCATATTCAAGACTTTTGAGACCTCTATATTTCAAAAAAAACTTTTGAGACCTCTATATCATAAATGTGTTTACATTATATCATAACCTAATTGAGTTACTAACTCATTTATCTTATCTTTAGTCCAGAAAGACTTTTTATTACATCCAGCTAATAATCCTGACATAAGATGTTAAATTACTTTTCATCTTGAAACAACTATATTATAGTTAACTTAGACCTAACGAACTCTTACCTTTAGTATTCACAAGGTACATTATTTGCCTAACTATTACCTATAAATAAGGTGTTTAAATATAACCTTTTATGTATCCTTACTTACCTTTAATCTCCTAAATGTTTTCTCTTTACACACATACACTCTATAGACTATGTATAATCCTCTTGTACTAAACTTCAATAAACTTAAGCCTTAAATACGTTTTAAATTGTTTTACTAAACCTAAGGTTTCAAAAGAATAACTTAATAAATTAATTCCCTTTATTGAAATTAGGATGGACAATATATCTACGTAGAGTAGAATCTATCAAAGAATCAAATTCGGGTTCATAAGTGAAATTGTTAATTATTTAATAAGATAATCTACTATGAAAATTTCTCTTATTTTATATTCAAATAACCTAACATTATTCCCATTACCGTAAAGTATATCAATATAATATCTGATGTAGCTTAGTTTTATCTGACAAAAGGTTCAAAGGTTTTAAGTATCAAATTCCTATTTATAAACCTTCTATAAATTCTAACTACTAAATACCTCACTTATTTGTGAACTCGCATCCTAAGTATTGGTAATAAATGTTATAAATGTATTTCATATGGCTTATCTAATGCCAGGAAACTTAAGGATTATTATTTAGATAAATTTCCAAGTCATAGTTTAATACTCCCTCCTGTTCTAAATATAAGTCGTTTTAGGCTTTAGAATTATGTTCAAATTATAAGTCGTTTTAGACTTTTTGTATCTATCTTTCTACTTTTACCCTTTCTACTTTTCTAATAATTTTATCATTACACTCTACTTTTTATCTTACCAATAAAGTGACCTTACTTTTTTATTCTCCCAATACAAAAAGTAAGGATATACTAGTCTTTTTAAACTCTTTCTTAAAAGTTGTGAAAAAGTCTAGAACGACTTATAATTAGAACATGAGGGAGTATAGTTTTATATCATAACCCTTTTAATGATTTTATCTTAAAACATTAAGTTATATTCCAATACCATAAATGTTAAGAAATGATTAAATCTAGACTTACTAATCCACCTCACATTTAGATGTAAAAGTATTTTACTTATTTATCATGGTTTATATATTAAGAATATTTAGATGTAATCATACTACATTTGTTTATCATTAATTATAGAATAAGATCTATTTGCACAACACTTTATGAAATCACCATTTTTCCTAAGTTTTAACTTATTAATTACTTAATCCCAATTTAAGATTTACATCCTGGTCATTGACAAATAATACTATACATGTATTTTAATATGGTTATATATAAACCTTGGAAATTCAAAGGTAACTCTTAAGCCTAATACATAACTATAATTTAATACCACCTCATATAATATCCTTCTATAATATTATGTAGAGGTTTAGTTTAACTTATTAATTCCTTCGTATTATATTTCCTATAAGGTATCTAATTTTATTTATGTTAAATGTGTATATATCTATATATACTAGGATTTGTTCAAAACATTATTTATGTAGTTTATTGTATTAATTATGTTTAATAACTTTTAGGCATAACTACAACCGACCTATGGTTTATTAAATAAAGTGTTTCCCTTATTTATTACATATGTATAAGTATACCCGTATTAGAAATTAACTAAGACATTCCCTATGTAATTTATCATATTTAAACTATCTTATTAAAACAACCTTAAACTGTATTCCAAGTGTATTCGTAAAGTATTTCTTTTACTATATCTTAGGATTCTAGCTCTTAAAATATTTAATTATGATAAGTGTTAATTAAATTAATTCCTTGTTTTACTCTAAGTTACTACTTAATTCCCTTTTTATAAATGCGGAAAAATAACTATATATTTATTCCTTAGTTAAATTAAAAATATTAACTCCCATATATATAATAAATAAAATGTAGAATAATTAAATTCCTTGATTTACATAAGTTTCTACTTAAATAGGTATATATACATATATGTAAATAATTTCACTTCTCATAAAAACTAATACCCAAACATTTATAAACTTACTGTTATAAAATGTTAATTTAGTGTTCCATATTTTTCCCAACTTAAAAAGTTTATTAACAAACCATACTTTAATTTTTGGTTACATTAAAAACCATATATTATAAGTTATTCTTATGAAAAACTCATAAACACAATTTTTAAAACCTTTTACCATTGCCCAAAAATTCCCAAATTTAATATACAGTAACTATAACATTTTAGACATATTATAAAATTTTTATTTCATAAAAATATCTTTTTAATTTAGCCAAATAATTCCAGAAAACCCGTAACTTGTAAAAATCATAACTTATGTTTAAAAACTCCAAAACCATAATAATTTACATCAAAATAAACTAGATTAAATAAGGAACCTATGGTTAAAATTTCAAGTCAAAATACATTCGGGAAGATATTTAAATTAACCCAACAAGTTAAGACTATTTACTGGAATTTATTAAAACCCTTATAAACTAATTCTGGAGTTTTAATCTCGGCCGTCCAATCTCTTAAAACGAGATCGGACGGCCCCTGTACATCGAGTTCATCAGCGAAAGTAATATGCAGATCGAGTACTAAATCTCGTTTATCTCCTAATCTACAGAACGAAATCGAGTGATTCTTGTTTCTATGGATTCGTAATCAAATTTCGGTTCTATTGGTATCAATTTCCCCAATTATAATGCAGAGTTCATCAGGTTTCGAATTCGATTCGAGAGTTAGGGTTCTTATTAGTTTCTGAGTTCAATTCGAAAACAAATCCGACGAATTCCCCTAATATGGCACGTAATTGATTCAATTAAAACATGGGTTATATCGGAAATACAACTACGAACATCAACAACGGAGAAATTTGATCGGAG
Source organism: Limonium bicolor (assembly GCA_023374045.1). Classification (NCBI taxonomy): domain Eukaryota; kingdom Viridiplantae; phylum Streptophyta; class Magnoliopsida; order Caryophyllales; family Plumbaginaceae; genus Limonium; species Limonium bicolor. The sequence continues at coordinate 165,069,468 of CM041776.1, read as the reverse complement.
ACTCACCGGATTGTGCGAATTGTGCGAATTACAATTCGGAAAACTGGGAAAAACTCGAACTTTAACCAGTTCGTGATGCCAACTTTGAGGATCTATAACTAGCAGTACAAAACGATTTAGATTATGAGTAAGGGCTCATTGGAAAGAATAAATGTAGATCTACGTATTGGTAGCAAGAACTAAACCTAACTCGCACCATACAGAAAGATATTGAAGTCACAAAACACGAGTTTACCTCTCTGTTTCGGTATGATTTTATGTGCTGCTGAAACCGAAACTTTAGATCTCTATATCTCCCAACTGGTTACGAATCAGACTTGGGCATAAACACGAATATTGTAGAGGGATTAGAGATCTTTACAACGAGCTAAGGAAATCGAATTTTGGTTGATTAACGAAGAAGTTATGATCGACGCAAGTTACCTGAGATCGAAGAGAATCTGGAATTCTGGAAACAGTTTCGCAAGGTGGCTACTTTGGCTCGATTTTCCGGTTGACTTAGAAGGAGTTAGGGTTTGTATGAGTAATGGTTGGAAAGATGAATTGTAGGAGAAGAGAATGGTGAAGACAGCATGGAAAAATATTGAGAGATGTAAAAGTTACAGCCGTCTAAAGTTAGGGCAAAGTAAGGGAAATCGGTTACCGAAATTCAGGGAAGAAATCGGCTAAGTGTGGGCGACCCATTACAGAGTGACACGCGGCATCTCTTAAAATTTTGATTCAAAACTTCAATCTAGCATAATTTGGCTAGGATGATCCGTTTTTGACGTTCTTTTTATCGATCTTCATGGTTTTCCATAACCTATTTATTGGTATAGGTTTCATGACCTGGTTTGACCATTCTCAAAAAGTCAACTCTTACAAGCTTAATAAGCTTTAAGGTTTCTAGAATTTTATATTGACTTTTATGTTTCAAAACATATTCCAACACTTCCTAAAATCTTTATAATATAATTGGAGTGTTTAGAAATTTTCCCAAGATTTATTGACTTATAAATCTTATTATTAAATTCATAATACTATATAATATAATAATAATTAGGGTTAAATAGGAGAAAACCCCTAAATAAATTTCACAATTCCATATAATAATTTAATATTCATAATTCCATATAATAATTTAATATTCATAATGCCAATAATAATTTAATATTCATATTCCATATAATAATTTAATACTTAATAGTATTATTAAAGGTTTAATAAAAGAAATCCCCTAAATTAATTTAAATTAATTTAGGGGTATTTCAGTATATCCCCCTTAAAAGAAACTTCGCCTCGAAGTTTAAAAATCAACTAATAGGAACTCACACTCACACCGCTTCGGTGTGCTGAGACAATAATAATAATTCCAATGAAATTCCATACCAAACCAATCCTTTATTTCCATCCATTTCCATAACAACATTCCACCCAAGATTACTCAAAAATCAAACTGAACCAGGATATACCATGATGAAAATCCAAAAGTCACATACTGAGTCATAACTGAGTCATAATGTAAAAACCAAGCACATACAAACACCTCTCATTCTGCTAACACTGTTCTCCTTTTACTAACAATGCAACGAGGCATAATCCGGATGAGATAACGAAGGAGGAGTATACCAGCATATCCCCCTTAAAAGAGCTAAGGTACGCCCTCGTACCGCTACTAACGGCACATTCAAAGAATTCAACACCTTATTAACCAGCTTTGTTGTGAATTTACTGCACCGTTGATTTTATCTATGATCGTTACATATATATGTATCTCTTGATTGTTATGTAATTGTATTTCCTTGGTGGTTATAAAATTTTATCTTATGATTATTATCCATTCATTTAATGACTGATACGAATTATATGTCCCTATATGATCATTTATCATATCAATTATATTACCAAGCTATAAACCAGGTGTAACGTACTTGAGTAGTTTAACATAATATTCCCGATCATTTAATAATCCTCAATAATCTTCCAAAATTATCTTCAAAGGTTTATTAGTCAACCATATGTTAAAACTCTATAAGATAAATATTTTCTGTGACTTCTCAAGTTTCAATTGTTTCTATAATTAACTATCGTATTCTATACGATTCATTCAGTGTTTACTTTATAAAATTTACTTATTATATAACTTCGCCCAAGGCAGAATTTTAGGAAGTTCTTCCAAAATCTGATTCCTTTATCTTAAAATTTATATTATATATATATATATTTTAAGGTAGGGACTCTATATAAAATTTTAAGTCAAATGAGCTAGTCTAATGAAAACTCACTCACTCTTGGTAATTATTTTCCTTAAGGTTTGTTCTATGTGAGTATTCTTCTGATTATTAAATCTTAGTACTCCCTTAAATTGGTGGCTTTTGGTAAATATCACTCTTAGTGTGTCTTCTAAACTTTTATACATGTATAATGTTAAACTTCCAAGTAAACATGAGAATTTTCAATCTTTAAGTAACTCTCAATTTTTTTTTATATTCAACCAGGGGTAGATGTTGTATCTTGGAGTACCCAAACTTAATTCCCTTCCTCCATATATAGGTGTTTTTCACCAAAGATTTAACCCAATAAACCCTTTACATGTTTGAATTTAATACTGGATATTAAGATATAAATTTAAAATTGTTCATTGTGGCTAGTAATGAAATATGCCCAGCTTAAGACTTCATGATGGTAACGTCTTACCACCAATCCTCCTCAAGTTCAACACAAACCATCACTTACGTAGAAGATTATTTACGGTTAGATGACAAGGCTTGTCTAGCCCCTAAACTTCTAGAAGTGGGTGTGCACCCCCACTACTTTCAGCCTAGGAGTTCGTCGCACCAGGCACTTCCCGTAGGGTGTTAGGTTTATGTGTTTTCTTTCTAAAGTTAACATAGAGTTTTAATGTGTTTTACAAGTTCAGATGTTGATCTTTTCTAATACGCTACTAGTTCTTGTTAGCTTAATAATTTTCTAGACTTAAGATTTATCTTAAACATTATCTTTAGGTAATAAATTGATATCAAGTAGTTCATGAGATTTATTTTCAAACTTTACAGGAGTTGAAGTATTTTCACATAATATCAATACTAATTTAGTTATGTAAAGTTCTATTTGTATACTGTTTTCAACCAAAAGTATTCTTTAAAATTCTAGGAATTTGTGTACTAGCTTTTAAAGGATTGCATTTTTCAATGTATTCTCCATGAGTATGCTTTTGAAAAATAGCTTAATATTTGGTTTATCTCAACCAAATCTTATCGTACTTAATATAGGATGTTCCAAACTTATATATATATATATATATATATATATATATATTGTGTTTATCGTTGGAACGGTATAACACACATCACACTCAATAGACATTCACAAAAGAAAAGTGTGTAAAGGAATCGTTCTCAATTCCAAAAAGGGTTAGGAGTCGTGCCTTACTGGAGTCCTCACTTCCCAATTCTACCCCAGTTCCCCAGTTTTAAGTGCACCTATAATCTAAGTATTTCACTCGGCTTGTTTTCTCGGGTTCAGAGCGTAACTACGCTCTAATACCACTTTCTGTAACGCCCCTATTAACCATAAATACAGCGGAAATAAAACTCTAAGGCGATTACAGACCATCGGGTTCCAAACACCCGGCACCAAACCTCACCAATTACAACATACAATCTACAAAAGCTACGGTCTGAACTCGAGAAAAACTTAACACAACCATAATAGAAATTAAACATATTAACTCTCCACAAAACCTAGTCCCATCCCAACCGCTCATTCTCTTCGTGGCCACCTGTAAATCAATTCGTACCTGCAAGATGAAACCAAGCAGCCCACCCCGAAAGGGGCGGGTCAGTTCCCTGGAATGGAACTGGTACAATTCTCCAAAAACAAACTTATAAAACATAACTCTTCAAAATAAACAGTAACTTGAAATTAAACTCTTGAAAGTAAAGCAGGGAAACAAGGCACTTTAAAATCACCAAGCCAAAGATAACAAGTTAAGGATAAAGATAAATGATAGAAAGGTAAAGTTAGTGAAACACAATCACATCATGTGTTAGTGAACATCCATTTCCTTAGTTAAACCCAATTCCCATTAGGAGTAGAAAAACTCAGATAGTCACAAAGGACTAGGAATGATAAAACAGATCCAAGAACCAAGAACTCAAGAGTGGAATAGTTTCAACTGGGAGAGATGGGCCCCACCGCCAATCACGTCCTTTTAGGACAGGGGATATACAGCCCCTCACTGTTTATCACGTCCACTAAGGACAGGGGATATACAGCCCCTCACTGTCTATCACGTCCACTAAGGACAGGGGATATACAGCCCCTCACTGTCTATCATCCCTTTTTGGGACAGGGGATATACAGCCCCTCACTGTTACCATTGAAGACGCGCGCACGTCGAAAGAAAGATTTCCAAGATTGACCTTTTTCCAAAAATCCCGCTAGATCACCAACTACCCAGAGCAATACCAAAACACTCAGTCCTATAGAGTGCAGAAGCGTAAACCCTAAGCAGCCAATGTCTAACGGGCAACCAAGTAGAAGAAACCAATACCCAAGTGAGTTCCACATCCAAGGCTCAGTTAGTCACACAAGCTGAGTTAGTCACACAACCAATTCCTTTTTTAGAAATTCCTCTTTAAGCTCAGTTAGCGTTTTCCAAAACATTCCACAAGTCAATCAGCAAAAATATCGGAGTACGAGAAATCGTGCAAAACATTCCATAGAGTCCAAAACACATCAAGCTGAGTACGAGAAATCGTACCTGGGTAACGCTGTAGCAGTTCTAGTCAACTTGCGCAAACAATCAACAATACTCTGAAGAATATTAAAGGTAATCTATCATCAACCACTTGTAGCCTATGTTACGCTTAAATAAACTCCTTACTCTTATTTCAAAGTCTCAATTATCCTTTAAGCCCTCACTTAAATGTTATGTATAATCTTTGTGTTATCTGAGAACGTTGTATAGCCCAAGGTGGTAAGATCAAGGAATGTATTCGATCAACATTTGCTAATTGTCCACTCCTATCCACTTTATTCATACTTAACCACAATCCTCACATTCAAGACTTTTGAGACCTCTATATCATAAATGTGTTTACATTATATCATAACCTAATTGAGTTACTAACTCATTTATCTTATCTTTAGTCCAGAAAGACTTTTTATTACATCCAGCTAATAATCCTGACATAAGATGTTAAATTACTTTTCATCTTGAAACAACTATATTATAGTTAACTTAGACCTAACGAACTCTTACCTTTAGTATTCACAAGGTACATTATTTGCCTAACTATTACCTATATAATAAGGTGTTTAAATATAACCTTTTATGTATCCTTACTTACCTTTAATCTCCTAAATGTTTTATCTTTACACATACACTCTATAGACTATGTATAATCCTCTTGTACTAAACTTCAATAAACTTAAGCCTTAAATACGTTTTAAATTGTTTTACTAAACCTAAGGTTTCAAAAGAATAACTTAATAAATTAATTCCCTTTATTGAAATTAGGATGGACAATATACTACATAGAGTAGAATCTATCAAAGAATCAAATTCGGGTTCATAAGTGAAATTGTTAATTATTTAATAAGATAATCTACTATGAAAATTTCTCTTTTTATATTCAAATAACCTAACATTATTCCCATTACCGTAAAGTATATCAATATAATATCTGATGTAGCTTAGTTTTATCTGACAAAAGGTTCAAAGGTTTTAAGTATCAAATTCCTATTTATAAACCTTCTATAAATTCTAACTACTAAATACCTCACTTAATTGTGAACTCACATCCTAAGTATTGGTAATAAATGTTATAAATGTATTTCATATGGCTTATCTAATGCCAGGAAACTTAAGGATTATTATTTAGATAAATTTCCAAGTCATAGTTTAATATAGTTTTATATCATAACCCTTTTAATGATTTTATCTTAAAACATTAAGTTATATTCCAATACCATAAATGTTAAGAAATGATTAAATCTAGACTTACTAATCCACCTCACATTTAGATGTAAAAGTATTTTACTTATTTATCATGGTTTATATATTAAGAATATTTAGATGTAATCATACTACATTTGTTTATCATTAATTATAGAATAAGATCTATTTGCACAACACTTTATGAAATCTCCATTTTCCTAAGTTTTAACTTATTAATTACTTAATCCCAATTTAAGATTTACATCCTGGTCATTGACAAATAATACTATACATGTATTTTAATATGGTTATATATAAACCTTGGAAATTCAAAGGTAACTCTTAAGCCTAATACATAACTATAATTTAATACCACCTCATATAATATCCTTCTATTAATATTATGTAGAGGTTTAGTTTAACTTATTAATTCCTTCGTATTATATTTCCTATAAGGTATCTAATTTTATTTATGTTAAATGTGTATATATCTATATATACTAGGATTTGTTCAAAACATTATTTATGTAGTTTATTGTATTAATTATGTTTAATAACTTTTAGGCATAACTACAACCGACCTATGGTTTATTAAATAAAGTGTTTCCCTTATTTATTACATATGTATAAGTATACCCGTATTAGAAATTAACTAAGACATTCCCTATGTAATTTATCATATTTAAACTATCTTATTAAAACAACCTTAAACTGTATTCCAAGTGTATTTCGTAAAGTATTTCTTTTACTATATCTTAGGATTCTAGCTCTTAAAATATTTAATTATGATAAGTGTTAATTAAATTAATTCCTTGTTTTACTCTAAGTTACTACTTAATTCCCTTTTTATAAATGCGGAAAAATAACTATATATTTATTCCTTAGTTAAATTAAAAATATTAACTCCCATATAATATAATAAATAAAATGTAGAATAATTAAATTCCTTGATTTACATAAGTTTCTACTTAAATAGGTATATACATATATGTAAATAATTTCACTTCTCATAAAAACTAATACCCAAACATTTATAAACTTACTGTTATAAAATGTTAATTTAGTGTTCCATTTTTTCCCAACTTAAAAAGTTATTAACAAACCATACTTTAATTTTTGGTTACATTAAAAACCATATATTATAGTTATTCTTATGAAAAACTCATAAACACAATTTTTAAAACCTTTTACCATTGCCCAAAAATTCCCAAATTTAATATACAGTAACTATAACATTTTAGACATATTATAAAATTTTTATTTCATAAAAATATCTTTTTAATTTAGCCAAATAATTCCAGAAAACCCGTAACTTGTAAAAATCATAACTTATGTTTAAAAACTCCAAAACCATAATAATTTACATCAAAATAAACTAGATTAAATAAGGAACCTATGGTTAAAATTTCAAGTCAAAATACATTCGGGAAGATATTTAAATTAACCCAACAAGTTAAGACTATTTACTGGAATTTATTAAAACCCTTATAAACTAATTCTGGAATGTTTTAATCTCGGCCGTCCAATCTCTTAAAACGAGATCGGACGGCCCCTGTACATCGAGTTCATCAGCGAAAGTAATATGCAGATCGAGTACTAAATCTCGTTTATCTCCTAATCTATAGAACGAAATCGAGTGATTCTTGTTTCTATGGATTCGTAATCAAATTTCGGTTCTATTGGTATCAATTTCCCCAATTATAATGCAGAGTTCATCAGGTTTCGAATTCGATTCGAGAGTTAGGGTTCTTATTAGTTTCTGAGTTCAATTCGAAAACAAATCCGACGAATTCCCCTAATATGGCACGTAATTGATTCAATTAAAACATGGGTTAATCGGAAATACAACTACGAACAGCAACAACGGAGAAATTTGATCGGAGACTCACCGGATTGTGCGAATTGTGCGAATTACAATTCGGAAAACTGGGAAAAACTCGAACTTTAACCAGTTCGTGATGCCAACTTTGAGGATCTATAACTAGCAGTACAAAACGATTTAGATTATGAGTAAGGGCTCATTGGAAAGAACAAATGTAGATCTACGTATTGGTAGCAAGAACTAAACCTAACTCGCACCATACAGAAAGATATTGAAGTCACAAAACACGAGTTTACCTCTCTGTTTCGGTATAATTTTATGTGCTGTTGAAACCGAAACTTTAGATCTCTATATCTCCCAACTGGTTACGAATCAGACTTGGGCATAAACACGAATATTGTAGAGGGATTAGAGATCTTTACAACGAGCTAAGGAAATCGAATTTTGGTTGATTAACGAAGAAGTTATGATCGACGCAAGTTACCTGAGATCGAAGAGAAATCTGGAATTCTGGAAACAGTTTCGCAAGGTGGCTACTTTGGCTCGATTTTCCGGTTGACTCAGAAGGAGTTAGGGTTTGTATGAGTAATGGTTGGAAAGATGAATTGTAGGAGAAGAGAATGGTGAAGACGGCATGGAAAAATATTGAGAGATGTAAAAGTTACAGCCGTCTAAAGTTAGGGCAAAGTAAGGGAAATCGGTTACCGAAATTCAGGGAAGAAATCGGCTAAGTGTGGGCGACCCATTACAGAGTGACACGTGGCATCTCTTAAAATTTTGATTCAAAACTTCAATCTAGCATAATTTTGGCTAGATGATCCGTTTTTACGTTCTTTTTATCGATCTTCATGGTTTTTCATAACCTATTTATTGGTATAGGTTTCATGACCTGGTTGACCATTCTCAAAAAGTCAACTCTACAAGGCTTAATAAGCTTTAAGGTTTCTAGAATTTTATATTGACTTTTATGTTTCAAAACAATATTCCAACACTTCCTAAAATCTTTATAATATAATTGGAGTGTTTAGAAATTTTCCCAAGATTTATTGACTTATAAATCTTATTATTAAATTCATATACTATATAATAATATATAATATTAGGGTTAAATAGGAGAAAACCCCTAAATAAATTTCACAATCCATATAATAATTTAATATTCATAATTCATATAATATTATATTAATAGTATTTTAAAGGTTTAATAAAAGAAATCCCCTAAATTAATTTAGGGGTATTTCAGTATATCCCCCTTAAAAGAAACTTCGCCTCGAAGTTTAAAAATCAACTAATAGGAACTCACACCGCTTCGGTGTGCTGAGACAATAATAATAATTCCAATGAAATTCCATACCAAACCAATCCTTTATTTCCATCCATTTCCATAACAACATTCCACCCAAGATTACTCAAAAATCAAACTGAACCAGGATATACCATGATGAAAATCCAAAAGTCACATACTGAGTCATAACTGAGTCATAATGTAAAAACCAAGCACATACAAACACCTCTCATTCTGCTAACACTGTTCTCCTTTTACTAACAATGCAACGAGGCATAATCCGGATGAGATAACGAAGGAGGAGTATGCCAGCATATCCCCCTTAAAAGAGCTAAGGTACGCCCTCGTACCGCTACTAACGGCACATTCAAAGAATTCAACACCTTATTAACCAGCTTTGTTGTGAATTTACTGCACCGTTGATTTTATCTATGATCGTTACATATATCTGTATCTCTTGATTGTTATGTAATTGTATTTCCTTGGTGGTTATAAGATTTTATCTTATGATTATTATCCATTCATTTAATGACTGATACGAATTATATGTCCCTATATGATCATTTATCATATCAATTATATTACCAAGCTATAAACCAGGTGTAACGTACTTGAGTAGTTTAACATAATATTCCCGATCATTTAATAATCCTCAATAATCTTCCAAATTATCTTCAAAGGTTTATTAGTCAACCATATGTTAAAACTCTATAAGATAAATATTTTCTGTGACTTTTCAAGTTTCAATTGTTTTATAATTAACTATCGTATTCTATACGATTCATTCAGTGTTTACTTTATAAAATTTACTTATTATATAACTTCGCCCAAGGCAGAATTTTAGGAAGTTCTTCCAAAATCTGATTCCTTTATCTTAAAATTTATATATATATATATATATATTTAAGGTAGGGACTCTGTATAAAATTTTAAGTCAAATGAGCTAGTCTAATGAAAACTCACTCACTCTTGGTAATTATTTTCCTTAAGGTTTGTTCTATGTAAGTATTCTCCTGATTATTAAATCTTAGTACTCCCTTAAATAATGGTGGCTTTTGGTAAATATCACTCTTAGTGTGTCTTCTAAACTTTTATACATGTATAATGTTAAACTTCCAAGTAAACATGAGAATTTTCAATCTTTAAGTAACTCTCAATTTTTTTTTTATATTCAACCAGGGGTAGATGTTGTATCTTGGAGTACCCAAACTTAATTCCCTTCCTCCATATATAGGTATTTTTCACCAAAGATTTAACCCAATAAACCCTTTACATGTTTGAATTTAATACTGGATATTAAGATATAAATTTAAAATTGTTCATTGTGGCTAGTAATGAAATATGCCCAGCTTAAGACTTCATGATGGTAACGTCTTACCACCAATCCTCCTCAAGTTCAACACAAACCATCACTTACGTAGAAGATTATTTACGGTTAGATGACAAGGCTTGTCTAGCCCCTAAACTTCTAGAAGTGGGTGTGCACCCCCACTACTTTCAGCCTAGGAGTTCGTCGCACCAGGCACTTCCCGTAGGGTGTTAGGTTTATGTGTTTTCTTTCTAAAGTTAACATAGAGTTTTAATGTGTTTTACAAGTTCAGATGTTGATCTTTTCTAATACGCTACTAGTTCTTGTTAGCTTAATAATTTTCTAGACTTAAGATTTATCTTAAACATTATCTTTAGGTAATAAATTGATATCAAGTAGTTCATGAGATTTATTTTCAAACTTTACAGGAGTTGAAGTATTTTCACATAATATCAATACTAATTTAGTTATGTAAAGTTCTATTTGTATACTGTTTTCAACCAAAAGTATTCTTTAAAATTCTAGGAATTTGTGTACTAGCTTTTAAAGGATTGCATTTTTAGCAATGTATTCTCCATGAGTATGCTTTTGAAAAATAGCTTAATATTTGGTTTATCTCATACAAAATCTTATCGTACTTAATATAGGATGTTCCAAACTTATATATATATATATATATATATTGTAGTTTATCGTTGGAACGGTATAACAACACATCACACTCAATAGACATTCACAAAAGAAAAGTGTGTAAAGGAATCGTTCTCAATTCCAAAAAGGGTTAGGAGTCGTGCCTTACTGGAGTCCTCACTTCCCAATTCTACCCCAGTTCCCCAGTTTTAAGTGCACCTATAATCTAAGTATTTCACTCGGCTTGTTTTCTCGGGTTCAGAGCGTAACTACGCTCTAATACCACTTTCTGTAACGCCCCTATTAACCATAAATACAGCGGAAATAAAACTCTAAGGCGATTACAGACCATCGGGTTCCAAACACCCGGCACCAAACCTCACCAATTACAACATACAATCTACAAAGCTACGGTCTGAACTCGAGAAAAACTTAACACAACCATAATAGAAATTAAACATATTAACTCTCCACAAAACCTAGTCCCATCCCAACCGCTCATTCTCTTCGTGGCCACCTGTAAATCAATTCGTACCTGCAAGATGAAACCAAGCAGCCCACCCCGAAAGGGGCGGGTCAGTTCCCTGGAATGGAACTGGTACAATTCTCCAAAAACAAACTTATAAAACATAACTCTTCAAAATAAACAGTAACTTGAAATTAAACTCTTGAAAGTAAAGCAGGGAAACAAGGCACTTTAAAATCACCAAGCCAAAGATAACAAGTTAAGGATAAAGATAAATGATAGAAAGGTAAAGTTAGTGAAACACAATCACATCATGTGTTAGTGAACATCCATTTCCTTAGTTAAACCCAATTCCCATTAGGAGTAGAAAAACTCAGATAGTCACAAAGGACTAGGAATGATAAAACAGATCCAAGAACCAAGAACTCAAGAGTGGAATAGTTTCAACTGGGAGAGATGGGCCCCACCGCCAATCACGTCCTTTTAGGACAGGGGATATACAGCCCCTCACTGTTTATCACGTCCACTAAGGACAGGGGATATACAGCCCCTCACTGTCTATCACGTCCACTAAGGACAGGGGATACAGCCCCTCACTGTCTATCACGTCCCTTTTTGGGACAGGGGATATACAGCCCCTCACTGTTACCATTGAAGACGCGCGCACGTCGAAAGAAAGATTTCCAAGATTGACCTTTTTCCAAAAATCCCGCTAGATCACCAACTACCCAGAGCAATACCAAAACACTCAGTCCTATAGAGTGCAGAAGCGTAAACCCTAAGCAGCCAATGTCTAACGGGCAACCAAGTAGAAGAAACCAATACCCAAGTGAGTTCCACATCCAAGGCTCAGTTAGTCACACAAGCTGAGTTAGTCACACAACCAATTCCTTTTTTAGAAATTCCTTTTTAAGCTCAGTTAGCGTTTTCCAAAACATTCCACAAGTCAATCAGCAAAAATATCGGAGTACGAGAAATCGTGCAAAACATTCCATAGAGTCCAAAACACATCAAGCTGAGTACGAGAAATCGTACCTGGGTAACGCTGTAGCAGTTCTAGTCAACTTGCGCAAACAATCAACAATACTCTGAAGAATATTAAAGGTAATCTATCATCAACCACTTGTAGCCTATGTTACGCTTAAATAAACTCCTTACTCTTATTTCAAAGTCTCAATTATCCTTTAAGCCCTCACTTAAATGTTATGTATAATCTTTGTGTTATCTGAGAATGTTGTATAGCCAAAGGTGGTAAGATCAAGGAATGTATTCGATCAACATTTGCTAATTGTCCACTCCTATCCACTTTATTCATACTTAACCACAATCCTCATATTCAAGACTTTTGAGACCTCTATATTTCAAAAAAAAGACTTTTGAGACCTCTATATCATAAATGTGTTTACATTATATCATAACCTAATTGAGTTACTAACTCATTTATCTTATCTTTAGTCCAGAAAGACTTTTTATACATCCAGCTAATAATCCTGACATAAGATGTTAAATTACTTTTCATCTTGAAACAACTATATTATAGTTAACTTAGACCTAACGAACTCTTACCTTTAGTATTCACAAGGTACATTATTTGCCTAACTATTACCTATATAATAGGTGTTTAAATATAACCTTTTATGTATCCTTACTTACCTTTAATCTCCTAAATGTTTTATCTTTACACACATACACTCTATAGACTATGTATAATCCTCTTGTACTAAACTTCAATAAACTTAAGCCTTAAATACGTTTTAAATTGTTTTACTAAACCTAAGGTTTCAAAAGAATAACTTAATAAATTAATTCCCTTTATTGAAATTAGGATGGACAATATATCTACGTAGAGTAGAATCTATCAAAGAATCAAATTCGGGTTCATAAGTGAAATTGTTAATTATTTAATAAGATAATCTACTATGAAAATTTCTCTTATTTTATATTCAAATAACCTAACATTATTCCCATTACCGTAAAGTATATCAATATAATATCTGATGTAGCTTAGTTTTATCTGACAAAAGGTTCAAAGGTTTTAAGTATCAAATTCCTATTTATAAACCTTCTATAAATTCTAACTACTAAATACCTCACTTATTTGTGAACTCACATCCTAAGTATTGGTAATAAATGTTATAAATGTATTTCATATGGCTTATCTAATGCCAGGAAACTTAAGGATTATTATTTAGATAAATTTCCAAGTCATAGTTTAATATAGTTTTATATCATAACCCTTTTAATGATTTTATCTTAAAACATTAAGTTATATTCCAATACCATAAATGTTAAGAAATGATTAAATCTAGACTTACTAATCCACCTCACATTTAGATGTAAAAGTATTTTACTTATTTATCATGGTTTATATATTAAGAATATTTAGATGTAATCATACTACATTTGTTTATCATTAATTATAGAATAAGATCTATTTGCACAACACTTTATGAAATCACCATTTTTCCTAAGTTTTAACTTATTAATTACTTAATCCCAATTTAAGATTTACATCCTGGTCATTGACAAATAACTATACATGTATTTTAATATGGTTATATATAAACCTTGGAAATTCAAAGGTAACTCTTAAGCCTAATACATAACTATAATTTAATACCACCTCATATAATATCCTTCTATTAATATATGTAGAGGTTTAGTTTAACTTATTAATTCCTTCGTATTATATTTCCTATAAGGTATCTAATTTTATTTATGTTAAATGTGTATATATCTATATATACTAGGATTTGTTCAAAACATTATTTATGTAGTTTATTGTATTAATTATGTTTAATAACTTTTAGGCATAACTACAACCGACCTATGGTTTATTAAATAAAGTGTTTCCCTTATTTATTACATATGTATAAGTATACCCGTATTAGAAATTAACTAAGACATTCCCTATGTAATTTATCATATTTAAACTATCTTATTAAAACAACCTTAAACTGTATTCCAAGTGTATTTCGTAAAGTATTTCTTTTACTATATCTTAGGATTCTAGCTCTTAAAATATTTAATTATGATAAGTGTTAATTAAATTAATTCCTTGTTTTACTCTAAGTTACTACTTAATTCCCTTTTATAAATGCGGAAAATAACTATATTTATTCCTTAGTTAAATTAAAAATATTAACTCCCATATAATATAATAAATAAAATGTAGAATAATTAAATTCCTTGATTTACATAAGTTTCTACTTAAATAGGTATATATACATATATGTAAATAATTTCACTTCTCATAAAAACTAATACCCAAACATTTATAAACTTACTGTTATAAAATGTTAATTTAGTGTTCCATATTTTTCCCAACTTAAAAGTTTATTAACAAACCATACTTTAATTTTTGGTTACATTAAAAACCATATATTATAAGTTATTCTTATGAAAAACTCATAAACACAATTTTTAAAACCTTTTACCATTGCCCAAAAATTCCCAAATTTAATATACAGTAACTATAACATTTTAGACATATTATAAAATTTTTATTTCATAAAAATATCTTTTTAATTTAGCCAAATAATTCCAGAAAACCCGTAACTTGTAAAAATCATAACTTATGTTTAAAAACTCCAAAACCATAATAATTTACATCAAAATAAACTAGATTAAATAAGGAACCTATGGTTAAAATTTCAAGTCAAAATACATTCGGGAAGATATTTAAATTAACCCAACAAGTTAAGACTATTTACTGAATTTATTAAAACCCTTATAAACTAATTCTGGAATGTTTTAATCTCGGCCGTCCAATCTCTTAAAACGAGATCGGACGGCCCCTGTACATCGAGTTCATCAGCGAAAGTAATATGCAGATCGAGTACTAAATCTCGTTTATCTCCTAATCTACAGAACGAAATCGAGTGATTCTTGTTTCTATGGATTCGTAATCAAATTTCGGTTCTATTGGTATCAATTTCCCCAATTATAATGCAGAGTTCATCAGGTTTCGAATTCGATTCGAGAGTTAGGGTTCTTATTAGTTTCTGAGTTCAATTCGAAAACAATCCGACGAATTCCCTAATATGGCACGTAATTGATTCAATTAAAACATGGGTTAGATCGGAAATACAACTACGAACATCAACAACGGAGAAATTTGATCGGAGACTCACCGGATTGTGCGAATTGTGCGAATTACAATTCGGAAAACTGGGAAAAACTCGAACTTTAACCAGTTCGTGATGCCAACTTTGAGGATCTATAACTAGCAGTACAAAACGATTTAGATTATGAGTAAGGGCTCATTGGAAAGAACAAATGTAGATCTACGTATTGGTAGCAAGAACTAAACCTAACTCGCACCATACAGAAAGATATTGAAGTCACAAAACACGAGTTTACCTCTCTGTTGAAACCGAAACTTTAGATCTCTATATCTCCCAACTGGTTACGAATCAGACTTGGGCATAAACACGAATATTGTAGAGGGATTAGAGATCTTTACAACGAGCTAAGGAAATCGAATTTTGGTTGATTAACGAAGAAGTTATGATCGACGCAAGTTACCTGAGATCGAAGAGAAATCTGGAATTCTGGAAACAGTTTCGCAAGGTGGCTACTTTGGCTCGATTTTCCGGTTGACTTGAAGGAGTTAGGGTTTGTATGAGTAATGGTTGGAAAGGAATTGTAGGAGAAGAGAATGGTGAAGACGCATGGAAAAATATTGAGAGATGTAAAAGTTACAGCCGTCTAAAGTTAGGGCAAAGTAAGGGAAATCGGTTACCGAAATTCAGGGAAGAAATCGGCTAAGTGTGGGCGACCCATTACAGAGTGACACGTGGCATCTCTTAAAATTTTGATTCAAAACTTCAATCTAGCATAATTTGGCTAGGATGATCCGTTTTTGACGTTCTTTTTATCGATCTTCATGGTTTTCCATAACCTATTTATTGGTATAGGTTTCATGACCTGGTTTGACCATTCTCAAAAAGTCAACTCTTACAAGGCTTAATAAGCTTTAAGGTTTCTAGAATTTTATATTGACTTTTATGTTTCAAAACAATATTCCAACACTTCCTAAAATCTTTATAATATAATTGGAGTGTTTAGAAATTTTCCCAAGATTTATTGACTTATAAATCTTATTATTAAATTCATAATACTATATAATAATATATAATAATTAGGGTTAAATAGGAGAAAACCCCTAAATAAATTTCACAATTCCATATAATAATTTAATATTCATAATTCCATATAATAATTTAATACTTAATAGTATTATTAAAGGTTTAATAAAAGAAATCCCCTAAATTAATTTAGGGGTATTTCAGTATATCCCCCTTAAAAGAAACTTCGCCTCGAAGTTTAAAAATCAACTAATAGGAACTCACACCGCTTCGGTGTGCTGAGACAATAATAATAATTCCAATGAAATTCCATACCAAACCAATCCTTTATTTCCATCCATTTCCATAACAACATTCCACCCAAGATTACTCAAAAATCAAACTGAACCAGGATATACCATGATGAAAATCCAAAAGTCACATACTGAGTCATAACTGAGTCATAATGTAAAAACCAAGCACATACAAACACCTCTCATTCTGCTAACACTGTTCTCCTTTACTAACAATGCAACGAGGCATAATCCGGATGAGATAACGAAGGAGGAGTATGCCAGCATATCCCCCTTAAAAGAGCTAAGGTACGCCCTCGTACCGCTACTAACGGCACATTCAAAGAATTCAACACCTTATTAACCAGCTTTGTTGTGAATTTACTGCACCGTTGATTTTATCTATGACCGTTACATATATCTGTATCTCTTGATTGTTATGTAATTGTATTTCCTTGGTGGTTATAAGATTTTATCTTATGATTATTATCCATTCATTTAATGACTGATACGAATTATATGTCCCTATATGATCATTTATCATATCAATTATATTACCAAGCTATAAACCAGGTGTAACGTACTTGAGTAGTTTAACATAATATTCCCGATCATTTAATAATCCTCAATAATCTTCCAAAATTATCTTCAAAGGTTTATTAGTCAACCATATGTTAAAACTCTATAAGATAAATATTTTCTGTGACTTTTCAAGTTTCAATTGTTTCTATAATTAACTATCGTATTCTATACGATTCATTCAGTGTTTACTTTATAAAATTTACTTATTATATAACTTCGCCCAAGGCAGAATTTTAGGAAGTTCTTCCAAAATCTGATTCCTTTATCTTAAAATTTATATTATATATATATTTATTTAAGGTAGGGACTCTGTATAAAATTTTAAGTCAAATGAGCTAGTCTAATGAAAACTCACTCACTCTTGGTAATTATTTTCCTTAAGGTTTGTTCTATGTAAGTATTCTCCTGATTATTAAATCTTAGTACTCCCTTAAATAATGGTGGCTTTTGGTAAATATCACTCTTAGTGTGTCTTCTAAACTTTTATACATGTATAATGTTAAACTTCCAAGTAAACATGAGAATTTTCAATCTTTAAGTAACTCTCAATTTTTTTTTTATTCAACCAGGGGTAGATGTTGTATCTTGGAGTACCCAAACTTAATTCCCTTCCTCCATATATAGGTATTTTTCACCAAAGATTTAACCCAATAAACCCTTTACATGTTGAATTTAATACTGGATATTAAGATATAAATTTAAAATTGTTCATTGTGGCTAGTAATGAAATATGCCCAGCTTAAGACTTCATGATGGTAACGTCTTACCACCAATCCTCCTCAAGTTCAACACAAACCATCACTTACGTAGAAGATTATTTACGGTTAGATGACAAGGCTTGTCTAGCCCCTAAACTTCTAGAAGTGGGTGTGCACCCCCACTACTTTCAGCCTAGGAGTTCGTCGCACCAGGCACTTCCCGTAGGGTGTTAGGTTTATGTGTTTTCTTTCTAAAGTTAACATAGAGTTTTAATGTGTTTTACAAGTTCAGATGTTGATCTTTTCTAATACGCTACTAGTTCTTGTTAGCTTCATAATTTTCTAGACTTAAGATTTATCTTAAACATTATCTTTAGGTAATAAATTGATATCAAGTAGTTCATGAGATTTATTTTCAAACTTTACAGGAGTTGAAGTATTTCACATAATATCAATACTAATTTAGTTATGTAAAGTTCTATTTGTATACTGTTTTCAACCAAAAGTATTCTTTAAAATTCTAGGAATTTGTGTACTAGCTTTTAAAGGATTGCATTTTTAGCAATGTATTCTCCATGAGTATGCTTTTGAAAAATAGCTTAATATTTGGTTTATCTCAACCAAAATCTTATCGTACTTAATATAGGATGTTCCAAACTTATATATATATATATATATATTGTAGTTTATCGTTGGAACGGTATAACAACACATCACACTCAATAGACATTCACAAAAGAAAAGTGTGTAAAGGAATCGTTCTCAATTCCAAAAAGGGTTAGGAGTCGTGCCTTACTGGAGTCCTCACTTCCCAATTCTACCCCAGTTCCCCAGTTTTAAGTGCACCTATAATCTAAGTATTTCACTCGGCTTGTTTTCTCGGGTTCAGAGCGTAACTACGCTCTAATACCACTTTCTGTAACGCCCCTATTAACCATAAATACAGCGGAAATAAAACTCTAAGGCGATTACAGACCATCGGGTTCCAAACACCCGGCACCAAACCTCACCAATTACAACATACAATCTACAAAAGCTACGGTCTGAACTCGAGAAAAACTTAACACAACATAATAGAAATTAAACATATTAACTCTCCACAAAACCTAGTCCCATCCCAACCGCTCATTCTCTTCGTGGCCACCTGTAAATCAATTCGTACCTGCAAGATGAAACCAAGCAGCCCACCCCGAAAGGGGCGGGTCAGTTCCCTGGAATGGAACTGGTACAATTCTCCAAAAACAAACTTATAAAACATAACTCTTCAAAATAAACAGTAACTTGAAATTAAACTCTTGAAAGTAAAGCAGGGAAACAAGGCACTTTAAAATCACCAAGCCAAAGATAACAAGTTAAGGATAAAGATAAATGATAGAAAGGTAAAGTTAGTGAAACACAATCACATCATGTGTTAGTGAACATCCATTTCCTTAGTTAAACCCAATTCCCATTAGGAGTAGAAAAACTCAGATAGTCACAAAGGACTAGGAATGATAAAACAGATCCAAGAACCAAGAACTCAAGAGTGGAATAGTTTCAACTGGGAGAGATGGGCCCCACCGCCAATCACGTCCTTTTAGGACAGGGGATATACAGCCCCTCACTGTTTATCACGTCCACTAAGGACAGGGGATATACAGCCCCTCACTGTCTATCACGTCCACTAAGGACAGGGGATATACAGCCCCTCACTGTCTATCACGTCCCTTTTTGGGACAGGGGATATACAGCCCCTCACTGTTACCATTGAAGACGCGCGCACGTCGAAAGAAAGATTTCCAATTGACCTTTTTCCAAAAATCCCGCTAGATCACCAACTACCCAGAGCAATACCAAAACACTCAGTCCTATAGAGTGCAGAAGCGTAAACCCTAAGCAGCCAATGTCTAACGGGCAACCAAGTAGAAGAAACCAATACCCAAGTGAGTTCCACATCCAAGGCTCAGTTAGTCACACAAGCTGAGTTAGTCACACAACCAATTCCTTTTTTAGAAATTCCTCTTTAAGCTCAGTTAGCGTTTTCCAAAACATTCCACAAGTCAATCAGCAAAAATATCGGAGTACGAGAAATCGTGCAAAACATTCCATAGAGTCCAAAACACATCAAGCTGAGTACGAGAAATCGTACCTGGGTAACGCTGTAGCAGTTCTAGTCAACTTGCGCAAACAATCAACAATACTCTGAAGAATATTAAAGGTAATCTATCATCAACCACTTGTAGCCTATGTTACGCTTAAATAAACTCCTTACTCTTATTTCAAAGTCTCAATTATCCTTTAAGCCCTCACTTAAATGTTATGTATAATCTTTGTGTTATCTGAGAATGTTGTATAGCCAAAGGTGGTAAGATCAAGGAATGTATTCGATCAACATTTGCTAATTGTCCACTCCTATCCACTTTATTCATACTTAACCACAATCCTCATATTCAAGACTTTTGAGACCTCTATATTTCAAAAAAAAGACTTTTGAGACCTCTATATCATAAATGTGTTTACATTATATCATAACCTAATTGAGTTACTAACTCATTTATCTTATCTTTAGTCCAGAAAGACTTTTTATTACATCCAGCTAATAATCCTGACATAAGATGTTAAATTACTTTTCATCTTGAAACAACTATATTATAGTTAACTTAGACCTAACGAACTCTTACCTTTAGTATTCACAAGGTACATTATTTGCCTAACTATTACCTATATAATAAGGTGTTTAAATATAACCTTTTATGTATCCTTACTTACCTTTAATCTCCTAAATGTTTTATCTTTACACACATACACTCTATAGACTATGTATAATCCTCTTGTACTAAACTTCAATAAACTTAAGCCTTAAATACGTTTTAAATTGTTTTACTAAACCTAAGGTTTCAAAAGAATAACTTAATAAATTAATTCCCTTTATTGAAATTAGGATGGACATATATCTACGTAGAGTAGAATCTATCAAAGAATCAAATTCGGGTTCATAAGTGAAATTGTTAATTATTTAATAAGATAATCTACTATGAAAATTTCTCTTATTTTATATTCAAATAACCTAACATTATTCCCATTACCGTAAAGTATATCAATATAATATCTGATGTAGCTTAGTTTTATCTGACAAAAGGTTCAAAGGTTTTAAGTATCAAATTCCTATTTATAAACCTTCTATAAATTCTAACTACTAAATACCTCACTTATTGTGAACTCACATCCTAAGTATTGGTAATAAATGTTATAAATGTATTTCATATGGCTTATCTAATGCCAGGAAACTTAAGGATTATTATTTAGATAAATTTCCAAGTCATAGTTTAATATAGTTTTATATCATAACCCTTTTAATGATTTTATCTTAAAACATTAAGTTATATTCCAATACCATAAATGTTAAGAAATGATTAAATCTAGACTTACTAATCCACCTCACATTTAGATGTAAAAGTATTTTACTTATTTATCATGGTTTATATATTAAGAATATTTAGATGTAATCATACTACATTTGTTTATCATTAATTATAGAATAAGATCTATTTGCACAACACTTTATGAAATCACCATTTTTCCTAAGTTTTAACTTATTAATTACTTAATCCCAATTTAAGATTTACATCCTGGTCATTGACAAATAATACTATACATGTATTTTAATATGGTTATATATAAACCTTGGAAATTCAAAGGTAACTCTTAAGCCTAATACATAACTATAATTTAATACCACCTCATATAATATCCTTCTATTAATATTATGTAGAGGTTTAGTTTAACTTATTAATTCCTTCGTATTATATTTCCTATAAGGTATCTAATTTTATTTATGTTAAATGTGTATATATCTATATATACTAGGATTTGTTCAAAACATTATTTATGTAGTTTATTGTATTAATTATGTTTAATAACTTTTAGGCATAACTACAACCGACCTATGGTTTATTAAATAAAGTGTTTCCCTTATTTATACATATGTATAAGTATACCCGTATTAGAAATTAACTAAGACATTCCCTATGTAATTTATCATATTTAAACTATCTTATTAAAACAACCTTAAACTGTATTCCAAGTGTATTTCGTAAAGTATTTCTTTTACTATATCTTAGGATTCTAGCTCTTAAAATATTTAATTATGATAAGTGTTAATTAAATTAATTCCTTGTTTTACTCTAAGTTACTACTTAATTCCCTTTTTATAAATGCGGAAAAATAACTATATATTTATTCCTTAGTTAAATTAAAAATATAACTCCCATATAATATAATAAATAAAATGTAGAATAATTAAATTCCTTGATTTACATAAGTTTCTACTTAAATAGGTATATATACATATATGTAAATAATTTCACTTCTCATAAAAACTAATACCCAAACATTTATAAACTTACTGTTATAAAATGTTAATTTAGTGTTCCATATTTTTCCCAACTTAAAAAGTTTATTAACAAACCATACTTTAATTTTTGGTTACATTAAAAACCATATATTATAAGTTATTCTTATGAAAAACTCATAAACACAATTTTTAAAACCTTTTACCATTGCCCAAAAATTCCCAAATTTAATATACAGTAACTATAACATTTTAGACATATTATAAAATTTTTATTTCATAAAAATATCTTTTTAATTTAGCCAAATAATTCCAGAAAACCCGTAACTTGTAAAAATCATAACTTATGTTTAAAAACTCCAAAACCATAATAATTTACATCAAAATAAACTAGATTAAATAAGGAACCTATGGTTAAAATTTCAAGTCAAAATACATTCGGGAAGATATTTAAATTAACCCAACAAGTTAAGACTATTTACTGGAATTTATTAAAACCCTTATAAACTAATTCTGGAATGTTTTAATCTCGGCCGTCCAATCTCTTAAAACGAGATCGGACGGCCCCTGTACATCGAGTTCATCAGCGAAAGTAATATGCAGATCGAGTACTAAATCTCGTTTATCTCCTAATCTACAGAACGAAATCGAGTGATTCTTGTTTCTATGGATTCGTAATCAAATTTCGGTTCTATTGGTATCAATTTCCCCAATTATAATGCAGAGTTCATCAGGTTTCGAATTCGATTCGAGAGTTAGGGTTCTTATTAGTTTCTGAGTTCAATTCAGAAACAAATCCGACGAATTCCCCTAATATGGCACGTAATTGATTCAATTAAAACATGGGTTAGATCGGAAATACAACTACGAACATCAACAACGGAGAAATTTGATCGGAGACTCACCGGATTGTGCGAATTGTGCGAATTACAATTCGGAAAACTGGGAAAAACTCGAACTTTAACCAGTTCGTGATGCCAACTTTGAGGATCTATAACTAGCAGTACAAAACGATTTAGATTATGAGTAAGGGCTCATTGGAAAGAATAAATGTAGATCTACGTATTGGTAGCAAGAACTAAACCTAACTCGCACCATACAGAAAGATATTGAAGTCACAAAACACGAGTTTACCTCTCTGTTTCGGTATGATTTTATGTGCTGCTGAAACCGAAACTTTAGATCTCTATATCTCCCAACTGGTTACGAATCAGACTTGGGCATAAACACGAATATTGTAGAGGGATTAGAGATCTTTACAACGAGCTAAGGAAATCGAATTTTGGTTGATTAACGAAGAAGTTATGATCGACGCAAGTTACCTGAGATCGAAGAGAAATCTGGAATTCTGGAAACAGTTTCGCAAGGTGACTACTTTGGCTCGATTTTCCGGTTGACTTAGAAGGAGTTAGGGTTTGTATGAGTAATGGTTGGAAAGATGAATTGTAGGAGAAGAGAATGGTGAAGACAGCATGGAAAAATATTGAGAGATGTAAAAGTTACAGCCGTCTAAAGTTAGGGCAAAGTAAGGGAAATCGGTTACCGAAATTCAGGGAAGAAATCGGCTAAGTGTGGGCGACCCATTACAGAGTGACACGTGGCATCTCTTAAAATTTTGATTCAAAACTTCAATCTAGCATAATTTGGCTAGGATGATCCATTTTTGACGTTCTTTTTATCGATCTTCATGGTTTTCCATAACCTATTTATTGGTATAGGTTTCATGACCTGGTTTGACCATTCTCAAAAAGTCAACTCTTACAAGGCTTAATAAGCTTTAAGGTTTCTAGAATTTTATATTGACTTTTATGTTTCAAAACAATATTCCAACACTTCCTAAAATCTTTATAATATAATTGGAGTGTTTAGAAATTTTCCCAAGATTTATTGACTTATAAATCTTATTATTAAATTCATAATACATATATAATATATTAATTAGGGTTAAATAGGAGAAAACCCCTAAATAAATTTCACAATTCCATATAATAATTTAATATTCATAATTCCATATAATAATTTAATATTCATAATGCCATATAATAATTTAATATTCATAATTCCATATAATAATTTAATACTTAATAGTATTATTAAAGGTTTAATAAAAGAAATCCCCTAAATTAATTTAAATTAATTTAGGGGTATTTCAGTATATCCCCCTTAAAAGAAACTTCGCCTCGAAGTTTAAAAATCAACTAATAGGAACTCACACCGCTTCGGTGTGCTGAGACAATAATAATAATTCCAATGAAATTCCATACCAAACCAATCCTTTATTTCCATCCATTTCCATAACAACATTCCACCCAAGATTACTCAAAAATCAAACTGAACCAGGATATACCATGATGAAAATCCAAAAGTCACATACTGAGTCATAACTGAGTCATAATGTAAAAACCAAGCACATACAAACACCTCTCATTCTGCTAACACTGTTCTCCTTTTACTAACAATGCAACGAGGCATAATCCGGATGAGATAACGAAGGAGGAGTATGCCAGCATATCCCCCTTAAAAGAGCTAAGGTACGCCCTCGTACCGCTACTAACACATTCAAAGAATTCAACACCTTATTAACCAGCTTTGTTGTGAATTTACTGCACCGTTGATTTTATCTATGATCGTTACATATATCTGTATCTCTTGATTGTTATGTAATTGTATTTCCTTGGTGGTTATAAGATTTTATCTTATGATTATTATCCATTCATTTAATGACTGATACGAATTATATGTCCCTATATGATCATTTATCATATCAATTATATTACCAAGCTATAACCAGGTGTAACGTACTTGAGTAGTTTAACATAATATTCCCGATCATTTAATAATCCTCAATAATCTTCCAAAATTATCTTCAAAGGTTTATTAGTCAACCATATGTTAAAACTCTATAAGATAAATATTTTCTGTGACTTTTCAAGTTTCAATTGTTTCTATAATTAACTATCGTATTCTATACGATTCATTCAGTGTTTACTTTATAAAATTTACTTATTATATAACTTCGCCCAAGGCAGAATTTTAGGAAGTTCTTCCAAAATCTGATTCCTTTATCTTAAAATTTATATTATATATATATATATTTAAGGTAGGGACTCTGTATAAAATTTTAAGTCAAATGAGCTAGTCTAATGAAAACTCACTCACTCTTGGTAATTATTTTCCTTAAGGTTTGTTCTATGTGAGTATTTTCCTGATTATTAAATCTTAGTACTCCCTTAAATAATGGTGGCTTTTGGTAAATATCACTCTTAGTGTGTCTTTTAAACTTTTATACATGTATAATGTTAAACTTCCAAGTAAACATGAGAATTTTCAATCTTTAAGTAACTCTCAATTTTTTTTTATATTCAACCAGGGGTAGATGTTGTATCTTGGAGTACCCAAACTTAATTCCCTTCCTCCATATATAGGTATTTTTCACCAAAGATTTAACCCAATAAACCCTTTACATGTTTGAATTTAATACTGGATATTAAGATATAAATTTAAAATTGTTCATTGTGGCTAGTAATGAAATATGCCCAGCTTAAGACTTCATGATGGTAACGTCTTACCACCAATCCTCCTCAAGTTCAACACAAACCATCACTTACGTAGAAGATTATTTACGGTTAGATGACAAGGCTTGTCTAGCCCCTAAACTTCTAGAAGTGGGTGTGCACCCCCACTACTTTCAGCCTAGGAGTTCGTCGCACCAGGCACTTCCCGTAGGGTGTTAGGTTTATGTGTTTTCTTTCTAAAGTTAACATAGAGTTTTAATGTGTTTTACAAGTTCAGATGTTGATCTTTTCTAATACGCTACTAGTTCTTGTTAGCTTAATAATTTTCTAGACTTAAGATTTATCTTAAACATTATCTTTAGGTAATAAATTGATATCAAGTAGTTCATGAGATTTATTTTCAAACTTTACAGGAGTTGAAGTATTTTCACATAATATCAATACTAATTTAGTTATGTAAAGTTCTATTTGTATACTGTTTTCAACCAAAAGTATTCTTTAAAATTCTAGGAATTTGTGTACTAGCTTTTAAAGGATTGCATTTTTAGCAATGTATTCTCCATGAGTATGCTTTTGAAAAATAGCTTAATATTTGGTTTATCTCAACCAAAATCTTATCGTACTTAATATAGGATGTTCCAAATATATATATATATATATATATATATATATATGTAGTTTTCGTTGGAACGGTATAACAACACATCACACTCAATAGACATTCACAAAAGAAAAGTGTGTAAAGGAATCGTTCTCAATTCCAAAAAGGGTTAGGAGTCGTGCCTTACTGGAGTCCTCACTTCCCAATTCTACCCCAGTTCCCCAGTTTTAAGTGCACCTATAATCTAAGTATTTCACTCGGCTTGTTTTCTCGGGTTCAGAGCGTAACTACGCTCTAATACCACTTTCTGTAACGCCCCTATTAACCATAAATACAGCGGAAATAAAACTCTAAGGCGATTACAGACCATCGGGTTCCAAACACCCGGCACCAAACCTCACCAATTACAACATACAATCTACAAAAGCTACGGTCTGAACTCGAGAAAAACTTAACACAACCATAATAGAAATTAAACATATTAACTCTACACAAAACCTAGTCCCATCCCAACCGCTCATTCTCTTCGTGGCCACCTGTAAATCAATTCGTACCTGCAAGATGAAACCAAGCAG
Organism: Limonium bicolor; assembly: GCA_023374045.1. Lineage (NCBI taxonomy): Eukaryota > Viridiplantae > Streptophyta > Magnoliopsida > Caryophyllales > Plumbaginaceae > Limonium > Limonium bicolor. The sequence continues at coordinate 165,042,370 of CM041776.1, read as the reverse complement.
CCCACCCCGAAAGGGGCGGGTCAGTTCCCTGGAATGGAACTGGTACAATTCTCCAAAAACAAACTTATAAAACATAACTCTTCAAAATAAACAGTAACTTGAAATTAAACTCTTGAAAGTAAAGCAGGGAAACAAGGCACTTTAAAATCACCAAGCCAAAGATAACAAGTTAAGGATAAAGATAAATGATAGAAAGGTAAAGTTAGTGAAACACAATCACATCAGTGTTAGTGAACATCCATTTCCTTAGTTAAACCCAATTCCCATTAGGAGTAGAAAAACTCAGATAGTCACAAAGGACTAGGAATGATAAAACAGATCCAAGAACCAAGAACTCAAGAGTGGAATAGTTTCAACTGGGAGAGATGGGCCCCACCGCCAATCACGTCCTTTTAGGACAGGGGATATACAGCCCCTCACTGTTTATCACGTCCACTAAGGACAGGGGATATACAGCCCCTCACTGTCTATCACGTCCACTAAGGACAGGGGATATACAGCCCCTCACTGTCTATCACGTCCCTTTTTGGGACAGGGGATATACAGCCCCTCACTGTTACCATTGAAGACGCGCACGTCGAAAGAAAGATTTCCAAGATTGACCTTTTTCCAAAAATCCCGCTAGATCACCAACTACCCAGAGCAATACCAAAACACTCAGTCCTATAGAGTGCAGAAGCGTAAACCCTAAGCAGCCAATGTCTAACGGGCAACCAAGTAGAAGAAACCAATACCCAAGTGAGTTCCACATCCAAGGCTCAGTTAGTCACACAAGCTGAGTTAGTCACACAACCAATTCCTTTTTTAGAAATTCCTCTTTAAGCTCAGTTAGCGTTTTCCAAAACATTCCACAAGTCAATCAGCAAAAATATCGGAGTACGAGAAATCGTGCAAAACATTCCATAGAGTCCAAAACACATCAAGCTGAGTACGAGAAATCGTACCTGGGTAACGCTGTAGCAGTTCTAGTCAACTTGCGCAAACAATCAACAATACTCTGAAGAATATTAAAGGTAATCTATCATCAACCACTTGTAGCCTATGTTACGCTTAAATAAACTCCTTACTCTTATTTCAAAGTCTCAATTATCCTTTAAGCCCTCACTTAAATGTTATGTATAATCTTTGTGTTATCTGAGAATGTTGTATACCAAAGGTGGTAAGATCAAGGAATGTATTCGATCAACATTTGCTAATTGTCCACTCCTATCCACTTTATTCATACTTAACAATCCTCATATTCAAGACTTGAGACCTCATATTCAAGACTTTTGAGACCTCTATATCATAAATGTGTTTACATTATATCATAACCTAATTGAGTTACTAACTCATTTATCTTATCTTTAGTCCAGAAAGACTTTTTATTACATCCAGCTAATAATCCTGACATAAGATGTTAAATTACTTTTCATCTTGAAACAACTATATTATAGTTAACTTAGACCTAACGAACTCTTACCTTTAGTATTCACAAGGTACATTATTTGCCTAACTATTACCTATATAATAAGGTGTTTAAATATAACCTTTTATGTATCCTTACTTACCTTTAATCTCCTAAATGTTTTATCTTTACACACATACACTCTATAGACTATGTATAATCCTCTTGTACTAAACTTCAATAAACTTAAGCCTTAAATACGTTTTAAATTGTTTTACTAAACCTAAGGTTTCAAAAGAATAACTTAATAAATTAATTCCCTTTATTGAAATTAGGATGGACAATATATCTACGTAGAGTAGAATCTATCAAAGAATCAAATTCGGGTTCATAAGTGAAATTGTTAATTATTTAATAAGATAATCTACTATGAAAATTTCTCTTATTTTACATTCAAATAACCTAACATTATTCCCATTACCGTAAAGTATATCAATATAATATCTGATGTAGCTTAGTTTTATCTGACAAAAGGTTCAAAGGTTTTAAGTATCAAATTCCTATTTATAAACCTTCTATAAATTCTAACTACTAAATACCTCACTTATTGTGAACTCGCATCCTAAGTATTGGTAATAAATGTTATAAATGTATTTCATATGGCTTATCTAATGCCAGGAAACTTAAGGATATTATTAGATAAATTTCCAAGTCATAGTTTAATACTCCCTCCTGTTCTAAATATAAGTCGTTTTAGGCTTTAGAATTATGTTCAAATTATAAGTCGTTTTAGACTTTTTGTATCTATCTTTCTACTTTACCCTTTCTACTTTTCTAATAATTATTATCATTACACTCTACTTTTTATCTTACCAATAAAGTGACCTACTTTTTTATTCTCCCATACAAAAAGTAAGGATATACTAGTCTTTTTAAACTCTTTCTTAAAAGTTGTGAAAAAGTCTAGAACGACTTATAATTAGAACATGAGGGAGTATAGTTTTATATCATAACCCTTTTAATGATTTTATCTTAAAACATTAAGTTATATTCCAATACCATAAATGTTAAGAAATGATTAAATCTAGACTTACTAATCCACCTCACATTTAGATGTAAAAGTATTTTACTTATTTATCATGGTTTATATATTAAGAATATTTAGATGTAATCATACTACATTTGTTTATCATTAATTATAGAATAAGATCTATTTGCACAACACTTTATAATCACCATTTTTCCTAAGTTTTAACTTATTAATTACTTAATCCCAATTTAAGATTTACATCCTGGTCATTGACAAATAATACTATACATGTATTTTAATATGGTTATATATAAACCTTGGAAATTCAAAGGTAACTCTTAAGCCTAATACATAACTATAATTTAATACCACCTCATATAATATCCTTCTATTAATATTATGTAGAGGTTTAGTTTAACTTATTAATTCCTTCGTATTATATTTCCTATAAGGTATCTAATTTTATTTATGTTAAATGTGTATATATCTATATATACTAGGATTTGTTCAAAACATTATTTATGTAGTTTATTGTATTAATTATGTTTAATAACTTTTAGGCATAACTACAACCGACCTATGGTTTATTAAATAAAGTGTTTCCCTTATTTATTACATATGTATAAGTATACCCGTATTAGAAATTAACTAAGACATTCCCTATGTAATTTATCATATTTAAACTATCTTATTAAAACAACCTTAAACTGTATTCCAAGTGTATTTCGTAAAGTATTTCTTTTACTATATCTTAGGATTCTAGCTCTTAAAATATTTAATTATGATAAGTGTTAATTAAATTAATTCCTTGTTTTACTCTAAGTTACTACTTAATTCCCTTTTATAAATGCGGAAAAATAACTATATATTTATTCCTTAGTTAAATTAAAAATATTAACTCCCATATAATATAATAAATAAAATGTAGAATAATTAAATTCCTTGATTTACATAAGTTTCTACTTAAATAGGTATATATACATATATGTAAATAATTTCACTTCTCATAAAAACTAATACCCAAACATTTATAAACTTACTGTTATAAAATGTTAATTTGTTCCATATTTTTCCCAACTTAAAAGTTTATTAACAAACCATACTTTAATTTTTGGTTACATTAAAAACCATATATTATAAGTTATTCTTATGAAAAACTCATAAACACAATTTTTAAAACCTTTTACCATTGCCCAAAAATTCCCAAATTTAATATACAGTAACTATAACATTTTAGACATATTATAAAATTTTTATTTCATAAAAATATCTTTTTAATTTAGCCAAATAATTCCAGAAAACCCGTAACTTGTAAAAATCATAACTTATGTTTAAAAACTCCAAAACCATAATAATTTACATCAAAATAAACTAGATTAAATAAGGAACCTATGGTTAAAATTTCAAGTCAAAATACATTCGGGAAGATATTTAAATTAACCCAACAAGTTAAGACTATTTACTGGAATTTATTAAAACCCTTATAAACTAATTCTGGATGTTTTAATCTCGGCCGTCCAATCTCTTAAAACGAGATCGGACGGCCCCTGTACATCGAGTTCATCAGCGAAAGTAATATGCAGATCGAGTACTAAATCTCGTTTATCTCCTAATCTACAGAACGAAATCGAGTGATTCTTGTTTCTATGGATTCGTAATCAAATTTCGGTTCTATTGGTATCAATTTCCCCAATTATAATGCAGAGTTCATCAGGTTTCGAATTCGATTCGAGAGTTAGGGTTCTTATTAGTTTCTGAGTTCAATTCGAAAACAAATCCGACGAATTCCCCTAATATGGCACGTAATTGATTCAATTAAAACATGGGTTATATCGGAAATACAACTACGAACATCAACAACGGAGAAATTTGATCGGAGACTCACCGGATTGTGCGAATTGTGCGAATTACAATTCGGAAAACTGGGAAAAACTCGAACTTTAACCAGTTCGTGATGCCAACTTTGAGGATCTATAACTAGCAGTACAAAACGATTTAGATTATGAGTAAGGGCTCATTGGAAAGAATAAATGTAGATCTACGTATTGGTAGCAAGAACTAAACCTAACTCGCACCATACAGAAAGATATTGAAGTCACAAAACACGAGTTTACCTCTCTGTTTCGGTATGATTTTATGTGCTGCTGAAACCGAAACTTTAGATCTCTATATCTCCCAACTGGTTACGAATCAGACTTGGGCATAAACACGAATATTGTAGAGGGATTAGAGATCTTTACAACGAGCTAAGGAAATCGAATTTTGGTTGATTAACGAAGAAGTTATGATCGACGCAAGTTACCTGAGATCGAAGAGAAATCTGGAATTCTGGAAACAGTTTCGCAAGGTGGCTACTTTGGCTCGATTTTCCGGTTGACTTAGAAGGAGTTAGGGTTTGTATGAGTAATGGTTGGAAAGATGAATTGTAGGAGAAGAGAATGGTGAAGACAGCATGGAAAAATATTGAGAGATGTAAAAGTTACAGCCGTCTAAAGTTAGGGCAAAGTAAGGGAAATCGGTTACCGAAATTCAGGGAAGAAATCGGCTAAGTGTGGGCGACCCATTACAGAGTGACACGCGGCATCTCTTAAAATTTTGATTCAAAACTTCAATCTAGCATAATTTTGGCTAGGATGATCCGTTTTTGACGTTCTTTTTATCGATCTTCATGGTTTTCCATAACCTATTTATTGGTATAGGTTTCATGACCTGGTTTGACCATTCTCAAAAAGTCAACTCTTACAAGTCTTAATAAGCTTTAAGGTTTCTAGAATTTTATATTGACTTTTATGTTTCAAAATAATATTCCAACACTTCCTAAAATCTTTATAATATAATTGGAGTGTTTAGAAATTTTCCCAAGATTATTGACTTATAAATCTTATTATTAAATTCATAATACTATATAATAATATAAATAATTAGGGTTAAATAGGAGAAAACCCCTAAATAAATTTCACAATTCCATATAATAATTTAATATTCATAATTCCATATAATAATTTAATATTCATAATGCCATATAATAATTTATACATAATTCCATATAATAATTAATACTTAATAGTATTATAAAGGTTTAATAAAAGAAATTTTTAAATTAATTTAGGGGTATTTCAGTATATCCCCCTTAAAAGAAACTTCGCCTCGAAGTTTAAAAATCAACTAATAGGAACTCACACCGCTTCGGTGTGCTGAGACAATAATAATAATTCCAATGAAATTCCATACCAAACCAATCCTTTATTTCCATCCATTTCCATAACAACATTCCACCCAAGATTACTCAAAAATCAAACTGAACCAGGATATACCATGATGAAAATCCAAAAGTCACATACTGAGTCATAACTGAGTCATAATGTAAAAACCAAGCACATACAAACACCTCTCATTCTGCTAACACTGTTCTCCTTTTACTAACAATGCAACGAGGCATAATCCGGATGAGATAACGAAGGAGGAGTATGCCAGCATATCCCCCTTAAAAGAGCTAAGGTACGCCCTCGTACCGCTACTAACGGCACATTCAAAGAATTCAACACCTTATTAACCAGCTTTGTTGTGAATTTACTGCACCGTTGATTTTATCTATGATCGTTACATATCTGTATCTCTTGATTGTTATGTAATTGTATTTCCTTGGTGGTTATAAGATTTTATCTTATGATTATTATCCATTCATTTAATGACTGATACGAATTATATGTCCCTATATGATCATTTATCATATCAATTATATTACCAAGCTATAAACCAGGTGTAACGTACTTGAGTAGTTTAACATAATATTCCCGATCATTTAATAATCCTCAATAATCTTCCAAAATTATCTTCAAAGGTTTATTAGTCAACCATATGTTAAAACTCTATAAGATAAATATTTTCTGTGACTTTTCAAGTTTCAATTGTTTCTATAATTAACTATCGTATTCTATACGATTCATTCAGTGTTTACTTTATAAAATTTACTTATTATATAACTTCGCCCAAGGCAGAATTTTAGGAAGTTCTTCCAAAATCTGATTCCTTTAAAATTTATATATAATATATATTTAAGGTAGGGACTCTGTATAAAATTTTAAGTCAAATGAGCTAGTCTAATGAAAACTCACTCTTGGTAATTATTTTCCTTAAGGTTTGTTCTATGTAAGTATTCTCCTGATTATTAAATCTTAGTACTCCCTTAAATAATGGTGGCTTTTGGTAAATATCACTCTTAGTGTGTCTTCTAAACTTTTATACATGTATAATGTTAAACTTCCAAGTAAACATGAGAATTTTCAATCTTTAAGTAACTCTCTTTTTTTTTATATTCAACCAGGGGTAGATGTTGTATCTTGGAGTACCCAAACTTAATTCCCTTCCTCCATATATAGGTATTTTTCACCAAAGATTTAACCCAATAAACCCTTTACATGTTTGAATTTAATACTGGATATTAAGATATAAATTTAAAATTGTTCATTGTGGCTAGTAATGAAATATGCCCAGCTTAAGACTTCATGATGGTAACGTCTTACCACCAATCCTCCTCAAGTTCAACACAAACCATCACTTACGTAGAAGATTATTTACGGTTAGATGACAAGGCTTGTCTAGCCCCTAAACTTCTAGAAGTGGGTGTGCACCCCCACTACTTTCAGCCTAGGAGTTCGTCGCACCAGGCACTTCCCGTAGGGTGTTAGGTTTATGTGTTTTCTTTCTAAAGTTAACATAGAGTTTTAATGTGTTTTACAAGTTCAGATGTTGATCTTTTCTAATACGCTACTAGTTCTTGTTAGCTTAATAATTTTCTAGACTTAAGATTTATCTTAAACATTATCTTTAGGTAATAAATTGATATCAAGTAGTTCATGAGATTTATTTTCAAACTTTACAGGAGTTGAAGTATTTTCACATAATATCAATACTAATTTAGTTATGTAAAGTTCTATTTGTATACTGTTTTCAACCAAAAGTATTCTTTAAAATTCTAGGAATTTGTGTACTAGCTTTTAAAGGATTGCATTTTTAGCAATGTATTCTCCATGAGTATGCTTTTGAAAAATAGCTTAATATTTGGTTTATCTCATACAAAATCTTATCGTACTTAATATAGGATGTTCCAACTATATATATATATATATATATATATATATATATATTGTAGTTTATCGTTGGAACGGTATAACAACACATCACACTCAATAGACATTCACAAAAGAAAAGTGTGTAAAGGAATCGTTCTCAATTCCAAAAAGGGTTAGGAGTCGTGCCTTACTGGAGTCCTCACTTCCCAATTCTACCCCAGTTCCCCAGTTTTAAGTGCACCTATAATCTAAGTATTTCACTCGGCTTGTTTTCTCGGGTTCAGAGCGTAACTACGCTCTAATACCACTTTCTGTAACGCCCCTATTAACCATAAATACAGCGGAAATAAAACTCTAAGGCGATTACAGACCATCGGGTTCCAAACACCCGGCACCAAACCTCACCAATTACAACATACAATCTACAAAAGCTACGGTCTGAACTCGAGAAAAACTTAACACAACCATAATAGAAATTAAACATATTAACTCTCCACAAAACCTAGTCCCATCCCAACCGCTCATTCTCTTCGTGGCCACCTGTAAATCAATTCGTACCTGCAAGATGAAACCAAGCAGCCCACCCCGAAAGGGGCGGGTCAGTTCCCTGGAATGGAACTGGTACAATTCTCCAAAAACAAACTTATAAAACATAACTCTTCAAAATAAACAGTAACTTGAAATTAAACTCTTGAAAGTAAAGCAGGGAAACAAGGCACTTTAAAATCACCAAGCCAAAGATAACAAGTTAAGGATAAAGATAAATGATAGAAAGGTAAAGTTAGTGAAACACAATCACATCATGTGTTAGTGAACATCCATTTCCTTAGTTAAACCCAATTCCCATTAGGAGTAGAAAAACTCAGATAGTCACAAAGGACTAGGAATGATAAAACAGATCCAAGAACCAAGAACTCAAGAGTGGAATAGTTTCAACTGGGAGAGATGGGCCCCACCGCCAATCACGTCCTTTTAGGACAGGGGATATACAGCCCCTCACTGTTTATCACGTCCACTAAGGACAGGGGATATACAGCCCCTCACTGTCTATCACGTCCACTAAGGACAGGGGATATACAGCCCCTCACTGTCTATCATGTCCCTTTTTGGGACAGGGGATATACAGCCCCTCACTGTTACCATTGAAGACGCGCGCACGTCGAAAGAAAGATTTCCAAGATTGACCTTTTTCCAAAAATCCCGCTAGATCACCAACTACCCAGAGCAATACCAAAACACTCAGTCCTATAGAGTGCAGAAGCGTAAACCCTAAGCAGCCAATGTCTAACGGGCAACCAAGTAGAAGAAACCAATACCCAAGTGAGTTCCACATCCAAGGCTCAGTTAGTCACACAAGCTGAGTTAGTCACACAACCAATTCCTTTTTTAGAAATTCCTCTTTAAGCTCAGTTAGCGTTTTCCAAAACATTCCACAAGTCAATCAGCAAAATATCGGAGTACGAGAAATCGTGCAAAACATTCCATAGAGTCCAAAACACATCAAGCTGAGTACGAGAAATCGTACCTGGGTAACGTTGTAGCAGTTCTAGTCAACTTGCGCAAACAATCAACAATACTCTGAAGAATATTAAAGGTAATCTATCATCAACCACTTGTAGCCTATGTTACGCTTAATAAACTCCTTACTCTTATTTCAAAGTCTCAATTATCCTTTAAGCCCTCACTTAAATGTTATGTATAATCTTTGTGTTATCTGAGAACGTTGTATAGCCCAAGGTGGTAAGATCAAGGAATGTATTCGATCAACATTTGCTAATTGTCCACTCCTATCCACTTTATTCATACTTAACCACAATCCTCACATTCAAGACTTTTGAGACCTCTATATCATAAATGTGTTTACATTATATCATAACCTAATTGAGTTACTAACTCATTTATCTTATCTTTAGTCCAGAAAGACTTTTTATTACATCCAGCTAATAATCCTGACATAAGATGTTAAATTACTTTTCATCTTGAAACAACTATATTATAGTTAACTTAGACCTAACGAACTCTTACCTTTAGTATTCACAAGGTACATTATTTGCCTAACTATTACCTATATAATAAGGTGTTTAAATATAACCTTTTATGTATCCTTACTTACCTTTAATCTCCTAAATGTTTTATCTTTACACACATACACTCTATAGACTATGTATAATCCTCTTGTACTAAACTTCAATAAACTTAAGCCTTAAATACGTTTTAAATTGTTTTACTAAACCTAAGGTTTCAAAAGAAAAACTTAATAAATTAATTCCCTTTATTGAAATTAGGATGGACAATATATCTACATAGAGTAGAATCTATCAAAGAATCAAATTCGGGTTCATAAGTGAAATTGTTAATTATTTAATAAGATAATCTACTATGAAAATTTCTCTTATTTTATATTCAAATAACCTAACATTATTCCCATTACCGTAAAGTATATCAATATAATATCTGATGTAGCTTAGTTTTATCTGACAAAAGGTTCAAAGGTTTTAAGTATCAAATTCCTATTTATAAACCTTCTATAAATTCTAACTACTAAATACCTCACTTAATTGTGAACTCACATCCTAAGTATTGGTAATAAATGTTATAAATGTATTTCATATGGCTTATCTAATGCCAGGAAACTTAAGGATTATTATTTAGATAAATTTCCAAGTCATAGTTTAATATAGTTTTATATCATAACCCTTTTAATGATTTTATCTTAAAACATTAAGTTATATTCCAATACCATAAATGTTAAGAAATGATTAAATCTAGACTTACTAATCCACCTCACATTTAGAAGTAAAAGTATTTTACTTATTTATCATGGTTTATATATTAAGAATATTTAGATGTAATCATACTACATTTGTTTATCATTAATTATAGAATAAGATCTATTTGCACAACACTTTATGAAATCTCCATTTTTCCTAAGTTTTAACTTATTAATTACTTAATCCCAATTTAAGATTTACATCCTGGTCATTGACAAATAATACTATACATGTATTTTAATATGGTTATATATAAACCTTGGAAATTCAAAGGTAACTCTTAAGCCTAATACATAACTATAATTTAATACCACCTCATATAATATCCTTCTATTAATATTATGTAGAGGTTTAGTTTAACTTATTAATTCCTTCGTATTATTTTCCTATAAGGTATCTAATTTTATTTATGTTAAATGTGTATATATCTATATATACTAGGATTTGTTCAAAACATTATTTATGTAGTTTATTGTATTAATTATGTTTAATAACTTTTAGGCATAACTACAACCGACCTATGGTTTATTAAATAAAGTGTTTCCCTTATTTATTACATATGTATAAGTATACCCGTATTAGAAATTAACTAAGACATTCCCTATGTAATTTATCATATTTAAACTATCTTATTAAAACAACCTTAAACTGTATTCCAAGTGTATTTCGTAAAGTATTTCTTTTACTATATCTTAGGATTCTAGCTCTTAAATATTTAATTATGATAAGTGTTAATTAAATTAATTCCTTGTTTTACTCTAAGTTACTACTTAATTCCCTTTTTATAAATGCGGAAAAATAACTATATATTTATTCCTTAGTTAAATTAAAAATATTAACTCCCATAATATAATAAATAAAATGTAGAATAATTAAATTCCTTGATTTACATAAGTTTCTACTTAAATAGGTATATATACATATATGTAAATAATTTACTTACTTCTAACTATCATATACAAACTATATAAATAATTTATTCAAACTAATACCAACATTTATAAACTTACTGTTATAAAATGTTAATTTAGTGTTCCATATTTTTCCCAACTTAAAAAGTTTATTAACAAACCATACTTTAATTTTTGGTTACATTAAAAACCATATATTATAAGTTATTCTTATGAAAAACTCATAAACACAATTTTTAAAACCTTTTACCATTGCCCAAAAATTCCCAAATTTAATATACAGTAACTATAACATTTTAGACATATATAAAATTTTTATTTCATAAAAATATCTTTTAATTTAGCCAAATAATTCCAGAAAACCCGTAACTTGTAAAAATCATAACTTATGTTTAAAAACTCCAAAACCATAATAATTTACATAAAATAAACTAGATTAAATAAGGAACCTATGGTTAAAATTTCAAGTCAAAATACATTCGGGAAGATATTTAAATTAACCCAACAAGTTAAGACTATTACTGGAATTTATTAAAACCCTTATAAACTAATTCTGGAATGTTTTAATCTCGGCCGTCCAATCTCTTAAAACGAGATCGGACGGCCCCTGTACATCGAGTTCATCAGCGAAAGTAATATGCAGATCGAGTACTAAATCTCGTTTATCTCCTAATCTATAGAACGAAATCGAGTGATTCTTGTTTCTATGGATTCGTAATCAAATTTCGGTTCTATTGTATCAATTTCCCCAATTATAATGCAGAGTTCATCAGGTTTCGAATTCGATTCGAGAGTTAGGGTTCTTATTAGTTTCTGAGTTCAATTCGAAAACAAATCCGACGAATTCCCCTAATATGGCACGTAATTGATTCAATTAAAACATGGGTTAATCGGAAATACAACTACGAACAGCAACAACGGAGAAATTTGATCGGAGACTCACCGGATTGTGCGAATTGTGCGAATTACAATTCGGAAAACTGGGAAAAACTCGAACTTTAACCAGTCGTGATGCCAACTTTGAGGATCTATAACTAGCAGTACAAAACGATTTAGATTATGAGTAAGGGCTCATTGGAAAGAACAAATGTAGATCTACGTATTGGTAGCAAAACTAAACCTAACTCGCACCATACAGAAAGATATTGAAGTCACAAAACACGAGTTTACCTCTCTGTTTCGGTTATTTTATGTGCTGTTGAAACCGAAACTTTAGATCTCTATATCTCCCAACTGGTTACGAATCAGACTTGGGCATAAACACGAATATTGTAGAGGGATTAGAGATCTTTACAACGAGCTAAGGAAATCGAATTTTGGTTGATTAACGAAGAAGTTATGATCGACGCAAGTTACCTGAGATCGAAGAGAAATCTGGAATTCTGGAAACAGTTTCGCAAGGTGGTACTTTGGCTCGATTTTCCGGTTGACTCAGAAGGAGTTAGGGTTTGTATGAGTAATGGTTGGAAAGATGAATTGTAGGAGAAGAGAATGGTGAAGACGGCATGGAAAAATATTGAGAGATGTAAAAGTTACAGCCGTCTAAAGTTAGGGCAAAGTAAGGGAAATCGGTTACCGAAATTCAGGGAAGAAATCGGCTAAGTGTGGGCGACCCATTACAGAGTGACACGTGGCATCTCTTAAAATTTTGATTCAAAACTTCAATCTAGCATAATTTTGGCTAGGATGATCCATTTTTGACGTTCTTTTTATCGATCTTCATGGTTTTCCATAACCTATTTATTGGTATAGGTTTCATGACCTGGTTTGACCATCTCAAAAAGTCAACTCTTACAAGCTTAATAAGCTTTAAGGTTTCTAGAATTTTATATTGACTTTTATGTTTCAAAACAATATTCCAACACTTCCTAAAATCTTTATAATATAATTGGAGTGTTTAGAAATTTTCCCAAGATTTATTGACTTATAAATCTTATTATTAAATTCATAATACTATATAATAATATATAATAATTAGGGTTAAATAGGAGAAAACCCCTAAATAAATTTCACAATTCCATATAATAATTTAATATTCATAATTCTATATAATAATTTAATATTCATAATGCCATATAATAATTTAATATTCATAATTCCATATAATAATTTAATACTTAATAGTATTATTAAAGGTTTAATAAAAGAAATCCCCTAAATTAATTTAGGGGTATTTCAAAAGTTGGCCTGTTGTTTTCTACTGCAACAAAAGAAAAGGAGACAAGACGGGGTAAACAAGCGGAAGGTGTGTACTGGGAAGAAGATGAAGACGTTGGATGGGAAGAAAATGAAGACGTTGTGTAGTAGCTGAGAGAAGGAAGAAAGGAATTACTGGTTTGATGTCCTTGGTTGCTGTCTATTTTCTGCAACAGAGAAGCAAGGCATTTGGTGGCTGTTTTCTGCAACAGAGAAGCAGGGCATTTGGTTGTTATTCTGTCAAGTATGAACCGAGAAGAACTCCCCTGAAACTGCTGTTGTTAATGTTGTTTACTTTGTTGCTGTTATAGTGTAGAAACCGAGAAGCAGGAATTTTTTCCTTGCTGGTTTCCTGTTGATGGGGTGAGGTCGCTGTTGTGAAAGGAAAACAGAGATAGACCTCTATTGCTGTTATTCGAAATGGGGAAGAGAACAATGGAGTGCTGTTGCGTGAAAGAAAAAGGAAGAAAGCTGGGCTGTTAATGTAATGGATGTCGTGGTTGTAGGAGAAAAAGAAGGAAGTGACACCTGCTGTGATAAGGCATGGAAAGTATGGAAAGGTAAGTAGGCTTTGTACCATGTTGTACTATATTATTAATCTAGCTTAATCTAATGATGGCTTCTTCTTTTTTTGTCTAGAGGTACAACCGGCCAGAGGAAAATGCGAGGGAAATTGAAATTTTCCAATCTTCCAATGTTATAGTCTAATTGTACATAAGTGTAGGTATGTGACTATTTTAATGTGTCGCATTGTGACATGTCATATTTTTGGTTTAGGGGTATTTATATAAGTATATGTTTGTGTCAATAATTTGTCTAGAGTCTATAAAATGTTCATATAATTTATTAGGGTATACTAGTGGTATTAATTATATGTACTGATATGTACATACGGTATTACTTTTTGGAGTTTAATCTAATATCCGTTTGGAACTATATTTTAAATACTATAATGTTTATGGTAATTGTTGCTCATAATTTAATTTAATCTTCACTAATTTAAAGTAGTAATTATTCGGGGTATTTCATCTACGCAAGGAGAGAAGAGAGTATGGCTGGGCACTTTGAAGTTGTCGGCAAGGGAGTGTGAGAGGAGGAAGGGTTAGTTTTATTTGAAATGGAAGTAATGGGTGAGTGTACTTCTACACATTAGTTTATTCCTTAGGCAAGTACCTTCTACATGTTAGTTTATTCCTTAGGTAAGTACTTCCATCTTTTTCCCTTTCTTTTCTTGCCTCCAAACCGATGGAAAGGTCTCCAAAAATCTGATGCTAGACTCTTCTTTGTCCATTGGTTACTCTTTCACATATTATGCTCTTAAGGCTTATGACAACAAGTACATGGTCTCCATCATTCTCTCTTTTTTTTTCAATGTAAATAAACGGTAACAAGGGGCTGCTTCAGCCGGAAGCTTGTGCTTCTCTTTTTTTCTTGTTTATTATTTGTAGTATTGAATAATTATGGTTCACGTCATGTAGTACTAGTTGGGTGTATTAGGTAGTGTACTTCCTTGGCTTTTCTTTTCATCTCTTATTCCTTCTTCTATCTTCAACGTATGGGTGCTAGAAATGAAGGGTTTTTATTTTGCTTTCTTCCTTGATTCATGGTAGCTTATGTACTTGTATGTATATTGTATTAGTTGATTTATTCAAGGCAAGTACAAGTTCCTTAAATCCCTCCTTGTATTACTCTCGTCACTTGTTCTCTTCTTGCCCATTTTTTGTGTGTTTACGGTTGTAGCATGTGGAACCGGACAGCACCTTCTTTTTTTAGTTTTTGTAACATTATACAATATATATTGTAGTATTATATGTTTAGGCGTTGTCACATTAGACTTGTTTCATGTGTTAGTTTTTTTTACACATGTTATTGTCTAGCCTTAAAGTTTATTCCTTATGTATATTTTCGTATGAATGGTATACTTATTATTTATTGTGATTGTAAAGTATACTTAATGATCTTAATACATGTATTGTGGTATGACATGTTACATTACCTTTAATGGTTGATTTCTTCTTAAAGTTGTTCCTCCTTTAGTCCATTGTTTAGTGTAAGGTTTAATGACTTTCATGGACTATATAATTGGGTGCATATAAATGCCTTAGTGTATTACAAGATTATTGTTTATAATTTAATAACTAATCCTCGCTTAAGTTCTCCTTTAATTTAATTCACCTTTAATCAAGGTGATTAAAGTTTGGGATATTTCATGTAGAGAAGGCTTCCCAATCGAAAGTAGGGTCGGTGACATGTTCTGAAATACCCCAAAGATTTATTACCTTAATTAATAAGGATTAAATTAAATCATGAGCAATAATTGCTATAAATATTATGATATAAATATATAGTCCAAATGTACACTAAATTATAAACAAATCTCTAATCAAAGAGAAAATATTATTAAGGAGAAATCAACTCCTAAATTTAATATCACACGTAACATATTAGCAAATGTGTTAAACACCACTAATATCATTTTATAAATTATATAAATACATTATATATTCTAAACAAATCATAGAGACAAATATATACTCATATACACACCTTTAGACCAAGAATACTATAAGTCACTATGTGACACATAATTATAGTCACATGTGTACAATCGTGTCACAATATTAGCTAATGGAAAAATTCAAACTCCCTCCAAATTTTGTCAGCTGACTGGCTGCAAAAGCAAAAGAGAGAGAAATAAGGAACACCATTAGAAACATAAACTAGTGTTAAAGTACAATTCAAGTACAAAAGAACCTTACCTCTCCTTACCCTTTCCAAGCTGTCCAACTCCCCTTTTCCTTTCTTATTCATGTCAGTCCCCCCCCCCCCCTTCTCTATATGCCAGCATCACTCCATTCCCTTCTTGTTTTACTCCTGGATGGCAGCAACAAGTAACAAATGAAAAAGGCATACCAAAGCTGGTAAAAATCCTTCTTTCTCCTTCCTTCGTTTGTAACAGTTCTAGCAGAATTTTTCTGCACTTTTACAGCTTCCTTATCCCCTTATTACACCAGCAACAACTACCACTTAATTCCCCCTCTCATTTACGGCTGGGACAGCAAGAACAAACAGAAACAACAAGGTAAAGTAACACCATTCTCCTTCTTCCATTTTTTTCTTTCTCACGGTAAGTTCCTTAGTTTTACCAGATTTTTTTCTCTTCATCCTCCTACTCCATTACAGTCTTTCTCCTCCTCTTTGACAGTAGCAACAACACATAAAAACCCACATACATTTTTGCTTTACAACAACCAAAGGAGCAGCATCAAAAACAAGGTATAAAACCACTTCCTTTCCTCTTTTTTTCTTCATGGGTTCCACCCCTTCCTCACCAGATTTTCCCCCATCATTATCACTACTACACGACTTATCTTTCCCTTCATGAAACAGAAAAGAAATCCCTAGATTGAGCCTTATTTTTGGATTACAAACAGAAAGCAAAGAGCAACAAAACACCAAGGTAAAACACCCTCCTTCACCTCCTTACTTTCAGTTTTCTGGGCATGTGAAACAGCCACCTTTCCTCATTTATTCTCCATGATTTCCAAGGTGAAGAACCCACCATTGAAGGCTCCAAAACCCAGCTGAAAACCTCCATCAAACTCCACCATAGATGGGCAATGAATCAAGCTAAAACCGTGAGCTTGTAGGGCATTTTATGCCTCTTTTCCATTTGATTTCTTCATGAACTGAAACCAAGCTGTTGTATCTCTGTGTGTCAATCATGGGTTTCAAGCAAAAATTAGTAAGTGTATCCTACTGAGAACTCCAACTAAGACACATTGAATCATTGTTCTATTATGGCTTATTCTCTTCTACATTCAAAATCACAGAAAAGAAAGAAAGAGAAATAGCAAACAAAAGGGAAAGAAATTGATTCTGCAATTTTGCAATCAGAATCTGTAACAGAATTCACCGATGTCCCAGTTTGATTTACTCTTGTTAAGGTGAGGAAATCCTTCTATGATTCATGGGTATATTTTCCCTACTTGTCAAGGCCTCGACTGATCACTCTCTTATGCATTTCTGCTATAAGACCAACAACCAAACCAAATGGTGCATAACAGTCCTGCTTTGGTCAAACATTCAACAAAAAAATAGATGGTTCCTCTTGTATGATGAGCCCCTGAAACAAACTTTTCTTGTGTCTAAACTCTCTCACATTCACTAATCAATCCAAGCTAATTCATTGCCAGTTATTCAAAAGCTAACCAAGAGTAAAACAGAAGAGGAAACTACACTTGGAAGCAAGGTAATAACAGAATTCCGGAAACTGGTTTCGGTTTCTGTGTTTATGCACTTCGAATTCATAAGTTAACTCCAACTGGTAAGCCAAGCAAACTAGCTTAATATAAGCTCCTTAATGTCTTCTTAATGCTTGTTGAAACACACCTCTAAGAACAAACTAAAAGGGGGCCGATAAGGAACAAAACAGCCAGTTCAAACATTTTCTAAAATTTCAGTTTCTGTGGAAGTTTCTGTGTAACGAATTAATAGAGGAGTTCTCTTCAATCTATATTTTTCTTTGTACCTTCGATAACACAAAGAAGACAAGTCTGGGTTGTTAAAGGAACGGTAGATTAAGATGTATGATAGTGGCAACTTTTACATTACGCTGCCTCATCGGGATGGACCCGTTTATTACCAGGCAACATCCATCTTTACTCCGGTAATTACATGTTTTGGGTGTCTTGTATACTATCACAAGTTTACAAGTTCAGTTTTCGATCTGTTGTGCTACTGTCCAACTGGCACTCGGTGTAAGATACTGGTTATTTCTTTCAGATGAATAGAAGTGCATACAATGCACTGTAATATTTTTTTTAAAAAAAAGTCAAAGATTTACCCACGGAAAAGCCCGAGGTAAAATGGTCCGTAAGTAATCCATGGGTATGCTACAAAGGAACACTTATCCGTGGGTGATCCGTAGGTAATACCTACGGGACATTTCCGTGGGTATTTAGTCCCGTAGGTATTCCGTGGGTATCCACGTGGCATACGAACATGATACCCGTGGGTATTCCGTAGGTATTCACCCACGGACTTTCCCGTAGGTATTTACCCACATAATTAGCAGTGGGTATTTCGTAGGTAATTACCTACGGGAAATTTTTTTGGTGGGTCATTAGCTTACCCACGGGGTATTTACCCACGGAATGTTTCTGTAGGTATTCCGTGGGTATAATTGATTACCTACCACATACCCACGGAAATTTCTGTAGGTAAATTCGTTATTCTATTAGTGTAAGGTTGGTTTTACATCAGATTATGTCATAGATAATGTCAATTTAGTTAGCGGTTTAAAATTCAATTTGCTTAGTGTATCTCAAATCTGTGATAAAGGCAACTCAGTTCATTTCTATTCTATACATTGTAGCATAGTAAATCAGAAAAATGGCAAGGAGTTGTTAAAGGGAAAAAGATGGAAAAATGTGTATGTAACTAGTCTAGAGGATATTGACAGTCCTAATCTTCCATGCTTGACTGCTTCAATAGATGACTCTACACTGTGGCACAAAAGACTAGGGCATGTTAGCACTTCCTTGTTAAGAAAACTTGTCAATAAACAGTTGGTAAGAGGTCTCCCTGGGATTAAGAAATTTGAGACCACTATTTGTGATACATGTGTTAGAAGCAAACAAACTAAGACTTCTTTCAAATCAAAGAACTTAGTTAGTACATCTAAGCCACTTGAACTACTTCACATGGACTTATGTGGACCTATGAAAATCAAAAGTTTTTGAGGAAATTGGTATGTGTTTGTGATTGTTGATGATTACTCATGATTCATTTGGACACTCTTCATTGCTTCCAAAGACGAAGTCTTTGAGAAATTTCAAGTCTTTGCAGGAAAACTCCAAGTACAACTCAACCACAAAATCAAGGCTCTTCGGTCTGATCATGGGTCAGAGTTTGAGAATCAACAATTCATGGATATGTGCAAACAACATGGAATCAATCACACATACTCAGCACCAAGAACACCCCAACAGAATGGGGTAGTTAAACGTAAGAACAGAACACTACAAGAGGTAGCCAGGGCCATGCTATTGGGGAGTAGTCTTCCTCAGGTCTTCTGGGCAGAGGCAGTGGCAACTACATGCTACATCACAAATAGATCACTCATACGACCTATCCTCAACAAAACTCCCTATGGGCTAATCAAGGGAAGAAAACCAAACATAAGTCACCTCAGGGTCTTTGGCTGTAAATGCTATGTCCACAACAATGAAAAGAACCCTCTGGGAAAATTCGATGCAAGAAGTGATGTGGCTATCTTCCTTGGGTACTCTGAAAGGAGCCAGGCATACAAAGTTTACAACAAAGGGACATTGAAGGTGGAAGAAAGTGTGCATGTGGTCTTTGAGGAGGCAGATGCTCACAAAGTCAAGAAATCCAAAGAAGATGAAGGACTTGGATTCAATCTAGCTGATCAAGATCACACAGACCATCCCAAAGATGAATGACCGACTAAAAAAAACTTGCTCGACAAGTCAGCGACAGGTCAACAACAGGCCGTCGAACGAAATAACGATGTCGAAGATCCTCTATCACCATCAACCGTTCATCAATCTCATGCCTTGTACAAAGGTCATCCATTGGAGAACATCATATCGGATATCTCCAAGGGAATTCAAACCAGAGCGCAAACTCGTGATCTCTTAGCCTTCTCAATGACAGTCTCATCCATCGAACCCAAGAACATTGAGGAAGCTCTTCAAGACTCTAATTGGATCAAGGCAATGCAAGAAGAGTTAAATCAATTTGAAAGATGCAGAGTTTGGCATCTTGTGCCTCGACCTATTCATCAAGGAGTACTTGGCACAAAATGGGTCTTCAGTAACAAACTGAATGAGATGAGAGAAGTGGTCAAGAACAAGGCTCGTCTGGTAGCTCAAGGATATCGTCAACAAGAAGGGATAGACTTCCAAGAAACCTTCGCTCCATTAGCAAGGATGAAGTCCATCAGAATACTAATTGCATTTGCTGCACACAAAGGAATTAAACTCTTCCAACTTGACATCAAGAGTGCCTTTCTCAATGGGTACGTTAAAGAGGAAGTGTATGTTGAACAACCTCCAGGTTTTGAGACACAAGAAGGAACATACATGGTACTTAGGCTTGACAAAGCTCTTTATGGGCTCAAACAAGCCCCAAGGTCATGGTATGACTGCCTGTCCTACTATCTACTGGAAAACCACTTCAAAAGAGGTAAAGTAGACAAAATTTTGTTTGTTTACAACAACAAAAGAGATTTCTTAATTGTGCAAGTATATGCCGATGCTATAATTTTTGGAGATTCCGATGAAAAGTGTTGCAAAAGGTTTGAAGCATTGTTGAAGAAAGAATTTGAGATGAGTGATCTAGACACTGCTGGAAAAAAAAAGAATAAACAACGCCCTTTTAAAAACAGTTATATTTGTAAATCGTTTTTTTAGCATATTAAAGAACGATTATAAAGTAAGGCGTTGTATTTATGGTTTAGGCCGGACGTTTTAAAAAACGCTTCACTTAAGAAGCGTTCTTTATTGTATCGCGCCCAAAGACAAAAAAATGCTTGGGAAATAAGCGTTCTTTATATGAAACATATAAAGAACGCTTCATATAGAAAGCGTTTTTTATGTCTCTGGAATGCTCCGCATAAAGAACGCTTCCGTTTAGAAGCGTTCTTTATGTTTTTTACTCTCAGCATAAAAAACGCTTCTTAAGTGAAGCGTTCTTTATGTTGCCTGAATAACACCCCACTTTCCCGAAAAAAATTAATCTCTCCCGCGCTCTCTGTTACAACGTAACCCTCTAGCTACCTCTCTCTCGACTGAGCTCACAAAATACGTACCCCAGTACCGTCCGCTAGCTACTGCCATCGCCGCCACTTCCGTCGCCCCACTGCCGTCGCCGGCACTGCCGTCACCCGTCCGTGCCGTCGCAGCTTTCCGGCCGTCTCTCGTGCCCTACTACGCGTTGGCTTTTCTCCCGATATTTGTGTGCATGCATCTTCTTCTCTGATCATCGATCGACCCAAATAGTACATGCATGCCTGTCACCTCTATTTAGGTAATTTCATCAAATCTGCTAAACAGGAACATATATATGTCTTCTCTTTCTCTTATTAATTTTTCAACCTGCAATCGAACAGGAATTAACATACATGCCCGTTGCCCTCCCTTCAGTACGTACGTTCTATTGATCATCTACAGTAATTTTACAACCCAACTAGCGTAACATCGATCCATGCTCTATCGCCTCTATTCTTGATTCTGCTGGAGGTAATTTTTCTAACCAAACTGATCGATATTAGGAACATATAAACATGCTGTGTTTGGGATTAATGTGTTTAATTATTAGGATTAAGTGTTTGGGATTAATTAATTTTATGCGCAAACCAATTAAACTGTCGCCTGAGCTGATTTTTGGTACTTGCTGGTTGTGTCCAAATGGACTTGAGATTAATGTGTTTATTAGACGAAAAATATAATGTGTTTGGGCATACAAATATAGCCACATAGTTATGGTGAAATTTTGCAAAACCATGCAAACTTTCGATTAGCAACATACATGCTCTGTTTGAGATTAATGTGTTTATTAGGATTAAGTATTTGGGATTAATTTTGCAAACCAAACTGTCGCCTCTTGTACATGCTCTATTGTGGTGAAACCCTATATTTTTAGGGGGGATTCTGTCGGATTTCCCAGAAAATTTTGTCAAACTATTGAATTATTGGATTCGTAATGTAATTATTGTTGTGTACAAACTATCTCCTGTAGGCATTGGTAGTACTTTTCATTGTCTCACACCTGATATAGGCTGGTTGATTGAAGTATAGCTTTTTCACATCAGGACTAAGCAAACTACTCATCATAGCAATTGGTGATGTTTGAGCTTTGGGTTCCAATTGGTGTTGTCATAGCAATTGTTGGAACCAACAATTGCCCCCAGTATTTTCCCTTAAGACAATCTGAGCTAGAGTTCATGGCAATCGATCGGAACGATCGATTGCCCCTAGTATTTTCTTTGATTAGACATGCAAACAAGTCTCGTCCTCACAGGGTCAAGGCGTATGTTTTGATGTGGTGCTTCCTAACCTACACTCGACATGTTTGGTGTTTGCACTCGTTTCTCACTTACGGTCACAACTTCCAGACCATTGAATTTGATATTTTATGGATTTATGCATTCGATCTGTTACCTTCACGTGATTAAATACACAACTATCAAGTCGGAAGTCTTTAAAGCTTATAACATGGCCATGGGGTGTGATGAAAGATGATGGGACCATGGAGGGATATTTGAGGTATGTGGAGCTTAAATGGGTGACCAAAGCTGCACCTTGCGTCTTCTCTTGGATTCATCTTCCCTGTCTTGAAGTTGTCGAGCTGCTTTGTGTTGACGTTAATTTCGAGCTTCTGGACTTGTACTTTTGAAGTTGTCCTTTACACCATTTCTCCCTTTTTTTTGTCATTCGGATTTCCTCGAGGCACTTCGGGTTTGCCTCTTCGTTTTATCCTTTCTTGACTTTGTCTTCGGGGTTCTTGTGTTTCCCAGTTTTGGGCTTCGAGAGCTGTTTCAATGTGAGCTCTATGGATTCTGTGTCACTCTGGGACCATTTGCGGATCACTTTGTCATGCTGACAGCAGCGTTACTTCTTTGGACTGATGAGAACGTTATCTGAGAGTTTGGATCCTCGCTTCCTTTGGTCACCGGGTCGAACATTCATCATTGGCTGGGTTATTTTGTGGAGCTCATTATATCGAAAAGGGATATATGAAAGGATCAACAGGGGTGCCTAGGGTTTAATGATAGGGTTTACAAGCTTTTGGCTATGTGGTGCTGTACCTAGGTGCTTCGTCATTCCTGATAGTTGTGTATCCGTTCTTTGTTACTTTTCGCAGGTCTAAGAGTAAATTTACAAATTATCTCCTTCGGTCGGAGTTATGCCGCTTACCTCACCTTTGAATGTGGTCTCACCGGAGTCGTGTAAAAATGACACGCTCGTTCACTCATGGTTTTTCCTCTCAAGACACTCTTGTGAATTCTCACTCTGAGATTTGTTCACACATTTAAACGAAAGGTGAAAGATGACGAACTTAAACCCCGATTGTCCCCAGTATTAAACCAGGGTTTATAACAACAATTTGACAAATGTAGACTTTGAACCATTATATGGTTTGTTTGGATGCTTTAGGGGTGAGCTGTGGCATTTGGTTGGGCATGTTCACCCTTTTAGAAACAAAAAGACAAGTCATTCAATTGCTAGAAAACGACCGTTTCATGAACATTAGTTTTGAAAGATGATTTGGTTGAAGGTGCAAAATGAACGAACATTTTTTATTGTCTTGAGATTGCAAATCGAAAAGACAAAAGACTGAAATTCGAACATCTAAACCTCATTAAAAATGGAAATATCATAAACTCCTTACAAAATTGAAAAGAAAAATTAAGAAAGCAACATGCAACTAGACTCTAGCCTACTCGACGAACTGGAGCCCTTGCTCGATAAAGTCCTCAATCTTATGCTTCAAAGCTCTACAATCGTCAGTACTGTGTCCTGGTAATTGATGAAACTGGCAGAACTGATGGAGATGTTCCCCGGCTTGGGTGATCCCAGGACTAGATGTGAGAGGCTGTAGTAAGTCTAGCTCTTGTAGCTTCACGAGTACTTGACTGAGAGGTCGGCCAATGTCGGTAAACTGTCTCGGTGCAGAGAACCTCCTGGATTGGGGTAAGGCCTTGATGCTCTGCTTTGCTGCACTGGGTTTCCGTATGGTGCTCACTTGGTATGAAACTTGGGCTGCTTTGGCCGGTCCTGACTTAAAGGTTTCAATACCCACACCCTGGGCTTTAGGTTGTCCCAGATTCAGCTCACCTTTGTGAATCTTTTCTTCCATGACTCTTACATGTCCCATCAGCATGTCGAAATTAGGGAAGTATGTGCAACTCAGCTCATTGTTGTATTGCTTCTGCATATTGTCCACAATCATTCGAATCTGTTCTTGCTCATCCATTTTCATAGGCATAACAGCGGCCATCATCCTCCACCGTTTGATGAAGTCGGACATTGATTCACTGTCTCTCTGCCGAGTGCTGGCAAGGTCAGACCTGGTGACTTCGAGATTCTTAGCATACTCGAAATGGTGCAAGAAAGCCTCACAAACCTCCTCATAGGTTTTGGTGTTCATCCTCTGAGTCAAGTACCAACGTTGAGGTATTTCATCGAGGTAACGGGCAAAGACCTTGGCCTTCTGCATGTCATTCAACCTAAGAATGGACATCTCCCTATCGAACATCGCTAGATGGACCTGTGGGTCTAAGGAACCCTTGTATAGAGCAAGTGTGGGTAACTTCAACTTTGGAGGGAGATCAACCTCGGGGTATGACGCCATAGAAGAGTAATCGAAACCAGCCGGCTTTCTAGCCTTTTCCATGCGCTCGATCCTTTTGAGAGCCTTCTTGAGTTCTACAGTTAGTTGGTGGTCTGGGGCGGCTTTCCCTACAAATGTTTGCGCATCCTGAACCCTAATTGAGTTAATTTCGATGTAGTCATGCTCGTTTCTGGAGTCGGCAATCTTTACTGGAATGTTTTCCTGATGACCAACCTTAAGGGAATTGATTTTGCTTTTCAGTTCTTCGATGATGGTGACATACTTAGCCTCCATGTCATCAATAGTGGACCTATGTTTCTGTTCCATGGCATCAAAGGTGGCCATGTACCTTTGCTCTAAGGCTGCAAACTGGGCCTCCATGCCGACTGGGTTTCCTCCCTGTGCCATACTTGGGATTCGGGCTTATCTGTTGGAAAATAAAAGTGGATTGAGCTAAAAATCTGGAATGTTTTGAAGATTGTGGGTAGGCACTGAGGCCCAAAATGAGTTAGAAGAGAGGCACATGGGCCGGAATGATTCATGAGCTGTGAACTGGCGCCTAGGATGAAATGTTTGAAGAACATGGCTCTTGGGCCGGAATGTTTTGAGAATTGGGCGCTTGGGCCAGAATGCGTTTGGGCTAGAAGTAAAGCGCATGGGCCAAAATGATTTCTAAACCATGGTCTTGATGTGAATCGGAATTTGGGCCAAGTAATCCTGATTGGGCCTAAAAGATGATACCCATGTCTAGGTCTTTGGGTCAAAGCCCGAGTGAAAAGTCTTCCTAGACTAGAATGAGCCTTGAAATGGAAAGGCCTGATGGATTTTCATGGATTGCTTTAGGTGGATTTGTTTTTCATGGGCCTAGAACTAAATTGATAATTCAAATTGGGCTGAAAGAGAAATCACCTAAGTCTAGGCTTTTGGGCCGAAGCCCGAACAACTCACACATTAAACCAAACAGGGCCTCTGGACCGCAAACAAATAGAGCTGCCAATCCGGGTTGGGCTAGGTTGATGTTGGAGAAGTTCATATCAATCTCTAGGCTGGGTAGTGGGCCAATCATGCAAGCAAACAAGGCCCACACAAATTTAACATGTCCTCACTAGACGTTTAAGTCAAACCGGGTATGGATCGAGCCAGAGAGGTGCTGGGGGCGCGGGCCCAGGTCACCACAAAGGAATAGGGCTTGCACGCTAATCTCTTTGGGCTTCCTCACTCTTTTCACATCACCTGAAGGTGTGCGTCTACGGTCGGGTCTTTGACTGACCAAACAATGGGCTAGGTAAGGGCACTTCCAGGAAAACGCTTGGGGCTAAGGCCCAGGTATTAAGGGGGTGTGGTTAGACGACACCCTCCTCTTTTCCCCCGCTTATTCACATCACCTAAAAGGTGTGAGTCCCTGACAGGGGACCCTCAAACGAGTCCCGGGGTAAAATCGGTTTGCGTGGACCCTCGCTTTTATATGATGCAAAGGTGCAGAAAATTAAAGTGCGCACGAAAGTAAACAAACAAAGTAATAAAGCCATAAATAAACATTTTTCGAGTTAAGCCCTCTTTCTTAAAATTAAAACAAGTTAAAATTAAGAAGTTTGTCCCCAGCAGAGTCGCCAGTCTGCGAGCCTCGATTTTAAACCCTATCCTATGTTGATTAAAGCTGATTAGGATCTAACCGGGTTTTAGGTCCACTTATAACCTAAGATTAATAACTATGTCATATAATGATAATTAGTAAAACCTAAGCTAGCTCACTGGAACCTATTAAGTTACCACCTAATTTTTACCTAGATCAAATTAGGAAAGGAGAGTTCAGGTTTGGGGGCTTGATATTCGACTTAATTAGGGTTCAATTACTTTCATTACCCTTCATAGGTCGTTTTTCCTTTACTTTGTTTGTTTACGGTTTACTACAAAGTTGTTTTTAACCTAAGTGCGCACTTTTGATTTTTGTATTTTTAACATTTTTTGACATAAAATTAAAGTGAAATTAAAACTACCTAAACTAGGGTTTTGGAGGCAGAATTATGTCAAATTTTGATTCCGTCCGTGGCCACGGACCGATTGTCCGAACCCACGGACCCTAGTTAACCTATATGCACATTAAAGTCGAATTAAACAGAAAACACAATTTTGAAAAGTCCGGGGCCACAGACAGGATGTCCGTGGGCCCGGACATTATCTTAGAAAATCTAAATTTTGAAAATTTTGAAATACCGCCACCATCCGGGAGCGTCCGGGCTTACGGACAAGGCGTCCGGGACCCCAGACATAGCGTCCGTGGGTGCGGACGCCCTCGGACGGCGGCGTTTGGGAGGTTCCCGACGGTGTTCTGAGCTCAAATTTTATGGGCCTGTAGCCTGAAAGATTATGAGCAGGTTAGTAATTGAAAGAACTCAACTTGAAATCAAAATTAATACGAAACTTAGCAAACAAGTAACAAGGCAGTAGCTAAAACAATTAGTGATACAGAAGCGAAAAAGAGTTAGTTTGAACCCAAATTTTGAGGCAAGACTGATAATATCATGGGGAGTTAGGAAAGTGGAATTTCTACCTGTTTTACCTTCGGGTTCACGATGATTCTTCACACCGGGATTCGTCGAGTGTTCCGTTGATGGCAGACCCGAAGGGTTTTCGAACCAAGCTTCTGGTTGCTGGTTGTTCTTGCTGTTCTTCACGTTTTGGTGGTGTTTATGTGGGGTTTTGATGATTGTTGGTGCTTTGGGGATTGGAAAACGAGTTTAGATGGTGATTTCGGGGGATTTTCGGTATGATTCGGGTGGCCGGGCGTTGGAAAACGTGAGAGAAAGAGAGAGGGGGCCGTGCTTTCTGTCTTCCTAGGGTTCTTGAGCATATGAGATTCTAATTTTATCAAAAAAACCTATCCCCTTATATAGACTTTCTTAAAGATAAAGAAAATCTAGTAAAAGTAAGATTTTTTGACATTTTAATTATATGACTTCCCAATAGAATTTTGCTGTGAAATTTTAACCACATGTCAAGGATGGAAATTATGAATTTTATGAAGTGGAATCGGATTTTTTAAATATTGGAATATTTTTAAATTGAATTTCTCGCCAGATTCAGTCAGAAATTGCTAGAAAATTATTGAAAATTCGAAAAATCAAAATTCCAACGCCATTATGCTTAAAATGTCATCCTCTATCATGGGTTAAAAAATCAAAGCATTTAAAACTGATTTGGGCATCCTTTGGAGGAGAGAGAAAGCCTATAGGAGGCCTCGGAGCCTTAAAAATTACAAAAACGCCCTGACAATGATGAAACTGCTCCCCATGCCCTGGAATGCGCCGATCGAGCCAGGACCTCTCATTACTTGATTGAAATGCCCCTCACAACACCAAAACCTCGTAGACCCTAACCAGGGGGGTCAAAATTTTGGGTATAACATGCTGAAAACCTTAAGTGGCATACAACACATAGGGTGGGCGATGGTAAATTAAGACATCCTGCTGATTCACCGCAATGGAGAAACATTGACAAAATATATCCTGAGTTTGGTATAGAATCAAGAAATTTAAGACTTGGCTTATGCACGGATGGAATGAACCCGTACGGCACTTTGAGTAGTGTACACAGTACTTGGCCTGTTCCGTTGAATGTATATAACCTCCCACAATAGGGTCAATCACTATACAGGATGATTGCGGCGGTAAAGAGGAAAAGCCGATTTGTGCTCATACCATATCATCAGATGTAAGTGTGCTTGACCACCTTATGCTTTTGTCTTTATTGTTTTATGTTAACTCATATATATTTCGAAGCTGACGTTGATTTGTTGTTGTTTGAACTTGTAGCAATCAGTGGTTGTTGTTAGTGGTGTGTACTTACACATCATCCTGCATAGTGATTGACCCTATTGGTGGAATTAGGAGAAACATCACCATTTCTGTTCTGCTGACAAAGTAAGTAAATTGTGCATATTTTCATTTCAAAAAAAAATGTTATACCTTTTTTTATTACTTGTCACTTATGCTTGTTTTAATTAATTTCAGCTACTAAGTACAACTGTAATTAAATTTTGTTTGCATGTTTGGTACTAATACTGGCAAATCTCTGTTAATACTGGCTGATTTATTGCAATTGGCCTGGAATTAATGCTGTAAATTTAATTCGTAGAGATTTTAATTTCTCTGTTACAGTTTGTTGTGATGGCTTCTGCTATGTTGAAAATGCAACAATGCATTGATCTGTGATGTGTATATGTAGCATTTGTTGGAACAGAGATTTCTGAAAAAAATTAAAAAAAAAGGAAGATAAAAGAACGCTATATGGATAAGCGTTCTTTAAACTCTCCCGCAAACCATCATAAGCAACGCTTATATGTGATAAGCGTTGATTTTGTCTGAGCATAAAGAACGCTTGTAAGAATAAAGCGTTTTTTATGTTCCCATCGTTCTCGCATTATAAAGAACGCTTTGCAAATAAGCGTTCTTTAAAGCTAGTATAAGGAACGCTTTAAAAGCGTCATTTAAAATGTTTTACCATTTGTGTTGCTCAAATAAACTACGCTAAATAAACGTTCTAAATGCCAAATTTAAGCATTGTTTATTCTTTTTTTTCCAGCAGTGAGGAGAACTGAAGTTCTTCTTAGGACTTCAAGTTTAATACCCCGGACTTAAAAATAGTGATTAAATTACCTAAATGTGATTATTAAAAGGCCTAATGGTGCCTAGAGAGTATTGGTAATGAGAATAAAACCAAAAGAAAAGAGAAAACGCTTGAAAAGTGAAAAACGCTAAAACGTGCGCTAAATGAGTGTAGGAGGTATATGACCCCGTTAGGGTCCGAGGTGGATTCTTATGCTTAGTTAGGCCTAATTAGTGTATGGGGATGATTCCCGGAGAAAACGAATCCAAATAATGGATTAAAACGCTAGCGGAGTTTTAAAGCACGTTTTTCGAGAAAACCCGAAAACGTGACTTTAAGTGGTCAAATAGACTAGTAAAAATTATGGTTGAATATATAACTATAATTAAGTATTAATGGAAGTTTAATAACCATTAAAAATAAAGAAACGAGAAAAATCCGAAAAACGGGCCCGGTAAGTGAATAGTGTCAAACCGAGTAAAATAACGAGCGTTTTCTGTAGAAAAACGAAAAACACTCCAGCTCATTAATATTGTGGGGCCAGTTTTATTAGTGAGTCATCCCCCTCACTCACACACTAAGCTAGTAAATAAATAAGAAAGAAAGAAAAGGAAGAGAGAGAAAAGTAAAAAAGCAAAAGCATAAAGCATTTTCTCTCCCTCTCTCTCCTCCCATTTCCTTTCTTCTTCCTTTCCCCTTCCTCGCCGATTTCTTCCTCCCTCTCTCTGTTTCTGAACGACAATGGAGCCCTCCATGGATTCCTCCACTTCTCCTCCTTGCCCAAGCTTTGTTAAAGCTCCAAACTCAAAAATAATTACATATTTGTGATCCTCTCATCGCCCTCTATCATTCCCTCTTTTCAAAATCCCAAAAGCTTGAAGTTCATCTCCATGGGTATAGCCCATTTGAAGAGAAATTTAGAGATTCTTGGAGCTTGGCGTCTCCTCTTTCATCCAAGGTAAAAATATCCAAAGAAAATGCATCTTTTCTTCACCCTCTTGTGTTGGCCGATTTTGGCAAGTTTTAATGCCTTGATTATTCCTTGTTTGAGCTATTCTCCCAGTCTTCAATGGTGGTTGGGAGTTCCCCTTTGATTCTTGATCAAAACCGCATCCTAGGGTTTCAAGGTAATCACCAATTTTAGAGCTTAAAGCATTTCTAATTAGTGAGGTTAAGTGTTTCTACTTAAACTCATTTCTTGCTTTGTATATTGATTTGGAGATGAGAAATTTCATGGCCATTGGCCGATTTCCAAGCAAGAGAAGATGAGAAGAGAATTAAAAAGGAAACTTAAGAGAATTTAAGGTAAGAAACCAACCCTAATGTGTATTCTACATGTATTAGAATTTGGGATGGGTTAGTAAAATGAATGAACCCCACATGAGTGTGGTAATAATGTGCTTGTATAGAAATAATACAAGTGAGAAAGCATTTGTGAAATTAATGTTGATTTAAGAGCCTAAGAGCTATGCACTTTATGATTTATGTATTGTGTTGTATTTGGAGAATTGATGAGTATTGATGGATTTATATGTGTGCTGGTAGAACCCTTGTGGTTTGGCTAGTATTAGGATGAATTATGTGAAGGAATGAGTTTTGGGCAATGTTAGAAAAGTAGCCGGACTATGGCGAAATTCCGGTAGAAGTATAAGTGATTTAAGTGTTGTTTTGAGAGAAGAATAACCTAGGGTTAGCTAGGTATGTATGGAGGTTGATTTGGGTTAGTTAACCACTGTGGAAATGCTTGCTTGAGGTAGTACATTTGTGGAAAAATCTGTAGCAAAAGAGTTGTCTAAGTGCCTTAGGAGTTTTAGCTAGCAAGTAAGATTTAAGGCTTTTAAGATTGAAGCATGGACCTTGACATGAGAAGTGCATTGTCTTGGGATATTTGGAGTGGTCAAATAGAGTGAGAACAATAATGCAAGTGCCAAGAGAAGTTAGAAAATGCACAAGTGTGCATTAGTGCAAAATGAGAATGCAAAAATGTGTGAATTTGAGTAAGAATTTGAGTGAGGATTAAACCTAAGTTTTGAAGAGGTTTAGTGCATTAAGGTGTTTAAACATGTAGGAAACTTGTGGAAAGATTAGGGAATGATTAGGAGTGGATTAAGGGTTGAATTGGAGTGTAAAAATAATGTATGTTGCATGTTTTAGGAGGGTCCGGGACCTAGTCCTTGGACAAAGTCCCGGACCACCCCTTGAATTTACACCGAGAGTTCACCCTGCACCTGGTCCGGGACTTGAGAGATGGACAAGGTCCCGGACCACCCATGAAAATCCACCCGAGAGTTTGGCAATGTATTGGTCCGGGACTTTAGGTGGGGACCAAGTCCCGAACCACCCCCAGAATTGTCCCGTGAGTATTTTAAAGCCTTCTAATGATGGGCGTTTGAATGTTAATGATGTTAGATGATGTTAAGGCCTTGTTTGGTGACTTGTAAAGGTCCTAAGAAGTGTAAACAAGTGCTAGAAGTGAGTGTGAAGTAAGAGCTCAATTTAACAAGAGTAAAACCGAGATAACAGGATAACGGGGTAAGTACGGGAGTAGTATTTATTTAAGTACCGTAATGCCTTCGTGTTATTGAGGACACTTGTAATGTTACCAGTGGATCGTGTGTGAACTGAGCATGGGGAGATGACACGGTAAAAGTAAAAACCCCGATGAAAGGTATGATTTTCTCATGCCCCGTATGCTAACCGAGTTACTCTGATTTGTGTGTTTATGTGCCGGCTTAATCAAGACTAAAGCATGAAAATGAACCATTGTTTGTTTATGAATGTCTTGATGTATATTGTATGAGCTAACAAGCTTGAATGCCGGTGAGGTCTAACCTAGTGTGTAAACCTACTCTTAGTTGAGTAACGAATGGCTAGAGACTCGTAGGTCGGGTCGTTTCGTAAAATAACGGAAACGTGCAAACACACAAGCTATCGATTAACAAATAACGATAACGCAAAATATGAACTCCCTAGAATGGGAGGAGATGTACGGGTTGAGTAAAATACCCGTTAACGGTTAGGAAACCATATTGAAACAATCCACGAAATAAATAAGAGTGGTGAGTTAAATGAACCTCCATCTAGAGGATAGTAGATAGTTCAAGATGTGAACTTGCAAGAAAGGTAAAAGAGACCTAAGGGATTATCTAACTCCCTTGAGACATGGTCGACCTCCTATATGAGGATTTTACCCGGTATGAGAAAATAACCGAAAGTATAAGTAAGTGAAATGTAAGGGTAACCCATAAACCTAAGATTACCCGAACTTAAGTATGTTCCCAAAGTCTTTAGAGCATCGAGAGTAATGCTTCTAGACTAACATACAAAATAATAATATAACTCCGAGAGAGGAGTGCGTGGGAATGCGAGTAGTCCGAGAGTAGTCGGACCTATGTGGAGGTAGTAGGAACTAAGAGAGGGTTCCGGGAGCAAGTCGAACTATGCTCGAGAGCCATGTGTTTTGGCATAATTATGTATTAAGAGAAACAAGCGAGAAGAGCGTAAGAGACCTGTAGTGTCTCGAGAACTACGTGAGCTTGAGTGTAAATAACCCAAGAGTGTGGGTGAGATAAGTATGAGTTACCCAAGAGAGTGGGTGAGTATAAGAATGAGTATCCCGAGAGAATGGGTGAGAATAAGAATAAGTAACCCGAGTGAATGGGTGAGTTATTGAATAAGTAACCAAGTCATAGTGAGGTCGAAACCCTCAAGGCCTAAGAGCAAATTAATGCAACTAACAACCTTGTTATGTTAGTTAAGGATTGTATTCCGTGGGTGAATGTGAATCCTTGTGCAGTGTACATGTGTAATGTATTGCTATGTTGCATGTTGATTGAATTAAACTGAACTCCATGTATATCCAACCCAAAGTCGGCGTACAACGGTTAGCACGTGGTATATGCGAATTTCATATGCAGCTTTAAGCTGAGCCCCTAGGGGCATCGTTTTTACTTTTCAGGTACACCGAAGATGATACCGTTCGAGAGTAGGACGGGGTCGGTGGTTAGCATGGGTAGTTAGCATTTATTTTACTCATGGAATTGAATAAGGTGTAAGACCGAATATGTTATCGGCATCCGTATATTGTAGACTCGGTATAGTAAAGAAATGATTTGAGTAAAGTAATTGTATTGTGTATTCGGTTGTTCCAGTCCATCAGACTGTTACTGTATGTGAGATAAGCCTGGTTAGCCATATGGGTGGCTAACGGTGTTGTATCACCCTCTGTTGTATTAGAGTCCGCTGCGAGTTTTATGGTAAATTGTGACAGTTTAAGGGGTAATGACGAGTTTAGCAGTTGGGGTGTTACAAAAATGGTATCAGAGCGAAGTATCACTCGATGACTGGAAATATCGAGCTTAGGGAATACCAAGTTAGGAAATAGAGACTTAGGGCTAAGGGTTGAGTGATAACGTGAGAGATGCGCTAGCTAGGAACTTCTAGTGTGACCTAGATACCTACAATACCAAACCCGCCCTCCACAACCCCCGTATTAAAAGCTTGGGAAAGAGCGCCAGAGAGACGGGAAAACCCGATCTAGCAGTTGTTAAATATTTCAACATTAACCAGAACCTGTCATGCAGTAACCCCGAGAGCCGGAAATCCCGGAGACAGATTCCGCTGGAACGACAATAACTGCACCTAATGGCGAGAGATTTAGAAATCCTAATCCAAGGAGACCGGAATCTGCGGCAGCTTGGGGCGACATGCTTAGCAGTCGCGAGAACCCGGTTGGCCGAGCAGCAGCAAGAAGGAAAGCACCAGCCGTGCAACAAGGCGGATTAATGAGGGGCAACAGACCGGGACACAAGTCCACGGACCGCCATAGTTAAATAATACCACCAACGGTATATTAACTGACTAAGAACCTAGTTGAGAGTAGGCACACCCACCTAGCCACACCCGAAGAGGTTGCAATACTTAACTGATACGGCTTAGACAGCCACGAGCACAACTACGGGATATACCCGAATAGGACTACAGAAGTAGTGCCTGAATGACTTAAACCTCGGTAACCACAGTAAAGACGTGGGAACGAGCAACGAGGTAGAACACTGTGCTAAGTAAATAAAAGAACTCCAAGAGTGGAGAAGCACCTAAATGAATGACAACCATGTCAAGGCGAATGAGAAGCAGCTCGAAGGAGTAGTTATCCAACTAAAGGATCAAGGAAGAGCCGATAAGGCTACCAAATATAAGGTGAACAATACCGAAATCAGTACGAGCTAACCCAAAACCGCATGTACCGCGCCCTTGCCACGGCAAGTGCAGTAATAACGGGACCGTTAAGAGGAATCTTAACAAGTGACAAGTACTTAGCAAGTACCAAGGTGGCAAGAGAAGCCAATATAACACCACCAAACCCTAAGAATTTTAAAATGAAAAAAATTGGAAAGGCCGAATGGTCTGACATTTGTACTAAGACCATACCAGTTGGTGAGAAGCTGGATCTGGTAAGAAGCAACCGGCATTGAAATGCCGTAGAGATTTTTATTCTCAAACCCAAATTTTCCTTCTAAACGCAAAATTTTCCAAAAACCCCCAAACTCTAAAATCAAACCAGAGAAATACGGTAAGCTATCATAGAATGATACAAGTGGAGTTGACAATAGAATACTTCACCTAGGCGTGTGACCGACACTACAAGTGTACACAAACGTGACATGGAATGACCGCACTCCGAAGGAGCTTGCGGGCCTGACAGACCAATTATGAGTTAGTTGGGTAAGTGGTAACGTATCAATAAGATACTTCATGTATGTATACAAGTAGAGTACGGAACACGGGAAGTAGTCGACTCCATACTACGGACCATAAGATAAGTTCAAACCCAAACAGTTGGATGCCTCGAATGAGTCAAGAACCCACTAAAAGAAGACGGGAAAGAATTCAAAGTGCGAGAAGCACAGAGTATTAAGTGTAGACATTGGATATGTCTCAGGAAATACATAATAATTGGAATGAATACCAGCGTAAGCAATACGGCGAATGCCTAAAATGAACATATTAATGTTCGGTAGACGAGATAGAATTCCCATAGTATACTTCACTGAAGAGAATGACGACCTGACCAAGAAGGTAAACGAAAAGCACCAAGGATCTACCCAATAATGGGAGACTTTACAACCCTAAACGGGATAGTTCGAACTATATATAACTGCAAGGTGGAGTAAGGAACTGAACGTGCCCATGAGTTCAAGCCACATGTAATGGCGCAACTCAGTAACACCCAGGAGCAATCCATGAAAGGTGCCGGAATCAACAGTAGTTGAACGAGATATCGTGTTGAGAACACAAGTGTTTAAGCGAACACTCGGGTAGAACCCGAAGGGATCCCACGTAACACGGGATACCCTAAATTGCCAAAGGGCATGAATTAATATCACGATACTTAAAGGGTCTTCCATGTACGGAAGTGTGGTGAGACAATCATACCAAAAAGCCCAGCGATACCTACGGTGGAATCGTGGGAAATGAACCACTAAGTTACAGTGGGGATACCACTCGTTATGGTGGGGCCTAGGGAGTGGCAATTGAGTGAATCCTCCAGAGAAAGGCTACCACCTAAGTATGTAATGTGAAACTGCTAGATCGGTGTAGTAAAACTTGAGCATGTGTTTATTGCCAAGGAGTAATTCGAACAGAGGTAGTATGTAAAAAGGCTTTGATAGCAGTGGAAGGAAACCGAGAGAGTAATCGGATGAGTAGTAAACACTGTATGTGTACAATATGAATTGTAGAGTTAACAATGCGCAATAAGCATAGAGAGTTTAGAGTAGTATATTTTATTCAGCCAAGTGAATGGCAAGCCATAGTATAAATGGCGGGAGTACATGAGCGGAAGCTAAAGTAGTAGCGGATGCCTTGTAACAAATGTCGTTTAACGAGTAAGAACATGGTATGCAGCAAGCGACCATTGTAAGAGTATAGCCATGGTAAGGGGGACATGTTCATTCCTATCACATGAGAGATTTACTGCCAAGGGTTTACGCCTCTGCACTCTGTAGGACTGAGTGTTTTGGTATTACACTTGTGCGGTAATGATCGAGTGGGAGAGCTAGGAATTGAGAAATGTCAACGAAGCCTGATGAGCGAGATCTAGGGAAATAAACGTGCGGCCATTGGCCAAAGATGTACGAGGAACGTGGGCAGTAACCCACAGGCCCCAGGACCAAGACATAATAAAAAGATGAACAAACATAATTTTGAGCCACTATTAAATGAGGAAGCACTACATACTGAGTAGTAGCTTGACCTCAACCGACAATAAGTCGGAAAAAGTAAGTGAATAATCACGAAGGTATGCAGTGATATACGAAATAGATTTCTAGAGAACTGGAGAGAAAATCTATAACTCATCGAATTCGCATACGGTAAGAGATACCATGCGACAATTGAGAAACCTTTATTCCCAAGACAACAAGGGATAATTGAGATTACCAAAAGGGCAAATTAAGCTCTAGTTATCAGGTCACGCAGCAGAAGCTAGCGGGCCGTAATTCAAAGGTTAAGTATACCTGGCAGATGTGAGTAAATGGCTAATCAGAAACGCCTTGAAGCCTTAGAGGCTAGAACCGAACCCGATTATGAGTTAAGTAACCGCATCGAAGTTAAAATACTTCATGATGCCGAATTAGTGAACCAATTTTCTGTAATAACATATGGTCGATTACGCGGGCGTAACCCCTTTTAAGGGGGGTAGGGAGAGAAACCGCTTAGAGTATGTTTTACGTATAGGTGCGTAAACTACTATGTGCATGGCACAAAAGAAATTGTTTTGATGATTGGAACTCATGTTACATAAACATATGTACCCACTCATTTGTGTAATTTTCATTATTTCGCATGAGAGATGCAAGTAACGAGTATGTAGTATTATGAAAAGAGGAGTAGAGAAACTCCTAGGGAATGAGAATCCCTACAGTATATGTCTATTGAGATTAGACATGAGTATGATGAGTATGAATCGGTATGAAACCGACGTGTAACCTAGTAGGAAGTGAGTTTCCCTAGGTGATTTTAAATGAGAATGATTGATGGAGTGAGTTCCATCCTTGGGAGTTGTATGATGAATGTTTTAAATTGAGTAACAATTTGAGAAAATGAGTCATGAGTTGCTTAGGTAAAGTAAGCAAAGTAAATTGAGAATGACGGATGACCTAAGTTCTAGGAATTAGAGGTAAATTAAAATGGATTGTTTAATGAACATGACTAGAAAGAGTAAAAGATAGAAAACAAAAATGTTTGACTATCTGATTGTTTAAAACTAACGTGGAAGGTGGAACTTGATCTGCTAGCGATCAAGGGAAACCGAACACAAATTGGAGTGGAAGGATAGTTCAACACTGATGCTGATCACATCAGGGTTGGATGACTCTTGAAGCTCCCTATAAGTGGTCACAAGTAATCACGCTAAGAAAGATGCAACTACCATAAACCGGATTTGGAGTTGTGTGATGTTTTAAAGGATTTTCAAACAGAATTTGAAAAAGGATCTTCCTTCGAGCATGAAGGCGAAAAATGGTTTTGAAACCATTGCACCGTACGTGCGGCGGTCCTAAGTGACCGGTTGCGGCGGTGACAGTGTGTGATTTTTCCAAAGGCAGCGGGACGGGGAGAGTACCCTAAGACTGTCTTGTGTTGAGTGAGTCAACCAGAGTGCCTGAGGATATGTATATGTGTAACGTTTTGATCAGTACCGAGGGGACCGTGGGCCAGAGAGAGTAAGTGCCCATCTGTCATGAAACGGCCGTGGACCAGAGAGTGTAAGTGTCCAACGTGACCGGTACCTGAGGGATCAGTAGTGTATTACTCGATATGGATTCGAGGACTATAGTGTCTTCTTGTCTTCAGACCGATTCCATGGAGAGAGTACAAAGAGTATTTTTGATTGCTATACATGCTGTGATATGTGTGTGGTATGTGTAGTGTGAAATGAGACTGACTTGTGGAGTCGGTAAGGTTATACATGTATTATAACCTTGGCATAGCATGCCCATGAGAGTAACGATACTAGATTCACCAACTTTGAGGACAAAGTTCTTAAGGGGGTAGATTTTAATACCCCAGACTTACAAATGGTGATTAAATTACCCTAATGTGATTATTAAAAGGCCTAATGGTGCCTAGAGAGTATTGGTAA
This sequence comes from Limonium bicolor, assembly GCA_023374045.1. Lineage (NCBI taxonomy): Eukaryota > Viridiplantae > Streptophyta > Magnoliopsida > Caryophyllales > Plumbaginaceae > Limonium > Limonium bicolor. Next base: position 165,003,895 of record CM041776.1, on the reverse strand, counting down.
AGAGAATAAAACCAAAAGAAAAGAGAAAACGTTTGAAAAGCGAAAAACGCTAAAACGCGCGCTAAATGAGTGTAGGAGGTATATGACCTCGTTAGGGTCCGTGGTAGATTCTTAAGGCTTATTTAGGCCTAATTAGTGTATGGGGATGATTCCCGAAGAAAACGGATCCAAATAATGGATTAAAACGCTAACGGAGTTTTAAAGCATGTTTTTTGAGAAAACCCGAAAACGTGACTTTAAGTGGTCAAATAGACCCGTAAAAATTATGGTTGACTATATAACTATAATTAAGTATTAATGGAAGTTTAATACCCATTAAAAATAAAGAAACGAGAAAAATCTGAAAAACGGGCCCGGTAAGTGAATAGTGCCAAACCGAGTAAAATAACGAGCGTTTTCTGTAGAAAAACGAAAAACACTCCAGCTCACTAATATTGTGGGGCCAGTTTTATTAGTGAGTCATCCCCCTCACTCACACAATAAGCTAGTAAATAAATAAGAAAAAAAGAAAAGGAAGAGAGAGAAAAGTAAAAAGGCAAAAGCATAAAGCATTTTCTCTCCCTCTCTCTCCTCCCATTTCCTTTCTTCTTCCTTTCCCCCTTCCTCACCGATTTCTTCCTCCTTCTCTCTGTTTCTGAACGACAATGGAGCCCTCCATGGCTTCCTCCACTTCTCCTCCTTACCCAAGCTTTGTTAAAGCTCCAAACTCAAAAATAATTACATATTTGTGATCCTCTCATCACCCTCTATCATTCCTTCTTTTCAAAATCCCAAAAGCTTGAAGTTCATCTCCATGGGTATAGCCCATTTGAAGAGAAATTTAGAGATTCTTGGAGCTCGGAGTCTCCTCTTTCATCCAAGGTAAAAATATCCAAAGAAAATGCATTTTTTCTTCACCCTCTTGTGTTGGCCGATTTTGGCAAGTATTAATGCCTTGATTTTTCCTTGTTTGAGCTATTCTCCAAGTCTTCAATGGTGGTTAGGAGTTCCCCTTTGATTCTTGATCAAAAACCCATCCTAGGGTTTCAAGGTAATCACCAAATTTAGAGCTTAAAGCATTTCTAATTAGTGGGGTTAAGTGTTTTTACTTAAACTCATTTCTTGCTTTGTATATTGGTTTGGAGATGAGCAATTTCATGGCCTTTGGCCGATTTCCAAGCAAGAGAAGATGAGAAGAGAATTAAAAAGGAAACTTAAGAGAATTTAAGGTAAGAAACCAACCCTAATGTGTATTCTACATGTATTAGAATTTGGGATGGGTTAGTAAAATGAATGAACCCCACATGAGTGTGGTAATAATGTGTTTGTATAGAAATAATACAAGTGAGAAAGCATTTGTGAAATTAATGTTGATTTAAGAGCCTAAGAGCAATGCACTTTATGATTTATGTATTGTGTTGTATTTGGAGAAATGATGAGTATTGATGGATTTATATGTGTGCTGGTAGAACCCTTGTGGTTTGGCTAGTTTTAGGATGAATTATGTGAATGAATGAGTTTTGGGCAATGTTAGAAAAGTAGTCGGACTATGGCGAAATTCCGGTAGAAGTATAAGTGATTTAAGTGTTGTTTTGAGAGAAGAATAACCTAGGGTTAGCTAGGTATGTATGGAGGTTGATTTGGGTTAGTTAACCACTGTGGAAATGCTTGCATGAGGTAGTAGATTTGTGCAAAAATCTGTAGCAAAAGAGTTGTTTGAGTGCCTTAGGAATTTTAGCTAGCAAGTAAGATTTAAGGCTTTAAGATTGAAGCATGGACCTTGGCATGAGAAGTGCATTGTCTTGGGATATTTGGAGTGGTCAAATAGAGTGAGAACAATAATGCAAGGCCAAGAGAAGTTAGAAAATGCACAAGTGTGCATTAGTGCAAAATGAGAATGCAAAAATGTGTGAATTTGAGTAAGAATTTGAGTGAGGATTAAACCTAAGTTTTGAAGAGGTTTAGTGCATGTTTTAAGGTGTTTAAACATGTAGGAGACTTATGGAAAGATTAGGGAATGATTAGGGGTGGATTAAGGGTTGAATTGGAGTTGAAAAATAATGTATGTTGTAGGTTTTAGCAGGGTCCGGGACCTAGTCCTTGGACGAAGTCCCGGACCACCCCTTGAATTTATACTGAGAGTTCACCCTGCACCTGGTCCGGTACTTGAGAGATGGACAAGGTCCCGGACCACCCATGAAAATCCACCCGAGAGTTTGGCAATGTATTGGTCCGGGACTTTAGGTGGGGACCAAGTCCCGGACCACCCCCAGAATTGTCCCGTGAGTATTTTAAAGCCTTCTAATGATGGGGGTTTGAATGTTAATGATGTTAGATGATGTTAAGGCCTTGTTTGGCGACTTGTAAAGGTCCTAAGAAGTGTAAACAAGTGCTAGAAGTGAGTGTGAAGTAAGAGCTCAATTTAACAAGAGTAAAACCGAGATAACGGGATAACGGGGTAAGTACAGGAGTAGTATTTATTTAAGTACCGTAATGCCTTCGTGTTAATGAGGACACTTGTAATGTTACCAGTGGATCGTGTGTGAACCTAGCATGGGGAGATGACACGGTAAAAGTAAAAACCCCGGTCAAAGGTTTGATTTTCTCATGCCCCGTATGCAAGCCGAGTTACTCTAATTTATGTGTTTGTGTGCCGGCTTAATCAAGACTAAAGCATGAAAATGAACCATTGTTTGTTTATGAATTTCTTGATGTATATTGTATGAGCTAACAAGCTTGAATGCCGGTGAGGTCTAACCTAGTGTGTAAACCTACTCTTAGTTGAGTAACGAATGGCTAGAGACTCGTAGGTCGGGTCGTTTCGTAAAATAATGGAAACGTGCAAACACACAAGCTATCGATTAACAAATAACGATAACACAAAATTATGAACTCCCTAGAATGGGAGGAGATGTACGGGTTGAGTATAATACCCATTAACGGTTAGGAAACCATATTGAAACAATCCACGAAATAAATAAGTGGTGAGTTAAATGAACCTCCATCTAGAGAATAGTAGATAGTTCAAGATGTGAACTTGTAAGAAAGGTAAAAGAGACCTAAGGGATTATCTTACTCCCTTGAGACATGGTCGACCTCCTATATGACGATTTTACCTGGTATGAGAAAATAACCGAAAGTATAAGTAAGTGAAATGTAAGGGTAACCCATAAACCTAAGATTACCCGAACTTAAGTAATGTTCCCAAAGTCATTAGAGCATCGAGAGTAATGCTTCTAGACTAACATACAAAATAATAATATAACTTCAAGAGAGGAGTGCATGGGAATGCGAGTAGTCCGAGAGTAGTCGGACATATGTGGAGGTAGTAGGAACTAAGAGAGGGTTCCGGGAGCTTGTCGAACTATGCTCGAGAGCCATGTGTTTTGGCTTAATTATGTATTAAGAGAAACAAGCGAGAAGAGCGTAAGAGACCTGTAGTGTCTCGAGAACTACGTGAGCTTGAGTGTAAGTAACCCAAGAGTGTGGGTGAGATAAGTATGAGTAACCCAAGAGAGTGGGTGAGTATAAGAATGAGTATCCCGAGAGAATAGGTGAAAACAAGAATAAGTAACCCGAGTGAATGGGTGAGTTATTGAATAAGTAACCAAGTCATAGTGAGGTAGAAACCCTCAAGGCCTACGAGCAAATTAATGCAACTAACAACCTTGTTATGTTAGTTAAGGATTGTATTCCATGGGTGAATGTGAATCCTTATGCAGTGTACATGTGTAATGTATTGATATGTTGCATGTTGATTGAATTAAAACGAACTCCATGTATATCCAACCCAAAGTAGTCGGCGTACCGTGGTTAGCACGCGGTATATGCGAATTTCATATGCAGCTTTAAGCTGAGACCCTAGGGGCATCGTTTTTACTTTTCAGGTACACCGAAGATGATACTGTTCGAGAGTAGGACGGGGTCGGTGGTTAGCATGGGTAGTTAGCATTTATTTTACTCATGGAATTGAATAAGGTGTAAGACCGAATATGTTATCGGCATCCGTATATTGTAGACTCGGTATAGTAAAGAAATGATTTGAGTAAAGTATTTGTATTGTGTATTCGGTTGTTCCAGTCCATCAGACCGTTACTGTATGTGAGATAAGCCTGGTTAGCCATATGGTGGCTAACGGCATTGTATCACCCTCTGTTGTATTAGAGTCCGCTGTGAGTTTTATGGTAAATTGTTACAGTTTAAGGGGTAATGACGAGTTTAGCAATTGGGGTGTTACATCAAGTCACGCAGGACATTGAAGGGATCATCATATCCCAGCAGAAGTTCGTAAAAGATTTACTGAAGAGATTTGGAATGGAAGGTTGCAAACCTTTTGACACACCAATGGCCGTTGGCACATGGATGGGCATCACGACTGGTGACCAACTGGTCAACCAGCGGTTGTACAGGGAGATGATAGGTTCTCTACTATATCTAACTGCTAGTAGACCTGACATTATGTATATCATTTGCTTATGTGCCAGGTTTCAAGTTGATCCTAGAGAGAGTCATCTCACACCTGTGAAAAGAATCCTACGTTATCTCAAAGGGTCCATGAATCTTGGTTTATTTGATCCCATATTCACAAATTGTAACATTGTAGGATTTTCAGATGCAGACTATGGAGGATCCATCACTGACAGAAAAAGCACGTCAGGGACAGCATTCTTTGTTGGATCATGTTTGATCGCATGGGGATCAAAGAAACAACAAAGTGTAGCCATCTCTACTGCAGAATCAGAATACATAGCTGCTGCAAGCTGTTGTGCCCAACTTTTATGGCTCAAACAACTAATCAGTGACTATGGTGTTAAAACAGGTACGTTACCTATCATGTGTGACAATACAAGTGCCATTTCTATTTCCAAAAATCCAGTACATCATTCTCGTACCAAGCATATTGACATTAGACATCATTTTCTTAGAGATTGTTGTGAAAAGGAATTAGTTAGTTTAAAGTATATTTCTACTGAAGACCAACTAGCTGACATTTTTACTAAGCCAATAAGTAGAGAAAGATTCAACAAGATTATTCATGATCTTGGTATGATATTCATTAATCACAATTAAATCATCTTTCAATTCCCACGATCGGTCACCGACACGTGAGCAACCCCTATAATGTTATCATTCAATAGTCAATGATCAGTTTAATGCATAGAAGTTATGTCAAACGACTACTTGAAACAGATATGTCATTTTCCACAACAAGTGAGGTTAGTTTAGGGAAGGTCCAATGGATAGAAACAGGAAAATCTCTCAACGGATTGCTGACAACCGTCACGATTGCTGCCCGTTATGAATAGTATCATTAGGACATGTTAGCGAGCAGACAAGAGCGGTCCCCGACCGTTACTCGATATCTATAAAAGGGCGACAGGAGTTTTGCTCTTGTCACACTATTGCCCTTACTCTCTCTAAACTCTCTAAGCTTTCAGAGCAATTTCTCTTCTCTCTTACAAACAATTTCATGAGCTTAGTGCAAAGAACCCCTACCTCATAGCCACTCAAAGGATTCTCTAACAAAAAGTTGATAAAATCCAAACAAATCCCTCGATCAAAATGGAACCTAAATCTGGACTTCGATCCAAGAAGAAAGCAGTCCTCAAGGAAGCGTCGTCAGAACAAGTGGCCGACATGCGGCCAACAGCACCACACAGAGATTCGCCGCCCCCTCACCTGTCCAAAGAAGTAGAAGATCAACTTGTGCACAGGGTAATAGACGAAGGCGAGTTACAATATGAAGAGGTAACCTATATAAGCTTCCATCTACCTAAACTTCACCATCTCATCCATACAGAAATACTTAAACCCAAAATACTACCAACTCTCACCTCTACTGAAAATCCAAGTATGTCTTCTCCTGCTAAAATCGGCACCAAGCATTCCAAAGCCAAAAATCCCAAAGTTCCCAAAAACCAAGAGCTTTCCACTACTACAACGAGTCGTATAACTCACGAAACTCGTGCCTCCAAACGAGCCAAAGCACAGGAAGAAACTCCACAAAGAGCCCATTAAACACCTGAAAGAGCAACTCGTAAGTTGCAATTCACCGACGACGAGGAAGCAACTCCCTCAGCGGTCGTCAAAGCTATTGTTCGACAGATAGAAGAGGAGGAAGTGCAAAGTGACAAAAAGTCACAACAGGAAGCTAAAACAAAAGAAAAGGGTCGGGAAAAGGACGTGACAAAACCTGACTCAGAAGTTGAAGCAAGTCTCATCGAAGTATTTGGGGAACCAGTCGTCGACAGGTCCACGACGTCTCGTGAAACCAGTCACGATGCTGACAGCGACACAGAGTCATCTCCAATCATACCAACAGTCGAGCAACGAAAAAAGGCAGAGAAGGCGAAAAGGAAGCAACAGTTGGTACTTCCACCACATGGTCAAGCGCTGAAAGAGCTCTTCCAAGCTAAGAAAGAGGCTGCAAAGCCACAACCACCTCAAGCTCTCAAGTGTCTGAAGAAGCTCAAAGAGCTAAAGCCAACGATGTTTAAAGCAGAGAATGTCAACGACAAGCCCTGTCCCGTCTTACCAAAGACGTTGGACTTGGACTGGATGAAGCAAATGGGTCTTGGAAAGATTCAGGAGCCCTTGGAATTCCAAGGATGGGTGGACTTCTTTCATGAGCCCATTCCCGTCTACACTAAGCTTCTCAAAGAGCATATGACATATCTTGGACCGCTTCAAAGCGATGAAAACGACGACTATCTCATCTCCATAGTCCACGGTGTCACCATCAGTATCACTAAGTCTTGGATCTACAAGACCTTTGGTTTGGAACCAGAAGGACTCGTGGTTCCAAAAGAAACCACCTAGAATGATTTGGGACACCAAGGAGGAAAAATGGTCTAGTTACTTAACAAAGAGGCCATAATGAAAAACTTCAACGCCATAGAGATGTCCATCCCCGATAGGGTGCTCTTCAGTCTACTCACCCACAACGTCACTCCAAGAAATCAATGCACTCACATTGTGAATGCAAGGGACGTAAGACTGCTGTATGCCCTCAATACCAAGGAGAAAATCGGCCTACCTACAATGATATTGACTACGTTGGAAGAAAGTCGATTCGTGAACCAAAGTCTGGTACATGGTGGATGGTGACAAAGGTGCTACAAGAAAACGGAGTGGACATCAACAGATTCCACGAATGCCCGTGCACCACTCAGAAGGGAATAAGCTCGTGGTTGCTCAGAAGACTACAAAGAGTGAGGAAGCACGGTCAGAACCTCAACCAGTTACACGAGCTTTAGGACTCAAAAGAAAGAGAAGTCTCTCACCGGTCCATGACATGTCAGGGACCAGTCTAGATACTTCAGCTAGGGATGTTCTAAAGAGTGTGAGAATTACTCTCACTACTTTGCAAGCCATCTCTAGAGAACCAAGTGTTCATCACATGGTTCAAGGAGCTATAGACTTCATAGACTCCCACCTAAACTGAATGTTCTTTGTCTCTTAGAGACTTGAGTGAGAACCATGTGTGAAATATCCCTAAATAATTAAAAATTGATTAAACATTTAATCAATTACTTTAAGGCCTAAACATGCCTTAAAACCAATTTAAAAACAACAATGGTCAACATAAAGCAAATATTGCACCCTTTGACCATTTAGAGCGAATATATGCCCAAATGAACTCCTTAGGATCCAAAATTAATTCCTAAGTATATCAACACATTAAGAAACGTAATGAAATCATTGGACAACACTCCAACATAAAGAACAAGCATTAACATGCTTACAAGTCACTTAGGGCAAAAATATGCTCTAAGAAACCTTAAAGGTCTTGTGACCTCCATTAGATTCCAAATTGGATTTCAAAGTTTAGTAACCATGTAATGAATGTAATTATTCAACTACCAAAGAAAACCAAGCTCAAAAACAAGCTTTAACACAAAATGTGTCTTAAAACACCTTAAAGCTCATTTTTGTGTATAACTTTAAAAGTATTGGTTTTATGTCACTTTAAGGACTAGATTACATTCATTATTAAACTAATGGGTCATAATGTACCACATTAGAAGTTTTAATTCAAAGTTTTCAAATAAAATCAAAATGGGTGAATTTGGGTGAATAGTACTTTTATAACATGTAATTACTTAATCTAATTAATGGTCAACACTTGGTCTTTGGTTTTGACCACCCATTGATGCCTGTTAATGGGAGTTTCCTTATGCTTAAGCAACCTCCTAAATAAATATCTACCAACCTAATGAGTCATCATGTTACTATTCACTAAAGTAACATTATCTTATTTAATAAGCTAAACTAGCTAAAGTCCTCATTCTTTTCCCCATTCCAGTCGTAAGTTGCAATTTCCCCAGCCTTCCTAGACCTCCTTTATCAGCTGAAACCAAAGAAAATATCTAGCAACATAGTGACTCATCATAGCTACTTTACTTTATACCATTTTACACCTTAAAAGACAAAGTTTGACTTCTTCCCTCATTTATCCTCTTCCAGCCGAGAACTCTAGCTGCTAACCATCTCTTTTCCTCCTTTCAAACCGAGAAGAGCAGCCAACTTCAATGGAGAACACAACTTGACATGGGTAAGCCCTTAAGCCATGGATATGTTCATTCTCTTCCTCCTCTTTCCCTCTTTCCATTAAGCTAATCCATACCTATTTCCATGCACTACCCCATTCCGAGTTGGTGCTTAAACAAAGGGGGATTCACGGCTGGAAAACAGAAAGAAGAAGGAATGTAGCCTAAGTCACTTCTATGGTAAAATCAAGCATTAATCTTGTAACCCTCTTCTACTCTTTATATTCATGGGAAAATTACATCGCCCACCCATGACGTTTGGCGAAATTACACAGCCCACCCATGAGGTTTCAAAAATTACTTTGCCCACCCATGTGGTTTCCACAATTTTACATCCAGCAACTTTTCTAATATTTGATCAACTTAAAAGATGGTTAAATGATATCCAAATTTGATGAAACTTTACATGGACGATATTAAAGTGTTATATTTTGGTAAAACGTGAATCCCACTTTTTTTAAGCTTATATATGATCCGTGGGACCCGATGAACGTGTCTCATGTTTCATTGGGTCCCTGAGGTCATATATGACCTTAAAAAACTATGGATTTGGGGTTGATTTGTAATTAAAATAAAATTTAGAGGTTAAATGTTAATTATAAACGAAAACTATACATTAAAAGGTATTTAAATGATTTTATAAAGTTTTGTGAAGTTTTGGGTCAAAAATGTAATTTCTGAAAAATATGGGTCCAAACTGTAATTTATGTAACTGCTGGTCAAACAATATTCCTTAGGTCAACCTTGACCATATTAGGTGCTTTGACCAAAATTAATTACATAAGTAATTAAATTGTGAACTTATAATAACATTATAAGTTGAATATGAAATTTACAAAACTTATTGAAATACCCCAAAATTAAAAATAGTGATTAATTAGGCTAATTAAGATTTTAGAGGCTTAAATATGCCTAAATAAACATGAGGGAACAAATCCCGAAGAAAATGAATCCTTAAAATGGATTAAAAACATAGATGAACCTTAAATCGCGCTTTTCTAGGAAACCGGGAAAACGCGACTTTAAGCGGGTTAAATAGACCTGTAATAATTTTAGTCCACTAAATGAAATACCCCTAAATATTAAACGTATAAAATCATAACACGTTTTATAATATGGACATAAAATAACGTACGAACAATTAAATCTAGTACATATATATATGTACGAACACGAAAGTACATATACGTAACGTTACGTTACGATATGGTGACGTCGTGAATAAGTAGCAATGTCGTCACGTAACTTCGTAACAAAAGGAAATAATAATAATAATAACTACACGAAATAACATATAGTCACATATATATAAGTACACATATATAACTTATTCAAATAAAAAGAAAGAAAAAGGGAGCAAAGACGCTCCCGTTGAGGCTCGAACCTGAGACCTCTCGTATACCTTATAAACGCTGTAACCGGTTGAGCTAAGCTCATTTTCGGTATCTACCCACGCGAATTGAAATTAGTACCAATCAACGAGATAAAGACAGAGAAGAAGAGAAGAAAGGACCGACTGCATCAGTCTTCTTCTTCTTCCTTGATACAATAGAATCGAACTTAACAAAAAAAAACCACAGGAGACAACAACCAGGCGACAGGGTGTATTTTTATCCAACGCCCATACTCCCCTAGTGACTTGAGCATTCCAAATGTCCCCAGATTCCCACTCGAACACACAGTGGAAATCGCTCAATCTCATGCCTCTCATTCCCTCTGTTATACGCCTAAATCGAGAACAAAAAAAGGAAAGAGATGTCGACAGACACTACCTCCTTGACAACTCCTTGTAACCTGAGACCAAGACCTCACCCTCTAGAATTTATCTCCATACCTTACTGTCTCTGTGACATCGTGAACCAAGAGGGCCGTTCCAACAGTCTGTTTTCTTTTTCAACAATTCATGCACCAGAGTCAGACCTTACAAACTTCCACGCACCAATTGTCTGATTCAAACGCCCACAACCCCTGCACACTGTCCCCCGGTGCAATGTGCTATCTAGTTTCATATACCCCATAGCCCACTCTTTCTTTCTCCTGCCTTGCATTGTTCTGCATGGGCAGGAACAATCTTCGATTCTCTCTAATCCTGATGCACAAGGTAAGCTCTACTGAGTCTCATTTCCTTTCTGTTTTCCCCTTGTCCGAGAACTCACTGTTACCTCATCTTCTTGCTTGATTGTTCATGCATGGTTAGAGGAGTAACCAGAGAGCAGGTTAAAATCGAGTAACCTCTATCACCTGTTTCCCTGCCCGAGAATCCAACTCAGGTAGTACTCTAGAACTGACTACTACATAATAATTGCTTCTGTAGTGTTGATGGAGCCTGAAGACTTATATCCAACGTTCTGGTTTTCTCTCTATGCTTGACTCCCCCCATGCAGTCCCCATAAGCTGTGATTAAGAGGAACTTTGAGTGGAGCTGTGAAAGCTTTGCTTGAAGCTAAATCAGAAGGTGAAGTTTCCTGAACCAAATCCCCTCTCGCTTCTGTATTACCTTCCTCCGATTTATCCAGTCTGATTCCTAGCAGATTTTTCGTTTTCCTCAGCTGTGTCAATAACCAGGGTGTAAGAGGTTTGTTAGGGTGCTTGGGCCAACGAGGAAACAAAAGGAAACACCTAAGCTATCACTGGTGAGACATCCTAAAACTGGTTATGTGAAGAAAGAACAGATAACAACAATCTGTCTAATTCAGCTACCTATTATGTCGAGTTCTGTAACATTATATATATATGTATCTTGTGCTGTAGTTATAAGTGAGGGAGAGAGTAGTACTTGCCTAGTACCCAACACCCCTAATCAATCAGTAACTTAACCAGGTTGAAACAAAAAGGAATTGAAACAAAAAAAAACGGATCTGTAACAGGAAGGAAACCTGAGGGAGATGTAACAGTTGGGTCCTGTTTCTGAAACCTGGTGATTCTGTTTTAATAACGTCTCTGAGTTCAGTTGTGTTGTGATGGGTTACTCTCGAGAATAAAACCACCTTAAACTAGCTAGTTAAGCAACTAAGGTCTAAGAGAAAAGAAAGAGAAAACAGAAACCATAACATCCTAACAGCACAATAAACCAGTGTAACAGTAAATATACATGTATACCTTCTGTTGCCGTGGTTTGTTTGGGGTTTTAACCACTGATTAAGACATCTAAGGGGACTGGTAAACCATTCAGGAGAGAAATGGAAAGTTAGAAGAGTGAACTAGAAATGTGTTTGGAATGGGATATGTCAGTTTCTGCTGTTACAGTTTTACAGTTTCTTTCTGAGATCTTTTAGGTTCTGTATAAGTGAGTTAAGTGGGTACAGTAGTTTTACTTTGGATTATCTTAGAACTAGAACTATAATAACACATATAACTACGTGACTGAGGTTAACTGGGTAGAGGTAAAAACATAATCAAGGAACAATAAGGAAAAGAAAATAGAAGAGAAAAGAAAGATCAGCTCAGGTTTCTGGTTTGAAAGTTAATTTTGGGTTTCTATCACAGTTTCAGTGGCTAACTACATCTTCTTGGTTAGTCTTGTCTGTTCACGAGTTTAAAGACTTATTAACACTAACCAAAGACAGATACCTAGAAAAGGAACAAGTAACAGATTAGGAACAGAAACAAAAAAGTGAAGAAGAATATCAGTCTGTCAGTCCAAAGTTACAGATCTTATTTTCTGTTTCAGTTCAGTTGTGTTGAGTCTGTACAAGGGTGTCCCGAGAAACTGTCCATGAGAATTAGGAATAGTCTTGAGTCAAAACTAAACCTGTTAACACACAAACCAAAATACAGTTAAGCTGGGGGGAAAATATAAGAAAAAGTCCTACAGTTCTGTTTACAGTTTTTATGCTGATTCTGGAGGCTATTTCGGTTTTCTGTACAAAGAGTAATTGAGTGTGTAGTTGGAGTGGCTTTGAGTTTAAACTGTGGCTTAATACTAAATTAGACAGGTAGGCACCTTGGGGATTTGAAAGACAAAAGTGTGACTAAACAGAAAAGAGTTTGAAGTGGACAGAAACCAACAATATAGAAAGTTGCACATCAGGTTATCAGTTGCAGATTGGGATCAGGTTTCGGTGCAGAGAAGTAAGAGAGGATTTTTGAAGTGGGTTGAGTGTAAAATGGAGATAAACTGTTAACTAAGTGTCTATAAGTTAGGGAGTACTAGGGGAATCAATTAACACCCCAGAAAAGAATATGACATTATGAGTATGCAACAACCTGACTTTCTGTTTTCAAGTCACTTCAGTTTGGCAGTTTTATTGATGGTGTTCTGTATAAATTGTCACAGTAGATATGGGTGGCTGGTGGTGGTTGATGATCAGTTTAAACCTAGCTGATACACTTAAAGAAGCTTATAAACAATTAGGACAGGATGGGATTCTGACTGATCAGAGAAGAAGGGCGAAATCGGGAGAAAACATTTGGATTGTGTTTCAGTTTTTCTGATGGCCTGGATGTATCTACTTCTGTGTAGTTAATTACAGAAGCTACGTGAGTGCTTTATGAGTAAATTTTTGAGTTTAAACCTAGGCTAACACACATAACTAGTTGGATAAACATTACAGGAAAGCAACAGACATAAATTAAATTAACTAGAAACAAGAAACACAATGAAACATGGAGTTGGTTGTCTCGGTTTCCAATATTATTGCGGTTCGGTATAACTGTGTTGCTAATGTGTTATAAGGATGATTCTAACTTAATAATGAAATCAAATAATAGCTAGTGAACATAACTAGGATACCAAAGCATGTGAGGAAAGTTGTACATCAAATACTACATTAAAAACGAAGTTAGTTAAGGTATTACAAAGTGCTCGCATTTCAGATTTTTGAACTTTTGGACTTCTGTATAAATGGGTACTAGGGGTATTCTAGGATCTACATTATCATTATACAAGGGTTAAAATATTACTCACCTATTTATCTAAGGAGGGGATACACATTAGACATGTTATATACATGTTATATAGACTTGCTACATAACTAGAGCTTAAAACACTTTTAAACATTACCTAAGGAACAAAAGACTTAGTTAACATATAACACAAGTTGTGAGTGTCCTAGGAGTAAGATAAGCCTACAATGAGTGCATGTGAAGTTCTAGGAATTAATCTAAACTAAGCATCTAACAACTATGCCTAGGGGATAACATACATTATAGAGTGTCATCACATAAAATAATAAACTGACGTATTGTTTTAATTAACGTTAGGGCCGTAGCGAACTCCGACCGGGATTCCGAGTGTGAGACAAGTCGTACTTGCGAAAAAGGTATGGACATGTGTGGTTCGTATGTTGCCGTGTTACACGGCTTGTGTGCTGTGTGCTCTGTGTGAAAAGACTTTAAGATCAAAGCATGAAATTGGATTGCTTGTTTATCATGTTGTATGATTCCTATATCATTGTTGTATATCATTGCGCGCACACAGTAGTTTAGTCCCTTCGCGTTTATGGAATTTGAGATGAAACACAATGAATTACGTACACAAACAAGGAACTATATATAAGGAACACTCCTCTTAAATTATAGAGGACTTCTAACGACACCCACTATGGTGTCGAACTTATAACGATAATGAATGGTAAAATACCAGTTGAAGGAGCCCATACTGGGGTATTGAAGTGACCCCGCGTTCTCGACGCATGACGCCGGAAATGGAGGACTGGCTATGGAGAAGACGCTCTTCAATACGTGGTGATAAGAGAATTCGCGAATGAACCTTAATGAATCAAGGGAAGATTGGCACCTACATGATATGGTCACGGGACCTAACTATACCCCTAGACCTGGTGCAAGTGGAGAGAAAGAGAATACACCTTACGGAAACAAGAGTAAAAGGAATGAAATCACACAACGCTCGAATGATCCCATAGCTAGGATCGTTGGTATAGTATACCGATGCACACGTTTGATTAGTTACATGATTGCTGTTGCTATACTAGCAATTTGTTATGCTTGGTTGCTTGTTTCTAACGCTTTGCTACCTTGAAGTGTGTTTGATATCATGATGTGTTGTGGTGTGCTTTACTGCCTTATTATAGCATGTAATTTGACTTAATCATATTCGACCAAGTAGTCGTGTAGCCCGGTAACATGCGGGCTTCACACGTTCATACTCGGCATAGTTTTGCTAAGTCCTTTATTTTTACAGGTATGAATCGAGAGGCAGACGGAGAGTAGGCACGGGTGACTACCATAGGGGTAGTCCGTACGGGCAAGACCTTTTAGTAGTATGTTATTAATGTATGGGTTACGACCTTGTATTACTAAACCCTAGTGGTACTTTCGGATTATGTTGTTGAACTAAGAACTTATGTTGTAGATTCTCGGTACTTGGTCTGTAATTTCTGTTGTACTTGGATTTGATTGAGGTTTAATTCCAGTCATTCGGACCGCAGCTTGGTATTGATGTTGTTGTTATGTCAACCGCGTGGGTGGTTGGCGTCTGTGACACCCGAGTAGAAGTTGGGAATCCGCTGTTTAGACTTGCTAGGTCATCGTGGCGCATCGTTCGGATATGATTGGTTAAATCGGGGTGTTACAGAAAGTGGTATCAGAGCGTAGTTGGCTCTATGAGATGGAACGGGAGGAGTACCAACGTTACCAATTTAAACCGCCAGCAAGGGCGATAACAACTTGCAGTAAGATTCTTGTGTATGTTCTAAACTAACAAACGACATTCTTAGATGGCCGAGCGACGAGGACAAGGACGAGACCGTGACGCCACGACCCGGGACTACTACCATGCAGCGTTCCAGGTCAAGATCACCGTCCAGATGCAGGACGAGGAATTCGCCCAGGAGAGAGAGACGAAAGGTGGTGACTCAGAGGTCCGTAAACGGAAAGGTGCGGGGAAGAAGAAGTACTACCCGAGCAAGAGGCGAGTGAAATACCATGGGAGCAAGCCTACAGAGACACTTCAGCTAGGCCACCCGGCTATTGCGGCTAAGCCGCTACGCTGCTACCCATCCAAGGGGTCTGGAGCCGGCCCAAGCAAAAAGACCGAGCGCCAATTTAAATGTAGACGATGCACGAAGAACCACCCCGGGGTTGATTGCCAGGGCGAACCGGTAAAGTGCTTCTACTGCCGGAAGCGCGGGCACAGGGCCTTTGAGTGCTACGCGAATCCCGAGAGCGAGAGCTATAAGCCCAGTTATGGTGTGAAGGGTGATAGGAGAGCGGGATCCCGAGACTCCCAGAAGGCATCTACTCCGAGGCCAGGGGAGGCGGCCTTAAGCATCATGGACCGCACCGAAGGACCAAACACCCCTTCAGCTGCAGGTAAAACCTAAAACCTCAAATGATTGCAAAGCATGACCAAATATTTGTGTGCCAAGTTGTATGACCATGCGTGAAATCTGGTAGGTTACTAGTACCACAAACAAAGAAAAAAAATAGTAATAATAACACTCATTGAGGGACCAATTTTAGAGGCAACTTGGGTCGACATGCTTAGCAGCCGAGAGGACCCTACCTTACAAGCGAAGAGGGCTGAAACACCCTAAAATTTAGGAAATAAATAAAGCTTACGTAAGCAATTAATTAAGCCAAGGTTGGGATTGAGATAAATTCTTCAATTCGCACACTCGAGAGATTAATCTTAGTAAACCCCTCGTAAAACCATGAAATGAGAGGATATAGTTTGAGACGAAATTATACCATAAAATTGGTACAATCTATAATGCTTAATAAAGCATGGCACAAATTTTACACACTAAGGTATAATATTACGGAATTCAATTAATTCCCTACCCCAACACAAGGCAAACAGATAAGAAAAATGGCAATGAATCCGCCACTATGTTCAAACATCTATCAAATATTTTGTTCAAGGAGACCAAAAAAAAAAGGTTGTGGGCCATAGAGAATTAAGTTCCGATCATGGAGGAACAAGTTCCGAAAGAGGAACTGTTAAAAACAACCGCAAGCAATACAACGGTAACTGTGGAATTCAATGTTATAAAAATGTAAACCCTTTGGATCATATGTATATCATTAACTATGGTGATGAAAGAAGTGACAACACCTGCAACGTTATTTCGCATAGCATTCAATGCTCAAGCACTAACGTTATATGATAGTATTACGTAACCATTTGGTATTATACCATATATTACATACCACGTCATTCATTTTAATAAACCATACTTTAAATTACACTGTATGACTTGTAGTATATATATCTTTACACTAATGTCATAACACTTGTCAATTACCATTTCATGATAGTAAAACCATATCGTATATACTTATATATATACATATATTCTTGGTTTTACACATATATGTTTATATATGCAATTTCTATTGGATTTAATCATATAATATATAGTTGCATGTATTGTGACAGTATTATTTCTTAAACTCCCATTCAAGGTATATGTTGGTCAACCTGACCTCTTGGTCAAATTAGTTGACTTAGTCAAGCATGTTGACTTGACTAGTTTATCCAAGTACTTTAGTTTACGACATTCATCATAATATACGGTGGTAAATAATGCATGTACTTTGCAATACGCTACCCTTGATTGTATAACTTACAGTTTATCAACTCTATTCACTTATAACACCCATCATCTAATATTGTATGGTCCTCAACCATATTTTATACGTATCTCCCTACAAATATTGGTCACGCCTTTATGCACATACAAATATATATAACTTATAAAACTACCTTTATTTAATGTTACATTTCATTATTTCATGTAAGGCGATTATTCTTACTAGTTTGTAATATATTATACAAACTTATATTGACATTCCTATCTTGATATCATGTAACATTTGTATAATACCATAACAAACTTTTAAAGTTTATTCATTATACTCATTATTTTGTAAGCTCATTTATTCATTATTATCACATTTGTTTTATGTGAATAGTCTTACTTATACACGTATTATACCCACTTTAAATACCAACTGTATAGGTGGAAGTATATATAAATACATCTTCTTATTTCAAAACGTTTGTCAAGGTTAATAGTACATAGCCAAGCAATTTCCAACCTTATGATTTAAATTCAATTATACAATATCGTATAATTTAATTTCTCCTATTTAGTATAACAACCATGACAAAAAAAGGGGGCAATTACCGAATATAAATCTTGGATTAAGATATAAATAGCGATAAGAAAATATCACTCGTAAAAAGGACAATGATGTGGGCTTTACTGTCCTAAGTAACGGTAATACGGTTCTCCAATACAAATATATTTGAACAGGCAAGAAGATTAAGAGAACCTAATCATATGGGGAGATATGAATACTGTGCGGATGGATCACCTATATCCATACTATATCTATGAATACGGTGCGGATGGATCACATATATCCATACTATATCTATGAATACGGTGCGGATGGATCACCTATATCCATATCTATAAATACGGTGCGGATGGATCACCTATATCCATACTACATCTCCCTATATGAGAACTTGGAATGAAAAGAACTCATGATATCAGAAGGATACAAATGTATGTACCAATATACCATCTAATTAATGGAAACAACCATATGTGCACATATAAGATAAAAGGGTATTATAATTCAAATACGACCTTGAACCTTATAACACATGAGTACCCATATTATGGACACAAGAATGAGGAAACGTATATATGTACACAGTTAGACATGTACATAGCTGGAAGATTAAATTGATTGATTGTTTGTTGGACGTGCGAGGTTGAACTTAACCCTGGTCAGGTCAAGTGATACCGAGCACAAATTGGGGTGGAAGGATAGTCCAACACTTACGCTGACCACGTAAGGGTTGGATAACTCTCGAAACCTCTCACAAGTGGACACATGAACATGACTTGAAACTTAGAGGTTACAACCTCGCAAACTTTTAACCATGTAGTTGGTAACCTTTCGACTGGAACTAATTGAAGTTAACTAGCAGTGTCAAGGCCATAATTGGGCTGAAGAATAAAGATTACTTAGAGACGAAAAACATCTAAATTGAACGTACACATTAAGGGATAAAATAAGGTAGTAATACTAGGAGAGTAAACTAGCTAGCTACCCACGAATATGAGCGGTAATTTAAACTAAACCAATCATGGTAGCAATGACACGTCAACAACATCAAATACCAAGAACTAAGTCATTACACTCAAAGGGGGCAGCCAAAACAAAATCTAGATGCTTAAAAGCGCGCCAAAGCATGAATATCCAACCTCCAAAGGAACTGAATAGACAAAATACATTCACAGAGACCGTTATAACTAAATTACATATACTAGGCAAGAGACTAGGTGGAAGAAACAATTAAACCATCCACTACCCTTGGAAGACTTAGTAAGGGAAAGCTATACCCGAAGGTAATCAGAGTCGCGCTGCAGAAGCTGGTGGACCATATCGCACATCTTCCAGTTGAGTAACAAGTGACCTATCGGCCAATACCTTAAACCTAGAGAGGCTAAACCCGAATCCGTTACAAGATCAATACGACTACCGATAAAGCCTGTTGGATACAGAGACTAAACCCTTAACATGATCAAGGACCTTGATGAGAGCATATTGTAAGCTACAATGCATAGAAACTAGAATGTTCAATGAGAGTTAAAACATCTTGAACCAAGGTTCTAGGATGGTAAAAAAGGATTACGTGGGCGTAATCCATTTTAAGGGGGGTAGGCGTGCTTCGTTTTTGCTATGTTGTTGCTCGTATGATGTGTTATGTTGATTGCTATGTGTATGAATTAGAATTGTGCAGTTGTGTGTGTGTATTGTATTGGATGTACTTTGTGCTATGAATGAATGCTTTGTACCTTGGGATTACACCTCCGCATGTTATATATACATTGCCATGAGAACTGTGTGTGAAGCCACTGATGTGGCATGGTGCTTAGAAGCACTGAGAATTTTAATTATGAACTTAATCCGTTGTGTATCGTGAATGAAAGCGGGACTGGATCCCTAAGATTACTAGGAGTAGAAAATATAAGTTAAGGAAGTAAGACTTCGGGACGAAGTCTCTTTTAAGGGGGTAAGCTGAAATACCCCTAAATATTAAACGTATAAAATCATAACACGTTTTATAATATGGACATAAAATAAACGTACGAACAATTAAATCTAGTACATATATATGTACGAACACGAAAGTACATATACGTAACGTTACGTTACGTTATGGTGACGTCGTGAATAAGTAGCAATGTCGTCACGTAACTTCGTAACAAAAGGAAATAATAATAATAATAACTACACGAAATAACATATAGTCACATATATATAAGTACACATATATAACTTATTCAAATAAAAAGAAAGAAAAAGGGAGCAAAGACGCTTTCGTTGAGGCTCGAACCTGAGACCTCTCGTATACCTTATAAACGCTGTAACCGGTTGAGCTAAGCTCATTTTCGGTATCTACCCACGCGAATTGAAATTAGTACCGATCAACGAGATAAAGACAGAGAAGAAAAAAAAAAGAGAAGAAAGGACCGACTGCATCGGTCTTCTTCTTCTTCCTCGATACAACAGAATCGAATTTAACAAAAAAAAACCACAAGAGACAACAACCAGGCGACAGGGTGTATTTTATCCAACGCCCATACTCCCCTAGTGACTTGAGCATTCCAAATGTCCCCAGATTCCCACTCGAACACACAGTGGAAATCGCTCAATCTCATGCCTCTCATTCCCTCTGTTATACGCCTAAATCGAGAACAAAAAAAGGAAAGAGATGTCGACAGACACTACCTCCTTGACAACTCCTTGTAACCTGAGACCAAGACCTCACCCTCTAGAATTTATCTCCATACCTTACTGTCTCTGTGACATCGTGAACCAAGAGGGCCGTTCCAACAGTCTGTTTTCTTTTTCAACAATTCATGCACCAGAGTCAGACCTTACAAACTTCCACACACCAATTGTCTGATTCAAACACCCACAACCCCTGCACACTGTCCCCCCGTGCCATGTGCTATCTAGTTTCATATACCCCATAGCCCACTCTTTCTTTCTCCTGCCTTGCATTGTTCTGCATGGGCAGGAACAATCTTCGATTCTCTCTAATCCTGATGCATAAGGTAAGCTCCACTGAGTCTCATTTCCTTTCTGTTTTCCCCTTGTTCGAGAACTCACTGTTACCTCATCTTCTTGCTTGATTGTTCATGCATGGTTAGAGGAGTAACCAGAGAACAGGTTAAAATCGAGTAACCTCTATCACCTGTTTCCCTGCCCGAGAATCCAACTCAGGTAGTACTCTAGAACTGACTACTACATAATCATTGCTTCTGTAGTGTTGATGGTGCCTGAAGACTTATATCCAACGTTCTGGTTTTCTCTCTATGCTTGACTACCCCTATGTAGTCCCCATAAGCTGTGATCAAGAGGAACTTTGAGTGGAGCTGTGAAAGCTTTGCTTGAAGCTAAATCAGAAGGTGAAGTTTCCTGAACCAAATCCCCTCTCGCCGTACGTCTTATTATCCTCTGATCCTTATTTCGTTTGCTCTAGCAGATTTTGTTTTCCTCATGTCAATAACCAGGGTGTAAGAGGTTTGTTAGGGTGCTTGGGCCAACGAGGAAACAAAAGGAAACACCTAAGCTATCACTGGTGAGACATCCTAAAACTGGTTCTGTGAAGAAAGAACAGATAACAACAATCTGTCTAATTCAGCTACCTATTATGTCGAGTTCTGTAACATTATATATATATGTATCTTGTGCTGTAGTTATAAGTGAGGGAGAGAGTAGTACTTGCCTAGTACCCAACACCCCTAATCAATCAGTAACTTAACCAGGTTGAAACAAAAAGGAATTGAAACAAAAAAAAACGGATCTGTAACAGGAAGGAAACCCGAGGGAGATGTAACAGTTGGGTCCTGTTTCTGAAACCTGGTGATTCTGTTTTAATAATCTCTGAGTTCAGTTGTGTTGTGATGGGTTACTCTCGAGAATAAAACCACCTTAAACTAGCTAGTTAAGCAACTAAGGTCTAAGAGAAAAGAAAGAGAAAACAGAAACCATAACATCCTAACAGCACAATAAACCAGTGTAACAGTCAATATACATGTATACCTTCTGTTGTCGTGGTTTGTTTGGGGTTTTAACCACTGATTAAGACATCTAAGGGGACTGGCAAACCATTCAGGAGAGAAATGGAAAGTTAGAAGAGTGAACTAGAAATGTGTTTGGAATGGGATATGTCAGTTTCTGCTGTTACAGTTTTACAGTTTCTTTCTGAGATCTTTTAGGTTCTGTATAAGTGAGTTAAGTGGGTACAACAGTTTTACTTTGGATTATCTTAGAACTAGAACTATAATAACACATATAACTACGTGACTGAGGTTAACTGGGTAGAGGTAAAAACATAATCAAGGAACAATAAGGAAAAGAAAATAGAAGAGAAAAGAAAGATCAGTTCAGGTTTCTGGTTTGAAAGTTAATTTTGGGTTTCTATCACAGTTTCAGTGGCTAACTACATCTTCTTGGTTAGTCTTGTCTGTTCACGAGTTTAAAGACTTATTAACACTAACCAAATACAGATACCTAGAAAAGGAACAAGTAACAGATTAGGAACAGAAACAGAAAAGCGAAGAAGAATATCAGTCTGTCAGTCTAAAGTTACAGATCTTATTTTCTGTTTCAGTTCAGTTGTGTTGAGTCTGTACAAGGGTGTCCCGAGAAACTGTCCATAGAATTAGGAATAGTCTTGAGTCAAAACTAAACCTGTTAACACACAAACCAAAATACAGTTAAGCTGGGGGGAAAATATAAGAAAAAGTCCTACAGTTCTGTTTACAGTTTTTATGCTGATTCTGGAGGCTATTTTGGTTTTCTGTACAGAGAGTAATTGAGTGTGTAGTTGGAGTGGCTTTGAGTTTAAACTGTGGCTTAATACTAAATTAGACAGGTAGGCACCTTGGGGATTTGAAAGACAAAAGTGTGACTAAACAGAAAAGAGTTTGAAGTGGACAGAAACCAACAATAATAGAAAGTTGCACATCAGGTTATCAGTTGCAGATTGGGATCAGGTTTCGGTGCAGAGTAGTAAGAGAGGATTTTTGAAGTGGGTTGAGTGTAAAATGGAGATAAACTGTTAACTAAGTGTCTATAAGTTGGGGAGTACTAGGGGAATCAATTAACACCCCAGAAAAGAATATGACATTATGAGTATGCAACAACCTGACTTTCTGTTTTCAAGTCACTTCAGTTTGGCAGTTTTATTGATGGTGTTCTGTATAAATTGTCACAGTAGATATGGGTGGCTGGTGGTGGTTGATGATCAGTTTAAACCTAGCTGATACACTTAAAGAAGCTTATAAACAATTAGGACAGGATGGGATTCTGACTGATCAGAGAAGAAGGGAGAAATCGGGAGGAGAAAACATTTGGATGTGTTTCAGTTTTTCTGATGGCCTGGATGTATCTACTTCTGTGTAGTTAATTACAGAAGCTACGTGAGTGCTTTATGAGTAAATTTTTGAGTTTAAACCTAGGCTAACACACATAACTAGTTGGTAAACATTACAGGAAAGCAACAGACATAAATTAAATTAACTAGAAACAAGAAACACAATGAAACATGGAGTTGGTTGTCTCGGTTTCCAATATTATTGCGGTTCGGTATAACTGTGTTGCTAATGTGTTATAAGGATGATTCTAACTTAATAATGAACTCAAATAATAGCTAGTGAACATAACTAGGATACCAAAGCATGTGAGGAAAGTTGTACATCAAATACTACATTAAAAACGAAGTTAGTTAAGGTATTACAAAGTGCTCGCGTTTCAGATTTTTGAACTTTTGGACTTCTGTATAAATGGGTACTAGGGGTATTCTAGGATCTACATTATCATTATACAAGGGTTAAAATATTACTCACCTATTTATCTAAAGGAGGGGATACACATTAGACATGTTATATACATGTTATATAGACTTGCTACATAACTAGAGCTTAAAACACTTTTAAACATTACCTAAGGAACAAAAGACTTAGTTAACATATAACACAAGTTGTGAGTGTCCTAGGAGTAAGATAAGCCTACAATGAGTGCATGTGAAGTTCTAGGAATTAATCTAAACTAAGCATCTAACAACTATGCCTAGGGGATAACATACATTATAGAGTGTCATCACATAAAATAATAAACTGACGTATTGTTTTAATTAACGTTAGGGCCGTAGCGAACTCCAACCGGGATTCCGAGTGTGAGACAAGTCGTACTTGCGAAAAAGGTATGGACATGTGTGGTTCGTATGTTGCCGTGTTACACGGCTTGTGTGCTGTGTGCTCTGTGTGAAAAGACTTTAAGATCAAAGCATGAAATTGGATTGCTTGTTTATCATGTTGTATGATTCCTATATCATTGTTGTATATCATTGCGCGCACACAGTAGTTTAGTCCCTTCGCGTTTATGGAATTTGAGATGAAACACAATGAATTACGTACACAAACAAGGAACTATATATAAGGAACACTCCTCTTAAATTATAGAGGACTTCTAACGACACCCACTATGGTGTCGAACTTATAACGATAATGAATGGTAAAATACCAGTTGAAGGAGCCCATACTGGGGTATTGAAGTGACCCCGCGTTCTCGACGCATGACGCCGGAAATGGAGGACTGGCTATGGAGAAGACGCTCTTCAATACGTGGTGATAAGAGAATTCGCGAATGAACCTTAACGAATCAAGGGAAGATTGGCACCTACATGATATGGTCACGGGACCTAACTATACCCCTAGACCTGGTGCAAGAGGAGAGAAAGAGAATACACCTTACGGAAACAAGAGTAAAAGGAATGAAATCACACAACGCTCGAATGATCCCATAGCTAGGATCGTTGGCATAATATACCGATGCACACGTTTGATTAGTTACATGATTGCTGTTGCTATACTAGCAATTTGTTATGCTTGGTTGCTTGTTTCTAACGCTTTGCTACCTTGAAGTGTGTTTGATATCATGATGTGTTGTGGTGTGCTTTACTGCCTTTTATAGCATGTAATTTGACTTAATCATATTCGACCAAGTAGTCGTGTAGCGGTAACATGCGGGCTTCACACGTTCATACTCGGCATAGTTTTGCTGAGTCCTTTATTTTTACAGGTATGAATCGAGAGGCAGACGGAGAGTAGGCACGGGTGACTACCATAGGGGTAGTCCGTACGGGCAAGACCTTTTAGTAGTATGTTATTAATGTATGGGTTACGACCTTGTATTACTAAACCCTAGTGGTACTTTCGGATTATGTTGTTGAACTAAGAACTTATGTTGTAGATTCTCGGTACTTGGTCTGTAATTTCTATTGTACTTGGATTTGATTGAGGTTTAATTCCAGTCATTCGGACCGCAGCTTGGTATTGATGTTGTTGTTATGTCAACCGCGTGGGTGGTTGGCGTCTGTGACACCCGAGTAGAAGTTGGGAATCCGCTGTTTAGACTTGCTAGGTCATCGTGGCGCATCGTTCGGACTATTGATTGGTTAAATCGGGGTGTTACAGAAAGTGGTATCAGAGCGTAGTTGCGCTCTAATGACTGGAACGGAGGAGTACCGAGAATAGGAAGACCTAAAATTGGGAAACGGGGTTAAGGGTTAGTAATGTGAGGCACGACGTTACCAAATTTAAACTGCCAGCAAGGGCGATAACAACTTGCAGTAAGGTTCTTGTGTATGTTCTAAACTAACAAACGACATTCTTAGATGGACGAGGACAAGGACGAGACCGTGACGCCACGACCCGGGACTACTACCATGCAGCGTTCCAGGTCGAGATCACCGTCCAGATGCGGGACGAGGAATTCGCCCAGGAGAGAGACGAAAGGTGGTGACTCAGAGGTCCGTAAACGGAAAGGTGCGGGGAAGAAGAAGTACTACCCGAGCAAGAGGCGAGTGAAATACCATGGGAGCAAGCCTATAGAGACACTTCAGCTAGGCCACCCGGCTATTGCGGCTAAGCCGCTACGCTCCTATCCATCCAAGGGGTCTGGAGCCGGCCCAAGCAAAAAGACCGAGCGCCGATTTAAATGTAGACGATGCACGAAGAACCACCCCGGGGTTGATTGCCAGGGCGAACCGGTAAAGTGCTTCTACTGCCGGAAGCGCGGGCACAGGGCCTTTGAGTGCTACGCGAATCCCGAGAGCGAGAGCTATAAGCCCAGTTATGGTGTGAAGGGTGATAGGAGAGCGGGATCCCGAGACTCCCAGAAGGCATCTACTCCGAGGCCAGGGGAGGCGGCCTTAAGCATCATGGACCGCACCGAAGGACCAGACACCCCTTCAGCTGCAGGTAAAACCTAAAACCTCAAATGATTGCAAAGCATGACAAAATATTTGTGTGCCAAGTTGTATGACCATGCGTGAAATCTGGTAGGTTACTAGTACCACAAACAAAGAAAAAAAATTAATAATAATAACACTCATTGAGGGACCAATTTTAGAGGCAACTTGTGTCGACATGCTTAGCAGCCGACAGGACCCTACCTTACAAGCGAAGAGGGCTGAAACACCCTAAAATTTAGGAAATAAATAAAGCTTACGTAAGCAATTAATTAAGCCAAGGTTGGGATTGAGATAAATTCTTCAATTCGCACACTCGAGAGATTAATCTTAGTAAA
Organism: Limonium bicolor; assembly: GCA_023374045.1. Classification (NCBI taxonomy): domain Eukaryota; kingdom Viridiplantae; phylum Streptophyta; class Magnoliopsida; order Caryophyllales; family Plumbaginaceae; genus Limonium; species Limonium bicolor. The sequence goes on along the minus strand of CM041776.1, from coordinate 164,977,778 downwards.
CCCCTCGTAAAACCATGAAATGAGAGGATATAGTTCAAGACGAAATTATACCATAAAATTGGTACAATCTATAATGCTTAATAAAGCATGGCACAAATTTTACACACTAAGGTATAATATTACGGAATTCAATTAATTCCCTACCCCAACACAAGGCAAACAGATAAGAAAAATGGCAATGAATCCGCCACTATGTTCAAACATCTATCAAAAATTTTGTTCAAGGAGACCAAAAAAAAAAGTTGTGGGCCATAGAGAATTAAGTTCCGATCATGGAGGAACAAGTACCGAAAGAGGAACTGTTAAAAACAACCGCAAGCAATACAACGGTAACTGTGGAATTCAATGTTATAAAAAGGTAAACCCTTTGGATCATATGTATATCATTAACTATGGTGATGAAAGAAGTGACAACACCTGCAACGTTATTTCGCATAGCATTCAATGCTCAAGCACTAACGTTATATGATAGTATTACGTAACCATTTGGTATTATACCATATATTACATACCACGTTATTCATTTTAATAAACCATACATTAAATTACACTGTATGACTTGTAGTATATATATCTTTACACTAATGTCATAACACTTGTCAATTACCATTTCATGATAGTAAAACCATATCGTATATACTTATATATATATACATATATTCTTGGTTTTACACATATATGTTTATATATGCAATTTCTATTGGATTTAATCATATAATATATAGTTGCATGTATTGTGACAGTATTATTTCTTAAACTCCCATTCAAGGTATAAGTTGGTCAACCTGACCTCTTGGTCAAATTAGTTGACTTAGTCAAGCATGTTGACTTGACTAGTTTATCCAAGTACTTTAGTTTACGACATTCATCATAATATACGGTGTTAAATAATGCATGTACTTTGCAATACGCTACCCTTGATTGTATAACTTACAGTTTATCAACTCTATTCACTTATAACACCCATCATCTAATATTGTATGGTCCTCAACCATATTTTATACGTATCTCCCTACAAATATTGGTCACGCCTTTATGCACATACAAATATATATAACTTATAAAACTACCTTTATTTAATGTTACATTTCATTATTTCATGTAAGGCGATTATTCTTACTACTTTGTAATATATTATACAAACTTATATTGACATTCCTATCTTGATATCATGTAACATTTGTATAATACCATAACAAACTTTTAAAGTTTATTCATTATACTCATTATTTTGTAAGCTCATTTATTCATTATTATCACATTTGTTTTATGTGAATAGTCTTACTTATACACGTATTATACCCACTTTAAATACCAACTGTATAGGTGGAAGTATATATAAATACATCTTCTTATTTCAAAACGTTTGTCAAGGTTAATAGTACTTAGTCAAGCAATTTCCAACCTTATGATTTAAATTCAATTATACAATATCGTATAATTTAATTTCTCCTATTTAGTATAACAACCATGACAAAAAAAGGGGGCAATTACCGAATATAAATCTTGGATTAAGATATAAATAGCGATAAGAAAATATCACTCGTAAAAAGGACAATGATGTGGGCTTTACTATCCTAAGTAACGGTAATACGGTTCTCCAATACAAATATATTCGAACAGGCGAGAAGATTAAGAGAACCTAATCATATGGGGAGATATGAATACGGTGCGGATGGATCACCTATATCCATACTATATCTATGAATACGGTGCGGATGGATCACCTATATCCATACTATATCTATGAATACGGTGCGGATGGATCACCTATATCCATACTATATCTATGAATACGGTGCGGATGGATCACCTATATCCATACTATATCTATGAATACGGTGCGGATGGATCACCTATATCCATACTATATCTATGAATACGGTGCGGATGGATCACCTATATCCATATCTATAAATACGGTGCGGATGGATCACCTATATCCATACTACATCTCCCTATATGAGAACTTGGAATGAAAAGAACTCATGATATCAGAAGGATACAAATGTATGTACCAATATACCATCTAATTAATGGAAACAACCATATGTGCACATATAAGATAAAAGGGTATTATAATTCAAATACGACCTTGAACCTTATAACACATGAGTACCCATATTATGGACACAAGAATGAGGAAACGTATATATGTACACAGTTAGACATGTACATAGCTGGAAGATTAAATTGATTGATTGTTTGTTGGACGTGCGAGGTTGAACTTAACCCTGGTCAGGTCAAGTGATACCGAGCACAAATTGGGGTGGAAGGATAGTCCAACACTTACACTGACCACGTAAGGGTTGGATAACTCTCGAAACCTCTCACAAGTGGACACATGAACATGACTCGAAACTTAGAGGTTACAACCTCGCAAACTTCTAACACATGTAGTTGGTAACCTTTCGACTGGAACTAATTGAAGTTAACCAGTAGTGTCAAGGCCATAATTGGGCTGAAGAATAAAGATTACTTAGAGACGAAAAACATCTAAATTGAACGTACACATTAAGGGATAAAAGAAGGTAGTAATACTAGGAGAGTAAACTAGCTAGCTACCCACGAATATGAGCGGTAATTTAAACTAAACCAATCATGGTAGCAATGACACGTCGACAACATTCAAATACCAAGAACTAAGTCATTAACACTCAAAAGGGGCAGCCAGAAACAAAAATCTAGACGCTTAAAAGCGCGCCAAAAGCATGAATATCCAACCTCCAAAGGAACTGAATAGACAAAATACAATCACAGAGACCGTGTATAAACTAAATTACATATACTAGGCAAGAGACTAGGTGGAAGAAACAATTAAACCATCCACTACCCTTGGAAGACTTAGTAAGGGAAAGCTAAACCCGAAGGTAATCAGAGTCGCGCTGCAGAAGCTGGTGGACCATATCGCACATCTTCCAGTTGAGTAACAAGTGACCTATCGGCCAATACCTTAAACCTAGAGAGGCTAAACCCGAATCCGTTTCTAGATCAATACGACTACCGATAAGAGCCTGTTGGATACAGAGACTAAACCCTTAACATGATCAAGGACCTTGATGAGAGCATATTGTAAGCTACAATGCATAGAAACTAGAATGTTCAATGAGAGTTAAAACATCTTGAACCAAGGTTCTAGGATGGTATAAAAAGGATTACGTGGGCGTAATCCATTTTTAAGGGGGGTAGGCGTGCTTCGTTTTTGCTATGTTGTTGCTCGTATGATGTGTTATGTTGATTGCTATGTGTATGAATTGTGCAGAATTGTGTGTGTGTATTGTATTGGATGTACTTTGTGCTATGAATGAATGTTGTGTACCTTGGGATTACACCTCCGCATGTTATATATACATTGCCATGAGAACTTGTGTGTGAAGCCACAGATGTGGCATGGTGCTTAGAAGCACTGAGAATTTTAATTATGAACTTAATCCGTTGTGTATCGTGAATGAAAGCGGGACTGGATCCCTAAGATTACTAGGAGTAGAAAATATAAGTTAAGGAAGTAAGACTTCGGGACGAAGTCTCTTTTAAGGGGGGTAAGCTGAAATACCCCTAAATATTAAACGTATAAAATCATAACACGTTTTATAATATGGACATAAAATAACGTACGAACAATTAAATCTAGTACATATATATATGTACGAACACGAAAGTACATATACGTAACGTTACGTTACGATATGGTGACGTCGTGAATAAGTAGCAATGTCGTCACGTATCTTCGTAACAAAAGGAAATAATAATAATAATAACTACACGAAATAACATATAGTCACATATATATAAGTACACATATATAACTTATTCAAATAAAAAGAAAGAAAAAGGGAGCAAAGACGCTCCCGTTGAGGCTCGAACCTGAGACCTCTCGTATACCTTATAAACGCTGTAACCGGTTGAGCTAAGCTCATTTTCGGTATCTACCCACGCGAATTGAAATTAGTACCAATCAACGAGATAAAGACAGAGAAGAAAAAAAGAAGAGAAGAAAGGACCGACTGCATCAGTCTTCTTCTTCTTCCTTGATACAATAGAATCGAACTTAACAAAAAAAAACCACAGGAGACAACAACCAGGCGACAGGGTGTATTTTTATCCAACGCCCATACTCCCCTAGTGACTTGAGCATTCCAAATGTCCCCAGATTCCCACTCGAACACACAGTGGAAATCGCTCAATCTCATGCCTCTCATTCCCTCTGTTATACGCCTAAATCGAGAACAAAAAAAGGAAAGAGATGTCGACAGACACTACCTCCTTGACAACTCCTTGTAACCTGAGACCAAGACCTCACCCTCTAGAATTTATCTCCATACCTTACTGTCTCTGTGACATCGTGAACCAAGAGGGCCGTTCCAACAGTCTGTTTTCTTTTTCAACAATTCATGCACCAGAGTCAGACCTTACAAACTTCCACGCACCAATTGTCTGATTCAAACGCCCACAACCCCTGCACACTGTCCCCCCGTGCCATGTGCTATCTAGTTTCATATACCCCATAGCCCACTCTTTCTTTCTCCTGCCTTGCATTGTTCTGCATGGGCAGGAACAATCATCGATTCTCTCTAATCCTGATGCACAAGGTAAGCTCTACTGAGTCTCATTTCCTTTCTGTCTTCCCCTTGTCCGAGAACTCACTGTTTCCTCATCTTCTTGCTTGATTGTTCATGCATGGTTAGAGGAGTAACCAGAGAGCAGGTTAAAATCGAGTAACCTCTATCACCTGTTTCCCTGCCCGAGAATCCAACTCAGGTAGTACTCTAGAACTGACTACTACATAATCATTGCTTCTGTAGTGTTGATGGTGCCTGAAGACTTATATCCAACGTTCTGGTTTTCTCTCTATGCTTGACTCCCCCCATGCAGTCCCCATAAGCTGTGATCAAGAGGAACTTTGAGTGGAGCTGTGAAAGCTTTGCTTGAAGCTAAATCAGAAGGTGAAGTTTCCTGAACCAAATCCCCTCTCGCTTCTGTATTACCTTCCTCCGATTTATCCAGTCTGATTCCTAGCAGATTTTTCGTTTTCCTCAGCTGTGTCAATAACCAGGGTGTAAGAGGTTTGTTAGGGTGCTTGGGCCAACAAGGAAACAAAAGGAAACACCTAAGCTACACTGGTGAGACATCTTAAAACTGGTTCTGTGAAGAAAGAACAGATAACAACAATCTGTCTAATTCAGCTACCTATTATGTCGAGTTCTGTAACATTATATATATATGTATCTTGTGCTGTAGTTATAAGTGAGGGAGAGAGTAGTACTTGCCTAGTACCCAACACCCCTAATCAATCAGTAACTTAACCAGGTTGAAACAAAAAGGAATTGAAACAAAAAAAAATGGATCTGTAACAGGAAGGAAACCCGAGGGAGATGTAACAGTTGGGTCCTGTTTCTGAAACTTGGTGATTCTGTTTTAATAACTTCTCTGAGTTCAGTTGTGTTGTGATGGGTTACTCTCGAGAATAAAACCACCTTAAACTAGCTAGTTAAGCAACTAAGGTCTAAGAGAAAAGAAAGAGAAAACAGAAACCATAACATCCTAACAGCACAATAAACCAGTGTAACAGTCAATATACATGTATACCTTATGTTGCCGTGGTTTGTTTGGGGTTTTAACCACTGATTAAGACATCTAAGGGGACGGGTAAACCATTCAGGAGAGAAATGGAAAGTTAGAAGAGTGAACTAGAAATGTGTTTGGAATGGGATATGTCAGTTTCTGCTGTTACAGTTTTACAGTTTCTTTCTGAGATCTTTTAGGTTCTGTATAAGTGAGTTAAGTGGGTACAGCAGTTTTACTTTGGATTATCTTAGAACTAGAACTATAATAACACATATAACTACGTGACTGAGGTTAACTGGGTAGAGGTAAAAACATAATCAAGGAACAATAAGGAAAAGAAAATAGAAGAGAAAAGAAAGATCGGTTCAGGTTTCTGGTTTGAAAGTTAATTTTGGGTTTCTATCACAGTTTCAGTGGCTAACTACATCTTCTTGGTTAGTCTTGTCAGTTCACGAGTTTAAAGACTTATTAACACTAACCAAATACAGATACCTAGAAAAGGAACAAGTAACAGATTAGGAACAGAAACAGAAAAGCGAAGAAGAATATCAGTATGTCAGTCTAAAGTTACAGATCTTATTTTCTGTTTCAGTTCAGTTGTGTTGAGTCTGTACAAGGGTGTCCCGAGAAACTGTCCATAAGAATTAGGAATAGTCTTGAGTCAAAACTAAACCTGTTAACACACAAACCAAAATACAGTTAAGCTGGGGGGAAAATATAAGAAAAAGTCCTACAGTTCTGTTTACAGTTTTTATGCTGATTCTGGAGGCTACTTCGGTTTTCTGTACAGAGAGTAATTGAGTGTGTAGTTGGAGTGGCTTTGAGTTTAAACTGTGGCTTAATACTAAATTAGACAGGTAGGCACCTTGGGGATTTGAAAGACAAAAGTGTGACTAAACAGAAAAGAGTTTGAAATGGACAGAAACCAACAATAATAGAAAGTTGCACATCAGGTTATCAGTTGCAGATTGGGATCAGGTTTCGGTGCAGAGAAGTAAGAGAGGATTTTTGAAGTGGGTTGAGTGTAAAATGGAGATAAACTGTTAACTAAGTGTCTATAAGTTGGGGGGTACTAGGGGAATCAATTAACACCCCAGAAAAGAATATGACATTATGAGTATGCAACAACCTGACTTTCTGTTTTCAAGTCACTTCATTTGGCAGTTTTATTGATGGTGTTCTGTATAAATTGTCACAGTAGATATGGGTGGCTGGTGGTGGTTGATGATCAGTTTAAACCTAGCTGATACACTTAAAGAAGCTTATAAACAATTAGGACAGGATGGGATTCTGACTGATCAGAGAAGAAGGGAGAAATCGGGAGAAAACATTTGGATTGTATTTCAGTTTTTCTGATGGCCTGGATGTATCTGCTTCTGTGTAGTTAATTACAGAAGCTACGTGAGTGCTTTATGAGTAAATTTTTGAGTTTAAACCTAGGCTAACACACATAACTAGTTGGGTAAACATTACAGGAAAGCAACAGACATAAATTAAATTAACTAGAAACAAGAAACACAATGAAACATGGAGTTGGTTGTCTCGGTTTCCAATATTATTGCGGTTCGGTATAACTGTGTTGCTAAGGTGTTATAAGGATGATTCTAACTTAATAATGAACTCAAATAATAGCTAGTGAACATAACTAGGATACCAAAGCATGTGAGGAAAGTTGTACATCAAATACTACATTAAAAACGAAGTTAGTTAAGGTATTACAAAGTGCTCGCGTTTCAGATTTTTGAACTTTTGGACTTCTGTATAAATGGGTACTAGGGGTATTCTAGGATCTACATTATCATTATACAAGGGTTAAAATATTACTCACCTATTTATCTAAGGAGGGGATACACATTAGACATGTTATATACATGTTATATAGACTTGCTACATAACTAGAGCTTAAAACACTTTTAAACATTACCTAAGGAACAAAAGACTTAGTTAACATATAACACAAGTTGTGAGTGTCCTAGGAGTAAGATAAGCCTACAATGAGTGCATGTGAAGTTCTAGGAATTAATCTAAACTAAGCATCTAACAACTATGCCTAGGGGATAACATACATTATAGAGTGTCATCACATAAAATAATAAACTGACGTATTGATTTAATTAACGTTAGGGCCGTAGCGAACTCCGACCGGGATCCGAGTGTGAGACAAGTCGTACTTGCGAAAAAGGTATGGACATGTGTGGTTCGTATGTTGCCGTGTTACACGGCTTGTGTGTTGTGTGCTCTGTGTGAAAAGACTTTAAGATCAAAGCATGAAATTGGATTGCTTGTTTATCATGTTGTATGATTCCTATATCATTGTTGTATATCATTGCGCACACACAGTAGTTTAGTCCCTTCGCGTTTATGGAATTTGAGATGAAACACAATGAATTACGTACACAAACAAGGAACTATATATAAGGAACACTCCTCTTAAATTATAGAGGACTTCTAACGTCACCCACTATGGTGTCGACCTTATAACGATAATGAATGGTAAAATACCAGTTGAAGGAGCCCATACTGGGGTATTGAAGTGACCCCGCGTTCTCGATGCATGACGCCGGAAATGGAGGACTGGCTATGGAGAAGACGCTCTTCAATACGTGGTGATAAGAGAATTCGCGAATAAACCTTAACGAATCAAGGGAAGATTGGCACCTACATGATATGGTCACGGGACCTAACTATACCCCTAGACCTGGTGCAAGAGGAGAGAAAGAGAATACACCTTACGGAAACAAGAGTAAAAGGAATGAAATCACACAACGCTCGAATGATCCCATAGCTAGGATCGTTGGTATAATATACCGATGCACACGTTTGATTAGTTACATGATTGCTGTTGCTATACTAGCAATTTGTTATGCTTGGTTGCTTGTTTCTAACGCTTTGCTACCTTGAAGTGTGTTTGATATCATGATGTGTTGTGGTGTGCTTTACTGCCTTATTATAGCATGTAATTTGACTTAATCATATTCGACCAAGTAGTCGTGTAGCCCGGTAACATGCGGGCTTCACACGTTCATACTCGGCATAGTTTTGCTGAGTCCTTTATTTTTACAGGTATGAATCGAGAGGCAGACGGAGAGTAGGCACGGGTGACTACCATAGGGGTAGTCCGTATGGGCAAGACCTTTTAGTAGTATGTTGTTAATGTATGGGTTACGACCTTGTATTACTAAACCCTAGTGGTACTTTCGGATTATGTTGTTGAACTAAGAACTTATGTTGTAGATTCTCGGTACTTGGTCTGTAATTTCTGTTGTACTTGGATTTGATTGAGGTTTAATTCCAGTCATTCGGACCGCAGCTTGGTATTGATGTTGTTGTTATGTCAACCGCGTGGGTGGTTGGCGTCTGTGACACCCGAGTAGAAGTTGGGAATCCACTGTTTAGACTTGCTAGGTCATCGTGGCGCATCGTTCGGACTATTGATTGGTTAAATCGGGGTGTTACACTAAATGTCTATAATTAGACATTAAGGAAGGTCTAGAACCATTAAAATTAATTAAACGAGAAAATTCCGGAAAACGGGTTCCGGTTAGTGAGTAATGTAAAAACTAGAAGTTGTGGGGTGATAAGTGTAAATAAGCTAAACTAACATGTCCCATTTGTAAATAAAAATCAGATTCCCCCCCCCCCCCCCCCCCCCCCCCCCTTGTGTGTGAGTGGCCGGTTCCCTCCCCCTGTCTCACCGTACTCCTCTCTACCAACCCTCTCTCACCGTACTCCCTCCTTCTCTTCTGAATTCTCTTCTTCCCCAAGCCTTGTAATGGCGATTTGAAGGGCGCCACACAGCAGCCCCCTTCTCTCCTCTTGTTCAAGACTCAAACCTTGTCCAAATTCTACAAAAATTACACCATTGCACTCCTCTTCTTTTGAGCTTCATTTCCACCTTTTAAAAATTGAAACGCTCACACTTCTCCACCATGGTTGTAGCTCATTTTGGAGCTTGAAGACCACCATTGGAAGCACCTTCATCTCCTTGTTGTTTTGAGGTAAAAAGAGTCTCAAAAATCCATCTTTTTCTAGCTCTTTCTTGCAAAACGAAAATTTGAAGTTGAGCCCTTGTTTCTCCCATGTTCCAGCCGGTTTTGGTGTACAGTTTGGGTGCTGGAATTTCACTCTCTTGGTAGCCAAGAACTCCACTCATTGATTGGAAGGTAATGCCTTTTCTAAACTGTAAAAACATGTCCAAATTCTAGGCTAGTTTAAGGATGATTTTCTAAGTTAGTATTGGTGTATGGGTGGCTATAGCATTACCGAATTGTTGAGCAAAGAACAAGAAAAAGAAACAAGGAAGAAGGAAAGAAGAAAGGGGAAAGGAAGAGGGAAAGGAAAAACTAGAAATATAAGGTAATTGCTCTCACCTTGAGCTAGTTTTGTATGCCTTAATGTAACAGATTTTAAATGCTTGAAATGAGTAGTGTATATTGTTTTGGAGTATTAGTTGGGTTGTGGTATAATGAGGAAGAGAACTAAAATGTTTTGAAGCTTTTGAATGATGATTAAAAGCTTGGAAAAACCTTGAGTAATAGATGAACTTGTGCAAGAAAAATTTAATTTGTTGTAGTGTGTGAAATATTGATGAGAAGTTGGAAATGAGCTATGAGTTGAAATGGTATGTTGGAAATGTTAAGAATTTAGGGGAACCTCTGTCAAAATTTGTCTAGGGATTAGAAGACTTAAGTGTTTTAGAAAGAAGGAAATAACCTAGGAAGTAACTAGAGTGTCTTAGTGCTTAATGTGAGTTGTTTATCATTTTAAAACAGATTTAAGAGAGAGCTAAGTAATGGGAAGAGCTAGGGTGGTAGATAATGCATTTTGAATGCTAGCAATAGCATTGGATGAAGAAACAATTAGTGGCAAGAATGAGGTTTAAAAATCTGTAGCATTGAAGAAACAAAAACTAGTATAAGTGCTGAAATGAAAGTGAGAAAATTGTGTAAGTTAACATAAGGATGAGTAATGAGTTTAGTAGATGGTTTAAGGAGGTTTTAAGTGCTAAAATTGGTGTTAAACATGTTAGTAATGCTTTGGGAAAGATTAGGGAAGAAATGGGTAAAGGAGTAGAACTGAAACAGAATTTAAGATGAGTATACTAGGCTGGACCGACCTTGGGACCGACCTTAGGAAGGTCGGTCGAGCCAGAATTTGCAAGAATGGGAGTCTACTAACTTGACAGACCTTGGGACCTACCTTGCAAGGTCGGTCGAGTAATTTGTAAACCCAGAAGTCTAGTGACTTCGACCGACCTTGGGACCTACCCTGCAAGGTCGGTCGAGTCATGAATTTCGAACCCAGGAACCTACTGACTTGGACCGACCTAGGGACCTACCCTGCAAGGTCGGTCGGGTCTAAATTTTCAAAACGGATGTCTGCTGACTTCGACCGACCCTAGGACCGACCTTGGGTAAGTCGGTCGAAGTTGAATTTCCCAGTACCATACCCTACTGACTTTGATCGACCTTGGGGCCGACCTTGCGTAAGGTCGGTCGAGTAAAAAAAACATAGTAATCATATATGTATATGTATATTATATATATATACATATATATATATAAGGCTTTGGTGGTACACCCTTAATAGAGTAATAATGGTGAGAAAGTAAGTACATGAGTAAGAAAGCAAGTTTAAGAAATAATGAGAAAAGAATGATTTTTATAATCAAGTATGAATTGTAAGAACTAGTAAGTGTACAATGGAAGTATTAATGAAGGAATGAGTTAGGTCAATAATAGATCATTGACCGTACAACTCCATGTATGTTATAGGACTCGAATAGTTGAACACTAAAGGAAAGTCGGAGTTCGAGTACGACGATGAATGATATGTTTCTCACGCCCCGTATGCTACCTTGGTTACCTGATTTGTGTGTTTATGTGATCACCTAAATAAGATAAAAAGCACGAATTGGGTTTTAATGCACTTGGTTGTGCTTGTATTATATTGTTCTTGTGGTATTGTCTTGAACTCATAGTTTGTATAATTCATGAAATGTATGAATGTGAATGAAGTGTATGTGTGACCTTGATGTGTAGTGTACTAACTCATTGTAAGGAATGAAGGACTTCTAACTAATTCCAAACTAGCTAACATTTCTAACATTGAGAAATTGGTAAATTGGAATGAGTAGAAGTCCGATATAGTTTCGGCCACGCGTGAGGATAAGGAGACACAAGAGGTTGGATCTGAATCCTGACCTTAATCTTTTCCATGGACCAAATCCCTTAAGTGGGTAGCATCCTGGATTAGTGAGCCATCCTAAAGCCCGATGGTGGGATATCGTAGTCCCTGCCCGGAGGTCATACCGACTTGACTTGAGTAAGTAAGTAAGAAGAGTAATTGTATGAGTAAAGATCATAACTGGTGTAAGTCAAGGATCACGAGTAAAAGAGTAAAGTACCCCCGACTAACCCAGGTTAGTAAGGAAGCTAACAAGTATTGTGTATGTAATGGAGAAACGTATCTCCGTGGGCGGTAAGCATGAACGGTGGACTTGTGAATTTCTTCCCTTCTATGTATTGTACTGTATGTATGTTGTACTATGGTATGAATGTATGTTTGCTCTGTATATCATGTATGCATGAAGTAAATGAACCGCATGTATTCGACCAAGTAGTCGGAGTACCCCTGTTAGCACGCGGGGTATGCGAATTTCATATGCAGTGTTTTGCTGAGCCCCTTGGGGCACTGTTTTTATGAAATGCCCCAAAATTAAAAATAGTTATTAATTAGGCTAATGACAATTTTAAAGGCTTAATTATTTCTAAATAAACATGAGGGAACAAATCCTAAAGAAAACGGATCCTTAAAACGGATTAGAAACACAAACGAACCTTAAAGAGCGTTTTTCAAGAAAACCGGGAAAACGCGACTTTAAGCGGGTTAAATAGACTCATAATAATTTTGGTCAACCAAATAGTCATTATTAAACCTTAATGAGGGTCTAGAACCAATAAACTTAATTAAACGAGAAAATTCGGGAAAACGGGTTCCGGGAGTGAATAGTGTAAAAAACGGTAAGTTGTGGGGTGTGAGTGCAAATAAGCTAAACTAACATGTCCCATTTGAAAATAAAAATCAGAAAAGTAGGTGTGAGTGTGTGTGGTGGCCGGTTTTATCCCCCCCCCCCCCCTCACTCTCTTAATGGTTTCTAATTTACAAAAGACAAAATAAGAAAAGTAAAAAGGGAGAAAGTACACTTACCTTACTTTGGGCTCTCTCTCTCCAATTCTCTCACACTCCACCGTACTCCCTCCTTGCTCTCTCTGATTCATCTTCTTCCCCAAGCCAAACAATGGCGATTTGAAGAAACCACACCAGCCTCCATCTTCTTCCTCATCTTTGAGCACTCAATCCTTGTCCAAAAATCACAAAAACCATACCGTTGGAATCCCCTTGCCAAGGAGATCATCTTCCTCTTTTCAAAAATTGAGAAGCCCCACTTTCATCTCCATGGGTATGACTCTTTTTGAAGCTCCTTTCTCTCCTTGTTGTTTTGAGGTAAAAAGAAATTCGAAAATCCATCATTTCTAGCTCTTATTTACAAAATAAGAATTTTTAAGTTTTGAGCTTCTTGTTCCTCTTTCTCCAGCCTATTTTGGCTTTATTCTTGGAGTGGGAATCTTGCTTTTGTCGTTGTCCACAACTTCATCTATACACTTGTAAGGTAATGCCTCTTCTAAACCCTAAAAACATGTCCTAAGCTCTAGGTTGGTTTTGAATTGGGATTGTTGTGTACTGATGGGCTGTAGCATTAGGATTATGAACTTTCCATAACCAATTGGGAGAGGAAGAGCAAGGGAAGAAGGAAGAAGAAAAGACAAAGGAAGAAAGAAAGACAAGCTAACAAATTCAAGGTAATGACCAAACTTTGAGCTAGTTTTGCAAGTAATGTAAATAGATTTTTATGCTTAGTATGAGAGAATTATTTTGTTGGATAAGTAATACTTAGGCTGTTACATAGTGAGTAAGAAGGTAATCATGTTTTAGTGATGTTAAAAGGATGAATAAATGCTTGTAAGTTAAGTGAGATAAATTGTAAATGTGTTTGGAGAATTGTGTAATGGTGTCTTGATTAAACAGGTTTATGAGTGGTAAGGTGTGAACAAAACAATGTGGTGACAATGCTAAACTTTCGGGGAGACTATGTCAAAATTTACATAGGAACTAGAGGACTTAAGAGCTTAATGTAAGTAAAAAAACACTTTGAAAACAGTTTTGAGAAAGAGCAAAGTAGTGGGTAGAACTAGAGAGATAGATAATGCATTTTGAACTTTAGAAATGGCATTAGGAAAGGAAACAATGGATGGTATGAATTAGAGTCAAAATCTATAGCATAGCAAAGCTAAGGAAGTGTTAATACAAGTGCTGGAATGAAAGCTAGAAAAAAATGTGTGAATTAGTATGGAAAGGAGTAATGAGTTAGTGATGAATCTAGGGAAGTTTAAGGAGTCATTTAGGTGATTAAACATGTGGGATTAAGTGTGGAAAGAATGGGGAATTGATAGGGCAAAGAGAGAAGTGTAACAGATGTTGAAAATGTAAAAATTGTTAAAATGGTAGCAGGGTCCGGGACTTAAGTCCAGGACTAAGTCCCGGACCAACACGTTAAAACAGCCGAGAGTAAGAGTATTGGGTGGTCTGGGACTTAGGTCCCATACAAGGACCCGGACCACCCCATTAAATTGGCCGAGAGTTCAAGCTTATATAGGTCCGGGACTTAGTGGAAGTATGAGGACCCGGACCATGAGAAAAATTTGTTCGAGAGTTTAGACATCTTCTGGTCTGGGACTTAGTGGGAGTATAAGGACCCGGACCATGTGAAATTTTAATTCGAGAGTTCAGACCATAGGTTGGTCCGGGACTTAGGACCCGGACAAGGTCCCGCACCAACCCAAAATATTAAAATTAAGTTTAAAAAGTGGTTTTTAAGATAAGGCAATGAGTGGTAATGATAGTATAAGATAATTAGGACTTGATTAATGTTGTTTAATGGTCACTAAAGGTATAAACAAGTTTGAAAAGTAATGAAGAGTAAGTAACCAAAGTGAAAGTGTATGAATTGTAAAGACATAGTAACTATAAGTCGGGAAACATAAAAGATGAAACAAGTTAAGTTAATTATAGATAATTAACCACTCGATCGCATGTATGTGATAGGATTCAAATAGTCGAACACCGAAGGGGAGTCGGTGAGTCCAAGGTCAACGGTGAACGGTATGAATTTCTCATGTCCTGTATGCTACCTTGGCTACTCTGATTTGTGTGTTTGTGTGCTATGTGATCATCTAAATAAGATAAAACGCATGAATCAGATTTATTGCACTTTCTTATGCTTGCATCATATTGTTCCTTGTTGGATGCTTGTCGTAACTCACAGTTTGTATAATTCATGAAATGAATGGATGAGAATGAAGTGTGTGTACCTTGATGTGCATTGTATTGACCAAGTAATGTAGAGAAGGACTTCTAACTAATTCCTAACTAGCTAACATTTCTAACATTAAGAAATTGGTAAATTGGAATGAGTAGAAGTCCGATATAGTTTCGGCCACGCGTGAGGAGGATACACAAGAGGTTGGATCCAAATCCTGGCCTTAATCTTTTCCATGGTCCAAACCCTTTAAATGGGTAGCAACCTGGATTAGTGAGCCACTCTAAAGCCCGGTGGTGGGATAGTGTAGTCCCTGCCCGGAGGTCACACCGACTTAACATGAGTATAAGTAAGTAAGTAAGAAAGTAAGTAAGTATTGTATGAGTAAGACTATGTAAGTCGTATGGTACCGAGTAAAAGAACATCCGATTAACCCGGATGGGTAACTGGCTAACAAAGAATGAAGTAAGAATTATGAAGTGTATTGTTGTGTTGTTTGGCTTGTGTGTTGCCTTCAGGTTGTATGTAATGTATCCTTGTATGTATGTGCTTTGTATGAATGTTTTAATGTATGTAATATCATGTATGCATGTATAAAACGAACTCCATGTATTCAACCAATTAGTCGGCGTACCCTCATTAGCACGCGGTGTATGCGAAGTTTATGCGCAGCTTTTGTTGAGCCCCTTGGTGCACTGTTTTTAATTTTACAGGTGCTCGTGAAGGATGACGGTCGTGATGAGACCAAGATTGATTTCTTTTTGTGTAGTTAGTAGACTGTGGATGGTGTACGAAGTTGTACACGGCTGAATGCCTTTTTGAATAGCCGGTATACCATGGGGTACACCCTTTTGGATATTGTAAGAATTGTGAACTTGGTAGAAATGAGTAGGTTGGTAAACTCATGATTTTTGTAAACTTGTAAGAAGGGATGTAATTGATTATGCTTTTTGGATACTCGGTAATCAAACGTTGTAAGTAAATGATATGTATGTATTGGGAAGTAATTAAGGAAGCTTGGTATATTCTGATCATCGGACTGTTACTGTATGCAGAGTAAGCCTTGCTAGCTGTATGGGCGGTTAGCGGCGTTGTATCACCCGCCGTAGTGTTTGTAATTCCACTACGAGTAGTAAGATAACCAAGACGATTAGACAGTAATTATAGGATTAGTGGTAGGGGTGTTACATTTTATCTCCGCAGGTACCCGTGAGAATTGAAGGTCGAGTTAGGACCATGGTGATTCTTTTTGCGTAGTTAGTAGGACGTGAATGGTGTACCGAGTTGTACACGGCTTATGCCTTTTTTAGTAGCTGGTGTACCATGTGGTACACCCTTTTGGATTGGGTTTGTGAATTTGAAAGAATGAGTAGTTGTATAAACTCGTAGTTTTTGTAGGCTTGTAAAAGTGGGATGTGTTTGAAATACTTTTGTATACTCGGTAATCAGGAATGTAAGTAAGTGTTGGGAATGTAAGGTAAGTATTTATGTTGCTCGGTATAATCTAGTCCTCAGACCGTTACAGTAAGTAGCATGAGCCTAGTTAATCTTGGGATGGCTCACGGCGTTGTATCACCCGCCGGGAGTATGTAAGTATCTGCTGCGTGTAGAGTAATTATGGGGACGATTAGAGGATAATGAAAGGATTAGCGGTTGGGGTGTTACACTTGTGGGGCATAAATGATGATTACCGAAAATTGTGGGTCCATATGGTAAATATAACACTAACATTTGTATAAAGTTTGGTGATTTTTAGAATTGTATAAAAGGTTATAACAAGATAAGTGTATAATATATGATTTTTATAACATTAAAAGTATAGGTTATAAGAGCTGGGCCAAACCGTAATTATAGGAAGTATATGGGGTGAGAAATGAATTAAAACAGCCCTTAGGGTCTGTTTGTAATTTTATAAACCAAAACTATAGGTTATACAAAATATGAGTATTAAAATAACATAATATAAACTATATGTTACATGTTATAACATTTGTGGTAGAAATGTAAATATAGAAAAAAAGGGTGCTGGAAAAAAAATAAACCAAACAGACCTAAGGTCTGTTCGGTAATAAATATATGGAAAAATTACATCGCCCACCCATGACGTTTGGCGAAATTACACAGCCCACCCACGAGGTTTCAAAAATTACTTTGCCCACCCATGTGGTTTCCACAATTTTACATCCAGCAACTTTTATAATATTTGATCAACTTAAAAGATGGTTAAATGATATCCAAATTTGATGAAACTTTACATGGACGATGCTAAGGTGTTATATTTTTGTTCAATACCAAATCCAAAGTTTTTTAAGGTCATATATGACCTGTGGGACCCAATGAAACATGAGACATGTTTATTGGGTCCCACGGATCATATATGAGCTTAAAAAACGTTGAATTTCACGTTTACCAAAATATAACACTTTAATATCGTCCATGTAAAGTTTCATCCAATTTGGATATCATTTAACCATCTTTTAAGTTGATCAAATATTAGAAAAGTTGTTGGATGTAAAATTGTGGAAACTACATGGGTGGGCAAAGTAATTTTTGAAACCTCATGGGTGGGCTGTGTAATTTCGCCAAACGTCATGGGTGGGCGATGTAATTTTCCCTAAATATAAAGTTGAAATGATATAAAATAAAGTATATGTTACATTATACAATATGTGTAGTGTAATTGTAATAAATGAAAAGTATATAATATGAAGGAAAATTAAGTTATGACATATGTGCCCAAACCGACAATATAATAGTTTGTAATAAAACTATGGGTTATGTTTATTATAAGGTTAAAATGTTATAACATATGATATGTATAACATTAAATTAAATATGTGGCAAAATTATAATAATGGAAAAATATTGAGAGTTGATAAAAATCAGAATTTGATTACATATGCCTTTCGGCAATGTAATAAGGTTTTTCTAAAACTATATGTTATAATGTTAGATGAAATATAAAAATATCATATTATATATTATGATGACATTAATGTAACATTGTATAAATTATGTGGTCAAAACATACTTAATGAAAGTAATGGGTTGTAGCGTAAATAATAAAGTTTGAAATTGAATTTTTAGACTATGGTTTACAATGATATAAATATTATAGATATTAGGAAAAATTGCATTGACCACCCATGAGCTTTATCATATTAACACTACCCACCCATGAACTTTTAATAATAACAATGCCCACCCATAAACTAACTTACTAATATCTTCCATCACCCTTTTATAATTTTCCGTCCCCCTCCAGTCATTGACCACTAACCTCCTCTTTGACTCACTTCTCCATTATCTTTCATCCAAACACACCTAAGTGAACAAATATAGTGGGGAAATTCTCACGCCTCTATTGCTCGTGAATTCATCACTTGTAGTTGAGGTATACGGGTACGTTCAAAGTCTCCTCTCATGCTCACATTTTTTGTATCTTGGTAACGATTGTTCTTTCTCGCTCTCGATTTCTCATTTATGTTTCTTGCTCGTGGATTAAACCGCGCTGGTGTGTACGCCTCTGTGCTGGAAATTCTGAAATACCCCAAACCCTGATATATTGTTTAAATATTAAACTATGGTATGTAAAGGCTAAAAAGTGCCATAGAAACATTAGTGAACAATTTAAACCATAGTAAATGCAATAAAGCACTAAGATACAGTTTGAGCAAAAACATGCTCTAAGCTATGAGTGAACTTGGTTAGGACCCAAAGAGCCTACCAAGACTTAATAATATTCAATTATGATTTAATAGGGCTAATTAAGTCCTTAGGAAACCTTGGTAGACAGTTAAACCAATAAAACACAGAAAATACCTTAAAGTCAATAAGAGCAAAAATGTGCTCTAAGCTTGGGATAAATTTGTATAAGACCTAATGGTCATACCTATACCTTATAAATATGTTAATGGGCATATTAAATCAATTACCAAAGAAAACCAAGCTTGAAAACAAGTTAAAACACAAAAAGTGCTTTAAGGAGTCTTAAAGCACGTTTTTGGAAAATTGTCTTGTAAATGAGTTTTGAATGGCTAGATGTCCATCATTACTCTTTAATTAACATGTGTACTATATAGTATCACATTTGGAAGTCTATATCAATAGGAAATCAAAAATTTCACTTCTATGTGCCTTGTTTTATGAATAGTAACTTTTATAAGCTAGTTTGTAACATATGTTGTTATAAGTAATTAAATTGGTCAACAAAGACTATTATACCCTTCTTATTAAATGGGGGCCGGTTTTTCAAGGTGTGAGTCACCAACATGTAAAAGAAATCAAATAAGGAAAGTAAAGCTTATAAAGTAAAGTACTATTTTTGCTTTATACATAAATATCTTAACAAGTGGACTCTCTCTCACCTCATTCTCTTTTTCCCTTTCATTTCACACGGTTTCTTCATCTTCTCCCAAGCTCCATTTACGATTTGCTATGGCAACCCCTCTTCTCCATCTTCATTTCTTTGCCAAATCCAACTCCATGCTCCAAATCAAATTCTAAGACCATATTTGTCTTAGTTAGACCAAGCTCTACACTTCTATCTTTTCAAATCTTCAAGAACTCAATTTTGGTGCCATGGAGATTCACCATTGAAGGAGCTTGAGCTCACCTTTTCACATATTATTGTTCTCCTTTGCTTCAAGGTAAGGAAACTCAAAGAAAATCCATGTTTCCTCCATGTTTATATGATGTCCGAAAATTCACCTCACAATGGTGTTTTCACCTTGCTTATTTTAGCTTCATTTGAATCTTCCAAGGGCTAAGAGGAGTCCTCTCTTGATACTTATTCAAGTTCTCTTCCAATTCCAAGGTAAAACAATTACCTTAATGTGTTAAAACAATATGTGTAACTAGGGTTTACAATGAGATGAAGCATAATGCTTGAATACTCATTCTATTATTTGTACATTGTTTAGAAGATGACAAACAACCAAACATCCTACCGGTTTTACAAGGAAACAAGAAAGAAGTTGTGAGGAAAAAGAGGTAAACAAACTATCTCAATGTAGTTTAAATGCCTTAGGAAAATGAGCTTGATTTGCTTAATAAAATACCTAAGGAGCCAAAGGTGAATGACCTAGAGAAATGCTCTCAAGGGGTTTATTAAGGGCATATGTATTGTTGGGTGTAATTGCAGGTCAAAGGCTTTACTTATGTGGGAAATTCAGTGTTTAAGTTTAATGTATTTAAGGGCCTAAGAGCCATGTTATTTAAGGGCCTAAGTGACAAGCAATTTAAGCTTATGCACTATATTGTGATGTAGTGCTAAATGTGTGAAGTTTGTGTATAAAAATGTGTTTGATGGATTTTAGGTGTTCTTGAATGAAATAAGGTAAAAACCTAAGTGTTTGGATGTGAGTATATACAAGAGAAGCTATGGCCAAATTTGTATAATGTATAAGGAGTTGTAAGTGCTTAAATGAACTTTGGTGAACTAGGATATGTTAGGAAAGGATAAATGTTTTACTAAGGAAGAAGAAAACATGTTTTAAGGTGTTCTAAAGTGCTACAAGGACTTTGGTATTGTCTTGGAAGTTCTAGGAATTCAATGAGTGTTTTAGGATGTAATAAAGTCTTGGAGAAGTTTGTTTAAGGTTTAGGTAATGTTGATGAATAAGGAGGGAATGATGTTTAGGTAAGGGTTTTGAGTAAGGAATTTTAAGAAGTTGTGAAAAGGAGATTTAGTTAGTAAGAAAAGAAGTTTGAGGATGATGTTAAGGTGTAGAGGAAACACCTTGGTGTAGTGGTTATTGGTGAAATACCACTTAGAAATCTTAAGGAGAAGACATTCCAAGTGCTAAGAATTTTGTAAGAAATTTATGAATGATAAGATGATTTTGGAGTGTGATTTAAAGAGTTTAGTACATGGCTAAAAGTGTGTTTGATGTGCCAAATGATGTTAGAACACATTAGGAGGCTTGAGGAAAAGTTTGGAGAAAGTTTGACAAGTTTTGGACAACTTCTGGTGTTGTCCGACCCAGTGGTCCGACCCAGGGTGGGTCGGACAGCTCTGTTTAGTCACCGGTTGGAGTTTCTGGAACGGTCCGACCCAGAGGTCTTGAGTCGGACATGTGTGCTCTAAGTCTCTGGAATGGTCCGACCCAGATGGTTGGGTCGGACATGGGTCGGACAGGTGTATTTAAAAGACGGGAAAAGTTTCTGGAACGGTCCGACCCAGTTGTGGGTCGGACGGTGGGTCGGACGGCCCAAAATTATGTAAAAAAAAAACAAAACAAAACAATGTTTAAGGTTATGAGATGATGGGGATTATTAAGTAATGATGTTATAAGATCGTTAAGGACATGTTAAGTGAGTTATAATGACAATTAGTGGAGGAAAAATTGTATTAAAATGTAAAAGTAAAACAAGTTAAAATGTGAAGTTATATAACTAAATTAACGGGGATAAGTTATAAGCATTAGACTTTAAACAATCATGTTACCCCGATGTTAATAAAAATACATGTAATGTTATCAGTTGTTCGAGAATTGCTCGAGGAACATAAGTGGACATGATAAAGTGGACTCCGGTGACAGGTATGGTTTTCTTGCAACCTGTGTCCTACCGGATTACACCAGCTTGTATGCCAATGTGTTTTTCTGTATGTTTGCCACGTTGTAAGATAAAACATGTAATAAGTTTACAGTAATTCATTTATGTGGCGTGTTCAACTCCGATCCCGTTTAACCTCGGAAGTGTTAACCTTAGTTAACTGAGTCTAGGATCACATGAGATTCGGATTAAACGACCCGAACCATGGGACGTTCTAACCACGGCTATGCGTGTGTTAATTGTGTGATATGTGTATGTGAATGTAGGGATCTCCCTTGTGTGTTTAACCCAGTTGTAATACTGTATGGTGTGTAGATGTGATGGACTCCATAGTGGGGTTCTAACTAATATCTAAAAGTAAGTATGTACTAACAGTGGTGAGGAATCCGATTTGGCCGGTCGCGCGTTGTTGGGAGTGGGTATCCTTCTTAGCCTTACCCTTCTCGCTGTTATGGTTGTTTCCCTCACGGTTATGATCTCCCATTAGCTTATTCCAAAGCTTAGCTATTCTGACTTATGATCGGTTTAGGGGGAACATGTGTTTGTGTGGTGTGTTCAGGCCACAAAACCCGAACCATCTTAACTTAAGTTACTCGTCCGACTATTAGGACGGTAATGAGTGTTGTATAACGAGCTTACCATGGGGGTGACATTCTCTAGGCTCACCAGTGAATTAACTATGTTGGGTCAGCTCCTAAGAGAACCGCACCCGTTATGTTATGTGTTGTTGATATGATGCAATATCTGTTGCGATGTTATTATGTGCACGTTGTAACGTGAAAAGTGTTGTTATGTGTTGTCATGTGATGAATGTTATATGTTGTAAAATGTGGAGTATGTGGATCATGGAAATGAATCCCAGTTTGTGATAAGAGGCGTTTAAGGATAACCCGAATAACGGGTAAGTATCGTCTATTAAGGAAGTAGCTCCATTAGAGGAGAAACACTCCAGGGGTAATGAATACCATGAGTGACCTATCAAGTATGGATATGTTAACTGTTGTTGAGCCCTTTGAGGCGGAATGTTTCGTGTTGTGTGTTTTAAGTTACATGCATGATTCAAATAAAATCAATCGCATGCTAAGAAGACAATTAGTTGTGCGTGGCCCGGTAGCATGTGGGCTGCGGGATTACCATACCAGCAAAGGTGCTGAGCCCCTTGGGGGCCACCCTTTCTCTTCTTTTCCTATTTCAGGTACAAGAGCTGGAAGCCGTTCGAGAGTGGGACGGGGTAGTCGTTGTACATGGGTAATCATTTAAGTTGTATATATACAGTAGGTGTAGTAAGACCGAAATTGTTATCGGCATTAGTTTGTGAATACTCGGTACAGTTGAAAGGTGTATGTTGTTTCTATTGTTAATGGAAGGGTCAGTAATGTGTAGTCGCTCGGGAATCTAGTCCATCAGACCGGTACAATGTATATGTAATAGCCTTGTTAGCCACGTGGGTGGTTAACGGCGTGTAACACCAACGAGTTAAGTAATGTGAAGAAGTATATTTTCCGCTGCAGATTGTTGTTATGTGTTTGTTGTTGGATGGGGTGTTACAAAAAGTGGTATCAAAGCGAAGTATCGCTCTGATGACTGAATTACCGAGCTTAGGAAGTACCGAGTTAGGATTTTAGTACTTTGGGTTAAGGGTTGAGTGATAGCGTGAGAGATACGCTAGATAGGAATTACCAGTGTGTACTGGAAACCTACAATATCCATCCCGCCCTCCACAATCCCTGTTATATAACTTGGGAAACAATGCCAGAGAGATGAAAGTCCTCCCTTACTCGGGAATACCCGATCTGGCTGTTATTAAATACCTCTGAAGGTACGGAGAACCTGTCATACGGTAGATCCCGAAAACTGGGAATCCCGGAGACGGTTCCCATCTAAACAGTGTTAACCGCATTTCATAGCGAAGAGTGAAGAATCAGTGTATAGAAGAATAGAATTTCCGGCAACCTGGGTCGACATGCCGAGCAGTCGAGAATAACCAGCTTGCAACGCACCGACCGTGCAACAGGCAAGAAGTGGATTAATAAAACCCGAGACGAGTGTCTACGGGGCCACAGCTGAGAAATAATACACCAACGGTATACCAACCGACAAAGGAACTACAACGTAGTGCCCAAACAAGAGACAAGTCTCAGTAACCACGACAAGTGCGTGGAACGGGCTATAAAGAGGATACGATACTAAGTAAAGGGGGACTCCAAGAGTGGGAGACACCCCAGTTGATAATTACCATATGAATACAGTGAGGAGTTACCCAGAGGGTTATTGTCAAGTCTGTAAGATCAAGTGAGGGCCAACGAGGCCACTGATAATAGTGCGAGTAAGAACAATACCGCAACCAGTATGTGTGCTTAATCGATAGCCAGTTAGCATGGCGCACTTGCTATAGCAAGTGCTGCTTTAACAGGGCAGTTCGAGAAATTTATAACCACTCCAAAGTACTTAGTAAAGTACCACGAAGTTAAGTGTGATCATTATAACCATGGAAGGGCTTAACAGTCTGACCTTTGTAGTTGGAAGTACACCAGTCAGCAACAAGCTAGATTTGGTTAAGGCAAGAAGGCATTGTAAAACCATGAGAATTTTTCTTTCAACCCAGATTTATTCAAACTCTTTCCTTTCAAAACCAGATTTTCTTTCAAACCAATACTTCTTTCTAACCTTCTTCTAAACCAAACCAGTAAAACCAAGGGCAGTTGATAAGAATTCAACAATGGATAAACTTTCCCTCGATTAAGTTCGGGAAGCACGGAATGAATATTGTCACGGGACAATATAAGGGAGTTGACAACAGAATACTTCACCTAGGCGTGTGACGGACACTACGAGTGTACCCACTGTAATGTGGGACGACCACACTCCGATAGGAGCTTATGGGCCTGACAGACCTACCTATGGGTTAGTTGGGTAAGTAGTAATGTATCAGTATGGTACCCCACATATGTATACGAGTAGAGTCCAGAACACGGGAGGTAGTCGACTCCGTACTACGGTCAGTAGTATGAGTCAAACAAGAGCTAAGGATTACAAGGAATAGTTGAAGTTAAGGAACTCAGTTAAGTTAACGAGACTAAAGGAATTAGTGAATTCCTTTCAATGAAATGTTTAAGAGTCAGGGAATACGAAGTGCACTAACTGTTATGTAAAGACATAGCATATGTCTTAAGGATCCCAGGGATAAACATGTTAGCTGGAACGGTGACCCAGCCTGTGCATGGCAAGGCAGATGTCTAATGTGGACACATTAATGTGCAATGAACGGGATGAAACTCCCATAATAAGTACCCACACTACCAGGAAATGTTGATCTTCACAGGAGAAGATAATAAACCAGTTAAGAACGCAAATGGCGTGGCTAACTCAATATATCAATAAGTGCGAACCAGATGTAATGGCATGACTTAGCAACACCCAGGAGCAATCCTCAAAGGGTGTTCGCATCAACAAGAGTTGCACGAAGTGACATGATAGAAACACAAGGGTTGAAACTAACACCCAGTTAAGATATAAGTTGTCAGGAGACGGACTGACAATCCTAAGGGGCATCCCATGAAAGGAAACGGAATGCAACGACCTTGTCATGGAGCTCAATATAATATCCAAACCATATAATGTTGTACAGAGAAGTACATGTGTGTGGACAGCCTACAATGAGCCCAGCTCAAGGCAAATAAGGCTTATAAGCCATAAGCAAGATATTGTAACACCCCTACCATTAATACAGTGCTTACCGTCCAATCTCCTTACATATCAGATACACGCAGCGGATATTTACTTACATACAATGGGTGATACAATGCCGTTAGTCACCCACGTGACTAACAAGGCTACTACTTCTACATACAGCATCGGTCTGATGGACCGGAATCCCGAGTATTACACATCTACAATACATACTCCATTCTCCAGTTCAATACTACTATATTCCATTCAACACGTTACTCCTTTACAATACCATACCATACAATATACATAACCGAGTTTACTAGGTTCTCAATACAAATACAATGTTTCCTCCAAGTTCATAGATACTCATTATGAGTCTATGTCTACCCATTCCTCACTACTACATTACTTTCTAAATACAAGGGGTGTGCTAGTTGATACACCTCTACATTCTACTACTACTATCCAATGTAGTCGCCGGTCTCGTGCCTTGACCACATTCGCTTCGGGTACCTGCACACTAAAAAATGTCCCCCGAAGGGGTCAGCTTTCGTCGAGCATGATAACCGCATACCCCGCGTACTAGTGAGGGTACACCGACCACTTGGTCGAATACATGCGGTTGATTTCATTCAAACATACATGCATACATGCTCTTATACACAATACAACAATACTTACGCAAGGCATCATACACACACTACATTACATACAAGGAATACAATAAACCATCCAATACATACTTACCTTCTTCCGAAATACACATACTCATTACATACACAATATACAATTTTGTTAGCTTCATTGGTCCACCGGGTTAATCGGGTGGAGATTACTCTTTTACTCGTTACTTCATACACATACATACTCATACTCATACTTACTTACGGATCCATACTTACTTACTCTTACTCTTACTCAAGTTAAGTCGTCGGGACCTCCGGCCCTGGGGACTACTCCGTCCCACCTCCGGGATTTACTTGACTCACCAATCCGGGATGCTACCCATTTAAGGGATTTGGGCCGCGGACCAGTTTAAGAGTCAGGAATTGCAGCCAACCTCTTGTGACTCCGCATCCTCACGCGTGGCCGAAGCTATATCGGACTTGTACTCATTCCAATTTACTCACTTAAGTTAGGAGTTAGATAGTTAGGAATTAGCACAAGACAGCATCCAAGCCACAATAATACAATACACATATACACATACATACGAGGTACAATACATTACACGAGTACAATACGTGGTTCGAATACCATTCATCATCATTCATATATTTCATGAATTATACAAACTAGTGCTCAAGATAATAAATATCAAGCACAACATAAGTCAAGCACAGGTAAGTGCAATATAGTCCGATTCATGCATTTATCTTATTTAGGTGATCAAATAAGCACACAAATCGGGGTAACCAGATAAGGATACAGGGCATGAAGAAATCATACCTTTCACCATTGATTTCGGACTCACCGACTCCTCTTCGGTGTTCGACTAATCAAATTCTATCACATACATACAGTCGGGTGGTCAATTATCCATAATTAACCTCACTCATTACTTTACTAGAGTTTCCTAGTTTACACTTACTAATTCTTCATTGTTCAAATACATTTACTTATGTTACTTACTTAAGATTATTTCCTAAGCTTGTTTATAGCCTTAATGACCTTTAAACATCTTTAATCATGTCTTAATTACCTTATACTATCATTACCCTTCAATTCCCCATCATTAGAATGCAAGAAAGTACTTTCTGGACAAAATTTGGGGTGGTCCGGGTTTGTGTCCTGGTTTTAAACCCGGACCAACTCACTGGAACAACTCTCGGGTGAAAATAAGGCTTGGTCCGGGTTTACATCCTGGTTTAAAACCCGGACCATGTGTTCTGAAATGCTACAGGTAAGTTTTTGACATCGTCCGAGTTTGTGTGCTACTTTGCAAACCCGGACAATTTGTTTTGTAACTTACGGGTGTATTTTTGGGGTGGTCCGGGTTAGCATCTTTGTTTGTAAACCCGGACCATCCCATTGTAAAACTTTCTGTCGTGATTTTAGGCTAGTCCGGGTTTGTGTGCTGGTTGCAAACCCGGACTAGTTACAGTACTGCTATATATGTAAGTTTTTGAGTTTGTTTCCATTCCAAATCTCTACCAATCTCTTCCATAATATTCCTACATATATTTAGCATTTTAGCATTGATTAAGCACTTAAACTAGCTTAATACAACACTATAAAATCTGTTACATTACACACTCACTGTAAGTTTTTCTCTTCCTGTTACAATTTTCCTTCTCCATTAATGCTACAGATTTTCCTTATCTTCTTCCCACCAACTCAATGACTCTTACACTAGCCTAATTTAGTTTGACAACTTACATTGCTCCATTCTAGCTCTAACTCATCTACATCTTCCTCATAAACACCAACCAAGGTAATAACCCCACATTTCTTCTCTGAACATATCCATGTTCTTCCTTCTACACTAGTACTTAAGTCTCTTAACTCCTAACCAAAATTGACAGAGGTTCCCTACATTCCCAAGTATTCTCACCACATCAATGCATTCACTCCAGGCTGCCTATATTACCTGTTCATCAATAGCATCAACATACAATCCTCCAATACACATACTAGGTGTTAAACATCCATTTAATTCCCTGCACATACCATTCCTTTCCTCCAGATTTATACAAGCTTTAAATGTCTTTTATAGCTTTAAAACTTTTGGTATTCTCCACACTATACTACTACTCAATACATTTACAATACCCATTTCAAGCTACTAAAATTCTGTTACATACATACATATACCAAGCTACACAAGTGAGCATCCTTACCTTGTTTTTCTTCTAGTTTTTCTTTCTCCTTCTTTCTTCTTCCTTCATCTCTTTCTCCACCGGTTATAGTACTTCACAAATCTAATATCATAACCCATACATACACACACATTCAATACTGAAAACTAACCCAAACATCATTAAGTTTTAAGTAAGATTTAGGGTTTAGAATTTCCTTTACCTTCCATGGGCACAAGAGCTGTTTGGGATAGCTCAAGAACAAGGTTTCCTCTCCTCCAACAAAGCCAAAATCGGCTAGAATACAAGGGAACCAAACAAGGGTTTAGCTCAAATTCGTTTTGCCTTTAAGGCTAGAAAAACAATGGAGTTTAAAGAGATTTTTACTCAAAAGAACAAGGAGAACAAGGTGACTCTAATGGTGGTCTTGAAGCTCCAAATGGGGTATACCCATAAAAATGAAAGTGTGGTTTTCGAATTTTGAAAGGATGGAAATGTAGCTCTTGATGAGAGGATTCCAATGGTATACTTTTTATAATTTTTGGAAGAGGTTTGCTAGAGTAACAAGAGGAGAGAAGTGGTGGTTTTTGTGGGGGTTGCTAAATCTCCATGGAAATCGCATGGAAGGAGGAGGAGGAAGAAGAAGAGAGTGAGTGAGGGGGATGTTCACGTGAGAGAGGATGGTGTGGGAGAGAGAGAATTGTGAGAGTGAATAAAGTGAGTGGGGTTGTTTATTATTTTTTGTGTTTTGTAAATAAGAGAGTGAGTGTGTGAGAGAGTGTGAGAGGGGGAGTCCCCATCGGTCACACACAGCACCCACATACTACTTTGCTTTTTATTTTCAAAGTGGACACATAAGTTTTGGGTTATGTTTCTACCCACAACTTACCGTTTTTGACAGTTTTTACTAATCTCTCGTTTATTGATTTTATTGGTTCTAAACCTTCACTAATATTTATTAATGACTATTTAGTTGACCAAAATTGTTACGAGTCTATTGACCCGCTTAAAGACACGTTTTCCGGTTACCTCGAAAAACGTGCTTTAAGGTTCGTTAGTGATTTTATCCATTTAAGGATCCGTTTTCTTCGGGATTTGTTCCCTCATTTAGACTTAATTAAGCCTTTAGAAATCCTTATAATACGCTAACCGAGGTCTCATACTCCTATGGTTATTTAACGCTATTTAGCGTTTTTTGCTTTTAAGCATTTCTTCATTTTTTTGGATTATTTTCCTTACCAATATTACTAGGCGTCATTAGGCCTTTAATTACGTATTAGATTAATCTTAATCCCTATATTTAAGTTCGGGGTATTTCAATCTACCCCCCTTAAGAACTTTGTCCTCAAAGTTGCTCGAGGTTATAAGTTTACAATGCTACTCGTTCTTACATGTCTAATACCGTGGTACACATATTCCTCTTACAATTCACAAAATTCGAACTCCAGGTTTCTCCTTCCTATCATTCCAATGTAACAATACTTACTTCAATCCATATTACCATCAACCATCCGGTTCCTCGTACAAAATTAAAACATATACAGTGCAAGCTATTCCCAAAGCAATGCAACCACAATACAATCCCGCAGGCACTCAGGTCATCTCGACACAGGACTCCTCTATGTCCTGCTGTCCTTGGAATAATACAACATGCTACCCTACCATCTACTCCGGTAAAAGCTCCTACCATTTTCTCCATACTAGGGGAAATTCCTTCACTACTACTAATTAGAAGTCTTTCTAAAGCATCCAGCTCCAAGTTCCAATTTATATTCGTTACTTCTATCCTATGTGTGATTCTTGTGACCACTTAAGGGGAGCTTCAAGAATCGTTCGACCTTGATGTGATCAGCATCAGTGTTGAACTATCTTTCCACCCCAATTTGTGTTCGGTTTCCCTCGATCTGATCAGGATCAAGTTCGACTTCCCACGTCAGTTTCAAACAAACAGATAATTTAGTTGTTTCATTTCTATCTTTTTACTCTTCCTAGTCGTGATACGAATTCATACATCCAAGGATGGAATCAGTCCATCAATCATCCTCACTCTACTTCCCAAATGCTTTACTCCGTGGCTCAATACCTAAATGCTCCTTCCATCAATCTTCACTACTTTCATCCATCACTCTCCAATATTCTAACTAGGATTACCATACTTGTAAAATTTTTTTTTGTTGTCCTCAATTTACTTCAAATAATTTACCTATGATTCCACTACTCATAAACTTCATTCATCTACTACTCTCATTCATTTCGTACTACTTCTTCAAAGGCTACAATACTTGTGAAGTTCCGTCCACTACTCATTACTCTTCTTTACCAATACTCTTACACTGGTGTTACAAGATGGGTATATTCATCCTATGGTATTTGCATGTCTAATGCCTAGTTACCATAATTACAATATGAATGAATACTTATGTTTATTTAACATAGTATCAATCATAAATTTGATTCTCATTTATGCTATGCACATTATGGTTTATGTGTTTTTTCACAAAATTTACATTAAGCGGTTTTCGCTCTACCCCCCTTAAAAGGGATTACGCCCACGTAATCTACCATATGTTATTATTATTAAACATTGGTTTAATCAATTGGGGCAATCTGAAGCGTTTAGCTTCACTACGGTATACTATACAGTATGCTCTGGTCAAAGGGTCTTAACCATGCCAATAGTTTAGTCTTTGCACCAAGAATTCCTATATGAGTTTATTTAACTCATAATTAATTTGGTTCCAGCCTATTAGGCTTCAAGGTATTAATAGCCATTCTACTATACTTACTAGGTATATTATCTCCTATAGGGCCCACTAGCTTCTGCTGCGCGACCCTGATAACTTGGGTTATTCACCCTTCTTGTTATCCTTAATGTGCTATACATAACCTTTTATCCATCTATTATGGGAATAAGGTTTACTAAACAAATTCGGTATTCTTTTACCGTGTTCGAACTCAATGAGTTTAAGGTTTTAACCAGCTCTCTGGTAATCTACTGCACATGCTATTCGTGCTTCCACGATTATTCATTAAGTTCCTCCAACTTATTGTCGGGCGAGGTTACGTCACTACTTAGTTGTAGTGCTTCCTCTGGTGTCAATAGTTTCTGAATCATACCAGTTCTTCTGGTTCAGTACAAGTGTTCTTTACTTGTATGACCTTGCATTGGCATGTGTCGGTCCTAGTGACTTTCTTAAGTCTCCTTTCATCCTTTTATTCCTCTGGAATTCACATCTTGTGATTGTTGGTGTGCTTTACACTCTTTGTGCTTCTTTGGCCCTAAGCCGCACGATCTGTTGCTAAGCTTGCTTAAATGGCTTATGCCACGTTTGTGGTGAAAAGAAAGATTCACTACGGTTTACATTCTCCATATCCCTAGCCATCCCATTAGATCATTAGCTGAAAAGTGCAATACCAAAACACTCAGTCATACAGAGTGCAGAGGCGTAAACGCTTGACAGTAAGTCACTTATGTGATAGGAAAGAATATTTCTGCATGTCTTCTCATACTTATACTCCGTGTCATTATCTACTACTTCCTCATATCGGTCGCTTGTTGCGCACCGTATTGTTACTCATTATACAACATCGCTTTTACTGTTTCTGTTACTGTGATAGTTTCTCTTTACTCATTGCCATTGTCATTGGCACCATTTCCTTATGGTATGAATACCCTGGGGTTTCCAATGTTCGTGTGTATGACGGTTGTTGTAGCATACCGCAATACTATTATCTTCCCATTGTGGGGATGTTTTATTTCCGTTTAGGTTTCATGTGTAGGTTGGCTTACCTCACGTTATTTTCATCATTTATGATACCATTTACCAATTATCTGGTTGACTAAGGATAAAGTAATTTTATCGGGTTATAAGCTCTCTTAAGCATTGGTCATTCTTGGTGTGCAATGTCACTCTCATTGATTGTTTTTTGACAATTACTGTCTCCTGTGCTGAGGTTGGTTATAGGCTCCAGTTGTATAGTTCTACTCGTATGTGCATCACCGGAACATCCCAAGAACTTCAAGGGTTTTCTGGTCCCGTTCTCCAATTGGAGAGTATTCTATCACTGACAAGTGAAGGTTCTTGTTGAGGGATATGCTTCCACTCATAAGTCTCGTGACGAGGTTTACCATGTTGGTGTTTTTACAGTGGTTCACACATGCTTAGGTGCATATGGGGTATGCTTTACTCCTTAAGTCATAATGGTTTGGAAATCTCGTTTCCTTATCCCATCACTCCTTGGCAATATCTATTGCGTAGGTTTTATTGTTATAGTATGGAAGCCTTTACCAAGGGCTCACATCTCCACCACATTGGTGGTCTTTGGTTAACAAGAGGTACCTTTCCTCGGGTTTCTCGCAGTGTCCAAGTGTGGACTAGGCCACTGTTAGCATTATCATGGTTCTTATGCCTCTGTGCTACCATTCCTACAGAAGGCATGAAGGTAATTAGAAGTTTGTCAACTGTATACTAGACTGGTACTCTAGTAACAGTGACACTGAGATGGCCATTACTCCAAGCCACTCAGGATGTTGGGTTTGAACTGATGGTCCAGTTGTTGATTTCTTGCAAGTCTTGCTCTCAAATGGTGTGGGTTATGCAACCATTAAGGTTTACATAACATAGCTGGTTGATTGCTTTTAAACCGTATTGCTGCGAGCTATGCTCTTTGCAAGCTGCTTATATCTGTTTCCACTCCTTGTATACCATCACAAGTTAGAGGTGTTGCTAGGCTCCATGGTAAGTCGTGACATCACGCTTCCGCTCATAGGAGGCCCTTTAGGCAAAATGGTATTAATAGGTGCCTCTCAGTACCTTAGGGTATTTCCTGTTAAGTGAAATCCCTTCGGTGTCTTAACCGAGTGTTCGTTCTAGCCTTTGTGCTTTTATCATGTCGTTGTTGTTCGACTGTTGCAAATTAGACACCCTTCAAGGATTGCTCCTGGGTGTTGTTAGGTTATGCCGTTACATCCGGCTAATGTTTATAACATGTGTTGTCCCCTATACCGTCTTATGGTATTGCATTAAGCTATCTCCTTTCAGGTTATGACGTCTCCCGTCGTTGGGTAGACCGTTTACACTTGCTCCTAGTGCTTGAGACTAGGTTTAAATATCCTCTCCGATGATGGATTGGCCTCGTGGTAATCTTGTGAGCGCTCTTGGGAGTTCTGTCCCATTTGTTGAGCATTGTGGTGTTCACGTTAGGCAACTGCCTTACTGTGTTTCGGCTGGGTATGCTTCCCAGCTATCACGTATTTGTTTGATGTCCTCGAGACATATCCAATGTCTATATTTACTAGTTTGTGCTCTTTGCACTTCTAGTTCTCATTCCTTACTTTCAGTTGGGTTCTCTGAGTTCCTTATACTTGTTCCTTAACTGAGTTTCCTTCTCCTTGGTTGTTTGTGGTGTCCAGTTGTTCTGGTTAAAATTCACTCATGGTCCGTAGAATGGAGTTGACTACTTCCCGTGCGTCGTACACTACATGTGTACATACGTGGGGTACCTTGTTGATACGTTACCACTTACCCGACTACTTGTCAGGCCCGCAAGCTCCTTCGGAGTGCGGTTGTCCCACATCCCGTAATTGGGTACACTCATAGTGTTCGTCACACGCCTAGGTGAATTATTCTATTGCCAACTCCTCTTGTATCACTTTATGATACTCACCGTAATTCGGTTGGTCTGGTTTTAAAATCCAAGATTTAAAAGAAAGGTTGTGATTTGAAAGAAAAATTTTGGGTTTAAAATTTATGGTTCGGTGTTAAAAGTAGTCTCTCATGGCATAGCCATGTTTGAGGTCTTGACCAAGTCTAGCTTCTCGCTGACTGGTATGTTCTAATTACAGTGGTCGGGCCGTTAAGCCTTCCCAAGGTTCCATACGTCTGGTTGTTAGGATGTGTGATCCTGTGGTTGTTTCATTACGGTCACTGTACATTACTATGTACTTGTGACGTATTGGTGTTCCCTTACATATTCGTGTTGTTACTACACTTGCCGTGGCAAGTGCGTGGTACTGGTGGTTTTTGAGTAATCCTATACCGATCACGGTATGGTTTTCCACTCACATTTGATAGTCTCGTTGACTTTCCCTTGATCTTGTTGATCTACAATTGGTATACTCGATCCTTTAGGTATCTTCTTGGTGGTCTAGACATGGCTGTCGTAGATCTGGGTACTTCTCCAATCCTTGGAGGTTCCCACTCTACTTGGTTTAGTGTCGTTCCTTGTGGCTCGTTCCCACTCATCTGTGGTGGTTACTGAGCCTTCCTTGTTTAGGCACTACTCTTGTAGTTCTATTGAATTATATCTCATGGTTGTCCTTGTAGTTGTCTGAGCCATATTGGCCAGGTGTTGCAGCCTTTTGGCGTTGTAATTCGGAGTTAATCGCTTCTGACTATGTTCTTAGCCAGCTAGCATGCCGTTGGTGGTATTATCTAACCGTTACTGTCCCACAGACTTGTGTCTCGGGTTCCATTACCGCTCCTCTTCCATTCCGTTGCACGGTTAGTGCTTCTTTTCCTGCTGTTGGTTGTCTAGCCAGGTTCGCGACTGCTGAGCATGTCGCCCCATGTTGCTGTAAGTTGTAGCCTCCTTGTAGTTGGAGCGTTCATTCCACCACTAATAAGTGCGGGTATTGTTGTTCAACCGGGATCCATCTCCGGGTCTTCCAATCCTTGGAATCTACCATATGCCGGTTCTTATTTGTGTGTGATGGCTTCACATCTGCCAGATGGGTTTCCCCGAGTATGAGAGGACTTTCCTTCTCTCTGGCGTTCTTTCCCAATTTATACAGTGGGGTTTGCGGAGGGCGGGTCTGGTATTGTAGGTATCCGGTACTCACCGGTAGTTCCTAACTAGCATATCTCTAATGCTAACACTCAGCCCTTAGCCCTAAGCTTCTAATTCCTAACTCGGTATTCCTAAACTCGGTATTTCCAGTCATCAGAGCGATACTTCGCTCTGATACCACTTTTTTGTAACACCCCTACCATTAATACAGTGCTTACCGTCCAATCTCCTTACATATCAGATACACGCAGCGGATATTTACTTACATACAATGGGTGATACAATGCCGTTAGTCACCCATGTGACTAACAAGGCTACTACTTCTACATACAGCATCGGTCTGATGGACCGGAATCCCGAGTATTACACATCTACAATACATACTCCATTCTCCAGTTCAATACTACTATATTCCATTCAACACGTTACTCCTTTACAAACCATACCATACAATACACATAACCGAGTTTACTAGGTTCTCAATACAAATACAATGTTTCCTCCAAGTTCATAGATACTCATTATGAGTCTATGTCTACCCATTCCTCACTACTACATTACTTTCTAAATACAAGGGGTGTGCTAGTTGATACACCTCTACATTCTACTACTACTATCCAATGTAGTCGCCGGTCTCGTGCTTGACCACATTCGCTTCGGGTACCTGCACACTAAAAAATGTCCCCCAAGGGGTCAGCTTTCGTCGAGCATGATAACCGCATACCCCGCGTACTAGTGAGGGTACGCCGACCACTTGGTCGAATACATGCGGTTGATTTCATTCAAACATACATGCATACATGCTCTTATACACAATACAACAATACTTACGCAAGGCATACATACATACACTACATTACATACAAGGAATACAATAAACCATCCAATACATACTTACCTTCTTCCGAAATACACATACTCATTACATACACAATATACAATTCTGTTAGCTTCATTGGTCCACCCGGGTTAATCGGGTGGAGATTACTCTTTTACTCATTACTTCATACATAAATACTCATACTCATACTTACTTACGGATCCATACTTACTTACTCTTACTCTTACTCAAGTTAAGTCGTCGGGACCTCCGGCCCTGGGGACTACTCCGTCCCACCTCCGGGATTTACTTGACTCACCAATCCGGGATGCTACCCATTTAAGGGATTTGGCCGCGGACCAGTTTAAGAGTCAGGAATTGCAGCCAACCTCTTGTGACTCCGCATCCTCACGCGTGGCCGAAGCTATATCGGACTTGTACTCATTCCAATTTACTCACTTAAGTTAGGAGTTAGATAGTTAGGAATTAGCACAAGTCAGCATCCAAGCCAATAATACAATACACATACACATACATACGAGGTACAATACATTACACGAGTACAATACGAGGTTCGAATACCATTCATCATCATTCATATATTCGAATTAAAAAACTAGTGCTCAAGACAATAAATATCAAGCACAACATAAGTCAAGCACAGGTAAGTGCAATATAGTCCGATTCATGCATTTATCTTATTTAGGTGATCAAATAAGCACACAAATCGGGGTAACCAGATTAGATACAGGGCATGAAGAAATCATACCTTTCACCATTGATTTCGGACTCACCGACTCCTCTTCGGTGTTCGACTAATCAAATTCTATCACACATACAATCGGGTGGTCAATTATCCATAATTAACCTCACTCATTACTTTACTAGAGTTTCCTAGTTTACACTTACTAATTCATTGTTCAAATTACAGTTACTTAGTTACTTATAAGATTATTTCCTAAGCTTGTTTATAGCCTTAAACCTTTAAACATCTTTAATCATGTCTTAATTACCTTATACTATCATTACCCTTCAATTCCCCATCATTAGAATGCAAGAAAGTACTTTCTGGACAAAATTTGGGGTGGTCCGGGTTTGTGTCCTGGTTTTAAACCCGGACCAACTCACTGGAACAACTCTCGGGTGAAAATAAGGCTTGGTCCGGGTTTACATCCTGGTTTAAAACCCGGACCATGTGTTCTGAAATGCTACGGGTAAGTTTTTGACATCGTCCGGGTTTGTGTGCTACTTTGCAAACCCGGACAATTTGTTTTAGTAACTTACGGGTGTATTTTTGGGGTGGTCCGGGTTAGCATCTTGGTTTGTAAACCCGGACCATCCCATTGTAAAACTTTCTGTCGTGATTTTAGGCTAGTCCGGGTTTGTGTGCTGGTTTGCAAACCCGGACTAGTTACAGTACTGCTATATATGTAAGTTTTTGAGTTTGTTTCCATTCCAAATCTCTACCAATCTCTTCCATAATATTCCTACATATTATTTAGAATATTTTAGCATTGATTAAGCACTTTAAACTAGCTTAATACAACACTATAAAATCTGTTACATTACACACTCACTGTAAGTTTTTCTCTTCCTGTTACAATTTTTCCTTCTCCATTAATGCTACAGATTTTCCTTATTCTTCCCACCAACTCAATGACTCTTACACTAGCCTAATTTAGTTTGACAACTTACATTGCTCCATTCTAGCTCTACTCATCTACATCTCTTCCTCATAAACACCAACCAAGGTAATAACCCCACATTTTCTTCTCTGAACATATCCATGTTCTTCCTTCTACACTAGTACTTAAGTCTCTTAACTCCTAACCAAAATTTGACAGAGGTTCCCTACATTCCCAAGTATTCTCACCACATCAATGCATTCACTCCAGGCTGCCTATATTACTTGTTCATCAATAGCATCAACATACAATCCTCCAATACACATACTAGGTGCTAAACATCCATTTAATTCCCTGCACATACCATTCCTTTCCTCCAGATTTATACAAGCTTTTAAATGTCTTTTATAGCTTTAAAACATTTTGGTATTCCTCCACACTATACTACTACTCAATACCATTTACAATACCCAT
Organism: Limonium bicolor; assembly: GCA_023374045.1. Lineage (NCBI taxonomy): Eukaryota > Viridiplantae > Streptophyta > Magnoliopsida > Caryophyllales > Plumbaginaceae > Limonium > Limonium bicolor. Next base: position 164,940,098 of record CM041776.1, on the reverse strand, counting down.
TTCAAGCTACTAAAATTCTGTTACATACATATACCAAGCTACACAAGTGAGCATCCTTACCTTGTTTTTCTTCTAGTTTTTCTTTCTCCTTCTTTCTTCTTCCTTCATCTCTTTCTCCACCGGTTATAGTACTTCACAAATCTAATATCATAACCCATACATACACACACATTCAATACTGAAAACTAACCCTAACATCATTTAAGTTTTAATGTAAGATTTAGGGTTTAGAATTTCCTTTACCTTCCATGGGCACAAGAGCTGTTTGGGATAGCTCAAGAACAAGGTTTCCTCTCCTCCAACAAAGCCAAAATCGGCTAGAATACAAGGGAACCAAACAAGGGTTTAGCTCAAATTCGTTTTGCCTTTAAGGCTAGAAAAACAATGGAGTTTTAAAGAGATTTTTACCTCAAAAGAACAAGGAGAACAAGGTGACTCTAATGGTGGTCTTGAAGCTCCAAATGGGGTATACCCATAAAAATGAAAGTGTTGGTTTTCGAATTTTGAAAGGATGGAAATGTAGCTCTTGATGAGAGGATTCCAATGGTATACTTTTTATAATTTTTGGAAGAGGTTTGCTAGAGTAACAAGAGGAGAGAAGTGGTGGTTTTTGTGGGGTTGCTAAATCTCCATGGAAATCGCATGGAAGGAGGAGGAAGAAGAAGAGAGTGAGTGAGGGGGATGTTCACGTGAGAGAGGATGAGTGGGGAGAGAGAGAATTGTGAGAGTGAATAAAGTGAGTGGGGTTGTTTATTATTTTTTTGTTGTTTTGTAAATATAAGAGTGAAAAAGTGGGGTGTTTTTATTTTTTTGTGGGGGAGTCCCCATCGGTCACACACAGCACCCACATACTACTTTTGCTTTTTATTTTCAAAGTGGACACATAAGTTTTGGTTATTTATGTTTCTACCCCACAACTTACCGTTTTTGACAGTTTTTACTAATCTCTCGTTTATTGATTTTATTGGTTCTAAACCTTCACTAATATTTATTAATGACTATTTAGTTGACCAAAATTGTTACGAGTCTATTTGACCCGCTTAAAGACACGTTTTCCCGGTTACCTCGAAAAACGTGCTTTAAGGTTCGTTAGTGATTTTAATCCATTTTAAGGATCCATTTTCTTCGGGATTTGTTCCCTCATTTTTATTTAGACTTAATTAAGCCTTTAGAATCCTTATAATACGCTAACCGAGGTCTCATACCTCCTATGGTTATTTAACGCTTATTTAGCGTTTTTCGCTTTTTAAGCATTTCTTTTGGATTTATTTTTCCTTACCAATATTACTTAGGCGTCATTAGGCCTTTAATTACGTATTAGATTAATCTTAATCCCTATATTTAAGTTCGGGGTATTTCAGATATGTTATATAAATTCGATTGATTGTAGAAGTTTATGTTGTATAAGTGAATAGAGTGGTAAACGAACCACTGCATTAAGAGTGGGGATACCTCTCGATATTGTGAGACCGCAGGAGCGGTAGTTATGTGAATCAAGTTCAAGAAATATGTTAAGGATGGACAATATTATTATTATTTGAGAGCAGTTAGTTTAGTAGTATGTGTGTATAAAGTGAAGCACCGAGCTAAATAACGTCGGTTTGAGACTCGAGTGAGCAACGCTCAAGGAGCATTCGGTAGTCATCCAAATGAATGACGAACCATAATGTGAATAATATAAGTATAGGTGTGGAAGTTAATGTGACAGTAAATACCATGTAAGTTATTGTTATACAATAAATAAGAGCACGGTACGTAGCAAGCGACCGTTGTATAAGTGTTGTTAAATAATGATATGGCAGATAAGGGCAGTTATGAATTAAATTCAGTGGTGATGCAAGGTAAGTGATGATAAACAAACTCGGCAGTAAGCCAGTAGCCAGTATTACGAGATCGGAATCTCAATGAAACACAGTGTGAATTCCATGGCGAATTGCATAAGAGATTTACTGTCAAGAGTTTACGCCTCTGCACTCTGTATGACTGAGTGTTTTGGTATTGCATTTGAACAGTAATGATCGAGTGCGATGGAAGGGGTTTTGGAAACGTTAATTGTGGTGGAAACAGAAAACGGCTTATAACGCCATAGTGATTGATGCATAGGAAATGCAAAGACATACCATGAAAGGGTACTTGTACAAAACCAAATGTGGAGGCATGATTAAGAATAAGGGACTACAGTAGCACTGAATACCAAATATTGGTAGAGAATATACCCCAAATGTTGGGTAATAACTGAGAGAGCACTACACACTAGGTAGTAGCTCAACCTCAACTGATAGTAAGTTGGAAGGAAACAAGTCAATCAGTGTGAAATACGTAACAGCATATACAGTCAATTATTATGGAAGTAGATAGAAAGTTTATAACTCACCGAATTCGCTAACGGTAAGAGATACCACGCGTCGGTTGAGAAACCATTGTTACCAAGATGAAGGTGACAATTGGGGATGTACAATACAGTAAGAATAACAAATGGGGCAATTAAGCTCTACAGTTATTGGAGTTTCGCAGCAGAAACTAATGAGCCAGTGATTCAAGTGTTTAATGTACACGGTGAACATGAGTGAATGGCTAATTATTAACGCCTAGAAGCCTAACAGGCCAGAATCGAAACCAACTAAGAGTTTAAACAAACTCCAATGAGAATTCTTGGTTTAGGGACTAAACCGCCAATATGGTTAAGATCCTCTAATCGGAATCCATTGTATAATAGACCGCGTGGAAGTTGAAGTACTTCACGACGGCAGAACGTTTTAAACCAATGATTAAGTGATTGATTATGTGGGCGTAATCCCTTTTAAGGGGGTAGAGCGCAAAACCACTTAGTGTGTATTACCGTACAAGTGTACGTAGTGTATGTGACTTATATTGTGCATAGCACAAAGTTATTGTTTTGATGATTGGTGTGTGTGTTACGTAAACATACACATTCATTCATGGTTTAATTGTGGTAACTGCGCACAGAAGATGCGAATACCATTGTGATAAGTGTGTTGATTTATTAATAGTTGTATGTGATAGTACAAGTGTGGGGAGTAGAGAAACTCCCGGGGAACAAAACCCCGACAGTGTATAAATGTGAAACTGTGTGTTGTATTTTGATAAAATATATGTGTATATATATTATATAGTGACTCAGGAAAGGTTATGGAACCAACATAGAACCTAGTGAGAATAAGATTCCCTAGGTAACAGCATTAAAGCAAATGAAAATAACTGATAGACGGAGTTCTATCCCTTGGAGATGTTATGATCATGACTAGAATGATTTAAAAGATAGAAAATTGGAAATGAGTGATTTATTTGATGCTTGAAAATGAAGTGGGAAGTGGAACTTGATTTGCATGCGATCAAGGGAAGCCGAACACAAATTGGAGTGGAAGGATAGTTCAACACTGATGCTGATCACATCAGGGTTGGATGATTCTTGAAGCTCCCTATAAGTGGTCACAAATAACCACGCTAAGAAAAGAAGCAAAGAGCATAAGTTGGACTTGGAGTTGTATATGTTTTCAAAAGGATTTTCAATTGGTACTTATAAAACGTTGATAGATACCTTACATAATTAAAGTTTTCTTACTTAACCTCACAAGGAAAAATTTCAAATTTAAGTGATTGTTTTAATCTCCCAAAGGCACGGGGACGGAAGGTGTCCATCGCGACCGGGTTCTGCGGGATCACAGTGTATACCAAAGATATTTTTGATTGCAATACATGCTATGACATGTTGTGTGGTATGTGTAATAAATATTATTTTGACGTTGAGTTCCTAAAGTGTATGCTATCAAGACCTATGAGTCTAAATGTGTTGTGTTACATAGACCTATGTGTCTAAAGGCTGTTATGTTATCGGGACCTATGTGTCTAAATGTTGTTATGTTACCCAAGACCAGAGAGTCTAAGGGTTGTTATGTGTGTGTAAATGTTGTTAAGATAACCGGACCATTGAATCCGAGGTTATCAAGTGAATATGTTATGTTATGTATGGATGTGAATGTGTTACCCGGACCATTAAGTCCGAGGTTGTGATGTAAAGTGTGTTTGGTTATGGAAGTTTTATTTCTATAAGTAATCCCCGTATTCTAATCCAAGATGTGTGGGAAGTGTAAACTTCGAGGACGAATTTCTTTTAAGGGGGGTAGATTGAAATACCCCAAACCCTGATATATTGTTTAAATATTAAACTATGGTATGTAAAGGCTAAAAAGTGCCATAGAAACATTAGTGAACAATTTAAACCATAGTAAATGCAATAAAGCACTAAGATACAGTTTGAGCAAAAACATGCTCTAAGCTATGAGTGAACTTGGTTAGGACCCAAAGAGCCTACCAAGACTTAATAATATTCAATTATGATTTAATAGGGCTAATTAAGTCCTTAGGAAACCTTGGTAGAAGTTAAACCAAATAAAACACAAGAAATACCTTAAAGTCAATAAGAGCAAAAATGTGCTCTAAGCTTGGGATAAATTTGTATAAGACCTAATGGTCATACCTATACCTTATAAATATGTTAATGAGCATATTAAATCAATTACCAAAGAAAACCAAGCTTGAAAACAAGTTAAAACACAAAAAGTGCTTTAAGGAGTCTTAAAGCACGTTTTTGGAAAATTGTCTTGTAAATGAGTTTTGAATGGCTAGATGTCCATCATTACTCTTTAATTAACATGTGTACTATATAGTATCACATTTGGAAGTCTATATCAATAGGAAATCAAAATTTTCACTTCTATGTGCCTTGTTTTATGAATAATAACTTTTATAAGCTAGTTTGTAACATATGTTGTTATAAGTAATTAAATTGGTCAACAAAGACTATTATACCCTTCTTATTAAATGGGGGCCGGTTTTTCAAGGTGTGAGTCACCAACATGTAAAAGAAATCAAATAAGGAAAGTAAAGCTTATAAAGTAAAGTACTATTTTGCTTTATACATAAATATCTTAACAAGTGGACTCTCTCTCACCTCATTCTCTTTTTCCCTTTCATTTCACACGGTTTCTTCATCTTCTCCCAAGCTCCATTTACGATTTGCTATGGCAACCCCTCTTCTCCATCTTCATTTCTTTGCCAAATCCAACTCCATGCTCCAAATCAAATTCTAAGACCATATTTGTCTTAGTTAGACCAAGCTCTACACTTCTATCTTTTCAAATCTTCAAGAACTCAATTTTGGTGCCATGGAGATTCACCATTGAAGGAGCTTGAGCTCACCTTTTCACATATTATTGTTCTCCTTTGCTTCAAGGTAAGGAAACTCAAAGAAAATCCATGTTTCCTCCATGTTTATATGATGTCCGAAAATTCACCTCACAATGGTGTTTTCACCTTGCTTATTTTAGCTTCATTTGAATCTTCCAAGGGCTAGGAGGAGTCCTCTCTTGATACTTATTCAAGTTCTCTTCCAATTCCAAGGTAAAACAATTACCTTAATGTGTTAAAACAATATGTGTAACTAGGGTTTATAATGAGATGAAGCATAATGCTTGAATACTCATTCTATTATTTGTACATTGTTTAGAAGATGACAAACAACCAAACATCCTACCGGTTTTACAAGGAAACAAGAAAGAAGTTGTGAGGAAAAAGAGGTAAACAAACTATCTCAATGTAGTTTAAATGCCTTAGGAAAATGAGCTTGATTTGCTTAATAAAATACCTAAGGAGCCAAAGGTGAATGACCTAGAGAAATGCTCTCAAGGGGTTTATTAAGGGCATATGTATTGTTGGGTGTAATTGCAGGTCAAAGGCTTTACTTATGTGGGAAATTCAGTGTTTAAGTTTAATGTATTTAAGGGCCTAAGAGCCATGTTATTTAAGGGCCTAAGTGACAAGCAATTTAAGCTTATGCACTATATTGTGATGTAGTGCTAAATGTGTGAAGTTTGTGTATAAAAATGTGTTTGATGGATTTTAGGTGTTCTTGAATGAAATAAGGTAAAAACCTAAGTGTTTGGATGTGAGTATATACAAGAGAAGCTATGGCCAAATTTGTATAATGTATAAGGAGTTGTAAGTGCTTAAATGAACTTTGGTGAACTAGGATATGTTAGGAAAGGATAAATGTTTTACTAAGGAAGAAAACATGTTTTTAAGGTGTTCTAAAGTGCTACAAGGACTTTGGTATTGTCTTGGAAGTTCTAGGAATTCAATGAGTGTTTTAGGATGTAATAAAGTCTTGGAGAAGTTTGTTTAAGGTTTAGGTAATGTTGATGAATAAGGAGGGAATGATGTTTAGGTAAGGGTTTTGAGTAAGGAATTTTAAGAAGTTGTGAAAAGGAGATTTAGTTAGTAAGAAAAGAAGTTTGAGAGATGATGTTAAGGTGTAGAGGAAACACCTTGGTGTAGTGGTCATTATTGGTGAAATACCACTTAGAAATCTTAAGGAGAAGACATTCCAAGTGCTAAGAATTTTGTAAGAAATTTGTGAATGATAAGATGATTTTGGTGTGTGATTTAAAGAGTTTAGTACATGGCTAAAAGTGTGTTTGATGTGCCAAATGATGTTAGAACACATTAGGAGGCTTGAGGAAAAGTTTGGAGAAAGTTTGACAAGTTTTGGACAACTTCTGGTGTTGTCCGACCCAGTGGTCCGACCCAGGGTGGGTCGGACAGCTCTGTTTAGTCACCGGTTGGAGTTTCTGGAACGGTCCGACCCAGAGGTCTTAGGTCGGACATGGGTCGGACATGTGTGCTCTAAGTCTCTGGAATGGTCCGACCCAGATGGTTGGGTCGGACATGGGTCGGACAGGTGTATTTAAAAGACGGGAAAAGTTTCTGGAACGGTCCGACCCAGTTGTGGGTCGGACGGTGGGTCGGACGGCCCAAAATTATGTAAAAAAAAAACAAAACAAAACAAATGTTTAAGGTTATGAGATGATGGGGATTATTAAGTAATGATGTTATAAGATCGTTAAGGACATGTTAAGTGAGTTATAATGACAATTAGTGGAGAAAAATTGTATTAAAATGTAAAAGTAAAACAAGTTAAATGTGAAGTTATATAACTAAATTAACGGGGATAAGTTATAAGCATTAGACTTTAAACAATCATGTTACCCGATGTTAATAAAAATACATGTAATGTTATCAGTTGTTCGAGAATTGCTCGAGGAACATAAGTGGACATGATAAAGTGGACTCCGGTGACAGGTATGGTTATCTTGCAACCTGTGTCCTACCGGATTACACCGGCTTGTATGCCAATGTGTTTTTCTGTATGTTTGCCACGTTGTAAGATAAAACATGTAATAAGTTTACAGTAATTCATTTATGTGGCGTGTTCAACTCCGATACCGTTTAACCTCGGAAGTGTTAACCTTAGTTAACTGAGTCTAGGATCACATGAGAGTTCGGTATTCGGATTAAACAACCCGAACCATGGGACGTTCTAACCACGGCTATGCGTGTGTTAATTGTGTGATATGTGTATGTGAATGTAGGGATCTCCCTTGTGTTTAACCCAGTTGTAATATTGTATGGTGTGTATGTGATAGACTCCATAGTGGGGTTCTAACTAATATCTAAAAGTAAGTATGTACTAACAGTGGTGAGGAATCCGATTTGGCCGGTCGCGCGTTGTTTGGGAGTGGGTATCCTTCTTAGCCTTACCCTTCTCTCTGTTATGGTTGTTTCCCTCACGGGTTATGATCTCCCATTAGCTTATTCCAAAGCTTAGCTATTCTGACTTATGATCGGTTTAGGGGGAACATGTGTTTGTGTGGTGTGTTCGGGCCACAAAACCCGAACCATCTTAACTTAAGTTACTCGTCCGACTATTAGGATGGTAATGAGTGTTGTATAACGAGCTTACCATGGGGGTGACATCATTCTCTAGGCTTACCAGTGAATTAACTATGTTTGGGTCGGCTCCTAAGAGAACCGCACCCGTTATTTATGTGTTGTTGATATGATGCAATATCTGTTGCGATGTTATTATGTGCACGTTGTAACGTGAAAAGTGTTGTTGTATTGTTGTCATGTGATGAATGTTATATGTTGTAAAATGTGGAGTATGTGGATCATGGAAATGAATCCCAGTTTGTGATAAGAGGCGTTTAAGGATAACCCGAATAACGGGTAAGTATCGTCTATTAAGGAAGTAGCTCCATTAGAGGAGAAACACTCTAGGGGTAATGAATACCATGAGTGACCTATCAAGTATGGATATGTTAACTGTTGTTGAGCCCTTTGAGGTGGAATGTTTCGTGTTGTGTGTTTTAAGTTACATGCATGATTCAAATAAAATCAATCGCATGCTAAGACGACAATTAGTTGTGTGTGGCCCGGTAGCATGTGGGCTGCGGGATTACCATACCAACAAAGGTGTTGAGCCCCTTGGGGGCCACCCTTTCTCTTCTTTTCCTATTTCAGGTACAAGAGCTGGAAGCCGTTCGAGAGTGGGACGGGGTAGTCGTTGTACATGGGTAATCATTTAAGTTGTATATATACAGTAGGTGTAGTAAGACCGAAATTATTATCGGCATTAGTTTGTGAATACTCGGTACAGTTGAAAGGTGTATGTTGTTTCTATTGTTAATGGAAGGGTCAGTAATGTGTAGTCGCTCGGGAATCTAGTCCATCAGACCGGTACAATGTATATGTAATAGCCTTGTTAGCCACGTGGGTGGTTAACGGCGTGTAACACCAACGAGTTAAGTAATGTGATGAAGTATATTTTCCGCTGCAGATTGTTGTTATGTGTTTGTTGTTGGATGGGGTGTTACAAATTCCCGTTTTCTAGGGTTTATATGGTAAATTATTGAAGCATCGCTTGCCTCAGGTTTATGCTCAAATCTCTCCCATTCGTATGACTCTATTGTAGCTAAGGTTTCACTGGTTATTCATTTTCTACTTATCGAATTGTTCAGGTTGGATTTTTTTGCACTAGCTCTGTTTCAATTTTGGTTTGACTTGATTCTCAACGTGAGAATTCTTAATGACATTTGCTGGCTCTATTTTCTGAGTTTTGTGTCCTAATTCCCCAATTGTTCTAGTTCCTTATTGGCTATGTTTAATGTTGCTTCTGGTTTGAGTTGTTGGTTGTTGCAGTTTCTGATGAGTGTTGATGATATGTTATGACAATGGCCTGTTTTGAATTGGTAATAAATATCAATGTTCTCGGCGTGAGAATTATTGGGATCCAATTTCAGTGTGGGCTTGATTGGTTAGCATAAAAAATTTTCCTAGATTTGTTGTTGTCTGATTGTTTATTTATTACCGGTTGTTTTGCTTGTTTTTTGTTCTAGTTCTCTAATTATTGTTTTGTAATTATTTGCATCTACTGTCTATGGCTAATTTCCCACTGGTGATTCAGTTATTGGTGCAGAAAATGTTAATGAATTCACTGGTGATGATAATGGTTCTACCTACTCGGACGATTCATGGGGCCATATGAATGATGAAAACACTAATATGATGGATACCGACTGTAGCATTTCAGATGGAGTTGGTCCTTTCGATGATGATGATAAATCGGAAGCAGTTGGGGCAATAACTGAAAGTGGGTATTACTCTACTGATGAAGAAGAGTGTGTGGTGAAAGAGCCACAATATCTGGGGGGGATATAGTTATTAGCTTTTTGGTTGTTTTGGGGGGTAGCGGTCTGCTTTTCTGGATGTTCTGGGATGAGTATAGTTGTCATCTTTTTTGTTGTGTTGGGGGAACATTGTGATCTGCTTTTTTGGATGTCCTGGGAGGAATATAGTGCACAGTTTTGTTGATGTTTTGTGGGGTAATATATGATGAAACATATGCTGAAACATATGCTACTCTTTGATGAATCACTGCAACCAATGTAGAGGTTTTCTTCTGCTTGTCAATATATGACGAAACAGCTTCCTGAAGTGTTTATTGCAGAATTAGTGCAGTTGTACTGCTGCTTTTAACTATATACTTGCAACAGCTCAATGTAGAGGTTTTCTTCTGCTTGTCAATAGATTCTTATATCAATGAAGTGCAGGTTTTAACTATATACCTTGTTGCTGTTTTTAAGAACTTCATTGATGATAACATAGTCAATGCTATAAATATTTTACAATACAAAATGAAGACCAACTTCTGTTTTTGATATACATTAATGCTACCAAAGTACATAGTATGAACCTAGGATAATTATTCATAGCGGTAAAACATTACTCCAAATGTGATTACAATATAAGATAAAAAGATCATCTGTATTATTGTTGCCCTCAAGTTTCTCAGATTTGTTTGAAGCAGCTCATTTCATTCTTCATCTCTGCTTTAGACCCAAAAGCTTCATTCATACTCTTGAGCTCATCCAACCAAGCTTTCTCCAACGCCTCTAATCTGGTCACAACAGCAGAGTTCATATTTACCAACTGATTGAACTTAGTTTGAACAGCAGTGCTTGCATGATTTTCAAAAAAAGATACAAACTCAAATGGTAGTCTAAAGTAAAGCTCAGTTGGTCCATAAGGCCTTTATCACAGCTCATGTATTAGGTAACAATAACAAATGTAAAACTGGCTTATAAACCACTTCAACGCAAGCAAACAGAGCAATTAAATAAGAGGCCAATTCAACGCATCAACGAACATTGATATTCATTCCCAATTAAATTACGCCATTGATAGAACAGATCATCAACAACCATCAGAATCTGCGACATAGCAGACCACAACCAGTAAATGCAAGCACAACATTTACAAAACTAAATTGCTCAGTAGGTCCTTATGGCCATGTGAATTGGAAATTGTAATCAATGTGCAAGTAAACATGTGAAGCAACCAGCTTATATTCCACTTTAACGCTGATAAGTGGAGCAATTTAATAAGAGACCACTTCTACACATCAAAGAACATTGAGATTTATTCCCAATTCAAAACAGGCAATTGACATAAGATATCATTAACACTAATCAGAAACTACAACAACCAACAACTTAAACCAAAGTAGCAGTGGACGTAAAGCCAACAAGGGACGAGATTAATTGGGGAATAGACCCCCAAAACTTAGAAAACAGAGCCAGCAAATGTTATTAAGAATTCTCACACTGAGAATCAAGTCAAACCAAAACTGAAATGGGGCTAGTGTAATTGGGGAAATCTGTGCCAAAAAATTCAGCGTGAACAATTCAATCAGTAGAAAATGCATAACCAATGGAACCCTAGGTACAACAGAGCCACACGAATTGAAGAGATTCAAACACAAACCAGCGGCAAACAATGCTTCAATAGTTTACCATATAAACCCAGAAAACATGAATTTCTAGCATAGAGGCGTACGCACCAGCGCGGTTTAATCCATGAGCAATAAATAGAAATCGAAAATCAAGAGCAAGAGAGAATAGTCTTGACCAAGAAACAGAAACCCCGGGCACATTCACGAGCAACAAAGAGAAAAACCACGAGAAAGAGATAACAATCTCTCACAAGAGAGAAGATTAGCAAACCTTCCCAGTTCTGGAACAAATTCACGAGTAACAGAGGAGAAGAAGAGTGGTAGATGAACAAACTTTCAGCTCCGCAGATAGAAGTGGGGTTTGGATGGAGAAGTGAGTCAAAAAGGAAGTTAGTGGTTAACGACAGAAGGGGGATGGAAAATTATAAAAGGGTGACGGAAGATATTAGTAAGTTAGCTTATGGGTGGGCATTGTAATTATTAAAAGTTCATGGGTGGGCTATGTTAATACGCTAAAGCTCATGGGTGGGCAATGCAATTTTTCCTAGATATTATATAGTATTAATGTGAGTAAATGAAACAATTATCATTAATAACATTCACATGAAATAATGTGACAATTAAAGAGAAAATGGAATTTATAAACTAAGGTTAGTATAAAATAAACCTTAGGAATTATAAATATATGTCATGAAATGTTACAAAATATTAAGATAAAGTTCTTAATGTAAATTGCATAATATGATGCAATAAATAAAAATAATCATCTTACATTAAGATGATAAAAATGTAACATATAATATGAGAGTATGATTTATGAAATATAAATGTATAGGTATTTATAAATGCGCAAGTATGTGGAGAAAAATATATAATAAGTTTATGGTATAGTTGGAAACCCTAATATGTAAAAGAGTAAATGTTATTACATTACTAAGTTTGTAAAGTACAAATATCTAGTTGAAATTAAATATAGCTTGTTACAAGTCTTGTATACTATAATACATTGTATTATAATAAATGGCTAAATAAAAATGTCATATAAATATTAGTGCATGCATTCATGCAACTATATATTATATACTTAAGTTCAAATAAGAACAATATTAATTCATAGAATGAATTATAAAATTAAGTGTAAGAGCATAATACATGATGCAAACTAACGTTGCATGTATACATGCAACTATATATTATAATGGTATACTCGTATACCTAACCGGATCGGTTAAATTTAATACCTAAGTATAAACGTGAAAGTATATTCGTACACTCATGAATATTATGGAATATAATGGAATAAATCCTAACATTCGAAAACGCTACAACTAAGACGTTCTTATAACCGACGTATTTAAATAAACCCGGACGTTAGTAGCTACTACGAATAACGAGTTTCGTATAACGATACCTTAACAAATAACTGTTGAAATCCGGGGATGAAAGGTCGGGATTACTAACGTTATTCAGATTTACTGAGTTTAATTAGGTCATGTGGATTGACTTATAGGACCGTGATTATTTAGATCGTACGTCAGACAGAGGCGCCGACGAGCTAGTGGTCTACTGCGCAACTCAGGTCTATGGTGCACGGTATGTAAAGGGGTTTGACCTGAGTTGTCCTGAGGACTTCCTCGGGCTCGGATTTGTTTGTGATATAACTTGTGTGATTATATGTATGTATGTGAATGTGTGAAACGTGACGTGATGATTAATTGTTTCCCTTTCCTGCATTATTTAATTATGTGTGAACGTCCTTCGAGACTAATACTACGTCGACTATAGATCGACTTATATAAATCTATATATACGAGCAATGTGTTTGTGACTACCGTTATTTGACATAATACTCTAATTATTATAAGTTATGTAAATTATAACCTAAGTAAAATACTTAGGAACGAGATACGACCTCGTTGATCTCTAGAGCTTTGAATCGAACATAAATACGACCTAGATTACTTCTAGGCATGCGTAAGACCCACAGGGCAGCCAAGTAAAATGTGATTTCTTCATACCTAAAACTGTACTTGGGTAACTAACTAATTAAGTCGAACGTTGGAGTGTGAATGAGTGTGATGATGTACCTAAACCCAGATAGCCACCGACTATTGGTTACACATAAAGATCTCTAGAGTTAACACCCAGATCGGGTTTACTCTTGTTAAATACTGATCGAGCCTATATAGATCATCAGGCGGAGTGTGCTACCGTTGGCACCAGGCCCATGGCCATATGTGGATTCCTTTAAACAGACAAAGTGATAAGACCCGGAACCTTCGGATCCTTTGGGCAATGAGCACCTCTTGTGTACGTGGGACCACCGTCCATGTGAGTTAATCCGGGATGTCCTAACTTGACTCCTGACAGTGCTAACAAAAAATGTACAAAGTTATGTGAGGGCCCGGGAGGTCGTATGTGAAGGTTGAATGCAAGACCGTTACTAACGGCTATTTGTTTATCGATTGTTGTGATTAAATGTTTATGTATGTGTTTTTGTGTGTGTGTTGTAGTGTGTATCTTAATTGTTTCGTTTACCGCCAATCATGTGTTTACTGCTTTAATATACCTGTACACCGGTAAAAGCATGTAAAGAATCTAATAATGGCGACCATGACTATTAAGTGACCAATAGGGTCCAAACTCGGCATACTCAGCGTTTATCACTGAGCCTTTATGGCATCTGTGCAGGTTGTGTTTACCGTTGAAGCCGAAGTGCGGAAACCGGGTAGTTAGGGTTTCATTTTACCGCACGAGAGTTCATATTGTTTTAGGACGGTTGTTAGTTTGCTATGTTGTCAACGTTGGATACAATCGGGAATTTAGATGCTCACTTGTCGTTTGGATTACTTATGGATTTAGAATGATGTATAGGTTAATATCTCGTTATCACTGTGGTCATGTATGTATTTGTCAGCGTTGTTTTGTATTTATTCTATTTCCGCTTCTTTACTCGTATGGACGAGTAATGGCATGTGACACCCGAGTGAGGATTATTAATGTTTTAACTACCGCTGTGAGACGTATTTAATTATGCTGCGTGAGTGATTATGACGTGATTACCGAGTGGGGTGTTACAATGTGAGCTAGCTCTAGGACTAGATTTTATTTCTCCATTAATCTTTTGTCTCGACATTTGACCATCTATTTCTACGTAACTCTTTCGACATTAATGAAAATGCAGCTGTTCTTTTGTCTATCTTGAATGATTATCTTGTTCATGAAATAATTTATTGTATTGGCTTCCTCTTCCTTGATTAATATTTGCAAATTGATCTGAGATGGGATCATCAAACCCGTCACTCTATCTAAATTATCTCGATCATCTTCGTAGTTTGTACTCTATAAAATGTTATGGCCTTTACAATACCTTAAGTCATGTAGTTGCTCCCTATTTTGTTGTATGGCAAAGGGGGAAAGAATAAAAGAATATGTACTTGTGAAACTATGTCTATCTTCCTTGTATTATGTATCACCTTAATGAAAATTTTCTACTTTGGTTGTAACATAAAAGCTGTCACTTATTGCAATTTTCCTTACGTTATAACCCTTAACAAACTCAAGAGGAATCCCTCTTAGGGGGAATACCTCTAAAAATTTTGAATCCTTGAGTTGTCAGAGTACATATTATTTTATCGGTTACCATCATCAAAAAGGGGGAAATTGTTAAGTCAAGGACCTTTAGTTTTGATGATAGCAAACCTGTGGTGTTTATCAAACATGTTTGTCAAGCTTATCATTCAGATAAACAGGTAAATAAGTGGCTAAGCACGCAAGGTTGCAAGCGCACTTAAGTCATGAGTGGCTTAGCACGCAAGGTTGCAAGCACGCTCAGCCTACGACATGTGCGCAACCAGTCGAGCACCTGCCTATGAGAGCTCCGGAGAACTTCTAGCAACACACAAGTGGTCAAGAACCACACCATCACATATCTCATGCATCAGACATTAAACAAAGACAGAAATGTGTAAGCAACGTCGACAAACTCACTCAGATATGTCACTCCCCCACAAGCAACTAGCTCACGACAAAAGGAATAACACATTAATGTGCAAGATAACAAGATAAGCAAAGGCTACTAATGAACATCATTACATAGTCGTAATAAATTCAGGAGAGAGCATTTATGAGCATTAATTAACCAGACAAGGCCAGACAAGTTGAAATGTGCTAGTGGTGACCGACCACTTGGGAGACGCGCCACCAACTTGCTCAATCGCAAGGCAACACGTGTGCTGATAGCTTCAGATCAAGTTGGAAGATAATCTGCAGTAGGGTGCGACTATCATAATAAGAGAAGAAGAAGTAATCTACTTCTAGAGTCTACATATTCATAGGACGTTAGTTACACCATAACTAACGTGTATATATATATGAGCATTTATGTCCCACGTAATTCAAGCTTGCGAGATAGAAAAGAAGAGATACAATCTGAGCAAGTGTGAGTCAGACAAGAGTGTGTGTAAGTACTAGAGAGTTGGTGAGCTAGTGAGGACTGGGTTAAAGTGTCAATAATTTAAGTATTTGATAGGCCGACAGGTCAGGGAGCGGTTGGTGAACCGTAGGCCGATAGTTAGGTGAGGGTTAAGGACTTTAGGGGTAAAGTCAAAACTGTCCCGAGAGTCTGTGTGTGGGGCGAGGGAGATTGAGTGAATTTCGTGTGTGTAAATTCTCAATCGAAATGGAGTTTCCAGTTTAAGATTTATCTCGTGTCTTTCCTTAAACTATCATAGTTTATTTGAGTCAACGATACGTCCACGACCGGTCGGGGACGCATCAGGAGCGCCAGCCAGTTTCAGCCCCTTCAGCATCTCCTCTAGATCTTTCTTGGAGATGGAGTAAGAGGCTTCAGCATTAGCTTCGGGCGCTCTTCTTGTTCTTGGAGCCATTCCGTACCTAAAACCTGCAAAAACATAGTTTCCTTGCTCAGATTCTCGGAGTCCATCACTGCGAACACTAGTAGAAAAAATATTTTAAATGACGCACTTTAAACCACGGTTATTAACGGAACCGTCATTTAAATTCTATAAACCACGGTTATTAACAGAACCGTCATTTATATTGCACGGTCCATAAAATAAACGACGGTTTCTTATGGAACCGTCGTTTATGGTGCACGGCTCATCATAATAAAATGACGGTTTTATACTAACCGTCGTATAAAGGGATTTTAAACCACGGTTACGCTTGAACCATCGTTTAAAAGTTTGCGCGAAAACTGAAAAACCACGGTTTATCTGATAACCGTCGTTTATTCTTCTTGGACATAGGTTTTAAACGACGGTTTGTGTAGCAACCGTGGTTTAAAGTCATTAAATTAAGTACCCTCACGCCTCATTCTCTTCTTCTTCTTCCTCCCGACTCACATCTC
This sequence comes from Limonium bicolor, assembly GCA_023374045.1. Classification (NCBI taxonomy): domain Eukaryota; kingdom Viridiplantae; phylum Streptophyta; class Magnoliopsida; order Caryophyllales; family Plumbaginaceae; genus Limonium; species Limonium bicolor. The sequence continues at coordinate 164,923,578 of CM041776.1, read as the reverse complement.
TCCTGTGCGATTCCCGTCGACTCCCACTCCCCCGTTTTCCCGTCGCCGTCGAGCTTTGCCCCCCTTCCGCCGTCGCCCTGCTGCGTCTCCAGCTCGCACCTCCACCTCCTGCGCGCCTACGCCTCGTCAGTTGCGGAAGGAAACGCCGCCCGATTGTTGTCGTCCTCCGAAGCTCCCCCTCCGGTGAAGCCGCGCCTTGAAGCTGCGAACGCCACCCACCAGTGCAGTCGCCCCCTCCGGTGAAGCCGCGCCTTGAAGCTGCGAACGCCGCCCATCAGTCAGTCGCCCTCCTCCACTGCCCAACTCGTAAGTTGTGACACCTGCGATTATTAGTGTGTTGGTTGGGAGGAAGGCCTCCAGTTATTCCTTCTAACAATCTCTCTTATGCAGAAAACTTCTTGTTCATGCTAGATTCACTGTATGTTTCTATCTTCTCATTTCTGTTGTTAACAATGTTTGATTTTGAGTGATACGTACTGATCTATTAACCTGTCTTGGTCCATTTTTATGTGTTGTGTCACTTGTGATGCAAAAGTGAAACATCTGGAACTATTGTTTAGTTCACTCTCATCATTGCAAGGATGATTGTAATATCAAAAATTAGTGTGTTGGTTTGTCTGATTAATCTTGCCTTGTAATCGTTAATGACGACTCAGATTTGGGAACAGATCCCCTCTGTTAGCATTATGTCTCGATCGTTTATTGTCCTTCCATTTATGGGTTCACACACTGAATTTATTCAATTGGGGCAACCCAGGTTTTAATGTGGGTTTACAGTTCGAGATTAATGTGTTTAAGTTCGTAAATGAAAAGGGGGTGAATCGATGCTAATGGTTTATACCGTTTAAGAGCTTAAGTCTAGAAGTTTACTTTAATTAGGTTATCTTGCACTATTTGGGTTACATTGCCGAGAGATTGTTTGATTAAAACAAAAGAGTGCTATTATGCTGCTATTCTGTTTGGTTATGCCAAAAAAAAGTGTGGAGTATCTAATTATACGCAAAGGTCATGCCAAAATTTTTCCATAACTTAACCTTATTCTAATTTTATTGCATAGGTGTTACTACGGTTGAATAATCCCTCTTCCATCCCATTTTGTGAGTTGATCATCACTACTCATCAGGTAAGTATATTATAAATGTTTTAACAATTTGGTTTGAAAAAATTTATTCATTTGTTTATTTGTTCAATTAGTCATGTTTTTTTAAATTAAAACCTTATTCTAATTTCATTGAATAGGTGTTACTACACACGGTTGGATTGTCCACTTGTTGCACTAATTGTTGTTGCCCCGTCAACCTCTGCCACCGGTTTGCCTAATCAGAACCCACGGTAAAACACTTGCATTTCTGATTATGATTTTAGAAACAACTACTTATATGTACATGTATATATATATATATATATAATATTGTCACAAATAAACGTTATACTAAATTCTATTTGTATTCTGCAATCATTAGAATATATTTGCATAGTGTGGTGAAATGTGAGATTAAGTTGAAATGGGGTGGGTGGTGTTTTTGTTCATTGATAATATATATATATATTTACTATATGTATACTTGTCTGTCTGATAATAATTCGTATGGTTTGCTGAGAATTAATGTTGCTGCTACTGTGTTTGTTTCTGCCTTAAAAAATGTGGAGTGTCTAAAAATACGCAAAGGTCATGCCAAATTTTTTCTAGAATTTAAGCTGATACTAATTCCATCGAATTTAACTTTCTTCATAATTACTTATAGTTTCAATTTTTTCATCTCTTGCAGGCTGCTCTGAGGTAGAAGACAATCGAATTAAGACGAGGTGTCATATACTACGCGCAAGAGCATTTGCCTACTTCTCCTTCTTCTGTGCTGTTCGCGCTGACCATCCAGTACTCATCAGGTTGGTATTTAAAACGTTTCAATTATTTTGTTTTTCTATTAAACAATGGAAAATCAATTCAAACATAGAATTACCTGTCTGAGATTTACCTTATAGAGGTATGTCTTAGATAGTCTCTGTTGGGACTGTCCAATGACCTTTGATCTTACCATCTAGGTTGTGAATGAGTTAATAATATACAGTAGTTCAGTGATAATTTCGGCAGCATTACCCTAGTGTTCTTCTAGTGTACATATATATGTGAATTGAAACGATTCATATATATATATATATATCTACACTAGGAGAACTGTAGGGTAATGCTGCCGAAATTATCACTGAACTACTGTATATTATTAACTTGTTCCTAGGTGAGATCGAAGGTGATTGGATAGGTTTAGGTTGTTAAATCTGTAAATAAAAAAAGAGGAGATCAATGGAATGAGTTCACGACATCTGGTGTGTGTTGAAAAAGGAGATGGAGCGCTCAGTGATGTACAGTGACAGATTGGACATCAAGTACCTAGAAGGGGTCAATAAATTTTGCAAAGTCCTTGTTGACAATCTTAAACCAAGGGATAAGGGATATATTCGATGTCCTTGTGTCGATTGCAAGAACGACTTCAAATACCGAGGTGTGGACAAGATTAAGGATCATTTGATTCGCAGAGGGTTTACAGAAGATTATGAAGCCATAACAATACTGCATGGTCAACATTCAGTACAAGTGTTTGAATGTGCTGATAACGTCGTTACAGAACAATCAGAAATGGATGCTTCACACGATTTTGGGGATACTCAAGATGATTCACTAGTTAGTGATTCAGATGATCAGGAGGACCTTAATGTAATGATGGAAGATGTTGAACAACATTTTTCCAACAAACCCAAAACATTCAAAAATCTGATGCAAGCATCAAAGGAACCGTTGTACGGTGGATGTGATACGCAAACACAAAACAAATTGAGCGTTGTCCTAAAACTATTCAATCTGAAGGCGAGACATGGATGGAGTGATGTCAGTTTTATAGATCTTTTACAACTGCTGAAGGATGTACTACCAAAGGACAATGTGATACCCACAACAACTTATGAAGCAAAGAAGTTAATGTGTCCGATAGGTATGGAATATAAAAAAATACATGCTTGTCCAAATGGGTGTATGTTGTACTGGAAGGAGAATGAGTTGGATGACCATTGCTCTGAATGTGGGGAATCACGCTATGTAAAAAAGGGTGACAGAAACCACATAAGCACTAACGTGGGTTCTCCTGTGAAGGTGTTGTGGTATCTACCGATTATTCCCCGATTCAAACGTTTGTTTGCAGTTCAGAAAGATGCTGAGAACCTCCGATGGCATGCTACCCATAGAAAGGATGATGGTAAATTGAGACATCCAGCCGATTCACCACAATGGAGAAACATTGACAGAATATACCCTCAATTTGGTTACAGACCCAAGGAACTTAAGACTTGGTTTATGTACTGATGGGATGAACCCTTATGGCACTTTGAGCAGTATACACAGTACTGGCCTGTTTTATTGACAATATACAATCTGCCGCCATGGTTATGTATGAAACCCAGACTATTCCTCTCTCTGTTGATATCGGGTCCAAAACAACCGGGAAACAAAATTGATGTTTTTTGCAACCACTTATTGACGATTTACAATTGTTGTGGAATGAAGGTGCGACAGTGTATGATTCATACGGTATGGAAAACTTCACGCTCCGGGCTATGTTGTTTTGTACAATCAATGATTTCCCTGCATACGGCAACCTCTTGGGATACACAATTAAAGGAGCTCTAGCGTGCCCTATATGTGGAGATAGAACTTGCAGTATACGGTTAAAACACAGTGGAAAAAATGTGTACATGGGCCATCGAAAATTCCTCCCGAAAGGTCACAAATACCGTAAGATGACAAACGAGTTTGATGGAAAAACGGATCATGCAGTCGCACGACCACCACTATCTGCTGCTGAGACTTACAATCAGTTGTAGAATGTTGTGAACAACTTTGGTCCACCAATTAAAGCCACTGAAAAGAGCATCTGGAAGAAAAAATCAATATTTTGGGAACTTGAATATTGGCAACATTTAGAGGTGAGACATTGCATTGATGCTATGCATGTGGAGAAAAACATTGGTGAAAGTGTAACTGCGACACTACTAAAGGTGAAAGGAAAGTCAAAAGACCATTTGAAGGGTAGAATAGATCTGGTTGAATTGGGTATACGAGAAGAACTCGCGCCACAACAAAGAGGGAAAAGAACATTCTTGCCTCCCGCTTGTCATACATTATCCAAAGAAGAGAAAATAAGTTTTTTGTAGTTCTCTTGGTCATATTAAAGTGCCATCCGGTTACTCATCGAACATATCAAGTTTGGTATCAATGTCTGATCTTAAATTGGTAGGGATGAAGTCTCACGACTATCATGTGCTGATGCAGCACTTACTTCCGGTTACAATCCGTGGGATCCTTCCAGCTGATGTCAGGAAAACTATTACAAATTTATGTGTTTTCTTCAAAGGAATTTCGTGTAAAGTGCTTGATGTGGAGACGCTGGATAAACTACAGAATGACCTTGTGATCACCATGTGTCAGTTGGAAATGTATTTTCCTCCTTCGTTTTTTGATATTATGGTGCATCTACTTGTTCATCTTGTTAGAGAGATCAAACATTGTGGTTCGTTATACCTTCGATACATGTATCCGTTTGAGAGATATATGGGTATACTGAAAATGAAAATGAAAAACTGTCGGCGTCCAGAGGGAAGCATAATTGAAGGGACAGTAACAGAGGAAGTAGTTGACTTCTGCACTCACTACTTAGACGGTGTTGATGTTATTGGATTACCGAAAGCAAGACATGATGGCAGGCTTAAAGGGGTTGGTACCTGTGGGAAAAAATTATGCAGAGTTGATATTGATACATTGAACAAGGCACATCTGGTTGTTTTGAATCATTCTGAAGTTGTTGAACCGTATTTCGATGCACACCTAGCCTACCTCAAAACAAAGCACTCAACGATGAGTAATGCCAAATTAAAAAAGAGCAGAATGCAACATTTGTTAAGTGGTTCAGACAGAAGGTGTTGTATGAAGATTCAAGGAACGTGGATGAAATGATCCAGTTGTTGGCACTTGGTCCAAATCTTGATGTGTTGTCTTATGAAGGATATGATGTAAATGGATTTTCTTTTTACACTGAACGTCAAGATTGTAAATCGACAAACCAGAACAGTGGTGTGCATCTTATCGCTTCACAAGACATTTTCATAGGAACAAGTCGTAATACACTGAAGAACGAATATTATGGTGTTATTGAGGATATTTGGGTCTTGAATTACACTAGTTATGAAACTTGCGTATTTCGTTGCAAATGGGTGGACAACAAACAGGGATATTGTGAGGAGGATCATGGTATGAAGCTAGTTGATTTAACGACCGCGGCTCCTACTGATGAACCCTTTATTGTTGCATCAAAGGCAAAAGAAGTATTCTACTGTCGTGATCAGTCTAATCCCAGATGGTCTATTGTAATGCAGAGTAAAAGATCGATAGTTGGGATTGATAATATTGTTGAGAGGATGAATACGACTGTGAAGATGAAACAGATGTACCTATTCGGTTGCCGATGGAGGTAGATAATGTAACTAATTTTGAATATCGAAGGTCCGACCACAATGAAGGATTGTGGATTGAACGATGAAATGTTATTTTGTAAGTTTGGTTGACAATTATATTATTTCATTTTTGTCATGTTTCAATATTTGATTCATTAGATGTTCGTATTAACCTTGTTAATTATTGATTATTTTTCAGATTATGGATCCTGACGATAGAGTCAAAGAGGACTTACTGTTGGGGTTGGATGATATTGATGATGACGTCCCTGCTGAAGAACCACCAGCTGCATCTACTTCGCAAAACCCTCGGAAGGGACGTGGACCGACTCGTGGGTTGAAGGTGAAGAAAGATTCTCCCATCGATTTGATCTGGGACAAGTACCTCCGACATTCTGGTGGGTCGAAGCAGCAGTTTGCTTCTTACTTGGGATTGATGGTAAAATCCCATTGCTCGATTAATAAGGATTGGAAGGAACAAGAAAAGGCAGACAAGGACATCATGTGGCAGATGGTGTAGAAGAAGTACAAAGTCGCGGATGAACTTCGGACGAAGATTGAATCACTTCTAGCGACATCGCTGTGACAATTCAAGCATCGGTTGGTAGATGGTTGGATTACCAAACTGGGCTCCAAGAGGTCACCGCCGTGGGTAGTGTATGATGGTATGATCACGGAGGAGGACTGGAAGATATTCTACGACCATCGCCAGACTGAAGAGTTTAAGGTACTTTTACAATTATTCTTTCTTAGTTATTTAAGGAATAAAATTTAACAAATATTTTTTTATTATGTATAACTTACAAATATACAAATTTGTAACAGTTACGTCAAGAACAAGCGAGACGTAACCGGGCGAAGAATTAATAAGCACTACATGGGGCGAGCTGGATATACGGGGCGGTTGGAGAAGTGGAAGAGCGAGGGCTTACTGACGAAAACTAATGAAGACGGCACTCAGTCAGTTGTTGATAATGTTGACGATGCAAGTAGGGTGCAGACATTTATGCTGGGTCGCATGAAGAAAAATGACGGGAGTATATGTGTTCCCGCAGAGCGAGATTGCTGAGTTGGCTTCAAAGATTGTAAGTATATATTTTTAAGTTGTGTTTACTAATTAGTAACTTCATTTCTAATATTTTTGTAATTTAAAATAGTCTGGATCTACTGAGCGATGGGAGATGGTTCCGGCCCCTCCGTCTCAGGATGATCCACTGAATAAGGCCCTTGGGCAAAAGGATCATCCAGGGCGAGTGCGGGGGCTTGGAGGGGAAGTTCGCCAAAAAGACGTGTTTTCTACGTCTCGATCGAGAGTACCACGGCTGAAATGATAGAGAGAATGGTGGATGAACGGGTGCACGACCGGTTGGAGGAGTCGGAAAGACGTCACGCTGAGTCGGAAAGACGTCACGCTGAGGAGCGTCAAGCCTACGAGGAGCGCCTGCGAAGACTTGAGGCTTTAGTATTGGGCCAGGTGCATGCTCCTACACCGACACCTACTCCTACACCGGTGTCTGCTCCTACCGCGACGGCGGATACATCGCAGTGGCCGCGTCTCCTACACCGGCACCTACTGCTAGACCGACGTCTGTTCCTACCACGACGGCGGATACTGGTCGATGATCCTACACCGACGTCTCTCCTACCACGACGGCGGATACTCCGATGGTGATATCCTACACCGACGTCTGCTCCTACCACGAGCGGATACTCCGATGGTCGATCATCCTGCACCTTCTTCTACCAGGACACATTTCCTTATCAAAACCTTTCGGTTTGTTCTTTTTTCCTCCTTAGTTATTTTAACATTACTTTTAAAACAATATAATTTTATTAGCTTGACTGTTGTGAGTTGATGTAGTGGCTAAATCATGTCATCTGTTTCAAGTGTTGGATGGTGGGACTGTGCATGTTGCATTCGGTCGGGTTTTACAGACCGGACCGAACAGTATAGTACATTTCAAGCTCATCCCACCTCTCACGCTCGTGTGATGGTAGACGACATTGTGCGAGGTCATGAGGACTCTCCCTTCCGTTGGAGTGGAATCAGTGGAGTAAAATAGGTCAAGCACAATCTTCAGTTGTTCCATGGCCATATTCTCTCATTGATGTCAGTGACAAGGTAAACTATTTACATGCTTACTGTTTAGTTTTTAACTTGACTGTTGACTGATATGTTTATTATTTAAATTTTGTATACTATTAGATTGATAAGGAATTAAGACCGGTTAAGAAGAGGAAAGTGGATAAGGGGAAGGAAGTTGTGAAATCAAATGAGGAGAGTCAGAGTGTGAGAAAGGAAGTGGTCAAACCTTTCGATATGACTCCTAGGAGATCCCCCATTCTGACACCCAAGTATCTGAAGAAGTTGACAGACAAACAAAAAATGTTGTATGACTTTTTCATGACGAGGCCGCAGTCTGTCACCAATTTCAACATGAAAGTGTCTAAGCATGTTTTCCACTCCCCGAGCCCAGAGATCTGATGATTACCGTGAGCGATCTAAGAGAATTTTTGATGGGAGACCTGCTTAACATCTCTGTGATTCAGGCCTATTGTGTGTAAGTATCTTTTAAATTATTAAATTATCTTTCATTTTTTTAAGCTATTTAACATATCTTATGAAAAAATGTTGTTTAGGTGTTTGACTACTAGACTGATATCGAACAAGAGATTATTGCCATCTCTTTCTTGTGCCCGCAATTGATGTCAGCAAGTCAGGCCGCATTGGATGGCAAGGATGTGCACAGCACGTGAGGCAGGGATTTTGTTGTGAAGAAGAAAAGCAAATATTTGCTGATCCCATATCATCAGATGTAAGTACACAATAACTGGAATTTTTTGCTTCCTAATTGTGATAATTAAAAATATTATTCTACAAAACATTCTTTTTTTTATCTGTGGCAGCAATCATTGGATGTTGATGGTGTTGTGTATCGACACCTCATGCTTGTTGATACTAGACCCATTGGGCGGCCCTGATGACCTTCGAGAGATCGCTGTAGAGAAATATTTGAAGGAGTGAGTATTCAAAATTTTAATGCATTCTGTATTTATTTTAAGCTTGTCCTAGATTATTGACAATAAATGGCTTCATTTTAAAATGTTGTATTTATGCAGGGGCCATAAGCTTGGTTTAAGTGATGAAAAGAAACCATTCTCCATCTTGGACTTCCAATACATACGTGTAAGTAATCATTTAATTTATGCATTTTTGTATTAAAGTTAAACGTTTAATTTTTTGATCTGTCTAAAGTTGGTAATCCATGGATGGTGTGATGACAGTGTCCTCAACAGCCTGATTCACGAAGCTGTGGCTATTATGTGATGCGGTACATGTTCGAGATTGTACAAAATATTGACACGCTTGATGATGATGACAAGGTAACCCATACCAATCAAAGTTTTAGTTAAAGTTATTGCTTTAAATAAAATTGTGTACTAATGATGATCAGTTTCTTTTTATGGACAGATCGTTTCTTTTTCACAAAAGCAGGGAGCACGTATTCCAAAGTGGATCTCGACTTTGTAAGAGATCATTTATCGCAGTTTTGGTGTAAAAATTACTTGTTTCTTAGATCTTATCCTAGTGTAGTTAGACTTACACTTTTGTTTGTGCTGAAGCAACGTAGACTCTCAAAGTTTGTAAAGTTCAACTCTCTCTTATTTTTGAAAGTGAATGGGTTTGTTTGCAATTCGTTTTCAATGTTGCAATTCAAACTGGCAACTTGGTTTATGGTCATATAGTGTGGTTGGTTATCAAAGGGCAATACCAGTTGGATGCCCAGTACAGGTTGTATATGTGATTGTAAATTGGGTTGTGCTGGAAAACACATGGTAGAGGCTAAAAAACAAAAAAAACTAAAAAAAAACCATGGTTATGATAAAAACCGTGGTTTAAAATTCAATGGAACGACGTTTTAAACCACGGTTGAGTAGAAAACCGTCGTATAAAATGCAATGGAAATGGTTATATACCACGATTATGTTCTCGAACCGTCGTAAAAGACTTATATACCACGGTTACCAAGCCAAACCGTGGTATAAAATCGGTCTTTCACGCCGACAGAAACGGCTATAAACGACGGTCGCCGAACAACCGTGGTTTATACTCTGGCTTTTAAACGACGGTTTTGAACCATGGTTTATAGTCATTTTCGAATATACGACGCGCGTATTAACCACGGTTTGGAACCGTGGTATATAGGCAAAATAACCGTGGTAAAAAACATTTTCTGCACTAGTGGAAGATCTTACACTTATGATGGATTCTTGGTTACTTAGATCTGAGCTGTTCGATTCCCACAGACGGCACCAAATGAAAAGGTTGGAATCTTTTCCCTAACCATCTACATTGGCCTAACTCTCCCTTTCCTAGACTCTCACTAGCATTTTATCGAATTACCTGGTCTGCTTAGACGGGATCACACTTAGAGGGAATTCGCAGTAAGATGAGAAAACAAGACAAGAAGATGCTCAAGTATTGATAGCGTGTTTATTTCCATCGGGGTGAACCCCTATGTATAGTATTTCCCTTATGACCCCTATCGTTGCCATCTTGTCAACCCGTTTGTCTTGTCAGGCTGTCATTTTGTTACTATAAAAATGTAAAGTATCGAAGATGTGACAGGTCACAAGCGGCTGGTCATTTTTTACATATCTGTTTACCTTAAATTACCGGTCGCTATCTAGGCTTATTTTTCGCTCTTCGACCGGGCACATGCACCCGATCGTTATCTATGCCTATTTCTCGTTTTACGACCAGTAGTTGGTGCCCGGTCGCTGTCCTTGCTATTTTAAGCGACGATTGCCTGGCCTTCTCTTAGCTCTTTGGTTTTTCTCGTTTTTCCCCTCTTCACGAACAAATGTACTTGATGTTCTTGCTTATCAATATCTGCATTCATAGAATTGAAACATAATATACCCTTCTTTATCCAATAGATTGCTTGGTTTATAATATGAGAAGTTTGTCGGCATCTTTTCTAACTTGTTTATCACTATCCTCTTTTATTTAACAACTGGTTTCTCCATTGTGTCTAACCTTATGTTCAAAGTTGATTCACTATCATCTCTTTTTATTTTGAATGTTGTTTTGTGTTCAACTTCTTCTCTTTCCCTCTTCCCCTCCAAGTCTCCATTATTTCACTCTACTTTCCTATTATTATACTCTACCTTCTTGTTATATTTTTCCTTTTCACAAACTATTGTATATATTTCAACATAAATCTCCTTTCCTATCTATCCCTTGACCCTACATTTGATCGCTCTTACAAATGCTAATGGGTTAATTATATATTTATATATACTTTACCGATTGAAATTAGCGTTTAGATCAAATCTTCACATACTAATTTAGTTTTGCACATATTTCATTGGCATAAGTTTTTTTCTTAAAAATATTATTAAAATAAAATGTTCTAAACTACCATAACTTATGTATACTCTTATAAATATTAATTATGATTAACATTTTTATAATCATTTTCTTGTAAAGCTCCATTTTAAAGTTTGAAAACATGCATATCGAAAATCAAGCCACTACTTAATTAAAATATATAGTAATTTCAAAATTATTTAATAACATTCATAGGGTATTTCCATGTTAATTGGTTACCATTTACTTAAAGGTTCAATTAAAAAAAGGTACTACTTTTAAAAATAAAATTATAATTCAATACTAATTGATAAACAAATTAACTTAATATTAGTCCAACAAGAAATCTGAACTAGAATTTATGTGAATATAAACAAACAATCTAAAAGTTAGAGAATTATATGGAAAGAAAGATAAAATGACTGTTATAAAAAAGAATAAAGACAGATAGGATAGAAGTAAAAGAATTTTTTTAAAAAAATAATACTTCTTAAAAAAAAAATCATACACTAATAACGTACCACAGGCGCGGGACTCCATTGCACTTGAATTAGTAAACAAAACAGAAAACATATATAATATATGATGCCTATGGTTTAGTTACTCTAGTATTACTGCTAATACTTGCCGCAACACCTCTCCTACAGCCATTAAATAGTACTGTATGTACAAAATATATAGTTAAATAGTAATATAAAACTAAACAATTCAATATATCAACAAATAAATACTCATTAGTTCCTGAAATGAGTGTTTTATTTATATTATAGAGTATTTCATAAATAATAGATTTTATAATATATAATTTAATAAAAATTATTTTATATTATATGTTAAATATTAAAATCAAACAACATATCTAAATAATTATGAAAATATGTTTGTAATATCTTTATTAAAAATACCGTATAAATATTTTTATCATTTATTTACTATTTTTATATTTTATTTATCTGCTTAAATGTTTATCCATAACATAAAATATTTTAATAATTATAACTTTCAAAAGATAAGATATTATCAAATTAATGATCTCACGTAATCACATTAAACTGGATCAAAATCTATTATTAAAACTAAAAAACCTTAAAATATGAGAGGTAGTATAATTTTTTCGAAGATTTTGAAGTTAAAGAATGTCCCGTTCTCGGAAATCTTATCGACTTTTGACGGGATGTGCCGAGGAGATCCATACATTACTCTGCATCTTCTCCTCCGTCACTTCTGCGCGCGCAATTGACCGTTAATATGGCCGCCGCCGCAACATTTTCTCTGCCTCCTACGGCCGAATTTCGTCACCACTACTGCACTCACATTATCCAGACCCTCCAAACAGCCAATTCATTCGTTGTTTCCCCTCCCTACCTCAGCGCCCAATCTATTTTTCTGTCCAAACCCAATCGTCATCTTTTCCATGTTCGACCTCCTCTTTCCTCGTCTCACCCCTCAGATCCACCCCCATCTTCCTCTCCGCCTACTCTCCCTTACCTTGCAAACCCACTTCCCACTGGTCGATTCCTCACCCCTGAGGAGCTTGAAAAGGTTCAGCTCCTTGAAAGCTTCAACTACGAGTCTGATTTGCCTTCTGGGTGTCTGCATATAAGGGCCATGAGAACCGAGGAACTAGATGTCACTTCAAAATTGCTCGCGGAATCTTTCAGTGAGGCGATGGTTTGGCCATCTGGGTATCTGACTGTATTAGGGTTTCTGGTGAAGAATTACTTGATCGAGAGGAGGGCTGTGTTTCCTCATGCTGTCACACTATTGGGATTTTACAGAGAAGATTGCAGTTCTGAGGAAGGAGAATTGGCGGGGACAGTAGAAGTGTCGTTTGACAAGAGTGGGGCCAACGCTACTCCGCCCACTCCTACGCCTCCCAAGAGCTGTCCTTATGTCTGTAACATGACGGTGAAAACGCTCCTCAGGAGGTACATAGCTTTCTCAGATTCGGTTCTGATGGTTTTGAAATGGTCAAATTTAAGGGGGCGGGAAATGGTTCAGTGTAGGATTAAGTCGCAGACACTGTGGGATATCCTTACTGTTGTCACTTCTTTGATGCATTTAGGCACTGAGGTTAGAGTCTCTTGCTATTGGATTTATGCTGTATAAATCAATTTTGCATATAGGAAAGCATCCGTAGCCACCCTCTGTATCATTGCCATTTAAACTAAATCATATTGGGGCAGTTGCTCTTTACCTTCAGCTTTGACTCTTTTTTAGATTGAGAGGTCTAATATTCTTGTGATACATCAGGAGGGGAATTGGTTGGCATCTTTTGAAGGCAAGTGAACAGCTGATAACCCACATGACTTCAAACAGAGAGGTCTATTTGCATTGTAGAATTATGGACTCGGTTCCTCTAAGCATGTATAAGAAGGCTGGTTATGAAATTGTCAAGACAGACAGCGTAATGGTTCTGCTTAGATTGCAGAGGAGAAAACATTTAATGCGCAAGACACTTTCTCCTAGCTCCAGTCATTCAGAAATGGTAGCTGTGGAGTCTGAAGAGGAATCTTATGAATAATCATGGGTGCGATGATTGGAAAAATTGTCATTTTATCAAGAGGTAGATTTCCCCGGTCCTCTGTTTTCCCTTTTACACTGAAATAAATGCTCTTATTTATTACCTAGTTAAGCATGATCAGTAAATATACACATTTCTCAGTAGTTTACAGTTATGATATCATTATGGCAAACATAGATTCCTTTTCCACACGACCCAGAGAATAGGGACAAAAAGAAAGTAAGAATAAGCAAGACCCAAGGATAGAGGGGAGCCAACATTACAAAGATAGACTATTGACCTCAATCAATGAATTAGAAAAGTATATTGCCGTTTTTTTATAAACAGGTATTTGCTCTCAAGAAAGTGTAACCAAGCTAGACCCAAAATCTTGTAAACTCATTGGCTGTACTAAACAAGGAACTCTGTATACTTAGTGGATCCGCATTTGGCAATGAGCACGTGACATCTTTCAGATCATTCTTAGAGTGTGCAGTGTCATGCTCAGGCCTTTGGAATTTGTTTGAAAAATCAGTTGCAGTTCATTCATACACTCTTGCATTGTTGGTCTCTCTCTGCTATCAATTCGTACACACCTTGATGCCAAATTTGCAAACATGATGATGGACTCTATAGTGTATGAGTTCCTTGGAAGCTCTGGGTCTATGATCTTTTTCAACCTCTTCCGATCGTTTAACATATTTCTGGCCTGGACAATGAAACAATATCAGTTTCCTATGATCTTGTACCTACTTGGGTTGTCTCTTTCTTAATAAAAAGCTTGCGTATAATTATGCAAGGATGGATTTATACTATTGTTACCTGCAATACAAGATTTTGATCAGTCGGTCCCTGGTTTAAGTCTACTGCTGAACGACCTGTGAGGAGCTCAAGAAGAACCACTCCAAATGCATAAACATCACTTTGCAGAGTGAGTTTACCAGTCTGTGCATCATTGAACGTCTTATGATTAAAGTGTGCCCTTATAAATTACTTAGACCTCAAAAGTGAAAGGAGTCGGTATATATGAAGTTGTTCCCTGAAGACCTTCTGTATCAGTTTGACCTTTCTGTCAGGTAACATATCCGCTGAACTATTTGATATCTTACTATTGTGCTATTTTGTATGAAGTTCTTTTGATAGAAGCACTGAATGCTAACATAATTTAAAATTTGAACCAAGGTTATGGTGTAGTGGTTATTTCCCAATACAAGTAGCTTACCGATGTGTACTCAGGATCAAAATAGCCAAAAGTTCCTAGAACCATAGCTGTTACGTAGGTTTCCTGTCCCTCTGGCATCAACTTTGCTAGTCCAAAATCAGATATCTGTTGAAGGAAAAAAAAAACATCCATAAATCCTGCAAGGGTGCATACTATGTTAACATTTCGATACACAACGCCCAGAAAAGCCCAAATGTTTGTACTATTACCTTGGCCCCAAAATTGTTATCTAGTAGAACATTGCTTGATTTAAAATCTCTATGTATAATAGGAATACCAACAGCTGAGCTCGAATGGAGATAAGCAAGCCCTCTGGCTGCCCCTAGTGCCACCTTTAGCCTTGAAGGCCAATCTATCCTGGCTTGCCCTTGGCCTATTCCTGCAATTTCCAGTGGTTACAAACTGTTAGAGAAAAGAAATGTTCTTCATGAGTGCAGCTGCTGAAATAATAATACTTACTGTTCAGTTGATCTTGCAGGTTCCCATTTGACATATACTCGTATACAAGAAACCTCTGTTTCCCATCTGCACAATACCCTATCAACGTAACGAGATTCGGGTGGTCTAATCTGCTCAAGATATCAACTTCCACTCGAAATTCTCTTTCTCCCTCAGCTTCTTTGAATGGTGGCAGCTCCATTTTCTTGATTGCTACAGTCTACAGATTTTGTATAAAGCATATGATATCTACTTAGCAGGATTTGTATATTCTGATTATGAGCAGGATTTGTAAAACCATACATGGTAATGTATTCAGGCCTGAGGGTGATATAAGTCTGAACTCGGATTGAATGTAATTTCTACAGTTTGGTTGAAACTGCATTTATATCTCATTGAGAAGAAAAAAGGCATAATAAATACCTCTCCAGAGCGAAGGGTGCCCTTGTAGACCCGGCCAAATCCTCCTTTGCCCAGCAAGTTATTGTCACTAAATGAACAAGTTGCTTCTTCCATTTCTTTGAAGGTAAAAACTGATGACGCATGGTGCTTCTTGGCTGGTGGTCTTTGTTCCTCGAGTTGCCAGTACTCGACTGGTTTGTAAACCCCTGAAAATCAGGAAAAAATTAAAGCCTGCTTATTTAAATCAGGTGCGGGGCGTTTGAATCAGAGTCTAAGATGATCTTAGAGCTGAAGGGGAGAAAGAAACATACAAGGGTCAGAGTGATCGTGTGATTTGCTCCTCCGCCGCTTGTTCCAAGCTGAGACGATATTGAAAGGCATTTCTTCTGAGTTTCTTGCTGCTTGTAAGTTGTTGAGAGCTGTGATTGGTAGGTTTACCTTTGATTCACAAGGGAGATAGTATGAGCAACTGGGTAGTAATTAATGTCAAGCTAGAACAACATTATCTTGTCTGCACTTTTGCTGCATCGCCGTATGAATTATGCCGTTGGGATAAGAGAGACATGGGCAATGCAGGGTATGAGAGCCAAATCAGTAGGCTAAAAGAAGTATGTACGTGGAGAGCAAGATAAAAGAAGAGGGAAGGCTTGATTTGAAGCATACTCAAACTGCTACATCACCTACCAACCGCTGAGATTTGTACGAATGGGAGAGAGAGCTTTGAGAAAGACAAAAGAAAAAGAAATGTCCCTAGTCTTTTGCTTAAGTTGGCATATTAGGAACGTTGGGTGTTCGATAAGAAAAGAATAGAAAAGTTACTAGGTACTATACAATTCGAAGTCATGACGCTTTCTATATATTTATATATGTATATGTTTCGAAGTTACCATAGATTTTAAAATAAAATATGTGAATACGATGGCAGTTGAGTTGATACTTTTCATATACTATCGATGGAGGGAGCTCTTTCGCTCAAAATAATTTCGGATTTTAGATAATTTAGATAACAGTTAATTCGAGTTTGGTCTTAATTTGGATAATTTGGTTTTTTACTGAAATCTAATTTTTTTTAACAATTTGGATTTTAGATAACCGAATTATTCAAATGCTCACCCCTAACTCGGGGCGGCATCTCCTGCCTTATCAGTTTTTTTACGATTTGAATCTTTAAATGTAATATTGGTGGTATATCTTTGGACTTCCTTTTTATATCTATTGTGATATGTTCCTCTTCATTTTCCACTCTCATTGCCCTTTAGAAGTAGGGATGGCAATACCCTAGTGGGTATCCGATAACCCGATCCACCTGCGGGTGATAAATAGGTGAAAACCTGAAATAAATGGATGAAAACCGGGTGATGGGTGAACCGGCTGACGGGTCGGGTCGGGTCGAGTGACGGGTGAGAATTTTTTATCCATCACCCGACCCATCACCCAATTATCACCCGACCCTCATCCGTTTATTATATGTATATTATATTTCATTTTACCAAACAAGGCCTAATCCTTAAAAAAATCTGAGTAACTTAATTAAACCCATACTCTGATCCAGTCCAGACTCCGGGCCCTTGCAATTTGTTTCTGTCCAACCAATGTTTATGTCCATCGATCCCAATTCCATCCCTACCCTGTCGATTTTCCAATTTTATCTTGTGGTTCTGTAACAATGAACCCTAATCGACGCCAACTCCACTCCACTCCAGTAAACTAAACCTTCTATCCCTGCTCTATCGAGTGTTGATTTGCCATTCCTTTCTCATCTCCCTCTCTTAGTAAACTAAATCTTCTCTTCTGTAATTCTATTCTTAATTTCTTAAACCCTAACCGACGTCAAGCAAGCAAAGCAAGAAGCCACTCTGCTGCTCCACAGAACCCAGCGAGATCTTGCCGTGTGTGGGTCGTCATTTTCTCAGAGGAGTAGTGACAAGCCGCTGTGTAAAAGAGGAGTATTAAGGTACTTGAAACCCTCAGTTCATTAATCTCAACCATAGTTTACATTTTTATGCGTTCTCAAAAAATGAGTGAATTTGTTGTAAATCTGTAGAGTGTTGACTGCTGCATTGGTTATATTATTGCGTCTTCTTTCAAAAATGGGTTTTGATTAACTATTTTCATGTGCTATACAAAAGTTCTTCCGTTCCTCAAACTATAAGCAGATTCTGGTCATCTTTTATGTTTAATGGTCCGTTTTTTCTAACAGTTGTACCTGTTGTTGCAACTATTTCTAAAAAATTTCAACATTGGATTACTGTAACAAGGACTGTAACAACCCAATTTCCAGCTCTAATTTTTGTTTCTTCTTTGTGAACAATACAATGGAAGACTTACAAAACTAGTCTGGGTGCTACCGCCACACCCACACTCACTGTGGATGCTAAGGCTAATTATCACCACTATACCAAATTAAGTTAAACTCTTAAACTTTATATATATATTTCTAAAACCCAACCATAACCTTACTCACTAACATCGACTAACATCTTTCAAAACTAGGTATCAACGTACACCATCTTTACTAGCTTATACAAAAGTGTTTAAACCTATTACAACCGAACTTAATTGAAATACTACTCTGTCTCCTAATGAAATACCCCAAACTTTATTATGGTGATTAAATAATTCTAATATGGTGATTGAGGGCCTAATAGTGCCTAAATAATTTTGGTAAATAAAATAAATCCAAAAGAAAAGGGAAAACGCTTAAAAAGCGTAAATTGTAAAAACAAGCATTACGCAACCATAGGAGGTATATGACATCGGTTAGGGTCCTAGATGGATTCCTAAGGCTTAGTTAGGTCTAATTAATGTACGGGAACAATTCCCGAAGAAAATGGATCCACAAAACGGATTAAAAACGCTAATAAAGCTTTAAAGCACATTTTTCGAGAGAACCCGGAAACATGACTTTGAGTGGTCAAATAAACCCGTAAAAATTATAGTCAATCAAATAACTATAATTAAACAATAATGGAAGCTTAAGAACCATTAAAATTAAAGAAACGAGAAAAATCTGGAAAACGGGTCCGGTTAGTGAATAGTGCTAAAACCAGGTAAATTAATGAGCGTTTCTTGTAAAAGAAGAAAACTGTAACACCCCACTCGTAATCACGTAATAATCACTCACGTAGCATTAATTAAAAACGTCTCACAGCGGAAGTCACACGGTAATAATCTCACTTGAGTGTCACATGTCATTACTCACTCATACGAGTAAAGAAGCAGAAATAAATTAAATAATAGATGACACTGGTAATACATACATAACTGTAGTGATAACGAGATACTAACTATACAACAATCTAAACCAAATGTAATTTTAACGACAAGTGAGCGTCTAGGTATTCTCAAATGTATACACGTTATAAACATAGACATCCTAATACAATGTGGATTCTCGTGCGGTAAATAAAACCCTAACTTCCCGGGTCCCGCTCTTCGGCTTCCTCGATAATCATCACCTGCAGCAATGCCATAAAGGCTCAGCGATAAACGCTGAGTATGTCAGGCCTGGACCCTATTGGTCATTTAATAGTCATGGTCGCCATTATTAGGTTCGTTACATGCTTTACCGGTGTACAGATATATAAAGCAGTAAACACATGAATGGAGGTAAAATAAACAGTTAAGGCAATCACTACAATTCACAACAACAGCACACAACACAATATATCACAACAACATTAATAGACGAGAAGCCGTTAGTAACGGTCTAGTTATTTAGTTAATCACACAACCCCCAGGTCCTCATCACATCACAACACAATGTCAGTGGGTGTCAAGTTATGTAACACCCCTACTAATCCTGCTTCTAAAAATAATATAATCGCAGCGGTAAATAACAGATTGTCGTTCTAATGGTGTCACAGTTATCACTCGCCCATACGGGTGATAACGAGTTACCTGATAATCAACATGCGAAACGTATTCCCGCAGTGACCACAAGAGATAGATAGTAGTACTTAAACAATTTAAAACAAATCTAACAACAACCAATTATTACAGACCGTGAGCATCTAAACCAAATACACCTCGGTTAAACAACCTGAGTCCAAAACAACCTGAGTATCACACCGTACCAAGTCTAAACCAACAATAATATCACAATAGTCACGCCTCGCTGCGACCCACCAGCTAGTCACCTGCATGAAAATGGTTTGTGGTATGGAATCAGCCCCTGCTGAGTATGTCATCATATGCCCCGTCATGCCCCCAAAGACCCCTCAATTATTTGGTCGAGAGCATGAGGTTCATTACATGCAATACCGTTTTAATATTTAAAACTGTAAAACAATTAACAGTAACATCCATACAATAACCACAACCATCACCATATATAATATAACCACAAGTATAACCAATGAACAACCAAGCGAAACAACGAGAATAATAAACAAATACTAGTTCTCGTCCATGGTGTAGAAACCAATATCGTTCGCCACTGTATTATTTGTTCAGTTATACCTAGTGACAATGTCTCGTTAAAACGACATGTCTCTAGTTACCTATAGATTATGGCGGGTCACCCACGGCAGTAGCCACTCCAACGGTAGAGTCTCCGACCAACGAGCCATTCTAGCTCACGGGAAATTTTCTTGATACTTGCGGACCCGTACGCGGACATCCTGGTATCGTTTTTGTGATCACAGCGCGCACCAAGAGCCACATCCTCCTGGCTTTACTTCCTTTCCATTAGTTAATTATACCATCGCATCGCATTACCAATTTTTTTTCCTAACACAGCAGACTAAGGTCATTAGTCCAATCCAGAGTCTGTAAACTCGGGATCCAGTGTTAGATACGAGAGCGGCGTTTAGAAAGGCCAATGCTCCTTATAAAAGTCTCGGATAATATGTATATCTTATTATCCTAGTGCTACAACGTTTTACTGACGATCCTTATATTTCATATAAGATAGCACCATAGCCGCTAGTTCGTTTTATATATATTGGTCCATATATACGAACCGATACGGTTAACTCAACAACAGTAATAATAAGCAGCTATAAATATACAGTTCATGCATATTTAATTAAACATTCAGACAAACAATCTTATCACAGATCACACAGAAGTCTGAACTGAGGAAGCCCTCAGAGACAATCAGAGACACATAACAACATACCGTTCACCCTGATGTATTACGGTGGAGTATGAATCAGCAAGATCCTATGCTCCTTGTGTAGTCTCTAACAGTCTAAACAATACATAATGCTACTGATTAGCATACCGTATAACAACATAATTCTACGATACCCCGTACCGTCACTAACACCTCCCGGTTAACCCCCCGTTATTAACTATCAATGTTTGTCGGGTTTTAGGTTTAACTCGAGATTGGGAAAAGTGTTCCATTACATGCGTAGTCTTGTTGTATATTAGTATAGTTATTGTTGAACTTGTTATCGCATGTGACTTAACATACCCTTGTATGTCGTATAGTTTGTTTCATTATTGCATGTGCGATTCTATGTCATGCACTATGCATCTCACCTTAGTATTTATTTTTCTAAGGTTGTCTCTTCTTTTTTTTTTTTTCAATGTGGTATAATTCATATGTAAACAATACTTTGAATTATTTAAAATCCTTATTATTCCATGTATACTCCTAACATTCGAATTTCGATATCTAATGTTTATAATTTTTTTCCTTATCTATTATCATTTTAATTATGTTAATTTATAGTTATTGCACCATATCACATTTTCTACACCATTACATATTTATTTATATGTGTGTATATGGAACTATTTATTATATGGTAAGTTTATAATCTTCATTCATTCTTTTTAATGAATATCCCTTATATTATAAATGTTATAACTTTATAACATTAAAAACCATATTATAAATTCATTTAAAAATGTTAATATTTCGAACAGCACCTATGTTCTTAAATATTTCCAAAATCCACCACTTAATTAATGTAGTGTTACATTATAGTTATATAACATATATTATGACATTTAAGTCATTAAAACAATTATAACCTATAGTTATATTTTTTTATAAAATACCAAATAGCCCCTTATATTTTCGGCTTCCATTATATACCTCTAAACTTCTATAAATCACAATTCCATCCCCATTTTTAATACATAGTTTTCTAATTCCATTAAAACTATATATTATACCTATTTCTTTATAAAACCTTATATAAACTCCAAAAATTACCAAACTATACCAAGAGGTTATAAACATCATTACTAACCTTATACTTCCTCTAAATTTCGGTTTTACCACATATGTTACCCATTTGTAACAATTTTACAAAATATCTTATATTATACTTATATAACTCATATAAACTCCAAATTTAACCAAATAAATTTCTAAAATTCCTAATAACCTAAGGTTTGTACTAAACTCCATTTAGTACCCCAAGTTTTCGGAAATTACATTATAGCCCCATCTCTTTTAAATCTTTTACAAATTAATACTTATCTTAATATAAGGTTGTATTTTAATTTCAAAAATTCTCCAAACTTGGTCAAAGTCTCCTATATAGTCAACTTTGACTTCTAATACCAAATGGGAACAATTTTTTCGGTAATCAATATAATAACCTATACTTTTCTATTTTTACAATTTGACCCAAAACTTTATAAAATGTTATAATTTTATTAAATTCATTTAAAAACCCTAAATTGATCTAAATTAAGCCCACGGCTTTCTAATTTCCTAGTAATTACGAATTGGCCCTAATTTTAATTATAAGCATAAATAAAACTAAATAAGCTTATAAACTTAAATTAAAATGGCCTAATGACATGACCTTATTACAACCTGAACTTGCAAAATAAATTACACAATAAAGTCTCAAAATATAGCATATATTCTCGGCTCACCTTGTGTGTAATTATTTTTCACATAATATCATAATTTGACCATTATGTTAATTAAATCTCTTAAATGACTAGCTTAATTTATCTTAGCCATTTTTTTCCATTTTTAGGTCAATATGACCCATATTTATAATTTCACTCTCGGCCATATATATATATATGCTTAGAAATTATAAAAATCATAAGTTTAAGGTGTTTATACCTTGATTGTATGGACTCGGTCACTTGTAGGAAAATTCACCACTTCATTTAGACATGTTTAATACACCAAAACAAGATATGGTTATACTCCAAGCTTGAGTTTAACCATAAGGAACAATTAATGTAAGATTTAAGGCAAAAATCACCTTAAAAATGCAAGGGAAGTTCAAGCTAGTTTCGGCCTGAATCAAACACACCACAAGGTGTTAGATCCACCATATTGACATAGGAAATAGCTAGATCACAACAAGCTGCCTTGTTATTAGGTTTTACCTTGGAAAAATGCCTTAAAAGAGAGTATTTCTCTTGGATCTCGGCCACACTTGCTCCAAATGGCTAACCAATTGAATGAACATGTAAATATGAAGATTATGAGTGTATAAACTCATAAAAATCAGAGGAAGAAAATCGGATGTAGAGTGGAGAGGCTTAAGGTATGTTTTTACCTTAAAATGCAATTTTGAGCAACCTTGGTCCCTCTACTTGTCTCAACCGAGTTTAGTTGTTGTTCTAACCTTAGAACACTGAGAATGAGCCATAGAAACAGATGAGCCACGAAATCTAAGTGTAGGTAGTGAAGAGATGAAGAAAAAGGGCTAAAAATGACCTTAAACACTTACCTTAAGAGCTTAGGAGTTAGATCTGCCTTCCATGCTCAAGAACAAAGCTTGAGAGCTGCTAGGAAGGAGAGGAGCTCAGTTGGAGAGGCTGGGACAGAGGAAGGAGGAAGGAAGAGGTGGGAAAGGTTGGAAATAATTGAAAAAGTAAGTTTATTTTCAAAAGTAAATGTGTTAGGTAGCAATTTGTCTAACAATCATTGTATGTTGTCTTCTCCCCTCTTGCCAGCCGATTTCCTTGAGGTCAAATGGGTCATTTTTTGACCATTGACCATACTTGGTCAATTTGACTCATGCGGGCCCCACTTTAGGGTTTTATTATATTTAATATTAAATTTGTAAAAAATTCGTAAATTTCTGGAATTAAATTCCTAATATGAGATTATAATATGATAAAATATCATATTAAGGGTAATTATAATTTTTAAACCAGTATATAAAATCAATTGTAGAAGACAATCTCACAAAAACGTGCTTTAAGTGTTTAGGAACATTTTGTTGTAAACAGGGTGTTCCTGAGCTTAGTTCTCTTTGAGAATGGTTTTGTTGTGTTCCTTACTTCATTATAATACTTAGGAATCCACTTTGGATCCTATTTGAGGTCATACAATCTTTATGGTGTCTTAAAGCACATTTTTGGCTTTACCGATCTTAAGGCGTGTTTTGCCTTGTTGAGATCTTTTAGATTGTTCCCCAATAATGTTTAGATGTTTATTAATCATCTTAGATCATTAATAGATCATTTAATTATATTTTAAAGGTTAGGGGTATTTCAAGTTAGGACAACCCGAATTGTATTTTATTATGGACAGTCGTCCTGGTGGCACCATCAGCAGTGCACTCCGCCCAAAGATATAAGATCTCGGGACTTCCTCTTTGCCTAAAAGGCGTCATTTAGTTTGGGGCCAAAGGCCGAGTACCAACAATGGTATTAACTGACCAACGATCTATGTAGGCTCGTGGCATCATTAGAGTCTAATCCCGATCCGAGAAAAATACTCCAGAGATCTCTCTACGCAGCCAGTTAGTCTGTGACTAACCTGGACTTAGGCCCCAATCGTGAAAAAAAAAAATTCACCCCATAATACCTTTTTCAAATGACTTAAGCTATTATTTGTTTCGGTTTGTTCTCTACGCCAACCTATATTCAATGTACTTCAACCCATACCAACATTATTACTTTTGTGATAGATGATTACCAAACTACCGTAAATTACTTTTTGTAATAAATTATATTAATAAATGTTATTTTAATTAAATAATTAGTAATATGCAATATAAACATTTTATGTCACACATTATTTATTAGTTATATGAAAATGAATACGTATGTATATATGTAATTATGATATATAAATATTAGTAAATATTGTTTTAATATTAAATAGTTGATAATATTTATAGACATTTTATGTTACACATTATTTATTACTTATATGAATATGAATATGTTATACATGTAATTATGATATATAAATATTAGTAAATATTATTTTACTTTAATAATTAGCAATATATACATCGTAGAAATATTATGTTGCACTTTTTTTTTATTTATATGATTATGAATACATATGTGATATATGCAATTATGAATTGACAAAAAATATAATAGTTTGGTACAACAGTAAATATAATTTATGATATATAAACATAAGTAAATATTATTTTAATTAAACAGTTGGTAGACATTTTATTTTATACATTATTTATTATTAATATGAAAATGAACACATATGTTATATATGTAATTTTGATAAATAAATATTAGTAAATATTGTTTTAATATTAAATAGTTGGTAATATTTATAGACATTTATGTTACACATTATTTATTACTTATATGAATATGTATACATATGTTGTAATTATGATATATAAATATTAGTTAATATTATTTTACCTAAATATTTAATAATATATGTATTGTAGAAATATTATGTTGCACATTATTTATTACTTATGTTAATATCAACATATATGTCATTATGATGAATAAATATTGGTGAATATTATTTTAGTTACATATTTAAAAATTGTACAATAGTATTTCCAACATACTTTTAAATTGTACTATAGTATTTATAACATATTTATATGTATATGAATTTACTTATTAATCTAATTATATGTTAAGCTGTTAAAATAAGTTTAGTAACGACAAACACATTATCAGATTATTTGCAATAAGCTAATATCATTTTAGACTAATTATATCAGCTTTCAACTTACTTAACCAGTCATCAGCTATCAGTTATCAACTATCAGCTCTTTCACGAACTAGGTCTTATTCTCCTCCACCAATGTTCAATTATGTGTTTAATTAGTTAGTCGAATACCGAAGGTATAATTTTTGTTATAAAGAGTTCACATATCACTTAGCCGCCCTAAGGGTCTTACGCATGCCTATAAGTCATCTAGGTCATTTACATGTTAGAGCCGTGCTCTAGAGACCGGCAATGTTGTGTCTCGTACCTAAGTATTTTACTTAGGTTAGTATACATATTTACCATCATAGTATTAGGTGCGTAGTATCAATTAACAGCAATCACATCACATTAAACGCATATGTGTTTTATATAAGTCGATCTATAGTCGACGTAGTATTAGTCCCGAAGGACGTTCGTGCACAATTAATGATGCGGGAATTTAAACAGATACCATCACATACATAAACACAAATGCATACGCACATACATGCATCACACTCGTTATACAACACACATATCTGAGCCCGAGGAATTCCTCAGGACATCTCAGATCAGACCCCTTTACATACCGTTCACCAAAGACCTAGGTTGCGCAGTAGACCACTAGCTCGTCAAGCGCCTTCGTCGGTGATACGATCTAAATAAAAAAGACACTATAAGTCAATCCACATGACTTATTTAAGCTCGGTAATTCCAAACAACATAAATAATCCTGACATTTCATCCCCGGATTTCAACTGTTATTTGTTAAAGTATCGTTATACGAACTCGTCACTCGTAGTACGTATTAATTATCAATGCTCAGGTTTATTTAAATAAGTCGGTTATAAAAACGTCTTAGTTGTAGCGGCTTTAAAGTGTTAGGATTAATTCCTTATATACACGAGTATACGAATATATATTCACATTTATACTTATGTATTAATTTAACCGTTCCGGTTAAGTGTACGAATATACAGTTATACTATATAGTTGCATGTTTTCATGCAACGTTATTTTGCATCGCAATTTATGCTTATGCACTAATATTTCATGGCATTATTATTTAACCATTTAATATTGTATTATATATTATACATCTCTTTATTCACCTTAATAAACTATACTTTAATTTTGTAATTGTATGACTTATAGTATATAGTTATACTAATGTCATAACACTTGTCATTTATTATTTTATGACATTAAAACCATATTGTATACACATATATATTTCTCGGTTTTTACATATATATATTTGTATATGTTGTTTTTATTTGATTTAGTCTTATAATATATAGTGCATGATAATATATAATTGCATGTATGCATGCACTATATTATATAGTTTCAACTATACCATATACTTATTATGTATATGTTTTTAATATATGCTTGCGCAAACACATGTATTCACTTATACATTAATATTTCATGGGTTGTACCCTTATATTATATGTTACATTATTACCAATACCTGAATGTTCCCGTCTTCAATATGGTGAGCGAAATGCTGCAGCAGCAGTGGTTTATCTCTGTAGATACAAGAAGAGAATAAAGATTGAAGACGGGAACAAGGAAGAGAGGCGACACATGCATATGTTTAAATGATTAAGAAAAGGAAAACAATGAACAAAAAGTAACAAAGCATTGTTGTAGATTATAGATTTAGATGGTTGATAACTAAGCAATGAATTATGGGTTGTTCATTATCTTTTTGAAGGGGTTGATCACAGACAAGTCGAACATAGTATACAAGCATACCCAATATAGTTCATCTCACCAGCAATGGACAATAAGATCAAAATAATCTAAACTGCAAATAATATAACCTAAGTGAGGCAATCTTTCAAAGTGTTTAACTTAGTCATTAAAGTGTGGCTAGTTAAATGCACATCAGATACAATCATATGGACATAATGTACAGGAAATTTATCAATAATTTTTAGTCATACAGGTGCAACAAGTCCAACTTACCCTCATATTGTTTGTCGTACTTCGAGATCATTCTCTAACTTAAATGTTGATCGAAGTTAACAATGCCTTTGTCTAAATCATTAAATTCTATTGGTTATATATATATATATGTCTTTTTCTAAATTTTATAACTTGCTAAGTCCCCTTTAAATCTCTCATCTTTATTTAGCTATGTTATCTTCTGCCAATTTTACCTTTCATCTAAGACCCATTAATCTTATTTGTCTAAGGTTGCCTCAACTTAAACACCGACCCAATTTATCTAAGTTATATATCTTTTAACTTTGTCTTCTACATTTATTCTAATGAACTCTTTTATATTTACTAGCTTAATTAGTCTAGGTTTGGTTGATTAGGGTTGGTCCTAATTTTACTCTAATTTATTCACTCCCTATTTTGAGCTAAGGCCCAATTCAAGGTCTCTTTGGGTTAAAGAATTATTTCAACCCCTAAATTCCTTAATTCACTTTCACAGATTTAGATCTTTGACTATGTTAGTCCCACTTCATTTTTTTTTCTCTAAACTCTAAAGCCTAGTTTACTTCCTATGTTACTAGTTCATTTAAGCTCAACTCAATTTCTCATTAATTTCAGCCCAACTCTAATTCTGACGTATCAATTTTTTCTGACTAAAGTCCACTTTAATTTTTCTAAGTTTTAGCTAATATTGTAAGCCCATTACCAAATATTAAATGTTCTTCCCCAATTCTATTTTTTTCCTGTTAAGCTGATTTATTTAGTCCAATCCAATTCCTTAATTTTGTCTGTTATGCTAATTTGGGCCCAACTTAACTTCAGCCCAATTCAATTAAACTAAGTTCCTAGAAGCCCAATTTCTAATTATTTAAACCTAACTATCAGTCCAATTATGTGTTGACCAGCACTGATCAAAATCTCAAATCAGACCTAATTCCAATTTTTTTTTCCAAAATACGTTTGACCCTTGAATCGCCCCTAATCTTTTACTTATTTACATTTACGGCCCAAGCTTTCCAAATGTACGCTTCTACCCAAATTTCCCAGTTTTACACTTTAACCCCCAATTTAACTTTAATTACGATTTGTACCCAGATTTGTTCAGAATTATAATCTTTCCCCTAAACCCTAAATAAATTTTCCAGAAACCTAATTCGTCAAATTTTGCCCCAATTCAATTGAACCTTAAATTTGAAACCCTAAAATTTTCATTCGAAACCCTAATCTATCTTTCTGGAATTCACGATTCAACCACAAACATTAGGCCAATATCTTAAAACCTAAATGCCCTAAAGCTCTATTTTCTCCAGATGCCAGTTTCAACACCAAGTTTCCAATTGTAAACATTTCGCAGCCCTAATTCGAATTAGGGTTTCCAATTCGCACCCACATAAAACGAATCCAAAAGGTTCGAATTTGCTAGAAACACTAACCACATTTTTAGTGTCTAGATACAAGTTCTTTTGCAGAGAGTCCAAGCCACAAGTTTAACAAAATTTCCGGAACCTCACGAACAGTAACAAATCACAAAGAACTAACACTAGTATAACAACGAGGAAAATTTGGGTCCGAAGATGCAGGAAGGAGAAGAATTTTTCCTAGTGTTCGGTTTCTACTTCAGCCAAATACCGACAGGAATTTCGATTAACTTATTCGGTGCGGCCAAACGTGACTTTTAAACCTCCGATTCCGTTCCCTTCTCTTCTCGGCTCCGGCCTAGCTTGGGTCTGGGGGTTCCTCCCCGTTTTTTTTTCCGGTTATACAGAAACAAGAGGAAAGTGAGTGGGAGTTGAAAGAGATTTTCGACCGAAATTACAAGGATTGGGAGCTTACCGTTTTTCTCTTCAGATTTGATACCGGAACCAGAGGAAAGAAGCAGAATCGAGCAAGAGAGTGGAGAATCGAGAAACAACTCGAACCAGAACAGAAGGAGAAGAAGACTGAGAGAGAGGAAGAGAGGGGCGCGGTTTCAGCTTGAAATCAGAGGAAGACATAGACAGTTTTCCTTAACTTGCAAGAGAAATTTGAGAAACTTAGAGGAGAATGAGAAGAGAAATTGTGCAGGAGGAGGAGAGGAGGGTGCGGTGGCGAGTGCGGCGGAGATTTTGTTCAGAAGACAGAAGAAGAAAGAAAGATGGAAGAGAGATAAGATTAAATAGGGTTAAGTTAGATGTTAGAAGATGCTTAACAAGTTAAAGTTGGAAATTTACCGTGGGTCGCGAGAGAGGAGGGCCGGCTGGCTCCTTTTGGGGTGGTCGGCCCATTTTATATATTTTTTTTTACTTGTTTCTGAATCAGTCTAAATGTCCAATAGTTTAACGAAAGAGAATTTTTATTCGGTTGATTTATCTGTTTTCTAAACTGTCAATTAATTTATAATTGCTCGGCTGTTATTAAATCCTGAAATCTTATATTTTACTTTATATCTTATTATGCATAATAGAGTGTATAATTTTATTATTTAATTTCCTCCTTTAGTAATGTTTATTGATTCGTTATTTCATGTGACGAACTTTTGGTTATGCGACCCAAAATTTATTAATTTTCCTTTTACTAAACTTATCGATGAATTTCCTTTATTCATCTAAGTATAAGTATTGTACATTTATTTTTACTATTTAATTACGTCCTTAATTATATTCTTTTATTTCATTATTTTATGTGAGGTTTATTAACCTCTTTAATTCTTACATTTGTTTATGAAATTAATCCCTTAAGTGTATGAATTAAATAATTCATCTCAATAACATTCTTAACCTTAATTTATTATTTTAACTTAATTAATACTTAATTAAGCTTTGTTTATTTAATAAATCTTGGGGATATTTCAGCGCAGAATTTAGAAAACAGAAGCGTCGAACAGAGGAGAACTGTAACACACCACTCGTAATCACGTAATAATCACTCACTAAGCATTAATTAATAACGTCTCACAGCAGAAGTCACACGCTAATAAACCTCACTCGGGTGTCACATGCCATTACTCGCCCATACGAGTAAAGAAGCGGAAATAAATTAAATAAGAAATAACACTGGTAATACATACATAACTGCAGTGATAACGAGATACTAACATATACATCATTCTATCCCAAAAGTAACTTTAACGACAAGTGAGCGTCTATGTATTCCCGACCGTATACAACATCGTTAACACTTTAAACTAATAATCATCCTATTACATTGTGAGATCTCGTGCGGTAAATAAACTCTAACTACCCGGGTCCCGCTCTTCCGTTTCCGTGATAATCATCACCTGCACGTATGCCATAAAGGCTCAGCGATAAACGCTGAGTATGCCAGGCCTGGACCCTATTGGTCACTTAATAGTCATGGTTTCCATTATTAGGTTCGTTACATGCTTTACCGGTGTACAGGTCTATAAAGCAGTAAACACATGAATGGTGGTAAAATAAACAGGTAGAGCAGTCACTACAAATCACACACAACAACACACAACACAATCAATATCAACAATAATACGTGTAGCCGTTAGTAACGGTCAGGTTATTCATTTAATCACTTGACCCCCCGGGTCCTCATCACATCACAACACAATGTCAGTGGGTGTCAAGTTAGAACAACCCGTATTTGTATTTTATTATGGACAGTCGTCCTGGTGGCACCAGCGTTAGTGCACTACGGCCAAAGATATAAGATCTCGGGACTTCCTCTATGCCTTTTAAGGCGTCATTTAGTTTGGGGCCAAAGGCCGAGTACCAATAATGGTACGAACTGACCAACGATCTATGTAGGCTCGTGGCAACACTAGAGTCTAAAACTCGATCCGGGAAAAACAACTCAAAAGATCTCTCTGCGTAGCCAGTAGTCCGAGACTACCTGGACTTATTCTCCTCCATCAATGTTCAATTATGTGTTTAATTAGTTAATCGAATATCAAAGGTATAATTTGGGTTATAAAGAGATCACTTATAACTTAGTGCCCTAAGGGTCTTACTCATGCCTAGAAGTCATCTAGGTCATATACATGTTTGAGAGCTGTGCTCTAGAGACCGACAATGTCGTCTCGTACCTAAGTAGCTTACTTAGGTTATTACATACATATTTATAACATAAGTGTGTTATGTTAAGTAACCTCAATCACATCACATTAAACGTATATGTGTTTTATATAATTCGATCTATAGTCGACGTAGTATTAGTCCCGAAGGACGTTCGCGCACAATTAAATGATGCGGGAAAATAAATAGTTAAATTAACGTCACATAACATAATCACAATACATACACACACACATACATGCATCACACACGTTATACAACACACATATCTGAGCCCGAGGAAGCCCTCAGGACATCTCAGATCAGACCCCTTTACATACCGTTCACCAAAGACCTAGGTTGCGCAATAGACCACTAGCTCATCAAGCGCCTTCGTCGGTGATGCGATCTAAATACCAGACACACTAGAAGTCAATCCGCTTGACTTATTTAATCTCGGTAAGTTCGAACAACACAAGTAATCCCGACCTTTCATCCCCGGATTTCAACAGTTATTTGTTAAGGTATCGTTATACGAACTCTTCAGTCGTAGTACGTATTAACTACCAACGCCCGGGTTTATTTAAATGAGTCGGTTATGAAAAACGTCTTAGTTATAGCGTATTCAAATGTTAAGATTTATTCCCTATATTTACGAGTACACGAATATATATTCACGTTTATACTTATGTATTGATTTAACCGTTCCGGTTAGGTATACGAATATATCATCATAATGTATAGTTGCATGTATTCATGCAACATTAATTTGCATCGCAATTTATGCTTATGCACTAATGTTTTATGGCATTATTATTTATCCATTTAATGTTGTACCATATATTATACATCTCATTATTCATCTTAATAACTACACTTTAATTTGTAATTGTATGACTTATAGTATATAGGTATACTAATGTCATAACACTTGTCATTTATTATTACACGAAATTAAAACCATATTGTATATTCTTATTTATACTCTCGGTTTTTACATATATATTTATATATGTTGTTTTTATTTGATTTAATCATATAATATATGGTTGCATGTATGCATGCACTATATTATATAGTTTCAACTATACCATATGATTTAACATGTATATATTTTTAATATATGCTTGCGCAACACTTATATACACTTGTACATTCATATTTCATAAGTTATACTCTTATATTATATGCCACATTATTATCATCTTATGGAAGATGATTATTTTCATTTGTTGCATTATATTATACAATTCATATTAAGAACTTTATCTTAATATTGTGTAATATTTCATTACATGTATTATAATTTCCTAAGGTTTGTTTTAATACCAACCTTTGTTTACAAATTCCATTTCTCATTAATTGTCACATTATTTCATGTGAATATTATTAATGATAATTGTTTCATTTAATCACATTAATAGTATATAATATCTATAGCATTTATAACATTGTAACCCATAGTTTATAAATTCATTTCTTGAATGTTATATATGCGGCTTTAGCATATAGTTTAATAAACTATGTTTTGACCACATAAATCATACAATGCTACACATATATCTTATACCATATAATATGATATTTTTATATCTCATTTAACATTATAATATATAGTTTTTAAAACCATATTTAATGTCGCAAGGGGCATATATTATATACTTATTATTTCTTCATTTCCCATAGTTTTCATTTATTACAATGTAACCACACATTATTATACCATGTTATAAATATCATATTTTATTACATTAATACCTTATAACATTTTATAACCTATAGTTTTTAATAAAACTATATTATTGCCGAAAAGGCTCTTAGGTTATTTTTCATTTTCTTTTCAATTCCCACACTTTATATTTATTACAATTCCACCACATATTTTATAGCATGTTATATTCACCATATATTATATCATTTAAACTTTATTGTAAGTATAAGATATAGTTTCATCATTTACGGAAATTACAATCAGACCATAGGTCTGTTTTAAATTTCATTTCCAACCCACTTATTTTCTCATAATCACAATCTTGCCCCATATAATATATAGTGTTACGTATATTACAACATTTTATTTAATTAACCATTATAACATATGGTAAATATTTGAAATTACCGAACAGGCCTCAAGGCTGTTTTGGTTTATTCTTTCTAGCATCATATACTTTCTATATTTGCACATTTAACCCACATATTATATAATGTTACATATAGGTTATATTATATTGTTTTAACATTTATAATTTGTATAACCTATAGTTTTATATTACATTATTTTCCGAACAGACCCACTTTGTTTGTTTTAATTTCTTTTCCGCCCCATATTTCCTTTATTTGCATATTAGCAACACTTTATATAATATACTTTGTCAATGTCACAAAACTATATATTGTACACTTTTATTAATATATCCATATATATAACTCCAAAAATTCCCTAACATTATAATTATGATATAAACTATTATATTAACCATATTAACCCATAACTTTCGGTATTTACCATTTATACCCCATAAATTTTATAACTTTAACATTTAGCTTAATATGTTACCATAAGTTTATAAATTAATTACTTATGTTATAAATTTTGGTCAAGGCTTTTAACTTGGTCAATGTTGACCCATTTACTACCAGTTTGACCATAGGTTTATCTAATTGCGGTTTTGACCACAACTTCCTCAAAGATTATAATTTGACCCCATATTTTATAAAAACTTTATAAAATTCATTTTAATAGTTTTTAAGGTATAGTTTTCGGCCCTAATTAATATTCAGCCTCTAAAATTCATTATAATTACAAGCTAACCCCAGATGACATCTGGTAATGTTTATTTTTATTTTAAATTCATTTTTAACTTAATATAACATAAAATCAAATGGCCTGAAGCATGACTTTATTACAACACTTAACATATAATAAATGTTACATATAAATGTCATAAAAAATACTATATGTTTACGACTTATTAAATAGTTTTCTCCTAAGGTTCTCTAAAATTATTTAATTAATTCCTATGACATAATATGTCATCTAAACCTTATATTACCAACTAAAAATGTTATAAGACATTATATTACATAGTTAGGTCTTATAACACCCATATAACTCACGACTTTGATTTTTTTGTAACATGATAACATAAAAACTTTATAATATACTAGGTTTAGTGTACTTACATTGTTTCCTAGAAAATCAAACAGCCAAAGCCTTCCAAGCTCACGACTAATTAAAATAAAATGCTTAGGTTAGTTTTTGAGCATAACTAACATATAAGCTTTGTTAATATAGCATTAGGTAGTAGATTTTCC
The DNA here is from genome assembly GCA_023374045.1 of Limonium bicolor. Taxonomy (NCBI): domain Eukaryota; kingdom Viridiplantae; phylum Streptophyta; class Magnoliopsida; order Caryophyllales; family Plumbaginaceae; genus Limonium; species Limonium bicolor. The sequence goes on along the minus strand of CM041776.1, from coordinate 164,889,021 downwards.
TTACTTTGCTAGCTTTTTCACTCAAGCTTGACTTCCACAATTTTGTGCAGAATTTTCCAAAGGTTTGTGCCACCTTGCGCCAGCATTTTATGCAAGAAAACAACTTTGTATTAGCCTTATGATACAAGGGTCATTAAGGGTTATTTTGAGCTTAATAATCGCATAATATTTACCTTGGTTTCTTAGGGTTGGCAAGGGCTATTGCCGCCTGATTTTAAGGACAAAGAAAGGTGTTAAAAACCCCATTTAAACCATGGTATATAACCGGTGGGAACAAGGAGAATAATGGGTATAAACCCTTACCAAAAATTACCAAAAATGGAGTTCCTTGCTTGGATCTGGCTACCACTTCAAGAATTGGATGTTCTCCACTGATTTTTGCATGAGGAGAACAAGAAATGAGCTAGGGAAGACAAGGAACAAAACCGGAAATGGTGAAGGAAGGAGATAAGCTAGGTAAGACTAGATTTTTACCTTTCATGAAGTAGGAATTAACTTCATTTCTCCTTTATGTTTCAGCCGAGACTTGGTCTATCTTCCAGCACCAACTCACCTCAAATGGCTATATAAAAATAGGAATGGATGAGCTTGGTGGAAAGAGGGAGAGAAGATGAAGAGAAAGAGCATAAATATGTACCTAGAGCTTACCTATATCAAGCTGGGTTCTTCAATGGAGTTTGCTGGTGCTCATGGTGGAGAAGGAAGAAAAGAGAGGACGAGGATGGGTATTCTCGGCTGGGAAGGGGATAAATGAAGCAAGAAGAAAATTTTGACTTATAAAGGAAATGTGTCATAAGCTAGTAATTAATAGGTTGGATGACTCACGTAGATATTTTTTGAGTTTCCTTCAGATGGAAGAAAGGTCCATGAACTGGAGGCAGTGCAGAATTAACGTGGGAAAGGGTGGCTTGGCTTTAATATACATTAAGTGTAGACATGTTATAACACTCATATTTTATAGTAGTACTAGAGCTGATCATAATGTGTCCGGCCCGGTAGCCCGGCCCGATCCGACCCGTAAAAAAGCCCGATAAGCCCGAGCCCGATGGGCTTCCGGGCGGGCCTGGACATAAAATCAGGCCCGAATAAAAAACCGGGCCGGGCCGTGGCACATTTGTAAGCCCGTGGGCAAGCCCGGCCCGGCCCGATTATATATTAATTATTATTATTTTCAAAATATAATATATACATATATATAATTTATTTTTATAAAATATACTCAAATTATATATAATTATAAATAAAATGTACATATAGTATAAATCTACACTAAATTATATTAATTAAATTTTTTTAATTAATTTATATAAAAAATATAAAAAACCGGGCCGGGCGGGCCGGGCTTCGGCAAAACCTGAAAAAACCGGGCCTAGCCCGGCCCGGCCCGAACATATAAAAAACCGGGCTTGGGTTTCTGAAATAGGCCCGACGGGCCTAAAATTTTCTTCTGGCCCGGCCCGAACCCGGCCCGTCCGCCCGAATGATCACCTCTAAGTAGTACTTGATGACTCTTAGTAGGTATTTTGAGCCTACAAATGGATAAGGATGACACACCCAAGCAGGCGGAAGTAATATAGCCAAGGTGGAAAGGTAAGTTGATTTGCTTATTTTGTAAAGTAGTAAAAATGTAACTTTAATAAAAGTAACTTTTGAGCCATGGATATACTTAGGTATGGCCGGATAATTAACAAGGGAAAGGCCTTAAGTTGGCGGCAATACAAGGTCAAGGTCAAATGATAATAGTTGACCATTGACTAGATTAAAGAATTACATGTTATAAAAGTACTATTCACAATCAAGGCACATATTTCTGATTTTTTTTTGAAAAACTTTGAATTAGACATTCTAATGTGATACATTATGTCACATTAGTATATTTTAGGGTAATCAAGGCCCTAAAATCAAACGAAGCTCATTTTGAAGATCATTTCACAAAAATGTGCTTTAAGGAAGCTTAGTGCACATTTTGTGTTAAAGCTTGTTTTTGAGCTTGTGTTATTTGGTAATTGATTAATTACATCCATTACATGATTAATAAGCTTAGGAATTTTATTTGGAATCAAACGGAGTTCATGAGACCTTTAAAGCTTGTTTTAGAGCACATTTTGCTCTAAGTGACTTTTAAGCATGTTAATGCTGGTTCTTGATGGTGAAGTGTTGTCCAATAATTTTAGTACTTTCATTTATGTGTCAATATGACTAGGACAAAATTTTAGGTCCTAAGAAGTTCATTTGGGTATATAGTTACCCTAAATGGTCAAAGGGTGCAATATTTGCTTTAGGTTGACCATTTTTGTTTTTAAATTGGTTTTAAGGCATGTTTAGGCCTTAATTTAATTGATTAAATGTTTAATCAATGTTTAATTAATTAGGGGTATTTCAAGAACAATGCACGAAAAACCACCAAAATTTGTCAATTAAACACACACACCAAGTCAGATTAAATGCAGAAGACCGTGGGGGTTTAGCCAGTTAGAAAACGCAACAAACACAATAAAAAACTCACACACAATCCAGAATCTAAACCCTTACTAACACCCCATGGCTAACTTCCACATCGAATCAGAATCACCACCTACCTCAATTAACAGCCGAAATCCAACGATATGGAGTAGTCCACAGTTCCGAATAGTCCACTAGTCCACAACCAACAACAATTCTGAATCTGATAATGTAACACCTCTCTCGTTAAACTCGTAATAATCTCTCTCGTAACATAATTAAAACGTCTTACAGCGGAAGTTAAACAATAATAATCCTCACTTGGGTGTCACATGCCATTACTCGCCCATGCGAGTAAAGAAGTAGAAACGAAAAATATATAAAACAATGATAATAACAAACCGTAGTGATGAACGAGATATCTACTACATCATCCTAAGTATAAACTGATACATATGGAGAGTGAGCATCTAAAGTATTCTCAATGTTCACAACGTACTGAATTCAAACTAGTTCTAAAAAGTGCGGTATATAAAAGGTGTCATCGACTACCCCAAGGCCGGCTTCATAGCTCATTCATTAACCTGACAAATGTCATGGAGGCTCAGCGAAAAAAAGCAGAGTATGCAAGGTATGAATTATGGACCCTCTTGGTCACATAAGTTGTCTTAACCGTCTTAGCGTTAGATTCATTACATGTTGTACCAGTTTACAGATAAAATAAAACTGTAAATACATGGGTGAAAAGCATTAAAATACAACTAGTGCTGTAACACCCCAACTATAAACTTAACAAATAAAGATAACAGCAGCGGAAATTTGCAACGTAAACATTAACTAAAAACGGGTCGGTGTTACATGCCGTTAGTCACCCACGTGGCTAACAAGGCTGAATACGTACATATGTATCGGTCTGATGGACACGGACTCCCGAGCATTAGATTCTAATATCTACATACACATAAACCAACAATACCGAGTGTATATGTACAAACCAACACTGTAAATTCGTTACTACCAAAACATATCACCACGGGAGTACAGGCGCATCCCGGGTCCAACATCCAAAACTAACAAAAGTATTTCATTACACCTAGGATCTAAAGCCACTCTGCTTCCTCGATCCTCATCCAGCAAAATGAAATATGGTGCCCCAAAGGGGCTCAGCAACCCATGGCTGGTATGATTAACGTGCAGCCCGTCGGCTACCGTGATACACGCAACCAATTGTCATGATAACATGGCATTCATTTAACAATCATCATACTTAAACATAGCACTGAACATTTCACAATAACAACAACACATAACATAACAGGAACGTTTCACTTTAGGAAACGAACCGAACATTAGTAGTCAACTTGGTAAGCCTAGAGAATGGTCTCACTCTCATGTTAAGCTTGTTACATAATTTGTTACCGTTCTGTTTGTTGAACGAATAACTTATCCCAAAGATGTGTCGGATATAGTGATCCAAGCACACCGTACATATAATCCCCCTAGTACGATCAATAGTCAGATAGGTAAGCCTTGGTTAAGCTTGTGGGTGATTGTAATCCAAGAAGGAGAATAACCATAACATAAAGAGAGGCGAATCTGATTCAGATATCGACTCCCGTACATACACGCGTGACCAGAACGACCGGATTCCTCACCCCCAGGTTATACTCTTGTTAGTAGTCCCATTGCTGGAACTTAACACAATTGTAACACCCCAACTATAAACAATGTACTTAACAACCATTAGCAGCGGATAATATACATAACACTTGACGTGATCAATAAGTGTTACACGCCGTTAGCCACCCACGTGGCTAACAAGGCTAATACATACACAGTGTACCAGTCTGATGGACAGGACTCCCGAGCGTTATACATTATAATTTCACTTCTTAACTAAACCAAGTCTAATACACCTACATTACAACTGTGCCGAGTATTTACAACTAATGCCGACAACAGTTCGGTCTTACTACACTTACAACGCATAAGTAACTAAATAAATATCCATGCATAAACAGCTACCCCGTCCTACTCTCGGACGGCTGCCAACTCCATTGTACCTGAAAGGAAAAAGGGTGGTCCCCAAGGGGCTTAGCACCTTTGCTGGTATGGTAATCGTGCAGCCCGCATATTACCGGGCCACGCACAACTAATTGTCGTGTGAACATGCAGTTGATTTTATTTAGAGCATGCAAGAAATACTATAAACACATATCATACTTGTAAATCACACATATCCAATCAATAGGAAGCAACCAAGAAGGTTAACACATCAACACTTGTTAGATCGAATTATTATGATCCTTGACCCTTGAGGGTTTCTACCTTAATGGAACTGCATTCCTATTAGGCAACACTTACCAATTTGATCGGGTTACAACTAATTACATCTTATATTAATATGGGGTTGATTCCGGTGATCAACGTACACAACATGACAATACACATCACATAATAACATATACACAACGTAACACCGTTCTTCTTAGGGAACGTACACTTTACTTAAGATGTGTCAGATAAAATATAGGTCCTAACACACCATACACATTTACTTTACTTAGATGTGTCGGCCATAATATAGGCCCGATCACACAATACACATATCCCTCTAGCCCTGAATAATAATCAAGGTAGGAAAGCCTCTTATTAGACTTGTGGGTGATTGTAATCCAAGAAGGAAAGACAACCAAAATAGAGAGGGAGTTAAATCAAATATAGAAATCAACTCCTAAACACACGTGCACGACCGGGACACCCCGAATTCCTCACCCCCCAATATATATATTAGTTAGAAGTTCCCTTATGCAACTTATCACACCACGACACCATATGGTGTTACAACTTAGTTAAACAAACAAGGGAGGTAACATACCATTCGACATACATGATCAACAACAATCGTTAAATAACGACATAATAAAAGGGGCAACACACATCGCACACAACCACATTACACAAATAACGCACGGATAGCCGTAGTTAGAACATTCCCGTGGGTTGGGACGTTTAAATTCGAATACCGATCTCTTATGTAATCCTAAGGCCGGTTAACTACAGTTTAACACATATTCGAGGTTAAACGGTATCGGAACAAGGTACGCCACATAATTGAATTACTGTAAACTCATTTCATGTTTTATCTTGCAAGGTGGCAAAACATTTAGAAAATCAAGTTGGCATACAAGCCGGTGTAACCCAGTAGGTTACAGGTTGCTAGAAAACCATACCTGTCACCAAGGCCCACTCTATTGTGTCCTCTTATGTTCCCCGAATAATTCTCAAACAACTGGTAACATTACAATTGCTTCCATTAACATCGGGGTAATATGATTGTTTAACGACTAATGCACCCATAGTTAACCCCGTCATCCCATTATACTTAATTTTACTCTTGTGATCTTAAGTTCACAACTCTCACATCCAACCTAACACTTGTTTACACTTTTTAAGGCCTTTAAATGTCACCAAACAAGGCCTAAACATCATCTAAAACCATTACCATCCAATCCCCCATCATTAGAAGCCTACGATTTTTTTTTCTCTGGTCTGGACCGCCCCTGTGGGGAGGTCTCAGGGGCGGTCCACAACAGAAGCTACTCGGTTTGCAGGATTTCATTGGAGCTCCACATAGGGGCGGTCCACAACAGACCCCATTTTTCAAAGTGTTTTTCTTCTCATTTTGAACTCTAAATTCACTCCAATCTTTTCCCACTCATTCCACAATCTTTCCACATGTTTCCTACATGTTTAAACACCTTAAAACTTGCACTAAACCTTCCTCAATCATCACCAAACTTGTCACTCAATTTCTTACAAAAATTCCTAACACTTGTAACATTTTTCCTTAGGTTTCTAAGGAGTAGTTATGCCTACAATTTCAACTAACCAAAGTGTTTCCTCTCAACCATGATAACCACTCCTAAGCATTATTATGCATCATCATCATCCCTTACACACACTCCTTAAGGTCTTTTCCACAAGTTCACATTCAATCCTTCACAAGGCATTATACTTCTTTTGTTTACCAAATTTTGCACAAGTCTTAACAACACTCTTACCATAACTTTGGTGTGTCTTAGACACCCATTTGAACTCTAAATCCTCCAACACAACTCCTAAGTCATTTTAACACTCAAGAACACCTTAATTCACTTTCTTTCACCAATATAACCTTTAATGATTCCTAGTATTCCCTAGATTGTTTCTACTTAGAAATGCACTTAAACCATTGGATTTCTATACAAATTTTGACATGGTCTCCCCATAATTATAACATGTTCCCACACCTTACTTAGCTCACCAAAGCACTCCAACCATCAAACTCATTCAAGGCACTAATCCACACATCAACTCCATCATTTTAACAACAATCACCTCTATGTACATAAACTTTAAAAGCTCGGCTCTTAGGCCCTTAAACAACATTAAATTAAACACTGAATTTTCTCATAATAATAGCAACACCTGCACTACACTCAACATTTATCACATTTACTTTGCTCAAACACAAACACATTCTTAAAACACACATTAGTTTAAGGTAAGTTGATTACCTTATATTTTTGTCCTTATATTTTTGTCTTTCAAAACTTCCTCCTCCTTACTTCTTGTTCCACAACGGGTTTTCAATGGGTGTTATTTGCTACACTAATGACCAAATACAATGAATGCTAATGAGCATCAAGGAACTAAATGAAGTTCTTGTAACAACCCTAAAACAAGAGGGTGTTTAATCATTGAAATGAAGAGAATTTACCTTCTACTTCACAATGGGGTGCTTAGGAATAAAGATGGGCAAGCTCCAGAACTTAATGAAGATTCAAACAAGCTAGGAAAGAGAGGAGCAATGAGTTCAAAAATCTGGGAAAAACCGGCTACAAGAAAACAAGGAAGAAGAGGGTTTTTGAGTTTTCTCTTACCATATAACATACAAGGGGTTGTCTAGCTTCAAGAACGAGTGGTTTTTCCTCCAAAATGAGCTACAACCATGGAGTTCGAAATCAGCATTTGGGGGGTTTGAAGGGTGGAAAAGAATGCCCAAGACTAGAGGAGCAAGATGGTATATTTATTTTTCAGTTTTGAGCTTGTTTAGAGGTAGAAAATGGAAGATGAAGATGGAGCTGGTTGGAGCTTCTTGAAATCGCCATTGAAGAAGAAATAGAACAGAGGGAGTGTGCTGGTGGGGAAGAAAATCGTAAGAAGAAAAGAATAGAGGAAAGAGAAATGTGAGAGAGAGAAATAAAGTAGTTTGCTTTTGTCTTATTTTACTAGCTTTTGTACTCTGGTCAATAAAGTGAAAATATATATGTATGAGAGAGGGCAAAACGTGGGTCATAGAGGGAAAAGGGGAATCAGACTTTTATTTTACACATGAGGGAGGGTACTTTACCCTTATTACAATTTACACCCCATATGTTCCCGGTTTTTACACTATTCACTAATCCGGGCCCGTTTTCCGGATTTTTCTCGTTTCTTTAATTTTAATGGTTCTTAAGCTCCCATTAGTGTTTAATTATAGTTATATGATAAACTATAATTTTTACGGGGTCATTTGACCGTTTAAAGTCACGTTTTCGGGTTTTCTCGAAAAACACGCTTTAAGAGTTCGTTAGCGTTTTAACGCATTATTTGGATCCGTTTTCTTCGGGAATTTTTTCCACATGTTCTTAGTGTGTAATTAGGGTATAAAAATATATTTATAGCCCTATTTAAGGTTATATACCTCCTAAGATAATTAAATACGCGATTTTACATTTTGTGACTTTTAGGCGTTTTCCTTTTTCTTTTAGTTTTACTTTCTTCACCAATATTCCTAAGGACTTAATTAGCCTTAGAAAATCATAATTACATAATTAATTAACACATTAAGGTTTGGGGTATTTCAACAATAGATCACAAGTAAGTGTTTAGGCCCAGTTAGGCACACAAGGGAGATGGGATACACTTCAGTAACACAAACCACAACCAACTCATACATAGCCATAGTTAGAACGTTGCTTAAGTTGAAACGTTAAACCGAGTACCGCTCTCTTACGTATCCTAGTTTGGTGAACTAACGGGTTAGCACGTATTCGAGGTTAACGGTTCCGGTACACACACGCCACAATAATAATAATGACTGTAAACTCATTTCATGATTTAAGCCTTACAAAGTCATAAACATTCAGAAACCAACAAACACACAAGCCGGTGTAAACCGGTAGCAAACAGACTGCAAGAAAACCATACCTTGGTCCCTACTGCGTTTGAGTTCCACCGAATGCAACTCCTATACATAATTAATAATGTCGGTTAATTACCTTATTTAACTTCCAATTTACTAAGTGTTTTACATACTTAAATGGCATGTTTTTATGCTTAAACTTACACTTGATTATCCTCATTATACCCACTAGGGTTTACCACACAAGCCACATTTCTTTTATGTTTTTTTTATAAGTATGGGCCGACCGACCTTCCGACCGACCCGACCCAACTCCCTGGGTCGGTCTGTTCCAGAAACATTCTGGTTCCCTGTCTTTTGCCCGAACGACCCACAGACCGACCCAACCCCCTGGGCCGGTCCATCCCAGAAACTTACCCGCTGCCTTATTACAGTCCGACCGACCCAGCCAGGGTCGGTCCCCTGGGTCGGCCGACTGCAAAACTTTTTCAAAATTTGTCAAACTTCCCTCCAAGTTTCCTAATAGGTTCTAACATCATTACGCACTCTTAAACCTACATAAATCATCCACCAAACTCACTTTCTAGCCCACTCCTAAACTCCTCAACACTTACTCAAATTCCTACAAAATTCCTAACACTTATAACATTTTTCTTAAGATTCTAGGTGGTAGTTTACGCCTACACAACAACTAACCAAAGTGTCCACCACAATCATTTTACTCATTCTCAAGCACCATTTAGCATTATTATCCTCCTTGGTCTTTCAAAGACTTAACACTCCATTTATCTCATTCTCACCTTTTTGATCTCTAAACTTCCATGAACAATGCCTAAGTCATTCTAACACATAAGAACATCTTAACTCCCCTTTCTTTCACCAAATCAACCCTTAACAATTCCTAGTACAACCTAGGTCACTAAACTTCATTTAAACACCCAAAACTCCTTATTTAGTCACCAAATTTTGACATAGTTTCACTAACACTTTCTTACACCAAAACACATAACTTTTTCACCTTAAACAATCAAAGACATTCATCTTTACCAAGAATGTTCTTTACACACCCCTACACCATAAACTACACTACATCATAATATAGTGCATAAACTTTAAATTGCTTGGCACTTAGGCCCTTAAATAACATGGCTCTTAGGCCCTTAAATTGCATTAATCTTAACCACTGAATCCCACATAATAAATGTCTTTGACCTGCAAATACACACAACATCACATATGCCCTTAATAACCTCCTTGTGGATAGTTTACTAACTCATTTCCCATTGGCTCTTTAGGTAGTTTATTAAGCAAATCTAGATCAATTTCCTAAGGCACAAAAAGTACATTAAGTTAGGTTATTTACCTCTTTTCTTCAAGATTTCTTTCTTGTTTTTCTTGGATTGAAAATCAGCAAGGAACTTTGATCACTTGTCAACCTTCTATCCAACACACATGTAAGGGTAATGAGCATTAAGCTTCATACTTAAACTCATAAATAAACCCTAAATTACATAAGTGTTTTAAAACACTAAAATGGAAGTTTACCTTGGAATTGAATGAGAGTTGGATTAAGTAGCAAGAAAGGACTCCTCATAGTCCTTTTAAGTTTGAATCAAGCTAAGAAAAGAGCAAGAGAGAGCACCATCAAGAGGTGATTCTCGGTCATGAACAAAAATGAGAGGAAAAGTAGATTTTCTTTGGTTTTCCTTACCTTGAAGCAAATGAGGTGTGAAAAGATGAATTCTTGCTCATTCAATGGTGAATCTCCATGGCACCGAAATGGAGTTCTTGAAGATTTGAAAAGACAAGATTGTAGAGCTTGCTCTAACTAGAAGAATGGTAGTCTTGAAATTGAATTTGGAGCATGGAGCTAGGAATTACAAGGATTTGAAGATGAAGAATGGTGTGGTGCTGTAGCATTACCAAGTAGCACTATTTGAGCACTATTCACAAATTAGTGCACATAATTGTGAAATTTTTGACTTCCCATTGATTTAGACTTCCTAATGTGATACTAAGTAGTACACATGTTGATTAAAGAGTAATGATGGGCATTTAGCCACTCAAAACCCATTTCCAAGACAATTTTTCAAAAATGTGCTTTAAGACTCCTTAAAGCATATTTTATGTTTTAACTTGTTTTCAAGCTTGGTTTTCTTTAGTAAATGGTTTAACATGTCCATTAGCATGTTAATAAAGTCTCGGTAAGCTCTTTGAGTCATAACCAAGGTTATCCCAAGCTTAGAGCATGCTTTTGCTCAAATTATCTTTATGGTACTTTATTGTGTTTTCTATGGTTTAAATTGTTCACTAATGTTTCCCAGGAACATTTTAGCCTTAGTATACCATAGTTTAATATTGGGAAAATTCACGAGATACCCCTGTTTTCTTTCGTAATTCACAATATACCCCTGTGTTTTTCGTAATTCAGCTTTAAACATGCTTAAATGTTGTCCAAAATGGATGAAACTTTACATGGACGATGCTAAAGTGTTATATTTTGGTCCAATATCAAATTTGAAGCTTTTTAAGCTCACATGTGACCTGTGGGACCCAATGAATATGTGACTGTTCATTGGGTCCCACAGGTCTCATGTGAGCTTAAAAAACTTCAAATTTGGAATTGGACAAAAATATAACACTTTAGCATTGTCCATGTAAATTTTCATCAATTTTGGACAACATTGAAGTATGTTTAAAGTTAAATTACTAAAATCACAGGGGTATATTGTGAATTACGAAAGAAAACAGGGGTATCTCGTGAATTTTCCCTTTAATATTTAAAAAACATATCAAGGTTTGGGGTATTTCAATCTACCCCCCTTAAAAGAACTTTGTCCCCAAAGTTCACACTTCCCAGCCATAATTGAAATTTGAACATGGGGATTAACATTGCAAGATAAAACTTCCATAACAAACATACTTTATATAACAACCCTCGGACTCAAGGTCCGGGTAACTTAATCACATTCAGACTCAAGGGTCTGTAACATAACAACATAGACAATGTATTTCTATACATGTAGTACATGCATAACCGAAACGGCTCTACCCTCGTTAAAAAGGGGTACGCCCCGTACCCTATACATACGAAAAATAGTGAGTAAACAATGACGGGTACTTCACCCTCATTCTATCTTCCAGCTCCTAAGTGGCCTCCTCGACTTCCTGGTTAGACCAGAGGACCTTCACCAGTCGAACAGACTTATGGCGAGTGTCTTGAGTCTTAGTGTCCAGAATCCGTATGGGAGTCTCCACTGATCGCATGGTCGGCTCTAACATTAGCCTTTCGGGCTGAAGTACATGAGACGGACGAGACATATACTTCTTCAACTGCGATACATGAAATACATCATGTACCTTGCCTAGCTCAGCAGGCAAATCAAGCCTGCAAGCTACCGTGCCTATTCCCTTCATCACAACATAAGGCCCCACATATTTTGGGCTCAACTTGCCTTTCTGGCCAAAACGAAACACGTCCTTCATGGGGGAAACTCTAAGAAATACCTGGTCGCCCACGGCGAACTCCAGGTCACGTCGGCGCACATCGGCATATGATTTCTGCCTATCTTGAGCTGCCTTCATGTTAGCTCGTATCTGGCGCACTTCTGCTTGCACTTGCTCCAGATATTTGGGTCCTATAATGACCACTTCACTCGACTCATCCCAGCATAATGGCGTGCGGCATGGTCTACCGTACAAAGCTTGGAAGGGAGACATCTTGGTCTAAGCATGGTAACTGTTGTTGTAGCTAAACTCGATCAAGTGCAACTTATCAATCTAGCTGGTCTGAAAGTCAAGTGCACATGCACGTAACATATCTTCGAGCGCCTGGATGGTGCGCTCACTCTGACCATCTGTCTAAGAGTGGAAACGCTGTACTCAGCTTCAGCTCGGTACCAAGCGCTTCCCGTGTAGTTCTCCAGTACCTCGAGAGGAATCTTGTATCCCTATCTGACACAATAGTCTTCGGTACTCCATGATGCCGTATAATCTCTCGGTCGAAGAGCTCTGCAAGCTTTGCCACTTTCCAAGTGTCCTTCATCGGTATGAATGGGGCCACCTTGGTCAGTCAGTCAATAACGACCCATATCATGTTCAGACCTCCCCTTGTATGCGGAAGCCCTACTACGAAGTCCATGAAAATGTCATGGAACTTCCACTCTGGCACTGGCATTGGCTGCACTATACCACCAGGCCGTCGGTGCTCAAACATTACCTTCTGACAAGTGAGACACCTAACAACATAGTCATTCACATCCTTTTTCATTCCAGTCCACCAAAAATATCTTTTCATACCCTTATACATCTTTGAAGCTCCAGGGTGAATCGAAGTAGTAGAACAATGGAATTCACTCAGTATGCGCTCCTTCAGGTCGACGCTACTCCTCAGAATACACGGTCGGCCATTAAGCCTAATCAGGTCATCATCGTGGAGTTGGAAATCATACTTCTGACCCTCGAATGGGCCATCCATTAGCTTATGCCCGATCTCTTGCATGTACTGATCCGACAACTGAGCACTTCGCATCTCTTCAACCAAGCTAGAGTAAGAGACTAGCGAATGGAGAGAGTGTGCTTGGAGACTCAATGCGTCAGCTACCACATTTGCTTTGCCCTCTTTGTACTGAAGGTTGATGTCGTAGTTGTTTAGGAACTCGTTCCACCTTCTTTGCCTCATGTTCAACTCATTCTGAGTGAACAGATACTTCAAACTCTTATGATCCGAATAAATTGTCATGCTTACCCCATACAAATGATGTCGCCATATCTTCAAGGCAAAGACAATGGCACCCAATTATAAGTCGTGGGTAGGGTAGTTCTCTTCATGCTTCTTCAGCTGTTGGGAGGCGTATGCCATGACCTTCCCGTGTTACATCAACACACAACCCATACCTCTTCCGGATGCGTTGTAGTAAACCTCAAAACCATCTGTACCGTCTGGTATTGTCAGCACGGGTGCAGATGTCAGAGCGTCCTTGAGACTCTGGAAGGAACTCTCGCAGTCGTCTGTCCACTCGAATGGTGCATCCTTTTTCATTTAGGAAGTCATCGGCTTCGAGACACTGGAGAAGTTCTTCACAAACCTCCTATAATATCCTGCCAGACCGAGGAAGCTCCGGATGTCGGTAACCGTCTTCGGCGTGCACACCACATTTATCTTGGCCGGATCAATATCGATCCCAGCCTCGGAAATAACATGACCAAGGAATGAAACTTGGTTTAACCAGAATTCACACTTGGAGAATTTTGCATACAATTGGTTCTCTCTCTCAACGTTTGCAACACACTTCTTAGGTGGCTTTCATGCTCACCCCTTGACTTTGAATATACAAGAATATCGTCGATGAAGACTACCACTGACTTGTCCAACTGATCTTGGAACAAGCGGTTCATTAACTCCATAAACTTGGCTGGTGCGTTGGATAGACCAAACAGCATAACCGTGAACTCGTAGTGACCGTATCTGGTTTGGAACGCGGTCTTCTCAATGTCACCTTCTCGGATAGCGATTTGGTGGTAACCGGATCGAAAGTCGATCTTGAAGAATACTGATGCTCCTATCAACTGGTCGAATAGATCATCGATATGTGGTAAAGGATAACGGTTCTTTACCGTAACAGCATTCAGCTCTCTGTAGTCGATGCAGAGGCGGAGACTACCGTCCTTCTTCTTCACGAAGAGGACTGGTGCTCCCCATGATGAAACGCTCGGGCGTACAAATCCCTTGTCGAGTAGGTCTCGCAGCTGCTCTTTGAGCTCGGTCATCTCAGCTGGAGCCATACGGTAGGGCGCCTTCGCTATTGGTCCGGTACCTGGCACCAGTTCAATCTCAAACTCCACTGCTCGTGCTGGTGGCATGCCCGACAGTTCCTTAGGAAAGACATCAGGAAACTCCGACATTACCGGCACATTTGGCCTAAACTCCGGATCTTTCTCTATGTCCTGGACATAGCAGAGGTATACATCATTCTTTCTTTGCAACTCACGATACATAGCCATCGGAGATAATATGAGTCGAAGGTTCCCTAGGCCTCTGGCGGTATGATATGGTAACCCCAGTCGGACTCCGAAGAAGCAGACGATGCTCGGCACATAGGATTCGACCCTTGTACCGCTCTAACCAGTTCATTCCCACAATTACATCGAATCTGAGTTCCTTGAACTCTATCATGTCAATCGAAAACTCTTCATCTTTGATTCGTACAATGGCATCTCGGTGATAGCGGGTACACTTGATCTATTCTTTCGACCAGAGAGGAACTAGAAAGTCAGACATCTCTTCACCGTCAAACCCCAGCCTCTTCGCAAAAGAAAGCGAGATAAATATGTGTGAGGCTCCAAGGTTGAACAAGATCGATGTGTCCACGCCATTAAATGGGAAGGTACCGGTGAGGATAGTGCCGCTCTTGCCGGCTTCTGCCTCATTACACACACTCAGTATACCTCTCGTTCCGAGTGCACAGCCTAATTCAAATCACAAACTTTATAAGTACACAGAAACAACACGGCTGACATACTTCAAAACAACGTCATTTTATTCATTAACATACTCCTTACACCATAAGTTGGCTTACATTGTGTCGACATAGCTAAATATATAGCCTCCTTAACATACAACTGGTTTCACCCATTACATGGTTACACAAGGCTTTAAAAATTGCCTAAATGTCAAATTCAAACGTCCGGGTTTCATGTGTGTGGCATTGATTACTGTCGGAGGTGCGGTATTCAATTTGATCTTCTTGATACCGTGATATAGCATCCTCGACTTCCCACCCATGATTAATACATCCCTTGACTTCAACACCAATTTCTTTGCGAGATCAGCACGTTTCTGCTCACCATACATAAACACTGCGGTATCGCCAATGGACCAAGACACCACGGGTACTCCTTTACTCAGAGATTTGGGTGTTTCGTCCTTATCTTGGTGTAAACCCAACCGTCCACCTTTCTGGTAGAAGTTGACAATACACAAATCTGCTTCAACACTCGGAATTGGATCCAATTCAACTCGCTGAGCAATTCCCATGGCGTAGTTAACGACCGCAAGGAATTCCTCAGGTATTCTCGGTACTGTTGCTCCATCTTCCGCTCGCACGTTTTGATATGTCTTGGTGTAAGGATTCCAGTCCTTACCCATGCAAATCATCTTCAACTTCATTTTCGACCCACTCGGGTATTCGGGTGTGTAGAAACCTCCAGGTGCTGTTCCAAGTTCGTCGCATTGTCGGATGATGTGGATTTGTGCTTCAAGTGTCAGGTATCCATTTAATAATATCATACCAGGTTGGATAACCTGACATTGCTCCATCGGTGTAACACCCCATCCAACAACAAACACATAACAACAATCTGCAGCGGAAAATATACTTCATCACATTACTTAACTCGTTGGTGTTACACGTCGTTAACCACCCACGTGGCTAACAAGGCTATTACATATACATTGTACCGGTCTGATGGACTAGATTCCCGAGCGACTACACATTACTGACCCTTCCATTAACAATAGGAACAACATACACCTTCCAACTGTACCGAGTATTCACAAACTAATGCCGATAACAATTTCGGTCTTACTACACCTACAGTATATATACAATTGAATGATTACCCATGTTCAACGACTACCCCGTCCTACTCTCGAACGGCTTCCAGCTCCTTGTACCTGAAATAGGAAAAGAAGAGAAAGGGTGGCCCCCGAGGGGCTCAGCACCTTTGCTGGTATGGTAATCCCGCAGCCCGCATGCTACCGGGCCACGCACAACTAATTGTCGCCTTAGCATGCGGTTGATTATATTAAATCATGCATGTAACTATAAACACACAACACATAACATTCCGCCTCAATGGGCTCAACAAACAGATAACCCATCCATACTTGATAGGTCACTCATGGTATTCATTACCCCTAGAGTGTTCCTCCTCTAATGGAGCTACTTCCTTAATAGACGACACTTACCCATTAATCGGGTTACCCTTAAACGCCTCTTATCACAAACTGGGATTCATATCCATGATCCACATACTTCACATTTTACAACATATAACATACATCACATAACAACACTTTTCACATTTCAACGTGCACATAATAACATCGCAATAGGAATTGCATTACATCAACAACACATAACATAACGGGAGCGGTCCTCTTAGGAACCGACCCAAACATTGTTAATTCACTGGTGAGCCTAGAGAATGATGTCACCCTCATGATAAACTCGTTATACAACACTCATTACCGTCCTAATAGTCGGACGAGTAACTTAAGTTAAGATGGTTCGGGTTTTGTGACCCGAACACACCACACAAACACATGTTCCCCCTAAACCGATCATAAGTCAGAATAGCTAAGCTTTGGAGTAAGCTAATGGGAGATCATAACCCGTGAGGGAAACAACCATAACAGAGAGAAGGGTAAGGCTAAAAAGGATACCCACTCCCAAACAACGCGCGACCGGCCTAACCGGATTCCTCACCCCTGTTAGTACATACTTACTTTTAGATATTAGTTAGAACCCCACTATGAAGTCTATCACATCCACACACTATACAGTATTACAACTGGGTTACACATACGAGGGAGGTCCTTACATACACACACATATATCACACAATTAACACACGTATAGCCGTGGTTAGAACGTCCCATGGTTCGGGTCGTTTAATCCGAATACCGAACTCTCATGTGATCCTAGACTCAGTTAGCTAAGGTTTAACACTTTCGAGGTTAAATGGTATCGGAGTTGAACACGCCACATAAATGAACTACTGTAAACTCATTACATTTTTTTATCTTACAACGTGGCAAACATACAAAAAAACACATTGGCATACAAGCCGGTGTAATCCGGTAGGACACAGGTTGCAAGAAAACCATACCTGTCACCGGAGTCCACTCTATCACGTCCACTTATGTTCCTCGAGCAATTCTTGAACAACTGACAACATTACATGTACTTTTATTAACATCGGGGTAACATGATTGTTTAAAGTCTAATGCTCATAACTTATCCCCATTAACTTAGTTAAATAACTTCACATTTTAACTTGTTTTACCTTTACATTTAATACAACTTTTGCCCCTCTAAATTGTCATTATAACTCACTTAACATGTCCTTAACAATCTTATAACATCATTACTTAATAATCCCCATCATCCTATAACCTTAAACAATGTTTTTTTTTTACATATTTGGGCCGACCCCCGTCCGACCCACAACTGGGTCGGACCGTTCCAGAGACTTCTTCCATCTTTTAAATACACCTGTCTGACCCATGTCCGACCCAAGACCTCTGGGTCGGACCATTCCAGAAACTCCAACGGTTGCATTAACAGAGATGTCCGACCCACCCTGGGTCGGACCACTGGGTCGGACAACACCAGAATTTGTCCAAAACTTGTCAAACTTTCTCCAAACTTTTCCTCAAGTCTCCTAATGTGTTCTAACATCATTTGGCACATCAAACACCTTTAGCCATGTACTAAACTCTTTAAATCACCCACCAAAACCATCTTCATTCACAAATTTCTTACAAAATTCCTAGCACTTGGAATGTTTTCTCCTTAAGATTTCTAAGTGGTATTTCACCTATAATGACCACTATACCAAGGTGTTTCCTCTACACCTTAACACATCTCTCAAACTTCTTTTCTACTAACTAATCTCCTTTTCACATCTTACCTAAACCTCATTTCCTCCTTGTACATCAACATTCCTAAAACTTAAACAACTTCTCCAAGACTTTAATACATCCACAAAAACACCATTGAATCCTTAGAACTTCCAGACAATACCTACTAAATCCGTATCACTCTAAATCACCTTAATACATGTTTTCCCCAGTAAAACACTTGTTCACCTTTAACACTTCCTAGTTCACCAAGACTTGTTTAAATCACTTAGAACTTCTTATACATTTTCCAAATTTTGCCATAGCTTCTCTTGTATATTCTCACATCCCAACACTTAGGTTTTTACCTTATTTCATTCAAGAACACCTAAAATCCATCAAGAGTATTCTCTCACACACACACTCACCAAATTTTACACTACATCACAATATAGTGCATAAACTTAAATTGCTTGGCACTTAGGCCCTTAAATAACATGGCTCTTAGGCCCTTAAATACATTAAACTTAAACACTGAATCTCTCACATATATATTGCCTTTAACCTACAATTACATACAACAACACATATGCCCTTTAATAGTTTCCTTGAGAGCATTTTACTAAGTCATTCACCATTGGCTCCTTAGGTATTTTTATCAAGCAAATCAAGCTCATTTTTCCTAAGGCATTTAAACTACATTGAGATAGTTTGTTTACCTCTTTTCCTCTCAAACTTCTTTCTTGTTTCCTTGAACCGAAAATCAGCAAGGAGTTTGATCACTTGTCAACTTTCTAATCAATATACATATAAGGGTAATGAGCTTAAGAATTCACACTTAAACTCATATACAAACCCTAGTTTAACATAAGTGTTTTAATACACTAAAATGATATTTACCTTTGAATTTGAAAGAGAACTTGGTTAAGTAGCAAGATAGGACTCCTCCTAGTCCTTTGAAGTTTGAATTAAGCTAAGAAGAGAGCATAACAAAACACCATTGTGAGGTGAATTTTCGGACATGTACCAAAATGAGAGGAAACATGGTTTTTCTTTGATTTTCCTTACCTTGAAGCATAAGAGAATGACAAGGCATGAAAAGGTGAGCTCAAGCTCCAACAATGGTGAATCTTCATGGCACCGAAATGGAGTTCTTGAAGATTTGAAAAGAGAGAAGTGTAAGCTTGACCTAACTAAGACAATATGGTCTGGAATTTGATTTAGCAAAGGGAGCTAGAAGATACAAGAGTTCAAAGCTTGAAGATGGTGCTTGAGCTGTAGCATCACCGAAGGAAAGAGAGAAGAGAGGTTGGAGACCGTGTGAAATGAAGAAGGAAGGGAGAAATGAAGTGAGGTGTTGCTTTTACAAGATATTTACCATATAAAGTAGCTTTCTTCTTTTACTTACTTTTCCTTCCTTTCCTTAATTGATTTCTTTTACATGTTGGTGACTCACCATATAAAACCATCCCCCATCTCTACCTAGGGGATAATAGTCTTTGTTGACCAATAAACTTACTTATGACTTATGTTATAAATTTGCATATTTGGTTACTATTCACAAACTAAGGCACATATTTGTGAAATTTTTGATTTCCCATTGATTTAGACCTCCAAATGTGATACTAAGTAGTACACATGTTAATTAAAGAAGTAATGGACATTTAGCCATTCAAAACTCATTTAAAAACAATTTTTCAAAAATGTGCTTTAAGACTCCTTAAAGCACATTTTGTGTTTTAACTTGTTTTCAAGCTTGGTTTTCTTTAGTAATTGATTTTATATGATCATTAACATATATGAAGGTATAGATATGACCTTTAGGTCTTATACAATTTATCCCAAGCTTAGAGCACATTTTTGCTCATATGACTTTAAGGCATTTATTTGTGTTTTGTTGGTTTTGTCTACCAAGGTTTCCTAAGGACTTAATTTGCCTTATTAAATCATAATTGAATGTTATTAAGTCTTGGTAGGTTCTTTGGGTCCCAACCAAGTTCACTCCAAGCTTAGAGCATGTTTTTGCTCAAGCTGTGTCTTAGTGCTTTATTGTGTTTTACTACGGTTTAAATTGTCCACTGATGTTTCTAAGGCACTTTTAGCCTTTAAATACCATGTTTTAACATTTAAACACATATCAAGGTTTGGGGTATTTTAATCTACCCCCCTTAAAAAGAACTTCATCCTCGAAGTTCACACATCCCACACATCATTGGATTAGAATACGGGGATTACTTATAAAAGTAAAACTTCCATAACCAAACACACTTTACATCACACCCCGGACTTAATGGTCCGGGTAACACATTCACATCCATACATAACATAACATACTCACATGATAACCTCGGACTCAATGGTCCGGGTATCTTAACAATATTGGCACATACATAACAACCCTTAGACTCTCTGGTCTTGGGTAACATACAACATTTAGACACATAGGTCTTGATAACATAACAGCCTTTAGACACATAGGTCTATGTAACACAACAACGTTTAGACTCATAGGTCTTGATAACATACACTTTTGGAAGTCAAGGTCAAAATAATATTTATTACACATACCACACAACATGTCATAGCATGTATAACAATCAAAAATATCTTTTATATACACTGTGATCCCGCAGAACCCGGTCGCGATGGACACCTTCTGGTCCCCGTTCCTTTGGGAGATCAAAGCAATCACTTAAATTTAAAATTTTTTCCTTGTGAGGTTAAGTAAGAGAACTTTAATTATGTAAAGTATCTATCGACGTTTTATAAATACCAATTCAAAATCCTTTTTGAAAATACATACAACTCCAAGTCCAACTTATGCTCTTTGCTTCTTTCTTAGCGTGGTTATTTGTGACCACTTATAGGGAGCTTCAAGAATCATCCAACCCTGATGCGATCAGCATCAGTGTTGAACTATCCTTCCACCCCAATTTGTGTTCGGCTTCCCTTGATCGCATGCAAATCAAGTTCCACCTCCCACTTCATTTTCAAGCATCAAACAAATCACTCATTTCCAATTTCTATCTTGTCGGTCATTCTAGTCATAATCATTACATCTCTAAAGGATAGAACTCCGTCTATCAGTTATCTCCATTCACTTTATTCCTGTTACCTAGGGAATCTTATTCTCACTGGGTTTTATATCGGTTTCATACCCTTTCATGAATCACTATATAGTATATATATACACATATATTTTATCAAAATACAACACACGGTTTTACATTTATACACTGTCGGGGTTTTTGTTCCCCGGGAGTTTCTTTACTCCCTTACACTTGTACCATCACACACAACTGTTAATAAATCAACACACTTATCACAATGGTATTCGCATCTTCTGTGCGCAATTACCACCATTAAACCATGAATGAATGTGTATGTTTACGTAACACACACACCAATCATCAAAACAAATTATTTTGTGCTATGCACAACATAAGTCACGTACACTTGTACGGTAATACACACTAAGTGGTTTTACGCTCTACCCCCCTTAAAAGGGATTACGCCCACGTAATCAATCACTAAACATTGGCTTAAAATGTTCTGTCGCTGTGAAGTGCTTTAACTTCCACGCGGTCTGTTATACAATGTGTTCTGATTAGAGGATCTTAACCATATTGGCGGTTTAGTCCCTAAGCCAAGAATTCTCATTGGAGTTTGCTTTAACTCATAACCGGTTTGGTTCTAGCCTGTGAGGCTTCTAGGCATTAATAATTAGCCATTCACTCATGTTCACCATGCACATTCAACACTTGAATTACTGGCTCACTAGTTTCTGCTGTGAAACTCTAATAACTGTAGGGCTTAGTTTGCGCCATTCGTTATTCTTATTGTATTGTACATCCCCAATTATCACCTTTATCTTGGTAATAACGGTTTCTCAACCGATGCGTGGTATCTCTTACCGTAAGCGAATTCGGTGAGTTATAAACTTTCTATCCACTTCCATAACAATTTACTGTGTATACAGCTATGTATTTCACAATGATTGACTTGTTCCCTTCCGACTTAGTGTCGGTTAAGATTGAGATGCTACCTAACGTGTAGCGCTCTCTTGGTTATTTCCAACATTTTGGGTACATTCAATACCGATATTTGGCAGTTAGTGCTACTGTAGTCACTTACTGTTAATCATGCCTCCACATTTGGTTTTGTACATGTATTCTTTCATTGGTGCGGCCTTGCATTTCCTATGCATCGGCCATTATAACATTATTCTTCCACAATTAACATGTTTCCAATTCCTAGCTATCCCACTCGATCATTACTGCGCAAGTGCAATACCAAAACACTCAGTCATACAGAGTGCAGAGGCGTAAACTCTTGACAGTAAATCTCTTATTAGCAATGGGATCCACACTGAGTTCGTTATCACATAGTACCTACCGCTGGCTTATTGCCCAGTTTGTTTGAAGGTTTAAAAGCATAATGTAAGCACATCACTTACCTTGCATCTCCACTGAGTTTAAGTCATAACTGGTCTTATCTGCCATATTATTATTCAACAACACTTATACAACGGTCGCTTGCTGCGCACCGTGCTCTTACTCACTGCATAACACTAACTTACATGGTATTTACTGTCACATTAACTTCCACACGTATACTTACATTATTCGCATTATGGTTCGTCATTCATTTGGATGACTACCGAATGCTCCTTGAGCGTAGCTCACTCGAGTTACAAGCCGCTGTTATTCAGCCGGGTGCTTCACAAGCTACTAAACTAACTGTTCTCTCGCACATCAACATAGTCAATCCTTAACATATTTCTTGAACTTGGTTCACATTACTACCGCTCCTGCGGTCTCACAGTATCGAGAGGTATCCCCACTCTTAATGCAGTGGTTCATTCTCCACTCTATTCACTTATACAACATAAACTTCTACAATTAATCTAATTTACATAACACATTTTATTTGTGGCCTATAAGCCTTATTTGCCTTGAGCTGCGCTCATTGTAGGCTGTCCACACACATGTACTTCTCTGTACAACATTACATGGTTTGGATATTATATTGAGCTCCATGACAAGTCGTTGGCATTCCTTTCCTTTCATGGGATGCCCCTTAGGTTTGTCTCCTCCTAACACTTATGTCTAAACTGGTGTTAGTTTCACCTTGTGCTTCTGTCATGCCAGTTCATGCACAATTGTTGATCGAACACCCGTTAAGGAACGCCCAGGGTTACTAAGTTATGCCTTTACATCTGGTTCCACTTATTGGTATATTCCGTTAGCCATCATGCCGTTTGCGTACTTAACTGGCTTATTATCTTCTTCTGTGAAGATCAACATTTCCTGGTAGTGTAGGTACTCATTCTGGGAGTTTCATCCCATTCATTGCACAATAATGTGTCCACATTAGGCATCTGCTTGCCATGCACAGGCTGGGTCACCATTCCAGCTATCATGTTTATCCCTGAGGATTCTTAAGATGTATACGATGTCTTTACATTACAGTTAGTGCACTTCGCACCTCCTGACTCTTAAACATTTCATTGAAAGGAATTCACTAATTCCTTTAGTCTCGTTAACTTAACTGAGTTCCTTAACTTCAACCATTCCTTGTAATCCTTAGCTCTTGTTGGACTTATACTGCTGACCGTAGTACGGAGTCGACTACTTCCTGTGTTTTGGACTCTACTCATATACATATGTGGGGTACCCTACTGATACATTACTACTTACCCAACTAACCCATAAGTAGGTCTGTCAGGCCCACAAGCTCCTATCGGAGTGCGGTCGTCCCACATTTCAGTTGGTACACTCATAGTGTCCGTCACACGCCTAGGTGAAGTATTCTGTTGTCAACTCCCTTATATTGTCCTATGACAATATTCATTCCGTGCTTCCCGAACTTAATCAAGGGAAGGTCTCTCCACTGTTGTATTACCATGAACTCAATCCACTCCCTCGGGTTGTTACCCTTGGGTTTACCGGTTTCCTTTCCGGTTATTCAAAAGTAAACTGGGTATAACTTACCTACTGTGTGGCACTGAGGCCGGTGTAGGTCCTCTGGTTTAGTTTTTAAAAGAAGGTAGAAAATGAGTATAGGTTTGAAAGAAAATTTGGTTTTGAAAAGAAAAGAGTTTACAATGAATCTGAGTTGAAAGGAAAATTCTTGTGGTTTTACAATGCCTTCTTGCCTTAACCAAGTCTAGCTTCTTGCTGACTGGTTTATTCCCACTTACATTGGTTAGGCTGTTAAGCCTTTCCACGGTTATGATGATCACACTTAACTTCATGGTACTTTACTAAGTACTTCGTATTTGTTAAACTTCCTGAACAACCCTGTTGTAGCAGCACTTGCCATGGCAAGTGCGCCATGCTAACTGGCTATCGGTTCAACACATACCGGTTGGGGTATTGCTTTTTACCCTTACTGTCATCAGTGGCCTTGTTGGCCCTCTCTCGATCCTACATTCATTCACATGATAATTATTAACTGGGGTGTCTCCCATTGAAATACCCCAAACTTAGATATGGTGTTTAAATGATAAACTAAGATATAAGGAGGCTAAATAATGCCTTAGAAACATTTCTAATCAAAGAAAATATAAGGAAACACCAAAAGAGCAGTTTTAAGCAAAAACGTGCTCTAAGCTTGGAGAGACATGGGAGAGTACCCAAATATTGTTCTAAGACCTTAGTAATATCCTAATGGTCATTTTAAGTCAATTACCAAGAAACCAAGCTTGAAAACAAGTTAAAACACAAAATGTGCTTTAAGGAGTCTTAAAGCACGTTTTTGAAAAATTG
Organism: Limonium bicolor; assembly: GCA_023374045.1. Classification (NCBI taxonomy): domain Eukaryota; kingdom Viridiplantae; phylum Streptophyta; class Magnoliopsida; order Caryophyllales; family Plumbaginaceae; genus Limonium; species Limonium bicolor. The sequence continues at coordinate 164,864,015 of CM041776.1, read as the reverse complement.
TCTTGTAAATGAGTTTTGAATGGCTAAATGTCAGACCACATTAACTCTTTATTAATATGTACTATAGTATCACATTTGGAGGTCTATATCAATGGGAAATCAAAAATTTCACAACAATGTGCCTTGTTTTGATGAATAGTGATTTCTTTAGCTAGTTTATAACATAGTCTATATAAGTGAGACATTTGGTCAATAAAGACTAAACTACCCTCATTCACTAAAGGGGGCCCGGGTTTTTTTTTAAGGTGTGACTCACCACACTTATCTAGCTAAGTAAGAGAAAAGCAAAATAAGTAAGTTATAAAGCATAAAATACTATTCACCTTTTAAGATAAATATCACATTTGCTACCTCTCTCCTCACTTCTTCATTTTCCCTTGTGCCCACGATTTCTTGCTCTCTTTCTCTTCTCCATTACGTAGAGCTCACCTCCATGAAAGCTCCACCTTCTCTTGCACACCACTGCTCATTTAAGCTCCAAATCCAAAACAAATAACATATTCCTCTAGTTGCTCAAGCTTCTCCTTCTTCTATCTTTCAAAACTTCAAGAGCTTCATTTGTGGTGCCAAGTCAAAACCACCATTAGAGGAGGAAATTCAAGTTTGGAGACTCCATTGGCATCTCCATTCCTTAAGGTACGAAAGTGTAAGAAAATCTAGGTTTCCACATTTTCTTCCACTTGACCGAGACATATCTACTGCTGGGACTCCATGTTTATGCCTTGTTCTATAGCTTGTTTCTACTCTTCAAAGGAGATAGGAGGTCCTTCTTGCTTCACATCCAAGTTGTCTTGAGAAACCAAGGTAAAACAATCACATTAATACCTTAAAACATATTTTTAAACCTAGGGTTTGTTCCTTAGGGTTAATGTGTTATCTAGTACTCATTGGAGTCATTGGATATTGGTTAGAACATTGGCAAGGAGAATCACATTGGTGACCGAGATTGAACAAAGAAAACCTAAGGAGAAAAGCTTATAAGCTTGTGAGAAAACAAGGTAAATTACTTACCTTAAGGTGTTTTGTTGTTTAAGGGAATGAGATGTGGGTATATGATGAGTTTAGTGTTTAGTTTATATTTGGAAGGTGCTATAAAAACCTAGGAGAAACAATGTCTATACTTGTGAACTTGTGACTAAGGAGCAAATGAGAAAGGAGATAGTTTAAGAATATAAAGGTGAAGTACAAGAAGCATTTTATTTCAATGGGAGCCTTGTTGAGTGTATTCGCAGGTTGAAGGCATATATATGTGGAAATTCAGTGGTTAAGATTATTGTCATTTAAGGGCCTAAGTGCCAAGCATTTTAAGTTTAAGCATTATATGATGATGTGGTGAAGTTTTAGTGTAAATTGGGTGTTAAAGTGTTGTGATGAGAATTTGTGTGGTATTGGTTGTTTGATGGAGAAAAACCATGTGTTAGGAAGTATTATATACTAGAGAACCCATGGCGAAATTTAAAGGAAAGTTTAAGTGTTTAAGATATCCTAAGGGAATTTAATGACTAAGGAAGTACTAGGAATGTTCTAGGGGTTGTCTTGATGAAAAAGGGGGAAGTTAAGATGTTTTAATGACTTATGATGACTTAGGTATCACCATGGAATATTTAGGAATCAAAAGAATGTATTTGGGTATTTAGGACTTAGGCAAATATTGATGCACAACTAGGAAGGAGATAATGTGATGATGATGGGAGTTTAGACTTGTTAAGGAACCTTAAGTAAATGTTTAAAAGAGTTTTAATAGAGAGAGATGCTTGGGAGATGATGTTATAGTGGTGAAGAAAACATTTGGCATAGTGGTTCACTAGGTATGAACCGCACCTAGAAACATAGAGGAAAACATTACAAGTGTAGCTTATTACAAGGAAAATGCATCATGACTAAGGTGGATTTTGGTGGATGGTTTAAGGTATCTTAAGGAGGGCTTAAGGTGTATTTGAGGTGCCCAAATGAGGTTATAACATATTAAGATATATGAGGAGAAGTTTGGAGTTGAAAAGGAATTTAGAAACAAGTTTTTGGAGCCGACCGGCCTTAGGACCGGACTTGCAAGGTCGGTCGGGCTCTGTTACACTACCGGGAAATGTTTCTGGAATCGACCGGACTTGGGGGACCGGACTTACAAGTCCGGTCGGGCTTTTTTGTGAGAGGGAAAATGTTTCTGGAATGGACCGGACATGGGACCGGACTTGTCAAGTCCGGTCGGCATGAATTTTGTACGGATTATAAGTCTCTGGAATCGACCGGACATAGGACCGGACATGTAAGTCCGGTCGGAGTGAATTTTCCAACGGTAAAAGGTACTGGAATGGACCGGACTTGGTAAGTCCGGTCGGTAAGTCCGGTCGAGCCTAAAAATAAAAAAAAAAGAAATTTCAAATTCTAAGAATGGTAATGGGTAATGGGGTATACCTTTGGTAGGGTAGTAATGATTGGGACCCTAAGAACTTAAGGAATTAAGTTAAGATTAAGTATAAGTTTTAATGTTTAAAGTTAAGTTTGTAAGACTAAGTGATAAAGACTCGAGAGGTTATTGAGTGGAAGTCCTTAGGGACTAAGTGAGTTAAGTAAGGTGCAAATAACTAATAACCTAAAAATGAATGAATGTTTTAGGTTTGTGAATTGGGACCCCGAAGAAGGCTAAACAAACAACGATCGACGGTGAACGGTACAATCCTTCTTGTGACCTGCTTGCTAACGAGGTGTCCCTCGGCTTGTGTGCTATCTGTTTATTTGCTATGACTAAAACAAGATAAAGCATGCAACCGGTTATATTGTTCTCGTTGTGATTGTGTTATACTTACACTAACCCACGAGACTTGAGATTACTACTAACCAAGTTTAGTACTTACTGAGTTAAGGTTAAGAACTAAGTATCGGTGATTGTTGGTTTTACCCGTCAAGGTTTAACTAACACTTGGTAATTAAGGCTTTCACTAACCATAACTTGGGGTGGGAGTGAGGAATCCGGAATGGTACCGGCACATGTGTATTGGGGGAGGTCGGTATCTGAATCAGATCCGACTTCCAAATAAGACTGGTCATTAGACTCGTCGCCTAGGGTCAACAAATCGACCCGACCACCCGGGCTACTGTTTGAGGTGGGAGGCACATTAAGGAAGGCGTGGAGGGATCAAGCCTACATCCCTAATAAATTAAGGAAGGTAGCTTATCGTCGGATAGTGCACTGCTACCGGCTAGGGTTAACCAAGCCCTACAAAGATAAGCAACCAATTAAGGCTAACCAATCTAATAGTGGAGAGGTTGGCAAGTATAAGATTGAGATTGAGATTAAGATTAAGGTAAGGTAAGGAACTGAGATTAAGGAAATGAGAACTAAGGAGGGGGTTACTAACCCACTTGTTAAGGGAACGCCTGAGTCGTTCATTATTTGTGAACTGTATATGTTCATCTGTGGTTATTGTTGTTGCACTTCATATTATGTTTGTGTATGTAATCAATTTCCATGCTATCGACAATTAGTCGTCGTAGCCCCGTTAGCTTGGGGGCCATGAGAGGGTGTACCAGCATTCGTGCTGACCCCCCCTCGGGGGCTATTTTTACACTTGCAGGTAAGAGGCCCATGAGGACGCACTACGAGAGTAGGAGCGGTTAGACTTAGGAGGGGACATTTATTTTGAATTCGGGTTGCGCCTGTGCACCCGACTGTTTATATAAATTGTTGTAAGTTTGAGATTACGTTTGAGATACTGGTACTCTCGGTTGGTCGTGGGATTGTGGATGTTAATGTTTTGAGCTGGATAAGTATTTTGGTTAAGTATTGTATATATTAGCCGGTATATTCTAATGATCAGACCGTGGCGAGGTCCAGGTGTTGTTTATTTCCGCTGTGACGTTTTCGATTAAGTGTTCAGATTGCGATAACCACGATAAGCTTTGGATGGGGTGTTACAAAAAGTGGTATCAGAGCGTAGTTACGCTCTGATCAAGAAATACCGGATATAAGTAACCACCGAGTTAGGATACAAGTTAAGGAATAAGTGTTGGGTTAAGGGTGTGAGAAGTTAGAGTGAGTAGAGTCAGATGACCACTAATAAGTGTGGATTGTCTTTACCGTCTACGGACGTTATAAATTTACTAACCAAACAGTGGTGAATGTGAATCTAATGTAAGTTATGCTTGTTCAGATGGCAGGACGCCCTAGAGGAGGCCGAGGTCGCGGCCGGGGTGAGGACATTCCAGGGATACCTGGAGGGCAGACGATCGCAGAGATCGTAGCTGCCGCTTTAGGGCACATGGGCTATCAGCCTGGTGTGGGTGCACCACCTCCACCGCCACAACCTAGGGAACCAAACTGGGTGAAGAGTCTAGCGGACCTTCGACCCGCTCATTTCAAGGGGAGACCGATCCCGCCAAGCTTGAGGCGTACATCTCCGAGCTGGAGACCGCCTTCGAGACCCTTGATGTCCCTGCTGGGATCAAGGTGCGCTTAGCTGCTTTCTACTTGAAGGGGGCGGCGGGCGATTGGTGGAAGCTGGTGAGGGCCGAGCATGTGGCCAACCCAGAGTTCGGCTGGGAGCAGTACACCGCCTTGCTGCGGGCAAAGTACTACCCCGCCCATGTCCAGACGAAGAAGCGCTTGCAGTTAGATGCGCTTAAGCAGTCGGACAAGATGACGGTGGACGAGTATTACTCAGAGTTCACCGCCTTGCTCCGTCTTCTGCCAGGTCTAGGGTATTCTGACCAGATCTTGGTGGACCGCTTCTATGGCGGCTTAGCCATCGACTCCGCTACGGCATGGGGCCGACGAGTTACACTACCTTGCAGGTAATAAGAACAATTGAAATTCGAGTAAGTGATGAATAAGCTTTAGATTATGAGAAATAAGTGAGACTAATACTATGGAAAAGCAGGAGTGCTATCATGCCGCTGCTAAGGTGGAGATTACCGTCCAGCTGAGGGACGAGGAGAATGCAAAGAGGAAGAGTGCTGGGAAGAGCTCAGAGAGTCAAGGGCAAGGAGGGTACAAGAAACAGAAGTACCAGCCTCAGGCCCAGAAAAATCAGAACCCGAAGGGGAAGGAGGGAAAGGAGAAGGCTCCAGAAGAGCCATTGAAGCTGACATATGCTTATGCAGCTACACCCCTGCGCTCTAAGGCGCCGAAGGGTAAGGAATTGGTATTACAAAGTTAAGAAGCAACTAGTAACCATTTGGGATGTGAATATTGACATTGTGAATGATCAGGATCAGAGACTGAGAAAGGAGCCGGTGGTGGCTGCCATCGACGCTACATCTGTAGATGGTGTCACAAGGACCACCCCGGGCTCGATTGTAAGGGGAACAAAGTAGAGTGCAACTTCTGCGGAGTACTTGGACACCGAGCATATGAGTGCTACGGGAACCCGGAGAGTAAGAATTTCAGACCCAGTTTCAAGGTTAAGGCCAAGGCTGATCAGGGATCTGGATCTGACGGTCAGAGGAGGGGGCAACCAGCTGCAGACAAGAACCCAAGGGCGACCCAGAAGACGGGGCCCACTCTACACATGGTGGACCGGGACGATGAGCCTGAGCCCTCATCGAGGCCAGGTACCACTATAACCATTTAGTAATAAAACTACCTGCTTACCGCATTATCATGCATGTTTGGTGAAATATATGAGTTAAGTAAAAATAAGATGAGATTAGAACCTAAGTAAGATATAACCTACTACCACTTTAGGAAGATTCAACATTTGCTACCCTATGCCATCTACATCTAACCCGGAGCACACCGACATCGAAACCATACACTTTCCAACCGAACAATGTCAGGTTATCCGCCCAGGTATGATTTTATTAAGGGGATACCTGACACCCGACGCGCAAATAGCCATCATCAGGAGATGCAATCAACTAGGAATGGGACCGGGAGGTTTTTACACACCGGAGTACCCAGGGGGAGCAAGGATGAAATTAAAGATGATGAGCTTGGGCAAGGATTGGAATCCGTATGCCAAGAACTACCAACCCATGAGGGAGCAAGATGGAGTCTCACCACCGGGAATACCCGAAGAGTTCCATCCAGTTATTACACAAGTCGTGGAAATCGCTCAGCAGTTGGAGGCTGAACCGATTCCAGACATACAAGCGGACATTTGTATCGTAAACTTCTACGAAAAAGATGGGAAACTGGGACTACACCAGGATAAGGACGAGACAACGGAGTCTCTCGAAAGAGGGATACCCGTAGTGTCTTGGTCCATTGGAGATGATGCGGAGTTCTTATACGGCGAGCAGAAGCGTGCGGACCGTGCAGATAAGATAATACTTAAGTCAGGTGATGTATTAATTTTGGGAGGAGAATCAAGGATGTTATACCATGGGATTAAGAGAATCAAGCTGAATACAGCACCGTCAGCAGTAATCAATGCGACGCATATGAGACCAGGAAGATTAAACCTAACCTTTAGACAATATTAGCAATGTAATGTTAGAATGAGATGAGAAATGAGATGTAAGATTGAAGCACATGTTGTAAACAGGATGGTCATGAATAAAATAACAGTGTTGTTCATTTAAATTGATTACGACTCTTGTTATACCATCAATACTCATGGAGCTTGTGAACACAATTAGGTCATGGACTCGGTACGGAAGGTGCACTAAGCATAATCACAGAGGCACAGGCCGACGCCAGCGGTACTATCCTCACAGGCACCTTTCCGATCAATGGGATTGAGGCATCAGTTCTCTTCGACTCAGGGGCCTCGCATACCTTTGTCTCGGCATCATTTGCGAGCAGGTTGGGGCTAGACGCTGATGAGCTACCCGACTTCACGGTTACGCTCCCGTCTAAGGAGAAGGTTCGTTGCACTCGCTACTACCGAGGAGCCACCGTCAGAATTAAGGGGGAAGACTTCCCAGTCAGTTTCATTGAGTTCAGTAAGCTAGGATTTGATGTTATCTTCGGGATGAACTGGTTGGAGCGGCACAAGGGACGTATCCTCTGCGCCGAGCATAGATTGCTGCTCAGGAGTCCGTCTGGGGTAACAATATCATACCGCCAGAGGCCCAGAGAGCCTTCGACTAAGATCATCACCGCTATGGCAATGTATAAAGAATTAAGGAGAAAGGAAGAAGTATACCTCTGCTATGTACAGGACATAGAGAGAGACCCTGAGTTCGACCCCGACTTACCGGTAGTGTCGGAGTTCCCTGACTTATTCCCACGGGAACTGCCTGGCATGCCACCCACTCGAGAGGTAGAGTTCACCATTGAGCTGCTACCTGGTACCGGACCGATAGCCAAAGCACCATACCGTATGGCCCCGGCAGAAATGACTGAGTTAAAAGAACAACTGAAAGATTTGTTGGATAAAGGATTCGTAAGACCAAGTGTGTCACCATGGGGAGCGCCAGTCCTCTTCGTGAAGAAGAAGGATGGTATAGTGTCAGATAGAGATACCAGATTCCTTTCGAGGTACTGGAGAGCTACCAGAGAAGCGTTAGGTACAGAACTCAAGCTGAGTACCGCGTTCGATCCTCAGACAGATGGTCAGACTGAGCGTACTATCAGACACTCGAGGACATGCTGAGAGCATGTGCCTTAGACTTCCAGGGCAGTTGGATTGACAGATTGCATCTGATCGAGTTTTCATACAACAACAGCTATCACGCTTCGATCAAGATGGCACCTTTTCAAGCGTTGTACGGTAGACCATGTCGTACACCGCTCTGCTGGGATGAGTCGAGTGAGACGGTCATTATAGGACCAGAGTACTTAGAACAAGTTAAGGCTGAAGTTCAGCAAATCAGGGAGAACATGAAAGCTGCTCAAGATAGGCAGAAGTCGTATGCTGATGTTCGACGACGAGACCTGGAGTTCGCAGTGGGCGACCGGGTATTTCTGCGAGTATCACCGATGAAGGGTGTATTCAGGTTTGGGCAGAAGGGCAAGTTAAGCCCGAAATTTGTTGGTCCTTATGAGATTACGGAGCGGGTGGGCCCGTTGCTTACAGGTTGAATTTACCTGCTGAGCTGGGTAAAGTGCATGATGTCTTTCATGTTTCACAGCTGAGAAATACATGCACCACCCCTCCCATGTGTTAGAACCTGAGAGGTTGACTTTAGAACCAAAATGAGATCCGTGGAGACTCCTCAGAGTCTTGGACAATAAGACTAGGACACTCGCCACAAGTCATGAGACTGGTGAAGGTTCTCTGGTCTAACGCAGGATGTCGAAGAGGCCACGTGGGGAATTAGAGGATAAGATGAGGGTGAAGTACCCTTCTTTATTTACTGACTAGATCGTCTGTATAGGGTACGGGGCGTACCCCTTTTAAGGGGGGTAGAGCTTCCTCGCTTTTGAGTTAGGAAACGATCATTTTGTCGTTTGTTTGGGTTTGTTTAAGATGTGAATGTGTAAGTTGCTACACTTCGGTGTAGTTTGAGTTTTGAGTATTAGATACTTATGTATTGTATTGAGATTGACTTTGAGTCCTTGAGATGTATGAATGTGAATATAAGATGTGGTATTAAGATTAAGAGAATTGTGTACCGTGAATGGTTAAACACATGCGTGAACTTTGAGGACAAAGTTCTTTTAAGGGGGGTAGATTGAAATACCCCAAACTTAGATATGGTTTTTAAATGATAAACTAAGATATAAGGAGGCTAAACAATGCCTTAGAAACATTAAGAAACATTTCTAATCAAAGAAAATATAAGGAAACACCAAAAGAGCAGTTTTAAGCAAAAACGTGCTCTAAGCTTGGAGAGACATGCGAGAGTACCCAAATATTGTTCTAAGACCTTAGTAATATCCTAATGGTCATTTTAAGTCAATTACCAAAGAAAACCAAGCTTGAAAACAAGTTAAAACACAAAATGTGCTTTAAGGAGTCTTAAAGCACGTTTTTGAAAAATTGTCTTGTAAATGAGTTTTGAATGGCTAAATGTCCATCATTACTTTAATTAATATGTGTACTATATAGTATCACATTTGGAGGTCTATATCAATGGGAAATCAAAAATTTCACAACAATGTGCCTTGTTTTTGATGAATAGTGAATTTATTAAGCTAGTTTATAACATAAGTCTATATAAGTGAGACATTTGGTCAATAAAGACTAAACTACCCTCATTCACTAAAGGGGGCCTTTTTTTAAGTGTGACTCACCACACTTATCTAGCTAAGTAAAGAGAAAGCAAAATAAGTAAGTTATAAAGCATAAAGTACTATTCACCTTTTAAGATAAATATCACATTTGCTTACCTCTCTCCTCACTTCTTCATTTTCCCTTGTTGCCCACGATTTCTTGCTCTCTTTCTCTTCTCCATTCACGTAGAGCTCACCTCCATGAAAGCTCCACCTTCTCTTGCAACACCACTTGCATTTAAGCTCCAAATCCAAAACAAATACATTATTCCTCTTAGTTAGCTCAAGCTCCTTCTTACTATCTTTTCAAAACTTCAGAGCTTCATTTTGGTGCCAAGTTCAAACCACCATTAGAGGAGGAAATTCAGTTTGGAGACTCCATTGGCATCTCCATTCTCTTAAGGTAAAGAAAGTGTAAGAAAATCTAGGTTTCCACCATTTTCTTCACTTGACCGAGAATATATACTCATGGGACTCCATGTTTATGCCTTTGTTCTAGCTTGTTTCTACTCTTCAAAGAGAGAGAGGAGGTCCTTCTTGCTTCACATCCAAGTTGTCTTGAGAAACCAAGGTAAAACAATCACATTAATACCTTAAACATATTTTTAAACCTAGGGTTTTGTTCCTTAGGGTTAATGTGTATCTAGTACTCATTGGAGTCATTGGATATTGGTTAGAACATTGGCAAGGAGAATCACATTGGTGACGAGATTGAACAAAGAAAACCTAAGGAGAAAAGCTTATAAGCTTGTGAGAAAACAAGGTAAATTACTTACCTTAAGGTGTTTTGTTGTTTAAGGGAATGAGATGTGGGTATATGATGAGTTTAGTGTTTAGTTTATATTTGGAAGGTGCTATAAAAACCTAGGAGAAACAATGTCTATACTTGTGAACTTGTGACTAAGGAGCAAATGAGAAAGGAGATAGTTTAAGAATATAAAGGTGAAGTACAAGAAGCATTTTATTTCAATGGGAGCCTTGTTGAGTGTATTCACAGGTTGAAGACATATATATGTGGAAATTCAGTGGTTAAGATTATTGTCATTTAAGGGCCTAAGTGCCAAGCATTTTAAGTTTAAGCATTATATGATGATGTGGTGAAGTTTTAGTGTGTAAATTGGTGTGTTAAAGTTGTGATGAGAATTTGTGTGGTATTGGTTGTTTGATGGAGAAAAAACCATGTGTTAGGAAGTATTATATACTAGAGAACCCATGGCGAAATTTAAAGGAAAGTTCAAGTGTTTAAGATATCCTAAGGGAATTTAATGACTAAGGAAGTACTAGGAATGTTCTAGGGGTTGTCTTGATGAAAAAGGGGGAAGTTAAGATGTTTTAATGACTTATGATGACTTAGGTATCACCATGGAATATTTAGGAATCAAAAGAATGTATTTGGGTATTTAGGACTTAGGCAAATATTGATGCACAACTAGGAGGAGATAATGTGATGATGATGGGGGAGTTTAGACTTTTAAGGAACCTTAAGTAAATGTTTTAAAAGAGTTTTAGATAGGAGAGAAGATGCTTGGGAGATGATGTTATAGTGGTGAAGAAAACATTTGGCATAGTGGTTACTAGTATGAACCGCCACCTAGAACCTAGAGGAAAACATTACAAGTGTTAGCATTATTACAAGGAAAATGCATCATGACTAAGGTGGATTTTGGTGGATGGTTAAGGTATCTTAAGGAGGGCTTAAGGTGTATTTGAGGTGCCCAAATGAGGTTATAACATATTAAGATATATGAGGAGAAGTTTGGAGTTGAAAAGGATTTGAGAAACAAGTTTTTGGAGCCGACCGGCCTTAGGACCGGACTTGCAAGGTCGGGCGGGCTCTGTTACACTACCGGGAAATGTTTCTGGAATCGACCGGACTGGGGGACCGGACTTACAAGTCCGGTCGGGCTTGTTTTTGTGAGAGGGAAATGTTTCTGGAATGGACCGGACATGGGACCGGACTTGTCAAGTCCGGTCGGCATGAATTTTGTACGGATTATAAGCTCTGGAATCGACCGGACATAGGACCGGACATGTAAGTCCGGTCGGAGTGAATTTTCCAACGGTAAAATGGTACTGGAATGGACCGGACTTGGCAAGTCCGGTCGGTAAGTCCGGTCGAGCCTAAAAATAAAAAAAAAAGAAATTTCAAATTCTAAGAATGGTAATGGGTAATGGGGTATACCTTTGGTAGGGTAGTATGATTGGGACCCTAAGAACTTAAGGAATTAAGTTAAGATTAAGAATAGTTTAATGTTTAAATTAAGTTTGTAAGACTAAGTGATAAAGACTCGAGAGGTTATTGAGTGGAAGTCCTTAGGGACTAAGTGAGTAAGTAAGGTTGCAAATAACTAATAACCTAAAAATGAATGAATGTTTTAGGTTTGTGAATTGGGACCCCGAAGAAGGCTAAACAAACAACGATCGACGGTGAACGGTACAAATCCTTCTTGTGACCTGCTTGCTAACGAGGTGTCCCTCGGCTTGTGTGCTATCTGTTTATTTGCTATGACTAAAACAAGATAAAGCATGCAACCGGTTATATTGTTCTCGTTGTGTGTTATACACTAACCCACGAGACTTGAGTTACTAACCAAGTTTAGTACTTACTGAGTTAAGGTTAAGAACTAAGTATCGGTGATTGTTGGTTTTACCCGTCAAGGTTTAACTAACACTTGGTAATTAAGGCTTTCACTAACCATAACTTGGGGTGGGAGTGAGGAATCGGAATGGTACCGGCACATGTGTATTGGGGGAGGTCGGTATCTGAATCAGATCCGACTTCCAAATAAGACTGGTCATTAGATCGTCGCCTAGGGTCAACAAATCGACCCGACCACCCGGGCTACTGTTTGAGGTGGGCACATTAAGGAAGGCGTGGAGGGATCAAGCCTACATCCCTAATAAATTAAGGAAGGTAGCTTATCGTCGGATAGTGCACTGCTACCGGCTAGGGTTTAACCAAGCCCTACAAAGATAAGCAACCAATTAAGGGCTAACCAATCTAATAGTGGAGAGGTTGGCAAGTAAGATTGAGTATGATGAGATGAGATAAGATTAAGGTAAGGTAGGAACTGAGATTAAGGAAATGAGAACTAAGGAGGGGTTACTAACCCACTTGTTAAGGGAACGCCTGAGTCGTCATCATTATTTGTGAACTGTATATGTTCATCTGTGGTTATTGTTGTTGCACTTCATATTAGGTTTTGTGTATGTAATCAATTTCCATGCTATGACAATTAGTCGTCGTAGCCCCGTTAGCTTGGGGCCATGAGGAGGTGTACCAGCATTCGTGCTGACCCCCCCTCGGGGGCTATTTTTACACTTGCAGGTAAGAGGCCCATGAGGACGCACAGTACGGAGAGTAGGACGGGTTTAGACTTAGGAGGGGACATTTATTTTGAATTCGGGTTTGCGCCTGTGCACCCGACTGTTTATATTAAATTGTTGTAAGTTTGAGATTACGTTTGAGATACTGGTACTCGTTGGTCGTGGGATTGTGGATGTTAATGTTTTGAGCTGGATAAGTATTTTGGTTAAGTATTGTATATTAAGCGGTACGGTATATTCTAATGATCAGAACGTGGCGAGGTCCAGGTGTGTTTATTTCCGGCGACGTTTTCGATTAAGTGTTCAGATTGCGATACCACGATAAGCTTTGGATGGGGTGTACACCCATTCTTGGAGTCCCTTTTTACTTAGTATCGTTTCCACTTCGTAGCACGTTCCACGCACTATAGTTGCGTGGTTACTGAGACTTGTCTCTTGTTTGGGCACTACGTTGTAGTCCTTTGTCGGTTGGTTATACCGTTGGTGATCATTTTAACAACTGTTGGTTCCCGTAGACACTCGTTGAAATACCCCGAATCTAATTAATATTGTTTTCTTAACTAATGGAGAATTGTTCGAAACAGATCGTTAGTTACACATGCTATCTATACATGCAAAACGTTACGTGGAATTAATGTTATTACGTGCGCATGCAAACGACACGAAAAACAGTCATTTACCATAAACGCTAACTAGCGTAATTTTACTAAACTATTCGTACAAACGTTCATGTACAATTATTTTAACAAGGACTAAACTTCTTGCAAACTAGCTCGATCATAAAGAGCGTCAACAAGAAAAGGACAATACCAACGTGTATACAAAACGAGCAACGTAAATACTTTACGAATGCCTAAGACTTATAATGCTACAATAAATTGAAATACACAATTAGATAAATGTAACAACTTATGTTGCACCTATTGTATATTATGAAGATATAATAACTCATCAAAGGTCAAGATGCACACTAAACATCTTGACAAGAAGAGATAGACGTTACTAAAACTAGTCGTTTCTCATAAACGCTAAAACACTTCAGAAACCATATGGTCAAGCATGACCTTGTATGACTTCTAAAACTAAACCAAATGGTCATACCACTAATTTATATGATAAAAACATATTCTCTAGACTATATTCAGTCAAAAACGCCCAAAACGCTGGGAGTGCTCACGCACGCCCTTAAAGCCGAAAAGCCCGGAGGAGTGCCGAGGTGGCCTACGAACTCCTACCTAAAATTGTTCTAGCTTCCTACCACATCATTATTAACCATTATAAAGAGGAACCCACGAAGTGGTTTCTCAAAATTCAACAAAAACCATAGGAGGATTTCTTAACGCTCCCTTTGCCCGGGGAGTGTCCCGATGGCCCGTAAAATTAGACATGGGTTGATGTAACCCCATATAACTCAATGTAACATCTTAATATATTATTTAATATAATAAGTGTTATAAACACTTGGAACTCATCAAGACAATTTATTTCCCAAAATTTCCTTAGAGCACAAAAACACACCTTCGGGTGTCACTAAAACGCGTTTTACACAATTACCTTGTAGCTTTTGACATGCCACGAATTAAGAATCTTAAATAGGGTTAAAATGACCCTCTAAATCAGTTGGAGGCACTACCCAACAAGGTGCTCTATAGGGGCCGATTTTATGTCCAAAAACTAGTATAAAACTTACATTAAAATTTTATAAAAGGCATAAAACATGGTGACTCATCTTCCCATGTGCTATAATACTTAATAGCAAAGAAATGTAGGTCTCATATGACCAGCAATCTGTCTAAATTATGCAAGGGAACAAGGCCATGTTGGCTAGACAAAAACAAAATGAAAAAAAGGCAAAAAGTAGATCTAGATTCCACCTTTTGATTTCTTTTTTCCATGTGACCTTCCTTTGCTCTTCCATGGCTCTTCATCACCGGTTGAGAGGCTCCATATATGCCTTGAATTCGGCCACCTACAAGAGAAGAAGAAGACAAGCACAAACTTAGAAAAACAAAAGAATAAACCTTACTTTTCTTACCTTGTCTTTTAGCTCACAATTATTTCCTTCCACATTGCCTTGTCTCACCATGTGGCCGAAAATGTGCTGGTAACATGGGCATTTATTGAGCCAATAACTCCTGGAATAAACTAAAGAAAAGAATGGTCAAATGACATTAAAAATTAACAAAACAAAAATCAATTCCAATTGCATTCTCTTCTTCTTACGTGAGCTTAGTCTCATTCTTCCCCTTGCACACTTCAATTCTGAATTGGTAAGGCTCCCCCTCTCTCTTCTTGCTTCATCTTCTTCCTTTGAAGCTCTTAAGTCTATTAATGGAGTTTTAACTTCTATCTTCATCTTTAAGGTAATTTCCTAGCATTTCTTGTCAAGCCTTGAAGCAAAACTCTTCCTAGCATACCTACAAGGATTCAGCATCAATTAGTACTCCAAGGAGGTTGTCTAAACCAACATTAATCCAAGGAGCATCTCAAATTTATCTTAAGGTAGTTTTCATGCTTGAAAATCCATAAAGCACATTTTTGTGTGTAACTGATTTCCACTTCTTCTAAGACCCTTTTCTTCTTCATTTTCATGAAAGAAAATTTGTTCTTCATCCATATTAGGTGTGCCGAATTTATAAGGAGAAAGCATAAGTAAATCCTTGGGAAACTACTATATATCATACTAAAGTCTTATATTGAAGATCTAACTCCTAAACTCCTTCACCACTTGCATATAACCAAAGTGGAGCATCAAGATTACCTTGGAGAAAGCTTGGAGATCCAAGAGGAGTTTAAGCACTTAACCACCTTTGTTAAGAAGTAAGTTTACTAAGTGAATCTTTATGTTTTAAGCTATGTTAAGCTTCTAAAAATTATACAAAAATGATGTACATCTCCTAGGTTATATAAAACCGAAACTACATGGTATAATATACCAAAAATATAATCTATAACCTATATGGAAAATACTTACCTTAAGACACATTTTTGTGTCACAAAATTTATCTATGTTAGGTACAAATTCAAACCGAATTACCAAGGGTAAAAATGTTCTATTTTGAGCTAAGAATCAATATAAGACATTACAATAAATTTTACATGAGTTATATAACTCCTATGAATTTATGTATAATTATTTTGACATATAAATCCACTTTTATATACTATATGGTCACTAATTAATTATGGCCGAATGGTCTAAGTGATAAATAGGTATTAATGATCTACTTAGGTATATAAACTTATATTATAAAGTTTGGAGAGTTAAAAATATTTTATTAGTGCTTAAATGGCTAATTAATTAAGTTATGTGGTTAAATTTAATTTTTACAAAGTTTGGTGCATATACTATAAAAACCGAGAGTTAAGGGTGTCCTTGGGATAAACATGATATAATATAAGGTTAGGAATTAAGTTTATGAATTTTAGATAATTTAAACAAGTGTTAAAATAACAATTTATAAAGTTTTGGGCTATTATGTAATTTATAAAAGTTATTATGAAAGTTTGGAATTTAATATGGGGCGAATTCATAATTAAGAGAATCATGAAGTTCACTTTCGAAATTCTGAGGAATTAAATATTCAAACTATAGTTTATAAGTTATTAAATAACTATTATAAAGTTTTGGGGTGAAAATGTAATTAATGGAAAGTACATGACCAAAGCCGAATTACTTTGGGCTAGTTTTGTAATTTAAGAATTTATATGTATTTATTCAGCCATTAAAAAGAACTAAAAATTAAAACTATAGTTATAAGACATTATGTAAAGGTTATAAGATTTTGTGGTTAAATTGTAATTATTGAAAATATTACATTAAGGCCGAAAGTTTGAGGGGCCAAATTGTAATTTTCGAAAAGTTATAATGATCAAAAGTCATATACCAAAATATTAATGGTGGTCTTGTAATATAATTAAATAAGGAATTAAAACTATATAATATAATGAGATTAGAGTTGAAATGTAATTATAAGAAAAATATGGCAAAGCCGAAAATGAATGTGGCTAATTGGTGATTTTTAAAGTTATGGTGTTCAAATAATAATTACTAAATTATATTGGTTGTTTAGTGAATTAATTAATTAAGGGAATGAAACTATGTATTATAATGTATTTTGGAGTATAAAGTAAAGTTTATGAAATAAATGAGGTTATAACATAATAACCGAAAAGTATGATGTATTTATGGGATTAAAATATTTGTAGGTCCTATATGGATATTTAAGAAATTTAGAAAAGATAATTATGATTTAAGGATTTATGAAATTAAAACTATATGATATGCAAGTACAAGTAATTTACTTGTAAAAGAAATAATATTATTTGGGGTTAGTTTATAATTAATAAAAGATATGGGAAAAATATGCCCATGTGTAACAGCCCAGTCTTAACCCACATGTGAGATATTGTCCGCTTTGGGCCGCAGCCCGCACGGTTTTGTTTCTGAGGGTGATGTACTCACACCACTCAAAAGGCCTCTCACAAGGGGAGAGTATCCCCACACCTATAAGGTGTGGTTCGTGCACTCTCCCGGTCGATGTGGGAGGTGACCCCTACACTGGGTATCACACTCTACCCCCCTTGGGAGCCCAGCGTCCTCGCTGGCACACCGACCTGGGCCTGGCTCTGATACCATATGTAACAGCCCAGTCTTAACCCACATGTGAGATATTGTCGCTTTGGGCCGCAGCCCGCACGGTTTTGTTTCTGAGGGTGATGTACTCACACCACTCAAAAGGCCTCTCACAAGGGGAGAGTATCCCCACACCTATAAGGTGTGGTTCGTGCACTCCCGGTCGATGTGGGAGGGACCCCTACACTGGGTATCACCATGTGTGACATGTAAAAATAATTTGAGAACTTATGAAGTGGTTATGTCATTTAGACAATTATATATATGTATCATAAATAATACATGTGTATGAAATATATATATTTTAGATTTTCAAGTAAATCAAAAGGAAAAGAATATAAGGAATTTAATGTGGAAACACCAAATAATATTTGGAGCTATAGTACATTTTTAAAATAAAGTTAAGAGGAGGATTAACTAACATGTGACCAATAAACGTCATTGATAAAATTATAAATTACTATGTCATTTGGACAATGGTAAAGCATGTAATATAAAAGGTACATGAATATGTAGTATATACCTTAAAGGATTTAAAGATAAAATAACAAATAAGTTATACATCCATTATCAGGTAATTAAAAGAAATTACCATACGATATAAGGTTTATAAATTAAGACTACATGATTGGAAATATATAAATACCTTAAATATGAAATACCCCAAACCTAAGTATTCTAAGTAACATCAAATTATGATGTAGTAAGGCTAGAATATGCCTTAGAAAGATTGGTAGACAATTTAAACCAAGGAAAACACAAGAAAATGCCTTAAGGGCAATTAGGGCAAAAATGTGCTCTAAGCTTGGAGAGACTTGGGTGAGTACCCAAATATCATGATAAGACCTTAGTAATATTCTAATGGTCATTTTAAATCAATTAGCAAAGAAAAACCAAGCTTGAAAACAAAGCTAAAACACAAATGTGCTTTAAGAAGTCTTAAAGCACATTTTGAGAAATTGTCTTAGAATTGAGTTTTGAGTGGCTAGATGTCCATCATTACTCTTTAATCAACATGTGTACTAATTAGTATCACTTAGGAAGTCTAAATCAATGGGAAACCAAAAATTTCCCGAATATGTGCACTAATTAGTGAATAGTACTCAAATAGTGCTAGTTTTGACTTAAGTCAACTTTAATTAGCCAAATGGCCAAACAAGGCCTTATGTATCTTGTATACCAAGGGGGGGACGGTTTTTAATGGTGACTCACCATTAGTAGCCAGCACATTAAAGGAAATGAGAGGAAAAGTAGTAAGTTCACTATTCACCCTTTTATAAGATAAATATCTTCTTTAGCTTACCTCTCTCCTCTCTTCTTCATTTCCTTCTTCTTCAACGGTTTTTTCTTATTCTCTCTGTTCTAAACCGTTCCCAAGCAGCCCCATTGTTGCCTCACCTTGCCTTGTCCATAACTTGCTCATTTTAGCTCCAAATCAAAAACTAAGCATGGATTTCTCTTAGTTAGACCAAGGCCTTGCTTCCTATCTTTTCAAAATTTGAAAAGCCTCATTTTGGAGCCATGGGAAATCGCCATTGAAGGGGGAAAAATAAGTTTGAAGAGCTCATTAGCTTCTCCATTCTCTTAAGGTAAAGAATATGTAAGAAAAACTAGGTTTCCACCATTCTTCTCCATTACCGAAAATTTATACTCATGGGGCTTCATTTTTATGCCTTGTTCTAGCTGTTTTCTATTCTCCAAGGGCTAGAGGAGGTCTTCTTGATTCATATCCAAGCCTACCTTAAGACCTCAAGGTAAAATATTCATTAAGACCTTAAAACACATTTTTAACCTAGGTTTTTTATTCCTTGAGGTTGATGTATTGTTTAGTACTCATATGAGTCATTGAATATTGATTAGAACATTGGCAAGGGAATTTAAGTGGTGGCCGAGATTCATGCAAGAAGAAGGTCTAAGGAGGAAGTTAAGATAAGCTTGAGAAAACAAGGTAAATGCTTACTAATGGTGGTTTAAGTTTTAAGGGATGAGATTTAGATAAGTACTAATGTGGCTTAAAGTACATTATGTAATTGGTTATATAACCTAAGAAAAGAACTTAAACAAGCTTATGAACTTGTGACTAAGGAGCCAAAGGAAATGAGTTAGTAAATAAGTTTAAGATGAGTTTTAAGAGCATTATAACTACTATGAGATTGATGGGTGTATTTGCAGGTGGAAAGCTTTATTGTGGGAAATTCAGTGTTTAAATTCATGTCATTTAAGGGCCTAAGAGCCATGTCATTTAAGGCCTAAGAGCCATGTCATTTAAGAGCCTTAGTGCTATGCAAAAATTTAAAAAGATTATTTGCACTTATTGAGTTATTATGAATGAGTTGATTTGGATGAGACACTAGGATGAGAAAAGACTTGAGTAGTGAGTGGATGACATGAGGAAAATAATGCATATGGGCATGTAATCGATACTAGAGAAACTATGGCGAAATTTGAGTAGGAACTAAGCGTTTAGGGTGTTCTAAGGAGATTTTTATGACTAAGGATGTTTAGTGATCACTAAGGGTTGATTTGTGGAAAATGGATAAACATGGAGTTTTGAGTACTAGGAAGACCTAGGAATGTATAAGAGACTAGGGGTTATAATGGTGAGTTTCATGCACCAAAACCATGGTTAAGGAAGCTAGGAAACTTGTACAAGTTTGAAGGAAAAATAAGGTATAATGACTTATAAGATGTAAGCATGTGCTAGATTATATATTGACTTTGAGAAGTTTGAGTAAGGCAAATGTGTGTGCAAAATGATGCTTGGGAGTAGTTAAGATGGTGGTAAAGAAACATAATGATTAGTTGAGGTCTTAGGCAAAGTCACAAGAGGGAATGTAAGGAATAAGTGTTAAGTGAAGAATTTTCGTAAGAAATTGAGTGCAAGTTTGGTGATTTTTGAGGTAGATTTAGTGCATTTTTAAGGTGTTTAACATAGGAAACATGTGAAAAGATTGTGGATGAGTGGGAAAAGATTGGGGTGAAATTTGGAGTTCAAAAGAGGAGGAAAAGCACTTTGGAAAATAGGTCTGCTTGTGGAACACCCCTAGGGACCGCCCCTGTGGGGAGGTCAGCAAATCGTTGCAGGAAATTAGCTTCTGGGGGACCGCCCCTGGGGACCGCCCCATGCAGAGAAAAAGAAAAATTTTTGTTTTTGGTCTATGATGGGGGATTGATATGGTAATGGTTTTAGATTGAGATGTTAGGCCTTGTTTGGTGACATGTAAGGCCTTAAAGGGTGTAAACAAGTGTTATGAATTCCTAGTAAGAATTGAGAAAGTAGTCTAAGGAGTTTTTAGTGGATGTTTAAGGTGAGTTTAAGGCCTAATGGTATTAGACACATGGGGGAACTATGGAGAAGTTTGGAGTTGAAAAAGAGAATTTAGAAACAAGTTCTGGAGCCGACGACTTAGGACCGGACTTGCAGGTCGGTCGAGCTCAAATTACACTACCAAAGAAAGTTTCGGATGGACCGACCTTGGGACCGGAACTTGCAAGGTTGGTAGGGCATTTTTTTGTACGTAATAAGTCTCTGGAATCGCCGAACATGGGACCGGACTTTGGCAAGTTCGGTCGAGCTTAAATTTCCCTCGGGGAAACTCTCGGGAAGGAGACCTTGGGACCAGGACTTGCAAGGGTCGGTCGGTAGAATTTTCCAAACGATGAAGTGTTCTGGAATGGACCGACCTTAGGTAAGGTCGGTCGGAAGTTTGTCGGGCCTAAAAAAAAAAAAAGAAATTCGAAATCCTAAGAAAGGTAATAGGTAATAAGGTCTCATTGGAGGGTGGTAAGATTAGGACCCTAGGAACTTAAGGAGTTAAGTTTAAGTTAGTATAAACTTAAAAGTTTAAGGTTAAGTTGTAAGATTAAGTTGTAAGACTTAAGAGGTGTTAGTGGGAATCATTAGGGATTAATAAGTTTAAGCAGTTAAGTAAGTTGAATTAAGTTAAGTGATTAACAACCTAAAACTGCATGAATGTTTTAGGACTTGGGATTGGACTCCGAAGAGAGTAAGCAACTGAACGACCAACGGTGAACGTACAGTTCTCTTGTGACCTGCTTGCAACGAGGTGCCCTCGGCTTGTGTGCTATTTGTTTTGTGTGCTCACTAAACAAGATAAAGATGCAACGGAATATATTATATTTATTGTTTTGTTGTGTGATGTTTGAAAACTAACACAACATACCGTGAGAACTTACTAACCAATGTCTAGTAAGGAATTGAGTGAGACTAAGGAACGCCCCCCCTAATAAGGGATGATATGAACCGAAAGAGGTTAACCAACAAACAGGGTCTTGAGGTTACTACTAACTGGAACTTGAGTGAGGAAACCCGGGACCGATCTCCGGTCATGCATGCTAAGGAAAAAGGGGGACGATATCTGAATCAGATCCGCCCTCCGCTTAAGGACTTGTCTTCGGACTTGTAGCCTAGGGCCGGTTGCCGGCTCAGCTACGCTGGACTCCCGTCCAGAGTAGGTGGCATTAAGATGGTGCGGTGGGATCACCTAAATCCCAGGTTCGAATTAAGCTACAACCATTCCCTTCCAGGAACGGTTTGTATATTCAGATTAAGTTAAGATTAAGATTAAGGTGAGGTTAAGATAAGTTGCAACCATTCCTTTTTAAAGGATGGTTTGTATTATTAAGATTAAGGTAAGTTACATCCACTCCTTATTAAAGGATGGTTTTTCTAAGATTAAGATAAGACTAAGATTGAGGTGAGATAAGGATGGACTAAGATTAAGAGGGAACATTACTTAAGGAGTTAAATAACTAACTCTCTAATTAAGGGAACGCATTTAAGTCGTTCATTGTGTGTGAACTTTGATTGTTCATATTTGGATCGTTGTTTACAGCATTTACTATTATGTTGTGCATATAATCAACCTCCATGCTATCGACAATTAGTCATCGTAGCCACGTTAGCTTGGGGGCCATGAGGGGATCGTACCAGCATTCGTGCTGACCCCCTTTGGGGGCTGTTTTTACTACACAGGTACATCAGGAGGCGACCGTCGCAAGAGTAAGAAGAGGATACAAGTGTTAAGGATTAAGTGTGACCTACGAGTTGTGCATGTACACTCGTATGGCAATTGAGTTAGTAAGATGTATAGGTTTGAGAGGATTGTAAGAAGGATATGTAAATGGTTAAGGTTGTTGGACTAATGTTCGGTATATTCTGTAGTCAGACCGTGGCAAGGTCCTGGATTGTAAAGAATTCCGCTGTGACATTTTTATATATACTGTTAAGTTGCGAGACCACATTTGGATTGAGTTGGGGTGTTACAAAAAAGTGGTATCAGAGCGTAGTTACGCTCTGAAGACAAGAAATACCGAACTTAGGAGAATGATGAGGTTGAAATTGAGTTAAGGGTTAAGGGTTGAGAGATAGAGTGAGAGGTGCGTTAGTCAGGACTTCCCGGTGTTTACCGGACATCCATAGTACCTAGGCCCGCCCTCCACATCCCTAACCCTAAATATGTGGAACAAACGCCAGAGAGAAGAAAGCCTTCTCTTACTCGGGGAAGCCCGATCTGGCAGTTAGCTAACAGTGAGCAATACAAGAAACAACTTGTTGTACAACAGTTACGGAGAACTTGGAGGTTTTCAATGGAGCGCAACAGTGAAACAGGCGCTACCCATGGAATACTATCAGTAAGGGAACAGTAATTACCGGCAACATGGGTCGACATGCTACGCAGTCGAAATAACCCGCAATACCAATGTAACACCCCATCCAACATTAACACACTTACAATAAACTGCAGCGGAAATACAAACCTCATCACATTACTTAACTCGTTGGTGTTACACGCCGTTAGCCACCCACGTGGCTAACAAGGCTAATCCATATACATTGTACCGGTCTGATGGGCTAAATTCCCGAGCAACTAAACATTATTATCCCTTTCCATTAACAACAACAACAACATACACCTTTCAACCATACCGAGTATTTATAAACTGATGCCGATAACAATTTCGGTCTTACTACGCCTACAATGCTTACGCCATTTAAATGGCTACCCATGTATAAACATCTACCCCGTCCTACTCTCGAACGGCTTCCAGCTCCTTGTACCTGAAATAGAAGAGGAGAGAAAGGGTGGCCCCCAAGGGGCTCAGCACCTTTGCTGGTATGGTAATCCCGCAGCCCACATGCTACCGGGCCACGCACAACTAATTGTCGTCTTAGCATGCAGTTGATTATATTTAAATCATGCATACAAACCATAAACTCACAACACTTTGCATACACCCAACCATAGGGCTCAACATATATCCAACACATCCACACTTAACAAATCATCCAATGATTCCTTTAACCCTAGAGTGGCTCTCCTCTAAAACGGAGCTACTTCCTTAATGAACGACACGTACCCATTAATCGGGTTATCCTTAAACGCCTCTTGTCACAACTGGGATTCATTTCCATGATCCACACACTCCATATTCTACAACATATCTCATTCCTCACATAACAAAACATAACAAAACCTTTCTTGTTTCGGCGTACACATGATAACATCACAATCATTTTAAACACCTAACGTATACATATCGTAGCATGGCAAGGGAAATTGCCTAGCACAATAACAACACAAAACACCATAAGATCGGTTCACACAAGGAACCTTCCACCATAGTTAGTATATATGAGCCTAGAGATTATTGCCAATCTCATGCTAAGCTCGTTACCAACCTCGTTACCGTCCAGTTATATCGAACGGTTAACTTAAACCCAAGGTGTCGGATATAGTAATCCCAAGCACACCGAAATAACATACGTATGCCCCTGTGGCCCGACGTGAGTCAGTAACTAGCTTTGGATAAGCTAAGGGAAGGTAGAAACCAAATTGGAATACCACCTATACATACACCAAGAGAGCCGAACCGGATATGATAACGACTCCCGTCCATCACACGCGTGGCCGGAACAACCGGACTCCTCACCCCCATTAGTACATATATACTTATAAATAAGTAGTTAGAGATCCATTATGGAGCCTACCACATCTACACACCATACGGTATCATAACCGAGTTAAGCACACAAGGGAGGTTCACACACTTGCATACAACAACAATATCCATCTAACTCACACATAGCCGTGGTTAGAACGTTCCCAAGGTTTGGGCCGTTAACTCCGAATACCGATCTCTCATGTGCCCCTAGTTCTAGTTAGCTAAGGTTTAACACTTATTTGAGGTTGAATGGTATCGGAGGCCAATTCGCCACATAAATGAATTACTATAACTCATTACATGTTTTAATCTTACAAGGTGGCAAACACTCAGAAAAACACATTGGCATACAAGCCGGTGTAATCCGGTAGGACACAGGTTGCAAGAAAACCATACCTGTCACCGGAGTCCACTTTACCACGTCCACTTATGTTCCTCGAGCAATTCTCGAACAACTGTTAACATCACATGTGTTTTTATTAACATCGGGGTTGCTTGATTATTTAATGTCTAATGCTTATAATTTTTCTCCGTTAACTTAGTTACATAACTTCACTTTTTAACTTGTTTTACTTTCACATTTTATTACAACTTTTCACCCACTTAATTGTCATTAAAACCCACCTAACAAGTCCCTAACAACTTTATAACATCATTACCTATCAATCCCCATCATTACCTATCATTTTATAACCTTAAACAACATTTTTGGTCCGACCGACCTTACCGACCGAACTTGTCCAAGTTCGGTCCATTCCAGAACATATTTCCGTCAAAATTTTCTACTCCGACCGACCTTGTAAGTTCGGTCGCATGTTCGGTCTATTCCCGAGAGTTTCTTCCCTTTGAAAATTCAAGCCCGACCGAACTTGCCAAGTCCGGTCCCATGTTCGGTCGGTTCCAGAAACTTAATCCGTACACAAAATACAAGCCCGACCGACCTTGCAAGTCCGGTCCCCAAGGTCGGTCCATTCCAGAACCCAATTCTCGCAGGGTAAACTGGGCTCGACCGAACTTGCAAGTTCGGTCGCAAGTTCGGTCTGCCCCAGACCTTTGTTTTCCTTTTCACATTCAACTCCAAACTTCACCCCATATATCCTAGTACCCCCTAACCTCATTTGGGCACTTTAAACACACCTTAAGACATCCTTAAACACTCATAAAACTCATTTCCTAATTCCTTAAACCTTTACTTATATCTTCACAACATTCCTAACACTTACAATGTTTTCTCCTAGTCTCCAAGTGGTGTTTCATACCCAAAATAACTACTATCTCAAAATACTTTCTCTTCCTTTTAACATCATCTTTCAAGCATCATTTCTTACCATCAACTCCTTATTTTACCAAAGTTTGCCTAAGTCTTCGCCTAAGTCCAAAATGACTTTGGTACATACTACAACCTTAAGATCATGCCTAAGTCCTTGTTACACTCTAAATCATCTTAATACACGTTTTCTTCTCAAGTAAACATTTGTTCACCTTTAACACTTCCTAGTTCACCAAAACTTACTTAAAACACTTAGAACTTCCTACACATTTTCCAAATTTTGCCATAGCTTCTCTTGTATATACTCACATCCAAACACTTAGGTTTTTACCTTATTTCATTCAAGAACACCTAAAATCCATCAAACACATCTTTATACACAAACTTCACACATTTAGCACTACCTCACAATATAGTGCTTAACTTAAATTGCTTGGCACTTAGGCCCTTAAATTGCATAAACCTTAAACACTGAATTTCCACAATATATAAGCCTTTGACCTGCAATTACACACATCAAGACATATGTTC
This sequence comes from Limonium bicolor, assembly GCA_023374045.1. NCBI lineage: Eukaryota > Viridiplantae > Streptophyta > Magnoliopsida > Caryophyllales > Plumbaginaceae > Limonium > Limonium bicolor. Next base: position 164,838,188 of record CM041776.1, on the reverse strand, counting down.
CTTTACTAGTCTCCTTGGGAACACCTTACTAAGTCATTCACCATTTGCTCTTTAGGTAGTTTTAGCAAGCATTATAAGCTCATTTCTCCTAAGGCATTATACCACATTGAGATAGCATATTTACCTCTTTTCCACTCAAACTTCTTTCTTGTTTCCTCTTAAACTGGTAAGGCATTTCTTTCCTTGTCAACTACTAAACAATATACCAACATTGAAATGAGTATATAAGCTTTATGCTTCATCTCATTGTAAACCCTAGGTTTACATATATTATCTTAAGGTATTAAAATGATTGTTTTACCTTGGAATGGAAAGGAGCTTGAATATATATCAAGAGGACTCCACCAAGCCCTTGGAAGATTCAAATGAAGCTAAAACAAGCAAGGTAAAGACACCATGGTGAGGTGAATTTTGGCCATGTACTAAAGGAGAGGAAACTTGATTTTTCTTTGAGATTCCTTACCTAGAAGCAAAGGAGAACAATAATATGTGAAAAGGTGAGCTCAAGCTCCATCAATGGTGAATCTCCTTGGCACCGAAATTGAGTTCTTGAAGATTTGAAAAGGTAGAAGTGTAGAGCTTGCTCCAACTAGAAGAATGGTGGTCTTGGAATTGAATTTGGACCATGGAGCTAGGAGTTACAAGTGGTCAAAGATGGAAAACAATGGTGGTGTTGGTGTTGCTGTAGCAGCTCGTAAAAGAGAGCAAGAAGGGAGGTTGGAGACGTGTGAAATGGAGAAGGAAAGGAGAAATGAAGATAGAACTTGCTTTAACAAGATATTTGTATTATAAGGTAACTTTCTCCTTTTTACCTTCCTACCCTTCCTTTCCTTAATTGATTTTTACATGGTGGTGACTCACCTTCATAAAAATCGGCCCCCATATACTTAGAAGGGTACAATAGTCTTTGTTGACCAATTTAATTACCTATAACATCATATGTTACAAACTAGCTTATAAAAATCACTATTCACAAAAACAAGGCACATAGAAGTGAAATTTTTGATTTCCCATTGATATAGACTTCCAAATGTGATACTTTATAGTACACATGTTAATTAAAGAGTAATGATGGACATTTAGCCATTCAAAACTCATTTACAGGACAATTTTTCAAAAACGTGCTTTAAGACTCCTTAAAGCACATTTTGTGTTTTAACTTGTTTTCAAGCTTGGTTTTCTTTAGTAATTGATTTAATATGTTCATTAACATATAAATAAGGCATAGGTATGACCATTAGGTCTTATACACATTTATCCCAAGCTTAGAGCACATTTTAGCCCATATTGACCTTAAGGTATTTATTTGTGTTTTGTTTGGTTTCTTTGTCTACCAAGGTTTCCTAAGGACTTAATTAGCCTTATAAAATCATAATTTTATATTATCAAATCTTGGTAGGCTCTTTGGGTCCTAGCCAAGTTCACTCCAAGTTTAGAGCATGTTTTTGCTCAAACCGTGTCTTAGTGTTTTATTGTGTTTTACCATGGTTTAAATGGTTCATTTATGTTTCTAAGGCACTTTTTAGCCTTTAAATACCATAGTTTAACATTTACACAACATACCAAGGTTTGGGGTATTTCAATCTACCCCCCTTAAAAGAACTTCGTCCTCGAAGTTCACATTTCCTCGCATCATTGGATTAGAATACGGGAATTACTTATAGCCATAAAACTTCCATTATCAACCACCCTTTACATCCAACCTCGGACTTAATGGTCCGGGCAACATATCCACATTATACATAAAATATCATACTCACATGGTAACCTCGGACTTAATGGTCCGGGTACCTTCACCACACTTGCACTTACATAATATCCCTCAGACTCTTAGGTCTGGGTGACATAACCACATTTGGACTCGTAGGCCCGGGTAACACAATCAATTCAGAACCCACCCACATTAGAACTCAAGGTCTAAAATAATATTTATTACTTATTCCACACAACATGTCTTAGCATGTATATCGAACAGAAATACCTTTTTCCATCTCTCCATGGGTTCGAATCCCACGTTGAGTACATATACACTGTGATCCCGCAGAACCCGGTCGCGATGGACACCTTCTGGTCCCCGTTCCTTTGGGAGATCAAAACATTCACTTAATTTTTAACATATGTACTTCTCATGTCACCGGTCCGAAGACAAAGGCTCATACGTCCTCAGCTCGTGAGCAAGTACTACAAAAATATTCTTTACTAGGTTAAGTATAAGAAGATCTTTTATTCAAAATATTAATCGATTGTTTGAAAACACCAATTGAAAATCCTTTTGAAAACACCACACAACTCCAAGTCCAATTTATGCTCCTTGTATTTTTCTTAACATGGTTGTTTGTGACCACTTACAGGGAGCTTCAAGAGTCATCCAACCCTGATGTGATCAGCATCAGTGTTGAACTATCTTTCCACCCCAATTTGTGTTCGGCTTCCCTTGATCTCATGATAATCAAGTTTCACCTCCCACTTCTTTTTCAACCAACAACTAATTCAAGCGTATCCCATTTTCTATCTTTAATCCTTCTAGTCATAATCATTACATCTCCAAGGAATAGAACTCCGTCTATCAATCATCACCCAAATCCAACTTAATTCAAGTTACCTAGGGAATTTAATTCTCACTAGGTTCTATGTCGGTCTCATACCCCTTCATAAATCACAACATTGTATATATATACATATATTTTTTTATCAAAATACAATACATGGTTTACATTTATGCACCGTCGGGGTTTTAGTTCCCCGGGAGTTTCTTTACTCCCTTCCACTTGTACTCTCACACACCACTGTTAACAAGATAAACACACTTCCCACAATGGTATTCGCATCTTCTGTGCGCAATTACCACAATTTAACCACAAATAAATGCGTATGTTTATATAACACACGCGCCAACCATCATAACAAATCATTTTGTGCTATGCACAACCCCGTTCACGTACACTTGTACGGTAAAACACACTAAGTGGTTTTGCGCTCTACCCCCCCTTTAAAAGGGATTACGCCCACGTAATCAATCGCTAAACCTTGGCTTAAAATGTTCTGCCGTCGTGAAGTGTTTTGACTTCCACGCGGTCTATTACACAATGGATTCTGATTAGAGGATCTTAACCATATTGGCGGTTTAGTCCCTAAACCAAGAATTCGCATTGGAGTTCTAACTCATAACCGGTTTCGGTCCTGGCCTGTGAGGCTTTTAGGCATTGATAGCTAGCCATTTTTCATATTCACCATGTATATTCGGCATTTGATGCATGGGCTCACTGGCCTCTGCTGCGCAACTCTGGTAATTATAGATCTAGTTTGCCCCATTCGTTACTGTTACTGTATTGTACATCTCCAATGTATTACCCTTATCTTGGGAAGAATGGTTTCTCAACCGACGCATGGTATCTCTTACCCTGAGCGAATTCGGTGAGTTTCACAATTTTCCATCCACTTCTCCAATAGCTTACAGCGTAAACCACTATGTAATTCACAATGATTGACTTGCTTCTATCGACTTACTGTCGGTTGAGATTGAGCTACTACCTAATGTGTAGTGCTCTCTCAGTTATTTCTCACACCTGGGGTATATTTCACACTGACATTTGGAATTTAGTGCCACTGTTATCACTTATTCTTAATCATACCTCCACATCTGGTTTCGTACAAGTACTCTTTCATTCCTGCGGCTTGCATTACCTATGCATCGGCCATTATAACATTATTCCTCCACAATTACCATGCTTCTGATTCCTAGCTATCCCACTTGATCATTACTGCGCAAGTGCAATACCAAAACACTCAGTCATACAGAGTGCAGAGGCGTAAACTCTTGACAGTAAATCTCTCATGCGATTGCGATAGGAATTCACACTGTGTTTTACCGAAATTCTTATCACATAATACTTGTCACCGGCTTACTGCTCGGTTCGTTTGCTATCACTTATTGTTGTGCCTCCACTGGGTTTAACTCATAACTCTGCTCACTCCCCATTTTATCATCTAACAATACTCACACAACGGTCGCTTATTGCGCACCGTATCCTTACTCATTATACAACATCAACTTATACTGCATCCGCCCCGCTATTACGCTGGGTTTATCTGGCCACTTATTTGGCTGATTTTTGAATATACTACTATTTTTCTTGAGCCTTTATGTTTCTTGAGCGTTGTTCGCTACACATTTAGCTTCACACACCTATGGTGATTGCTATCAGACTTATTACTCTTCCTGTGTACACAACTGGTACGAGCACTTCTTTTCGTATTATTTTATTCAAATCATCCTGGGGTAATAACAACGTGGTCCATCCTCCACATACTTCTTGAACTTGGTCCACACAACTACCGCTCTCGCGGTTTCACAATATCGAGAGGTATCCCCACTCTTAAAGCAGTGGTTCGTTCTCCGCTCTCTTTCCTTGTGTAACATATACTTCTGCAACCGATCAAATTTACATATCACAAGTTGTTGTGGCTCATAAGCCTTACTGTCGCGATTCCTTCCAAGTTATCTCTCTGGCAACTTAGGGTCCTACTTTTAAGTGGGTTTACCTTCAGTGTTTAATCCTGGTAATTGTTCCAAATCTTGTGTTTCTGTTATATTGCTCCATCTAACAATGTTTAATCCAAACACCCCTCAAGGATTGCTCCCGGGTGTTACTAACATATGCCATTACATCTGGCTTGCACTCGTGGGTACATTCAGTAACTACGCCTTCTCCAATGTCTTTATATAACAGTCGGTGCACTTCGCACCTCCTGCATCTTAAATATTTCCTTGCACACATTCACTGATTCCTTCAGTCTCTTTAATTTAGCTGGGTTCCTTTACTTCAACCATTCATGGTAATCCTTAGTTCTTGATTGACTTATACTGCTGACCGTAGTACGGAGTCGACTACTTCCCGTGTTTCGGACTCTACTTGTATACATATATGGGGTATCATACTGATACATTACTACTTACCCAACTAACCTATAAGTAGGTCTGTCAGGCCCACATGCTCCTATCGGAGTGCGGTCGTCCCACAACACAGTTGGTACACTTCTAGTGTCCGTCACACGCCTAGGTGAAGTATTCTGTTGTCAACTCCCTTATATTGTCCCGTGACAATATTCATTCCTTGCTTCCCGAACTTAATCGAGGGAAAGTTTATCCACTGTTGTATCCTTGTCAACTGCCCCTGGTTTCACTGGTTTGGTTTAAAAGAAGGTTGGAAAGAAGTGTTGGTTTGAAAGAAAATCTGGTTTTGAAAAGGAAGGGTTTGAATAAATTTGGGTTTGAAAGAAAATTTTCATGGTTTCACAACATCTTCTTACCTTAACCAAGTCTAGCTTCTTGCTGACTGGTGTACTTCCAATTACAGAGGTTAGGCTAACAGGCCCTTCCACTGTTATGACGATCACATTTAACTTTCTAGTACTTTACCAAGTACTTGTAGTGGTTATAAATTTCCCGAACAGCCCTATTATAGCAGCACTTGCTATGGCAAGTGCGCCATGCTAACTAGCTATTGGTTTAACACATACCGGTTGTGGTATTGTCTTTATCCGCACTGTCATCAGTGGCCTTGTTGGCCCTTACTGATCTTACTGCCTTGATAATAACTCTTCTAGGTGATTTCTCACTGTCTTCACATGATAATCATTAACTAGGGTGTTTCCCATTCTAGGAGTCCCTATTTTCTTAGTATTGTATTCTCTTTGTAGCCCGTTCCACGCATTTGGGCTCTACGTTGTAGTTCCCTTGCCGGTTGGTACACCGTTGGTGTATTATTTATCAACTGTGGTCCCGTAGACACTCGTCTCGGGTTTTATTAATCCACTTCTTGCCTGTTGCACGGTCAGTGCGTTGCAAGCTGGTTATTCTCGACTGCTCTGCATGTCGACCCAGGTTGCCGGAAATTCTATTCTTCTGTGCACTGATTCTTCGCTCTTCGCTATGAAATGCGGTTAACACTGTTTAGATGGGAACCGTCTCCGGGATTCCCAGTTTTCGGGATCTACCGTATGACAGGTTCTCCGTACCTTAGATGTGTCTAATAACAGCCAGATCGGGTATTCCCGAGTAAGAGTGGACTTCCATCTCTTTGGCGTTGTTTCCCAAGTTATATAACAGGGATTGTGGAGGGCGGGAAGGATATAGTAGGTTTCCAGTATTCACTGGTAGTTCCTATCTAGCGTATCTCTCACGCTATCACTCAACCCTTAACCCAGAGTACTAAAATCCTAACTCGGTACTTCCTAAGCTCGGTAACTCAGTCATCAGAGCGATACTTCGCTCTGATACCACTTTTTGTAACACCCCATCCAACATTAACACACTTACAATAAACTGCAGCTGAAATACAAACCTCATCACATTACTTAACTCGTTGGTGTTACACGCCGTTAGCCACCCACGTGGCTAACAAGGCTAATCCATATACATTGTACCGGTCTGATGGGCTAAATTCCCGAGCAACTAAACATTATTATCCCTTTCCATTAACAACAACAACAACAACATACACCTTTCAACCATACCGAGTATTTATAAACTGATGTCGATAACAATTTCGGTCTTACTACGCCTACAATGCTTACGCCATTTAAATGGCTACCCATGTATAAACATCTACCCCGTCCTACTCTCGAACGGCTTCCAGCTCCTTGTACCTGAAATAGAAGAGGAGAGAAAGGGTGGCCCCCAAGGGGCTCAGCACCTTTGCTGGTATGGTAATCCCGCAGCCCACATGCTACCGGGCCACGCACAACTAATTGTCGTCTTAGCATGCAGTTGATTATATTTAAATCATGCATACAAACCATAAACTCACACACTTTGCATACACCCAACCATAGGGCTCAACATATATCCAACACATCCACACTTAACAAATCATCCAATGATTCCTTTAACCCTAGAGTGGCTCTCCTCTAAAACGGAGCTACTTCCTTAATGAACGACACGTACCCATTAATCGGGTTATCCTTAAACGCCTCTTGTCACAACTGGGATTCATTTCCATGATCCACACACTCCATATTCTACAACATATCTCATTCCTCACATAACAAAACATAACAAAACCTTTCTTGTTTCGGCGTACACATGATAACATCACAATCATTTTAAACACCTAACGTATACATATCGTAGCATGGCAAGGGAAATTGCCTAGCACAATAACAACACAAAACACCATAAGATCGGTTCACACAAGGAACCTTCCACCATAGTTAGTATATATAGTGAGCCTAGAGATTATTGCCAATCTCATGCTAAGCTCGTTACCAACCTCGTTACCGTCCAGTTATATCGAACGGTTAACTTAAACCCAAGGTGTGTCGGATATAGTAATCCCAAGCACACCGAAATAACATACGTATGCCCCTGTGGCCCGACGTGAGTCAGTAACTAGCTTTGGATAAGCTAAGGGAAGGTAGAAACCAAATTGGAATACCACCTATACATACACCAAGAGAGCCGAACCGGATATGATAACGACTCCCGTCCATCACACGCGTGGCCGGAACAACCGGACTCCTCACCCCCATTAGTACATATATACTTATAAATAAGTAGTTAGAGATCCATTATGGAGCCTACCACATCTACACACCATACGGTATCATAACCGAGTTAAGCACACAAGGGAGGTTCACACACTTGCATACAACAACAATATCCATCTAACTCACACATAGCCGTGGTTAGAACGTTCCCAAGGTTTGGGCCGTTAACTCCGAATACCGATCTCTCATGTGCCCCTAGTTCTAGTTAGCTAAGGTTTAACACTTATTTGAGGTTGAATGGTATCGGAGGCCAATTCGCCACATAAATGAATTACTATAAACTCATTACATGTTTTAATCTTACAAGGTGGCAAACACTCAGAAAAACACATTGGCATACAAGCCGGTGTAATCCGGTAGGACACAGGTTGCAAGAAAACCATACCTGTCACCGGAGTCCACTTTACCACGTCCACTTATGTTCCTCGAGCAATTCTCGAACAACTGTTAACATCACATGTGTTTTTATTAACATCGGGGTTGCTTGATTATTTAATGTCTAATGCTTATAATTTTTCTCCGTTAACTTAGTTACATAACTTCACTTTTTAACTTGTTTTACTTTCACATTTTATTACAACTTTTCACCCACTTAATTGTCACTAAAACCCACCTAACAAGTCCCTAACAACTTTATAACATCATTACTTATCAATCCCCATCATTACCTATCATTTTATAACCTTAAACAACATTTTTGGTCCGACCGACCTTACCGACCGAACTTGTCCAAGTTCGGTCCATTCCAGAACATATTTCCGTCAAAATTTTCTACTACCCGACCGACCTTGTAAGTTCGGTCGCATGTTCGGTCTATTCCCGAGAGTTTCTTCCCTTTGAAAATTCAAGCCCGACCGAACTTGCCAAGTCCGGTCCCATGTTCGGTCGGTTCCAGAAACTTAATCCGTACACAAAATACAAGCCCGACCGACCTTGCAAGTCCGGTCCCCAAGGTCGGTCCATTCCAGAAGCCAATTCTCGCAGGTAAACTGGGCTCGACCGAACTTGCAAGTTCGGTCGCAAGTTCGGTCTGCCCCAGACCTTTGTTTTCCTTTTCACATTCAACTCCAAACTTCACCCCATATATCCTAGTACCCCCTAACCTCATTTGGGCACTTTAAACACACCTTAAGACATCCTTAAACACTCATAAAACTCATTTCCTAATTCCTTAAACCTTTACTTATATCTTCACAACATTCCTAACACTTACAATGTTTTCTCCTAGTCTCCAAGTGGTGTTTCATACCCAAATAACTACTATCTCAAAACTTTCTCTTCCTTTTAACATCATCTTTCAAGCATCATTTCTTACCATCAACTCCTTATTTTACCAAAGTTTGCCTAAGTCTTCGCCTAAGTCCAAAACTTTGGTACATACTACAACCTTAAGATCATGCCTAAGTCCTTGTTACACTCTAAATCATCTTAATACACTTTTCTTCTCAAGTAAATTTGTTCACCTTTAACACTTCCTAGTTCACCAAAACTTACTTAAAACACTTAGAACTTCCTACACATTTTCCAAATTTTGCCATAGCTTCTCTTGTATATACTCACATCCAAACACTTAGGTTTTTACCTTATTTCATTCAAGAACACCTAAAATCCATCAAACACATCTTTATACACAAACTTCACACATTTAGCACTACCTCACAATATAGTGCTTAACTTAAATTGCTTGGCACTTAGGCCCTTAAATAACATGGCTCTTAGGCCCTTAAATTGCATAAACCTTAAACACTGAATTTCCACAATATATAAGCCTTTGACCTGCAATTACACACATCAAGACATATGTTCCTTTACTAGTCTCCTTGGGAACACCTTACTAAGTCATTCACCATTTGCTCTTTAGGTAGTTTTAGCAAGCATTATAAGCTCATTTCTCCTAAGGCATTATACCACATTGAGATAGCATATTTACCTCTTTTCCACTCAAACTTCTTTCTTGTTTCCTCTTAAACTGGTAAGGCATTTCTTTCCTTGTCAACTACTAAACAATATACCAACATTGAAATGAGTATATAAGCTTTATGCTTCATCTCATTGTAAACCCTAGGTTTACATATATTATCTTAAGGTATTAAAATGATTGTTTTACCTTGGAATGGAAAGAGTGCTTGAATATATATCAAGAGAGGACTCCACCAAGCCCTTGGAAGATTCAAATGAAGCTAAAACAAGCAAGGTAAAGACACCATGGTGAGGTGAATTTTCGGCCATGTACTAAAAGGAGAGGAAACTTGATTTTTCTTTGAGATTCCTTACCTAGAAGCAAAGGAGAACAATAATATGTGAAAAGTGAGCTCAAGCTCCATCAATGGTGAATCTCCTTGGCACCGAAATTGAGTTCTTGAAGATTTGAAAAGGTAGAAGTGTAGAGCTTGCTCCAACTAGAAGAATGGTGGTCTTGGAATTGAATTTGGACCATGGAGCTAGGAGTTAAAGTGGTCAAAGTGGAAAACAATGGTGGTGTTGGTGTTGCTGTAGCAGCTCGTAAAAGAGAGCAAGAAGGGAGGTTGGAGACGTGTGAAATGGAGAAGGAAAGGAGAAATGAAGATAGAACTTGCTTTAACAAGATATTTGTATTATAAGGTAACTTTCTCCTTTTTACCTTCCTACCCTTCCTTTCCTTAATTGATTTTTACATGGTGGTGACTCACCTTCATAAAAATCGGCCCCCATATACTTAGAAGGGTAATAGTCTTTGTTGACCAATTTAATTACCTATAACATCATATGTTCAACTAGCTTATAAAAATCACTATTCACAAAAACAAGGCACATAGAATGAAATTTTTGATTTCCCATTGATATAGACTTCCAAATGTGATACTTTATAGTACACATGTTAATTAAAGAGTAATGATGGACATTTAGCCATTCAAAACTCATTTACAGGACAATTTTTCAAAAACGTGCTTTAAGACTCCTTAAAGCACATTTTGTGTTTTAACTTGTTTTCAAGCTTGGTTTTCTTTAGTAATTGATTTAATATGTTCATTAACATATAATAAGGCATAGGTATGACCATTAGGTCTTATACACATTATCCCAAGCTTAGAGCACATTTTAGCCCATATTGACCTTAAGGTATTTATTTGTGTTTTGTTTGGTTTCTTTGTCTACCAAGGTTTCCTAAGACTTAATTAGCCTTATAAAATCATAATTTTTTTATATTATCAAATCTTGGTAGGCTCTTTGGGTCCTAGCCAAGTTCACTCCAAGTTTAGAGCATGTTTTTTGCTCAAACCGTGTCTTAGTGTTTTTATTGTGTTTTACCATGGTTTAAATGGTTCATTTATGTTTCTAAGGCACTTTTTAGCCTTTAAATACCATAGTTTAACATTTACACAACATACCAAGGTTTGGGGTATTTCAACCAATGATAAGAAAAGCACTACAGGTGCAATAGAAAGGAAAAAGGAAGAGACATGAGTACCGGACAGCGGTCCGAGTGAGCATAACAGTGGGATAATACAAGCATGATTGAGATTACTGGAAAGTCCGGTTAGAAACGGGAACTCCAAACCCCATACAATGAGGAAGGCTATAAAACCTGGCCAACATAATGCGGACGACGATAGGAACTCATATAAATTGCATACCAAAATAGGACTACGATATAGTGCCTAAAGAGAATCATTACTTAGTAACCACAACAAATGTGTGAGACAAGAGCGAGGATTAAGACATAAGGAAATATTAAGGGATTCCCTCAGAAAGAGGAACGCCCTAAGATGACAGTACTGTCAAACAACAAGAAACTGCCAGATGGTCGGTTATCCAAAATAAGAGATTATCGGAGGAGTCCCGAGGACTACCAAGTACATGGAAATAGAAGGAATACACTAACCAATGTACCTTGTACCAATGCCCAGCCCATCCTGCATGGCGCACTTGCCATAGCAGTGCTACCACGGTTAAGCCACACGAAAAGCCATCAAGACGAAATAGGAGAACGCTACAGTTGTAACACATAATAGCACCGGATTGTAAAACCATAAGAACAGGAAAATAAGACCTTGGAAGGCCTGACGGCCTGACCAAAATGAGATAAGGTGACACGCCAGTCAGCCAGGAGTGGAACTTGGACATAATACTAAACCATATAAATATTAGCAACGGTATAACCCACTACAACAACAACCGACAGTACGGTAAGAGCACCAACCTCAAACTCCACAAGGAAAACCTAAGAGATCGCTCGGTGATCCGAGCAAAACAATATGTAAGCAATAACATACTAGGAATGTAAAATAAGACACCATTGAGACCGTTGACATAACGTTTTCTAAAAAGGAGCGGGCATAGTCGAGCCGAACAACTGATGAATGACAGTTAACACTGTTTGTTTAACTCATTAACACCCAAGTATGATTGACCATCAACGGGTGGCATAGTCAACGGAAGTTGAACGAAGCGTTGAGATGGAAGTATAAGACGACAGGATGATATCCAACTTGGACACCGTAAGGCAAACGCCTAATACGAACCTAACCTTGACTATTAAAAGACATAAATCTTGTAAAATGACAGTATTGTCAAAGACACTAAGTAACCGCAGATCACCTGAATAAACTTCCATAGCAGGAAGCAGGATGCAGCAACTTACCATGAAATCCGATACTACATTTAGTATGTAACCTAACGGTGGATAGTGCTCAAAGAACCAGAATCTTATAGGGATGACCTGCAGATGAGTAAGAGTACAAATAATGAACTGAGACATTAAGCATTAAGAGCCTACGAGCCAAGGATGTTAACCACATCAGAGCCCGAGGCGCAGTAAGTTATAAGAGAGCTTGTTTAAGCCACGAAGGGACTACAATTTGTAGATATGAACGGTTACCAAACCTACAACTTAGATTGGGAAGAACATTACCAAGAAAGGGTATCAATGAGAATATTGAGATAATGCTAAGGACAGGAGCGAAGAACGAACCATGCCTTTTAAGGTGGGGATACCTCTCCTTGTTGTGAGGCCATGAGTGGGAATGAACCCCTCAAAAAGGGCTTTCACCTATTAGAGATAAAATACACTTTATTTAGAAAATGGAAACTATGAACCTTGAGATTACCTTAGAACATACCAGATACACTTGAGTAATAAGGAAGGTTGCACAGATAGACCCCATATCCAACACCCAGGATGTAAGAATTAGTAATGGTCAGAGATAAACATGGTGACTGCACATTATGGCACGTCAATTAATCAATGCTCAGAAGAGCTTGTGATTCAGTGGATGACTTCTTCAGTAACCAGTTAAAACTACATGGTAGATAACATCACTAAGGATGAAAGAAAGCGAAAGAAATTAGCCTACTTACGAATCTGAGATTGGAACAGAACATCTTCATACCAAGAGCCAACTATTTTACAACACGGTACGACAACCGCCTATACCGGAATGAAAGAACTCCCAGTGTGTTTACACCAAGAAGGGATTGAGTATAAGGTAAGACATTAGAATAAGTGAATAAGAGGTTGCACCATCAATGGGCAACATGGTAAGGGCCAACTACCACGGTAGTTGTGGTCGTGAGTACAATAGTTAGAAAGGTGGATTAAGTCATGGTGCGCGGTAAGGCGACCATTATGAATGAGCCGTCAAATATTGACACTGAGGCAATTAGATTTATGAGTTAAGACCAGTATAAGTAAGAAAATAAGATGGTAGACAAACTGAGCATTGGTGCCAGTAGTCTGGACCTAGTTAGGTAAGATTTCGTAGGAAGCACACTACCCATTCCTTAAGGAACTGGAAGTGCATTCCTAGTAGCATAAATATGAGAAACAAGATAAGAGGCTCTACGGAAAGAGACCTCAATTATTAAGAGACCGAATCAGTACGGGAACAGAAAGAGCTAGAGCATACAATACCCAAGAACACAGTAAATGGACTTCCCTTGATTAACTTCAAGAAGAACAATAAATGTTATTATGGAACGATGAAAGAGGAGATCGACAACAGAATACTTCATAATTAGCAATAGCTAAACGTGTGACGGACACTATGAGTTTACTAAAACGAGACGTGGGACGACTGCACCCCACAGGGGCTTGCAGGCCTGACACGCTCATTTATGAGTTAGTTGGGTAAGTAGTAATGTACCAGTAAGGTACCCCATGCATGTGAACGAGTGGTGTAAGGAACACGGGAAGTAGTCGACTTCGTACCACCGACAACGACGCAAGATCAGACAAGAGCAGCTACTACCACAAACAGTCGAAGAGAAGAATTCAGTCGAACCAGCAACACAGAGGAACCAGAGAACAAATAATTAAGGACTATGAAGTGCGAAGAGCACGGATTGTTAAGTACAGACATTGAACATGCCTTAAGATGTAAGAGATTAAGACTGTAAAGCGCATTATGCACTAAACAGTAGTTTCAGACTAAGAATCATCCTCAGACCAAAGGTCAGTTGGGGAGAACAATTTAGACATTCGAGAAAATACTAAGAGTATGAGCGTAAGATCTTCAAGGAGAATGGATAGACGAGTTACAACTCATTAAGGCCGTGTATATACAAAGATAACACGTGTCCATTGAGACAATTAAGCCTAAGATTATCAGAGTCGCGCAGCGGAAGCTAGCAGACCACTACTTTGAGATTAGACCAAACTAAGTTAAGAATACGGTATAAGTACCGTTAAGAATCCTCGATACAGAGACTAAGTCATTTCTGATCGAATTATAAGTAAGATAGATGGCGTGGAAGCTAGAATGCTTGGTGAGAATTAGACATCTTGAACTTATGTTCAAAGATGATGTGACGCTGATTACGTGGGCGTAATCCATTTTAAGGGGGGTAGAGCGAAAACCGCTTAGCGTATATTTGTGTACTGAGTACATAAACTACGGTGCATAGCACAAAATAATTTGAGAATATGTTTTACATAAACATTTTAAGATAAATCATGGTTATTGCACACAGAAGATGTGAATACCATACATATTAAGTACCTATCTTGTTAACTCCGGTGTGAGTACAAGTTAAAAGAATTAAGGAAGAGGTTTAAGGAGACTTAAGGAATAAGGAATATATGAGGTATAAGTCGATATGAGACTATGTGTGAGATAAGAATAAGATAACATTATGAGATACAATTTGATATGAATATGAGGAAGGAAATTGTAATGCTATGAGATATAAGATGGTGAGAATTGGTATGGGACAGTTATAAAACTTAGTAGGAATTTAAGTCTTGAGGTAATTACTAAGAGATGAATCGGGAATGTTTGATGGACTTAGTCCACACTTTGGAGATGTATTGATTATGATTAGAAGAACTAAAAAGATAAAAAATTGGACATGAGTGAATTACCTGATGTTTGAAAATGACGTGGGAGGTGGAACTTGATTTTCTAGGGATCAAGGGAAACCGAACACAAATTGGAGTGGAAGGATGGTTCTACACTGATGCTGATCACATCAGGGTAGGATTATTCCTGAAACTCCCTACCAGTGGTCACAATTAAATCACACTAAGGATAGAGGCGTTAGTATAAAATGAAATTGGAGTTGCTTGTATTTTTAATTAGAGGAATTATTCCTCACATGACCTCGTAAAAAGGATTACCTTTTTACTGAGTCTCGCCCATGAAGTCGAGGACGCACGAGCCTTTGTCTTCGGACCGGTGACATGGGGAGAGCAGAGTGTTTTGTATTCTGGCCCATGGTGACGAGGACAAATGAGCCATTGTCTACGGACCGGTGACATGGGAGAATACGTTGGAAGTTATGTGAATGTTTTAATCATCAAAAAGGAACAAAAGGAATTTTGAGTGCTACACATGCTTAAGCATGTTGTGTGATATTTAAGTATAAGAATATGATGGATCTAATGATCCAATGAGATTAAGTATACATAAGTATGATCTATATGATCTAAGGAATGAGGTAAGACATGTATTCTAATAAGATAAGATGCATGGGAACTTTGGGGACAAAGTTCTTTTAAGGGGGGTAGATTGAAATACCCCAAACCTAAGTATGCTAAGTAAACATCAAATTATGATGTAGTAAGGCTAGAATATGCCTTAGAAAGATTGGTAGACAATTTAAACCAAGGAAAACACAAGAAAATGCCTTAAGGGCAATTAGGGCAAAAATGTGCTCTAAGCTTGGAGAGACTTGGGTGAGTACCCAAATATCATGATAAGACCTTAGTAATATTCTAATGGTCATTTTAAATCAATTAGCAAAGAAAACCAAGCTTGAAAACAAGCTAAAACACAAAATGTGCTTTAAGAAGTCTTAAAGCACATTTTTGAGAAATTGTCTTAGAATTGAGTTTTGAGTGGCTAGATGTCCATCATTACTCTTTAATCAACATGTGTACTAATTAGTATCACATTAGGAAGTCTAAATCAATGGGAAACCAAAAATTTCCCGAATATGTGCACTAATTAGTGAATAGTACTCAAATAGTGCTAGTTTTGACTTAAGTCAACTTTAATTAGCCAAATGGCCAAACAAGGCCTTATGTATCTTGTATACCAAGGGGGGACGGTTTTTAATGGTGACTCACCATTAGTAGCCAGCACATTAAAGGAAATGAGAGGAAAAGTAGTAAGTTCACTATTCACCCTTTTATAAGATAAATATCTTCTTTAGCTTACCTCTCTCCTCTCTTCTTCATTTCCCTTCTTCTTCACGGTTTTCTTCTTATTCTCTCTGTTCTAAACCGTTCCCAAGCAGCCCCATTGTTGCCTCACCTTGCCTTGTCCATAACTTGCTCATTTTAGCTCCAAATCAAAAACTAAGCATGGATTTCTCTTAGTTAGACCAAGGCCTTGCTTCCTATCTTTTCAAAATTTGAAAAGCCTCATTTTGGAGCCATGGGAAATCGCCATTGAAGGGGGAAAAATAAGTTTGAAGAGCTCATTAGCTTCTCCATTCTCTTAAGGTAAAGAATATGTAAGAAAAACTAGGTTTCCACCATTCTTCTCCATTACCGAAAAATTTACTCATGGGGCTTCATTTTTATGCCTTGTTCTAGCTTGTTTTCTATTCTCCAAGGGCTAGAGGAGGTCCTTCTTGATTCATATCCAAGCCTACCTTAAGACCTCAAGGTAAAATATTCATTATAAGACCTTAAAACACATTTTTAACCTAGGTTTTTATTCCTTGAGGTTGATGTATTGTTTAGTACTCATATGAGTCATTGAATATTGATTAGAACATTGGCAAGGGGAATTTAAGTGGTGGCCGAGATTCATGCAAGAAGAAGGTCTAAGGAGGAAGTTAAGATAAGCTTGAGAAAACAAGGTAAAATGCTTACCTAATGGTGGTTTAAGTTTTAAGGGATGAGATTTAGATAAGTACTAATGTGGCTTAAAGCTTACATTATGTAATTGGTTATATAACCTAAGAAAAGAACTTAAACAAGCTTATGAACTTGTGACTAAGGAGCCAAAGGAAATGAGTTAGTAATATAAGTTTAAGATGAGTTTTAAGAGCATTATAACTACTATGAGATTGATGGGTGTATTTGCAGGTGGAAAGCTTTTATTGTGGGAAATTCAGTGTTTAAATTCATGTCATTTAAGGGCCTAAGAGCCATGTCATTTAAGGGCCTAAGAGCCATGTCATTTAAGAGCCTTAGTGCTATGCAATTTAAGATTATTGCACTATATTGAGTTATTATGAATGAGTTGATTTGGATGAGAAACTATGATGAGAAAAGACTTGATGTATGTGAGATGGTTGAATGAGGAAAACAATGCATATGGGCATGATAATATACTAGAGAAACTATGGCGAAATTTGAGTAGGAAACTAAGCGTTTAGGGTGTTCTAAGGAGATTTTATGACTAAGGATGTTCTAGTGATCACTAAGGGTTGATTTGGTGAAAATGGATAAACCATGGAGTTCTTGAGTACTAGGAAGACCTAGGAATGTATAAGAGGGACTAGGGGTTATAATGGTGAGTTTCATGCACCAAAACCATGGTTAAGGAAGCTAGGAAACTTGTACAAAGTTTGAAGGAAAAATAAGGTATAATGACTTATAAGGATGTAAGCATGTGCTAGATTATATATGACTTTGAGAAGTTTGAGTAAGGCAAATGGGTGTGCAAAATGATGCTTGAGGAGTAGTTAAGATGGTGGTAAAGAAACATAATGATTAGTTGAGGTCTTAGGCAAAGTCACAAGAGGGAAGTGTAAGGAATCAAGTGTTAAGTGTAAGAATTTTCGTAAGAAATTGAGTGCCAAGTTTGGTGATTTTTGAGGTAGATTTAGTGCATGTTTTAAGGTGTTTAAACATGTAGGAAACATGTGGAAAGATTGTGGAATGAGTGGGAAAAGATTGGGGTGAATTTGGAGTTCAAAATGAGGAGAAAAGCACTTTGGAAAATAGGTTCTGCTGTGGACCGCCCCTAGGGACCGCCCCTGTGGGGAGGTCCAGGCAAATCGTGCAGGAAATTAGCTTCTGGTTGGGACCGCCCCTGGGGACCGCCCCAGAGGGGCGGTCCAGTGCAGAGAAAAAGAAAAATTTTTGTTTTTGGCTTCTAATGATGGGGGATTGAATGGTAATGGTTTTAGATGATGTTTAGGCCTTGTTTGGTGACATGTAAAGGCCTTAAGAGGTGTAAACAAGTGTTATGAATTCCTAGTAAGAATTGAGAAAGTAGCTAAGGAGTTTTTAGTGGATGTTTAAAGGTGAGTTTAAGTGCCTAAATGGTATTAGGACACATGGGGGAACTTATGGAGAAGTTTGGAGTTGAAAAGAGAATTTAGAAACAAGGTTCTGGAGCCGACCGACCTTAGGACCGGACTTGCAAGGTCGGTCGAGCTCAAATTACACTACCAGAGAAAGTTTCTGGAATGGACCGACCTTGGGACCGGACTTGCAAGGTCGGTCGGGCATGTATTTTGTACGGTAAGTAATGATAGATCAATCGGTCGGAACTCGGAACTCGAATGGACCGACATGGGACCGGACTTGGCAAGTTCGGTCGAGCTTAAATTTCCCTCGGGGAAACTCTCGGGAATGGACCGACCTTGGGACCGGACTTGCAAGGTCGGTCGGGGTAGAATTTTCAAACGATGAAGTGTTCTGGAATGGACCGACCTTAGGTAAGGTCGGTCGGAAGTTCGGTCGGGCCTAAAAAAAAATAAAAAAAAAAAAGAAATTCTAAATCCTAAGAAAGGTAATAGGTAATAAGGTATACCTTTGGTAGGGTGGTAATGATTAGGACCCTAGGAACTTAAGGGATTAAGTTAAGTTAAGTATAAACTTAAAAGTTTAAGGTTAAGTTGTAAGATTAAGTTGTAAGACTTAAGAGGTGTTAGGTGGGAATCATTAAGGGATTAAGTAAGTAAGCAAGTTAAGTAAGTTGAATTAAGTTAAGTGATTAACAACCTAAACTGAATGAATGTTTTAGGACTTGGGAATTGGACTCCGGAAGAGAGTAAGCAACTGAACGACCAACGGTGAACGGTACAGTTCTCTTGTGACCTGCTTGCTAACGAGGTGTCCCTCGGCTTGTGTGCTATTTGTTTGTGTGCTCACTAAACAAGATAAAGCATGCAACCGGAATAATTATTATTTATTGTTTTGTGTGTGATGTTTGAAAACTAACACAACATACCGTGAGAACTTACTAACCAATGTCTAGTAAGGAATTGAGTGAGACTAAGGAACGCCCCCCCTAATAAGGGATGATATGAACCGAAAGAGGTTAACCAACAAATAGGGTCTTGAGGTACTACTAACTGGAACTTGAGTGAGGAAACCCGGGACCGATCTCCGGTCATGCATGCTAAGGAAAAAGGGGGACGGTATCTGAATCAGATCCGCCCTCCGCTTAAGGACTTGTCTTCGGACTTGTAGCCTAGGGCCGGTTGCCGGCTCAGCTACGCTGGACTCCCGTCAGAGTAGGTGGCATTAAGATGGTGCGGTGGGATCACCTAAATCCCAGGTTCGAATTAAGCTACAACCATTCCCTTCCAGGAACGGTTTGTATATTCAGATTAAGTTAAGATTAAGATTAAGGTGAGGTTAAGATAAGTTGCAACCATTCCTTTTTAAAGGATGGTTTGTATTATTAAGATTAAGGTAAGTTACATCCACTCCTTATTAAAGGATGGTTGTTTCTAAGACTAAGATTAAGAGGGAACATTACTTAAGGAGTTAAATAACTAACTCTCTAATTAAGGGAACGTATTTAAGTCGTTCATTGTGTGTGAACTTTGATTGTTCATATTTGGATCGTTGTTTACAGCATTTACTATTATGTTGTGCATATAATCAACCTCCATGCTATCGACAATTAGTCGTCGTAGCCACGTTAGCTTGGGGGCCATGAGGGGATCGTACCAGCATTCGTGCTGACCCCCTTTGGGGGCTGTTTTTACTACACAGGATACATCAGGAGGCGGCCGTCGCAAGAGTAAGAGAGGATACAAGTGTTAAGGATTAAGTGTGACCTACGAGTTGTGCATGTACACTCGTATGGCAATTGAGTTAGTAAGATGTATAGGTTGTGAGAGGATTGTAAGAAGGATATGTAAATGGTTAAGGTTGTTGGACTAATGTTCGGTATATTCTGTAGTCAGACCGTGGCAAGGTCCTGGATTGTAAAAGAATTCCGCGCTGTGACATGTTTTATATATATACTGTTAAGTTGCGAGACCACATTTGGATTGAGTTGGGTGTTACAAATAATAATAAGGAAAAGGGGTTAAAGAAACTACCTAAGTATAAGAAAATAAACCTCACATGAAATAACGAATATAAAATTGTTTCATGAATCAATAAAATTATTATACGAGAGTTACATAAATTAACACTCTCAGATTAATCCTATTCTAGGACATTGTTTGACCAGACGTGACCGGGAACTAAACAAGTACAGTCTACGGTGAATGGTATGGAATTCTTGCAACCTGTTTGCTACCGGATTACACCGGCTTGTGTGCTACCTGTTGTTTGAATTAATGACCAAGATAATTAATGTAAAATGTGTTTTACTCTTGTGCACTGTTGTGTTATTATATATGCGTGAATGTTGCTAACTACGACGTGTATGTCCCACGCATACAACACTACAACACCAGTGGATTAAATACCTACGCTTTATTGTACCGAGAACTTGCTCACAAGTCTCTCACTAACTTCACTTTATAACAAACGTCATTATCCTAAACGTGATAATTGACAATACACATTGTGTTCTTATTTATCGTCCTTGTGTGACACCTAACAACCCTATACTACGAGAACGAGGAGCCCAGTTGGATCTGGCCATGCATGCTACAGGAGTTGTACCTGTCTCAGGTCGTCTCCTATTCAGTCTACGACGCGACGGAACATTTCAGTGGAGAGGAAGACTTTATTCCTCTCGAGGGTTCAATTCCCAACAGTTCAGTGGAGAGGAAGACTTCATTCCTCTCGAGGGTTCGATTCCCACATTTCTTAGTACAGGAGTTAAACTACGTTATCTTCTGAGGTTCTAGTTACCCAACTTTTCAATCTTAACAAGGTCACTATACCTTCACTATTTGAGATATACATTTATACCTGTTAGTCCCATTGGGTGGACTCGACTATCATTAAAGGATTACAGTTCATCTAACTTGACCTTCTGCAGTCTTGTTCTATGTGACATTATTGTCCTTGTGTGGTTACTTGATATTATCATGACATGCTTATTTACAGCTTTTTAATGAACTGCATGTATTCGACAATTAGTTGGTGTGGCCCTGTAGCCGATGGGCTGCACGTTTTCCATACCGGCAATTATTTTGCTGAGCCATTTCATGGCTAAACAATTCCAGGTACCTGAAGAATGAAGAGATTTCCGACCGAGTGTAGGTGGGGTAGAATTAAGACAGGGGTTATTACCACCGGTGTCATCTTACAGTATTGTACTTTATTATTATCTTTTGTTGTTTTAAGAGGTTGTATTCAGCGCTCAGACGCATCTTTTGTAAGTTATGTTGGAGTTAGCCTTGTTAGTCACATGGGTGACTAGCGGCGTTGTAGCACCACCCGTTATTATGTATATTTTCCGCTGCATTTCCAGTTATCTTTGGGAGCTATCATGTACAGGTTGAGGAGTTTCGGGTTGGGGTGTTACAAAAAGTGGTATCAGAGCGTAGTTGCGCTCTGAGAACTGAGTACAACCAAAATTAGCCTTGGGATACAGGGTGTGTGATAGAACAGTGAGGAATAGAAAGTCAGTTTTTACTTGGTCCGCCGAAGGGCGATAATAACTGTTCAAACTTACAGTAACTACAAACTATGACCTGCCTAAATAACGAGCAGATGTCATGAAAGGGAATACATTAAAACAAATACTTAAGACTACCTGAACTGGCGAAAGGGTTTGTTGAAGACCGTACGACGCCAACAGTCATCCACACGGGAAGCTGACGACGAATAATCGTGACGCCATATGATGACAAACCAGAAGGGCTGACAGTACCGCCAAGTATACAATGATAATGGAGTAAAAATATATCTCAATGGACATGCACTGCGTGATGATCCAACTGCATGGCGCACTTGCTACAACAAGTGCTGCCCTAGTAAACCAAATAAAGGCGAATGAAGACCTACTTGAGAAGAGCAAACACTGAATTTTACGAGATACCCAGGCACTGAGCTTGCCGCCCAGTGCGGGACGGGAAAAATCTTACAATCCCTTATTAACATTCGCGAGAAAATAGAGCGAAACCTTGAAATATGACTATCAGTATAGTCTTACAAAAATAATCAATGATAATAACAAGAAAAATCATAACAGAGTCTCACTGTATATAATTAAACATCCAACGTAAAAACATGGGATGTAATACCTGCTCAAATACCAAGGGTCTCAGCTAGTATCATTACAGTGACAATGCTGGACTCCTAATAAACAGTGAGAAAAGAACAAACTTTTTGAATCCGAATGTTCCGAAGTCAGGAGAACTACCAAAATAGCAATACTAAGTGCTATTTAAATACATATAATTGGGAGGTTATAAACCTAAAACTTTTGAGGAGTATTGATATATTTCAGAGGAATGAGTATCATAAAATATACCTACCCTATTTTGAGGCACATGTCCTACTCTATCCTTATGGTTTATACGAGCATATGTCTTCCATGACAGCTCAATTTGAGAATGTAAGTAAAGAACACCTGAGAACAAATGAAGTTCCTTCCAATGTGGTGTAAATTTTTATACGATTATAGCAACAAATAACTCTCTATGGAGGCAGGGTAAGCTATATTGAGAGTATGAATTCATATAAACACTAAAGGTGAATGAGGGTTAAACTTTTAAGGGGGGGAGAACATACCCCTGACTTGCAACAAACGTTTTACACGTGAACTTTCCTAACGAGATATACTAATCTCCATGATTATAAATTCTCTATTTATACACCTAAGCAATCTATTTTGAAAGCCAATGAGTTGTGGATTAACCATGTATCTAAGAGATAGAAACAAACCATAAAGTTGACTGTCTTGTCACCCAAACCGTAGGATTCAAACTGGGAACCCCTAGTTTGGAAGGGTACATATTTAAATATAATTAACCTAGGGTAACACATAATTCACCTGATCCATGAAGTTTAAATATAACAAGAAAAGGCCAAGCTTAAGGGGAGAGATTAATACTTTATGGGATCTTAATTGTAGAATGGCTTATAAAAACTTTTCTTGGAGTCTTAATCCAAATTCAGAAAATAACTATGACTGTCCTTATTCTAAGTGATGGTAACCAAAGTCTAGGCAATGATCAAGCCTTGATAAGTTAAATACTAGATAAAGCCTTTTAAAAGAAGAGTATATCCAAGGTATCCAAGTCCATGACTGAATTTATTGCTGGTATGATGGATCCAAGAGTCAAATGATTGCTGAATATATGTTAGACAGTATGTGACTAGATGTCCTGACAAGAACTTATCTTTTATGCCAAGAGGAAAACTGGCTACCCCGCTTGATGATTTGATCAAAGGAATTTAATTATGGGGATTAAGGAATACACTAGTTTCAAGTGTAATTACAACAGTTGCTAGAGTAGTTGTGTAACAAACAAGGAAAAATGTAGTAATCACCACGTCACAAAGTCTTGATAAGATAAAATTTGGAAATTTGCAATTATGTGGTTGTTTGATATTTGACGTGGGAGGTCGAACTTGGTCCTGGTCAGATCAAGGGAAAACCAAACACAAATGGAGTGGAGGGATAGTTCGACACTGACGCTGACCCCGGCAGGGTTGGATGATTCCTGAGACTCCCTACAAGTGGTCACCAATATCTCTGTGATAAGTAAATATTTGTTCTTGAGTCTAATCTAAAATCTGTCTAATAAAGTATATTAGACGTTGAGGATGTAAGTTAAAGGTTATAAATTAACCAAGCTAGCCTGAAGAGATTATAGCTAAAACAACAGCGTATGTCGGAAAAAAATACTCAACTGTGGAGGAAATACTAACAGTATTATACCACGAACCAGGTTAATAAACTAAATATGGGATCGAGAAACAGTTACCTATAATATGAGTATTCTCAAGCAACCTTCTAAATATGGCCATATAACCATCTGAAGGGAAAGATAGACTTTCATGTCTTTCTTTATAAATTCAAACCCAGTATATTAATGGGAAACCCACCTATAAGAAACTTTATACTAATACTCACATGAGTTATTTTATAAACCGCAAGAACATGTGAATTGAGAGAAAATTATACCTTGTTAGAAAACCTTAACGGGAACCCTACTGTGGTATACATAATGAACAGACAATAAAGGATCGGTATGTCCTACCGACAATTGGCGAATCGATAATAACAGGAAATCTTCTATACTATAAACAAGATGCACGGCTTGACTGTAGCTCATACATTACATTGAAAATGAAAACCGAATATGGTAACAGTAAACCCAAATACCTGAACCACGGGATGATGACCTGAAGGTCAAAGAGAAGAACTTTAATATACCCCAGTATTTATTCAAGACCCGAAGGCCGACGATTACAGCTACAAGAGGTGACGAATAGAAGACAAAGTCAAGACCAACAAGAACACTACAACCATTTACAACAACTGAACCACTGAATGCATCAGCAACACCGACAAAGATGATGAACCCCACTATCAGGACGCTACCACTACCAATGATGAATTTATATAGTAAACCAATCGGGTAAGGACCCATGGAAGGAAGAATGCTTCAACCAAACGTGCGATAGCTTATGGACTTAACAAGGAGTAATCCTAAATTGGACAAGTAAGTAATAATATATATCAAGAAGATACCCCATATGCGAAGGCAACTAGCGGGAAGAACACAGGAAAAGAACTCGACGACGAAAAATCAAATGGAAGGATGGACAAACCTTACAATATTATTGGAAGCCGACGTACAGTAAAAAGATATACAACGAAGAATACCAAGCTATGCTGCAACTAATAGCTACTAAGAGACAAGATAATCAGGAGCGGTGGCATACCGCGGCACATCAATCCGACAGTCTAAACAAGACATGGAATAATTTGACAACAAACAAGATGGAAGATCACCTTCACCCATACATACGGGATTCAAATATAAAAGCATGATAATGCAAAATAAAACATGTCAGAGAATGCATGAATTCTTAGGGGCAATACCCCGTAAACGGACAAAAGTCCAGTCAAGATCAACAATGACAATCAAACGAAAATAATGGTGAACACAACTCATCAACCCTACATGTGAACATAAAGAAACTTAAATATACCACCTATGAAGCGCATTTAGGACTATTCCAAAATGATTGAACATTACTTATTCAGAGTCGCGCAACGGAAGCGGGTGGTCCCATCAGTTAAAATTATCTACTGAGCTCAAGGGAAATGCACAACGTATTTCACGTATCTTAACCAAAATATGTGCCATACCCACCTAAAATCTTACAGCCGAGAGGCTATCTTTTAAACTAATCGTAAGTTTTAAATAAGAGTGAAGATTGCTCACTATTTCCAGCCAAGTTGTGATAGTCTAGGGTACGGGGGCGTACCCCTCTTTTTAAGGGGGGGAGAGCCTACCGCGTTTTAGCATTTTAGCATGGAAGTACACTTTCATTGTACTGTTGCACTGTGATTTGTATGTGAACAAGTATGACTTTGTGATTCTATGAACTCTTACTTGATGATGTGTACTACGTTACACTAGCATGAATGGATTATGTGTACTACGTTACACTATATTGAAGCTACTTTGGCACTACGAAATTATGTGTACTACGTCATACTATATTGGAATGACTCCATGTTTGCATGATCTGTACCTTGCTACACTGCTATGAATGAATTACGAGCACTACACTGCACTGCACTAAGTGGTTTTTGGTGATGACCTTTCATGCTCATTATACTGTATGTTATGATTGAATATATACTACGAACTGAGAAGTAGTGGAACTTGGGATTTGATCCCTAAAATAGAATTGAGTTGTGGATGCTTAGCGGAACTTGATTCCCCACAACCATTTGAACTTAGATATGAGACTTCGGGGCGAAGTCCTTTTTAAGGGGGGTAGATTGAAATACCCCGAATCTAATTAATACTTGCTTATTATTAAATAATGGAGAATTGATCTAGAAACAGATCGTTTTAGTTACACATGCTAATCTATACATGCAAACGTTACGTGAATTAATGTTATTACACGTGCGCATGCAAACTCACGCATGCAAACGACACGAAAAACAATCGTTTTACCATAAACGCTAACTAGCGTAATTTTACTAAACATATTCGTACAAACGTTCATGTACAATTATTAACAAGGACTAAACTTCTTGCATAACTAGCTCGATATAAAGAGCGTCAACAAGAAAAGGACAATACCAACGTGTATACAAACGAGCAACGTAAATACTTTACGAATGCCTAAGCATCTATAAATGCTACAATAAATTGAAATACACAATTAGATAAATGTAACAACTTATGTTACACCTATTGTATATATTATGAAGATATAATAACTCATCAAAGGTCAAAGATGCGCACTAAACATCTTGACAAGAAGAACGTTACGTAAAAATAGTCGTTTCTCCATAAACGCTAAAACACCTTAGAAACATATGGTCAAGCATGACCTTGTATGACCTTCTAAAACTTAAACCAAATGGTCATACACTCATTATATGAATATATAAACATATTCTCTAGACTATATTCAGTCAAAAACGCAAAACGCTCGGGAGTGCTCACGCACGCCCCTTAAAGCACGAAAAGCCTGGAGGAGTGCCGAGGTGGCACGAACTCCTATAAAATTAATTCCTAGAGTTCCTAACATCATTAGTAACCATTCTAAAGAGAACCCACGAAGTGGTTTCTCAAAATTCAACAAAAACCACAGGAGGATTTCTTAACGCTCCTTTTTGCCCGTGAGTGTCCCGATGGCCCGTAAATTATGACATGGGTTGATGTAACCCCATATATGAAATACCCTAAACCTTGATATGTGGTTTAAATATCAAACTATGTTATATAAAGGCTAAAAGTTCCTTAGAAACGTTAGTGTACAACTTAAACCATAGTAAAACACAATAAAACACTAAGACACAGTTTGAGCAAAAACATGCTCTAAGCTATGAGTGAACTTGGTTAGGACCCAAAGAGCCTACCAAGACTTAATAACATTTAATTATGATTTTATAAGGCTAATTAAGTCCTTAGGAAACTTTGTTAGACAATGAAACCAAACAAAACAAAAAATACCTTAAAGTCAATAAGAGCAAAAATGTGCTCTAAGCTTGGGATAAATTTGTAAAAGACCTAATGGTCATACCTATACCTTATAATATGTTAAGGAACATATTAAATCAATTACCAAAGAAAACCAAGCTTGAAAACAAGTTAAAACACAAAAAGTGCTTTAAGGAGTCTTAAAGCACGTTTTTGAAAAATTGTCTTGTAAATGAGTTTTGAATGGCTAAATGTCCATCATTACTCTTTAATTAACATGTGTACTATATAGTATCACATTTGGGTGGCTATATTAATGGGAAATCAAAAATTTCACTTCTATGTGCCTTAGTTTGTGAATAGTAACTTTTATAAGCTAGTTTGTAACATATAATGTTATAAGTAATTAAATTGGTCAACAAAGACTATTATACCCTCCTAGGCATATGGGGGCCGGTTTTTCATGGTGTGAGTCACCAATATGTAAAAGAAATCAAATAAGTGAAGTTAAGCTTAAAGTAAAGTACTATTTGCTTTATAAGTTACAAATATCTTCTTAAAGCAATCTTATCTCATTCTCTCCTTTCCTCCCTCCATTTCACACGGTCCCAACTTCTTCTTCCTCTCTTCTTCTTGTTCTCTCTCGGTAATATAGCACCACCACCATGGAAGTCCACCTTTGAACTCTTGTAAATCTAGCTCACTTATCCAAATTTAATTTCAAGACCACCATTCTTCTAGTTGGAGCAAGCTCTACACTTCTATCTTTTTAAATCTTCAAAAGCCTCATTTCGGTGCCAAGGAGATTCACCATTGATGGAGCTTGAGCTCACCTTTTCACATATTATTGTTCTCCTTTGCTTCAAGGTAAGGAAACTCAAAGAAAAATGATGTTTCCTTCATGTTTTGTGTTGTCCGAAAATTCACCTCACCATGGTGTATTTATCTTGCTTGTTTTAGCTTCATTTGAATCTTCCAAGGGCTAGGAGGAGTCCTCTCTTGATACTTGTTCAAGTTCTCTTCCAATTCCAAGGTAAAACAATTACCTTAATGTGTTAAAACAATATGTGTAACTAGGGTTTACAATGAGATGAAGCATAATGCTTGAATACTCATTCTATTATTTGTACATTGTTTAGAAGTTGACAAACAACCAAACACCCCCCCGGTTTTACAAGGAACAAGAAAGAAGTTTGAGAGGAAAAGAGGTAAACAAACTATCTCAATGTAGTCTAAATGCCTTAGGAAATGAGCTTGATTTGCTTAATAAAATACCTAAGGAGCCAATGGCGAATGAGCTAGTAAAATGCTCTCAAGGAGTTTATTAAGGGCATATGTATTGTTGGGTGTATTTGCAGGTCAAAGGCATTACTTATGTGGGAAATTCAGTGTTTAAGGTTTATGCAATTTAAGGGCCTAAGAGCCATGTTGTTTAAGGGCCTAAGTGCCAAGCAATTTAAGTTATGCACTATATTGTGATGTAGTGCTAAATGTGTGAAGTTTGTGTATAAAAATGTGTTTGATGGATTTTAGGTGTTTTGAATGAAATAAGGTAAAACCTAAGTGTTTGGATGTGAGTATATACACGAGAAGCTATGGCCAAATTTGGGAAAATGTGTGAGAAGTTCTAAGTGTTTTAAATGGTCTTGTGATCTAGGAAGTGTTAAAGGTGAATAAAGTTTACTTGAGAAGAAAACATGTGTTAAGGTGATTTAGAGTGATGCAAGGATTTAGGTGTTATCTTGGAAGTTCTAGGAATTCAATGTGTGTTTTGAGAGTGTATTGAAAAGTCTTGAAGAAGTTTGTTTAGGGTTTGGGTGATGTTGATGAATAAGGAGAATGATGTTTAAGTAAGGTTTTGAGAAAGAATTCAAGGAGTTGTAAAAAGGAGATTTAGTTAGTAAGAAAAGGAGTTGAGAGATGATGTTAAGGTGTAGAGGAAACACCTTGGTGTAGTAGTCATTATTGGTGAACCACCACTTAGAAATCTTAAGGAGAAAACATCCTAAGTGCTAGGAATTTTGTAAGAAATTGTGAATGATAAGATGGTTTTGGTGAGTGATTTAAAGAGTTTAGCACATGGCTAAAGGGTGTGTTGATGTGCCAAATGATGTTAGGAAACATTATAAGGCTTTAGGAGAAGTTGGTGAAATGGTTAAGTGTTTAAAGACTTGGAAATTGAATGTTTTGCCGTGTCCGAACTTCCGTCCGGACATGGAAGTTCGGACAGGCTCTGTTGGGTAAAGGATTTTCTCATTCTCGAACTGTGTCCGAACTTGGGAAGTCCGGACACAAGTTCGGACGTGACTGTTTCTATCTGGGATTTACTCTCGAACTGTGTCCGAACTTGGGAAGTCCGGACACAAGTTCGGACGTGTGTATGGTTTTCAGTATTGGGTCGCGGCTTGTGTCCGAACTTGGGAAGTCCGGACACAAGTTCGGGACAGGTGTTGTATGGACCAAAAACATTGTTTAAGGTATGGAAATGATGTGTAATGATGGGGATTGATGGTTAATGATGTTTGTTAGGTGTTGGACGTTGTTAGTGTAGTAGTTTTAATGACAATTAAGTGGGTGAAAAGTTGTAATAAAATGTGAGAGTAAACAAGTTAAAAATGTTAAGCTAGTAACTAAGTTACGGGGAGAAGTTATAAAAGCATAAATAATCATGCTACCCCGATGTTAATAAAAGTACATGTAATGTTATCAGTTGTTGTTCGAGAATTGCTCGAGGAACATAAGTGGACGTGGTAAAGTGGACTCCGGTGACAGGTATGGTTTTCTTGCAACCTGTGTCCTACCGGATTACACCGGCTTGTATGCCAATGTGTTTTTCTGTATGTTTGCCACGTTATGAGATAAATCATGAAACGAGTTTACAGTCGATATTGTTATATGTTTGTTACGTGCCGATACCGGTAACCTCGAATGCGCTTGAAGGGCTAGTTAACCACTATTAGGTAAACGTAGGAGAACGGTATCCGGTAACAACGTTTCCGACTTAAGGAACGTTCTAACCACGGCTATGCGTGAGTTGGTTATGTGATGTGTTGTGTGTGATGTTTGTACGTGAATGTATGACTCTCTCTTCCCTTGTGTATGTCTAACAAGACTTAACCCAATGTTTGTGATTGTTTAATAAAGTTCAAAGTTGAACTTCTAACAAGTGCTAACGGGGGAGTGAGGAGTCCGGTCTGTTCCGGCCACGCGTGTGAGTATGGGGGTCGTTGTCATAGCAGGTTCGATCCTCTCCGTATGTTATGGTTGTTTTCCAATTTGGTTCCCAACCTTCCCTTTAGCTTAACCAAGGCTATTACTGACTCACGTCGGGCCACAGGGGCATACTATTGTTATGTTTGTTTCGGTGTGCTTGGATCACTATATCCGAGACACCTTGTGTTAAGTTAACCGTTCATTTAACGAGACGGTATAACGAGTTATGTAACGAGCTTATCATGAGACTGGCAACATTCTCTAGGCTCACCAGTGTATTAGCAATGTTTGGGTCGGTTCCTAAGAGGACCATTCCCGTATGTTATGTATCTTTGTTGTGATGCAATATCTATTGCGGTGTTATGTGGTGCACGTGGAAACGTGCAAAGTGTTGTTAAGTGTTGTATGTAGTGTATGTTATATGTTGTAAAATGTGGAGTGTGTGGATCATGGATATGATTCCCAGTTTGTGATAAGAGGCGTTTAAGGATAACCCGATTTAAGGGTATGTGTCGTCTATTAAGGAAGTAGCTCCATTAGAGGAGGAACACTCTAGGGATGATGAATACCATGAGTGACTTATTAAGTAGGATGTATTATCCGTTGTTGAGCCCATGAGGCGAAATGTTAAGTGTTGTGTGTTTACTGTTACATGCATGATTTAAATATAATCAACCGCATGCTAAGACGAAAATTAGTTGTGCGTGGCCCGGTAGCATGTGGGCTGCGGGATTACCATACCAGCAAAGGTGCTGAGCCCCTGGGGGCCACCCTTTCTCTTCTTTTCCTATTTCAGGTACGAAGTGCTGGAAGCCGTTCGAGAGTAGGACGGGTAGTCGTTGTACATGGGTAATTTTATGTGTATATATACAGTAGGTGTAGTAAGACCGAAATTGTTATCGGCATTAGTTATAAATACTCGGTATAGTTGGAAGGTGTATGTTGTTGTTGTGTTAATGGAAAGGGATAGTAATGTGTAGTCGCTCGGGAATTTAGCCCATCAGACCGGTACAATGTGTATGTATTAGCCTTGTTAGCCACGTGGGTGGCTAACGGCGTGTAACACCAACGAGTTAAGTAATGTGATGAGGTTGTTATTCCGCTGCAGTTTATTGTAAGTGTGTTAATGTTGGATGGGGTGTTACAAAAAGTGGTATCAGAGCGAAGTATCGCTCTGATGACTGAATGAATTACCGAGCTTAGGAAGTACCGAGTTAGGATTTAAGTACTTTGGGTTAAGGGTTGAGTGATAGCGTGAGAGATACGCTAGATAGGAATTACCAGTGCGTACTGGAAACCTACAATATCCATCCCACCCTCCACAATCCCTGTATATAACTTGGGAAAGAACGCCAGAGAGATGAAAGTCCTCTCATACTCGGGATACCCGATCTGGCTGTTATTAAATACCTCTAAGGTACGGAGAACCTGTCATACGGTAGATCCCGAAAACTGGGAATCCCGGAGACGGTCTCCATCTGAACAATGTTAACCGCATTTCATAGCAATGAATGAAGGATCTTGTGTATAGAGGAATAGAATTTCCGGCAACCTGGGTCGACATGCTAAGCAGTCGAGAATAACCAACTTGCAACGCACCAACCGTGCAACAGGCAAGAAAGGATTAATAAAACCCGAGACGAGTGTCTACGGGACCACAGTTGATAAATAATACACCAACGGTATACCAACCGATAAAGGAACTACAACGTAGTGCCCAAACAAGAGACAAGTCTCAGTAACCACGACAAATGCGTGGAACGGGCTACGAAGAGAATACAATACTAAGACAAGGGGTCTCCCAGAATGGGAAACACCCTAGTTGATGATCGTCATGTGAAGACAGTGAGAAGTCACCTAGAAGAGTTATTATCAAGACAGTAAGATCAGTGAGGGCCAACAAGGCCACTGATGACAGTATGGGTAAAAACAATACCATAACCAGTATGTGTTAAACCGATAGCCAGTTAGCATGGCGCACTTGCCATAGCAAGTGCTGCTATAACAGGGCTGTTCGGGAAATTTATAACCACTACAGTACTTAGTAAAGTACCATGAAGTTAAGTGGATCATTGTAACCATGGAAGGGCTTAATAGCCTGACCTCTGTAATTGTAAGTACACCAGTCAGCAAGAAGCTAGACTTGGTTAAGGTAAGAAGATGTTGTGAAACCATGAAAATTTTTCTTTCAACCCAGATTTATACAAACCCTTTCTTTTCAAAACCAATTTTCTTTCAAACCAACACTTCTTTCCAACCTTCTTTTTAAAAACCAAGGGCGGATGATAGATACAACAATGGATAAACTTTCCCTCGATTAAGTTCGGGAAGCAGGGAATGAATATTGTCACGGGACAATATAAGGGAGTTGACAACAGAATACTTCACCTAGGCGTGTGACGGACACTACGAGTGTACCAACTGTTGTGGGACGACCACACTCCGATAGGAGCTTGTGGGCCTGACAGACCTACTTATGGGTTAGTTGGGTAAGTAGCAATGTATCAGTATGGTACCCCATATAGGTATACGAGTGGAGTCCGAAACACGGGAAGTAGTCGACTCGTCTACGGTCAGCAGTATAAATCAAACAAGAGCTAAGGATTACAAGGAATAGTTGAAGCTAAGGAACTCAGTTAAGCTAACTAGACTAAAAGAGTTAGTGAATTCATTTTCAAGGAAATGTTTTAAGAGTCAGGAAGTGCGAAGTGCACTAACTGTTATATAAAGACATCACACATGTCTTAAGAATTCCTCAGGGATAAACATTATAGCTGGAATGGTGACCCAGCCTGTAATGGCAAGCAGATGCCTAATGTGGACACATTAATGTGCAACAAACGGGATGAAACTCCCAGAATGAGTACCTACACTACCAGGAAATGTTGATCTTCACAGAAGAAGATAATAACCAGTTAAGAACGCAAACGGCGTGGCTAATGGAATGTACCAATAAGTGTGAACCAAATGTAAAGCATAACGTAGCAACACCCAGGAGCAATCCTTGAGGGGTGTTCGCATCAACACTTGTTGAACGAAATGCATGACAGAAACACAAGGGTTGAACTAACACCCAGTTTAGACATGAGTTGTCAGGAGACGGACTGACAAACCTAAGGGGAATCCCATGAAAGGAACGTGATGCAACGACTTGTCATGGAGCCCATATAATATCCAAACCATGTAATACTGTACAGAGAAGTACATGTGTGTGGACAGCCTACAATGAGCCCAGCTCAAGGCAAATAAGGCTTATAAGCCATAAGCAAGATATGTTATATAAATTCGATTGATGGTAGAAGTTTATGTTGTATAAGTGAATAGAGTGGTAAACGAACCACTGCATTAGAGTGGGGATACCTCTCGATATTGTGACACCGCAGGAGCGGTAGTGGTAGTTATGTGAATCAAGTTCAAGAAATATGTTAAGGATGGACGATGTTATTATTGAAAGAGAGCAGTTAGCTTAGTAACTGTGTGTATAAAGTGAAACACCGAGCTGAATAATGCCGGCTTGTGACTCGAATGATCGATGCTCAAGGAGCATTCAGTAGTCATCCAAATGAGTGATGAACCATAATGTGAATAATGTAAGTTTATGTGTGGAAGTTGAGGTGACAGTAGATACGATATAAGCTGATGTTATACAGGGAGTAAGAGCACGGTGCGCAACAAGCGACCGTTGTATAAGTGTTGTTAAACGATAATGTAACAGATAAGACCAGTTATGAGTTAAACTCAGTGGAGATGCAAGATAAGTGATGTTAAACAAACTGGCATAAGCCAGTGTAGCCAGTATTACGAGTGATCAATGAAACACAGTGTGAATTCCATGGCGAATCGCATAAGGGATTTACTGTCAAGAGTTTACGCCTCTGCACTCTGTATGACTGAGTGTTTTGGTATTGCACTTGCGCAGTAATGATCGAGTGGGATAGCTAGGAATTGGAAACATGTTAATTGTGGAGCAATAATGTTATAATGGCCGATGCATAGGAAATGCAAGGCCGCACCAATAAAGAGTGCTTGTACAAAACCAAATGTGGAGACATGATTAACAGTAAGTGACTACAGTAGCACTAACTGCCAAATATCGGTATGGAATATACCCCAAATGTTGTAAATAGCTGAGAGAGCACTACACACTAGGTAGTAGCTCAATCTCAACCGACAATAAGTCGGAAGGGAACAAGTCAATCATTGTGAAATACATAGCTGTATACACAGTAAATTGTTATGGAAGTGGATAGAAAGTTTATAACTCACCGAATTCGCTAACGGTAAAAATACCACAGTCGGTTGAGAAACCATTGTTACCAAGATAAGGTGATATTGGGGGATGTACAATACAGTAAGAATAACAAATGGGGCAATTAAGCTCTACAGTTCAGAGTTTCGCAGCAGAAACTAGTGAGCCAGTGATTCAAAGTAAAACATGATAACGAATATGAGTGGATGGCTAATTATTAACGCCTAGAAGCCTAACAGGCCAGAATCGAAACCAACTAAGAGTTTAAGCAAACTCCAATGAGAATTCTTGGTTTAGGAACTAAACCGCCAATATGGTTAAGATCCTCTAATCAGAATCCATTGTGTAATAGACCGCGTGGAAGTTAAAACACTTCACGACGGCAGAACATTTAAGCCAATGTTTAGTGATTGATTACGTGGGCGTAATCCCTTTTAAGGGGGGTAGAGCGCAAAACCACTTAGTGTATATTACCGTACAATGTACGTAGTGTATGTGACTTATATTGTGCATAGCACAAAATTATTGTTTTGGTGATTGGTGTGTGTGTTACGTAAACATACACATTCATTCATGGTTTAATTGTGGTAATTGCGCACAGAAGATGCGAATACCATTGTGATAAGTGTGTGTATTTGTTAACATGTGTGTGTGTGATAGTACAAGTGTG
Organism: Limonium bicolor; assembly: GCA_023374045.1. Taxonomy (NCBI): domain Eukaryota; kingdom Viridiplantae; phylum Streptophyta; class Magnoliopsida; order Caryophyllales; family Plumbaginaceae; genus Limonium; species Limonium bicolor. The sequence goes on along the minus strand of CM041776.1, from coordinate 164,802,804 downwards.
GGGAGTAGAGAGCTCCCGGGGGAACAAAAGCCCCGACAGTGTATAAATGTGAAGTTGTGTGTTGTATTTTGATAAAATATATGTATTATATATACTATATAGTGATTCAAGAAAGGGCATGATACCGACATAGAACCTAGTGAGAATAAGATCCCCTAGGCAAGGATTAAAGTGAGTGGAGGTAACTGATAGACGGAGTTCTATCCTTTGGAGATGTTATGATCATGATTAGAATGATTTAAAAGATAGAAAATTGGAAATGAGTGATTTATTGATGCTTGAAAATGAAGTGGGAGGGGAACTTGATTTGCATGTGATCAAGGGAAGCCGAACACAAATTGGAGTGGAAGGATAGTTCTACACTGATGCTGATCACATCAGGGTTGGATGATTCTTGAAGCTCCCTATAAGTGGTCACAAATAACCACGCTAATAAAAAGAAGCAAAGAGCTTAAGTTGGACTTGGAGTTGTGTGTGTTTTCAAAAGGATTTTAAATTGGTATTTATAAAACGTTGATGGATACTTTACATAATTAAAGTCTTCTTACTTAACCTCACAAGGAAATTTTAAATTTAAGTGATTGTTTTAATCTCCCAAAGGCACGGGGACGGAAGGTGTCCATCGCGACCGGGTTCTGCGGGATCATAGTGTATATCAAGGATATTTTTGATTGCTATACATGCTCTGACATGTTGTGTGGTATGTGTAATGAATGTTTTTTTGACTTGGATTTCCTAAAGTGTATACTATCAAGGCCTATGAGTCTAAATGTGTGGTGTTACATAGACCTATGTGTCTAAAGACTGTTATGTTACCGGGACCTATGTGTCCAAATGTTGTTATGTTACCCAAGACCAGTGAGTCAAAGGGGTTGTTATGTATGTGTAAGTGTTGTTAAGATACCCGGACCATAGAGTCCGAGGTTATCATGTGGATATGTTATTATGTGTGGATGTGAATGTGTTGCCCGGACCATTAAGTCCGAGGTTGTGATGTAAAGTGTTTGGTTATGGAAGTTTATTTCCAAGTGATTCCTGTGTTCTAATCTAATGATGTGTGGGAAATGTGAACTTCGAGGACGAAGTTCTTTTAAGGGGGGTAGATTGAAATACCCCAAACCTTGATATGTGGTTTAAATATCAAACTATGTTATATAAAGGCTAAAAGTGCCTTAGAAACATCAGTGTACAACTTAAACCATAGTAAAACAATAAAACACTAAGACACAGTTTGAGCAAAAACATGCTCTAAGCTATGAGTGAACTTGGTTAGGACCCAAAGAGCCTACCAAGACTTAATAACATTTAATTATGATTTTATAAGGCTAATTAAGTCCTTAGGAAACTTTGTTAGACAATGAAACCAAACAAAACACAAATAAATACCTTAAAGTCAATAAGAGCAAAAATGTGCTCTAAGCTTGGGATAAATTTGTAAAAGACCTAATGGTCATACCTATACCTTATAAATATGTTAAGGAACATATTAAATCAATTACCAAAGAAAACCAAGCTTGAAAACAAGTTAAAACACAAAAAGTGCTTTAAGGAGTCTTAAAGCACGTTTTTGAAAATTGTCTTGTAAATGAGTTTTGAATGGCTAAATGTCCATCATTACTCTTAATTAACATGTGTACTATATAGTATCACATTTGGGTGGCTATATAATGGGAAATCAAAAATTTCACTTCTATGTGCCTTAGTTGTGAATAGTAAATTTTATAAGCTAGTTTGTAACATATAATGTTATAAGTAATTAAATTGGTCAACAAAGACTATTATACCCTCCTAGGCATATGGGGGCCGGTTTTTCATGGTTGAGTCACCAAATGTAAAAGAAATCAAATAAGTGAAGTTAAGCTTAAAGTAAAGTACTATTTGCTTTATAAGTTACAAATATCTTCTTAAAGCAATCTTATCTCATTCTCTCCTTTCCTCCTCCATTTCACACGGTCCAACTTTTCTTCCTCTTTCTTCTTGTTCTCTCTCGGTAATATAGCACCACCACCATGGAAGTCCACCTTTGAACTCTTGTAAAATCTAGCTCACTTATCCAAATTAATTTCAAGACCACCATTCTTCTAGTTGGAGCAAGCTCTACACTTCTATCTTTTCAAATCTTCAAAAGCCTCATTTCGGTGCCAAGGAGATTCACCATTGATGGAGCTTGAGCTCACCTTTTCACATATTATTGTTCTCCTTTGCTTCAAGGTAAGGAAACTCAAAGAAAAATGATGTTTCCTTCATGTTTGTGTTGTCCGAAATTCACCTCACCATGGTGTATTTATCTTGCTTGTTTTAGCTTCATTTGAATCTTCCAAGGGCTAGGAGGAGTCCTCTCTTGATACTTGTTCAAGTTCTCTTCCAATTCCAAGGTAAAACAATTACCTTAATGTGTTTAAAACAATATGTGTAACTAGGGTTTACAATGAGATGAAGCATAATGCTTGAATACTCATTCTATTATTTGTACATTGTTTAGAAGTTGACAAACAACCAAACACCCCACCGGTTTTACAAGGAAACAAGAAAGAAGTTTGAGAGGAAAAGAGGTAAACAAATCTATCAATGTAGTCTAAATGCCTTAGGAAAATGAGCTTTGATTTGCTTAATAAAATACCTAAGGAGCCAATGGCGAATGAGCTAGTAAAATGCTCTCAAGGAGGTTATTAAAGGGCATATGTATTGTTGGGTGTATTTGCAGGTCAAAGGCATACTATGTGGGAAATTCAGTGTTTAAGGTTTATGCAATTTAAGGGCCTAAGAGCCATGTTGTTTAAGGGCCTAAGTGCCAAGCAATTTAAGTTATGCACTATGTTGTGATGTAGTGCTAAATGTGTGAAGTTTGTGTATAAAAATGTGTTTGATGGATTTTAGGTGTTTTGAATGAAATAAGGTAAAAACCTAAGTGTTGGGATGTGAGTAATACAAGAGAAGCTATGGCCCAAATTTGGGAAAAATGTGTGAGAAGTTATAAGTGTTTTAAAGGGTATGGTGATCTAGGAAGTGTAAAGGTGAATAAATGTTTTACTTGAGAAAGAAAACAGTGTTTGTTAAGGTGATTTAGAGTGATGCAAGGATTTAGGTGTTATCTTGGAAGTTCTAGGAATTCAATGTGTGTTTTGAGAGTGTATTGAAAGTCTTGAAGAAGTTTGTTTAGGGTTTGGTGTGATGTTGATGAATAAGGCGAATGAGTTTAAGTAAGGTTTGAGAAAAGATTAAGGTTGTAAAAAAGGAGATTAGTTAGTAAGAAAAGGAGTGAGAGATGATTGTTAAGGTGTAGAGGAAACACCTTGGTGTAGTAGTCATTATTGGTGAACCACCACTTAGAAATCTTAAGGAGAAAACATCCTAAGTGCTAGAATTTTGTAAGAAATTTGTGAATGATAAGATGGTTTTGGTGAGTGATTTAAAGAGTTTAGCACATGGCTAAAGGTGTGTTGATGTGCCAAATGATGTTAGGAAACTATAAGGCTTTAGGAGAAGTTTGGTGAAATTGGTTAAGTGTTTAAAGACTTGGAAATTGAATGTTTTGCCGTGTCCGAACTTCCGTCCGGACATGGAAGTTCGGACAGGCTCTGTTGGGTAAAGGATTTTCTCATTCTCGAACTGTGTCCGAACTTGGGAAGTCCGGACACAAGTTCGGACGTGACTGTTTCTATCTGGGATTTACTCTCGAACTGTGTCCGAACTTGGGAAGTCCGGACACAAGTTCGGACGTGTGTAGTTTTCAGTATTGGGTCGCGGCTTGTGTCCGAACTTGGGAAGTCCGGACACAAGTTCGGACAAGGTGTTGTATGGACCAAAAACATTGTTTAAGGTATGGAAATGATGTGTGATGATGGGGATTGATGGTTAATGATGTTTTGAGGTTGTTAAGGACTTGTTAGGTGAGTTTTAATGACAATTAAGTGGGTGAAAAGTTGTAATAAAATGTGAGAGTAAAACAAGTTAAAAATGTTAAGCTATGTAACTAAGTTAACGGGGGAGAAGTTATAAGCATTAGACATTAATAAATCATGCCCCCGATGTTAATAAAAGTACATGTAATGTTATCAGTTGTTCGAGAATTGCTCGAGGAACATAAGTGGACGTGGTAAAGTGGACTCCGGTGACAGGTATGGTTTCTTGCAACCTGTGTCCTACCGGATTACACCGGCTTGTATGCCAATGTGTTTTTCTGTATGTTGCCACGTTATGAGATAAATCATGAAACGAGTTTACAGTCGATATTGTTATTGTATGTTCGTGCCGATACCGGTAACCTCGAATGCGCTTGAAGGGCTAGTTAACCACTATTAGGTAAACGTAGGAGAACGGTATCCGGTAACAACGTTTCCCTTACGGAACGTTCTAACCACGGCTATGCGTGAGTTGGTTATGTGATGTTTGTGTGTGATGTTTGTACGTGAATGTATGACTCTCTCTTCCCTTGTGTATGTCTAACAAGACTTAACCCAATTTGTTATTGTTTAATAAAGTTCAAAGTTGAACTTCTAACAAGTGCTAACGGGGGAGGGAGTGAGGAGTCGGTCTGTTCCGGCCACGCGTGTGAGTATGGGGGTCGTTGTCATAGCAGGTTCGATCCTCTCCGTATGTTATGGTTGTTTTCCATTTTGTTCCCACCTTCCCTTTAGCTTAACCAAGGCTATTACTGACTCACGTCGGGCCACAGGGGCATACTATTGTTATGTTTGTTTCGGTGTGCTTGGATCACTATATCCGAGACACCTTGTGTTAAGTTAACCGTTCATTTAACGAGACGGTAACGAGTTATGTAACGAGCTTATCATGAGACTGGCAACATTCTCTAGGCTCACCAGTGTATTAGCAATGTTTGGGTCGGTTCCTAAGAGGACCATTCCCGTTATGTTATGTATCTTTGTTGTGATGCAATATCTATTGCGGTGTTATGTGGTGCACGTGGAAACGTGCAAAGTGTTGTTAAGTGTTGTTATGTAGTGTATGTATATGTTGTAAAATGTGGAGTGTGTGGATCATGGATATGATTCCCAGTTTGTGATAAGAGGCGTTTAAGGATAACCGATTTAAGGGTATGTGTCGTCTATTAAGGAAGTAGCTCCATTAGAGGAGGAAACTCTAGGGATGTTGAATACCATGAGTGACTTATTAAGTAGGATGTATTATCCGATTGTTGAGCCCATTGAGGCGAAATGTTAAGTGTTGTGTGTTTACTGTTACATGCATGATTTAAATATAATCAACCGCATGCTAAGACGAAAATTAGTTGTGCGTGGCCCGGTAGCATGTGGGCTGCGGGATTACCATACCAGCAAAGGTGCTGAGCCCTTGGGGGGCCACCCTTTCTCTTCTTTTCCTATTTCAGGTACGAAGTGCTGGAAGCCGTTCGAGAGTAGGACGGGTAGTCGTTGTACATGGGTAATTGTTTATGTTGTATATATACAGTAGGTGTAGTAAGACCGAAATTGTTATCGGCATTAGTTATAAATACTCCGTATAGTTGGAAGGTGTATGTTGTTTGTGTTAATGGAAAGGTATAGTAATGTGTAGTCGCTCGGGAATTTAGCCCATCAGACCGGTACAATGTGTATGTATTAGCCTTGTTAGCCACGTGGGTGGCTAACGGCGTGTAACACCAACGAGTTAAGTAATGTGACGAGGTTGTTATTCCGCTGCAGTTTATTGTAAGTGTGTTAATGTTGGATGGGTGTTACAAATAACTCAATGTAACATCTTAATATCATATTTACTATAATAAGTGTTTATAAACACTTGTAACTCATCAAGACAATTTTTTCCCAAAATTTCCTTAGAGCACAAAAACACACCTTCGGGTGTCACTAAAACGCGTTTACGCAATTACCTTGTAGCTTTTGACATGCCACAAATTAAGAATCTTAAATAGGGTAAAATTACCCTCTAAATCAGTTGGAGGCACTACCCAACAAGGTGCTCTATAGGGGCCGATTTTATGTCCAAAAACTAGTATAAAATTTACATTAAAATTTTATAAAAGCATACAACATGGTGACTCATCTTCCCATGTGCTATAATACTTAATGGAAAAGAAATTTAGGTCTCATATGACCAGCAAGCTGTCGAAATTATGCAAGAGAACAAGGCCATGTTGGCTAGACAAAACAAAATGAAAAAAAAGGCAAAAAGTAGATCTAGATTCCACCTTTTGATTCTTTTTTCCATGTGACCTCCTTTGCTCTTCCTTGGCTCTTCATCACCGGTTGAGAGGCTC